>OY992800.1:15633824-16900815 GCA_963921375.1 Tiliacea citrago | reverse complement strand
CAGTGTCAATATTCCAAAGAAAAGAATTACCTTTACAGCTCTTAAACGTGGTTTATGTGTTAATCGCGTTCAGTTTTATTGTTGAATTTGGCACTAAGGCTACGTCGCGCGCCGTCTGTCTGTCTGCCTGATCGTCTGTCACCAGGCTGTAATCTCATGAACCGTGATAGTTAGACAGTTGAAATTTTCACAGATGACGTATTTCTGTTGCCGTTATAGCAACAAATACTAAAAACCAGAATAACATAAATATTTAAGGAGGCTCCCATACAACAAACGTGATTTTTTTGCCATTTTTATAGATAATGGTACGGAACCCATGGTGCGCGAGTCCGACTCGCACATGGCCGGTTTTTTAGTCCAGCTTTTGTCCCTAAAATACAAAGATTTGGTTTGGAGATGCGTACGCATCCGTTCAGCTTTTCGCGTCTGTTCAGTTTTCGCGGCGAACAGGTATAAAATGCTATAGATACGAGCTCAGCAACATTCCGCCGCGTTCAGCGCTGTTTCGCCTTATGGATGGCTGTACGCGGTCGCAACTTGTCGACGAGGAGCCGGGAACAGTCCACGATCAGCGCCGTGGCAGAACAGCGCAGACACACATGCGTACACGGATGTTTCTCGACTACTCGTCGACAAGTTGCGACCATTTCACAATCTTACGATGCTGTACGCGGCTGATAGAAGCAGAACTGTTTTTTACGTGTGACTAAAATCGTTCAGCGAAACGCGAATACAGCTGAATAAAATAATGTAGTTAATCCCTAACTATAGCTATCAGCTGCTGAGTAGAGGCCGTATTATAACGTGATAATATAATAGCCATCATTGTTCCAGTGTGAGAGAGAGAGATGGAACTATACTGGACGAATAACACTATCACTTTTTCATAACGGAACAAAAATGGCTATAACAGGTCATAGTGCGGCGCCAGAAGGCTAGGATCTGCTGGGATGGATGTGCCAGTCTTCTGTTCCTTTTGCTTGACTTGACAATCTTTTAGTTTGTATATTCAAATGAGACAACCATAATTAGTATACTTAAACTAATATATACCTAATATGGCTCTTATTCATAAACGTCCTATTATATTTAAAATGCTGCTAAAGTTCGTTTGTCCTTATTTGTCACTTTGACCTTTGTGTTTGTGAGAAAGTGACAAAACATATTTTTTGTTAGTTTGACGTGTCTGTCTGTATGTGTGTGTGTATGTCTGACTGTGGCATCGTAGCTCCCGAAAGCATGAACCGATTTTGATTTTGTTTTTTTTTTGTTTGAAAGGTAAAGCAAACAAAAAGTACAAATAATTAAAGGACGTGAATGTACTAAAGGAAACAACATAAACTTACTTAAATAGGAGTAGGTTTATTTTAAAATGAAACAAATGATTTACCAATGATCTACTTACTGAACATGGAGACAGTATTTAGAGCGCAAAAAAGGTGTTTTAGGGCGTTATGCGGTATAAAAAGCACGGAAAGCTGCAAAACGGTCTTTGCGAAATTCCGCATAATAACAGTACCCTGCCTATACATAAATGAGGTGGCTTTATTTGTTAACACGAACTTGCAATAATTTGAAAAATTACACAGCTCAAGACATAGAAATAAAATAAGCAGTAGGCAACACAAAAAAGCGGCATTCCATAAAAATTTCCTAGGAATGGCACCACGTATTTATAATAAATTACCTAATGCTTTGTTATGTATTAAAGATGTCAATGTATTTAAGAAGCAATAAATAATCGACTGATAAGTAAGACATACTACACTTTATATGAATACCTGTCAGATGGAGATTTGTGTGTACCTATAATATAAATATAAATATGGTGAATATTTGTTATCACATTTATTTTATTATTATTGAAATTATTTTATTGAATTTATTTTTAATTTGTTTATTCTTAATTATGTGTTGACTTTCTTTTGTAATTTATGAAATTGATATTGAATAATTTTAATGATAAATTTTGCATGCCTGAATTGGTACAACACAGTGGACTGCGCATTCACTTGACATCTGGAAATTTTATTATTATGTACTGTGTTGAGCAATAAATTTTTGAATTTGAAATAATAATCAAGTTGCAGCAATATCTTAAATAAATAAACATTTTTTTTCTCTTCCACAAAGCCGCCTTAAAAATCTTAGAGAAGCATGATTAGAAAACTTACCCTAGACTCAAACAAAACGACTTGTAGAAACCACGATTAAAAGAGATCGACAAAATTTGGACTAAAAACTTAACACAATGCTTAATTAAAGTTCTCGGTTTACATGCCGACAGAGTCGATGGATAATCTTAGTGAATTTGTCGAGTGTTTAAGTGAGATTCACGCAGTTATAGAAAGTAGTGGTGTAGACGCGGTCTATATTCTGGGGGATTTTAATGCTCAACCGAATAGTCTATTTGGTGAAGAACTATTGAGTTTTTCGGCTGAAGTACAGTGGCGGTGCGCTGACGTTTGCCTGCTCGGTGGTGAGTCGGACACGTATACCTATGTAAGTGATGCACATGGTTCTACTAGTTGGTTAGATCATTGCGTAGTGACAGACGCGGCGTGGAACACTATTAGAGACGCTAGTGTGCTCTACGATGTGTCTTGGTCGGACCAGTTACCTCTGATTGTAATGTGTGATCTTAATTTATTAAGGCCAAAAGTTGCACCTGGACTACCTAAATGTAACAAAGTAACATGGGGTGACAGAGACTTGCAGCAGACTGAGTTATATAGCAATTATTGTAATGATCTCTTGAAAAATTTAGACTTTCCTTTACAATTTACTGAATGTAGTAAAAGTAGTTGTAGAATTAAGGAACATGAAACCATTTTAGATGATATGTATGCGGAAATTGTGCATATTCTCTGTGAAGGTGCAATCACCAGTAACTGTAAGAACGGAATACAGCGCAAAAAGCGTTACATAACGGGCTAGAATAAACATGTAAAGGACGCACACGGACAGGCTCATCACGCAAAGAATTTTGGTAGTTTTTGGAAAGCCACGAACAGGTTGAATCCCAGGTCGGGTCTGCCTGTGAGTGTTGAGGGCCTTAGTGATCCTAATGATATCGCCAACCTATTCAGCAGAACCTTTAAGGTGGGGTCTCCCCTAGGTACGTCGTCTGGCGGGCCGGAGGTGTTGGGGGGGTCCAGGGACATGCCTATTAGGTTTGCGGCCAGGGAGGTAGCTGCTGTCATACGCAACTTAAAGAGAGGTAAGTCGCCGGGTCACGACAGCCTAAGTATAGAGCATTTACTTTATGCTGGTAAGCACTTACCGCGAGTGCTAGCAATGTTTTTTAGCTTGTGCCTGAGTCACTCGTATCTTCCACTTGATTTACTTAAAACTATTGTTGTGCCCATTGTTAAAAATAAGACTGGAGATGCGAGTGACAAGAGCAACTACAGGCCTATATCCCTGGCTACCATCATTGCAAAGGTGTTGGACAGTCTGATTGATCAGCAGCTGGATAAGCACTTAACACTCAACGACGCGCAGTTTGGGTTTAAGCCACGTTTATCCACGGAAACAGCTATACTATGCCTCAAACAGACTGTTCAATACTATGCAAGTAGGAAAACACCTGTGTATGCATGTTTTCTGGACCTCTCCAAGGCCTTCGACCTCGTATCTTATGACTGCCTAAGGAGGAAGCTTTCCAGGGTCACGAAGTTCAAGTACCTGGGGCATTGGGTCACCGATGGTCTGTCCGACGATGCGGACGTGGAGAGGGAACGCAGAGCATTGGCAGTTCGATGTAACATGCTGGCTCGTAGGTTTGCACGTTGAACTAGGGAGGTGAAAATTACACTCTTTAGAGCGTATTGCCAATCTATGTACACGTGTGCCCTGTGGGTCAGCTATACAAAAAGCTCGTACAATGCTCTGCGAGTCCAGTACAATAATGCCTTCAGAGTTATGTTGGGGCTGCCGCGCTTTTGCAGTGCATCGGGGATGTTCGCGGAGAATGGCGTGCCAGATTTTTACGCTCTGATGCGGACACGGATAGCATCCCTGATGCGGCGAGTGCGCGACAGCTCTAACAACTTGGTAGCTATAGTAGCCGACAGGATGGACAGTCCAATTATGTGGCAATGGCTGACCACTCATCGTGCGTCATTCCATTATTTAAAATAAGTTGTTTTATTGTATTTTTTGTGTAGCTATGTGTTTTCATGTATGTGTGTATGTTTTGTGTATAAAATTGTAATGTGTGTTGTTTATGGACTTATGGTCTGAAATAAATTTATATTTATTTATTTAATTAAAAAACATTAAAGAAATAATTTCATGTGAGATCAAAATTATTTGGGAAGCATGAAAGCTTAATAACGGCTATAAAATTACTAAAGATAAATAAATTATTCGTGTTAACAGCCCGTCAAATTTAATTATTTTGTTTTTTTTCGCTAATTAACGCATTGCAAAATTATGGAAACTAATAGTAAATCCGGCCAATAGCGGGTCGGACCACGCACAATGAAGGGTTTTCGTAGTTCAGATGAATTTATCCCAAAAACAAACTTAACGTTGTAGTTGAAAACATGTTCTCCCTTATATCGATTTATGTCACGGTCAAATCTCGAACTGTAAATGTAAGTTGGCCGACTATTGCTCGTTAACTTGTAAAGCCTGCTATGATAGTTTAGCTTTTAACTTCGTTATATCTACTACTGCCATGATTTTTTTCACATATCTATAATCAACTATTTAGCTGGCTTGACTCAAAAAAGTGCACTTTAAAGCTTAATACTACGCACACGAATCCCTTTAAATAAAAAAATGGGTTGCACAGATTCGCAATATTTTTGAACGGCCTATCAAAAGATATCCAACACCATGGGATAGACGAGAACAAAATATCATCCCCACTTTACGTGCAAGGGATGTATGAGTTTAAAGAGATAGTTCTAAATAGCTAAAATAGGGAGATTGCAAACTCACTTTACTATTTAACACACAATGTAACTAGATTTGCAATAAAAATTTGATCGTATTAAAGCAAGTTGGTCGGAAATGCTAGTAAATTAATATGTAGATAGTCAATCAGGTGAAGGGTCTGACTTACTGAAGCGGTACTTGGCCACGACATTATAGCGCCAGAGTGGAACCGGCGAGAGATGTCGTGCGGTGTCTCACAAGGATCAGTCCTGAGGCCGCATCTGTGGTGCATTGGCTACGGCTGGGTGCTACGGGCCGACCTCCCTAGCGGCGTCAGCGTAGTATGCTACGCTGACGACACGGTGGTCCTAGCGCAGGGGGAGTCGCATCAGGCGGCAGCCGAACTGGCGGCACGTGGGTTTGCGACATTCGTATAAGATCCGGCAATTGGGACTCGAGGTGGCATTGCACAAGTCCGGGGCCATGTGTTTTTTATGGTCCTCGGAACGTGCCACTGTCGAGTTCCCAGATAACGGCGGGAGGGGTTCACATCGGCATCGAGTCGACAGGGACTCGTCTTCGACAGCCGGTGGAACTTCGTGGAGCATTTTCGACGTTTGCCTCCCAGACTGGAGTGGGTCGGGGCTGCCTTGAAGCGGCTCCTGCCCAATCTAGGGGGTCCAAACGCCTCCTGCCGGAGGCTCTACGCGGGGATCGTGCGGTCCATGACCCTTTACGGGCGCGTTCCTTAAAGCTGCGACTAGCCCGCCGATTGAACGCGTCCCAAAGGGTCATGGCCATCAGGGTGGTACGGGGTTACCGCACGGTCTCCCGTGAGGCGGCGAGCCTCCTTGCCGTACTACCGCCATGGGATCTGGAGGCAAAAATCCTCGCGCACATTTGGGAGTGGCGCGAGGAGGCGAAACGCCGTTGCCGCGACAAATCACGGCACAGCGGACAGAGCTCCGGCGGGATGTCATGGCGGCAGGGAGAGTGCGATTGTCGTAACCCAGTGCTGGGCACGCCACAATTATGGTGATAGGTACCCTCTTTGAGGAGTGGCTGGAGAGGAGCCACGGCATTCCGCCTGACGCAGGTCCTCACCGGACACGGTTGTTTCGGGAGGTTCCTGTTCAGGATAAAGCGGGAGGAAACGCCCGGGTGCCACCACAGTGCGGATCGCCCGGAGGACACGGTGGAGGTCTGCCCGGCTTGGGTGGAGCACCGCCGTGACCTCACGGAGGCGATCGGCGGTGGCGATCTCTCGCATCCGGCCCTGGTTCAGGCCATGGTTCGGAACGAGAGTGCATGGGAGGCTGTCACCTCGCGCCAAACACGTGAGGGAGAGGCAAGATTCGCGCCCTCGCGCCCCTTGTCGCCGCAGGAGACGCCCCGGACGTCGGGAGTCGCAGGCCGATTTCCGGCCACCGTAGACGCGGGCTTGCGGACGGTGAGCGATGGGTAGCTCGCCGTCCGATAAGGACCAGGGGCCTTACTCCCGACAGCATCGAGTACTGAATCAATCGAATTTGATTCGAAATAAATGACTATCCATACTCTTGAATCCGACATTAGCGCACGATCGTGCGGTGGTTCGAAGCGACACTAATTTCGATCGAGAGATTCGTTATATTATATTTATGTTATATTCCGGCCATACACACTACGGTCTACCGGAGAGGTCCACCTGTGCAGGTATGCCTGCGCAGGTAGACCGGAATGTGTGTGGGAATAGACCTGTGCAGGTTTTTGAACCTGCGCAGGCGACCGGCGCAAGATCGAAAATCGATTCTTTCGAGTGACACCGTACGGTGTACCTGTGCGTGTGTGCGTGTACTCCGGTCGCCTGCGCAGGTCGCGTCAGTTGTTTTCTAGTGTTTCTTTCGGACGGTTGTCTCATCGCTCGCATCGTATTGCCAGAAAATGGCGCCACCAAATTCAACTAAAAAAATCCTTGAAGATTTTATCGATATTTATAGAAGTAATCCATGTCTTTGGCAAATTAAAAACAAAGATTACCATAATCGAGACAAAAAAGAAGCTGCTTATAAATTACTAATAGAAAAATTGAGAGAAATTGAGCCAGATGCGAACAAAGATGTAGTTGTGAAAAAGATCAATAACTTAAGAAGCAATGTTAGGAAGGAAAAGAAGAAATATGAGAAAACTTTAAAGTCTGGGGCATCTGCTGATGATGTGTACCGTATTAAACTGTGGTACCTACTACGATTTGTTCAATTTCATTCATGATCAATGCACTCCAAGGGAATCTTCATCCAACTTAGATAGTGATGACGAAAATAGTTGTGTGCGGTAAGTAAAATATTTCATACTTTGTAGTATAATTTTTTATTAAGTTCAATACATGTAACACATAATTATTTTGTATTTACAGTCATTCTAAATTTCACTAAAGCTTATAATAGAACTATTAGTGATGTTCCGGATATCCGTATCATCGAAAATAAAGATCCGTATCCGTGTATTTACATTTTTAACGATCCTGTACATCACTAATAATAACTATGTATTTAGAACTACCTACTCTGCCCGTTCAGCCTTATTTTTTAATTTACATGATCATTTTGCCATGGAACCCTTCCCTCCTGATTGAAATAATTCATAAAATTGTTTCGGACTATCTTCGCGTTGTTCAAAGTATTTCCTGGGTTTCTTCTTTCCAAGTTTTCCATGGTACTATTTTGTGTATTGTATCCTTCAGAAATTATAGTCCCGTTTTCAGAGTTTTCTCGATAAAAAGATTTTTGAGGTGCATAAGACTTTTTTGAGTGTTCAATTAAAAAGTTATGTAATACACAAGATGCTTTCACTACTTTATCGATATTTTCGGGTTCTAAATTTATATGAGTATAAAATATCCGAAATCGTGATGCCATTATCCCGAAAGCGTTTTCAACAGTCCGCCTCGCGCATGATAATCTGTAATTCAGGATTTTTCTTTCTTGCGATGTTAAATCTGCCTGCCGAAACGGTTTTATCATATCGGGGCGTAATGGGAACGCGTCATCTGCCACAAATACATATGGTAAATTTCGGTTACTTCCTGTTAACAATTCACTGCTTGGAATATGTAAATCACTATTTTCTAATTTTTCAAAAAATTTTGTGTTTTGTAGAACCCCTCCATCGGATATTCTGCCATTCACGCCAATGTCTATATACATAAATTGATATTTTGCATTAACAATTGCCATAAGAACCACGCTATGTTGCCCTTTATAATTATATAAATACGATCCACTATTAGCCGGTGGAACAATCGCTATGTGCTTTCCATCTATTGCACCAAGACAATGAGGAAAGTTCCATCGATCTTCATACATCTTTGCTATTTCCTTCCACTCTTCTTCAGATGTAGGAAACTGTAATATAAAAATAACAGATTTATCATTTATACAATAAGTAGTTATTTTTGATGTGAAATATCTATAGCGGCAGGACACAAAAATATATCATAATTATTTTATGTTATTAATATAATATGTAATTATTTATGTTTTTAGAAAGACAACACTGAAGACTCTTCAAATGCCGCTGAAGAATATTTATCCAACAGCGTATCTACCGACAACGAGGCTCGATCAACATCGTCAAATAATAATTCATCTCGCTCACCAAAACCTTGTCAAACAAAAAGAAAAGATGAAAGCTTAGCAAATGAAGTATTGGAATCGGTACGAGATCACTTTAAGCGTCCTCGCCCAATTGTAACAGAAGATAGGTGCGATATTATTGGCAAAAATGTGGCGATGAAATTGAGGGCTTTAGATGCGAAACAAATAATAGGCGCAGAAAAACTTATAAATGATTTACTTTTTGAAGCAGAAATAGGAAACCTCACTCCCGAGCATGCCTATATTAACATGAGAGATATTTTGAAAAAAAATCAACGAAGCTATGTTCCTGCTCAGCAATATCGACAACATGCATATCAGTCCTCTCCTAATTCCAGTAGGGCATATACCCCTGTAAGTTTTGTTTCTTCCGGAAGTCCTAGCCCACCCTGCCTTCCATTTCCCACTAGTCAAAATTCAGAGTATATTTCTCAATCATTTCATACTAGCCATCTACTCAACACTTCCCAAGGCAATCCCTACTCGCCACAAATACGAACACCTACAATTCCAGGAAATCAGCCCAATGAAACAGAGGTAATTTTATCGATTCCAGATTCGGGAGCGACATTCCTTAATAATTTCAATGTTGATAATGAATAATTTGTACACGACAGTTTTGTACTTTAATGATTAAAATTAAAATCGTATTTTTTTCAATAAATATTATCTGTAATATAACATGTTTTAATGACTTACCTTCAAATAATCTCTTCTAAGTACTTTATACAAAGCCTCACATGTTTCAGGAATAATTTTTCCAAGTGCCTGAGGCGAAATAATTGTTGAAAATGTTAGGTCCTCATAACTTCTGCCAGTTGCGAGAAATCTCAATGTAACTGATAATCTTTCGTGCGCAGAAATACTATTTCTCATAACTGTGTCTTCTTTTTTTATCATAGGCATAACCATTTCAAGTAATTTAAGGTATGTTTTCTCGTCCATTCGAAGATAGTTTTTAAAATCTTCTGGTTCAAATTTCAATTCATTTAATAAATTAACATGACTATATGTTTTCCTTTTCAATAACCAATGCTTACACCACTTTCTTCGCTTGTTTTTCGTATCATTTTTCTTCAAAATTAAAGCAAGACCTAGCAATGCCAGCGTGTCATCGTCCACATTCGATGCCATCGCTTTAGAGAACTGAAGACCGCTCCGATAAACCGGAACGTCCCCATACACGCTACCATTGTTCGGTGGACCTGCGCAGGCATACCTGCACAGATTACCTCTCCGGTAGACCGTAGCGTGTATGGCCTACAATAGGATTGAAAAGTTCATACTCCAAACGCCATCTGACAGTTATGTATCGAGTAGTTGAATCAAAACTAAACGTCAAAACATTACACGATAGCAAAGAAGATACTTTATCAAGATCGAGTGAGATTTTTTTGTGTTCTTTACTGCTATATTTCTTCAAATTCTTTATTATTATGGCTCGCCTTACTTTGTTTTTCAATGTTCTTCAGATAACATCGTATGGATCTTCGTGCGAGAAGAAATATGAGTCGATAAAAGCTTCACCCGGGGCTATAGAAATGGAGTCGTAAGAATTTCGAAGAAATTATAGTTTGTCGAAGGAGTTGTTTAATGTGTTGGTAGAAGATTTAACATACATGAAGAAATCAACCAGACGAAGTGACATTTCCATTTCATGCAAGGTGAATCTGTTTTCAAATAAAAAGTCCACACACACACGTTGACTTAAACAGAACTGGTGAAATATGGGTGTACTATAGGTACATCTCTGCCTAACGTATTATCCAGTTACTGTGTTGTGGAGGTCAGATAGGCAGTCAATATAATCAGCCTATAATGTTCTCACTGCTGGGACACAGGCCTCCTCTGTGTGAGAAGGAGTAGGACGTCATCCACCACGCAGGCCCAGTGCGGGTTGGTAGTTTGGACATCTCTTCGAATTTTTGGTTCTAGGACATGCCAGTGGTTTCCTCACGATGTTTTCCTTCACCGTTTTGAGAGCGGAGGTGATGAAACAATTTATACAAAGTAAAGCCCCTGTCAAGGTTCGAACCTACGACCTACTACTCGTAAGTCGCTGTCGTTACCACTGGGCTACCACTGCTCTCATATTGGCAGTTGGTCCATGTAAAATACTGGTATTGAGCTGCATCCGGTTAGACTAGAAGCCGACCACAACATAGTTGGGAAAAGGATAGGCAGACTGGTTCATGTTTTTTCATAAGATTTTATTTGTTAAAATAAATCACTAGGGTATCGTTTTTTACGTGGGAAAGTGATAGAGAAGTAAATAAATGCAACTACTTATAAGTTTCTAACCAAATACATATAATACTTGACGATGACGTAATCCGCCGGACACGCATAACGACGCTGATAATACTCGAACCTATGTCGATCTTGGTTTACGATTTGATTTGGATGCGAGGCTTTTGGCTACTTAGTATGTTTTTTTTTTTTTTTTGACTTTTTTTTGTTGTACTGTGCGTTTTGTTTGTGCAGAATAAATAAGTTTTCTTTTGTTTCTTCTATTTGGTTCGGGAGTAAGGTTTTAAATCGAGTTCAGATCAGAATCGAGTTCGAATCGAAAACAAAATCAAACTCGAATCGTTTTCGGGAGTAAGGCCCCAGGCCCGGGTCGACGGCGCGATGTGTTTTACGCGCGCCTCAGAGATGTCAGCACGAATTGACGGGGTCCGTTAGGGCCAATGTCTGCCAGGGTTGCGAGTTTCTCCGAAAGGGATATCTTGGCCCTGGCACACAGGGAAATGAAGGAACACGGGTGGGTTTTAGTTTGCGCGTCTTTTACTTGCTGTTTGTTTTGTTTGTAAGTTTGTAACAGAAGTCGGAAACCGTCTAATTACTTTTTTTTTAATTGTTATTTTAATGGCCTAGTTGCTGCGACCTTTTAGCCAAGTCTTTATTTAGTTACAAACTTTGTTTAAATAATGATGAAATGAACGTTAAACAATGCATGATAGATGATAATAATTATCCCCGCCCACCCGCTCCCCTTGGGTTTCAGTAAAGATGTGGCACTATTAAATGAGACCTCACGCGGACTTCTTGAGAGAACTTGAAGTGATGTTGCACTGTTTTGTTTCATTTGCGTACACTAAAGCTCGTTCACGAACATTGGCATGATCATCAACATGTCATAATACACATTTATTCGGCTCGGCTGAATACTTTTAGAAAATAAAACCGCTAAACATGACGCTTCACTTGCCCGCCAAGAACGATCATCCAACCACCACCAACCAGACCAACCAGTTTTAGAAAACGACAGAAATAGAAATACTGGTTGACATCACGTTGACACTTTGACAGTGACAGCGACAGATTGCATTTTCGAATGTTTTGTTGTCTTTTCTAGCCATTTGACATTTTCTTTCACTTTTCACAATGTGATTATTTTTTATTTTCTTGTTGTCTTATTTCAAGTTTCTACTGAATGTAAAGCTTATTTATTTTGAATTGGATACATCAGTTTACATCATGTCGGGAGAAAATAACGCAGCCAAACCTGGGGCTGCAGCGTTGGAAAACATGAAGTTGTTGAGACACGAGAGTGCTATTTTCAAGGTTCCAAAAATCCCTAAACGGAGAGAGAAAAAGATATCTCAAGTTTTGGACGAAGATGTTTATGTCGAGGTTTGTAATCTGTAATATAGTTAGCTGAGAAAACAACTAATGTCTTTAGCTGCGTAATCTTATTTATTAGACTAAAATCATGGTGGTCACGATTGTTGAAAAGACTTAAATAATAATTAACCCTTGTTAATAAATTGACCATTGACCAATATTAACAGAAAAGTTATTCAATTCAGACTAACAATATTAATTTGTTGTATGTCCATTATTACTAAACTTTATTATTCGGCTCTATTACATGTAAGTACATAAATAGTGGAAATACTTATTAATTTATTGCTTACTATTATTGACATGCTGAGATTCTACCTACCAAGGCTTAGAGAGAGATGAATGGGCAGATTGCTCAAAGTTGTGATAACTGATAACTATCTGAAGAATGCTTCCATTTGTGGTTTATTCTTATGTAAGAACTAGCTGCTGCGCCGTCTCAAATTGGTCCAGCCATTTCAGAGATTAGCTGGAACAAACAGACAGAAAGTTTAAGAACACCAATTTAAAAAAAAAAATGTTTTATGTACCGTTTTGCCATTACAAACAGACACTTCAAATTTGATTTGTTTGTATAGATTTGATAACAACACTTAACACATTAAATGGTTCCACAGTTCCACTCTCCAATTCATAAATAATAATGTTTGTTGATTTCATTTATTTGATCATTAAACTAAAACATTTCAATTGGTTTTCAGGGTATTGCAAAAATTATACAGAGAGATTTTTTTCCCGATTTGGAAAAACTAAAAGCACAGAATGAATTTTTGGAGGCAACAGAGAACAAAGATTATGCCCGACTCAGAGAACTGACCAGAAAGTACAGCGGACAGAGACCACCAACAGAGCCTTGTGAGTTATACACATTAGATAATTATGACTAATGTATTGGATTATTGAATGGACTTTTTTTTTACTTTTGAATAAAATTATATGAAAAATAAACGGTTTGGCCTATGAGATTTGTAAATAGCCCAAGTTTGTTAAAAAAATTGCAGTAAGAAAGCCATTTCCTGAAAAAAATTAAAACTTCATATAACTGTTATGCAATTTGTGTGTATCATTTATATACATATAATATGTATGAGTGCATATTTCAGGGAATGTTGGTGTGTTTTCAAAGATTAAAACCATGTTAATTTTCACTTTTCAGATAACTCCCCAGCAACCTTTGACACACCACACCTGGGCAGACCATTCTCCCCAGCAGCACCCACAATAAGAAGTGACCGGCCTGACTCAGACACAGAATCTATCATATCAGACAGATCTAAAGATGTCATAGACAATCTCTCTTTAGGTATGGTTTTTATGCCTTACTCAGAAAATGCACAGTTATACTTTAAACGCTTTGGAACTTCTAATATATTTAAATTATATACACAAAGTATAATAATGCTCCTGCATTTTTAACATCCTTTTTTTCCGTTTAATTTTTTGTTCACTTTAATTGCACAACTGCCAAGTTACCAATGTATTATGTGAAGCATGACCAAATGAGGTCATATTTTGTCAGGCATGCAGGATTAAGAATTCCAATTTGAAGTGTTAACATTTAAGTCAGTCCTGTGCAGTGTGGACTCAGGGTTTTGGTTTAGCTTTTCTAAAAACTTCAGAAAAATAATAATTTTAAAGAGAAAATTTAGAAATCAGTATTTTTTTTTTTCGTATTTTACAGACTCATACCTATCTACTCATACAAGTGAAGACAACGCGAGTTATGACCGCGTCATCGCACTCGAGAACAAGAAGCGCGCCGCGAAGCTGGCAACACAGTTACAATCAGAAGTGACGTCAGCGGCCATCGCGGACGCGGCACTCGCGCTGCCCTCTATCGAACAACAAGCGGACCAGACTCAGAGGCCTCATGAGGTAACAGTCAACTAAGTACAGCCCTTTCACAGTTATTGTACCTCTTACATCAGCCACCCAATAGGGTTGCTATTAAACTTGTCAATGGCAGCAGCCTTAATGCAACTAAGGGCACATTCCGAATTATAATATAATCGCTCACAGCACTCACATAAATAATTTGCGTTCTGATTTAGATATCACGATTCTAACAGCTGAGAGCTGTCAACAATTCGGAACGCTCGTGAACGCATCGTGATATCTAAATCAGAACGCAAATTATTTATGTGAGTGCTGTGAGCGATTATATTATAATTCGGAATGTGCCCTTAGTTGCATTAAGGCTGCTGCCACCACACATTTCGTCTTCATGTAGAAAGAGGTTTTTAATATGATGTGTAAAATTGATTCCGATATCCTATTTACAGAATAAACGATTTCATTTCATTTGTGTGGTCTGACACGCACTTGGTCGGTATTTTTTACTGTTTTTCATTCTCCGGATATTATTTAAATTTGATTTTTATTAATAATAATTAAAGTTGGACACATGGCGCTACACAGCGAAGAACTACATAATGTACGTACCAGACGGGGCGGCTTCACAGCACGCGCCGCCGAAGCCCGAGCTCATGCACCACAACACGCGCCTCAAGGCCGAACCCTTCGACCACGTCAAGAACAAGGAAGCCATCAGCGCCATCGCTAGGAGTCAGGTAATATGCAAGTACTTTTTTAATGGCGCCTTTTTTCTGGTAGAGTTGTATTGTTTTAATAACTGCCCAGAGTTCAATGGCCGTAGCCACTGTAGCGACTAGCTACGGCCATTATAATTACTTGAATAATCAGTTTTAAAAAAACTGTTTTTTTTTTTGTGTAACTTCATTTGCGTGTTCGGTTTCGTGATCTAAACACGATAAAACAAATAAAAAATATAACCTCAAATTATACTTGAAGTAACTACAAAATTAATCTTTTTTTTAGTTTAATATGTTTGGACTAGCTTTTGCCCTCGGCGTCGCCCGCGGACCGCAAAGATGTCGTAAAATATCCCACGGGAACGTACTACCACCGGGAATAAAAGCACCCTATGTGTTAATCCAGGTTAAAAACTGTCTGTGTGCCAAATTTCATCCAAATCCGTTCAGCCCTTTTTGCGCCAATCCGTAACATAC
The DNA here is from genome assembly GCA_963921375.1 of Tiliacea citrago. NCBI lineage: Eukaryota > Metazoa > Arthropoda > Insecta > Lepidoptera > Noctuidae > Tiliacea > Tiliacea citrago. Next base: position 16,885,634 of record OY992800.1, on the reverse strand, counting down.
ATACAGACAAACGGACAAACATTCTACTACTCCTTAATATTTTATTATAATTATGTATAGTTATTGACACCCATCCCGCCTGTCGAGTTTCGCTAGGTAAGTTAAATTGACCCTATAAGTACGGGAAACAATGAGCACTGGAGAAACACCGTACTCTGGCTAGGATCAAAGCATAACGGCCTCACCCCTGAGCAGAATAAGAGGCAGTCACACATTCTAAAGGCTGTGGCGGCAACACTTCCTCCGCCATTATTAGGCAATTTGTGTGAAGACTTATAACATAGTTTCCATTTCTCGTTGGGTCTAGTTGTGGGGTAGTCTTCTCATTAATTCGTTTTATTAGGGTTCCGTAGTCAACAAGGAACCCTTATAGTTTCGCCATGTCCGTCTGTCTGTCTGTCCCCAGCTTAGCTCAGAGACTTTTAGTATTAGAAAGCTGTAATTTGGCATAGGTATACATAATTATTATCTAATCAAGCCGACAAAGTAGTAAAATAAAATCTTGAAAAAAAAATTTTTTTAGGGTGACTTGTGACCATTGCACGTAAGTGGGGATGATTTTATTTCTCGTCTATCCCATCTCGTGTGTGGTATCGTTAGATAGGCCGTTCAAAAGTATTGCGGGTCTGTGAAAACCAGTTTTCGATTCAGGGATCCGTTTGCGTGTTATTAAGCTTTTAAATGCTATTTTTTGTTAGACTCAAGTGTCTTGTCCCCCCCCCCCCCCTTATCCTGAACAGGAACCTCCTGAAACAACCGTGTCCGGTAAGGACCTGCGTTAGGCGGAAGGTGAAGACGCCATGGCGCCTCTCTAGCCACTCCTCAAAGAGCGGACTTATCGCCGCAATTGTGGAGAGCCAGCTAAATGGTTGTTTCTGGATATCTGAAAAAAGTCATAGCTTAATAGGTAATATTACGAAATTAAAAGGAAAACTATCACAGAGCTAAGTAGGCTTTACAATTTAACGAGTAATAATCGTCAAACTAACATTTGCAGTTGGATAATTGACCGTGACGTATTTCGATGTATGGGAGAACATGTTTATCAACTACAATAAGAACTTTGTTTTTGGGATAAATTCATCCCAACTACGGAACCTTCTGGTTACGGAGATATTTAAGGTCAAATTTCCATATTTTCTTACAAAAACAAGTTTTTTTATGTTACTATGTATTGTAACTAATGTACCGTTGCATGCACCCCTATGCACAACGTTTTGCGTGCGTAACGTTGCGCACCACCGTAAACAGCGAATATTCACACCAAAAATAAAAGTCGTTTGTCAGCAATAATAAAAAAAATCTCATAGTTACGTTTGATGTTCAGAATGCGTAAGATGACGGCTTTGAGATAAGTCTTTTTACACCCTTTATTCTATGAATAATAATAATACAATGTTTATTTGTACACTTTGAAAACATACATAAGTACACAAGGATTAAATAAATGTACAATAGAGTCACATTAAAGGGCGAACTGATGCCTCCTAAACTAGGCCAAAAGCCTGTGTTTTAGGACGAATACTAAAAGCCTCCATTTTACAGGATGCAAGCGTAACCGGCAAGATAGGCGTGGACGGCGTGAGCATATCTAGCGAGAAGCCGGGCGAAGCCTACCCGCTGGTAGCAACGCCGTCGCCGCGCCCGGGCGAGGGGCCCGACCAGTCGCCCCTAATGACCTGGGGCGAGATCGAGGGCACGCCCTTCCGCCTCGATGGAGGAGATACGCCCTTGCCTGCGTGAGTATAGCTGCTCTAAAAAATACAGCAGTCATGTGTTTGTGTCGTTTGAAATATGGCTGCTAGAACCTAGAATTCTCCCATAAGTTATAAAGATCTGGTAGGTTTACCCCAGATGTTGATAACTATCCAAAGGCAGCTTTTCCACCACAGGCTGATTATGATGTGTTATAGGAAATATGACGTCGTACGTACGTATGACGATGTTTGTAAGATTGCCGAGACGTATCCAGCATACCCACCAAATATCACCATATCTTCCAAATCTATCAAGTCAACCATCTTAATATCCCTTTTTAACGATTTGTAAATTAAAATACACAATAATAATCAACGCTAACCTCAAATAAATTAGTACCGAAGTTAGTCCATAGAAAAACTAGGGGTCTCGGCAGACTAACTTTAGTACCATAGTTAGTTCATGAACTAATGATAAACTTCATTTTATAATAACGTTTAATTTAGTCATGGTTTAAACCTAGTAATAATCCCAGTACTAAATGTAAATCGTATTTTGGAATAAGATGGAGATAGTGCATATGAATGCACCGGTGCGGTTTTGCGGCTCAATCGGTTAAAGTCACATAGGTACTTGCCCGGATTTGAACTAAGACTAGATGAGTTTGAAGACTATATTGGTGCCGATTATCTTGTACACCGAAATAAACTAAACTATCACTAAAATTTATTTTTTTTTGTTAAGAGAATCTTCTAAGCTATTCTGCAAACAAGATTCTCTAAACTAAAAAACAATTTTGACACAACTATAATCGAGTTTGCAATCGCTAAGTTAAGTAAACCATACCAAGATTTATCGGAAATTAGTAAAATTATATAGTTACGGTTTAAGACATTTATTCCTCAAAAAGAATACAATTCACTTAACGTGAGAAATACAAGTTGAATCGGCAGCTGCAGCCCGCGAAATACAAATTTTCTTACGTTTTTTGCAATTTACAGGTCAGTGTCAGGTTGTATCTTCAATCTTGATCAAAATATGATTCGCTAGTTTCGCTATTCTATCAGATATGTATTTATAGAATTATACTCATTAGAATCATCATCGTTGTTTTTCTTTGAAGTTAGATTTGTTCCCCAATGACATGATTTCATGAAAAAGTCAAACGGCGCAGGATAGCCTTTACCAGAAGTGATCATCGTATTAGTGGTTCAGCAGCTTCAATATCATCAGGATTGTGCCGGAATATAGCAGTTCGTTGTGGACTTGGTAGGAAAGCGGCTGGCGGCTCCCATGACATTTTCTGTCATCAGAAGACAGCCGTCACGTAACCAGCGATGCGACGCTCTGCTAGAGTGACTGTCAGCAGCCAGTGTCACTCTTATCCGACCTTTTCGGTGATACCAGTAACTTCATAACAAAAATAAACGCGACACTTGCTGCGCCGTCAAGTCTTTCAATGGAACAAATCTAACAAAATGTCCGTACAAATAAAATAATACGGTTTATGGCGCTGCCTGGTGGACGCCAGGCCCTGTCTTTTTGGACACGTTTTGTTATTGCATTGTCATGATAATCAATATTTTTTATCTTAATTTCATGGAGCTGCAGCTAAAATTATAATAAAATCTCATAGTGTTTATTAGAAACGGAAACTTTGGCCACATTTAAAATAATTATATTGCATAGAAATGAATACATAAAGACTATGTGCGTTTTGTTTGTATTGAAACACTTTTCACTTTTTCACAAAAACGGGCGCCTGAAAAAATCAGATTTAACTAATATATTAGGTTGGCGAAAAAGTATTTTCGCATTATAGTATGTATGAACTTGTAATAAAATCTCTGTGGCTATACTATTTGTATCTGACTGGTTTTGGTGTCATTGAAAGTTTAAATTTTAAAGAACATAATTCCAAATTCAAATTAGGAAAATGTGTGTTTTGTTTTTCGTACTGTCAAGATGAGTGAATCTAATGAAGAAATTCGATACATTTTAAAATTTTACTACAAAAAAGGTAAAAATGCAACGCAAGCCGCGAAAAAAAATTGCGATGTTTATGGACCTAGTGCAGTGTCTGTGAGAGTAGCACAAATTTGGTTTAAGCGTTTTCAATCCGGAAATTTTGATGTCAAAGATGCACGTCGCTCTGGTCGCCCTTTTGCGGATAAAATGGATGCCATTTTTGAAAAAGTGGAGCAAGATCGGCATATCAGTAGTTACCACGTAGCTGAAGAACTGGGAATTGACCACAAAACAGTTTTGGCACATTTGAAAAAAACTGGGTACACAAAAACGCTCGATATTTGGGTACCTCACAAGCTCACTGAAAGAAACCTAATAAACCGTGTACTCATTTGTGATTCTTTATTACGACGTAATGAAACCGAACCATTTTTGAAGAAGCTGATAACTGGTGATGAAAAGTGGATCACGTACGACAAGAACGTGCGAAAAAGGTCGTGGTCAAAGGCCGGTCAGGCTTCACAGACTGTGGCGAAACCCGGGTTAACTCGCAACAAGGTGATGCTGTGTGTGTGGTGGGATTGGAAGGGCACTATTCATTATGAGCTGTCACCACCAGGCAGGAGCATCGATTCTGAACTCTACTGCGAACAACTGATGAGATTAAAGCAAGAAGTTGAAAGAAAGCGGCCGGAATTAATCAACAGAAGTGGTGTGGTTTTTCATCATGATAACGCTAGACCTCACACATTTTTAGCCACTCAGCAAAAATTAAGATAGTTTGGCTGGGAGGTGTTAATGCATCCGCCGTATAGTCCTGACCTTGCACCTTCAGATTTCCACCTGTTTCGGTCTCTTCAGAATTCTTTAGGCAGTGTCAGGTTAACATCACGAGAGGACTGCCAAAACCACTTGTCGCGGTATTTTGATCAGAAGTCCCAAAATTTCTATAGTGACAATGGGATCATGTGTATATAGTGTAATGGGACCTACAAGATGGCAAAAAGTTATCGAACAAAATGGTACCTACATACTTTAGTTAAATGTAAATAAACTACGAGGGCGGCACTGAAAATTTCGGGAATCAAGGAAGTGACACAACATTACTATTTAAAAATGTATTTATTGCTTTTCGAAGTGTGCTCCGCGAAATTTGACACATTTTTCGATACGATGGAACCAATCATTGAAGCAACCATTCCATTCGGAAGTTGGGGTCTCCAAAATGGCCGTTTTGTAGGCGTCCACAGCTTCTTCAGGTGATGAAAATCTCTGTCCACGCAATTTATTCTTTATTTTAGGGAAAGTATAGAAATCATTAGGGCTTAGGTCGGGGCTGTACGGCGGATGGTCTAATAATTCTATGTTTTCTTGCTCTAAAAACTCTTTTGTTCTGTGCGCGGTGTGAGAACTTGCATTGTCGTGATGGAGGATGATGCGGCGGTTGCAGTTCTCTTTACGGAGTTCAGAAACGACCTGTGGCAAACAAATGCTAGCATACCATTCTGCATTAACCGTTCTTTGTCCCTCAAGAGGAATAGTCGTAACATGGCCGGTTTTGGAGACAAACGTGGCCACCATTTTTTTTGCAACACTCCGTGAACGAACAATTTTTGTTGGCTTTAACTCATTTTCGAACACCCAAACTCGTGACTGGTTTTTTGTTTCGGGTTCGTACGCGTATATCCAGGATTCGTCACCTGATACAATGTTGTATACAGCATTTGAGGATCCTGCGTGGAATCTTTCGAGAGTTCTGACGCACCAAGTAACGCGAGCCGCTTTTTGCTCTTCACAGAGCGAATGCGGTATCCATCGGGAAAACAACTTTTTTACACCTAATTGTTCATGCAAGATTATTTGTATTTGACTCATGCCAATGTCTAAAGTTGCCTGAATTTCGCGGTATGTCACATGTCGATCTTCCTCAATCAGCTTACGCACAGCATCAACGTTTTCTTGGGTGACTGCAGTTTTTGGACGACCTTGACGGGGATCATCACTGAGCTTGACACGTCCACGTTGAAATTCAGCAAACCAGCGATAAATTGTGGTTTTGGATGGGGCTTCATCACCAAATGCAGAAATCATCCGGTCAACACACTGTTTTTGTGTTAAACCAGTTCGAAAGTCATAATAAATCATCGCTCTTGAATTTTCTCGAGTCAATTCCATTTTCTCAACGACTAAACAAGTTTGACAAAACCTTGTGACAAGACCGAGAATCTTTTTTTAAATAAATAAATGGTATTCGATTTTTAAAACCAAGGAGTTTTCTAAAAAGATTTTAATATAACAGGAACAGTGGAAATATTCCATTCCCGATACTTTTAGTGCAGCCCTTGTATATTAAAATTTTTTATGAATTTTCTTAAAAAATGCGAAGAAACTTTTTCCCCAACCTATTATAATCGAGTAGCATAATAAATAAGCTTTCTAATAAGGTACGTCACATTAGCGTTTAAAAATCTTCGGAATATTATACCACTTGACCTCTCCTTACACTGGTTATAATTTTCCAGCTCCAATTTGGTGGTCAAGCAGCCTTATTGTTTAAATTAACTTAAAAGGTGAATATGAGACAATTCTTGCTTGTAGAAAACTTTTAATTTTGACAAAAATCTAAAGTTTGTGGTTTATTTGTAAAACTTAAAGGCTCTACTCAATGTCGTTAATGCCGCTAAATTAACTTAACGCTGCAAAAAGAGAAGATTGCGTCAAGAGAATTAACAAGAAATAACGAGTAGCTAGACTAAATATGTTCCTTGAATAACATGCGCTCACGCCAGCAGACATTATTTTCTTGTGAACACAGACTACACGAGATGTGAAGTGGGGCTGTGGGGTTAAATATTTAACAAAAGCTTTTAATGGTTTAGAAAATAAGTAGCCCCTGCCAGATGCGTTGCAGTAAATTAATTTAATTATTTATTTATTAGCTTGATTTGTAACCCTTTTGTTTATTAATTGTTACAACCTACGCAATACGAGCGTAAATCTATTATATTCCGCATAAATTCCCACCTGGGTTGGAGGTCTACAGCAAACTCCCGGTCTAGGGAGTCTACATTTTATTTTTATTCAGCCATTTGGAACGGTCTCGCAATGATTCCAACTGAATTCTCTATGATAGTTTAAAAAAACAAAAAAAAAATCATAGAATCTGAAAAATGGATTTATCCACTTCTTTTCACTTTTTTATCTTCTTTATCTTATTGTTGCACATACATTAGATGTTCAGTACAAAATTCCGTCTAAGTTTTCACGAAAGAATTTTGTATTGTATTCTATTATCAATATTTAATCATTTAACTTTCTGCCGAATTGACAACAGCTGCAATCACATGCTTCATTATGGAATGATTTACTTTCAAGGACTTGAAGAGAAATGTGCTTTGTAAATTTTAGTTCATGACAACTAATTTTATTTTCCCTTAATTTTATTTTACCTGTTTAATCGCGTTTGACAATCCTAATTTTAGGCGAAAAACGTCAAATTCAGATTTCACTAAACTGAATAACTAAAAGGACATTAGTGCTGTCAAACTATAATTAAAGTTATGTTGTGTCACTTTAGCCAATTTCAGAATGCGAAACGGCATTTGACACGAATAAAATAAACTTTGATGATTTTTAGTCTAGTTTAGAGAATTTTGTGATAAGAAAATCGGCCCCATCACATACTTTTTACTATAATTTCAACGTACTTAACATATTAATTTCGTTTGCCTTACAGCGTGGGTGCAGGTGCGGCGTACCGGATGCTGGAAGGGGGCGTACGGGAGCGTATCGCCCTGCAGCTGGCCGAACAGGTAGCCAAGCGACGCAGACCCACCACGCCGAGAGTGGCGCCGCCTACGCCAAGGTAACAACTAAATCATTGATTTAGAAATCTCCGAACTCAATAATAGGTACTTTGTATCCAAGTCACCTACATTACTACTCGCTCTTGTGATTTGTCCGTATTGTTTTACAAAATGTATATTTTTCACAGTTTCAGATCGAACACCGAACGCCTAGCCAGCATGTCGCCCGCAGCACGTAAGTTGGCAGCCAAACACTTACTATCTCCGCGCCTGAAGCTCACGCCCAACGATATGGGGATCCTCTCCCACGCGTCGCCTCGTCGCTCCCCCTCCCCGCGCGGCCCTCGCCGCTCCCCCGCCCCGCGCCCGCTCGTGGCGCGCAGGGCCACCCCGCGCGGGCCCCGCAGCCCCCGCGGAGGGAGTGACGTCGGCGTCACTGAAGACCTCACGGATAATCTACTGCAGATCAATGTCGCTAAGCGCACGAGGCTAAAAGCAAAAGATTTCTTTAAATAAAATTAGTGTTCAGATTTAAATGTGTTTTGTTCTTAAAATTAGGTTTAAAAGAGCTCCGGTCGAGTTTGAAAGTAGTCGGGGAGACGGTCGGTCGGGAAAACGATCGTAACCAAGCTAAATCCTGAAGAAAAACTAGATAAAGTAGTTTGTTGTTACATTCATAATTTATCAATCCAGAAGCCAACCAGAACTGGCCGTTTTAACCCAGAATCCTCCACTTGCGATACAGGTTAGATCGTGTTATAATTAGCAACCAGGCGGTACACCACAAGCAACCAACACGGTAACAATAAGTAACTACCTACATTGGGCCGGAGCAGGCCTGGCGAAGCGCAGCGCTGCTCGGTTGGTACCCAAACACACGACCCTGCGAAAGTTCAAATAAAATTGCAAATAAATAAACTTTCATTAACCCGAAAGCGCATCAAAACAGACGGAGGTGCGCGTTTTAGTAACTTACATACATATGCAAACTCTCTTTCACTGCTGGAATATTTCCGCGTGCCTTTAAATTAAAAAATCCAAAATAACTGGTACACCCGTATTCATGTCCGGATACAAATACTGTGTCAATAATTATACACCAATATCCTTATAACCAACGTTCTTGCTGTCAAAAAATTTAGAACGAGTAATGAACACCAGACTTAATAAGTTACCTTGAATAAAATTCTCTTGTATCTCCATCACAGTTTGGCTTTCGATCTGGCAGGTCAACAGCTGAAGCCGTCCACGAAATAACACATCACGTAGTCAACAAACTAGGTAATAAAAAAAGACCTTAGCCATTTATCTAGATTTTGCTAAAGCATTTGACACAGTATCAGTACCTATTTTGATAATTTTTTTTTAGGGAATATAAGAAGTCTATACCACTTCAACTATTCATAGACTATTTGTCTGACAGAACACAAACTACTAAAGTAGATAATTGGATTAGCGACGAACTTTCTAATCAGTATGGCGTTCCACAGGGTAGACTCCTCGGTCCAACATTATTCGTAGTTTATATAAACGATGTGACATTAAGCTGCAAAACGGTAAAATCTTTCTTTCTTTTTTTTTAAAACGATGCCCCACACTAGGAATTTCTCCTGTATCGTGGGTGCGTTTACAAACATTTAAACTTACATACACAAACAGCCAGACCCGGAACCACACAGTACATTTTCCCGGAACAACTACTTGTAGGTCCTACAAATATTTGTTCCATACGGGAATCAAACCCACTGAACTTCCCTTAGATGATGATTTACTAACAAAAAATAGACGATCAACAAATGTTTGTTCAATCATCAGTTATATTATTAAACTAGTTTCTTCCAAAAGTTTTGGTCAGGCAAGGGCTCCCGGAACAAACAGGCCACTGCCGCCAGTTCGATCAAATCGACAGGCGGCCAGCTTAACTTCTCCGCCGAAAAGCGGTTACAGGCAGAGGCGCAAGCCGATCTGCGCCCAGTCAACTGCCAACCGGTGCTCCGGAGAGGCCGGCTGTGGGGACCGACACAACACAGCGACCCGATCGGAAGAATCAGGCCGCGGCCAAGCGAGCTCTCAACGAGACTTTGACGGGGGGACCATAAGCGGCCACGCCTTGATCAATCGGGTCGCCCAACGAAGCTACGCCAAAGCTGCCAGCGCTACCCTCGATGTCGCGATCACCTGCGACCGAACGGGGATCCTCAGCAAGGATGTATCGGACCAGGTACTCTGATATCCAGAAGCAGATCATCCTCGAGGCCTGCTCCCCCAAGCAAGACACTCCAGGGCCGACCTTCAACGCAAAGCCGCTGTTCGCCGAGGGTGTCCTCAAACTGTGGTGCGGCAACGATGTGGTCGTTGCCGCACCACAGTTTGAGGACACCCTTTGCTTGCACCCTTGCTTTACTTAGCCTGGCTAAGGAAAGCAGTCTCTGACTTAGGTCTCCAAACTAGCACCTCGCTATATAGTCGTCGTGAGCCAGTCGGAGATCCAGAAGCGTGCACGGTGTGGCATCGTGATCCCTGACGAGCTGGGGGTCTACGGCGAGCCGACCAATATTGGTCGCGCTCTCAGCTACCAGAACCCTTGGGTTGATTTCAAGAGGTGGGTAGTGCTGCACGCTGACAAACAAGCCGCGGCGTGGTTTGTGGTGGTCGGTGTCCTTGTGGATCAGATTCCGACCCTGATGGAGGCCGGACACTGCCTCTCAATTGGACTAGGAGCAGTGTACGTGAAATTTCAGGGTCGGAACGGCAAGTTCACGGACGTTCCTCAGGGATGGGATCCTGCCACGGGAACCGTCAGTGAGGCACTGATACAGGTGCCGCAGGCAACAGTAGGGGAGTCCACTCCCCCTTTATGCAACCCGGTCGCATCCGTGGCTGAACCTGATGCAGCAGAGTCGGCCGCCCCTGCCGCCTTCACTGTGGGTGCCGTCCTCTCATCAGGCGAGGAGCTGGACGACATCACCTTGTCCCCGGCTTCGGGCCTGGGAGAGGACGGCTTCGACGAGGGCGACCTGTTTGCCGGGCTCAAACTTGGGGAGGGTTCGACCACTGATGGCGTCCCCTTCCCCGATTTGTAAAGTCCTCCAAGCGAACCTCCACCACAATCAGACCGCGACGGCTCAGCTCCGCAAGTGGCTGGAGGTTCAACACACGGCCATTGCCTTGATCCAAGAGCCGTGGATTAGGGCGGGCCGTATACAAGGTCTCTCCAATCTTGGCGGTAAGCTCCTAGTCACTACTGACCACGATCACCCCAGATCGTACATCTATGTCACAGGTAACGTTAAAAGCACAGCTCTTAATGGATTTCTGTTGCAGAGATATCTCTGCAGCAAAGCTGATAATACAGCGTGACGACACCAAGGAGATGGTGACTGAGGCGGAGGCGCCACCTCCCTACGACCTCGCCCGCCTCGTGAACCACTGCGAGGGATGCGGGCTTGAGTTAGTCATCGGAGCGTGCCTGGCCTTTAGAGACGTTCCTAAAGGATGGAGGGAAGTGAAAGTAATATTCATACCAAAGCCAGGTAAGGGTGACTACAGAAACGACAAATCCCACCGACCAATCAGCCTGACCTCATTTCTTTTAAAGACTATGGAAAGGGAACTGAGGGAACTGAAAACCATACCGCTACACAGTAACCAACATGCGTACAGCTCAGGTAAGTCGACCGAATCTGCTCTTCATCTAGTGGTTGGCCAGATAGAGGAGGCGATCAATCAAAAAGGCACCTGCCTGGGCACTTTCATAGACATCGAAGGAGAACAAATTTCTCTAGCATCAGCAGTGCCCTCTCCAGACATGGAGTAGAACAGGTACTGATGGACTGGATTACAATCATTTTGAGCAAGCTGGTGGTTCGCTTTGAAGGTGAGCAGCAACTGGCCATGATAGCCAGAGGCTGTCCCCAGGGAGGGGTGTTGTCCCCTCTTCTATGGAATCTGGTGATTAATGACCTCAACGCCGACCGCTATTACACAATAGGCTATGCAGACGACCTCGCCATCCTTGTTTCGGGGAAGGTGACGGGAACAATCTGTAACCTCACTCAGCAGGCACTACGTATTGTAGAAAGATGGTGCAGGGAATTTGACCTATCGGGGAACCCCACTAAAACGAAAGTAGTCATGTTCACCCAAAAAAAACGAGCATTAGGCCCTTTCCGCCTACCAAAATTGTTCAATACAGAACTTCAGTTGGCCAATGAGGTCAAGTACCTTGGGGTCATTCTAGACAGTAAGTTAAACTGGAGTAGTCACTTATACAACAAGCTAAACAGGGCCTGCATCAGCTTCTGGCAGTGCAGGAGAACGATAGGTAAGAAGTGGGGCCTATCCCCTAAAACTATAGTATGGCTGTACACCGCAGTGATCCGCCCCATGATCACCTACGGGGCCGTGGTCTGGTGGCCCCGCACCAAGCTGGTTACGGCCTCCAACAAACTACGACGCACGCAAAGACTAGCCTGCATGGCGACCACGGGCTGCATGAGGACTACTTCGACTGCAGCAATCGAAGCCAAGCTGGGTCTACCACCGCTCCACCTGTTCATACAGCAGGAAGCGACGATGGCGGCGGTACGTCTAAATGCAATAACTCAGGGGTAAGAGGGGACGCAAAACATACCGCTTTGTATGAGGGACTATATAATGAGTTATATTACGAAAGCCATTAATGACCGGGTACCCAAACAATTTATCTTTGATAAGAAATACAAAATCCAACTTTATGAGGATCGCCGATGCGAGAGTTTACGCCCCGCAGAGCTACGCATCTTCACAGATGGATCCAAAACAGATAGTGGCACAGGTGCTGGAATCTTCTCGGAGGACTTCAATATAAATAGTGTCCCAGGCCGAATGCATGGGTATTTCTCTTGCCGCTTCAGCGATCATGGCCAGGAAAGTTAAGGACCACTCGATACGTATACTCTCAGACAGCATGGCTGTTTTGCAAGCGCTAAATAGTCATACAGTTGACTCTGGGCTGATATACGAGTGCCACCAGCGCCTCAACCAGGTGGGTTACTGGGTTGCCTCAATAATATAACCATTCAATGGATCAAAGGACACAGCAGTTAGCTAGGTAACGATGCAGCCGACGAACTCGCAAGAAGGGGGTCTAGCATGGCACCAGTGGGACCTGAACCCATCGCGCCACTCCCCTTCGGTTATTTACGCACTCTGGTAAGGAAACGAACCAGGGACCAACATCACAAACTATGGTTGGACCAAAGTGTAAAGCCATATTTTTTACGGCCGCGAATCATAGTTAGATCAACATACAACCTCTTACTGACCTGCAAATTGCAAAAAACGTAATAAAATTTGAATTTCGCGGGCTACCCTAGCGCATTAATCAAAAGGTAGGTTAGGTATGTTTTGTCTAGATCTCGAATGAAGTAAGGTAACTATAGTAAAAAAACAGTAGGTAGTTACCACGATATGGACAGGGAGTCCAGTGGATCGTATCCTCCGCACATCTACCTCTATCCCTTCTATTAAAATAACTGCCACTTCTCGAGTCACCCGAAAGAGACGAACAAAATCTTCTTCTGGAAGTTCCAGAGGATTGTTTGTGTCTCTGAGATGCCGCGCCGCCGCCTCCGAACATGCATCACATTGTGACGCTGCTGCCGTTCTTCCTCATCACCCAGCAATAAAGTCATGAGTCCTGAATCCATTATTAGTAATGATCGCTATGCTTATCGGGCTTTTACAAGGTGTCGATAAATTACCGAGCTTGACAGCGTAAGCTGACAATCTCAACTGTCAAAATATCGTTTCGTACCATTTCGTACTTGCATTTTCATTAAGCTGGGTACTGAACAACGTTACGGGGTATGGGTTTCTTAGTAAAAAATAATTAAATAAAAGCGGCACTAAAGGGGGCGGGGGGCTTAATGGCCGCTGGCAGCCATCCCAAAACATATACGTAACAGTCAAAGGATTCGCCAAAAAACCGACAGCCGAGTGGAGCATTCAAAGCGAGCATCGAACAGCTCGTTGCTCGCTGGTTTCCCCGTAACACTACGTACTGACTGCATGAATGCTCGCCGTGTAACATGTAACATTACACCTCGTAACATTGGTCAGTACCCAGCTTAAAATTCGTTAAAATTATAGAGCTTATCTACCGATCGTTAAAGTAGAAGTTACGTACTTGCGACATCGATTCGATTCGATAAAAAAACATTTTATCGAGAATAATTGTGAAATTTATCGAATCGAGTCCTACGTACTTGCACTGCGGGTTCTACAACTAACTAAACAACAGCTGCGTACAGTTACAGCGGCTATAACGGGCCATGGATCATTTAATAAACACCTCTTTGTCATAGGAGTCACACACAGTCCGCTGTGCAGGTCCTGCATGGAGGACGACGAGACAGCAGCTCATGTGCTGTTAAACTGCCTGGTGATCGCCACATACAGGGCAAAGTACTTCGGTAACCCAGGTATCCTACGTGAGATTGTCAGTAATACCAAGGCGTTGCTGGCCTTCCTTGAGGAGCTGGGGTGGATCAAATAATCGAATTTCCCCGTACGCAAAATACGCGCATTGACGTGGAGTTGCGGACACCAGCCCGTATTACCTATTCCAAAAGTTTTTCTGTTTTCATGGCACTTTTCTTTATAATTCATTTAATTACAAAATATCTTTCTACACACATAAATACAAAAGCCATTTGTAAAATAAAACAACGCATTTGGCTATTAAATCTGCTACGTTGCTACTGAAAACTTATTAAAACCAGTCTTAACAGTGTCTCACACACATCTACACTTACAAACACGCAACATTCTTCATTTCCCCATTTCCATTCTTAATTTTTTGTTAAGCTCATTATTATTTTAATATGTTATTTAGTTACCTATGTACGTATCCGTGAATAATAAAACACATAATTTGTATATTTATTTGAATTTTATGTTGACTTGCTTTTCTTTAATTTAGTTTTTTTTTAATTTTATGTTCTGAATTTCGTAAACTCGTAGTAATTGTAAGTACTGGTTTCAAACAATAAAAATTATTTATCAGTCAAATTTGATAATATTATAATCTGCAATTTTCCCCAATTTCATGATTATTAAAAACAATAATTATGTAAATTTTTAAATGTATCTCTTCTGCATAGACTTAATTGCAATTTCAGACATATTGGCCACCACTAGGAAGTGGGGTGGGTGGGCGTTTTTGGGCGACTGTCTTATGTAAATTTTGACGTTCGAAAAGTGCTGATTCTCAGCCTAGTTTGAATAAATGACTTGATTTTATTATACCTATAATATCTTGACTCTTAACTGTTTTGTAAATTAACATGTCGTATCTAAGAGCCGGGTGATCTATAACTCAGGACCCTCCTACCTCAGACACCTTTTTCTTGTAAGATTGTGCATCTTATTAACCAGTGTCTGTAATATGATGTTGAGATAAATAAAGATTTATGATTATATTTGTTTGGACGTGACAACTGCGCTTCGCGGTCTTCGGCTCTTTACGACTTCAAGTAATAGAAAAATAAAACAAGGTGTCATTCTCAAATAATATGCATTTTGTTGAAAAGCTGTCTCAATAAAATGTAAACAATTACAACCATTACAAAATCTAAAGTAAGACACAAATTAATTTAATATATTGTCATAATAAGTTTTATCTTTACATCTAAGATAAAAGTTTTTTTGCATTGATTTTTGTTTCATACTAATATTAAAATAGTGCATTGTACAATAATACATTGTTTTGATATAAATAGCGTCACAGCATTGACCGCTGAAGTCAATTTAACAATAAAAATATAATATAATAATTAAGATAAAGTTTTTCAAATATAAAATGCATTACAAATTGCTAGGGTAAATAATATTTTACATACACTTACATACATTTTAAATAATTATCTGTGCATCCAGCAGTTAATATTTTAAAAGTAGTGCTTTGTTCGCATAGCTGTGACAATAACTACATTATATTTACAAAATACATGTGTATTATTCATCATGTCAAATTCACAGCTTTATAAAGGACAGTATCGATTAAAATAGTCAAGATAGCAACATGATTTCATGAATTATTATTACCTTATTATTTATATTACACAATGAACCCTGCACAATTAAATACAACCAATTAAACTTGGAACTATGCACATTGATAACGAAAATGCATTCAGCTGTGGTCAATAAATTAATAATGAATTCATTATTTAACATACTTACAAGATATTTTACCAGAAATATTATTTAGTCTGGATATGTCAAATAATCGTTTTGCTAGCACTAGCAAGTCATAATGTCGAATGGGCTTCATTCAACAATCTCTATTGCTACAGTGTAGAGGTGTTATTCACATAATAATTATTACATAGTAATCATCTAAGAAAAGTAACTAAATGAGCTATGTCCCAACACCGTCATTATATCGCAATATTTATCTATAACCATCTAGGGAATGCCCAAATAATACTTATAATAAATACTAATACACGACTACAAAATGGTAATTACACATTTTCATAAGTTCCAAGTCAAAAATCATAACATTGAAACAATGAGGTGTTTATCCACTTTTCGCGTCGTAAACGTGTTCGTTTAAGTCGATTGTAGCAGAACATATATCGATAATCACTGTTTACTGAGTCAGAAGGTAGATAAAATTCACGTTCTACCAAACTAAACTGAGCGCAGCCTTGTAAAAGGGCTCGGGCGGCTGCGGCTTGTTGTACTCTGCGTTAGGCTTAGGTTCAGTGTCGTCAGTCGGGTCCTCCTCGAAGATGTTAATGAAAGACTCTTTGATGCCGAATCTGATGAAAGCCAAGTATGGGAAGTACCTCATGAGGATTACACTGAACCTGAAGTGGAGGTTGAAATAAAGCCGACCTAAGTAGGAGGAGTACAGGGTCATGTAGAGGTTGTAGAAGAAGATCTTGTACTTGGCTTTGAAGGTGAGTCGTTTGTAGAAGGGGGCGCTGGTCACGGTGTCATAGTCTTTGTAGTAGAGGAGGCGAGGGGCGGTCTTGGGGAGGCCGTCGACGGCCGGTTTGGACATGAGCTCTGTCGATTCCACGCCTGTCGAACAAAATTAAAGATGTGAATACCTGTTCCTTTGGTTCTTACGTATTTTTGACCAGCCAAAACCACGTTGCTTTTAAAACTATAAAAAAATCTCACCTGTGTCAAGAGATTTTCCTTTCAACTGCTTTTTCAGCTTACTCTGCAGCTGTAGCCTGTCGTTCTCGCTGTAGATGTAGCCGGGCACATCGGCCAGCACGCGGCACCAGTACAGGAAGCCGTCCGTCTCCACTGTTGGGTTGACAGACCACAAGCCGTCCAGCATGACGCGCGCAATGTGCTCGAAGTACTCTGGAACGTTCTCGAGGCAGGGCGTGTATACACGATCTTGGATCAGCTGGCACACCTCGCGGGTTTCTTCGAATGTCTCGCGGCAGATGTTATATCTGAAATTGTGTTGTAAGTTGAACTGAGCTAAGATATTACTTGAACCCAGTGGCGTAGCGAGTCCTAAATGGGCCCTGTATCAGAATTTGTTGGGGGTTCTCTTTACCCTACTGTGGTGAAGGCACATAGAGAAAAGGCTAGGCAGATGATGAATCAGAAACACACTCGCATTAACAGAATAACTACCTTAATATATGTTCAAGTTTTAATCGATCACTCAGCGAAAATGCATAATTGCATTGAACGCAAGTATGCACATTCGCTCGTTCACTATGTGGGCAATGTGCAAGTCTGCATCAAACTCTTTATGTTTTTGACCTTTTTATACTTTTGTCTATGTTTTCGCTACCTTTTGGTTTTTATTTTGATTAGCAAAAATATACTTTTGTTTTACTACCAAGAACCAGCGCCTTTTAATTTCGGTAGTTAATATTTCCAGCGTTGCCAGAACGTAACGTTTAACGTTACTGGTCTAGTGGTCGCAACCGCGACCGCTGAGCATGAGGTCCTGGGTGCGATTCCCAGGTCGGGCAGTGTTATTGGGATTTTCCATTAGGAATTCCTCAGTAGCAGCCTGGAGTCCTGGAGTATTTGTGCCCGGTTGATGGCAATAGGCTCGCCCCCTATTACATGGGGCTTAAACATAACTGGCAAAATGTGGGTGTACTTTAGGTACACCTCTGCCTAACCCTTCGGGGATTACAGGCGTGATGTTATGTTATGTTATTTTGCCAGTGTCTACTGCGCGGTTTATTTAAAAGTTAGAGCATAATGCCCCGTTTACACTTTGATTAGTTATTAGGCGAGTTCATACATGTTCTGCAAGATTTCCAGGGGGGGCAGTGGCCCCCCCCTGGGTACGCCCATGTCTATAAGTAGTTGTTCCGGGTCTGGTCTGTTTGTGTATGTGAGTTTAAATGTTAGTAAACGCACCCACGATACAGGAGAAATTCGTAGTGTGGGGCAACGTTTAAAAAAAAAAAGTTTTTTAAAGCGTTACTTTTTTGTGAAAACGTTACTTTTCGAACAGTCTTGGGTGACTTTTGACGACAGGGCACTGGCAGCACTGTGTGGGCCAGTTCGCGACCAGATCTCATTAGAGACACCACGTACTCAAAACCACTACCAATACCATTTTACCAATAAGTTCGTTAGGTACATAGTTTACCATTTACAACAAACTTCCTACTGAGCTACTGACATTCGAAACTTACCCATTAAACGATTTAAAAGCTGTATTAAAACCAAACTTTGTAAAAAAGGGTAGGTACTATAAAATTTATGATTAATTAAAAGACAAAAAACCTTGGGATTGAGCTGCTCGCTCTGCTAACCTTGTGATAAAACTTGACATTTTAATTATTATGCATGATTTTATATACATATTGACATTGCAGAATAATAGATACAATATTGCATGAATATTTACTTTGAAAAGTATTATAATTATTTACTGCTTTAATTTATTGTGTGTACGTGCAGCTCAACTCAAGAAAGGAGCTCAACGACTCGACGAAAAATACCAAAGAAAGGACGTTTGGGTAGGTCGCGACCATCTTTAAAACTAAATGAGAAAAAGAAAAAAAAAATAGGAAAATATTAAAAAAAATGACCCATAAAGTGCTCACAGTCACAGCACTATGTGGGTTATTTTTTTAATATTATATTATAAAGAGTATTCTATTATATTCTATTGTTAATATTCTAATAGGCGGAGATATCAATGCGAGCCTTGCCTGCATGCAATATAATCTGACTGTTTTCCATAACTCCACCATGATAGCTATTACTTAATCCGGACAGCAGCTTATCGCGACTTATCGGACCAATGACAGACTTCTAAAGTTTTAGCTCTCCCATTCAGAGATTACAGACGGTAATGTCAGGGGTTGTTTACATTACATAAATCCTCATAGAATATTTTCGTCTTTATATGTTGTAATTTTTAGGGTTCCGTAGTCAACAAGGAACCCTTATAGTTTCGCCGTGTCCGTCTGTCTGTCTGTCCCCAGCTTAGCTCGGCTTGGCTTAGTTTGGCTTTGCTCTTAGAACTAGAAAGCTGTAATTTGGCATGGGTATACATATTAATCTCGCCGACAAAGTGGTCAAATAAAAGATCTTGAAAATAATGGAGACGTACACGAAATGTATGGGGCTTGGTACTAAAATAATTGAAAGTTTAAACAGCCTTCTGACCTTTATAGGCTGAACGAGGGTATATATATTTTGATGTCTTTGGGCATTTAATTATTTTTACAGCCGCCCGTTTTTTTTAATAAGTGTTGAAAAATAAAATGTTGGCATCACTAATTACAAACATTATTTATATTTTATGGATGGCTGCCTGTGGCAAATGACGTGACAAAGACAATGACAATGTCAGTCAGCAGCGGGCCAAGCACGGGCGTGCCAAGACGTTTGTGACAAGACATGATAAATTATGTCATGTCAATTTGTACTAGCATTTTATGACAAAACATTTTTATCGCTCAAACTGTGATAAAATGTGTGACTCAATTCATGTCGCAGTAGGCCGTGCTTGCCCCGCAGGACTCGGTTTGACATTTACAGCTTTGACTTTTTCGACACGTTTTGTTATTGCATTGTCATGATAATCAATATTTTTTGTCTTAATTTTATGGAGCTGCAGCTAAAATTATAATAAAATCTCAAATGTATTTATTAGAAACGGAATATTTAGCCACATTTAAAATAATTATATTACCTAGAAATTAATAAATAAAGACGTAAATGCGTTTTGTTTGTATTGAAACACTTTTCACTTTTTCACGAAAATGGGCGCCTTCGTGCGTAGTCCGACACGCACTTGGCCGATTTTCATAACTTTAAATTGACTAAATTGAATTTACTTTCAGAAACTGGAGGTTCTACTCTCAGCCGTGTTGTTATCATTATTTTATTTTATAACTACTAGCTGCTGCCCGAGGCTTTGCCTGGGTGGCATTTTCTAAAATAAAACTTAATTTAAGCTAAGTTACTACTTACAACATCAGCTCGTTCAACTCTTATTTATAAAAATAGAACCCTGTAAATTAAACTTTAATGCAAAATATATATCACAAATGACATAGACGATGTAAGTAGTCAAAATTTATAAACTGAACTCAAATCAAACGAACCTGTCTTCAATCCCGATCATGTACCCGAGGACTCTCCAGACATAATTGTAGGCGTCCCAGTCGCCCGGTTGCAGCTGTCTAATGCCGAACTTGTCAGGTTTGAGCATCGAGAAGCCGATGAAGCCGAACTGAGTGAGGGCCAGGTCACGCTGTGACACGATCCCGGTGCCTTTCAGTTTTGACGCAAGTCCTGCCCTCACGTGACGACTGCGCACCGCGTATAGTGACCTCCATGATCTGTTATACACATAAAAATTAAATCTACTTATTTAAAATGTATCTAACTAAGTGCCAATTTTACCAATGAAACTGAACGCGATCAACACATAAACCACGTTAAGAGCTGTCAGTGTCATTATTTTGATTTTTTTCGATTAGTTTCATTGGTGAAATTCGCCCTAAGACATTTATAGAGCGGATGGGTAAGTGAAACAGGTGGAAGCTACGCTACAAAACACGCATTCAATCTCTTTTGTACTGACCTAGAAACAGTACACGTTTATATCGGTAAACAAGACCATAGACCAAATACACATTATAATGGCTTGAATACCACGATTAATACCCCCGTTGGGGTCTTTTTTCTAATACACAGACCTACCTAGTACACACACCGCTAGTTGCACGTAAGCCCATTAAAATTTTCCACAAATTCCCGATTAAAAGTAATGCTGTCTCTATCTAACGAAACGTATCAGAAAGTGACAGCATTACTTTTAATGTGGAATTAAATTTAATGGACCTACGTGCAACTAGCTGACTATAGGCTCAAATTAATGTAGGGGCGGTGTTGAACATCCCTACCCGGACCCCTGACCACTGTCTTACTGTTTAGACACGGGAGTCAGTGTCAAAAGACGCGAAACTCAATACCGATGCGAGGTACGAAAACCATGATCCACCATGATCGCTAGTCTTAAAATTTTAAGACATAAACCATAGTACACCGTTTGACAGTATTCCTACTATGGTATATTTTCTAGTCGACCACCAACCTTTCGCAGAACTAGTACCTATCCATTCATCACGCCAGGCAAGACTCGGTCAGCAAAACTTTTATAAGCGTAGTAGATAGGAATTAGTTACCTAATGATGTGGAATGCGGTAGGCTGATTGATTACTCAAAATAATACTCCAACGCTTATGTAAATACCATGAATATATAATAATGCTATGCATAAATAAAATTCCAGTTATCGGATTTCATTAGAATTAAGCAATTAAGAGGAGAAGTTTAGTATATGATTTATTGGATGTTTTTCTTTCCATGTTGAAGACAGTTACGTAATTGTAATATTTTCTCTAGATACATTTTTTATTCGAAAATCATGTCTTTTTTCAGGATAATTATAAAAAACAAACAAGATTGTTTGGCTTTTATGTCTAAAATAAATACTCACAGCAAGAAAATATAGTTTATTATCCACCCACCAGATATTTTTTCTCTAGATCAATTATTACTTTAATTAAAAACGAAATAAGAATTGAGACTTACGCTATTTAATTTCGTGCTCGAACACGATCAAAGAGCGCACGCGATATTCAACTTTATTACTGATGTGTTAGCGTTTAGCATATAACGGAGCAAGGGGCGGAGCTTGCGTGGAAATTTGATTTAGACTGCCTGGTCTTAATCTTATTTCGTTTTTTGAAGTATCTAGGTAGGGAAATGGGCGGAAGGCCAGATTATCAAAAATGACGATTATAATGAAGTAGGAAACCTTTGCGAGACTAGCTAAGTAGAAGCCAATATGTTAGCTTCTTTGCGTTATTACAACCAAAAACATACTTACATGCTCCCAGGCTTCAGTTCGTTCTCGAACCAGCAGATGCTGTGCAGTAGCGTGGAGAGGTACCGCTTGTAGGAAGTATAGACGGAGTTCGAGCGGCGGGACCCCACCAGCACACGGATGATGGATGGCACTGCGAACACGGCCACCAGCCCCATCAGCATCGACGACGACAACGCAAAGCAGTTGTCCATGTAGAAGCTTCGACCCCTGGGATATAGGATTTTTATTAAAGCTTCTTTAGATGGATATGTGACGGCCGGTATCCAGTTTGGAGCCATGCATTGAACACTATGGAAACCTGTAAATGACGTAAGTCCAATAGTCCGGCCTATGTTTATATACTTTATGGCAGATATGAATATAATTATGTCACCGTATGATTATAAACATCGTTAGTTTATAATATATCTAGCGAGATTATAGGATCGCCCGGACGACACGGTGGTCTGCCGGGCTTGAGCCGGCGGAGCACCGTAGTGTCCTCGCGGAGACGGAGGCGGAGGCGATCGGCGGCGGCGATCTGACCCTGGTCCAGGCCATGGTTCTGAGCGAGAATGCATGGGAGGCCGTCACCTCTTTCTGCGAACCAGTAATGCTCGCGAAGCACGAGGCGGAACGCGTGAAGGACAGGCAAAATTCGCGCCCTCACGCCCCTAGTCGCCGCAGGAGACGGCCCGGGCGTCGGGAGTCGCAGGCCGATTCCCGGCCACCGTAGACGCGGGCTTACGGACGGTGAGCGATGTGTAGCTCGCCGTCCGATAAGGACCAGGCCCGGGTCGGCAGTGCATTGTGTTCCACGCGCGCCTCAAAGAGATGTCAACACGAACTGACGGGGTCCGTTAGGGCCAATGCCTGCCAGGGTTGCGAGTTTGTCTGAAAGGGATATCGTGACCCTGGCAAACAGGCAACTGCAGGAACACGGGTGGGTTTTCAGTAAAAGTCTGACACAAGAGCGAGAGAAGTTATTTGACAATTGCCCACCCAATAAAAAAAGGGGTCGAGTCTTAGAGTTCTTGTCCATCAATCATTTCTTGAAATCAAAGATGCTGGGCAGAGTTCGGACTGGCAGTTTCAGGAAAGTACCGGAATAATTTGAGTAAACACTTGTTACGCACGCACATTAGATATAAATATCTAACGATGATATTATGTTTGTTACGATTTAGATTTTAGTCATTATTACAACCCCACGACGTACTCAACGAAAATATATTCTTTATCAGTAGGTATGGATATGAAAGAGCAATCATATTTAACAGCACGTACTATAAAACATTTACAATTTTCCTCATCATATTTCTTTTTAATCATTTCTTGTACGAGTAGACCTGGATGTTCATTTCTCGTTGTTAGTGTCGCATTTAACAACCGACCCAATAAACATTATATGAGCATAGAGCATGGTCCTATGACAAGCCTTACTAAAGTTCAAGAAAAAATACCGGTTGTATTATATTTGTCTCAAATTACCCATATTAATTAGCCACATATAGATCTCTTTTATCGCTATCGCTGACTCTACTCATACCCCGTAACTGGAAAGAGTCGTTGATACGGAATGTAACTACTGCGGATTAGTTCCCTCTCGGAATAGCCAAGCTCATTTTATGTTTATCCGTGGCCAAGATTGCATAATTTCCTTACCTGTTAAATTTCTTCTCATCGAACCATTCTGGCAGTTCCATAACGACTGAATCTGGATTTACTTTGTCGGAAGGCTGCTCTGCCGCCTCCTTTGTCAGGAGCGCGTCCACGAACGCTTCCGCTGTAACAAAACTCTTCATTAAACACCCACATCAAATATGTATTCTTGTCTTCGAACTACGTGCACAACCACTGTGCACAATTTAGGACTCAAGTTGAATTTAATTTTAAGTATGCGCGATGCTTCAAAACACAGATAAAAAGCAACATTTTCCCTTATAAAGTATCTCATACATACAGATACAATAATGGATACAATACAATGCATAAAGCTGACGACCGACAATTGATCCATAATCTTTAAATAGGACAGTGCTACCGTGAAGTGCAGCTATGCAAAACACAAAACATCAGGAAACGCAAGAAAGAGAAAAGGTAGAAATAGGAACGAAAAATATCCCTTAAAACTTGTTTGACTGCTTTAAACTGGCACCAGCAACGTGTCAAATGCTAATGTAAAATCAATTAAAGGGGTCCCTCGGGGAGCTCCTTGCGGGACACCTTAAGTTATATTTAAAGTAGAATTTTACTATGCTTTTTAGGGTTCCGTACCCAAAGGGTAAAACGGGAACCCTAGTACTGAAGCTCCGCCGTCTGTCTGTCCGTCTGTCACCAGGTATCTCATGAACCGTAATAGTTAGAAAGTTGAAATTTTCACAGATGATGTATTTCTGTTGCCGCTATAACAACAAATACTAAAAAATAGAATAAAATAAATATTTAAGGGGGCTCCCATACAACAAACGTGATTTTTTTGCTCGTTTTTACTCGATATTGATAACGGCAACAGGTAGACGCTTGAAACATTCACAGAGTATTTAGTTATATTATATTCACTTTAAGAATAAATAATTTAATTAAAATAAAACGAATATTTAAGGGGGGCTCCCATACAACAAACGTGATTTTTTTGCCGTTTTTATAGATAATGGTACGGAACCCTTCGTGCACGAGTCCGACTCGCACTTGACTGGTTTTTTTTAGCTGCTCCACATTCAATACAGTAGGTACTGTAGATAACGGATAGTTTAAAAACTATATTACAACATAATAAATATGATTTGGTTATCAATGAAATATGTATCGTCCCACCTGTACAACTTTTTTTTTTCAATATCGCAATTAAGAATGGTAACAATGGTTTTGAACAATCATGATTGGTGGGCACTTATCAGTGAATTTGTAAACATTGCCAGGAACAATATGCATTTTGATGTCTACTCTCAGAGCAAAGCCACGTAAAGCAACGATTTAACATGGAAGTTATTTCCGTTAAGTTATTTATATTTTTACTAACGTCGCATGTTGGCAGCTCCGACTGGGTAAGAATACAACAACAATAATACCTACCTACCTACCTTTATAATTTATTAAGTAGGGTACGCATATTACATTTTTGTCCGTTTATGGAGTTGAGCCTCAAGAAGATATTTCAAATTGACTTGCCAAGATTGACCATAAAATGATCAAACAATAAAATCCCAATGATTTCGTCGCATTCGATAGATATATAAAATTAGTAATTACTTAAATTATTTATTAGGCACCTGTACCTGCATAAATAGTCTTCAAGGATTTTAAAGACTATCAAGTTTCTCATAAACAACTATCTGATTCTAATCCTTTACAAATATTCTCACAGGTTTCAGACTGGATGAGCCCAATTGACGATCAGTTGTAAGTAATACTAACATTGTAACTATTATGTAAATGATGATAGTGTTAAATACTTTAATATTAAAATTAAATACTATGCATTATGCCATTCAATGTTATGCTTAAGTTAAACATATAAAGTAAACTAGTACCCAGCAACATTACTGTCCTTAGTTAATATAAACATCATTCTGCTGAATCACCATGAAACAGCGGTAGGAAAAACAAGATTATTCCCGATGTCCACCAGTGGAGGACAGCGAAACAACTTTTAAAAATTATGCTCGTTGTCCATCACTGGGGGAAACCGCCACAACTTTATAAATTATTACCATTCGCCATCACTGGTGGAGAGCGACACGGACTTTTAAACATTCCCTATGGCCACCGTTGGGATACAATGGCACTACTTTTGATCCAATTCCCACTGACCATCAATTTTAATTAACAATTTTATTTATTTGATTTGGTTTTAGCGGATAATGGTGAAATAATTTTTATCCAATTCAAATGTTTACGTAATAATAATAAAATAATATTTAATTTATTAATTAATAATTAGTTAAAGTTAAGGATATACGGACTTTCTCTTAGCAGAATATTTATATAACGGCAACCGAATTGTATACATAATATAGTGGTTTGTATTGGAGAAGCCAAAAATGTAATTTGTGATTTCTATGTGATGATACCTTTAAAAGCTGCACAAAGCCATTCACTCAACTTTACTCAATACATGGGGACTTCAGAAGTACTGAAAATAGTACTTACTAACTTCCTGCTGATTTATGCATACGTGTCTCGCCGTGATGCGGATCTTATACAATTCTTTTCAATTTAATCAAACGTCAAGTTCCTGGATGGCAACTTACAAAGTTATCAATTGATTTTGAAAAAGCTGCTATGAAGACCATATAATCAACATTTCCGTCAGCTACACTTAAAAGATCTCTCAAACACACTTTAAAAAAGCCATAATTATGGAACAAGGGCCGTGATCACCCTTCTTTTTAGGGTTCCGTAGTCAACAAGGAACCCTTATAGTTTCGCCATGTCCGTCTGTCTGTCTGTTCGTCCGTCCGTCTGTCCCCGGCTTAGCTCAGAGACTCTTAGTACTAGAAAGCTGTAATTTGGCATGGGTGTACATATTAGCTACGAAAAAAAAAAAAAAACATGAAAAAAGGCCTTTCACGTAAAGTGGTGATGATGGTGTGGGGTATCGTTGGATATGCTGTTCAAAAATATTGTAAGTCTGTGATTGCCATTTTTCGATTCAGGGATCAGTTTGCGTAATATTAAGCTTTAAAGTGCAAAATATTGTTAGAGTCAAGTGTCCCCCCCCCCCTGCCAGCTAAATGGTTGACTGAGGATATGTAAAAAAAATTTAAAAAAAAAAAAAAAAAATCATGGCAGTAGTATATATAACGAAATTTAACTGAAAAACAATCACAGCTAAGTAGGCCTTGCAAGTTAACGAGTAATAGTCGACCAACTTAAATTGGCAGTTGGAGAATTGACCGTGACGTATATCGATGTATGGGAGAACATGTTTTTCAACTACAATGTTAAGTCTGTTTTTGGGATAAATTCATCCCAACTCTGGAACCCTTCATTGTGCGTGGTCCGACACGCACTAGCCCGGTTTTTTTCTCTTAGCAATATCTGCAAAAAAAACAAATCCGTAAGTAGGATATTAAGCTATACTTTACTGGTCTCTAGATAAAATCATTTAAATTGATGGCCAGTGGGAATTGGATCAAAAGTAGTGCCATTGTACCCCAACGGTGGCCATATCCCGTTTAAAAGTCCGTGTCGCTCTCCACCAGTGGTGGCGAATGGTAATAATTTAGAAAGTTGTTGAAGAGAATAATTTTTAAAAGTTGTTTTGTGCTGTCCCCGAGTGGTGGACATTGGGAATAATCGGAAAAAACACAATGGATATAATAAAGGTCACTTGCGTAAATCCCGGTTTAAAAATCTGTCACCATTAATTTAACGAAAATCATAACATTATATCGTGCGCATCAGAATATAGACATAATGAATATGGCGTTCCACAAGGTAGCGTACTGGGCTCAATACTATTCCTCATTTACATAAATGACATTATAAAAATAACTAACCATAAATGCATATTATTTGCCGACGATATATCTAATATAGTGACATCTAACAAAAAACAAAATACCATTTTAGACCATGAGCTTGACATTAATAATACAATAAAATTGACAAATTACTGCATTGGCTTGACATTCCATTTGAAGATAAATTTAGACAAATCCGTTTATATTCAATTTAATCAATCAAATAATTATAAAAATAACATTATACTCAATAATAATAAAATCAAAGAAGTAACGCACACAAGATTTTTAGGCATAATAATGGATAAAGACATTAATTAGTAAGAACACGTAGGCAATGTTAGCACTAAAATTAATAAATTTGTATACGCACTAAAACAAGTTAAAAATTTAACTAACATAAAAAACTGCTGTAATGTCATACCACGCGTACGTGGAATCGTTACTACGCTATGGCCTTGTAATAGCACCGACATCTGTAGAGCATTCATTGCTCAAACAAAGTGCATTAGGTCAATTTGTGGTCTTAAACCTGACGACTCATGTCAACTAATATTTAAGAAACTTGGTTTGTTACCGTCACTTTACATTTACGAAATATGTGTGTTTGTAACTAAAAATAAACAATCATTTAAGTCTGCAAATGATGTTAATCCTAGGAACAGACGAGATTCTCATAAACTAGTGCTGAATGATTTACCTAGACTAGCTACAATATAACTGCCTAGCAATGTGTGTGCGCATTTATAACAAAATACCAAGGCATTTCAAAACATTCAAGTACAAGATTGTTTAAAATTAAGTTTTTTAGATGGTTACTTGAATGTAGTTTTTATAGTTTAAAGGAGTTTTTGGATAAAAAATGTTGATGTTTCAAAAATGATGATGGTTGATGCCTTCTTCACCTAACTTTATAATTTTGCATGCTATGTTTTTATCCTAGCTAAAAATGTTTGTGCCATATAAATTTGTATTTAACACCATTTTATACCATGTTTTACACAAATAAATATTTTATTATTATTATCAGGGGGCCTAAAATGGACGCTTTGACATAATCATAATAAGATCTGCGTACAATTCATACATCCCGCAATAGGGAATATGCATGTATTTTTTTTTTCACTAAATCAATATTAGACAGTAATATAAACCTAAGAAAAGTATTGAAAGTTAAATTGAACTACTGATTGATGCTCAAAAAAAATTATGAAAGTCCAACAATTTTCTACTACAGTTCAAACGTCCATTTCTGTCGCGGTCATGATGTGACGTCATTGTTCACGAAACTGCTTTGTTTACATCTGTTTTTAGCCCCAAATCTTATATATTAAATTATTGTTTATGCTTTATTCAAGTAGAAATCGCACTTACATATTTACCTTAGTGAGATTTCAAGCATTTAGCAAAGAATAGATTTTATTCACATGTTTTGTTTCGTCACTTCCGGCGTTTTCGAAAAGGACGCGTTTTGAGCATGCGTTCCGTTCCACCAAAAAAACGCAACATAAATTAATTAATTGTAAAATAAGTAATGCATTAAATATGTAAAAAATATTGGAATTTGTTTCTGACTCCTACACAATGTATATTAAAATAATGGATACGTTTTGAATTACGTGCATATTCCCTATGCATCTGTTTGACAGCTGCTATTTGACATTAGACTTCATTAAAGCAATTCATTTTTTTTTTTCTTTTCTTTTTGGCTTCGCACGGTTTGTGCATTTAGCCAGTGTCATGTAAAATTAGGTAACAAGTACAAAGTTATTTAAATAATTATGAAATTAACTCCACTCAATGCATGATAAAGATGATTGATGATATCCCGCCCCGCTCCCCTTGAGTTTAAGTAAAGACGCGGCACTTTACTGAAACCTCGCGCGGACTTCTTGAGAGAACTTAAAGTGATGTTGCACTGTTTTGTTTCATTTGCCTACATTAATGCAGGTTCACGAACACTTAATGGTTAATAATCCACCACTATTACACATTAATATTCGGCTAAACACAAATTTTAGAAAATAAAACAAAACTGCTAACATGACGCTTCACTTTCCCGCCAAGAAGTCCAATTCATATTTTGTGGACCATTTTACGAAACTCCATACAAAACTGTCAAACAGATGAATATCGGGATATGAATTGTACGCAGATCGTATCATGATTCTGCCAAAGCGTCCATTTTTTAATTAACCGGTTTTATTTATTTATTAATTAACCTGTTTCAAGCCCAGAGGGCCCCCTCTGGCCTTGAAACCGGTTAATTTTATTTCCGAAGATACAAAAACTTCAAAGATTGCTTCATCACATTAAGTTCAGCATTGATTTTGTAACAACATATTAAATAATTAACGAAATAAGTTCGAAAACCTTTATAATAACGGTTAAGGTTACATAGAAAATTATCCGGTTTCCGAGCCCTGATTATTATTATTATTTATTAAGGGCAGTCAAACAAGTGTAGATAATAATAATTAATCAATGACATGTATTAACCGTTTTATCAGAGCAGTAGAACAGAGAAGATTCGAGGGGAACTCAATGGTGGTTCAAATGAGTCAAGACGAAGAGGACAATAAAAAGACGACAGCCGAGCCTAAAATCTCCAACCAGTTCTTAGCTATTAATCTAAAGATCAAATTGGACCAGACGATGCGGACTGCCAAGGTGTTAGCTGAAACACTGAAACTTCAAATTCGCGACACGGTTGCGCGAGAGACCACGTTGAAGGAAGCCATCACGAACGGCAGGTAACTTGGCACTATTCTTATACCGCTGCATGTTTTGATTCGCAATTTATTATCTGACCAACTTCCATGACTAGGCCAATAGCTGAGGAGCTAGCCCTGAACCTAAATAGTACATTACTGCAGCGGCCTGCAATATTGATGGACGAACGTGAAAATGTGGGTCGAGGCGAAGCCGATGCACACATACGAGAGTCCATCAATGCCTGGTTGCGGCCAAAGCTTGTATAGTGCTTTTCTCAAATAATGTGAAACATATAGCCATAAGCATGGTTTATTGTATAATTGTAAGAAGAGTGAGTTCATGGTCTTCAAGGCCTCCGGTAAGTGTCCGTGAATTATACCTGCGATTAAGCTGAATGGTACTGAACTGTAGCGGGTACAACAGTTCAAATACCTCGGACATGACGTTACTGAGGGCCTTGACGACCATTGACATAGGAAGGAAACGGTATTGGCGCGGCGGTCAGAAGTATTATGCTGACCCGCAGGTTTGCGCATTCTAGTGACCAAGTTAAAGGCACACTATTTAGAGCCTACTGTCAGACTTTCTACACGAGCAGCCTGTGGTTCAGGTATACGCAGAGGTCGCTCAGTGCCCTACTTGTCCATTATAACAATGGAGTTAGGATGTTGTTAGGCCTGCCACGCTTCTGTAGTACCTCCGGTATATTTGCGGAGGGCAGGGTATAGACGGCTTGCAAGCCATCGTGCGCAAGCGGCTCGCGTCGTTATTATGCAGAGTCCGGGGTAGCACTAACAGCATTCTACAGGTCATTACGGATAAACAGGACTCAAATATCCTGAAAAAATTGATTCGTGTTCCAATTTTGTAACCCTTCTTGTTTTTATTATGAACATGGTCTGAAAAAAGATTTCATTTATTTATTGCGATTTCGGTATCTTTTAAGGTAACAAAAAATCTCGATACAAATTACCGGTAAACTAACCCTTTACTTTAGAGTATCAATCCAAAATATCTGTATTCAATTTCAACGTACGGTTGGTATTTAATTAATAACATGAACGTCTTATTTGTATGAACTTGGTTGTTTTTTATTTTCGATTACTCAACTAATTTTTGAGTAAACAGATAATTGCTTCATACTTTGCAATAAATTCCAAGCGTTGTGTCATCGTGCTTCTCTTTCTTTTGTATGCAGTCTGACAGTGAACGCGGTTTAGCAGTTGTCAGCGTCTTAACGTATAAAATATGGGACACTTTTGAAAAAACACATCTACCGAATAAAAACATTCTTATAACAACACTATAAACAAACGCAACACAAAACTTAACTTAATATGGCTGCTAAGCAATTTATGCTCGTCAGAATGCATATGGTGAAGTCACCATTAGTTCCAGTTCTCCTGGTTCTTACCAGGAGAACTCCTCAATAATTAACGCCCCTGCATCGGGAAAAGCAATATTTTGTAAAAGGTGATGAGCAGTTGACATTAGGCTATTGTAACTTAGATAAATTACAAACAGACCACTAAAAAAAGACAAAAAAAAACTAAAATACAGATCCCAAGACACTGACTTCCGAAATTAAAGTTATTTTCTTTTGGGAAGTTTTTTGGGAAGTCGGTCGTTTGTTTTTGTCAAAAGTTTTTTATTGTCATACTATTAAGGGTAGCACCCTTAATAGTATGACAATAAAAAACTTCTGACAAAAAGAAACGTTTTTCGTCAATTTCGTATCTAATTGTGAGAAAGTTTGAAATATTTGAAACATTAAGTCTGTGTAACTATAAAAGTACAGTTTTCGTGGTGATAAACCATTCGTGTCAGTCTCAGCACCTGTTAATAGTTCCATCACTTTTGCGTTTTGCGAAAATATAGCTTATTTCGCCGTTCATATAATTAATGAAGATATTGTATAATCAAAAAATAAAATTTTGATTTTATCACACGGATAGCTGAAGCCCAGTGTGTGATTTTTAAATTTCTTGATATGGTTTGTTAAATAATAGGAAAAAAAACATTACCGACAGTTTTTTTTTTTTTAAGTTTTTTTAAATATTATTTACTGAGACTATTTGTAACATTTTGGTAGTTTGTTTTGCTACCTTTTTGAGTTGAACATGTCTGCTTACATAAAATATTTTTATTAACTAAATTTATGTTATTATATTGAAGAAAAATGTTCCTTAAACTCAACACGATATCGTCGAATTTTGAGTGAAGAGGCAACGGAAATTATTTTTTACAATATTATAAACCAACATTTTCAAATAAAAAATTGCTACCAATGGAGATGAAGGAGTAATCTACCTGTGGCAATTTTTAGTTACATTTGGTTTAGTTACATTTTGCCGCAAAATGTACCGCAAATTTTTGTCAGATTTTGTGATAGCGTCCTTAAATTGTATTCCTATTCGTCGCATAAAAATCCCTTGCCGTGCTGTGCCGCCAGTGGGCGCAGGCCCTAAAAGGCCTAGACTGTTCACATAAAGATATAAAAAAAATATGTAGGTACCTACATATACTGTTAGTTTGTGTACCTACAGTTATCATATAACGTGAATAAACTTATTTGATGCCAAGGCCAAGGTCAAACCATCTAAAAATATTGGTTGAACAAGGAAAACCGGTACCTATAGACCAAAAATACCATCTTGAAAAACGAAGTCACTGTATTATACCTTGACTTCTACAGTTGGTATTGCGACTGATCTTTCTTCACAAATGACAATAAATTTTATAAGGGCATTATACGGCTTTTTTTTGTGCATTTTGTAATGCACCAAGAATGCTAACGCACGGTAAGTCCGTATTTATGATAAATAATGAGTTGGCATGACATTTTTAATACTATGATAAATAGAGGATAATGATCGTGCACTGCATGGATAAAATTTGCATATACATAGGTAAATCACTATTTAACAAGAGATTTTTTTTTCAAAGTTAAGTTTTTTAGCCTTATAATAAAATTAGCAACTATGTATAGTCTTTGTTGTCCAAAGGTAAACGTATTGAACGTCTTTTGAATTATACGCATTCTCCAGTATCGCGTGATTGTGGTGGGTTGAACTAGGCCGTGTAGATACTTATTAGCCTATATTTACGTTTTGAACTCATGCATAATTACCAAATTTAGTATAAGTACCTACTCTGCCACTTACAAGACCCTCATGTCGTCTTATATAGACGACATGAGGGTCTTGTAAGTGGCGAGGCATTTATTTACGATTCAGATGACATACAAAATAGTGATTTCAACTATCTTCCTGAATTAATTTCTTTATTAAACCAGTCTTTACTGTATACAAATTCTTTGACTATCCTATAATACTAATCCTACCTATCCTAACTAAACTATTATAAACGCGAAAGTAAGTTTGTTTGTTTATTACCTTTTCACGCCTACACCACTGAACCGATCATTCTGAAATTTTGCATATACGTTGTCAGGTGTACAGAAACAGACATACGGTACCTTTCATCCCGAAAAAAAGTACTGTTCCCGAGAAAAACAACAATAACGTTCTTATGATAATTGATGGCGCCGCATGTCTTTCGAATCATGATTGAATTATATTATTATGTATAAAAACTTTAATAGTGTGTTAAGAGTTTCTGCCGTAAACGCCAAACAACAAGCAGTGTTCAACCCGAATTGATTGTCAAATTCTAAATTAAAGCGCGCGAAGCCGCGGGCAAAAGCTAGTAACTATTATAAATACGAAAGTCAGTTTGTTTGTTTGTTACGCTTTCACGCTAAAAGGGCTGAACGGATTGGGATTAAATTTGGCCCATGGGTTATGTTATGACCTGGATTAGGACATAAGATACTTTTTAACCCGATATTCCCACGGGATCGAGACTTATGCGGGTGAAACCGCGGGGCGCAGCTAGTCTCAAATATTATAAGTATGTCATCAACATAAACATAACTGTAAATTGAAATCCGATAATAACCAGCTGCAGAATTAATAGGATTACTTTCAGTTTGAAGTCAGATAAGTAGTTTGTAATGCATTTGTCAGAAAAAGTAATAAAATAAACGAGTCCAATGCTAACAGTCACATTTATGACAAATACCTACTGATCTATACTAATGAGAAGTCGAATCGTTACACTATTTCTACACTTAGAAGTTCTGTTATAAAATGTGGTGCGTTTTATTATAATATAAAAAAGAAAATGAGATCGTTCGGGTGTATTTGTACTTCCGACAATTTGAATATGTCTTTCCAATATTTTCACAGACTAGGAGTATCAACATTGACAGTGTCTACGATGAGCCAGGTGCCTCGGTCGTACATCATCCGCGACGGTCGCTGGACCCTTTGCAATGGCATGATACAGTTCCCTGTCACCACCCAGACATCCTCGACTAACCTCTTCAATGGACTGTTCTCGGATCCAAGATGCATCGGGAGAGAGGTAAAGAATAATCCGCTACATACCGTTAGTCATGGGTCCTCCTCAAAATTTAAGGCCATGCTGCCGTAACATCAGGAAGCCAGCTAAGGTCAGAAAAGACAGTTCATTTGTACTGGCGATGCAGCTGCTGGCCAGCATGCCGAATTTAAGTTAAAGATGACCAGCAAGGCTTACAAAATACACGCGACAATTACTTGCTCTCGCGTCGAAGAGATATGTCTATTTCTGTCACTTTTCTCGTTTTCTGACAGCGCTGCCGTACAAAATACTCGACTCGTTTTGTCAAACTTGTTTTTTTCTCGACAAACCCTAACATGGCACCTAAGTTATCTCGAATTCAACACGAAATAATGTCCAATTCTTCTGCCATTCCGTGTGGTGCCGGACGTAAAGAATAGCACCATCCTATTTATTCCCGTGGCGTGGGTGTCGTAAAAGGCGACTAAGGGACTTACTAGAGAATGGGCAGCAGCGCTCTCTATGCATTTTAACACCATACTGCGATCGCCAACCCGCCTGCCAAGCGTGGCGATTATGGCAACCCCCCCGCCCCCCCAATTTGGAGGAGGCCTATGTCCAGCAGTGGACGTCTTTCTGCTGAAATGATGATTCATAATTGTACTTATTTTTGTCATAATTTTATTTTACAATATTTATTTAACAGTTTATGTACCTACACATATAAAAATATACAGGAAGAAAGGAAAATACGTACGAAGGTGATGCTTATTTCTAAAGAAATCTCTTCTAGCATACCCGCGATAGGAAAGTAGACAACGTGTGTAAGAGTAGAAGAGAAAACAAAATACATAAATTTTAAAAAAATGCTATTCGCTAATGTAAATATAAACATACAATAAGAGAATATACTTACATACATACTTCTAAAATATATACAGTATAAAATAATAAATATATAATATGCAACTATTACGAAGTAGAAACATACTTCTTTTAAAAACTGTAACAGTTTGGCAGTCCCTAATGTCAGGCGGAAGTGAACTCCACAACCGAACCGCGTGCTCAGAGGAGTAGGAGAAAAGGCGGTAGAGTGGGGAGGTGATTGAAGGAGATTTCTAAGACGCGACCTGTAGGTTTAGCACGAGAACCGTAGAGAAGCGTTTTGTCAACGGAAGAGTAGACAAAAATGACGTTTCCGTGTAGACAGTTTTCTTTTTTTCTTTTTTTTTTTAAAAAACGTTGCCCCACACTAGGAATTTCTCCTGTATCGTGGGTGCGTTTACAAACATTTAAACTCACATACACAAACAGCCAGACCCGGAACAACTACTTGTAGGTCATACAAATATTTGTTCCGTGCAGGAATCGAACCCGCGACACGCAGCGCAGCAGTCAATCGCTTAGCCACTGCGCCAACCGTGCCGTCTTTCTACCGAGAAGGGTAGACAAGCGATTTCTATTCTACAGTAGAGTATAAATAGAAAGCGTCATGCTGAGCCTGCTGCACGGTGCATCAGAAAGACGAACGTAGGCAACAGCGTTCCCGCAGATAGGATGGCGTTCTAGTGTTGAGAAGGATGTTAAATAGCAGACACAATATCTGAGAGTTCCTGCAAAGTCGGATAGGGAGCCACTTGAGTATCTTACGAAAGTTAGTTACTTTTCAAAATGTATAATGAAAATGCTTAGTTTTAAACTAATATTTATATTGGATCGAAGTTCCTTTCGGAGGCAGCGAGAGAAACTGTGGCGGAGAAGAGCACTACTACATAGATGACCATTACTTTCAGTAATAACCAGTCAATTTGCCAGCTATGGTCATTATCGAAATCTAGGGAGTTATGGCTATATGGTAATATGAAACCTTCGCAACATAATAACTAATCAAATTAACATCGCCAGTTCATTTCGCAAGGGTGGTCATTAACTGCAACGTTTAATGTTTTATTTGTTATAATAGCGAAATCAACTACAGCTGCATATTTATCTGAGCGCCAGTCCTTTTGGTAACTGTGGTGATTAACAAAATTTGCAGAGACTTCTTGGCGGGAAAGTGAAGCGTCATGTTAGCAGTTTTGTTTTATTTTCTAAAATTTGTGTTTAGCCGAATATTAATGTGTAATAGTGGTGGATTATTAACCATTAAGTGTTCGTGAACCTGCATTAATGTAGGCAAATGAAACAAAACAGTGCAACATCACTTTAAGTTCTCTCAAGAAGTCCGCGCGAGGTTTCAGTAAAGTGCCGCGTCTTTACTTAAACTCAAGGGGAGCGGGGCGGGATATCATCAATCATCTTTATCATGCATTGAGTGGAGTTCATTTCATAATTATTTAAATAACTTTGTACTTGTTACCTAATTTTACATGACACTGGCTAAATGCACAAACCGTGCGAAGCCAAAAGGAAAAGAAAAAGAAAAAAAAAAAAAACAAAATTTGCAATATTATGGCTTTTATGTTGATTGTTACAATGTCAACATTCGTTTTGTCAAATTATGATCGTCGACCTTTGTGTTGATTCTCTAGTGAGTATATTATGTGCCACTAATTTTCATTCCCATCATTTTGTGTTTTAACTTCGGCATGCCAAAGAAATACATTTAATTTTAAGCAAAAAAGTCGGTTACACAAAAAACTAATCATAAATCAAAAGAGGTGGACGTAAAATCAATATAGTCTGTATTTATTATAATTCTGTAAAGCCATATTTGTTACGGCCGCGAATCATATTTAGATCAACATACAACCTGTTACTGACCTGCAAATAGCAAAAAACGTAATAAAATTGAATTTCGCGGGCTTCCTTAGCTGGATTAAGGTGGATCCGCAGCTGTAGCCCGCGAAATTCAAATTTTCTTTCGTTTTTTGCAATTTGCATATCAGTGTCAGGTTGTGCCTTGATCAAAATATGATTCGCGACTATAACAGATATGTATTTACAGAATTATAATCATTAGAATCATTCATACTTCTCTCTAAGTTTAGGCGAAGGGTGATTTTATGAGAGATGTAAGCCGGAGCAAAAAATTGCCTTTCTATACAAAATAAACTCGTGATGAAGTAGACGATATAGATACAAAAAATATAATGTAGGCATTTTGTAATGTTTTAATTTTAAGGCTTCTACATACTAGCGCGACTTGTCGTGCCAGTATGTAGAAGCCTTTATGGTCTATTAAATACCTACGGTGTGATTATATTATTTAGCATTATTAAACACTACTGACTGTGCCATCTTTCAATGACAATAGAGTGGTTGTGTTCCGAATTTCCGGAAGGAAGGCGGTAGGAATCGAGTTATACGGTGCTTTCGCCCCTGCTAAGTTAGATTTGTTCCATTGAATGACTTTTTCATGCAATCATGACATTGGGGAAAAAATCTAAATTAGAGACAAGATAGATAGATAGATTAGGTACAAGAGGCTACTACTATTTAAAATGGTTTAAACTCGGCGGTTGAACTCACACGTCACAGTGTCATAAACTAACATTGTATAACGAGATATGAAATTACGCAAAATTAAAGTTCGCACCATTATTAGCTCGTGTATTATTATCTAAATAACTGACTGTCGCCGCGGACACAGTTAGCGCTAAGAGCCTTATAATGTTATTTGACCAATTATTTTATGTGTTAGGCGAACTATGTATCTATCATTAAATACACTGTACCTCAATCGTGTCATAAGCATAAGAACTACAAGTACAAGCCGGTTTCTACAACCTTGAAACTCAAGACAAATCAAAAGTTCAGCTCGCAGAGCACTGGATAGAAATGCAGTCTTGAACTTGAAATCTTGATTGAAATCTCCATACTTAAGTATCTAAGGCATTTTCAATAGGTAATTTAAGCAAACAAATATAACATATCGGTACGTCGGATACTTTTGAATTGTGAGAAGCTTGATTAATGCAAAGATGCAAGACGAGAGATCAGGGGGCCAAGTCTGCTATTTTCAATGATTGGTCATTATGACGACCATACCAAGGCAACGCCATGACCATTGTGCCAATAGTTTGTAACCTCCTAAATTCTTATGGCGTGACAGTGGTCCTTAAGGAAGTCAAAATAATAGGAGCTTGTCAGTACGAGATTACCAAATACAGACAATTTTTCCAATGGAGTATCACTGGCACGTCATCGGAAAATCATAAAGACGCCTTTCAATTAGGAGATTAGCAAAACTGTCAAATTCTACAATTACGGTGCCAATGATCGATCATTCGGACACAACTGCGTTAGCAGACTTGGCCCCCAGGGCCGGAAACCGAAACAGATTTATAATGATAAATGAATTCGGTCGGGGATAACAAAACTCAAGAGTTTCATGGGGCAAATCAACGTGTCGATGCGTGGAAAAATACATTGAAAAAGCGCAACCTTTTTTTCAGCTCAGAATGTTAGAACACAAAGAAAATATTAGTGGTCTTGCGAAATAATTTCAATCTGGGGATCGACACTACAACCAATAGTTTCGTAGATATTTGTCGTGGGCGCATATCTCACCCACATTACATAGGTCTTTATTTTTATAAAACAGAGTGATGTAATTTACTCGTTCAAAAATGTACCTACACAATCACTGTGCTATATTAAATTTAACTTTCATAATATATAGCGTGCTGTTATTCTATTGGATTCAGTTACATACGCTTCTTCTTCTGAATTTATTTATTATGAAATTTCCTACATAAAGAAAAATTACCAGACAGACAAAAAATATTTCTTAAGTAAAAACAAGATCTTTAAAATTTGAATAAATGAAATATATAATTTACGTAAATTAGTAATCAACGCTCCATCAATAAGGCTCGAGTGAACATTACAAGCAATTTTGTTTCGACTGATTTTTCAATAACTTCAAGTTTAGTTACCTACCTAATGATAAATTATATTGGGTAGATTACATAATGTTGTTTTGTATCGCTTGGATTATATAAGTTTATTTTTCCGAGGTTTTTGACAATGTTGATCATAGAAGACGTTTGCTTTTCAAACTGCTGAAATATCTCTACGTTGCTCGAGTTCATGTCATTGTATCTAACCAGGGCCTCAAGTCTGCTATTACAATAGTGTCAGAATGGTCGATCATTGATTTCATAATTGTTGATTTTGACAAGTTTGGTAATCTACTATTATAATGGCGTCATTATGACTTTCCAATGGTCGGCCACTGACACTGCATTGAAAGAAATTGCAAAGAAAATGATCGACTATTATTAATTTACCAGATTACGAACTTTTAGCAAAATGACAATGGCATGACAATGGGATCGTGTTGGAATGACTGAATTTATAAAAATAGCAGACTTGGGCCCCTGGTTTGAAGTCTCACATCTTTGTAATGTATTCTCATATAAAACAATGGAGTGTCTCAGGGTAATATTCTAGGCCCTCTGGCAATTAGTCACTTCGGTCTCATCCAAATCCAATACATGACGGAATGTTTTGTAACTGGAACTAAGCCATAAGAGCATCAGAATAATAATGTACTAATGTGGGCGTGGCTCGTATGGTTTAGGGTTTTTCCGTTACCATTTCCAGTTAAATAAACACACTAGAAGATTGATTGCAATTTGCACGCTGTTTGTTTTGTTTGTCTATTAACCAGTAATTATTCGATATAATCATAGACGCGTAAAGGATAAGTAGGTACCTGTGATTTTTTTTCGCAAAGATTCATATACCATTTCTGAAACATTGCGTATGAAGATTCAAGATAAGGATTTGTGCAAATAATATCGTGATAGAGCAAATTATCTATATCTTATCGTAAGGTCTATTTAGTAGTGTCGATAAGGCGTGCTTAATCTTTAGACCACTTTTAAAATACTGGTACAAAACACTTCCTCTCTCCTTAAACATCATCATTACATAATACAGTTTATTTGCTCTTGTTTCATGTTTATTATAATAGTACTAGCTTCTGCCCGCGACTTCGTTCGCGTGGAAGTCGTAAGACATAAATAAGATACTAAAATAACAGCCACGTTTTTATAAAAAAACTGCCTTGTTGGTCTAGTGGTCGCAAGCGCTACTGTCCTGTGTTCGATGCCCGGGTCAGGCAAAGTGTTATTGGGTTTTCCATCTGAAATTTCTCAGTAAAAGCCCGAAGTCTGGATTTGTGCCCGGTTAATGGCAAAAGCTCGCCCCCTATTACATGAAAACTAAACATAACTGGCGAAATTTAATTTGGGTTTACTATAGTAGGTACACCTCTGCCTATCCCTTCGGAGAATACAGTCGTGATGCTAAGTCATTTTTGTAAAACACACATTCATACATAAACTCATGCCTTCTTCCCATGGGGGTAGGCAGAAACTATAGAACGCCACCTGCTACGCGCCTTACATACTCCTTTTACTTCGTTTACGTTCATACATCTAGTCACACACTCACGCCGGTTGTGAGTACTATGCACCTGACCTTTCTGAAGAACATCACCAATTAGGTCACTTTATTATGTTCTCCTAGGGTGTCCCCTCCCACGTCTGCCAGCATTTCCTCACACATCTGCCTTGTAAACCTTTTGTTAGTTCATTCATCCTCTCAACAAGGACCAAACCATCTGAGCACTCTTTTAAATTTTTGTCACTACTTCTTTTAAACCGCACCGTTGCCTTATCACATAATGTTTAGCCTATCATTCATAGTCACGCCATTTCACATGTTTCGCAAGGAATACATTTCCGCAGCATTCAAATTCAATATTCTACTTTCATGCATCTTTTGCCACACCCAACATTCCTTCTTCTATACATAAGCGTACCAGCACACCATTGTGAACAGCCAGTCGAGCAATTTTGAGCATCAACTGGTTGGTCACAATCGCATGTACTTGACCATTCACTTTATTTCCCGCATTTACTCTTTATAAAACTTCCCTTTATACTACGTTTGTAGTTATGGTCTCAGCAGTAAAAATATACAGAAACTCAGGACTGGTGACGTGGGAGCAAGCGACGTACAGTTGCCGTGTGAGAAGCAGGTAGTCGTGCGGTCGAGTCCGCAGTCTACAGTAGCAATTTCCATTGCTTGGGAAGTTTTTCGTTTTTAGTGAATTAATGAACCTGCGTTCTTGTAAATACTAAATGTCCTCTCAATCCTCAAATTTTATAGGCATACCTATAGCGATTTGAGTATTTTTTATAGTAACGAGTTACTATAAAAAATACTCAAATTATTTTGTAAAAGGCGATGAGCATTTGACATTAGGCTATTGTAAATTAGATAAATTACAAACTGACCCACTACAAAGTGAAAAATAAAAAACCTTTTACAAAAAAAAAACAACCGACTTCCAAAAAAAACACTACAAAGTGAAAAATGACTTTAACTTCGGAAGTCGGTGGCAAAAAACTAAAATACAGATCCAAAGACACCTACTTCCGAAGTTAAAGTTATTTTTCACTGTGTTTTTTTGGAAGTCGGTTGTTTATTTTGTAAAAAGTTTTTTATTCTCAAAAATATTCAATAAGTATTCAAATTTGACTTCGCTACGATTTTGTTTTAAGTATAGATATTATATTTATATAAATAAGTATATGCTTTATGTATGTGTTTATGGTACTCGTATATGTAAATATTACATCACTGACTACCTGCAGTATTGTCTCTCCTTCTCCGTTTAATCCCTCCAAAGGTTGTCTGTAAAAGATCGCTTTTAGCGATAAGACCGGCCATTGTGTCACCCTATGTAAAATTTCAACATTTATATCTGTATCTACCTAATTTTGATGGTGTACATACATAATGAAGAGTATTCTATTCCATTCATTTTCTGTTGCGTTAATTTTGCAACACCACGATAGTTACACTAGCAGGAGACCGTGGCTAAGTAATAACTGCCGCACGGGTCCATCCATCAGGTTAAGCTACGCTTGCCGGGTTGGTCCGTGGATGGGACCATCTTTACATACCGAGACTCCTCCGTGCATCGGAAAGCACGTTAAGCCGTTGGACCCGGCTGTCATTCGTGGATCTTTAACAGTCGTTACGGGTCGTCAGAAACCCGAAAGTCTGACAACCAGTCTTACCGAGGGGTATCGTATTACCCAGTTACTGGGTTGTGGAGGTCAGATAGGCAGTCGCTCCATGTAAAATACTGGTACTCAGCTGCATCCGGTTAGACTGGAAGCCGACCCCAACATAGTTAAGAAAAGGCTAGGCAGATAGATATATAGTTACACTAGCAGATGTATTATCAGTTATCACACTTATCAGCTTATCGCACTTTACGCATTTTCTATAGTAAGATACAATATGCCAATAAAGACGGCATCTTTTTAATTGGCGACTCTGTGCTAATTTTCTTTACAAATAACAGGTAGTGACCGTCCAAGACCCGTGTGTGTTCAACTCTGTCATCAAATACGACGTGGTTCCGTCAGCTCGAGCGCCAGAATATACCGAGGACGAGTACCTCTGTCTGAAGCCGACCTTCAACACAACTCTGGAGCGCTATATGAGCGTCACGAAACAAATCATCAACGATACGTGCAAAGATGGTGAGTAAAGTTTATATTCAAGGATCGAGCTTATTTTCGGAATAGGACACATTGAATGCCGACTACGGACATATCCGTATATGGTTTCTATGCAAGACGCCGA
Organism: Tiliacea citrago; assembly: GCA_963921375.1. Classification (NCBI taxonomy): domain Eukaryota; kingdom Metazoa; phylum Arthropoda; class Insecta; order Lepidoptera; family Noctuidae; genus Tiliacea; species Tiliacea citrago. The sequence continues at coordinate 16,842,600 of OY992800.1, read as the reverse complement.
CTACGATTTGATTTTGTAGATCACAACCTGCTACTAAAGAAGCTATATGGATATGGAGTAAGAGGCAACATCCTTAACCTTCTAGAATCTTACTTAAGTGACAGGTATCAATGTACTGAAATCTGTAGAATATCCCCTAAAACTAAATTAGAGACTTCCTATACATCCGCATTCAAAAAGGTTAAATACGGCGTGCCACAAGGCAGCGTACTGGGTCCGTTACTATTTTTAATATACATAAATGACCTTCCAAGAGCAGTAAAACAAAAAATGGTCCTCTTTGCTGATGATTGCACAGTAGTTATTGAGTGTACAGACCCTAACGACCACGAAAATAATATCAATGTTACTCTAAGCGAGATCGTTAAATGGATTGAAAACAACAACTTAAAAATAAATTTAAACAAGACTCACGTGATGCATTTTCACCAACGACGCGTAAATCCTACCATTTCTGTAGCCTACGACGATAAAATAATAGAAGAGGTTATGAATAGTAAGTTCTTGGGCATAACTATTGACAACAAGCTAACTTGGAAAGTTCATGTAGAATTGTTATGTAAGCGCATAAGTAAATCTGCCTATGCACTATTTCAGCTTTCAAAAAAAGTAAACGTTGAAACACTAGTCACAGCATATCACGGAGTAGTTGGATCAGTCCTTCGCTACGGGGTTATTTTCTGGGGTCAATCGACTAACAGTGAGACGGTATTTAGAATGCAAAAGCGTTGCATAAGGTCAATGTGCGGTCTTCAAGTAACAGACAGCTGTGTTCCTTATTTTAAATCCTTGAAAATATTAACTCTACCGTCATTATATATTTTAGAAACTGCGTTGTTTGTAAAAATGAATCCGAATCTGTTCCCTAAATTCTCAGCAGTAAAGAAAAACCCAATAAGATCTCAACAGGCAAATCAATTATGTAATTTAAAATGTAAAACCGCTCTTATGTCCAGAAGTTTTTTTGGATTGGCTCCTAAGATCTATAATAAATTACCTAACGGCATAAAAGACATGCCAATAGTTAAATTTAAAACAGCTCTACAGAAATTTTTAACCGAAAAATGTTATTACAGAGTAGACGAATTTTTAAACGAGAAATAATTATAAAACTAAAAACCTTACTGTAATAGTTCCTAATTATATTTTAAATTTATTGTACTAATATTATCTAAGCATGTAAATCTAGTTATTAAGTTCTCAACAAAAAACATTTGTATGCCAATGAAGCAAAACATAGAGCTACTATTATTTTATTTTATTTTAATACCATCTATGTTAAACCTATGTTTACAAATGAATAAATGATTATGATTATGATTATGATTATGATTACGCTACGGGTAGATACGTAGGATTTCTATGCGAGTTTCAATAGAATGTACAGTAACTGGCCTCACCAATAGAGTATTTTTATATAGGATGGCAACCCAAATAAAACATGCATTAATAAAAGAGTAACAATATTGAATATAAGTAAGGAAGTAATAATTTATTTTTTACCAAAAACTTAGCCTAGGTAACATCAGTTTTGTATGAATAAGGGATGGGTATGGCTATTACTAATGAGTAAGACCCCTGCCCTTCAAACTAGGAAAATCCTGTATCTTGAAGGAAAGTGTTCTTTAATGGGGTTGACGCGTTTTACAAAGTATCTATAACTGCGTAATAATTCTGATGTTAACATATATTATTGAATGGGTTTAAAGGTTAATTGTGAATAGAGTTTGTGTGAGTGTGTTGCTGTGGGGTTAAACTGGTATGTTGGGGTTTGTGTGTGAGTGTGGTATACCTGTCTGTCAAGGAAGTAACAAATTGGTATTTTAGTCGTTAATTCGTAGAACAAATGAGTTCCTCTGTTTGTGTGAGGAACTCATTTATAAGAGCAAAGGTAAACGGCAGGCCTGTATGGGAACTTCGTAACGCTAATAAAATTTCGTGTTTTGGGATATTTCATTTTGGTAGTTAATAAGATAGACAAGCCCCTTTTAAATTCTTAGATTTTTAGAAGTTGGGACGTAAAAGTTATAACGAGTTTTATTTTTTAAGGTTATGTACTAGTGTACCAATGTAGATTGTGAGGTAATAAACATTGTTTTGGTGATAAAGTAAATGTTCTAGATTGCTTGTCGCTATCTTTATAGTGTTTTACTTGCCATTAAGTAGGTAGATTGAGATGAGAATCGTACCTACTCAGTGAGGGGTGTATTAGGAGATATCTATGTCCAGCTGCGTACTGCAAAAGTTTGATAATGATGAAGTTAATTCGCTAAATTGCTCAGATGCGGTTACAAACCAAAATCCAAAACAACAGCAAAGAACTGAACCACAGAACTGAACTGAACTGAAAGACAGTAACAGTAATACAGATTTTCTTTTTTTTTTTTTTTTTCTTTTTTTTTTTGGCTTCGCACGGTTTGTGCATTTAGCCAGTGTCATGTAAAATTAGGCAACAAGTACAAAGTTATAATAATTATGAAATGAACTCCACTCAATGCATGATAAAGATGATTGATGGTATCCCGCCGCGCTCCCCTTGAGTTTAAGTAAAGACGTGGCACTTTACTGAAACCTCGCGCGGACTTCTTGAGAGAACTTAAAGTGATGTTGCACTGTTTTGTTTCATTTGCCTACATTAATGCAGGTTCACGAACACTTAATGGTTAATAATCCACCACTATTACACATTAATATTCGGCTAAACACAAATTTTAGAAAATAAAACAAAACTGCTAACATGACGCTTCACTTTCCCGCCAAGAAGTCACAGACAGGGTTGCCAACTCAATGCCACGGTTGGGTGCTAAGTAACATCTCAAAAAGTGCTAAATTGGTATAAAATTTTAACAATAGTGCCAAATATATGAAATAAGAAAAATAACGTGTAGAATAAAAAGTTTTAATTTTCAAATTGTCATGACATTAATATCAAAGTTATGTTATGTTACATTTAAACAAAAATAAAAAAAAATATAGTTAAATTGGAGGATGTGACCATCAAAATTTTAAAAAATCGAAATATTAAAAATCTTATTATCGTTAAATCCAATCATCATCCTCACTACTTGTACCGTCTGTCTCTGCTGCGGTTCCTTGTACAGCTGTTGAAGTGGAGGGCTGTGGCTCATTTACACTTATAGCAGACTTTTTAAATTTAAATGTGTACATATCTTTCTTGCCTATTTTTTTAAGGATATCTTGAGGTATATCATATGTATAACAAGTATTGTTCAAATGTTTGAGTCCAGTTCGTATACGAATAATTGAATTTAGGGAGTCCAAGTTAATTTTGTTCCTCAATTTATTTTTTACGATGTTCATTACGCTAAAAACCCTCTCAACGTCCGCATTTGAATGTGGCAATGTGAGCACTGTAAAAGCCAACGAAACCAGTTCGCTATACGAATTTTCATTGCTTGCGTCCTTAAAATCTGACACTTCAACCCAAAATTTTACTGTATCAGTCACATTTTCCCAAGTGTTGCTAGTTAGGCTTTTCCATTGGGCAACAATTTTATCAATAGTTTCTGGATTCTGTACAAAGTGTTCCGCTAACTTTACAACTTCGACGAGCCCTTTATTTGGTTTTAAAGCGTTAGTGACGCTCATGACATTCATATCTTTCAGGAGGGTTACATTTTCAGGAAGCCGCTGTTGCAATTGTTTTATTAGTTTTACCGTAAAATTTACGCAACGTTTTCTTAATGCTTGCTTTTTGGTATCTTCTAAGGATTGCATAGCGTTCTCAAAACTGTAGCCAAGATAAGGAGACGGATCCAGGTAATCTGCGACATTATCTTCAAAAATGTTAAAAGAGTGACGTCTTCCCGGGATCACTACTTTATCACAAAACGACTCGAGCAATTTTATCAAAGTTTCTAATAATCTTGTTGGATCTGAATTTTCGCCTTCGAATGCTTTTAGCGCCGATTGTACCTGACCAAGTATTGATTTTATATAAATTAAATAAACTTTATTTTGCAAATCAGAATACGCTTCGTATAAGAGTTCAGCCGTGTAACAGTTATTTTTTCTTCTGGCAATCTCAAAAAACAGTTTCAGCTCCAACCACTGGTCCAAAATTCTTTGCACTGCTGGCTCGATTGAGAGCCATCTAGTAGCACATTTTTGTAATATTTTCAGTGGTTGTCGTCCACAATTTATAGTTGCGTATATGTCTGCATATTCTTGACGTCGATTTGGTGACATGGAAAACCAATTAAATGTTTCCCTTAGGAGGAATTCGATGTTACGAGGGATAGTTTCTTCTGAAGCGTGAGAAACGGCCAATTGGAGTGAATGGCAAACACATTTAACTAGAATTAAATGTGGCAAACCGTATTCTTCTTTTATAATTTTATATACGCCGTTATTAATACCAATCATGACACTGGCATTATCGGTGCCCAATCCTACTAAATTTTGAAGGTTTAACTCCATTTCACCTTGCACTGTCTTAATAATAGTATTTACAATACCTCTTGCATCGGACGTCTCTAGTGGACTCAAAGCTAAAAACGTCGACGTTATTTTCTTCATAGAAGAACTGAAATACCGTATAACGATGCCTAAGTACTTGTGTACGGTTATGTCTGTTGATTCGTCAATTATGAGACTATATTTACTATCACCAATGTCCTGTTTTAAGACAGATTTAAAATGCGGCCCCAAAACATTTTTTAAAATCTCACCACATTTTGTACGATGGAGCTTCATATTACAGGCGGCTTTTGAGTCTGCGAAAGCTTTTGCACACACTTGGCTAAGGTGGTCGATCGGCATGACAGCTGTGTGTTCTGCAACGAACATTGATAATAGACCCTCTGCGTGATGTATGTCTGGGTTTGCGTCGGTATCAACTTTTTCAACAATTAGTGTAGTCTGCCCCGAAGAAAATGGTTTCATTTTATCAATATGTTTTTTTGATTCCGAATGCCGTTTAATTTCAAATATTCTTGCATTAAATTCTATTTTACACAAGGAACACATTGCTTTTGAGCTTTTCCCAAGAACAGGCCTAAGCCATTTTTTGAGTTTTGGATCGTCCTCCCATTCTTTCCTATAACTTTGAACATAACTACCTTTTTTACTTAAAGGAACATCCATTTTCGTCTCACTGTCACCGTATAAAACACAAATCTAAGTCTAATCTAATCTATGTAAGTAAAGGAATAATAAGGTAATTATTCTGCAGCGCAAAAGAGACTATGACATAATAAATCAAAAACACAAACGAATGAAAAACAAGCAAGGTAAGACAAAGAAGGAGTTATCTTATGAGAAAGAGACAAATATAGCAGAGTCCGCGCCGTCCGCCATAATCGCTTTTATTTTTATGTTTACGGGAATCCCCTACCGAAGTGCAGAGGACTACACTAATTTGCGTTTTGTTATTGCATTTTGTGAGTAAGCAAACATATCAAAATTAGTGCTAGATTTTGCGATAGGTGCTGTTTCTTAAATTTCAGTGCTAGACACATGAAAATAGTGCCAAATCTGGCACTTTAAGTGCTGAGTTGGCAACGCTGGTCACAGATTTTCTTTACCTGTCAATAAATAATTGCCATATGAACAAAAATAATATTGATGACGAAAATCATTCCTATCATCGTTAACTATTATGATTTTATGTAACAATCACGCATTCTTAGGTATAATATATTAGTGTTTAATTATATTTAATGTTATTTCTATTTCTAAATAATTAATCTATCATTTCGTTATTAGTGTTATTTTACATATGGCAACTTTAAAAAACATAACTGCGTTTAGTTTAAGATTTTATTACGTTTAATTATTAAAATCTTTTTATTGATATTATTCATTAATCCGAACTTCTAAAAATAGTACACTTACATGAAAATAAATGTCTTAGTTGCCTTAATAAGTGGTATAAATTTTATAACAAAACAACAACAAAAATATGCGAAACGAAATCTGCCGTTCGCCTTTAACAATTTAATTTTTAATTCGAAATGGTTTAGATTATTTATTGTTAATTTGTTTTGAAGCTTGTTGTATATTCTAGAACTTAGGATGAAATATTGGTGGGTAGCAAATGTGGTCCTGTAACGCTCGACTAGACATACTCTAGCAGACCTACGTCGAGTATGGAGTACTTGTCTTGGTGGGACAGAGGCATGTTTGCGAACAGTGGAGCGGAAAACAACGAGTTTTCTAACGGTGAGCAACTTGCAGTCCTGATACTCGTATAATCGTTCAGTCGGGTACCTAAACGGTTTACGTAGCATCACTTTCAGAACAGCTCTTTGAGCCCTTTCCAGTGGTAGAAGTGATGTTTTTGTTGCTCCATCCCCCCCCCCCCCCAGGCAGTCACACAGTATGTAAGTAGGGACTGGCACAGGGAGTAATAGACAGTTTTTAGAGTGTCCATATCCGCTGAGTTTCTAAGTAGCTTAAAGATATAGATTATTTTGCGAACTCTACATGTGAGTGATATAATGTGATTATGCCAATTTAAATGCTCGTCTATTACTACTCCGAGATATTTTATGTGTGAACCTTTGGTCAAGTGTGGACAAGTACAGTCAGGCTTTAAGTGGCAACTGTGGAATTGGGTATTAAAGTCCTCTAGAGGTTGGCTTTTCTTGCTTATAGAAAAAGGTATAAATTTAGTTCTTTCTAGATTATGAATAAGAAGATTAGTAGAGAGCCAGTTTGATACCATGATTAGACAGTTCTCAGCGTGACGTTTTGTTTCATTCCAATATGAGCCATGCACAATGAGCGCTGTGTCATCTGCATAAGTAAAAACATTGCAATTTGTAAGTGTTAGTGTGCATAACTGGTTTATATAGACTAGAAAGAGTGTCGGTCCTAGGATACTTCCCTGTGGTACTCCGTAATTACTTAAAGGGTGCTCATTGCTTGTGCAACTGTTTATAATCACATGCATTCTGTCTGTGAGATAGCTTTTAAATAAATTTAGTGGGGTTCCTTTTACACCGATATTTTCAAGTTTAAGTAGAAGTTTAGGGACAGAGACTGTATCGAATGCCTTAGAATGGTCCAACCCTGAACCAGATTCCGGGATAGGAGATTGCTTAAGCCAGTCACGGCGGTCTCTGTAGACCTACCCGATACGAACCCGAATTGATTGTGTGCTATAATGTTATAAGCATCTAGGTATTTCATAAGGTTATTGTTTAAGATTCTCCCTAAAATCTTAGACATCCCAGAAAGCACAGAAATAGGTCTATAATTGTTAACACAGTCTCTGTCGCCTGACTTGTAAATTGGGTGAATAAGCGCTTTTTTGAAGGCTTTGGGAAAATGCCGGTAGCAATCGAGAGGTTACAAATATGTGTTACGAGTATTACTGGGATTAGGAACTTACGTGAGGATTTAATCATCCGAGTAGAAATATTGTCCCAGCGAACAGCGGTGTCAGTCCGAAGGGTCAGGATGACTTTTCTACCTCGGTTTCGTCCACTTCGTGGAGGACGAAAGAATTACACTGGGAACCAGGACAATACGGAGCCTCTGGGATTTGGGGTTGTTCCGAAAGTATTTTTTCCGCTAATTTGGAGCCAACTTCGGCAAAGTAATGGTTTACAAATTTGACCGAGTCTTCTGGGCTGCCACAAATTTTAAGAAGATCGGTACACGGTATTTTAGTGGTACGAGTATTTGTATGGCTTATGGTTTTAATGACGTTCCACGTCGCCTTCGGATTATTCTTAGACTTTTCGAATTCATCTTTTTCGTATGCAATTCTCAGATTTCGCAACAAATCATTACAAAAATTACGGTATCCGTTATATGTTACTTGTAAACTAACATCATTTGGGGATTTTTTTAGGCTAAGGTGCATCCTGTCCCGATTACTAATACAGCGCATAAGGCCAGGCGTTATCCATGGTTTAATATTTCTTCTTTTACGGGGAATGTTGACGATGTACGTGTGGTCTCTAACTATCGATGCAATGATTTCAATGAACCGGTCAGCAGCCTCGTTTGCGTCAAGAGTGGTCAAGTAAAAAAAAACACAAAATTTCAAAAGCTCTTTGGACATTTCTGGACCTAATAGTAATCCTTTTTAGGGTTCCGTACCCTAAGGGTAAAACGGGAACCCTATTACTAAAGCTCCGCCGTCTGTCTATCTGTCTGTCTGTCCGTCTGTCACCAGGCTGTATCTCATGAACCGTGATAGTTAGAGTTGAAATTTTCACAGATGGTGTATTTCTGTTGCCGCTATAACAACAAATCCAAAAAATAACAGAATATAATAAATATTTAAGGGGGCTCCCATACAACAAACGTGATTTTTTTGCCATTTTTAAAGATCATGGTACGGAACCCTTCGTGCGCGAGTCCGACTCGCACTTGGCCGGTTTTTTAACACGCTTTTATTAGCTTCATACGTATGCTAGTATGTATATAACGGAAACTTTGAACTTGATTTTTCTAAATTTAGACCCAACATTTTTGATCTGAAAAGCAAACAATGACTTAGCATTTGCTAAAATTATTGTCGCAAACACTGAAATAAAATGAAAAAGTAATAACTACACTACATAATTATTTTTCCAAAACCAAACCATTTTAGTAACACAGAAATAATATTTTTTATCGTAAACGCACCATCTAATCAGCGTTTTGTTGTACTCATAATTACGTATATCTTGGGACCTAAATACCTAAATAAATGGATACCTAAAAAATAACTAATCAAATCAGGCTACATAAATCTAGTATCTGTGTGATGATAAGTATATTTTGAAGCATCCGAAAATTCATAAGGCCAGCTTTTCTGGCATACAGGGAAAAAGTAACAGCTTTATTTGCGTTTTTTTTTTGTTTAGTGTGAGCTCTACATGGTTTTCCAGGGGACTTCTTATTTTCGGTGGGAGGTATATTTTCCAAGTAGTGGAAATTATGTGGAGATACCCCAGACATCTGATTTGTTGGATTGATTGTAATGAAATAGATGTCCGTGATGTACGTGTAAGTGTCTGTACTTATCAATATTCGACATTCCAAACAAATGTGTAACAAATTCTTCACAAAATTTTAGCAGAAGTTCGATCTTGTTTACGAAGGAGCCTGTGCGCATTGTTTTTCTCAGGCAAGAATAATAGGAGATCATTTTGTCACCTCGGGCGACTCCAGACATGCCTAAATTATAATCAGCAACTATGTTTGGCTTAAGTATTTGAAATTTTTCCACTCTGGGGGTCTACGCCGAAGCGCTAAACCGAAGTATCGGCCGAATGTTCGGCCGTTTTATTACTTCCATAGTTTCCTTATTTGACTTTGAGTCCTTACCCGACTTCAAGTCACAGTTTTGACTTTGGGTTATCTCTTTGACTGCCCTTTTTTTTTTTCGCCGTATTCAGCGATTGTTAGCCGTAGTAAAGAAACGATCGAACATTCGGCCGATACTTCGGAGTTATGTTCGGAGAGGTTTCTTACTGGTTTCTTACTTTTACCATTTCCAGTTTGTGTTTCTTAAAAATAACCAAAACTTACAGTTAGTATAGATGTTCTATGTCACGAAGTCCGTTTGGCTATGAATGTTGTCAAGCGTGCACATGCACATTGTTTTTGTGTGCGTAACCTCGAGAGCGCTCAGTGTCGATCGGGACACGGTCCGGATCAGGGGCCTTACTCCCGAAAACGATTCGAGTTTGATTTTGTTTTCGATTCGAACTCGTTTCTGATCTGAACTCGATTTAAAACCTTACTCCCGAACCAAATCGAATCGTAAACCAAGATCGACATAGGTTCGAGTATTATCAGCGTCGTTATGCCTGTCATTGTCTATATCCTATCATTCATGGATTACGTCATTGTCAAGTGTCTTATGTCTGTGGTTAGAATCTTTTATGTGGTTGAATTTATTTACTTCTCTATCACTTTCTCACGTAAAAAACGACACCCTAGTGCTTTATTTTAACTTAACAAATAAAACCCTATGAAAAAACATCAACCAATCTGCCTATTCTTTTTCCAACTATGTTGTGCTCGGCTTCTAGTCTAACCGGATGCAGCTGAATACCAGTATTTTACAAGGAGCGACTGCCTACTTGAGAGCAGTGGTGGCCCAGTGGTAACGACAGCGACTTACGAGTTGTAGGTCGTAGGTTCGAACCCTGACAGGTGCTTTACTTTGTATAAATTATTTCATCACCACTGCTCTCAAAACGGCGAAGGAAAACATCGTGAGGACACCGGTGGCATGTCCTAGAACCAAAAATTCGAAGACATGTCAAAACTACCAACCCGCACTGGGCCCTCGTGGTGGATTACGTCCTACTCCCTCTCACACAGAGGAGGCCTGTGCCCCAGCAGTGAGAACATTATAGGCTGATTATGTTGACTGCCTATCTGACCTCCGCAACCCAGTGACTGGGTAATACGATACCCCTTGGTAAGACTGGTTGTCAGACTTTCGGGCTTCTCGCCTTGCATTTAATGGAAATGTCACTTCGTCTGGTTAATTTCTTCATGTATGGTGTTAAATCTTCTACCAACACATTAAACAACTCCTTCGAGAAACTATAACTTCTTCGAAATTCTTCCGAATCCATTTCTATAGCCCCGGGTATTATATCGATTCATATTTCTTTTCGCACGAAGATCCATACGATGTTTTCTCAAGAACATTGAAAAACAAAGTAAGGCGAGCCATAATAATAAAGATTTTGAAGAAATAAAGCAGTAAAGAACACAAAAAAATCTCACTCGATCTTCATAAAGTAGCTTCTTTGCTATCGAGTAATTTGACGTTTAGTTTTGATTCAACTACTCGATACAAAACTATCAGATGGCGTGTGGAGTACGAACTTTAAGATTCTAACGAATCTTTCGATCGAAATTAGTGTCGTTTTGAACCACCGCACGATCGTGCGCTAGTGTCGGTTTCAAGAGTATGGATCGTCATTTATTTCGAATCTAATTCGATTGATTCAGTACTCGATGCTGTCGGGAGTAAGGCCCCAGTAGTGGTTTTTAGTTCGCGCCAAATTGTTTCACGGAGTAAGGTCAGCATGGCAACAAAACGAAGAAGAGTTGTCCATATTGAGGTAATATTTATTTATACGTTTTCAATTAAAATGTTATACAAAGATACTTAATATAGCAATAGAAGTATTTATAAAATGAATGTTTTTTTGTGTTATAAAATGTTTATATTACTTAATTATTTTGATTACATTTTGTTTTAGGGTCGAAACATGATAGCTAGTGTTTATCATTTTCTGCGAGAAGAATATGAATTTACAAAATCATTAATGGAACTTATAATCAATGTACAAGATGATTCTGACGACAGCAAAACGGAATCGGAAATCGAAAATTTATCTGATAGTGATTGAAAATACTGAATAGTCCTACTTGTTTCGTTTCCATTCTGTAACACCAATGCTTAATTAAATGCCTACATATTCTTAATATTTTTGTATTTATTGCAACCTATTTATTTACAAAATGTATATACTTTTAAAACCAAAATTTTATTTAGATTATTAAATCTCGACTTGAATATATATCAGATTTTTTTGCTAACGTTACCTACTTTTACACACACAAGCGCGCTTGTCGGGATACGTCACTACTACAATCAAAGCCGAACGGACTTCGTGAAATAGAATATCTGTATCAAGGATGCTGAATATACGTAATTATACATATACGTATATTGGCACCCAGGGTGCTTTTTTTTTCGCTGATGCCATAATATCTGTAAATAGACAAATGTGGCAACCAACTTTGGCTGTGTAGCCAATTTCGGCACTCAATGGGTTAAAGAAGCATACGAATCGAATGTTTTATTAAAAATGCTCGAATACAGATATACAAACTTACAGCATCCTACACTAATCCTTAATATTGGAGGACTGACTTAAATTTAGACTAAATAACAGAACAACTTCATCCAATCGTTTTTATGAGGTACACGGTGCAACTTAACACGTAGGTGAACTGGGGGCCGATCGCGCTATTTCTCAACGTAATTACCGTTCGAACGGAACGTTTTTGGTTTTGGTTTAGTTTTGGTTTAGCTGATGTAAGAAACGGTATCGCGCTATTTTGTCTGAGCGACAAAATCATTGACGTTACCCAATACTGTAAGTTCGATCGATCGTTCCTCCAACGTAACTTCCAAAGTAAAGCTTTAGCTAACCATTTCAACGGAAACGATTTATCGTTTCCGTTGAAATGGTTAGCGCGATACGAAATGTGTCTAACGTAACGTTTTTGGTTGCGGTTTAGTTTTGGTATTAACGTTCAAAATTACCGCGATCGGCCCCCTGGTGGACTAACAACGTTAAACCGATTTTATTTGTTTTAATGATAATTTTATATTACCATGATAAAATTAGGCACTAAGTACCTATGGTACAATTCAAACGCAACGGCAGATCGCAGATGGCAGCGGCGGCGTTACGGTTGATAATAAAAGCAGGCGACAGTGACGCTGCAGTTTTGAATCCGAACACTACGTCACATCTACGACGGTAGCGGCATTTCTCTTTCTAGTTTCGTGAAACTCATTTGAAAAATATACGTTTCGCCGCTCAAGCGCAGCTGCAGGCGGCACTGTCGCCATCTACGGAACCGTTTTCATAGAAATACGCAGGAGTGTCGCCGCGGGTGCGGTCAGTCATTCATTGCGGTTGGGTGGCACTGCCGCAATCGTCTGTGGTCTGCTATCGTCTTCAGAATTGTACCTTTAACCCACTCGTTTTTAGGGTTCCGTAGACAACAAGGAACCCTTATAGTTTCGCCATGACTGTCTGTCTGTCTGTCTGTCCGTCCGTCCGTCCGTCCGCCCGTCTGTCCCCGGCTTAGCTCTGAGACTCTTAGAAATATAAAGCTGTAATTTGGCATGGATGCACATAAATAAAATCATGAAAAACATTTTTTTTAGGGTACCTCCCTTACACGTAAAGAGGGGATGATATTTTTTTTCTCGTCTATCCCATGGTGTGGGGTATCGTTAGATAGGCCGTTCAAAAATATTGCAAGTTTGTAAAAAACCATTTTTCGATGCAGAGATCAGTTTGCGTAATATTAAGCTTTAAAGTGCTAAATTTTGTTTTGTTTGAGTCAAGTGCCCCCCCCCCCCCCCCCCACCCCCACCCCACCAGCTAAATGGTTGATTGAGGATATGTGGAAAAAATCATGGCAGTAGTATATATAACCAAATTAAAAGGAAAACTATCACATCTAAGTAGGCCTTACAAGTTGACGAGTAATAGTCGACCAACTTAATTTTACAGTTGGAGAATTGACCGTGATGTATATCGATGTATGGGACAACATGTTTCTCAACTACAATAATAAGTTTGTTTTGAGATAAATTCATCCCAACTCCGGAACCCTTCATTGTGCGTGGTCCGACACGTACTTGACCGGTTTTTATAATTTATTTTCATAACATAAAACAAGATAAAAACCTGTTGCTCAAATGTACCTAATTCTAAATTTGGACTATGCTCAAGGCCAGGTAACAAATTATTAGAAAAATGACTTCCCTAAGATAATAGTGTGATTTCGTGAATTTAATTGGTAACGTTCTGTGAATCTCGCCCCGACTTCTTGTCTCTCGACTCCCGTGTCTGCTTCACCTCGATGATTTTGATCTATCTAAATCTCTAGACAAGTACCTAATTTTACTTGCAGGTAGAACATTTTCAGCAGAAGCTTTAAGAGATTATATAAAAGGTTTTTTTTTATGTAGGCAGTCTTTTGTGTTTTCTAAGATTTTTAGCGTATAGTCAGTTTTTGTTGAACCTGATTGATGAGTTGTCAATAGTCGTCATGTTTAAAGCATTCCTCCAAGGTACGAACAAAAAACTAGTAGACTAAAACCACTTGCTATGTTACAAAGAAGCTTTCCGAGCTCTGAGATGTCCTAGCTCTCTATATCTCGGGACCCTCGAGCCTCAACTTCACTATTAGAATGTCTAAAAATCTCCATTCTTTTTCAGGTGTCGTCAGGAGCCTCGCTGATAATAACCTAGAATGCGGCTTGAGAATATTGTCTGAATACAGTTTCTATCCTCATAAAAGTTCTGCGGCAGCTACTTTGCCACTTGAATACTGCATTGAGAAAGATGGCTCGTGTAAGCTTATAGTAGCTTGGCACATATCTAACGCGACCATAGAGAACTTCGAGTTTTTAAAGAACGAACACAATTTCAAGAAGTATTTTCTACAAAGTGGGCCGTACATCGAACATGTAATGTAACTGTTTTATATTTAAAAATTATTATGAAAATGATGTTAACTTTAACCAAGTAATAAATAAATAAATAAACTTTCTTAAAAAAAAATACGTTTTGATTAAGTATTATTGTGTGACGGTGGAAATTGTGACCATTCGGTCATTGAAGTGACATTGTTATTTGCTCTTTTGACAGGTTGGTAGGTACTTGGTAAGCATAACTTCGGAGCCCTTCCACACTGCTCTTCAAAATAAGTCGTTCCTTTCATATCAACATGTGCTCATGAGTGATCCGACGTATTTTGAAAAGATTGTTCTACAGATCTACTTAATATAATAGATTATTTTATGTAAGTTAATTATTTTAGTGTAAGGGCCTTACACACGGCGTTTTTTTTACGCGTCATTGTTCCGCGTTTAACCTGTAAACGCAACGAGCGCTGCTTTATAAGGCATAAAACGCGCAGATGACGCCCGTATAAAAAACGCCGTGTAAGTGTTTCCCTTCATGAACTACCTATGACGAGTACGCTCGTCTGCAGTCAGGTTGTTCTGTTAGGCGTTGGTGTATCCACCGTAGGCGCGGGCCTGCGGACGGTGAGCGATGGGTAGCTCGCCGTCCGATAAGGACCAGGCCCGGGTCGACGGCGCGTTGTGTTCCACGCGCGCCTCAAAGAGATGTCAGCACAAACTGACGGGGTCCGTCAGGACCAATGCCTGCCGGGGTTGCGAGTTTGTCCGAAAGGGATATCGTGCCCTGGCACAAAAGCAACGGAAGGAACACGGGTGGGTTTTAGTCAGTAGAAGTCTGACACGCCCTCCCGCTCCGCCCAGAGCGGGAGAAGTTATTTGATAATTTCCCACCCAAAAAAAAAAAAAAAGGCGTTGGAGTATAGCAAAAACAAATCAACCCTACTTCAACACTATCCGAGCCCGCCTTACCACTTGACCTAAATCCTTACTTCGTATAGCAACCATTACTATTCCCTTTTATCCTTGCGTGGGACCAGACGTCTCACGTAATATTAGTTAATCACACCTTCCATTATATATAACTAAAAGGAAAATAAACACATTATTGAAATCCTTTAGAACGGCCTTTCTTTTAATTGCCCCTTAACCCTAACAATAGGCACCCGAAAGTCAAATTCTGATATCCGCTGACACCTGCTCCGTCAGTCATCACTATGAGCCCGAATTCCATTCAAATCCTAATTCTTCAAGGCTCTCTGAGTGCCTAAATTACGCGTCGGAAATCCTTCGGTAAATTATTTAACTAAATGCTAAACAAAGTGTAGGGCGGCACTTAATTGTCAAGTGCTTTGAGTGTGCTTTCAACCATTGAACAACGAATTGTAAACTCATTTGTTTGGTGATTTGGTGGTAAGAGATACAGTACGCGCAAAATTTTATGCGCTCTCAGAAATTGCACACGAGTGGCCTAAAAGAATATTAATAGCCAATTATTTCTGTAATGAACAAATCAATGCTGAAGGTAGGCATATACAGGTGTGACGTAAATGGTCCAACGTTAAGGGGTCGACACGCGGTATATTCCGCTACCACATACCACAAATTGTTTTTTTTTACCATGGGTCTCAGAATAAAACATTTTTTTTTATTTTTTTTGAAAAATTAACACCTCGCGTTGCTAATTTGGCTCTAATTTAAAAAAATAACATTATTTTCCTATTGTTTTTGGTTTATAACTGCTGAATACATGTGCTATCTTATGCAAATAACTGTTTTACTGTAAACTTAAGCCTTGCTGCTTTTACGTGTTCTGTTTTACGTAAGAAAAAATGAGTTTATTTAAAATTTTACGACACCCACGGGAAGAAATAGGGTGGTGCTATTCTTTACTAAATAAAATAATAAAAATATCTAGTGGCTGGATAATAACTATATTTTCTTGCTGTGAATATTTATTTTTTAAACAATCTTGTTTGTTTTTTATAATAATCCTTAAAAAAGACATGATTTTCGATTAAAAATGTATTGACAGAAAATATTACAATAAAATTACGTAACTGTCTTCAACATGGAAAGAAAAAGATCCAATACATCATATATTAAAGTTTCATTTTGCTTGTATGTGTGACTGTTTCAGAATATTCATGCAAATTAACATAAAAATAGAGTCTCCTCTCAGATGCAACCGGAAATACCCTTTAAATCGCGCGCTCGCAAAGTCGCCACACTCTTTATGAACAATTCAACAGTAACACTGATCATTTACTCACTGGCGATGATCTGTGGCGATGGCGGTCGACCCACGATGTGTATGGGAATATGAGATCAAACGCAAAGGACATGGAGCGCAAATTGAGTACTGAGATTACTTCAATTCGTTATTTTGTAAAAGTAGGTAGGTACATACGCGGATATAAGATTTGTAGGGTTTTTTAGGGTTCCGTACCCAAAGGGTAAAACGGGAACCCTATTACTAAGGCTCCGCCGTCTGTCTGTCTGTCCGTCTGTCACCAGGCTGTATCTCATGAACCGTGATAGTTAGACAGTTGAAATTTTTACAGATGATATATTTTTGTTGCCGCTATAACAATAAATAGGTACTAAAAAATGGAATAAAATAAATATTTAAGGTATTTAAGGGGGCTCCCATACAACAAACGTGATTTTTTTGCTCGTTTTTCTCGATATTGATAACGGCATTCACAGAATATTTAGTTATATATTCACTTTAAAAATAAATAATTAAATTAAAACAAATATTTAAGGGGGGCCCCCATACAACAAACGTGATTTTTATTGATAATGGTACGGAACCCTTCGTGCGCGAGTCCGACTCGCACTAGGCCGGTTTTTAAGAATCAAATCTCTCATTATTTACCTACGTAACAATAAAGCATTTAAGTGGGTTGACCTGGTAATTCTCATAGGAATAGTATTTATTAGGTAAGCATTCCCTTTTCCTATCAGCTGTTCCACAGAAAACGTTCCTGTCGTTAGATACATAAACATTGCCAATGGAAGTTTGTATGGAGAAATGTGAAGGAATCTAATTTCATTTTTAAAGCGAGTACGCTACCTAGTCTACCTACATATCAATAACAAATACAATATACATAACGGTCCGGTTAACACGGTCTTTTCAGGGTCGGGTTTATTAATGAATAAATTAATAATAGCAACTCACCGCTTGAACCCATATTTTCTTTAATTCCAGTCACTTGAACGTATTTCTTTCATAAAACGCTTTTAGTCACAAATAGTCGAACTTCCTTTCGCGTTATTTGTATTGTATCCGATGTGCGACACGCACGCACTTCACCGATTCCGCTGACAGAGTGACAGTGACAGACTGACTGACCCACAGAACCACAGAATACATAATACTCAGAGAGCACAGAACGGAACACTAGTAATGGGCATGGCTGGCAAATAATGCGATTTCGCATTAATTTCATTAGCATGTGAATTCTTGAGTCTTAGCGTGCTAATTGCTGTTGCTATGCTATTTGCTTTTATACACGGCCACTTCTCACTGTTTTTTACTACCTCCTATTATTTACAGGTAGGTACATAATGAGTTCACACTATTATCTATTTAAGTACAATAATAAGCACAAGACGAAAAAATGTAATTACTGCATAACGAATACGTAAACTAAACTCTCACTATCACTTGCCAAAACGTACTGAACTTTGACTCAAAAGGTTTAAAAGTTTTCCCGCCTCGCGCGTACCACACAAATCAAAGATGATAAGTAACAAATGCTTAACCCATTCTTCGCAAGTTCGCAGCACCTGCTAATAAATAATAAATTTTACTCGCGAACGAGGTCACGGTTACGTGAAACCGATAGATTTAGTATTTTCGACTTCCCCTGGGTGCGACGGAGTGCACAAACTACCGCTGCATGCCATGCGTCGACGCTCTGACGTATGATAGTATAAAAAAGAACAACGAAACGAATTCACTTCGCATTTCACAGAATTTCGCAACTACATTTCATTTGCTAAATGCTAAATGAGCATTTGTGTGCTAACAATGAATACGAATGCTAATTAATCCATCTCTAATCCATCTCAGAACACTATTACACTCAGATAATGCATTTTTTATCTGAGCTATTACAGTATTACTCCTCCTAGCCTAGCGGAGGACTGACTCCATAGAAAATACACTATACAGACCCACAGAGTACATATCATAATAATACTATAAACTATATTGACAGATTGTAGTCTATCTGACATTCTGACCCCATTAGCTTTTGTAGTCTGTCTGACCCCATTAGCTTAATATACCATGGACTTGTCATACCTACAAAGGTAGTGTGACTACCTACAAAAATTGAGCATTTAAAATGGTTACTGCGAGTGCGACAGAGAAAGCAAGCAACCGTTTGACAGCACATTACCGAGTTTTGTATGTACAGACGCCAGCAGGTCAAGCTACCCACAACTGTCAAATTTTGCCAATCAACTTTGAACCATATGCTGTAGGTATAAAGTTGAAAATCTATTAAAGAAATTTGACAGATTGTAGTAGCTTGATGTGCTGGCGTCTGTACCTTAATACTTGGCAATAAGGCGATCGGTTACGCATAAACAGATTTTGACGTCACACAAAAGTCTTGCCTAATTTAGTACTTGACAAACATTTAGATGTCTCTTTTTTCCTACGTAGCTATTAATTAGTTAGAAAGAAACAAAACGATAGATGACATGACTGTGTCGTTATGATATATATTTGTGTACGTATCTATTCTTTATATAGTAGAATATACCATCTCCATATTATTTCTATCTAAATATCTGACCCTGACCATTGACCAAAGAGTAAATCTGACTGACTCGACAGACATAAATGAACACAAATCAGTCAGAGACTAAGTAGTACGTCTAATCTGTAAACGCTGTGGACTGCTTTAGTCATTATTCCACTACTTACTTCCACTGTACTACTTAGTCTGTCCATTATTCTAAGTGTGGACTACTTCGACTGCCATTCCATAATACCTGTAGGAACGCTCATCTCATGCATCATGATTATCACTATTCTCAGTAAAATATTGTAACTGTGGCTGCAACATTATTGTAACATTAGTGCTCCCTCCTAGAACCCCCCTTCAGTCCCCAGTCAGATTTGACCTATTTGACAGACCCTGCAGGTTTGTCAAAACAAAATAAGGAAACCTAACAAGAATTACTACTTCGCTACACATCTTAGGTTCTTACAAATAATTTTTCTTTATCTTTACGCGGCTGACGTCTGAGTGCACATATGCGATATATTGGTGATAATAGCACGTGTTGCAGATTCAGCATCCGGCTGACAGTGGCATCCTAGGCTGCATTCCGTATTACGCGACGTCCTGCGTGAGTGATGTAAAAGCGAGCGCGAAACGGCGGCGCGGTGCGGCGCGAAAAAAACAAACAGTCGAAACCTATTGAAGTGGCCAACGTGACCATACGCAAGTGGGGTGCGGTGCGGTGCGGCGCGAAATGAAGCGAACGCGATCAGTTGGCTTGATATTTTCGCGCGAACTGGATGTGGTGCCGACGTTTTTGTTTGTCGGCCGCGTCACGCTACGTCCTACGTAGGCGATTCAAAGCGGACGCGATTATGAAGCGATTCTATGCAGTGACACGCGAATTCAGTCCTACATGCACGCGAACCGTCCAGCACTGATCGCGTTCGCTTCATTTCGCGCCGCACTGCACCGCACCCCACTTGCGTATGGTCACGTAAGCCACTTCAATAGGTTTCGACTGTTTGTTTTTTTCGCGCCGCACCGCGCCGTTTCGCGTTCGGGTCTAGATCGCTCACGCAGGACGCCGCGTCAGTGCTGGACGGTTCGCGTGCATGTAGGACTGAATTCGCGTGTCACTGCATAGAATCGCTTCATAATCGCGTTCGCTTTGAACCGCCTACGTAGGACGTAGCGTGGGACTTTAATCGCTGACAGCGCTCACATCAAAAATTTGCGTACCGAATTAGTTATTACGATTATGACAGCCGACAACTGTCAACAATTCGGAACGCTCGTGACCGCGCTCACGGTTGGCTTACAGTATTTCTTTCACCACACATGCATTTGTACACTTCTTCTTCTTTGGTTAGATGGCGACTGTAGCCAGAAGCACAATTTCGAAAATGCCACGCTATTATTTAAATTAAAGACTCTATTCTATTCTATTTTTCTTTCTGGCAATGGTGCCGTTGTCGAAAATTCTGCCAATGATGTGTTGAGAGAAAACGTGCGGAGGAAGAAAATAAAATTAAAAAAAAAACAAAACAACGCAACTGTCATTTTTGTTAGCGCTCACGGTGATATTTATGCAAGCATGGTCAGCGTTATCGCAAGATGGTGCATGTCATAACGTTTCACGCGACAACGTTTTCGCGCTCACGCTTATAGGGAACGCGCGCTCAAATCGATTACAGCGATTATGGTCGGTTCGGAATGCAACCCTAGTATCCAATCACAAAAAAATTACATCAGTGAATGTTTTTAGGTCAGTCTGACACTGCCCTAACAATTATCTATTGACAGCTTGTCAATAATTGACAGACAGTAACTCAAAAAACTGTCAAATGCCTAAAGCTATTCAGCGCGCAATGATTTTTAAAAAACAGTTTCATTTCCTGGTCATTTAGATTATTTATATATTTAACCATACAAAATGAAATGCCATGTACCGGGACCCAACGTTAAAGGCAAGTATTAAAGTTAATTGAAAGAAAAACTGACTTGTTTGTTTGTAATGTTTTAAAAGTCCCTCGAAAAAATAATATCAATAATCTTTTTAGTTTTAGCTAGAACTGTTCATGCTCTTGCAAGATTTGGGGATGAACTTTACTTAGAATCCCTTCCAGATTGTATACTACTAAGAACTTTAAATGCAGCCGAATCTGCGTATGCTATGGTAAAGTTCAATAAAAATTTCTTCTCATACTTCAACTACAACTTTTATTCAACGGAGGATAATGAGGGATTAAAGTGTAAAATATCCATGAAATCGGCACTAAACACGTTTAAGTCGCCTACACATATGGACAAACAAGTTGAAAACCTAGAAATCAAACTGGAGTCAGAATCCTGTAAGTTAATATTCCAGTTGAAATGCAGACATGGCATTGTCAAAACACACTTTGTATCAATATTAGATTGTAAAGCAATGCAGGCAGTATACACAAAGGATTCTGTACCAAACAGGTAAGGTGATCTACAATCTACATCATAACTGTGTTTATCTTTATAATCTTTAAAACTTTGTGTGTGTAATGTCTATGTAGCTACAATCAAATTGTAATAATGCAAATAATCAGAAGCAGCCTTTTTGTGACATAAATTTAAAAACCTTTCAGGATAACATCCCCACAGAGAATATTAACTGATGCCCTCAACAATTTCCAAAGTTCAGATGATCAAGTAACACTAGAAGCTACCTCACTCTCTCTCATACTGCGGAACTATATTGACTGTAGTATAGATCTCACCAAAATTATCAGAACACAAATTAGTTTGAAGCCAGCAGAGTTTGATAGTTACCTCATAGGGTCAGAAACAACTATTACATTCTCACTAAAAGAATTCAGAGCACTGCTTACATTTTCTGAAGCTCTTAATTTGCCTCTACAAGTACATTTTGAGACTACTGGAAGACCTGCCGTTTTTATTGTACATAATGGCACTACCTTTGAAGCACACTTTGTGTTAGCAACAACTAAACCTGATAATGCATCACAAACAACATCAACACAGAATACTAATGTTGAAAGAAACAAGCGAAAAGAAAGCAGCACTCAAGGATCTGCAAAGAAGCCTCATTTAGATATGGACATTTCAAAACGCTTAGATGAAGACTCTCATCTATTTAACTTTGTAGATATACCTGGAGACAGTGAAATTAATATAAGTAACAAAATAAATGGTAGTTTAAGCAGAGACAAAAGGATAGATTTAATGGACTGTGATAATATACCAGCTTCACCTGCAGCCAGAACAATGATAAAGTCTGTGTTTAAAAGGTGCTTTGAAAGTACTTTCGACCCAAGAAGCATTCAAGGTGCAGTTCTAGCAGAAAACTCTGATAGTGACTGAAATGTAGAAAACCTGCTAAATATTGTACATTTTGTATCATCACACTCACTATTGCAGTTAAGATAAGTGTATTTTGATAAGAATAACATTAATTTAAATTAATAAAAAAATTACCAATGTCACTTCTACTTTTTCGATACTCGTTTTTCTTTGTCCTCATCTAATAACTCGTGCTATGTGTAAGGGCTTGGGCAAGGTATTGGTAATTATAAATAAAATCACATTATCACTGCATTATGATTTTATAGCAAAAAATATACATACACAGGGAAAAGTATTATACACACGTCACAAATCAATGTTCGATGATATAGAGCGAATATGAGGGGTTTTCATTTATCATCTTTTATAACTATTATAATTTTCACATCCAAAATGGTAACAAAGCTTTAATTGTAAAAAACATAATTGACAATATTGAGAACTAATATACAAAACTAAAAAGGTATCAAACAATTCATAAATAATGCTTATCGCCTTCCCGCCATGTATAACGTTGAGCAAAAATATTTTTGAAGTGTTGGGGCACACCACAAGTGGTTCGCTTTGCGACAATTTAACATCTGCAATTTATCAACCTGTGCTTTATTCATATGTGCATAGAGGGCAAGGTACAATCGATACAATTATAAGTTTACAAAAGTTATATTTATTCAGTAAAAATTATAATTAAGTATTAAATTTACTACTAAAATTAGCACTAGAATAAAATTTTAATTCAGAGAAGCGACATTATAAAAGCTACCAATGTGTATGCATCGCGTCGAGTCGGTAACTAACAATTATTATCATGCAAAGTACAAGTTTGGTAGCTCATTTTACATTTTTTATACAATTTTGCCAGGTTCTTAGTATTGCATGTTTATATTTTATTTATACAATAGAGAATTGCGATACGTAATAAATAATTATTGTTTAAATTACTTCAGATTTGGTTTCTACTATACAGAGATCAAACTTGTAATCATATAAGAAGTAAAAACAACAAAATGCAGATTTGTTTTTCTATAAAAAATTACCATACATATTTCATTATTATAACAATAGCTAGCTAACATGTCTTAAAAAAGATGAAAAAGACCTTGGATTCTATTTTAATTTATTATTTATAAAATACGGCAGCAATACCATTTAATTACAATAAGTATTTATTTTAAATCAATTTCAATATTGTCTCTGGCCCGGGTGGGGAGGCCCGCACTATCGAGTCACGCCGGGGCCTGCTCTCAACAATGTCCTAACTGCATCACCAAACACTCACTATCCAACTAAATTAATGAAAAAGGGCACTGTTACTTAGGAACAATCCTCTTGGCTCTTTCTCACACACTGTGCTACTTTCCTTTTAAACTCCGAATATGATTCTCTCCATTCTTTCTGTAAAAAGAAACAGAATGAGCACTCGTCTACTATTGGCGATCGCGGGTCGTGTTTGAGTAAATACGGATTGGTGCGTGCAGCGACCTAGCGTGAAAAACTATTCATTATAGTGTGGTTTTGGTACAGTTGTGTCACATGGCCCTTTTCCAATGATAATATTTTGTGATCTAAATCCCCTCACTCTCCTAAAAACAATCTTCTTGACTTTTCCTAACACATCTCGCAACTTTCTTTTTGAAATCCGAATATCGCTCTCTCCATTCTTTCTGTAAATGCAAACAATAGTTAAATGAGAATGGTAATAATTACAGATGCAGATCAAACTTGCATGTTGTGAGTCTCCTGTGGAAAAACTAAAATTGTTATTAATATCAAACACAAAATTAAATATTATAGGGGTAATAGTAGGTTTAGAAAACTACAAAATCTAGTGGAACTTGCAGTCAACTTAATTCCCCATTTTACTGTCTGTTCTGTCAGGCCCTGGTATGATCACCTTTTTCAGCAGTCAATTTAATGGCACAGTTAAACAGGGTTGATAAAAATCATGATTTTTTTGTTTCAGTTTTTTTTTTAAATCAATTACAATCATCATTTTTTGATTTTTTTTATATATTTTTTTTTTTTCAATTTTTATGGGTGATTTTTATATTGTTAACTGACAACTCTCTAAGAAAACACTGGAATTCTCCTAAAATGGTCTAACATTGATAACTCTTTATAAAAAACTAGTGTATTTCCGGGATTCCCCTAAATTGTCAATATTTTCATGAGATCGTTCGCCGGATGAATATTTCGTCACGCGTCGTAAAATATTGTGTTATAATTGTGAATTTGTAATTCTCATTTGTGTTGTGAGAATGTCTGGACGAAGAAAAGATCCTATTCGGCAGCATTATACTGAAATACATTTAAATAAAACCCGCCAAGTGCTAGTCTGACTCGCGCACGAAGGCTTCCGTACCATTATCTATAGAAAAAAAAACTCGTTTGTTGTATGGGAAGCCCCCTTAAATATTTATGTTATTCTGGTTTTTAGTATTTGCTGCTATAGCGGCAACAGAAATACATCATCTGTGAAAATTTCAACTGTCTAACAATCACGGTTGATTAGATACAGCCTGGTGACAAACGGACAGACAGACAGACGGCGGAGCCTTAGTAATAGGGTTCCCGTTTTACCCTTTGGGTACGGAACCCTAAAAAACCCTACAAATCTCATATCCGCGTATGTACCTACCTACTTTTACAAAATAACAAATTGAAGTAATCTCAGTTCTCAGTACTCAGAACCCTGTTACTAAGGCTCCGCGCCTTAGTAACAGGGTTCCCGTTTTACCCTTTGGGTACGGAACCCTAAAAAGGGATCTAGGTCAGTGTGCAATAAATACCATAGAGATACAGGGAATACGCGCAGCGATTAAAAGACCATTTTAAATCGCGAAGCACATGAAATTCCAAGTCAAACGTGAACTTGGTATATATATATATATATATATATAATGTAGGGATATATTATAGTAAATATATGTGCATTATAACTAAGTTTATAACCTATTTATGTAACTTTGTACCTATTATATTTATATTTAATTATGTTATATTTTAATATTTTATAATATTATTATTTTCTCTCAATCAGAGCACCCGCCATCTTATCTCTTCACCACCTTTGGTTGACTGGTAGAGAATGCCTAAGGCATTAAGTCCGCCTTTGTACATTATTGTGTGTGAGAAGTTTAAATAAATAAATAACTTTTATGAAAAAAATCAATTTTGATTCAAATAATGATTTTTATTAAAAAAATCACTTGATTTAAATCAATCAACTCTGCAGTTAACAAACCAGGTCCAATTTGGTTAGGGTTAGATGGCCTGGCTGCCTTATCATATACACAGTAGGTAGGCCACAGGTTGTCATATTTTATTTTGGATGTGTAATATTACTCCAGCATTGCTATTCACAACCATTCGATACGCTTCCGAATCGAACATGAATCAATATTGTCGAAGGAGTTCTTTTAAGGTTGTTAAATAATCCGGAACCTGTAAGTTTTGACAGTTTAAACCAAATAGACGACTATTCTTCCAGCGGCAACGGCGAAAATGTGTAATTTTTGACTCGGAAGCCTGTCGTATGGTTGTCAATAACTTTGCTAGACTTAATATTGCAAAAAAATATACTGAGAACTGATTTCTACAAACATTGATGTGCTGAATACTTTGATTGGTTTATATAGGAACATCACTTTTTTTTACATTCCTACCATTGGGCCACCCTGTACACAATCAGCAGTATTAGGGTTTGGGAAGTCTTGACAGTCTCAAAGTCTCGGGACACGAGAAAACCCACGATCAAAGTCGGGGAACTTTGAGACTTCTTTGAATAAAATTAGAATCAAGTTAATTTTGGACCAAAAGCATACATAAAAAGAAATTTTAGTATTATCAACATCTCTGTTCAGCGTCCACTATTTACAAATCTGGCGTTTGGATAAGAGGGATATTTTAAAAAGTCTGCAGTAGGTACATTCTTCTGCAAAAGCAATAAGTGCTTACTTAAATAAGTTTTACTCGAAATTCGAAGTAAAAAAACTCGTATTGTGGGATTGTAAGCTGTGGTGGCCAGTGTGCAAATATTTGAACAAACACATAACCCATTGTGATTTTCATTCTTCTAGTTGAGCTTTCAAAGAACCACTTCGCGAGATTATCATTTTTGTTGTCATCATCAAGTAATTATTTGTTAAGCTAATAGATGGTGTTTTCTATCACAGAGTGCGGGCAGCAAATAAAGTTTATATTATGACCCTTTGAAAATGAAATTATTACAAAAACACAATTTAAACAACAAGTCTAGACCCAAAAGTTTCCGGGGCCCGAGACAACTAAAATACAGTCTTGTGAGTTGTTCTCAAGACACAAGACCTCCCGGGACCCAAACCTTAATCTGAACGCTTACTGCTGCTAATGGTTTCTTTCTACTAAGGTTTAGATTACCAACTTGAAAGATCTTTCAAGACCCTAAAACTTAGATGACTTGAAAAATTAACTACACTAACAAATCAACCATAACATTTTCAATACTAAAAAATCCACTAAAACAAAGTGGTTGATCAATATTAGCTATCTTCATTCATAGTTTCTATCAAAAAAATTACATAATATTTCAATGTCTACACATGAAACATGAGCTACTGTGGTCACTTAAAATGGCAACATTATATGACATGGAGCAATGACTGAGAACATTGCACACTCGTCGTCTAGAACCATGTCTCATACCCCATTCTTAGGTCACTGCATACAGACAACTATACCATTGTGCAGTAGATCTGTTGCATTGCTAGCACCTGAAGTGTTAATATTCTTGGTTGACTCAAGTCTAATTTACATCTATTGCAGATGGTTTAGTTGAATGTACAGCCTTGTTTAGTAAGATAAAAAAAATACACATACATGCACATTTAAGTTTGGTGACACTAATTAAAATAAATACAAGTGACATCACTTCACTCACCGCAGCATCAACATTAGCAGGGCTCTCATCGTTTGGGTCTGCCAGCATGGAAATAACACTTATGAGAATGGTCTCCACCGTGTGCACTGGCAACCACCTTTCCGATGCCTTCTCATAGCCCCACTTGTCATCTCCAGGTTCATGCAATATTGATATGCAAACATCACCATTTTTTTCAACTGAAAATAATATGTATTTTTTAACCAAGCTATGACTACTCAACTCAATCGAAAATGGTTAACATAATAACTAAATAACTGCTAATAAAATGATACTGCTAACTAAATAATTAGGGTCATCACAATGCACCACATTTAAACTGCCACCTGGCATTTTTTTTAATTTACATATTTTTGTAGCCAACAAAAAGACTGGAGCCTGTTCATGATGAAATTAACAAAATGTTAAAAAGGTATTTTGAGAAACACTAGACATGAGAGGAAAAATAAATAGATATAGGTTAACAAACAGCTCAGACATGATAGATAGTTTTTTTAAAGTAAAACTTTATACTTAAGACAAGAAGAAATACTGTCCTAGTTATTCAGAAAAAACCATCTGATTTTATTTCTTCCAAAAAATATTTTACTAAATACAGCAAACAATACTTACTATTTGGATGCCATATTTCAGTAACAAATTTCATCCGTGGCGGCCTCAGAGGATATTCCTTGGGAAAATGTAAATGCGCTTTGAAGAACCCACCCTCACTGAAAATTGAGTTACATATTTCATTGCAGGCAGCAAAATTATTATTTTTTGAGTCACACTATTGTATTAACAAATAGTAAATATGTATTTTAAACAAACATACATACATAGATATAACATCTACTTTGTAGTTTTTGGTATCATGAATTGGAAGTTAAATGAAGAATGTTCCTACCTAAATAAAGAATGCCTAGTCATGGACTGAACATACCTGTTACTCTAATTAATTTTGTTACTGATAAAACAATACTGCATGGGAGGTTAACTATTATTGTCTGTGATCCAGTGAACTTATTGATGTTTTTTACTTACTATAATGTGTCTGGAGGACCGATGATGAGGACTTCCCATCTGTATATGTCATTGTCATCTATCAACCCAGCAGAAAAACCTTCCACTGGATTTTTGTTCAGTTCTGAAAACAACGAGTAGAAAATGCTGAATTTTCTTAGAGACACTATTATTCTTTGCACATTTACACATAATAACTGTAGGAAACGCGAAACCCTGCCAACTGTGAACCGTAAATATACTTGGTAAATAGTTATTTTACTCCTTTGACTTTGGCACGAACACCTGTCATCGCTGCGAATATTGATTTTATTAAACAGAGTCCATTTTTCGACAGAACCATCAAAATTACCACACGTGCAGCACAAAGGAAGTTCCAAACTTACAGAATCATCCGAATCACAAAGATACTCAAAATTCGACCCGCTGAGGTCAATGATTGCTCGAATAACTAGTCTGACGGTCCAAGCATGAGACATCAGCACAGATTATTATTAGATACGAATAATACACTTACCAGCTAGCTGCTTTTTTAATAAAAGCGAAGACTGTGGCTCTGACATTAATTACAATTGTGAAATTTACCCTGACGACACGAAACAAATGATTTTTCCACAAAAGATGGCTGGCTGAGTTTTGAGCAGGTTGTGAAACATATGAGTTACTGCTTGTTTCCGGTGAGTGTTACCACTACATAGAAGAAAAGAAATAAGCAGTAATCAAGAACAAGCATTTTACTTACAGTGGCGTATCTTTCAAAATAATATTTATAAAGTTAGTTTTAGTCTATTAGTCGTATAAAACAAAATAAAATGATTTCTTAATATTTTGTTAAAAAATTTCATAGGCGCATGCGCATAGGTTATTTTAGGTCAAATAGTGTCTAAACTTATTCACCAGCTAGTCATTTATTATGATTGTATAAATGAGTTGATTTGATACAGAAATCTGAAGAAAAATTTAGAATCATACTTTGCAAAAATAGTAACATTTACCGGAAACGTTGCGCGCCATCTATTAGATAAATAAGATAATATCAACTATTACATTCCGCTTTATTTAAAAATATCTACTGCCTTCGGTCTAGTCATTCAGTTATTTATACATCACTGATATTATTATGTGCACTGTAGGCTTCAGTTTTAATCCCAGTTAGGATCACTACCAAGTCCTCCACTACACACGTGCGAGATGTTGGAAAAGACAGGCTGGCCATGTCTCTCTAATGCCCCATTAAGATAGATCTTACTGCTGATGCTGAGCAAAGCCATGCGGCCCATCTTTTCCAGCTATTTTGTCCCGTTCTGCTGAGGACCATTGTTTGTTGATTTTGTGCGCCTAGTCCAGCTATCTACTTCATTAGCTAATAATAAAGCTGAAGTTTGTTTGTTAGATAGCGCTAAACTCAGGAACTACCAGTCGAATTATGTAAAATTATTTTTGCATTTGATTACAGAACAGATTATAGCCCAATTCTTGAGGAAGGTTATAGGCTCCAAGGGTCAGTAAAAAAAAACAGAAATAACTCTAAGCGAAAACGAAGTAACAGCGCGGGTGAGCGGGCGATGCGATGCTATGCAGTGGAAGCAATCTTATGACTTATTAGTACAATAAAATGATTTGTCCTAATCATAGAGACACGGTCACCGACATAAGTCGGTGACAACAGCCAAAGTTTTAGAAAAGCTTTTGATGAAGACTGACACATTATTACGTGTTTGTAAAAATTTACTGGAGAGTAGAAAACACCGTTGCGGACTCGTAGTCATGCCAATATCACAAAGACCAGCATTATAATGGTTTTATAATATTCAATAAACATTCCGAAATGATCATCGCCCCTACAATGGCTTTACCTGTTTTTTTGTCTTTGGGGAACGTATTAACATTATTTTTAGGGGCTCACATCAACAAGGAACCCGTATAGTATCGCCATGTCCGTCTGTCTGTCCCCAGCTTAGCGCAGATTAGTACTAGAAAGCTGTAATTTGGCATGGGTGTACATTGGGCATGTGCGCCGCGCCGCGCGCCGTCACCGCGCCGCTGCCGCCGGGGTCCTGAAGCACGCCGCCGCCGCCGGTCTCAAGACCGGCGAGAATACGGTGTGCCTTTTTAAGTTTATTCCATTGGCAAATAAACGCCTAATAACATTTAATAGCAATGGATCACAAACAATATCGGACAAAGTGCCTGTTTCGAGTTTTTTGTATACAAGCGATCATGCGACAAGACGGGCAATTATATCGCCGTTCAGAATTTCTGATGGAATGATCCGACGTTCGCAGCATTACGATTGAAGAGCTAGAAGATTTTTTGGAAAATAAGTAGTGCTCCTCTGAACTACGAAGATTTAATAGACATGCAAAATAACTTGGACGAAACTCAGACAGAAACAGGCCTTGAAGTTTTTGAAAGGCCTTGAAATTTTTGAAAATTCAGATAGTGATATTAACCGCATTACCTTTAAGTGTTCGGCAAGTAATACAACAGTGTCGTTTGTTGGTTGCTACGAAAGCCTTTTGCAAGGACGCAAACAAAACGCTACTCCAAAAACATTAGATAACTATTTCAGTAATTCTAAGGATTGAATATGAAGAAACTTTTCTGAAACAATGAATAGGCTGTTATTCTGTTTAACTTTTGCGATAAAAGCACTTTCATTACTTATTTATTTGGCTTGTTGTTTCATCGTATCCCGCGATTTTGTCCATTCCCTTGCGAAAAGCCCACTGATTTAATGTACAGACGCCAGCAGGTCAAGCTACCCGAAACTGTCAAATTTTCCCAATCAAACTTGAACGTTATGCTGTAGGGATAAAGTTGAAAATCTATTATATATATCAATTTGTAGTAGCTTGATGATGATAAATGATAAATGATTTTTATTTCTGTAAGTAGGTAGTTGTACACACACT
The DNA here is from genome assembly GCA_963921375.1 of Tiliacea citrago. Lineage (NCBI taxonomy): Eukaryota > Metazoa > Arthropoda > Insecta > Lepidoptera > Noctuidae > Tiliacea > Tiliacea citrago. The sequence goes on along the minus strand of OY992800.1, from coordinate 16,811,514 downwards.
TTTACACGTCAGTCATATTTTTAAAACTAGATGACGTCGACGTTTCCTATCTGACTACTCTGAGAAGAAAGGCCGAAACAAACTCAGAGGTCACAGTCTCTTTTAAAGTCCAGACATAATCTTGGTCAGATCATGTGAAGGCCATGTAGATTGGTGTCTGAAATGGTCTTTTGAGGAAAGAACCACACAGATTGAGTGGACCTGACCAGTCAGTGCACGCATTTGTCAGTAATCGTGCAGCTCTACTCAGAACTTAAGGAGCTCAACGATGCGACAATCAATACCAAAGAAAGGACATTTGGGTAGGCCGCTTAAATGACTCAAACTGCCAGACCATGATTAACACTAACTGAGAATAAAAGACAAAGTGAAAATAAAAATAAAAGAGCAATAACCCACATAGTCTTCACATTCACAATAATTAAAATAATAGAATACTTTACAAGTAAATAATCATGTCATTACGTATATATTACGTTACGTATATAAAATAATAAAAGTTAGCAAAAAAAAACATCAAACAATAAAAATAAACCACTTCAATACTTAAGTAAAAATTGGAGCAGCTCAATCCCAAGCCTTTTTGTCCTCAATATAATCTTTAACGGTATAAAAAGCTTTCTGACACAACTTACGTGAATGATTTGAATTTATTAAGGCTTAGATCTTGAACGTGGCTTGGAAGTTTATTATAAAAGCGTATACATTGCATCGGAACGAGCCACCTATTTTCTTGAGCCTTGTTGTAGGTACAACAAATTTATGTTTGTTTCTAAAGTCAAAGTCAAAGTCAAAGTCAAACCATTTATTTCAAATAGGCACATAAGAGGCACTTTTGAACGTCAAAATTTACAAAAAAAATAGAATTGATTCTAGTTGCCCCTTCCAAAAGGTAGTTTCGTATGGAGAAGAATGGGCAAGAAACTCCACCGGTACTCTTTTAAAAATGTTTTACAATATTTTGTTTGATTACATTAATTATATGATTATATGTGAAGACGATGCACCTAGAATAAAATTACTATACCATAATAGGTAAAACGAATTAAAAACTAAGCAATGAAAAATAACTTAATTATTAGATAGATACGTGGTGTTCACATATTTACAAACATCATACAAGTATGTTTTTCTAAAAAAATAAGTCAGTGTGTGAGTATAGGTTATCACAGAATGTAAAATGAATATCATAAAAATAACAGATTTTACCATAAAACTAGCAACCAGTTTGATTTTGTCTAGACTCTAGATTGTCCTATGGAGCTGGACCAGCATGTTTCCAAGCATTCCTGTCCTGGATATAATCCTCTAACTTGTAATATGCTTGTTTACAAAGTGTACTTTTAATATGTGTTTTAAATTTTCTCTCATTTAATTTCAATACATCACAAGGTATTTTGTTGTAACATTTAACACAGTACCCCATAAAAGATGTATGTACTTTAGATAATCTGAAAAATGGTTGATCTATTTTATCTTTATTTCTAGTATTAAAATTATGTCTATCGCTTATCTTGTTAAAAATATGTAGATTTTTCCTTACATACATAATATTTTCATAAATGAATTGGCAAGGTACCGTCATAATATTAATCCTTTTAAATAGTTCCCTAAGAGATTCGCGGCGACGGAGATTATAAATTGCTCTGACAGCCCTCTCTAGAGCCCTCTCTAGTATTTATATTATGGATCTCACTGTATTTTTTAAACAATTTTATATTTTTATGGGCATATAAAAGATTTTCAAAAATATACTGAGAAGGTACAGTCATTACATTAATCTCCTTTTTCTCTCGGAGAGTGTCTTGGACTTAATTTATAAACTGATCGTACAGCTCTTTTCTGCAAAACAAAGATAGTCTGAATGTCGGCGGCATTTCCCCACAACAGAATACCGTACGACATTACACTATGAAAATAGGCAAAGTACACTAAACGGGCTGTCTCTATGTCAGTTAAATTACGAATTTTTCTAACAGCATATGTTGCGGAGCTTAGCTTTTATGACAGTTTATCTATAAATGTGCTGGCGTCTCGACTGTACCATGTTGTTTTTAGGATTCCGTACCTCAAAAAGAAAAAACAGAACCCCTATAAGATCACTCGTGTGTCTGTCTGTCTGTCACAGCGAATCTACTGGACCGATTAAGTTGAAATTTGGTACACATCAATTTTTTCACATCAAACATGGACGTGTAACGTAAATAAACGAATTTTAAATAAAGGGGTCACTTTGGGGAGCAAATAAGAAAATTAAAAAAAAAAAGTTTTGTAAACTGTATCGGCCACTATACACTTATACAATCTATATGTAGTAGTGTGTGTAGTGCGATGTTTCACATCTCAGTCGTCCCGTGCCGGCTCAATTTTTTTTTAGAGTACCTACCTTCCTTGAACCTAAAGTGGGGATCATATTTTTTTTTCTCGTCTATCCCATGCCACACCATGGGGGGTATCGTTGGCTATGCTGTTCAAAAATATTGCGGGACTGTGAAAACCATTCTTCAATTCTGGGATCCGTTTGTTAGAGTCAAGTGTAGTCAAGAGGTAGTAGCGTGTGTCAAGTCAGCCCCAGCAAAATGGTTGTTTCTGATAAATAAATGATAAATGATTTATTTCTGTAAGTAGGTTTGTACAAACACTTTTACACGTCAATCATATTAAAAAAAACTAGATGAGGTCGGCGTTTCGTATCCGACTACTCTGAGAAGAAAGGCCGAAACAAACTCAGAGGTCACAGTCTCTTTTTAAAGTCCAGACATAATCTTGGTCAGATCATGTGAAGACCATGTAGATTGGTGCCTGAAATGATCTTTTGACGAAAGAACCACACAGGTTGAGGGGACCTGTCCAGTCAGTGCACGCATTTGTCAGTAGTCGTGCAGCTCAACTAAGAACTTAAGGAGCTCAACGATTCAACGAACAATACCAAAGAAAGGACAATTGGTTAGGCCGCATAAAGTACTCAAACTGCCAGACCTGCATTAAAATTTTTTTTGATTGAGAATAAAAATAAAAAAACATTTCATTCTGGTCATGATTGTAGTAGTAGATTATAACGAAATTAAAAGGAACACTAGCACTAGTACAGCTAAGTTGGCTTTACAAGTTAACGAGTAATAGTCGACCAACTGCCAAGCGTGGCGTTTATGGCACCCCCCCCCCCCCCCTCGTAGGGGAGGCCTAAGTCCAACAGTGGACGTCTTTCGGCTGAAATAATAATGATGGAGTCGCCCAACTTACATTTGCAGTTGGAGAATTGACTGTAACGTATCGATGTATGGGAGAACATGTTTTTCAACTACAATGTTAAGTTTGTTTTTGGGATTAATTCATCCCAACTACATAACTCTTCATTGTTTGTCGTCCGTCACGCACTCGGCCGGATTTTTTTTTATTAATGATCCATTTAAAAGTGAATATTTATAATTCAAATAAGTCCGTCACGCGTCCCGCCCTTTATCTAGTTTTAGCCTAGATAAGATTATCATGACTTGATAATCTTATCTACTAGAATGATAGTGGCATAGCATGTCCAAAAGTCCATAGATTTCGGATTGCATATTGCATCAGTAACTTGAACAATATGAAAAAAAAAAATCTTGTCTGTAATTTATTATAAAATTCAAACTTATCTATCTATAGTAAAATTATTCACTTTCACTAATCTTTTTCTTTTTTTTTTGCTGTGGTTCCACATTCCCATTCACCTGTTCGATTTTTCTTTTCTTTTTATTCTTCTTTGACTTTTTTTTATTACTGTTCTGTTGGTTCCGATTTTCCTGAACTTGTTTACTCGTATTTGTTTTCACTGCAGGTTTACATGTGCCTACAATATCTAGTAAGCTCTTAAAATCTAGCTTAGTTTCAACATGGCAGCTTTCATGGAACTGTTGCATTGTATTGATCAACTTTTTAAGTGTAACAAAGAAGTTATTTTTAACTGTGGATTCTGTATCACTCGTAAGTGATTCTGTTAAAGTGCTTTCGAACGTGGCCTCTAAGCTAGTTAAAGCTTTGAGAGCTACCTCAGAAGTAGGTTTGTTTCGTTTTAAAGAACGATAAAATCCTGCAATTAACTCCAATCCTTCGTTCCGGCGAAATTGCCGAACATTATTATTAAAAACATTTTCTATTATTACCGGCACAAGTTTGTAACTGCCAATCCATTCTGTCTGCAAGACATTGTGGAAAAAAATGATCGGGAGCATACAGTTACGGTTCTGAAAGTAATTTTGCAATGATTCCTTGAAAATTTCAGTTATGGGTGAGACAGCCTTGCTCTTTTTCGGTGATTTGGGTGTTTTTGTTTCAATCTTTAGTGAACAATTTATTATGAATGTTGCAAAGAATGTAATGACGTCACCAAGAGCTTGGAACAAGAAGTGGCTTCTGGCGCCTTTATCTATTGTTGCTTTCAGGTGATCGCATAGGATATCCATATCAATATCATCTACAGAAGAAAACTTTCTAACTTTAGCAAGAGTTTTAATTGATTTTCTGACTCTGTTCTCCAATTCATTAAATTGCCCATCTTGGATACAGAATTCCAGACACCTTGTCAGAGGCGCGATCATACCGAGACATATATCCATTGATGGATCTTTTTCCAAGTAAATATCGATCAGATCAAGGACCTTGATTCTGAAGTCTGACAAAGCCTTTTTATCTTTGCGATCTTTCTTGGATTTTTTTCCTTTCCCTTGATGGAACTGCTTAAAGGCCTCTGCTAGAGCATCATCCAGTTTTTTGCCTTCCTCTTCATCTATCATATCGGCATCAACACTCTCAGTGTCGGACTCTAGAGCTGCCGCGCCTAACGCTTTCTGGACTGCTAATCTCAACTGCTCAGGCGTTCTCATTTCTTCATCGTCACCATCCTCGTCGTCTTCTTCACCTTCAGTTTCACTCTCTTCCTCTTCTACACTTTCGTCGTCACTTACCTCGCCATTTACATTAGCTTCATTTCCGTCACCTTCGTTTTCTGAGTCGGAGTCCTCATTCGTTAGTGGATTCGATTCATTTTCAGGATCTAACACCGATACTATCTGTCCCACTGATGATGGGGTCAAGTATTCCCACAGTAATCTAAATACGCATTGTACTACAGATCTGAGGACACTGGACTCAGCTGATAATATGGACAATAAAACTTCAACTAACACCTCAATCCATTCTGGTTCAATTGAAATATCTCCTTCTTTTACTGTTTTGGATTTCTTTTTCTTTCCTTTTCTGTAATGTTCGTAACAACTTTTAAGCTCCTTTATTGAACTTCTCGCAATTTTAACGTGAACAGGTTCAGAGAAAAGAAACAGTCCAAGTTGGTAGAGCAGAACAAGGAACACTTTATCAACTTTTGATTTAGTGTCATTCTTTTCTATATTCTGACAGACTTCCATGAGCATTTCCCAGCAATCCATATTCTCTTTGGGGAATTGTTTCTCTATTTTTGTTCTTACTTGTTCTTTTTGTAAAATGCTACAAATAAAACTGCTCAGAGATGACAGAACTGTGACTAGATTGTCGACGTTCGAGAAGCGAGATGTGAAACAACGGTAGAAGCATGACTTGATAGCTCCTGGAAGTGAGAAAAACATGGTTTAATTAGTAACACAATTAAGTTGTGTGCCAAAATGTTGTTAATGAAGCAAATGGATATTTACCTGATAACTCACTGCTGACGGCCACTGTCTCATCACCTCCAACTTTAAAGAAGCCAAAGCACATAAGTAGTTTCATGTAGGTCAGCTTCAATTCTGTGTCATCTTTCACAGATTCATGGCTCACCAAATATGAAATGAGTTCAGCTGCCTTCACTCTCTCGTTATTGTACCAATTCCTCTCAACATCTTCTTTTATTAATTTCTTAGAAGTATTCAAAAGTACTCCTTTAAATAATTTAGCCATTATTGCCACTCCATCTTTAGTTAAATCAGAAATGATTGATCTCACAATAGTATTGCCTGTAATTTCAGTGAAATTAATTTCACCTGGATTTAACAAAAGCTTTTTTAATATCTCAACTCTTACAGTGTCATCAACTTTGTCTGATTTTAATGCTTTAGCTAAAGCATTCAGCAGTTCTCTCTGTTTTTTAATCATTATTTTGTTATCATCTTCATCATCTCTCTTGCTTCTGATCTTGCTTGCTGTTTGGAGTCCTTTGAACCAGTCCATAAACAGTTTAAAGAAATTTCTGCTGATCAACTCTGGTATAATATCAACATTTTCATTGATGTTGTTAAGAACAGTGGTAAGAATGTTAAGTGCTACTAATTCTCTGTTTCTGTTATGCTTTACAAGTTGGCTATCAATGCCCGATGTCCAAAACAGTTTTAAATGAGGTGAGTTGGCAATGTTTATAGAAATTTCTTTGTAGATGGGATGACCAATTGAGTTGAAATCGATTCCAGTCTGAAATATTAAATAAATTTAAGATCACATGATTAAAAATCATGTACTCATACTACGTTTTAGATCTTTGAAATTTCTTTACGCCAGGGGCTCTAATAAAAAACCATTATCATCTCTTACCATTATTTTCTCAGAAATTGTATGAATGTTATCTTCACAGAGTATTTCAGTAACTCCTATCAATTTCCTTAGCTTCACTTTAGCTGGGAACTTAGAATTGACCATCATCAGGAAGTAGAGGGAATCCAGTGTGTGCTCTTTAATATCTTTCTTGAAGTCTTGTTTTATAAGCGGCCATATAAGTGTAGAAAATTGCTCTGCATCCACCTAAAATGAACAGAGCTTAGTATTTTCAAAGCTTTGTTGTTGTTTTATCATAACTTATTATATATTAAGAATTAATTAATCTTTGCAAAAAAAATGGTTTGAATTTCACTTACACCATTTATAAAATCAAGTAATATGAGATATGCTACAGTGCTCAGATACGACTTCTTCTTGCCAGCTGTCATCAACAGTTGAATGACTTGCGCCTGCTCCTCACTACTACATTTAAGGAACAGTCTTGAACGGAAGACTGCGCCACAGACTAAAATCTGACCAAGAGCTACATCACCAACTTCCTGAAAATATATAACAATTTGAATGCATTCTATTGACACTGCCTTATCAGATGTTGGTCAGTCTGTTTATCTAATAATACTTACACTTTTGGAAGAGCCATTGCTATGAAGCTCTTTCTTGATGAGTTCCAACACTTGTGGAATAGTGACTTTTTCAAAGTTGGACAGCAATGCCACCAGAGTTGCAAAGTATCCAGTCCTCATATCAGGCAGATTGGCGCCTAAACTCCTTACGAGCCTCTTGAGGACGTACTTTAAATCTTTTTCATTCTAAATAGTAAAACAGCATGTATTAGTAACATTTTTCGATCGCGAAATTTTGTATAAAGGGTGGATTTTTCAGATGGGGCAGTAAGGACAGGTACCTTATAATTTTAATTAATGTACCTATACAAAATATTGTAAAACATTTTAAAAGAGTAACGGTGGAGTTTCTTGCCCATTCTTCTCCATTTGAAACTGCCTTTTGGAAGGGGCGACTAGAATCAATTCAATTTTTTTGTAAATATTGATGTTCAAAAGTGCCTTTTTATGTGCCTATTTGAAATAAATAATTTGACTTTGACTTAACCGTTGTTGCTACAAGGAAACGGACTTAGGAGAATGTCCTTAACTTTTTGAGATATTTTGATCTGCATTCACAGATTTTGAAAAAGATGAGTACAGTCAGCAAGTAAATGGGCAGTTTTCACAAAATTTCTAATAATTAATAAAAAATAAATTTCTTATAAGGATCAAAAAACTATCGGACTAACTGAGGTTTGAGTACTAGAAAAGTCAGAAATCGAAAAAAAACTTTTCCCAGACATTTCGTAGGAAATGACCAGTGATCGGAGTAGGTAGATTGAACTGGGGCCATTGATCCGAAACGTATATATTAATATGGACATTCCTCCGGAATTGGTGGATTATTAAAAAAAAACCGGAACTTATGTAGGAATTGTATTCTGCCAGAGTGGAAGGAGTCATTTGATGATTTGCCATCCTCAAAAAAAAAAAGGTAGGAATTGTAATAAAATGAGCAAAATTATATTCTTCATATTTTTTTTAACGGCACACAGTCACGATTTGACAAAACCCAACAACCAATCAGAACAAAGGATCATGGGTGGTACAATAACCGGTTATCAGAACAATGCGTACGCCCGCCGACGACATGCCAAGTAGCTCACTCGTTTACTTCGGTTCGTAGAGTGCGCATCTTTGTTTGTTACTGTGTTGTGAAAACGTTACTTGACCCTGGCTTGTGTACATACTGACTTTTGGAATCTGCTCTAAACCACGATTTGGCTCGAATATACGGACAAAAATAAAAAATAAATATTAAAGCTTCGATCGGAATTCGATTGTTTTTATTATTCAACAGATAAATAATGAATTAATTTAGTTTTAATACCTTCCTTTAAATTTTGAATTGAGTAGTAATAATATCACTACCAACATTAACAATATTTAATTGAATCCGGAAATACTGGAATTACTTTCCGGAAAAATGGCTTATCCATGTTATTCTTTCTGTGTGCATTTATGATACAAGTACCAAAAATCAATCTACCTACTCCGATCACTGGAAATGACACTCCAACCTACATTTTTACGATGGATGTATATCCATCGTAAAAATGTAGGTTGGAGTGCCGAAAATAAACAAAAAAAAATGAACTTCTAATTTCGAACAAATACGCATTATAGTTTAATTTGCTTTGAGTACAAAAATATGATAGTTTGTTGGTTTTTTGCAATTTCTGGCTTTTGTAGTGGACAGTGTTTTTTAACATTTCCCATAGAAGTCTGAAAGTTCTAAATACGAAGTAATTTTATTCTTAGAACAGCGGAAATTACAAGCAACACACTATCTTGTTCTTAAAGCAAATAAAATTATAACGCGTAGGTATTCGTTCGAAGTTTAAATTTTTTGTTTCTTTTCGGCTAGTCTGTCCATCATAGAAAAGTAAGCTGGAGTTTCTGTCCTACCAAAAGTATGGAAAAAGTTTTTTGCAATTTCTGACTTTTCTAGTACTCAAACCTCAGTTAGTGCAATAGAAGTTTTCGATCCTTATATGAAACAGGATCGATTGCCATCAAAAAAGGTTTTATGTGAAAACTATCCATTTTTTTGCTGACTGTGGTACTCATTTTTTTCAAAATCTGAATGCATATCAAAAAGTTAAGGATAATCTCCTAAGACCGTTTTCCGGTAACTAAAATGGTTCAGGTACCTGCCCTTACTACCCCTTCTCAAAAATCCACCCTGTAATACAAATATAGGTACTGATATAGTATTTAAAAAATAAACAATTATCTGGATAGGATATGACAAAATACGTAAGGTTGAAGCCGTTAAGGTGAACTTTACCACCCTGTCACTTCATAGAATTTAGAAAACTAACATAGTACAAAACTAACCTCACTACCGTGCAACTGTGATATGATTTTACTCCCTCCAAGAAGTTTGGCATCATCTTTCGGGGCTTTAAGAAGATCAAATGCATCTAACACGGAAGCAGACACCTTACTCTCCGTCTGAGCTTTATTAATAGAATCGGATTCTTCTTTCATTTTGGTATAATTATTCACTATCACTATCACAACAATTTAGATCCACATGGAAGGAACGCACATTTTACGCCACTCGTGCAGTGCGATTTTTATGTCAATGTCAATTAATCAATTTGTCAAATATCAATTTCAGAAACGCAATTTGACAGATTATAGAGCGGAGACAGACGAGCATTTTTGTGATTTTTTTTGATCAATAGGTAATCGACTAAATAAATATATGACAAATACTGAAAAATAAAATCTAAACGCTAGCAGGATAAATACTCAAAGAATGCTGCACCCGGTTAGACTGGAAGTCGATCCCAACATAGTTGGGAAAAGGCTAGGCAGATGATGATGAATGCTAGGCCCAGGATAAGGCTAGGCCGCACTGTGGTTGCGGTTGCACGGTTTTTGGCCACAAGTTTTCGTTGTACTGTAGTGTATGTAGTGCGTGCGTTAGCGGGTACTACCAGCCGCGATCGCAGCTCAAGATTTTGAGAGAGGGTCAGCATGCGTAAGGCACGATTATGATAGTAATAATGGCGATTAGTTGCGAGATAAGAGCGAACAAAGCGAGCTCGATAATTTTTGACGACAATGAATGCAGATAATGTCAAGGTCGTTTTCAACACCATAAAACGTTTGTGTTTTGGAAGTTCTTTGAAGAACCCCTGTCCTTGTCCTGAAAAGTCACTACATCACGAATGTTTTAAAATCTATAGGTTAATTTGAGTTCGTTGACTTGAAGACTGGAGGCATACGACAGAAATAACCTGATCAGAGTTGAAAACCAATTATAGAATGATCTTCCTGACTGAAAAATTTCAGAGATATTAGTGCCAGCACTGAGTGGTTGTGTGCGATCGAATGCAAGTAAGGAGTGCCTTGTACGTTTGGGCAAGAGCATAAGATAATATAAAACACTGCTTTACTATAATTTCTAACACTGATCTAATAGTAATACAAAACACACAAGTGCCTTAGATATAGAGACTTAGTTCTCTTGCAAGCATGCGCATGTATGCGAATTATGCGCAATATAATTAAATAATAATGCGTGAAAGAAATCACTTTTATAGAAAAAAATATGAAAAGTCTTAGACGTTGATTATTAGCGACATCTGAAGTGAGCAAGTGGCAGTTTTTATCCTCATTCCATCGCGTGGCAGCCGCGCATCATCTTTTTTTTTTTGGGTGGGAGTCATCAAATAACTTTTCCCGCTCTGGGCGGAGCAAGAGGGCGTGTCAGACTTTTACTCACTAAAACCCTTCTGTGTTCCTTCATTTGCCAGTGTGCCAGGGCCACGATATCCCTTTCGGACAAACTCGCAACCCTGGCAGGCATTGGCCCTAATGGACCTCGTCAATTCGTGCTGACATCTCTTTGAGGTGCGCGTGGAACGCAACGCGCCGTCGATCCAGGCCTGGCCCTTATCGGACGGCGAGCTACCCATCGCTCACCATCCGCAGGCCCGCGCCTACGGTGGCCGGAAATCGGCTTGCGACTCCCGACGCCCAGAGCGTCTCCTGCGGTGACTAGGGGCGTGAGGGCGCGAACCCTGCCTCTCCCTCACGCGTTCCGCCTCATCCTTCGCGAGCATTACTGCTTCGCAGAAGGAGGTGACGGCCTCCCATGCACTCTCGCTCCGAACCATGGCCTGAACCAGGGCCGGACGTGAGAGATCGCCGTTGTCGGTCGCCTCCGTGAGGACACGGCGGTGCTCCGCCCAAACCGGGCAGACCCCCACCGTTTGCTCCACCGTGTCCTCCGAGCGATCCACACAGTGGTGAGTGTGGTGACACCCTACCGTTTCCTCGCGCTTTATCCTGAACAGGAACCTCCCGAAACAACCGTGTCTGGTGAGAACCTGCGTCAGGCGGAAGGTGAGGACGCCGTGGCGCCTCTCTACCCACTCCTCAAAGAGGGGATTTATTGCCACAATTGTGGCATGCCCAGCGCTGGGTTGCGACAATCATGCACTCTCCATGTCGCCATGAGATCCCGCCGGAGCTCTGTCCGCAGCATCTAAAGCATGGTCAAATAAAAGCGCCCCTGATGTGAGTTTCCAACGCGTTATCGATAAACCATATACCCCTAAACAAATCTGGGAAAAGGCTAGGCAGATGATGACCCCTAAACAAATCTGGGACAAGTTCGGGCACGCTACTGTACCGGTATCTGAAACTGGAAAATTACATCGAATATTATTACCAAATTATTTCGTCGTTGTTGTTAGCTAAATTGGTTTTATGAATTAGGATTCAGCAAATAGATAAGATTAGGGATTGAATTTATTGACAATGTTTCCGGGTATCCATAGACTAATAGTCTTTTGATTTGATTTATCTAGAAGTGATTTCATTTATTATTTGAATAATCGAGTGTTTGAAAATATTTCTCTTGTTTGTATGTTGTTATAGAACGAGAAATCCTAAAAAGTTGACAATTTTACGATTTATCACGGAACAAACCATGAAAGTTGTTTTGGTGATTGTTACATTTTAGTTCAATGTTGTTAAGCGAAAAAAATCATCGCTTCGTCGCTTCCAGAGTTTGATGCGCGCGCCTTTAGTGTTCCATGTTTCTAAACATGGCAGGTCGAAGTGGATACGATGATGTTAATCCCAGGTATTTATTATAAAATACTATAAAAATCATGCTTGATTTCACCGTACAGTGCGTGCTAAAGGTTTTTATTTGTTATTTTCACAAATGCCGCAGAATCCAACTTTTCTTGTTGAAAAAATGTTCATGTTTTTGCTTTCCGATAACATTGAATGAAAATAGGATTTTTACCTATGCTTGCAAACTTATAACTATTTCTTCAATAATATTGGGTGCTACGAAGTGTCTGTGACCATTTGTTTTGAGTCGGGAGTGTGTGTTTTAGATTTTATAGGTTATAAATTACCTATGATTGTGGTGCTCGTTTCAGGGATTATGGTGGCGGTGGCGGCAGAAGAACGCTCGGTGGCCGCCCTCTTCCTACCGAGCCTCCATACAAGGCTTATGTCGGGAATTTGCCCTCTGGAATTATTCAAGGCGACATTAATAGGATTTTCCCTGTAAGTATTACCTACCCTCGTATTGTCTTGGCTTCACTGTTTGTGGTGTGTGAGATGTCACATTATCAAGGATATCTTTGTTGACTAGAAGTGATCTGCTGCTCAACTGAATTTAATATAAAATCATAATAGTCAGTAAGACCAATCAACCCTTAGTAAAACATGTTCTGTTTAAGCTTATTTCACATGACCATGAAATAATGTGTAAATATTTATCCTTTCTTCATTTCTTTGAAATCTGTACAAGTTAAGTTTCCAGGTTTAATGTGATGAACAATGTGTTAAAGTTTCAGTTTTGCTTCTACTTTTAAATGTATTTGGCGGAAACATTATAATTTATAACACTCATCCCATTATGCTATGCAATAGTTTGAACAAATACAAACTTTATTAGCACTGCTAAACAAATTATTTCAGCTTTTTAGTACCTTTCTTATTCTTTAATGAATTTTAAAAAATTGCAATTAATTGAAGGCTATTATTATACTTTCGATTTATTAACATCTTAACCAGTTGAATTTGTTGAGAATCTCAATATGTATTTTTAATACATACATAATTAACTAAACCAAACTAAAATATTGATTAAAGAATCATCTAATAATGGAATGTATGCTTATCTATTATAGCTACTTTACTTATGTTACTATAGGCTGTAAAGCAGGCAGGCAGCTACTGTGACTTAATAAATGTCTACTAAGGCCTCATACACATTAAAGTAATGATTAAAGTAGCTATTAACTCTTGTGACTGGGCTAGTGAGGGCATGACATAATATGTTTACAGAGCAATTGTAAACACATCTCCTTTCTTATAATGGAAGATAGTATTAAGGTCACTAGTGAGTGATATAATACTTCCGAAGGTGTATCTCTTACTACAAACTTTTGTTTGTACACTATTTTGTTGTGTATAAAATTTTAGGTCATTATCATCAAATGGTCTTAAAATTTTGCCAATCAAAACATTGAAATTATGTTTTTTAAATATCCTGTTATAATTATCATTCTTTGATAATCATAATTCAGTATGCCTTTTAAAAACCCTTTCCGAGATATGTGCTGGAAATTGAAGCTGAGATCTACCTAGGAATCTACATTTTCGCACATTTATCATGAGGGCAAATTTTTTTGTGACTGGTTCATACTTCCTGAGGTCAACTAAACCGATAAATTTATACTAAAAAAAAAAATGTGCTTACTGTTGGTGTATATCACACATCTTCGAGTTTTTGGTTCTATGACATGCTTGTTTGCCATCACTATCCAATAATACATTATTGTTTCAGGACTTAGCAATTAAAAATGTGAGGCTGGTGATGGATAGAGAAACAGATCAATTCAAAGGATTCTGCTATGTGGAGTTTGAATGCATCAAGGATTTGATAAAAGCAATTGAAATGAATGGCGCTCTAAATGTAGATGGGCAATTTATTAAAATTGATGTGGCTGAAGAAAAAAGAAATGATCGGTGAGTGCCTGAAATTTTATTTTACTATAAAATAAGTTGAAACATAATTTCTTGTGTTGGTTACAGTTTAAAAGGAATAAAATTTACTTACAATTTAGTAAGTAAATATGTATGATTAGCTAGTTAAGTTTTATTATTAATCAGGGATGAAATGGTGAATTTGATGGTGTGGTACAATTAATGTTATAAAAGTTCATCATAGGATTTTTGGGGATAAACTGAAATGTAAAGGTGTCAGTCAGTACATGAACTGCACTGGTCTGAACATACACCTGACAAAATGATTAAATAAAATATGTTACTTAGAAATATATTAAACCAATGCTACTAGGAATTACATAAATACTAGTTTTTATGTGGAATTGTTATCTACCTGTTGGATTAATTTCAAAATAAATGTTTGAAATTCATAGGCCCACAGTAGAATTCCGTGGGTGTCATAAGACATACACAACAGCTCCAGATATAATACAAATATTGTACTGATGCGGGAATCGAAACCGACACGACCCTGACCACGCCGGCCGACACTTCGCCACTGCGCCACTAGGCACCAAAATGGTTACGTATCTTAGAAATTGTCACGTAGCCCATGTATATTACCTCAGGGCCATACTTGCCGGGCTTTCGCGGATATTCTTGCCGTTGCAACAACAGAAGGTCAACATCGTTTAGCCATTTTGCTTGTTAAGGCTGTGCCGACGGCAGGAATCATCGCTGGACCCCGCTTGAAAGTGGCGCACGAAGTACTAAACAAATAAAGTGCAAAAAGATTTGTGACCGAATTAATAACTCTTTTTGCGAGAACTAATGGGAATGGGACTGAGGAAAGAATTGCCAATTAAAGACGCTGTGGATTCGTCAGACTATGGTCACAACGTTATGAGCAATGTTCCCAACCTGCACAGAAAATGCATTGAATTTGTTTACTACTCCGTGTTGTGGTCGTAGTACGGTGTGGTAACACAGTAGTGTTACAGGGGAGGCTTCGACCGCGGTCGGCGAGACGGCGGCGGCGGCGGCGGCGGCGGCGGTGGCGGCCGGGACGGCGGGCGCGACGGCAGCCGGCCCGGCGGCGGCTTCCGGCGGGACGGCGGCGGCGGGGGCGGCGGCGGCCGCGGTACGTACGACCACTTCGATGGGCTCGACCGTCGCGCGCCGCGCCAGCAGGGTGGAGGGCTCGCTCATGGTAACATCGCCTCATTACTAACACTTGCGGACTCATCTCATACTTGTACTGAAAAATTAAAGGTAGTGAACCAGCTTCCTACAAAGGGGGTTGGTTCAATTTAATTTGTAATCAAACTAACTTCATTACCGTTTGGTTTCTTATATTAACCCTGCTTTGAAATTTCATAACATTTAATAACAACATTTGCGGTTTTATTCATAGTTCGTATAGATTAAACAATCATCTATAAAATTGTTGTTTGACAGCTCTGTTGAAAAGCTACACTTAAATTATTCATAATTATGTGGGCGTCCAAGCAAAAAGGGACCAGTAGTGGGGTAAGGAGTTAAGACTAGATTCGGTATCTAGAATAGTCAATTGATAATTTAAGGATTAAAAATATATTAAAAACTGGCACATTTTTATTTATCAGACATTTGAAGTTGAAAATCTGAAAAAGCTTGATTTGATAGCATTAATTAATAATCAATTAAAATCGCGAAATGCAATTTTTTCAACCAACTTTACAAAACTGCGTTATATCTCGGTTTTTGCTTGGACGGCCATATATTTGGATGTTAGGCCCTACACGAAATACAAAATGATCATAAAATACGCATTGTCGGGACATTTTCGTGCAGTACATCACTATTTATCCATTGTCATTATGCTAAACACGTGGGTACAAACACATTGAATAATTAGCTGCCTGCTTACTGCGGGGCGAGAACGGCCTACTGTGACATGACTTGAGTCACACATTTTATCACAGTTTGAGGAATAAAACTGTTTTGTCATAAAATGCTAGTACAAATTGACATGACATAATTTATCACGTCTTGTCACAAACGTCTTGGCACACCCGTGCTCGGTCCACTGTTCGTATGTTGTGCAGATATAATATTGTATCTGGGGCCCAAGTCTGCTATTTTTATAAATTCAGTCATTCCAACACGATCCCATTGTCATGCCATTGTCATTTTGCTAAAAGTTCGTAATCTGGTAAATTCATAATGGTCGATCATTTTCTTTGCAATTTCTGTCAATGTAGTGTCAGTTGCCGACCATTGGAAAGTCATAATGACGCCATTATAATAGTAGATTACCAAACTTGTCAAAATCAACAATTATGAAATCAATGATCGATCATTCTGACACTATTGTAATAGCAGACTTGTGGCCCTGGTTTGTGGGTGACAATGTTTTTAAATCATCTGGTTTGGATCTTGGTTTCATTGTGGAGCTGGTTAAATGTACACACGGCTACACATCAAGCTACACAGTTCCAATATACGCTGACCTATCATTGTACGGAAATCCTATACAATGCGAGATCAGCTTATGCTGGAATGTTAGAGGGTTTGGTTTCCGCACGTAGTCCTTCATGTGGACCATTGTGCGTCTTATACTGGAAATGTATAGCTTGATGACCAAGCCGTGTATACTTTTCACCAACCACTTGTTTGACTCATGGGGTGTTTTGTGAGTGATTTCCCAATTAATCTTACATATTTCATACTAAAATGAATAATTGGTCATTGTGGACATTTTGTGAAATTCCCTTGTCTTGGGTTTTCTCTCTCGTTCTCGTTTTGCGTGGTGTAAGAGTGGTGTGAGTCATATATTTATACTTACAGGGAAATCCCTTTTGGGCTACACTTACCAGCTTACAGTGTGTGTTCATGCTGTCACAATAATTTACAACATTCCACCTTATTGCTATGGGGATAAAGTAGATAGGTTGCCAAAATAGCATATTTATTTTTTAATGTTACATTGAGCCTCGTCATTGGTTTAAATCCAGTGTAAATGAATACTATTACATAGGACTTAAACATATAACTGGCGAAATATGGGTGTACTATGTGCTTAACTCTTTTGGGAAACAAGGCGTGATGTTATTTTATAAATGAATACTATCATTCGTATTCTACATAATTTACTTGTACAAAATGCTCCGTCGCAGAATGTTCACTTCTCAAAATGTCCACTGGTCGCTAAATGGCCTTTTCTCAGAATGTCTCTTTCGCAAAATGTCTCTTTCGCAGAATATCCACTTCGCAAATTGTCCCTTTCGCATATTGTCCCCTTTTTATTTCTAACCTAATGTTTGACAAATGAACGGGGTAGGTTAGGTTAGGTTAAAACTGTGACCTCCTACGCACGAGCCGAGCGAGCGAAGCGAGCGGTGCTGCGGCAGCGGCCGGCGAGTGCCAGAAACGACTTGCATTAATAGAAAAAAGAGATTCTTTTTAGTAGGTTACCTGGATCTGAACTATTTAGATTAGGTTAATTACTTATTTATATTATTATTTGATTTTGCGTAAAAACTGTTATTCCAACTGAAATATTTGATTAAATAAAAAATGTTAAAAGTACTAGTTGGTAAACAAGTTATAGTTTAAACGTTCATTTGTCAAACATTAGGTTAGAAATAAAAAGGGGACAATATGCGAAAGGGACATTTTGCGAAGTGGACATTCTGCGAAAGAGACATTCTGAGAAAGGGACATTTAGCGACCAGTGGACATTTTGAGAAGTGGACATTCTGCGTCGGAGCCCAAAAGTGTGCAGATATCTTGTGACTCTTCTTTTTAGTTAGACCCAGAAAGAAAAAAGTGGTAAATAGGTTTGTTACATTTATTGTGGCGTCATGAATATTCACTAAAGCTCTGTTAGTTTAACGTCGGGTAAGAAAATAAGGTGGTAGGTTGAACAAACTGTCGTTAGTGGGGCAATACGTGGCTAAATCACCAGCGGACGCGTGGCGTCATCGCGTCCGCTTGTTATTTGATTTCGTGGTAAACTATCAACATCTTGTAACCATTGCGTTCCGATAGCGCGCTAGTTAAAAAAAAAGCGTAAGCCCTACTGACGACAGAGCGATGTGGGCCAGACCTATGACTGTACCTAAAAAATTTGTTGTTCCAAAATAATAGATACGGTGGTTGCAGAGCGTGAGCGAGGAGGCGGGGGTGGGGGCGGGGGCGGCGAGCGCTGGGCCGAGCGCGGCGAGCGGGAGGGGGGGCG
Organism: Tiliacea citrago; assembly: GCA_963921375.1. Taxonomy (NCBI): domain Eukaryota; kingdom Metazoa; phylum Arthropoda; class Insecta; order Lepidoptera; family Noctuidae; genus Tiliacea; species Tiliacea citrago. The sequence goes on along the minus strand of OY992800.1, from coordinate 16,793,193 downwards.
CGAGGGCGGGCGCGGCTCGCGCGGCGCCAGCGAGGAGCCGCGCGCGGGCGACTGGGGGCGCATGGGCCGCGCCGCCGCGCCCGCGCCGCGCCAGCCGCCCGCCCCGCGCCGGCAATTCGAAGACATGCCGCCGTCGCGTCCAGGTACTACTGCTTCATGTTTATTTTGCCCTACTCTTGTCGAGTCCGTTCGTTTAAATAGTGCCACGTTTTGAAACCATGGTCGCAAGAAATCTTGTCATCATATTTCTGCACGCCTTTTAGGTTTATCGTAACTATTTGAACGAATAGGACCAAAAAATAAATGCGTTTTCGTGAACGCTGAACTGACAAGACCCTGACTAGTTCAGAATAATAGGGCATTATTGTTATTCCATCAAGCATCAATTATGACATTTCTGTGAGCCTATTCGCACTAAATTATTTCCGCACGAATTTGCGTATGCAAAACAAGACTAACGTATTATAAAACACGAAATAAATAGTGCCTGTACGCTCAATAAGTGTTGTCAACTTGTCTCATATGAACTTTTCCCCTGCATAGTTGTTACATTTCACGAACGCGCGTCAATCATCGCAATTTATTCCTTATGACAGTGGTAAAAGTCACATGACGTGCGCTCGGGAACTGCAAGGACTGTAGCATGTAACTTGCATGGAATGTTCAACTATCAATTTGATTATTTATTATTGTTGTTTTGTTTATGTGTTTCTAATTAGTGTATTTTGGTTAGGGAGCTCGGGTACGATTTTTAAAAGTGATCTGTACGCGCTGCAGACGTCAGTATTAGTAAAGATACACTCTTGAGGAACTTTATTTTATCGATTTTAAATCTTTAAGTAGTCATGTTTTTGTAAAGTAGCAAATTGCATGTCAGACACGATTTTTTGTAGTTGTTGTATTTTTAGATACAATATTTTTTTTTTTCCAATTTAGTGTAGAATTTCTAATAGATATTTAAATTGCTAGATACAAATAGAATATTCAAGGTTATGATGCATCTTGTTCAAAATACAGATGCCTGAATATAAAACGTATGACACATAGCTGACGTCTGTTCGTAGTTTCACAAGGTAGATTTCACCTAGTCATTTGTTCCACTTGAATGTAGTAGAGCTGTGAGTAGATTAGTTTCGATGAACAGATCGACTGCTGGCCCCGTCCTCAGCTCCCTAACTATCTCTTTTTCAGACACGTCAGGCAGGCCAAAGTTGAAGCTTGCGCCTCGGACTGTAACAGAGCCGGTGAACTCTCTGGCCTCGACCAGTCAGACGCAATCCATATTCGGCGGCGCGCGGCCGAGGGAAGAACGACTCAAGGAGCTGGCGAACGAATAAGCGCTCTAGCAACCCTATACTACTGCGTACTCTCATCTCCCGGTCCCGTGTGTATATGTATCATCCCGAAGCCCGATCCCTCTGTGTGCCCCGATATTTACAAGCAGTCTCTTGTCTCCTTTTAATGCAGTACGATGAAATTGTATATGAAAATGCAGACATTTTGTTAGGTTATATGAGGTTGTAAATCATTTTTATCGTATATTTTGTTAGCTTTATTATGTATATCGAAAGATAGCTTCTTATTGTTTTTGCGCCGTCTCCGCCTCGTTTTCGAGCCCGGGGACCGCGCGTCGGCGTCGCTTGATTAATCCGCAGTATTTAAATTGCTAGTATGTATTGTTTGTCTCATTATAAGATTTATCCGGGCTTGTGTGTACATACGATATCGGCTCGCATAATATTAATTAATTTGTCGAAATTAGACTTGGAAGAAAAATATTTTTTGTTCCTCACATTTGGGTTATATGTGTATTGAAATATTGTAATAATTATTTTATTTTTACTATAGCATTGTGTCGATAGAGGTTCGTAGCCGATTCTCTGTTGTATTTGTTTTTTTTTTTTCATTTATTAATTGTTTAGTTTGTTAGGTCATGAAAATTAATCATTGAACGAGTAATTATGATACATAATTTAAGAGTTGAGATATTATGGTGATGTAATTACGGTGTCATTAATAAAATTAACTTGCACGTACTTGAATTTCTACTTTATTACATAATTGTGTAATGGCAAGTAACGTGGCCAAGAAATGAAAAAAAATCGCAAAATTGTAACAGAACATAGAAAAACGAATAAAAAGTGAATTCTTTGTAACCGAGGGTTTGTCTAAAACACCTGATCAAGAACAATCCAAGTCCATGTCCGCATTCCCGAACACACAACGAAGCAAACTACAACTCTCTTCTTATTAGGAGATCGTCCACATACCACCACACAGAATCGCGTTTGCTCATGCACAATGAAGGGTTCCGTAGTTGGGATGAATTTATCCCAAAAAGAAACTTAACATTGTAGTTGAAAAACATGTTCTCCCATACATCGATATACGTCACGGTCAATTCTCCAACTGCAAATGTAAGTTGGTTGACTATTACTCGTTAACTTGTAAAGCTGTGATGGTTTTCCTTTTAATTTTGTTATTTAAACTACTGCCATGATTTTTTGCTCACTAAAAGATACCCCACACCATGGGATAACGAGAAAAAAAAATATCATCTCGACTTTTCGTACACACACAATTAGCGAAATATTAAAAAAAACCGTTTAATTGTAAAATCTAGTAATTAATCTTCTTTTCTTATTTAAAATGAGATTACAATTTTAATATTAATTTTTCGAGAAAAATATTTTTTTGTGAAAAATGTACTTTCTTGATTTTTTAAGGTAAACAAGAAAAGTTGAAAAAGCTAATTAGAAAACAATTTTTAAAATAAAAATAATATCGTGTGTTTTCTCCACGTGCTGTTATTGTCGTTTCCGCCCGCCTATATAGACATGCTGAGAATGATTGTTATATATTATTTCCTTGGTCCCAGTCTCTGCCATTCCTCAACTACGGCGATTCGCAGTTTACCCACATTGATAGGAGCTGGCAGGTCCCAGACGTGTTCTATCGGATTCATATCCAGTGATCTCGACGGCCACCACATAACTGTGATATTCACATTATTAAGATATCCTTGAGCTGAACAAGCAGTATGCGGCCGAGCATTATCCTCCATCAAAACGAAGTCGTCACCGATGAAGGGGTCAAACGGTACCAGATTTTCTTCTAAAACTTTCTCTTATATGTCGAGCTGCAGTCAGACTTCCCTCCATCGATCACCACCAAGTTCGTACGAGCTCCCAACCATATCCCCTCCCAAACCATTATTGATTCGCCACCATAATATGCCACTGTAGTTTTAAAATTTGGCGGATTATATCGTTCAGTCATTCTCCTATGCGTGTATATATTCTTTGCCTTCCATCAACTTGATTTAAAAGAATTCTGCACTCATCACTAAACACTATTTTACCCCATTGGTCCGTTGTCCAAAGTCGATGTTTCCGAGCAAAAGTTAGTCTGTTTCTACGATGATGTATCTCAAGTTTAGGAGCCTTGGCGGGCATGTGCGAACCAAAACCAGCTTCTTTGAATCTTCGTACCGTACGCTCACTTACTGTGACACCTCGAACTTACTCAAGCTCATGTCTGGCTTGGACGGCCGTTAGACGTGGGTTCCTACGTACGCGAAGCTGAAACGATCATCACTGCTCGAAGTAAGTCTTTTTCTACCTTGGTGGTCTTCTCACAAAAGCATTAGTCTCCCTGAATCTCCTCGAAGAATGAAACGATCATCACTGCTCGAAGTAAGTCTTTTTCTACCTTGGTGGTCTTCTCACAAAAGCATTAGTCTCCTTGAATCGTTGGATAGGTACTGCGATAAATTGTTGAAACAGGTCGGCGAAGAATTCTTGAGATCACGCTTGATAATTTCTCCTCATCACAAGTGCCCTGGCAATCTGTTGCGTTCAAGTCGGGCATAATGAAGTCCTTGACTTTTAAAAAGATTGAAAAGTTAAAAAAAAAAAACAAATTAAACTGATTTTGAATGAAGATTAAAACCATAAAATTATGATTATGGGAAATTCGCTCGAAATAATGTAAGTACCTAAGTACGAATATAATTAAAACAATCGCATAAAAGGAGACGTTCAATTGTTTTCTCAATTTGAAATAATTATCTCTAAAATAAAATGAATTAATAACCAGCCAGCAATGGTACAGAAACTAGTTTTTCGAAAAAAAAATATGATCCGCTAATTTTGCCGGTGTGTGTACAAGGGAGGCCTAACCTACAATTTTTAGGGTTCCGTACCAAAATGGTAAAAAGGAACCCTTATGGTGAGACTAAATCTGTCTGTCACAGTTCGATATCTCAAGAACTACTAATGCTATCAACTTGAAATTTGGTATAGTTTTAGATATCGTTTATCCAACTATTTTGCAAACAAGAAAGAAATTAAAAAAAAAAAACTTTTGCCTAAAAGGGTGTCTTAAAAATTCGAATGGAGTCTACTAGGGCATGTGGGGTATCATATGAAAGAGTGCTGTTTGCACATTCTCAAACATTTTATTTTTTAGGCATCTCATCAGCATTATTTTTTCGGCTTTTGATGAAAAATGTAAAAAAATACCGTTCCCGCCTCCCTTATCTCCGAAGTTTGCATAGAGAAAAATCTGAAATTATTCTATGTGATATAAGTTTATGTAAAGATTACAGGAAAAATAAAACGATGTCTCTAAATAGCACAGTTTTTCAGAAATCGTCAACATCATATATACGTACGGAACCCTCGGTGCGCGAGTCCGACTCGCTCTTGACTGGTTTTTTTTTCACGATTTTATCTGACCACTGTCGTCAGCGTGATTAATATGTAGGTATAGGTACTCAAGCCAAATTACAACTTTCTAGTACTAAGAGTGTCTGAGCTAAGCCGGGGGCAGACAGACAGACAGACCGACATGGCGAAACTATTAGGGTTCCTTGTTGACTACGGAACCCTAAAAAGGGAATGTTTACTACCTACATAATCATTTCACTATCTACTATGAACATAGCGTTTATGTACGCGTCGTCTGTATGCTCTTATGGCGCAACAAAAAATAACCTATAATAGTGATGCTTTTTCCAGATTAGCTAGGCAGAAAACCCGTATAAAAGACGTCGTGCTAAAGGCCCTTTATTATGAATTGGAGCACTATGGACTATTTTCTTTTGCCTCAGCGACTCTGCATAAAGAAGAGAGGGAAGGGGCCATTGTTCGTGACGAAATGAAAGGGGATGCCGTCGCAATCGAAATAACACCTTCAAAAGTCAAGCCATAAGACGTATAATAATATAATAATAATAAACCGTTTATTTCGGAACCTTGCTCCATAGATCTTTGTTAGTGATACAACTTACATAACTATGTTAGTACTTGCATTTAATTAAAAACAAAATAAAAATTAAACCTACAATTATATTTAATTCATGTATTTTCCTGCAGTATCAGACCCGTAGATATGCATACGGGTCCAATACTTCAGGAAAACGCCGTCCAGCCTATCCACAATCACCTTCAGGATGCCATTGGCACTCCCACGAATCCTGCGTAACAATGATGCCGTTCTTTTCCTCATGATTGCTGAAAAACTATCGGTACTAGATCCAGCAAACATGGCTGACGCGCTACAGAATCGTGGTAGCCCCACCAACACCCTGAAGGCGTTGTTGTACTGGACACGAAGAGCGTTGTAGGCCCTCTGCGTATGCTTGACCCACAGGCTGCATGTGTAAAATGACTGACAATAAGCCTTGAAAAGGGTGATCTTGACCGGTCTCGTACATCTTGCAAACCTACGGGCCAACATATTGCATCGGACCGACAACGCTCGTCGTTCCCGTTCTATGTCCTGGTCATCATTAAGATCCGCGGCTACTATGTGTCCAAGGTATCTAAAACAAGGCACTCTGTTTAGAGCAACACCATATAGGTACACCGGCGGTACTGCCCTGTGACCCTTTGCAGAAACCCCAAACACCATGAACACACTCTTCTTCACGTTGTACAGGAGGCCGTGAGTCAAGGCGTATCTCTCACAAATCTCAAGCAATCGCCTGAGTGCCTCAATCGAGGGACTCAGCAGCACTATAGACACTGTATAGACACTGCATGGGATCTGAACCGGAACAGCTCGAGATACGGCTCAGTATCGCCTTATCTAGATCTAGATATCGCCCTATCCTGTTTCGGATCAGGATTCGTGGGTGCAAAGCCTGTTACGTGCTTACGCTGGGTTGACGACGAGCGGATGAGGTGACGGGTAGAACATGCATCGGGCATTAAGTCCACCTTTGTACAGACGCCAGCACATTAAGCTACTACAATCTGTCAAATTTCTTCAATAGATTTTCAACTTTAACCGTAGCACCATAAGGTTCAAGGTTGATTGGGAAAATTTGACAGTTTCGGGTAGCTTGATCTGCTGGCGTCTGTACCTACTGTTTTTTTTTTTACTTTGATTAACGTTTGAATAAATAAATAAAGTGCCGTGTGGTGTCGGACGTAAAGAATAGCTCCATCTTATTTCTTCCCCTGGGTGAAAAGGAAAAAGTCCGAAAATCGTTAATTTGTAGTTTTATCACATACAAAAGATTTTTTTGCGATTGCAAACTTACATTTACAGATGAAAAATTGACCGTTACGTTTATCGATGTATGGGAGAACATGTTTTACAACTACAATGTTAAGTTTGTTTTTGGGATAAACTCATTCCAAATACGGAACCCTTCATTGTGCGGGATCACACGCACTTGGCCGGTTTTTAACTTATGCAGACACCGTTTGTTTTGAAAAAAGTTTGCGGTGCTCTGTGGTTTGCTCAGAGCTCCAAACCTGTGACAGTCTTTAGTCTTTATTATAGTGCTCTGTGGTCTTTAGCATGAATAATAATTTAAAAGTTTGTTTCTCAAAGAAACAGGGAGACCCTCTTCTTTTTACCCGATTGCGGCGAAGCCAAAAAGGGAGGGTTGTGTTTGACCTGTATGTATGTCCGTCCCTATGTTCCTTCGTAACTATTAAATGGCTAACCCGATTTTGATGAATGATATGCCATTAGATTCGTCTTTATTGCGCAATTATATGTGTTATGTGCGCAAGTTTCACTGGAATATTAAAATGGCGGATATAAAGCGCTAAAAGGTGTTTAAAAAAAAAACATGCGGGCAGTTTTTGGGGACTGCCGATAGAAGTGAAAACTAGCGTTCGCTGACGATGACGCGAGTTCCATGATTTTTGTGCCCCCAAAAAGTACCTACACATATACGAGGGCGGCACTGAAAATTTCGGGAATCAAGGAAGTGACACAACATTACTATTTAAAAATGTATTTATTGCTTTTCGAAGTATTCTCCGCGAAATTTGACACATTTTTCCATACGATGGAACCAATCATTGAAGCAACCATTCCATTCGGAAGTTGGGGTCTCCAAAATGGCCGTTTTGTAGGCGTCCACAGCTTCTTCAGGTGATGAAAATCTCTGTCCACGCAATTTATTCTTTATTTTAGGGAAAGTATAGAAATCATTAGGGCTTAGGTCGGGGCTGTACGGCGGATGGTCTAATAATTCTATGTTTTCTTGCTCTAAAAACTCTTTTGTTCTGTGCGCGGTGTGAGAACTCGCATTGTCGTGATGGAGGATGATGCGGCGGTTGTAGTTCTCTTTACGGAGTTCAGAAACGACCTGTGGCAAACAAATGCTAGCATACCATTCTGCATTAACCGTTCTTTGTCCCTCAAGAGGAATATTCGTAACATGGCCGGTTTTGGAGACAAACGTGGCCACCATTTTTTTTGCAACACTCCGTGAACGAACAATTTTTGTTGGCTTTAACTCATTTTCGAACACCCAAACTGGTTTTTTGTTTCGGGTTCGTACCCGGTTGTATACAGCATTTGAGGATCCTGCGTGGAATCTTTCGAGAGTTCTGACGCACCAAGTAACGCGAGCCGCTTTTTGCTCTTCACAGAGCGAATGCGGTATCCATCGGGAAAACAACTTTTTTACACCTAATTGTTCATGCAAGATTATTTGTATTTGACTCATGCCAATGTCTAAAGTTGCCTGAATTTCGCGGTATGTCACATGTCGATCTTCCTCAATCAGCTTACGCACAGCATTAACGTTTTCTTGGGTGACTGCAGTTTTTGGACGACCTTGACGGGGATCATCACTGAGCTTGACACGTCCACGTTGAAATTCAGCAAACCAGCGATAAATTGTGGTTTTGGATGGGGCTTCATCACCAAATGCAGAAATCATCCGGTCAACACACTGTTTTTGTGTTAAACCACTTCGAAAGTCGTCCATGCGAAAGTCATATCGAGAAAATTCAAGAGCGATGATTTATCGCTCTTGAATTTTCTCAGTCAGTCAATTCCATTTTCTCAACGACTAAACAAGTTTGACAAAACCTTGCAACAAGACCGAGAATCTTTTTTTTAATAAATAAATGGTACCTATTCGATTTTTAAAACCAAGGAGTCAATTAAAAAGATTTTCATATGACAGGAACAGTGGAAATATTCCATTCCCGATACTTTTAGTGCAGCCCTCGTACAATATTAGTTTTAGTATAGGCGAAACCAGAAACACGCGTCTAGTATTTTTAACAGACTTCCAAAAACGAGGAGGTTATATGTTCGGCTGTATATTTGTTTTTTTTATGTATGTTCACCGATTACTGCGTCAATTGTGGACGGATTTTGATGTCTTTTTTTTGTATGGAAGGGTATGCTCCCAAGGTGGTCCCATTGCCACCAAATTAGAATCTGATGAGGGGATCCCATGGAAACCGAGGGAAATCCTCAAATTTTATAGGCATACCTATAGCGATTTGAGTATTTTTTATAGTAACTCGTGCATTTGCACTCGAAAAGCACCATTTGGTGAAGTGGAACTGATGATGAAGGCCACAGATCGCCACCGGAACAACTTAATAATAAGTATTTCACTGTTGCGATTAGGCACTTTAATATTGTTGCTAAGAAATTTATGCTCGTCAAAATGCATATGGTGAAGTCACCATCAGTTCTCCTGGTTTGTACCAGGAGAACTCCTCAACAATTTACGCCCCTGCATCGGGAAAAGTAATATTTTGTAAAAGGTGATGATCATTTGACATTAGGCTATTGTAAAAAAAAAAAAAACTGACCCACTAAAAAGTGAAAAATAAAAAACTTTTTACAAAAAAAAAACAAGCGACTTCCAAAAAAGACACTACAAAGTGAAAAATAACTTCAATTTCGGAAGTCGGTGGCAAAAAACTAAAATACAGATCCAAAGACACCGACTTCCGAAATTTAAGTTATTTTTCACTTTGTAGTGTCTTTTTTGGAAGTCGGTTGTTTTTTTTTGTAAAATGTTTTTTATTCTGTAAAGAATCAAAAACATTTTCATGAAAAAACAAAATTTCATGAGTCCCTAATGCTATGGCTGCATTGTCGTGATAACGCGAACTACATTTCGTGCGCTCTCTCTCACACATCACTTGACATCTCGCTGTACAACAGAGAGCGCGTGACTCGCGAAGTGTAGTTCGCGTTATCGTGACAATGTAGCCGTAGCATTACTCGGTGCTAAAGGGTACCTAATCAAGTTTTTAGGGCAGGATTTTACACTGATTGCTTCGATCAACTCGACATTTGTTATGCTACGGCTACACTACATTTTCGCGATAAAGCGAACTATACTTCGCGCGCTCTCTGTTGTACAGCGACAGCAAGACGTCGCGTCGCGTCGACCGGTGTGCAAGAGAGAGCGCGCGAAGTGGAGTTCGCGTCAACGCGACAATGTAGCCGTACTGCCGTAGCATAATAAATACCTAATCAAAAACCTAATAATGGAAAGCAATGTTTTATCAAAAAGCAACCCCAGTGTGAAAAGGGGGTTTGTATAATAATTTCATTTTTTGGCTAAGAGAATTTAAACTTAATATGAAAAAATTCATTTCTTCAGTTATGAAAATTGAAATGTGGTATAATTAGGTAAATATTATAGATCCACCGTAATGGTATAGTTTTCCGAAAATACCCTTTAAAAGGGATGAGGTGGGTGTGGGTGTTAAAGTTCTTATGGTAAAGTACAAAATCCAGACTGGCAAAGTGCTATTTTATTATAAAAAATCGGGATAAGAAATGTAATCATTTAACTGAGCAAATAGATACTTAAGTAGAACTAAGGGCGAATTTCACTAATGAAACTGAACGCGATCAGTACATCTAAACCGAGTTCAAGAGCTATCAGTGTCAATATTCCAAAGAAAATAATTACACTGCCAGCTCTTAAACGTGGTTTATGTGTTGATCGCGTTCAGTTTCATTGGTGAAATTGGCACTAAGTAAGGTACGTCAAACCTTAAACTAGCCAGGATAAGGAAGCGGTGTTGAAATGTGATGATATTGAATAATAGAATGCACAGGGGTTTTGTGTTGATCTATACTTTATTTAAATATCAAGATCCTCATCAGGGTCTTCTTCATCCCAGTCATCTACTGCGTCGGGCTCGTAGTAGACCTTACTCTCGCCTTCGTGGATCTTACTCATATAAGGCAGTTTCAAGTTATACTTCTGTATTTTTTCATTTTGGTCAACTTCTATTTTGAATGTGGACAGATTTGCAGGCAATGGCTTTTCAGGTTCCTCTTCCTTTCTCTCCTGTCTTATAACAGGACTTAAGGTTAATGTTAATGCTTTATTGTCATATGAGATTATTTCTTCACTTCTTATAACTTTGCTGCCTTTCTTTATCTTAATCCATACTTTGTGCGGGTTTGCTTTATCATATGTTATCACAACATTTACCAAATGATTTAAATGTGTTTGTAGTTTGGAACTGTGTGGTAGACAGTCTCGGTGCAGTATGAGTACTAGTCTATTTACATTAGGGTCACTTTGTAATTGTTTTAAGTACTTCAAACACTTGTTCCAACCCATACAAAGAGCCATTTGATTTATTGAATCAATTATCAATGAACACTTGCCAGTTACATATTTATTGTACAAGTCAGTATTAAACTCATCGTAGTAATTAACGTTAGAATGGTTTTTGAAGACGTTTCTCCAACGGCTGCTAGGTTGTTCATAACTAAATAAGTGGACAGATTTTTCTTCCTGCACTAGCTCTATTAATAAAGGTAATATATTTTTGTTGACATCATCTTCTATTAACACAAATGGAGCAGATTTCAATCTAAATAAGGTCATTATCAACTATTGTATGAAATATAAAAATAAAAAACTTTCTTAAAAATGTACTCAAAGAAAAATTGCTGAAAATTGCAATGAGGGCTTTTCAATTTGACATGTTTGACATAGTTTTTTTTTTTAAATAATATTTTAATGGCCTGGTTGCTAGGACCTTTCAGCCATTTGACATGAAACTATAAAAGTCAAGCACCAGCATAGATAAAAAATATCGCTGTAATCGACTAGAAGAGTCAGCAATATTATTAGTGCTCTGTGCGAGTCGGAAAGATTCGGTCTCGTGAAAAGTTCGTGTGACTGACTAAAATAAAATGGGTAACCATTTTATTTAGTACCCTAGTAGATTTCTACTATATTCCGTTGGTTTAGGTTAGGTTAGGTAAACAAACAAACCCACGTGACGAGAGGGCTGTCAAGTAACCGACTAAACGTAATACCTGGCACTTCAGTTGGCATGCTACGTCACAGTTGTACTCTTCAATTTAGCAACGTTTTATTTCGTTGACGTTTTGAGAACATGTATTTTTGAGCTCTTTACAATAGACAGATTAGAAAATAATATAGTAATATGTAAATCTAACTAAATAATTGTGCTCAAGCAATTACATCTACCAAGAGTAGTATAAGAATAAATGATAAAGTTTAACATACAGTAATAAAAGAGGAAACTATCGTAATAATAATAAAATAAAATAAACGATTGTAAGTTACAACGTAATTTTTAAACAAGAAAGTGTCATCTATAAAAACCCTTTTTATGATTTGTTTACCTTTATTTAACTACCTAAACCTATGCAGTATAGGTATTATTTACTTATTTAGCTCAACCACAGCTGTTATGTAGGACGTATTTGGACTGGTTTGGCGGGAAAGTGAAGCATCATGTTTAGCAGCTTTATTTTATTGAAGTAAAACTTCTTTACGCACGCTTGACTTGGGGAGTAAGCTTGTGAATGCGTGACCGTGACTAGAGCGTTACGGAAGTGAGTGAACGGAAGTTGAGATATAAGTAAGTGAAGATGGAAAGAGAGAGAGTTACGTTTCGTATAATACTGTAGGGGCAAGAGAGAGAGAGGTGCAAGCACACGTCATTCTCTTTCTCTTATATCCAGTTGCGTTTCTTATTTATAAGACTCAGTCTAATAAAATTAGTATTACTATTTGTATGTTTTACTTCAGTCGTGTGGTCTAACTAAACTTAGTACTCAGAGTTTAAAGCTCACTCGTTTTTTTTTCTAAAATTGGTGTTTAACTGAATATTAATGTGTAATAGTCGTAATAATTCATTTCATCAATCGTGAATAATGAAAAATAATAATAGTCGTGTGGTCTTAGTGGTATTGTATTGTACTCAAAGGGTTTAAAGAGTCTAAAGCACACTCGTTGGGACAACCACAGAGCATGTAACTTTAGGACAACAAAGTTCCAAAGCTTGACATCCATCATGAATGACGTCAAATGACGTGACAACTGAGAACTGACAATAGTGACAATCATGACACTACAGCCAATCTATTCTTGTGGATAAAGTAATTAATGATAAAATTATTAAGATTAACAAAATGCATAGACTTATGGTATCAACCAGTACCAAACAGTTCACTCGTCAAATAGTATACGTTCCAAAACATAATGCACCAAACCATGAAGATTTTGAGGTTCTAAAAGATTTTTTATGTAAATACAAAAATATTCTTATCCTGACTGGTGCTGGTATTTCCACGGAATCGGGTAATTGCTACGTTTGTACAAAATACTTGGTTTTAATCCAACTGTTAATGTTTTTTATGTACTATCATAGGAATTCCAGACTACAGATCAGAAGAAGTTGGTTTGTATGCTCGCACCAACCACAAGCCTATACAATACCAAGAGTTTGTGAAGTATCCTAAAGCGAGACAACGGTACTGGGCCAGAAATTTCATTGGGTGGCCTAGGTTCAGTGCAGTGCAGCCAAATGACTCACATCTTGCTGTCAGAGAGCTAGAAAAGGTAGCTGTCTTGATATTTACTTTATCTGTTAAAGTTAGGTGGTTATGTGGCCAAGTTTACTTGACAATCCCACGAGTTGGGAGTCCATTTTTTTTTTACAGATAGATAATATTATTAGAAGCCTCCACGTAAAGTTTTAAGCTGTGGAGATAAATGGTTTATGAGAAAAAAAAAACAAAGTCGCTTCATTTGGGTTAGGTTAGGTTAGAACAGTGACCAAAAAACGCGGCAGATCCCCTCTATTGTTGGTAAATTCAGTTGCCAAAACCAAAACAAAAAACTTTGAAAGTTAGGTTAGAATATTTAAAAAATGATAGCTCAAAAAGGGGGGGAGGGCTCCGCAACTTATCCTTCACAGGGGGAGTTCTACAAACACCCCCCTCCCACAAGAAAATTTGAAAGTTTGGTCAGAATATTAAAAAAAAATCATATCTCAAAAAGGGACAACGGGGGCTCCACACCTTATCCTTCACAAGGGGGTTTTACAACCCCCCAACCCTCACCCCTTAAATCGTGGGATTGTCAACCGAAGTTGTACCGGTTCTGTTATAAAAACAGTTAATAAGAAAAACGAAAAACTATGGGTATTGGTGTATTCTAAAAAAACAATAAAATTAAATATGAATGACATTCATCAACACAACCATAGAGTACTATTATGGAGTATGCATTCCTCAACAGTATCATCAACCTGGCAAATTCCCACCCTTCTGCTGAAATTTCTGCTTTGCAATTCATCTTTCAGCTGAAATGATGATCATCAACCTGAGATCAAAATGTTGGAACACATAAATTGTGATAGTTTTCAGTTTTACTATTGTATTTTTTAAAGAATATTACTTCTTTCACTTGGAAATGCATGGATAAATTCAAGTTGTTTTTTTTTTCATAGATTAACAGTTGTGTAATTTTTTTTGGTGGAGGGTAGGTAGTAAGAAATAAACTAGGTACTAATAGTTTTTCCATAATTGCGTTTTTTTATTAATGTACTCTTCTTACAGCTTTTTTGTTTACTGATTGTTTGTTGGTCTCTATTCTACAGATGGGAAAGGTGACATCAATAGTGACACAAAATGTGGACAGACTACATCACAAAGCTGGTTCAGAGAATGTAATAGAGCTTCATGGCACTGGCTATATAGTAAAATGCTTGAAGTGTCCCTATGAGATAAGCAGGGAGGAGCTACAGATGGAATTAATGAGGAATAACCCTTACATGGAGGACAGTTTCACCATGATAAGGCCTGATGGGGATGTGGACTTACCTAAAGTATGTGTAGCAATTGTTATGGATATTGATAATCTATACATTTTATGAGCACAATTTCATGGTTACCCTTCAATAATTTTATTACAGGAACAAGTGGATAAGTTCAGGTCACCACTGTGCCCAAAATGTGAAGGCCCCTTAAAACCTGACATTGTGTTCTTTGGTGACAATGTCCCAAAGTCAAGGGTGGAGGCCATCAGGAGTCAAGTATCCTTCAGTGATGCTGTATTTGTGTTAGGTTCCAGTTTGACAGTTTACTCAAGCTATAGAATAATTTTACAAGCCAGAGATGAGCATAAGAAAATTGCTTTGTTGAATATAGGCCCCACTAGAGCTGATGATATTGTAGACATAAAAGTATCTACAAAATGTGGTGATATATTACCTGAATTGTGTAGTTCTTTATCAAAGAACTTCAGTTGATAGTACCTGATTTTTACCTTGTTTTTGTGATGATCTTCCTACCTCAAAATAAGTGTTATTTTTTGTTTATGTAGTTGAATGGAATATATTTTAAATAAATAAAATACGGAAAAATGATGGCATTTCATTTTAATAATTAATAGTATAAAAAGAAGTAAGAATACAAAACTGGATATACTTTTTATTAAGAAACTAAATTTCTGGTAAAAATAAGGAAACAATGTTAAAGTGCCCTTGAATAAACAGATTGAGAACTAAAAATGAATTGTTTGTTTTGGTCATCTTTTTAGGACTGATTGAACGCAAGTTATGGGAAGTACACATTTGTGTTTGGTTAAGGTGAATCTGTATTCTGTAGCCCGCGAAATTCAAATTTTCTTACGTTTTTTGCTATTTGCAGGTCAGTGTCAGATTGTATCTTGATCAAAATATGATTCGCGACTTTAACAGATATGTATTAACAGAATTATAATACATAATATTAATAATAGTAATAATAATAATAGTTAAATAATCTCGTTTAAGTTAAGACTTGTTCAATTGAATGACTTTTTCAAGCAATCATGACATTGGTGAACAAATCTATCATACGGTGAGTTGCACGAAACCAATATTAGTTTAACGGAGACTTTAAATTGATGCTGTCACTTTCTTTTTGTTACAAAATGTAAGGGATGGCATGAATTTAAAATCTCCGTTAAACTAATGTTGGTATCGTGCAACTGAACGTTAGAGAGATGTATTAATAATTCGAGTCAGTAAATACATTTATGTTATAGTCGCGAATCATATTTTGATCAAGATACAACCTGGCACTCAAATCAAAACAAATTGTATAAAACGTAAGAAAATTTGAATTTCGAGGACTACAGTTGCGGATTCAACTTAACCTCTACGCATTTCTTTCTATTCCTAGATAAAACACCGCAAATCATTGAGTTCCGATATTCCTACAAATACAACAATTTCTTAAAAAATCCATAAAAGGTGATGTAAAGTCTAACAAAAACTTGGAACTTGATTATCGTTTCGAACTCAGAATATAGAATAGTAGGTTAACAATCCGTACCTTGCGCTAATCGGTCATCAGTTACTATTGTCGATTTTCAACATAACAAGAACAATGAGATCACATTTAAGTTACTTTCTCTATCAAAATTATTGTGAATATTTCTTACAATCACATTGCAAAGCCTATTTCACAAGGCAACCTAAGTTGGCAAAATATGGTTTTAGTTTATTAAATTATCCGTCTTTATTTATCTACTTAATCCATGTAGTAATAGGTGAAAATAGACATAATAATTATATTCCCGAAAGAGAACATCAAGCATAAAATACAAATTTAATTCGTTTTGTCTTCTAGGAATACTAATAAGTGGAATTCTAACAATGTGTTAGGGCGTATTACCGAGTGGGACTTTTAAATACAGGAATTTTATGGAAACTTCTATAAATACCTAATCAAAGTTTCAATAACAGCTATAAATGGTATTCTAGATTTTCAAATTCTCAACTAGTTGGTACCCAAAATCTAGAATCACTTTAATGAAATGTGTTTTGAGACTATTTATTATAAAACATTGCATTTCGCACTAGTTTCTATATCAATTTGTAAAGATCATTAACAATATGTCTACAATACGAAAATGTGTTATCTCTTGCATTAGGTATATTTTATAATCTCCTTAATATTACATAATAATAGTTAACGGCAGTGTTTAATGACATCACATTATTATGAACCTGATCTATAAAAAGACATGTGGCAGTAAGCGCTAGAGGCCGACAAGTTACTCTTAATGCTTCTTACTTTTATAAATTTATTTAAGACCAGCTTTTGCCCGCGGATGTCCTTCCCCAGGATGACAGCTATCTCATTGCCAAATTTTTATCGAAAACCGTCCTGTGGTTTAGGCGTGACAAGGTAACAGACTGACAGACAGACAGAGTTACTTGCGAATTTACAATATTAGTGTGGGTAGGTATAAATGCATGCTACAATGTTTTGTCAATACAGTGACAGGTCAATGGACCTATCATTCTAATGAGCTAACAATTCTAGTGCGCCGCGGCGCGGAATCTGCGCCTATGCTATTACAAATTAACATTTCGCTTATCTTACTCATTGTTCATCTCATATTATCGGGTACTAAATACATATTTATATAATAATAATGATTTATCAACTGGTCACCTACTTAATACAATGAATAAAAATATTAACTTAATCAATGGCATAGTTAAAAAATGGTAAAATGCCATCTAGATTTGCAAGGGACTAACACAAATCAATAGAAATGCCTGTTATTCAAAATATTGTGTTCAACATTGAGTAACAAAATGGATTAATTACACTAAGTCAAGATTACATTATAAATTATTTGCTTGAGAAGATTTAACTTAATTAACATTCAGTTGAGGGTTTCGAAAGTTTGTACTAAACCATTGAAGTTTTAAGTCCAAATGTCTTCAGAACGCCACGTCACGTTCACACGCGGCGGTTTTTGGTATATTGTAGCGTGATACTAGCGTCTCTTTCGTATACCAATTCTTTCGGCTGTTGGGAGATCCGACGTCGCTGCCAAGTTGCGAGGCGAACGGAGAGTCAGCAAATGAATTAAACACGTATTCAATGACTTAAAATAAACACATTCAACTTACAATTCAACACCAGTCTTAAGATCACAATTAAATTATCTCCACATGAAATGTTTTGTCACTACAATAAAACCGTACATAATACTAGATGGGTCGCTCGCTCATGTGTCAATTGTCTATTGTAAGCAACATTATAAGAAGTAGTCGGCCTGCGGTTTCTTAGAGGGCACGCCCCGCGACTCCTGCGGCGCCGCTTCGAATATTGTGAACTCTCGCTGAAGATTTTCATTCAGTTCTAATATTGCAGCCACGTTGCCGCATCTGTGACAGAAAACCGATAGTTCTATAACATTGTTATACAAAATTAGGAAAATAAAAATGCGAATTGTTTCATCTTGTAACAAAAGATGGATCTCTCCTAGCAAAATTTAAAACTGACTTGGGCCTGCATAGCTGGTATTGCCTCACCCCTTGCATGAAGAATCAGTTAAGAGATTTAGTTAAAGCTGGAAGTTGCCATAATATGGCTTAGATCAGACCTGTAGCAGTAGTTAGGCGCCGACCACACCGTGAGTACGGTCTCATTGAAGTGCCACTTGTAGCCCTCCATGACGAGCTGGTGCGCGCGGCAGATCATGTCGATATCGTTGGACACGTTGAACTGCGCCACCACGTCCGATCCAAACAGGTAGCCCGCGCCGCGGGGGGACACGCCCCAGCCTTGAGTGTCTGGAATTAATTAGAATATTAATGAATAATATCACAGAGAGATTGCCAGTAACATCCAAGATATTGTTCGCCTTTCTCAAGGAGTTAGGGTGGATGAAGTGGTTATCCATTCGCAAAATACGTTGAGTTGCAGCAATTACATTAGGTTGTTATACCAATACTATGATACTATTACTGTCTGACCATATACTTGCTGCTATAATATTGAAAACTTACTTAGTAACCATTATGCAGTAATACTCATAATACTACTTAGATTTTGTATTAAAATTTACACACAACTCCACTCCAATTCTTCCACTTCCACTGCAATAGCAGTTGATGGATCATAAACAAGATGTAATATAAACAACACAAAACCTCATTGTACTCATCATTATGAACAACTTTTATTATGGGACCAAACCTGAAATCGCGAAATATCTGGTGTTCCCAACGTTTTGACGAGTTATGAGAACAGCTAGGGAACAGCTGATAAATTTTTCGCAATTAAAATGACCCCTACGAGTTTGTGCATTATTTATGTTACATGTTGTATAAATAAACTCTTTTTTTCAATTTCTACATGGTTGTGTCAAACCTTCAGGGTCACTCCAGAGCAGGTCACACATGGGTCCATCATGAGGCACCTCCTGCTTGCGGTCGATTGTGCGGATTTGGTCGAGCGTCTGTATTGAAGGACTCAGTCCACCATGCACACAGAATATCCTTCCATCAATAATAGCAGACAGGGATAAGTAGTCGAATATTTCAGTGCAATACCTGTGTACATTCACATTTGGATTAGTTATTTTATAGATACACAGGACTAAGCAATTAATTTAGATGAAACAGGAACAACTTACATTTATAATCATCTTGTCCATAAATCTCTGAATGTTATTGCAAAGAATTTTGAATAAAAATGTAAATAATAGGTTTAAATATACCTCCATACAGTAATAGATCCATATTTCCTAAGACATTCATCATAAAAGCCATACACCTGTGTGATCTGTCTGGACTCGTGATTTCCTCTGATAAGTGTGATGCGGTCAGGGTAACGGACCTATGGAAAACAGATTATTAGATATACCTTTGTGTTTTAGTTATTGGCTAGCTGGATATTTACTTTGTACACTTAGTGCAGAAGCTAATTTTTTTCTAAAACAGATTGTTCAAATATGGAGGAAATATCGTCGCCTTGGAGGGTAATAGAGCTATTCCACAGAACTAGACTTTTGAGTTATGGACGTTTAAAAAATAAATGATGCGCATAAGAACAGTTATTTTAACATAAATCTTATGTGATAACACAATATAATGATGTATTAATTTTGGTAGTCAAGAGTTCTATGAGCTCTTACAACTATTGACCACTGAATACTTTACTACTTATACTTGTAATCACAATACATTTAAGCGGCATAGAATTTTTGACTTTTATTAAAACTGCAATAAATTTTATTGGCAAATAAAAAAAAACTTGCTTACAGTCATGATATCAGTTACATTTATTGACCTATATAAACTTTGGCTCTTTCATAACACGTTGATGCACTTAACTCCATTACGCCAAAATTGTAGCTTAGCTCCATTGCCCTCCAAGACGACGATATGGTGGATTTTTTAGGTGTTTTTTCAAAACTTTATGAAAATGACTGTTTGAATTAGGGATTGCCATACTAACTAATATTATAAATACGATAGTGAGTTTGTTTCACTTTCACACTATAATGGCTGAACGCATTTCAATGAAATTTGGCACATGGGACTAAGACCTGGAGAAGGACATAGGGTACTTTTCAACCTGGATCACAGGCAAAGTCGCGGGCAACAGCTAGTAATAAGATAAATCTAAATAATAACATGATTAATAAGAATAACTTTTTACAACTTACTACCTACATGCTGATTCATTTGGCAAATTGATTGATTGATGAATGATGATTTATGGCTTAGCGTTGTATGAAGGAAGTGTAACTGCCAACATCATAGTTGTCATTATCTATACCATGTGGACATCGGTCATTATAATTACGTGTTTGTGACAAAATCTCATAGGCTTACCTTTAAAGCAAGTAGTAATAAGAAAGTCTCTACAGAATAGAATCCTCTGTCTACGAAATCACCCATAAATAAATAGTTGGTCTCAGGGACATCACCACCCACTTTAAACAGTTCTTTCAGATCATAGAATTGGCCGTGAATGTCACCACAAACCTGAAATAACATAATAATAGTAACTTGGAGAAAGTAGTAGTAGGTATTGTTTGTGCATGATTTAGTTAGCCTTAAGTACTTACAAACAAACAAGTGCATCACACAAACTAACTGGTCTACCAAAGTATAGTATAATAAGACCTACATTTGGTTACAGACTGACTTTAATACATCAAAACAGAATTTTGTGTCTTTTAAATTGAAAACATTCAACAACAGAAACTAATCACTTATTTTAGACTTATGAGATAATTAGGATGTAAATTCTGTAAATGCCAAATAAAGATAAAATGATCACAGTTGATCTCATAACAATCGTAAAGATACGTGAAAGGTTAATTACCGTGACAGGAGAATCTACCCGCTGAACATTGCTCTCCTCGACGAGAATTTCGCGGGCCTTGGCACAAAGTGCCTTAACCTCGGCCTCCATTATAATCTCACATCTCTTTAGCTGCTCGATTTGACGATCTAGATCACTTGTATCAGACATCTTTCTAAATAAAATTACCACGCTCTATCTGTGAAGTAAAAAAATTGTGAGTAATACAAAGATTACATGACAGAGAAGATAACATCTGACCGATTAAACGTCCAAGCTTTCTAAAAGAAAAAACAGACACTATTTAAAGACTTACATCTATAATCACTTAATGTTATGTTTGCTTTTAGTTATTTTGCATCAATAGCTCAAATTCTTTCAACAAACAATCACAATGCCTCCGCCATTTACAACGATAATTCTACCATAGCCAATGCCCAATAGTGAGTGAGTGATTTCTAGTCTATGGACGTAGACTTCGTAGTGTTGCACCAAGCGGATTGACGAGTCGTGTTCGCCCGTCGTGGCCTTTGAGTATTTATGCCGTAGTCGAAACGCTCAAAGTCACAAAACGATTTGCTCCGTAAAATTACGGACGCTCCATAGTTCGTTCGGAACGAAACCCTTCATCTATATTTTAAAATCCCCACCATTAAGCAGTTTATAAAACGCGCGACAAAGCGGTTCTTCGAGTCCGCAGATAGACATCGCAACCCCTTGGTTGTGCAGGCCGCTAGCTATAGGCCTTCTCAGATTAGTCAGACTCGCCGACCTAGGCATACTCTCTTAGATCCGGATGACCCCATTACTCTCCTTCAGGAAAGCGATAGGGCCACAAGTACAGTGCACAAATTACACAAACCGTCATTCCGTCCTCGCCACCGAGGTACCACGCGAAGTTTAAGACTTAATTGTTCCCCCCGTCCCTTGCACGTCGAACCGCCAGCCCCGAGGCTGAGTGAGCCGTAGCATTTAATAGTAATCCCTGTTAATAATCACAAAGAACTTTTGATCCAGCCTGTCCCCAAAACTTGCTGTTATTCCCCAACGACGCCCTAAGCTGAGGTTCGTACCCCACAGAGGGTGCCCTTAGAGCGCTGTCATTTAGTTTTAATAAATATATTCCTGGAAAGTCCAGTTAAAGTAGTCACGGCCTCTCAAGGTCAACTACGAGATGCCATACAATTTTTTTTTCATAACGTTGATTTGTAAGAGAATGGATTACCATTGGCCATGGTCATGGCCATGCATCACTGCTACATGCTCAGTAGCTTCAATAGCTTACCAGTAGCTTTAATTTGATGACCCTGAAAACTTTGCATTTCAGTAGTAGAACTCGTGATTGTATTGTACACTACTTTACATAGGTTTAATCTGTGCATGGTGTCTATGGAATTCTTTAATCATCGTTCGTTTATTCGTTCCTTTCATTCATTGTTGTTTGTTATATTTATTGATTTCGCGAAAGTTGTTTTTTTTTTTCGTAAAAGTAAAAATAGTGTTATTTTGTGCGTTTTCTTTGAAGTCGGAGGGAAAAATGGGCAATATACACACCGTGGGTCCGAATGAGGCGCTAATAGTTTCAGGTAAATACAGTTCAGCCTGTCATATAATCTAATAGGAGTTAGTGTTATGTTTTGCTGATTTTTCGGGTATTCTTCAAATCTAATACGCAAAAGATGCATAATATATAACCAAAGACCAGTACCTATAATTTTGAGTGTCGTAAATTTTGTATTTTGTCTTACTGATAACAAAATAACCTCTTATCTTGGATCTGCTATGCGCTGTACCTATTTGCATAACTATAGATTTGCAAATAGCTATACTATTGTGCAAGTGTTCTTAAAACCAAGGGGAAGAACCAAAGCTCTTAAAAAGTACAAGTTACATTGGTTAATGCGAAACAAATTACGTGTAAAAAATCTGAAGAGTCCACGCCCAAAATTACATTCAGCATACCTATATCTAGATACCTACATCTACATAACTACAATTAGCCGAATTATCTCACTCTGAGAGCGGGCGGCGCTGGCGCATTTTTTAGCGATAGGCTTATTTATTATTAGAGAGATGTGTTCAAATTTGAGTTCAAGCGGCTTAAGCACATTTTTGGCGCCACGCATTGTATTGAATGTTTTTTATAAATTAGCTTATCGTAACTGGTACGGACCGGTATACCTACTTTATACTATTGCACTTTGGTAAGCCAGGGTTGCGAGTTTGTACGAAAGGTATATCGTGGCCCTGGCACACAGGCAACTGTGAACTGAAAGAAAGGAACACGGGTGGGTTTTAGTAAAAGTCTGACACGCCTCCCGCTCCGCCCAGAGCGAGAGAAGTTATTTGATCATTTCCGAACCAAAAAAAAAACGGCTAGGTACTTACCATGCGTAGCGTTGGAAGGCCTCCTACAAGGTAGACCGATGACCTTGTGAAGGCTGCAAGTATCCGCTGGATGCGGGAAGCACAGAACCGGTCGAAGTAGCGGTGCTTGGGGGAGGTCTATGTCCAGCAGTGGACGTCTTTCGGCTGAAATGATGATGATGACTTACCATGGGTTTTACTGTAGTATGGATGGACCTGTTTTTTTATCCTTAGCATAACTATTTTCCAGCCAGTCAGGGTAATGCTCAGACCATAATGTGATGCGTAATTAATATCATTAGGTACGTGTGTCGAAGAGCGTTCCAAATGGGTACCTACCTATTCATAGTTGGATTTCACGATGAGTGTATGTAGGTATGTATTTCATTACCTACATGCTATGAGCTCGCCTACTTCCCCGAAACGCTAATTCGGCGGCAGCTGGACATAATATTGTAATTTTTATTTTATTTTCCTTACTTTAATTTTAAATTAAAATAAAATTACATGATAATAATGGGCCGAAAGAAACACTTTTTATCGGATAACATTAGTTTTACAAAAGTTCAACTACACAGATTATGGCGAAACAATGGTTACATTTAATCTCAACTCCACGATGGCCAACAGCGAACTGAAAAAGGGGAGAGCACATACCTACCCTTTTTTTTTTTTTTGACGCTGGGAATAATGCATTACACATACCCACCCATCGCGGGATGGGAGGGGTATGTGGGACTCCCCGGAAGATCTGGTATACCCACTAAACGACCCAGCGGCGCTCCTACCTCGTCTGCAAGGAGGAGGACTGGGAATCCGGCAAAGCCATAACATCCAGTCCCCCGCGGACGACCGCCCGCCTTGCAGGCGGGCCCGACACGCCCCCCCCGTCGGGGAGGGGCCCAGGAATGACCGCGAGCGCTCTGTCTTTCCCGCCCGACGTGGATGGTGAACTGTGCAATGCAGAAGGCGCCCCCGCACCCGTCTCCCGCTGTTCACCACCAGGGGGCATAAGACGACGATCGTACAATCGCCTTCTTATGCCCCGTCTTCGCCTGCGGAGCGGCGCTGCGTGAGGGTCGTCCTCCCGCGCGCGCTCCGCGTCCCCCTTCTACGACATTACGTCCTTGCAGAAGGAGACGACCGATGTCCAGGCCCCCTCGCTTTCCAGCATCGAGTTGACGACGCTGGGAAGCGAGAGGTCCTGCCCGACCGCTGCGCTCAGACCGCGGCGCAGCTCGGACCAGGCCGGGCACACCTCGAGGGTGTGCTGTGCCGTGTCCTCCGCCGCGCCACACCCCGTCGTGGCACGACGGGGTCCCCTCCCTTTGGATCCGGTGCAGGTGCGATCCGAAACACCCATGTCCGGACAACACCTGCACCAGACGGAAAGAGAGGAAACCGTGGGACCGCTCGAGCCAATCCTTCAGAACTGGCCCGAGCGCGTCCAGGGTTCAGCGGCCGAAAACGGCAGTGGCGAGGTCCTCCGTCCAGTGATGGACGATTGCGTCCCTTGCCTCTTGCCGCACGGCCTCCCGCTCTTCTGCGGCGGGGGGCTCCCCGAGCGCCTTACGCCGCGCCGTCCATTCGTACACTCTGGTCAGCACCCATGCCTCGAGCTCCCAAGGAGGGGTGCCGGCCAGAGCGCACGCCGCCGAGAAGCCCACCGGTCGGTAGGCCCTCGCCACCCGCAGTGCAATGGCCCTTTGGGGCCTGCGAATGGCAGTGGCGTTCTCCCTCCTGTTGAGGGAGTCCGCCCAAATCGGGGCCCCGTAAAGGGCCATGCTTCTAAGGATAGGCATACAGAAGCCGGCATCGTGCCTTCGGACCCCCCAAGTTCGGGAGGAGCCAGGAAAGCAGACTTCAGCAGGCGCGTCGACAGCCCGCTAAAATGCGGACCGAAGCGCCACCTGCTGTCGAGAACAAGGCCCAAGTACTTCATCTGGGCCTTGACCCCGATCCTGACGCCCTCCACGACAATGTGTCCGTTGGGTGGGGGGCGCTGCCGAGGGCCGTGGAAGTACACGGCCTCGGTCTTGTGTAGCGCCACCGTTAAGCCTAGGTGGCGGATCCTCCCTGCGACCAAGGATCCGCCCGCCGATGCCAAGTTGGCCGCGTCCCTGAAACTCCCCCCCCCCGGGCAGTGAGGAGAGTGTCATCCACATAGCAGACGACACTCGTGCCTCGGAGGAGAGTTCCCCGCAAGAGCCAATCATAGCCGACGTTCCAGAGGAGAGGTCCTATGACTGACCCCTGTGGAACGCCGGCTTCAACGGCGTACCGCCGGACTTGGCCAGTCCTATCCACCAGGAGGATCGCCCGATCCTCCAGGGAGCACATACCTACCTAGATCAACTTGATCTCTATCTATGTTGATCTACGTGCTCTCCCCTTTTCTGTCTGAGTATTTCTGTCTACGGGACAGTGCTACGTACAGGACTACGGGAGATGGATCCGGCAGGATTACACAGACTGATGTTACGTCAGTGTGCGTTTTGAAAGTTAGTAACATTAAATTGTGTTTACAAATACTATTCTGAACACATAAGGCAACAAGACCCAGAGGCACTGAAAATAGGCTTATGGTACGGAGACCTACGTCGCGTCGTACAGACGAAGGGTCGCAGTTTGGGCCCGACTTTCATACTCTGAAAGCTCAAACGACCTTCTATAACTCTAAATTAGTCTAAATACATAGATAACACAATAATCTATAAGAGACAACCGTGCCCAGTTTGATTACAATAAATTGTCTGAATGAATGAGTCGTCTCCCGCTAGCGCTTTGCTATAACACCGAGTTTTGTCCTTGCGCATACAGAGGTCATCACTCGCCCAGGGACTAGACCAATTAAGTTAATTAATTAATATACGAATTCAGCAGACGGAGATCGTAATTTATTTTTAGATAAGACGGTCACAAAATCTAGTTTTGCTGCAGTGTCTTCAAATACCAGCACAGTGAGTAGGTATATTATAGATGATATCTGAGTCGTCTGACGATGAGGAAAATAGTAGGAAACTAATACAGTACATGCATAGGTATTATGACTGTTGGGATTATTACTGTGACTTGTATGGACTGACTTACTTATAAACTATTGGGGCAAATTGTATACCTAGGTAGCTGTACCTACTTATTGATCGGGCCTAATAATCATTTCCCATTTTGCGTGTTACGCAAAGATGGTAAATAAGTATCCAATTTTCAAAGATGTGTTATTTCGTAAATATTAATAACTAGCTGCGCCCTGCGGTTTCACCCGCGTAAGTCTGGATCTCATGGGAATATCGGGATAAAAAGTATCCTATGTACTAATCCAGGCCATGGTCTACCCATGTGCAATTAAAAAAAAAAAAAAACAAATAAAAAAGTCATCCAAATCCGTTCAGCCGTTTTAGCGTGAAAGCGTAACAAACAAACTAACAACTCACTTTCGCTTTTATAATATTATATACTAACTGCACCCCGCGGTTTCACCCGCGTAAGTCTCGATCATGGGAATACCGGGATAAAAAGTAGCCTGTATGTTAATCCAGGGTGTAAACTACCTCCATACAACATTTTATCAAAATTAGTCCAGCCGTATGAGCGTGAAGAAGTAACAAACACACACACACACACCACTCTCACAAACTTTCGCCTATAAAATATTAGTGTGATGATAAGTAAGGATTATCATCATTGATCATATCAAATGCGACCACGTCCTATACGTAACCCAGAATTTTGTTTTCATTTTCCGCTCAGGATAAGTTGGTAATGAATGAGTATTTGAAATCGTATCTCATAAGTATCTCATTACCTACATAAAGAGTGATGGGATAAAACTTCGTAGAAGAGCATACGCTCATACCGATGATCGAAAATTTTCTGCAAAACTACATGAACAGAGATTATAATAAACGCTGAGGTTTTTATAATATAGTTTAGTCATTCAGCATAATTTAATTCACCTTGGGTTTTTATTTCCTACTATATCGCGACTATGACGCGTTTTACAATGCATTAGCACAAACATGAAATTGTTGCGGAAAGCAATTTTCGTTTTCAATTCGCTTGAATTGAAAAAGCTTATTTTTACGGTAATCCTAGGTGTTTCCCAAGTGAGAAATAATGAAAAAAATATATACGCTTATATTATTTGGGATAGTCAAAAGAAAATGATCTCATAAAAACTAGATTTTATTGTAATAATTAACTTTTAATCCATTAATTAAATGTTACGTATCTTACAGACTAAAATCTATTAAAGTAACATTAAGCACTAATTACCTCGCTGCTATATCAACACGAATTTATGAACATCTTGTCATTATTATCTCAACTCAACAAGTTTTATTTTGATAAAAGACAACGTTTTTGTCTTCATGAATTTTCATATCGGCGCTGTTTAATTGAGATAAAACTCTCAATTGTGTAACCTCGGCAAACTAATTCTGGCACTAACTAATTTATTTCAGTACAAGTTCCAAGTCCTCATAATCATATCGGCTGCCTTTTCCCCAATCATGATGGCTGGTGCGTTTGTGTGAGCTACTATTGTCCTAGGTATAATACTACTGTCGACCACTCGTAAATTGTTCACACCATACACTCTCAGTTCTGGATCTACTACCGCGTCGGGATCTGTGCGTGGACCCATCTTACACGTCGCTATCTGATGATGGAGCGTCGCAGTCACTGCTCGTAAAGCACACTCCCAATAGTCATCGCTGCCAAATTCGAACTGCTTACAGTTAGGGAACTTCTTCGTGTGTAGTGTTGCACCGTATTTTCTGAATGGTGGCGTGTCCACAAGTTTAATGATATACCTTATTGCGGCTATCATTGTATCGACGTCCTGTCTATGAGTTAAATAATTGCCGTATAGACTAGGTTGTTCATAGGGATCTTTAGATCGCAGCTGTAAATAACCCTTTGATTTCGGGTGCAGCAGCATGAATAGTACAGTGAAGCTTTCGACGTCTTCTATTGATTTATAAACATCCTTGTAAAGCCAGTCAGCCATACGTATTCCTTTGGCTACGATGTTGCCTTCGTCAGACGCTAAAGAAGCGCATGATCCTAGTAATTCTATGTCAGGGTAGTCGCCAATTTCATTTGATATATTTGTTTTGATGTATCCAATAGTTTCAACTCCGGCCAAGGAAGTCATAGGACCGTCGCCGTAATGGTCGAACTGGACTGCGGTCTGTACTGTAGCTATTTTCTTTTCGACCAACGTTAATCTCGTCTGGTTCAATGTAAAAGCCAAACCAGGAAAAGAAATGTGATCATACAGCGATTCGCCTACTTTTAGATCCTGTATTACAGGTATTCCGAAGGATTTTAATTGTTTTTTAGGTCCTATACCAGAAAGCATCAGCAAATGAGGTGATTCAATGGGACCAGCTGATAGTATAACTTCTTTATTGGCTCTAATTTGGTACGCTCGTCCATTTTTATGGAATTCGACGCCAACTGCGTTTTTACTGGCAGGATCAATAATAACTTTAGTAGCTCTGCTTGTAATTAATATGTGCAGATTCTTCCTCTTTTTATTTTTATGTAGGAACGCTTTGGCGCTACTGGCACGTTGTCCTTTAGTAAGGGTTGCTTGAATGTAACTGAATCCAAATGCATCAGGGCTGTTGTAGTCTACTCTGCGATGACCATACAATTTCGCTGCATCTAAAAATGCTTTGGAGAGCTTAGATCTGTAAGAAACAAAAAATATTCATTAAACTCCTGACATTTTAAAAAGCTTCAAAGATAATATCTTGCTACCGTTCGGCAGATGCAATCATTTCTATTTTAAGATCTGGGCCATCATCACTACAACATAAAAACCGCAACAAAAGATGAGCTCGACCGACAACAATTTAATAATCTTGTTATCAAATAAACCCGATCAATCAGAATATGTAGACGGGAACGTCTACATATTCTGATTGATCGGGTCGTGGACAAATACATGTTTATTTTAAATATTTACTGTATCTAAATAATTATTTGAGTTAGTACGAGTATTGATAGTTCGAGTACAGTCATACCGAGTTATCATACCACATCATGCTCGTATCTATGACGAATATTTGTGTAAGTCTTGATATAACAAAGTGACAGAGTGATAATGACCTGAATGGCACGTCTTCTACGGACAGTTCACCGTCGCGTCCATGCCACGGCGAGTTGTTAAGCCCTTTCAGATTCGCACGTTCGGACTTGATGTAATACGGCATCACTTCATCGTAGGACCTGCAATGGATAAAGTTCTATGGGTAAAGGTACATTATTATCAAAATGCGTGTAAAGTATAGATATGGGACTTTTTTAGTCATTGATTCATTCAACGGCTTAGTAGAAAATGGCCTTACCAAAGTCTCAAGAGCCTTACTTTACTAGAACTCCACCCCAACGTGGAGTTCTAGTAAAGTAAGGCAATATATATTTTTAAATAGATAGAAATGATACGGATGTCTTACATGTCAACGATAGTCTGACTGTTCTTTCGAAATGGTTCGCAGCCAATAATCTTTTACTTAATGCGAACAAAACTAAATGTCTTACGTTGTCATTACCAAAAGCAACCCAATTGGGTGTAAAGGACATGTCCACTTTCTGCCCTCTGGTTACGGGTAATGTTCAGGATTGCGGGTTTTACAGTATAAATTTAAAATTATGATTTAAATTACTATGGATTTATTACTCCTTTTAACCTTGCGGAACAATATTCTGAAAACAAACAATACTTAACAATAGCTTCCTATGTTTTTGACATTCCATTTTATCCCGTAATTGCCTTTATAGTGTGTGAACAATAAATAAAAGTAATTTATTTTAGATCAAAGGAATATATTATCGTATTGACGTGTCAAATACGCCAAGATGAGATACTAAAACATTTGATTACCACATAAAACGTGATTAAAAAAAAATACCTTCTTCCTGAAATGAATGACGTAATTATGTTTTAAATGTCATGTTGGCATTGACACCAAATTACTATCTGTTTTGCTTACAATAATTGCTTACTTTAATCCTAATTCAGTAGGAACAAATACCTATGTAGTTGCAATATAATGAAACCAAAATAAGGAACTAAAAATGTAATTTCAAGTAAGTAAACAATAAATGCTACATGTTACAATTGAAAATGTGAACCAAAAATCTGCAATCTCGTCAGGCCAACAAAATATAAAATGATTCACTGACCTCGTATAGGAGTTCCACCAGTTAGTACCTGTGTTAAGGGATAAGTGCGTAGACGAAATCGAACAAAAACCATTGCTCTGAATCTGGGAGCTATCCAGCTTTTGTCAAAATGTATCCGTTCGTGTCCGTTAAAAATTAGATAAAGTAACTGACAAAATAATTTGCTTCTTTCAGGTACGTCACAGACATGCCTATCCGTATTTTGATAAAGTAAGTAGATACTCTTTATAATTAATTGAGCACATTATTTAATGTGTAGGCTCACCATCCATAGTTGCCGGCGGCGGCGATCCTGTCCCAATCCTCCTGCATGCCTCTGGTGTAGATCATGTAGTTGACCACGCTTGTACCACCCACCGCCTTGCCTCTCGGCCAGAAGCACCTCCCACCCACCATCCCTGAAAACATCCAGAATCCAAGCGTTTAAGAAAGTATTTCAAGATTTTGGTATGTTATAAATTATTTCAATTTAGTGGTTTATTTCAACTTTGCCTGACTGATAACTTACGTGCACAGTTTTTGCTTTACGATAACCGTGACTCACGATTAGCTTCCTGAGCCAGGTCAAAAAGTTCCAGGAACGCATAGGCACGGTGCATAAGTTACAAATCAGACAACAATACAAAGGAAGTAGCTTATCATAAAATATCTTAAACACCACACTCGCAAAGGCAGTTTGCATACCTTACTAAGAATGCCTGTCAGGTACCTATATTGCGGGATCTCTGAACATTATCACTACCTTAAACTGTATGTTGAATTAATTAAAAAAGCCCAACATTTACCCGTGCAAACTCCTGGCTGATACTCCATAACGTAAGGCCACACATAATCGGTCTGTTGGAGCACTGGTGCGAGGATTGGTACGTCGGTCAGCAGCGACTCCCCACGGCCTGCTTCAATGAGCAGCACCGACGCCTTCCGACCCTCGCTTAGACGAGAAGCCAGCACGCTTCCCGCGGATCCTGCCCCCACGATGATGAAGTCGTATTCCGATAGAGGTCCTTTGAAACCTGGAATTTATGGAAATGTTTTCAAAATCAAATGTCATTTATTCAAACTAGGCTATTTAAATATGCATTTTTGAATGTCGTAATTACATAAGACAGTCCCCCCAAAATACCCGCCGTTCACCACTCCCCAGCACCACAGCTGTTTGTTAAGAATAAGATAAGGTCACGATTTTGCATCCGTGATGATTTTGATTAGACAAATTTGATCATCCGTATGAAGACGCCACACACATAGTTATGTATGATGCTATTAATTTAAGGGGGTTGCGCTAAGGTAGCCCGCGAAATTCAAATTTTATTACGTTTTTTTGCAATTTACAGGTCAGTAACAGGTTGTATGTTGATCTAAATATGATTCGCGGCCGTAACAAATATGGCTTTACAGAATTATAATCATTACAATCAGCATTACAACTCTCTAAGTTCATAAAATCCTACTGAATGATTATTTCAGAAATAGTCATTCAATAGGATTTTACGAAGAGAGTTAGTTGTATTGCCGATTCTAATATTATAATCTTGTAAAGCCATATTTGTTACAGCCGCGAATCATATTTAGATCAACATACAACCTGACACAGACCTGCAAATTGCAAAAAACGTAATAAAATTTGAATTTCGCGGGCTACCTTAGCGCATCCCCCTTAGTATGAACAATTAAAACTTTGTCCATACCAGCTCGTAAACATCGTTTCTAAGGAAATGCATGGCCACGGATCCCACGATCCACTGGTATAACTTTGTTGGCCAGATTTATAACAAGGTCTATGCATTTCGAAGTAAATGATAAAGATGGTCTGCACAAAAAGGAACACTATTCGGTTTTAAAACTATTTATATATTAATCATTATGCATTTGATGGTCTAGCATATTTTTTACTGATGACTTTGTTATTTTTAATTACCGTTAATTAGAATTTCCTGAAATATTTATCGACAGTAGTTTTATCTCGTAATTTAGCAATGCTAATTGAGACGTGTGAATAAAAACAGCTGTTTTAATTTATGTGCAATATTATTTCTGATTTTGAAACGACGATTTAAAACGCGCTCCGGCGCACAATATTTGACTTCCTATTTTTTTCACTTGCTGTCATACAAGGTCTCTTCTCCTTCCGTATGTTTTCCATTTACTCATTAAAAGTTGAAATAGATAATAAAAAAGACAATTAAGCATAGTTGGTATGGGAACCGGTTCGAAGTCTAAATTAAAGCAATGTTCTTGTTATTATTTACATTTAAGGCTCGTACAGACTCGCGAGATATCGCGGGCGCGACAGGCACCGACAAAGAAATTGTGCTACTAGTGTCGCGTCGCGCCCGCAATCTACGCATAGTAGGTAGTCAAAACATTTGTGTTAGTAGTATAATACAATGTATAATGGTAGCCCTCTACCATGCGTTCGGATTTGTCCGGCTTTTCGTCCCCTCGTTCGGACTTTGTTGTTTATCCGGGCTTTTTTTTTAAATAAGGAGATGTTTTAGTAAATAAAAATTGATAAATGATTACTGAAAAAGGAGAGATTAAAAGTAAAATGTCCGAAGTTTTTTGAAAATGTCCGGGTTTTTGTCAAGTATTTTGATTTTCGCAGTGTGAACTATTCCTGCCATACCTAAAAATAAACTCGACTTTTAATCTCAAAGGGATCGGCGTCATTAGTTGACATAAATTATTATTATGATAAAAAGACCAAATAAAAATATGGCCTGACTATCAATCTGGCGGTTGATGGCAATAGGCTCGCCGCCTGTTACATAGGACTTAAACATAACCGGCGAAGTGTGGGTGTACTAATGGTACACCTCTACCTTACTCTTCTGTGAGTACAGGCGTGATGTTATGTTGTTATGTGTTGGAAATCTGCAGTGTGCGACTTACCTAACCTTCGCCAATACCAGTTTTGTATGGTTGATAGAGTGAATTAATGTATTAGTCCATTAAGAGCGTATACAACGTATGGCATTTCATACAAACTTTCAAGCCCTTCTTTTTCGAAATGACTGAAACGATTTTAATGAAACTTCATACGCATAAGCAGGATATATGTGTTACAGCCAAACTAGACCGATTTTAAATTTTTCATAGAAACAGAGATTTCCAGTTACCTATCTGTTTTTAAATAAGACATTTCGAAAATGTTCTTAACTAACTTTTTAGACCTTTGTATCCTGCATAAGCGGATGAAGTTTCATTAAAATCGATTCAGTCATTTCGAAAAAACAAGGGCTTGAAAGTTTGTATGAGATGCTCTAAATGACTTTGAAAAATGTGACCAAGGAAACTTCCTTGATTGATCCACGTGTGCATTTATATATTACTAGTAAACCGCCTTGCTTCGCACGATTTTTACTAGTTGACAAAACATTGACTATTTTTACTAGTTGACAAAACATTGAGAAATCTTTATTATAATAATATGATGTAAGTTTATTATGAATGTATTTATTATACCTACTTAAAAACCTTCCGGAATAAATTCTCTAAATGATGGGAAAACCGCAACAAAATCCGATGCGTAGTTTAGAAGAACAACGCGGTCACACAAAATATAAAATTGTTTAAAAAATACAGTGATATCCATAATATAAATACTAGAAACAAACATAAATTTGTTGTACCTACAACAAGGCTCAAGAAAATAGGTGGCTCGTTCCGATGTCAATGTATACGCTTTTATAATAAACTTCCAAGCCACGTTCAAGATCTAAGCCTTAATAAATTCAAATCATTCATTAAACGTAAGTTGTGTCAGAAAGCTTTTTATACCGTTAAAGATTATATTGAGGACAAAAAGGCTTGGGATTGAGATGCTCCAATTTTTAATTATTGAAGTGGTTTATTTTTATTGTTTGATGTTTTTTTTGCTAACTTTTATTATTTTATATACGTAACGTAATATATACGTAATGACATGATTATTTACTTGTAAAGTATTATATTATTTTAATTATTGTGAATGTGAAGACTATGTGGGTTATTGCTCTTTTATTTTTATTTTCACTTTGTCTTTTATTCTCAGTTAGTGTTAATCATGGTCTGGCAGTTTGAGTCATTTAAGCGGCCTACCCAAATGTCCTTTCTTTGGTATTGATCGTCGCATCGTTGAGCTCCTTAAGTTCTGAGTAGAGCTGCACGATTACTGACAAATGCGTGCACTGACTGGTCAGGTCCACTCAATATGCGTGGTTCTTTCCTCAAAAGACCATTTCAGACACCAATCTACATGGCCTTCACATGATCTGACCAAGATTATGTCTGGACTTTAAAAGAGACTGTGACCTCTGAGTTTGTTTCGGCCTTTCTTCTCAGAGTAGTCAGATAGGAAACGCCGACCTCATCTAGTTTTAAAAATATGACTGACGTGTAAAAGTGTTTGTACAAACCTACTTACAGAAATAAAAATCATTTATCATTTATCACAGACAGACACGAGAAGCGACTTTAGTCTTTTATTTTATTTATAATATGTATAGAAAATAGATAACATTATTTTCAGGCTTTTTCCGTAGATTGTTGATCGATTAAATGCGTATTATAAATAAAATAAAAGAAGTTCCAAATTTATAGTGGCATGCCTAGTTATTGTATTAAAAAAAAAACTAATATATAACCTGAGGGGCATTTCCCGTATTTTTAAGAACGTTCGCATTATAATCAACCATAAAAAAGTTTGAAATGTTTTTTCTTTTAAAGTTGAGATGAAAAAAATAATTGCATTGCATTTTTTATTGTCAGATTCCATAATTAAAAGATTAGAGATATGAGGTAGGTATTTTCGGTTACAACTGCAGACACTAATTTTCGCCATCAATAAAATCAATACTGTGCTGCATGCCAGTAGCGAAGCTACAACTTCCAATTGAGGGAAGCCGGAGAAAAGTGCTCATAAACTCGAGTTATCATGTAAATTTATTACCTCAAAAATGATTTCATTTTTGAGTTAATAAATGTCTTATTTAACCGCCATCTATGGCCAAGTAGTAGAACCAAAGAGACGCTATTACTACACAAACAAAATTATCAATTTTTTACAAAAATAAAACTATAATAGGTATTATCGATTATGATGGATGGACTGTGTGAAAGATGATATGGCTAGAAAGGGAGTGACTACCGAGATGACGACTAATAGAGAAGTATGGAAGAAAGGGACACGTTGCGCCGACCCCAAATAAATTGGGATAAGGGCAGGAGAATGATGATGAGGTATTATCGATTATAGTTTTGTTTCTGAAAAACAGTCTATTACAATTAAGTTCTAAAATTATGTTAGAAGTAATAAAATGCGAGGAACGGGTGAAAACAAAACACGCGTGAATTTATGTGTCATAAAATCAACACAGCAAATCTACGAAATGGAATATTACTAATTCTATTTGGCTCTCTATTCATATCAAATGACAACGTTTTAAACACAAACTGACGTAAATCAAAATATTGTCACTGAACGGCACAACACACCCCAAAACAAATTTCGGCTGTAATAGGTACCTACTATAGATTTTAAAATTATGTTGAGAATGTAACTAACTAATCAAATGCAAAAGAAAACAAAATAAAAGTTAATTTATCTGTCAACAATTCGACTCAATAAAATATTTGCAAATCTACGAAATTCAACAACACCTCATTCTATCTCGTTCTCGCCTACGCATTTTCTCTTTCGCTCCCGGTAATAACTCGCTCGAGAACGGCTTACCTCGCACCGTAACTAGCGGTGTTTGGGAACCCCCGATTGCTACCGAAGTGTGCCCGAAGTAGCGTGGTCAGAACTACAATTAATACTGTATTCTGACACACCACGTGCGGCTTATTGGCGCTAGTGTCGGAATCCTTTAGGACAAAAAATGTAAACTGCGTGCGCAATTTAGGTTAGAATATAGTTACACGTTGTTGTAATGTTTTTTATCTTATGATGTATTAAATACTTGTAATGTGACTATGTATGTACCATATTATTTGGTAATAGTAAACTCAAGTAGAGTCGTTGTTCCGAAGGGAAGCCGGTAGGAATGGGGTTGTATGAAGCCGTCGCCCCTGCTGCATGCGTAGGTATATTCATCCTAACTATGGAACCCTTCACTGTGCGTGGCCGACACGCACTTGGGCCAGTTTTTTTTAAATACTAGGCTTGTGTTGTAGTATCTTTGTGTTGTATGTACAGTCATATCATGATTAAATGATCAAGATAATAGTAGCTTCCAAATAAAGAAAATTGTGTAAACTATGATTAACTATATAGTAAATAAAAAAAAAACTGTGCATTCAGAATAATAATAGAGCTAGATAGCCCGATTCAAACTTTATGGGGGCTTGGAACATTAGGCGAGTCACTGCGAGTAACAAATTCCACGTGAATTTGTTACTGCACAGCGACTCGCCTCAGCGGGGCGCGGTGCTGCGCTGCGAGTAACGCACTTCAAAGTCGCCATCAAGTTTGAATCGAGCTGTATACGTTGTATCCTGAATTCCTGTGAACTTGGACGTTTTTACTTGCTACCCAGAAATTCGAAATACATCAGATTTTCCTTAAAATACGCTGGCGCATGTTTTTAACCTTATCAAACACTGGCACTTAATAAACACACAAAAACAATAAAATATTACTCTGACGAAAAACCGTATAAAAGAATTAAATCCTCCATCATCATGCATTATAAATGTATTAGCCTTAACGTTGAGTTCAAGTTCATTGACATCGCAGTCGTTTTCATTTGCAAAGACTTATTTAACGTTAGATGAACGTACTTATTATAATGAGTACCTACTTGAGAAATCGAGTTTATCTTAAGAAAACTACAGTTAGTTATGTGAGAATATAATTATGTACAATGAGGGATTATTTCACAAGCACGTGTAGCAGTCCTTAAAGTCTACTGAATTAACAGCAACTGATCTACCAGGTCCGTTAGGTCAGGTCAGGGACTGGTCTACCAGTTGTGGTGGTTCTAGCGACAGCACTGGTGTAGGGTTGTTGGGGACTTGGCTCAGCAGTCAGCCGTGACCGTTGATGTATAAAATGATTTGCAAAATTAAAAAGGCTGTTACTTATAAAATCTCGAAATGTTGACATATTAGTGATACACAATGCCGTTTTAATATAATAGAGCCGGGCAAATGCTTCAAATATAAAACGAGTCTTCTATTTTAGTGAATAACCTATTTCATTAATTCTTGTACAGACAGACCTAAATAATTTGTTATAGAAAATGCGTACTCACCCTTAGGTAGTTCATATTGATCCCTCAAAAACGCAAACAAGTCTGGTTCATCTGGTCTCAAAGGTAATGTAATAGTGCTCATCATTGCATCTACAATCCGACTCTTCACCGGAGAATTAGACCTTTTCTCTCTATTAATATTTTCATCACAGAAGCCTCTACATGCACTTGGTATCGCATATTCTTCTTCATCGATCGACACATAAGAGTCATCATCATAATTAAAACTTGTACTTTTTTGTAATAAATATAAAAATGCTAATAATATTATTTTATTCTTCATTATGTCTTTTATATAACACTGGTCTTGACTGTGATCAAGTTAATTCTGAGCTCTGCTTGCGATTTAGGTGTTTACATTAACCGGTTTTACTGTTTATGATGTTTTTTTGGTATTTTTTATACAGGAATTGAGAACTATGAACTTTAATTCAAATTCGCGAAGTTAACATGTCGGAGAAAGAAAAAGTTTCATAACGGTCTGTTTTTACCGGTAGTCTTTTTAAACTGATCGTTTTACTTGATCCAGTTTAAAATTAACAACAAGGTTATCGAGTATGTGTGTTGTTACAAAAGTCTCGAGAATCATTCTAATATTATATAAATAAATTAAAAAAAACCCTTTTTTCTTGTAGATTATACAGTTTCTATATATGTCTCTTCTTAATATAAATCCATATCTATCTAATCTATAATAATAATAGTTGTAGTATTTTTACCTATATATTTCATGTAACTTTTTGTAAAAAACAGTTTCTTATTTTTAGTATTGGTATTCTTATTTTAGTTTTTTTTTATTTTACATTCAATATACAGGGTGGAAACTTTCAGCGGGGCAGTAAGGGGAAGTACCTTATCCATTGCAGCTACGCGAAAATAGTCTTAGGAGACTATCCTTATCTTTTTGAGAAATTTTGATCTGCATTCACAGATTTTGAAAAAAATGTACAGTCAACAGGAAAATGAGCAATTTTCACAGCACTGCTGGACTGCGAGGTGGTCACGTTAAAGGACCATCATTATGTTTGTATCTACTGCCTTGCGAATTGCCGGAATTCGATTGATGCGATTTCGAAATACGAAGTTTATTTTTTTTGTTTATTTTTGGCCAGTCTTCATTGTAGCGGTCCATTTATCCATCATAAAAAACTAAGTTGGAGTATCATTTCTTACGAAATGTATGGGAAAAGTTTTTTGCGATTTATGACTTTTCTAGTACTCAAACCTCAATTGGTCCAATAGAGGTTTTTGATCCTTATAAGAAAGAGGATCGATTGGCATAAAAAAAAGTTTTTGTGAAAATTGCTTATTTTCCGGCTGACTGTACATTTTTTCAAAATCTGTGAATGCAGATCAAAATTTCTCAAAAAGATAAGGATAGTCTCCTAAGACCATTTTCGCGTAGCTGCAACGGATAAGGTACTTCCCCTTACTGCCCCGATGAAAGTTTCCACCCTGTATATTTAAGTATTGTAGTATAGTAGTTTTTGATAGTAATTGTTAAATATTACTTATTATAATTTTGCTTGGTCTACAAGAACCCCAGGGTTTCCTCAAAAAATCTCCATTTATCTCTGCCCTGTGCTACCTGTCTCCAAAGTGGGCCGGCTGTTCTTTTAATGTCGTCTTCCCAGCGTGTCTCCCTTTATTTTACATGGTCTCCCTTTATTCCTTTTGCCTTGTGGGCCACGCCTTTCTGTCGTTCTCGGTCCATCTGTTCTGTAAGTCTCGTAATATGGCCTGCCCATTTCCACTTCAGTTTTTGTGCGTAACTCAGGGCATTTATTTTGTTGCTTTGGTTTGTTGTTTTGGTTATTTTCCCTATTTTGGTGTGTCGTATTTTAACATTTTTTTTTTTTAATATCTTGGGCACACTTCGCTTTATTCCTCGTTAGCAGGTATGGAAATTTACCGCCAAAGCTAAAAATAAAATTATTATTTTTAGCTTTGGCGGTAAATTTCCATGTCTGGCAGTCATATGTCAAGCACGGTAATATACTTCAGTTTATTATTTTTGTTTTTATAGCTATTGGCATATTGCTATATTCTTCCAGACTACATGTATTTTGTACACTTCTTTCTATTTCTAGTTTTTTATCAAGTTTTATTGGTATTGTTAAGCTATTAGTAAATGTCTTACTGAGATTCATTTCCAGGCCCACTTTTACTCTAGCTGCACTTCAGGCTTCGATCATGAGCTGCAGCTGGAAGCTTGTCTCTGATAGGAGCATCAGGTCGTCAGCAAATCTCAGCTGGCTTAGGTACGCGCCTTGTATGTTTAGTTCTGATTTGCCCCAATCTAGCTTGCTTATGATGGATTAAAGGATGGCTATAAATATTTTTTGGAAATAGGGTGTGGATATGGTCGATTGTACAAAAGCCTTTCCTAAAGCCTGCTTGCTCTATGGGTGGTTTTGCTTCCAATGCAGTACTGATTCTGTTGTTTACAATAGAGGAGAAGAGTTTGAGAGAGAGACTCCGTAGCAAAATTATAGTTCTATAGCAGCCAATATTCTTTGGTTCGCCCTTTTTTATAGATAATATATTTGATTCAGACCATTGTGAGGGTATTTGAGAATTTTGTAGTATCAAATTAAATAGTTCATCTAACGGTATAACTAAAGTTGTGTGTGCTATTTTTAATGCTTCGTTTGTGATGTTATCGAGCCCCGGGCTCTTTTCTAGTTTCGATCTCTTTATCGTTTCAATCATTTCTAATTCATTTACTGGGTTATCGTTGATTTCACTGCCAGGTCTCATTGTCAATGTTTGAAATGATGGTTGTTTCGGTTTTTTTGCTATATAGGTTTCTATACTCGTAGAATTCGGTTGCAGCAGCACTGATACCGTTTCGTTGATACAGGTCTTTGTCTATCTTTCTATCCAAATTTTGTTTGTTCTGAGTTCCTTGTAGGTCTTCTTTGTACTTCCTGTGTGATGTAAATGTCTTTCTATAGTATCTTGTCTATACTTTGCATAGTGTTTTCTTATATATTTATTAGCTAGTTTGTATATTGCGGAGAGTTCATTACTCATGGATCGGGTTTCGTTTTTAGTTTTCTGCAGTTTTTAGTTTTGTTCTTTTCTTCTTTGTAACAATGTTGTACGTTCTGATAATTTTTTGTAAGTTTTATGTTCATTCTAGCGTTTCTTATTATATCATATTAGGTTTATACTGAGGTGTTTTCCTGGTGAACAAGTGGGCCAGATAATATGGATGTTAGGTTTTCATTGTACTTAATTATATCGTCTTCGCTCCTTAGTGGTTTTTTTATTGTTTGTGAATTTCACTCTGCTTGTCTTGTATTCGGTAAGTTTTACTATTGCTCTAATTGGTATATGTCTATGGTCAGACGAGTTGAGATTCATAGTTTTAATGTTTTGAAATAGTCTTGGCTGGTTTGTTAGGATAAAGTCTATCTCATTTTTGTGTT
This sequence comes from Tiliacea citrago, assembly GCA_963921375.1. NCBI lineage: Eukaryota > Metazoa > Arthropoda > Insecta > Lepidoptera > Noctuidae > Tiliacea > Tiliacea citrago. The sequence continues at coordinate 16,752,284 of OY992800.1, read as the reverse complement.
GCCCATTTTGAGATCGCCATGTCCATCATCGGTTTAGTTTTTTCTTAAAGCATTTATTGATGATTGTTAGTTTGTGTTCGAGTGTGAAGTCTACTAGTTTTTTATACCGTATCCATGCTGTTTCATAACCAAGTATTATTTTTGTTTGGGGATTCCAACTTTTGCGTTAAAATCTTCCATTAATATGATGTTTTTATGAGTTTTTTTCTATTACTTTGCTGATTGTCGAATATAATTCATCTATTTTGTCTTCACTTGCTGTTTCTGTGCAGAAATATACTTATATGATGGATACTATGTAACCTTGAAAATTCATATTTGGTATTCCAATAAGTTCTGTTTTTCAGGGACTTGTTTATTTTGAAATCAACACCATATTATTTGCCTGGCGTATGTCCTATATGACAGTTATCGTATTCTTCTATTTTGTTGCCAAGTCGTCTCATTTCTGAAACACCTATGATATCGTATTTTATTTCACTTATGGCTTCTTCTAGTTCTAACAACCGGCCATATGACGATAGAGTTCTTCTGACATTATAATGTTGCAATGTATAATTGATAAATTTTTATTGTTTTGTCGCTGTTTATTAGTGTATTTTTTCGGAGGGTTGTGGTCATAATCTTCCACGGTGACCAGCCGGGTTGCAAGCTGTTTTATGTTGCTTTCATGACTTTGGGTCAAGGGTTAGTTGCTATTTATTTTTGTTGGTTATACTGACTATTGTTTGAATTTGTTTCATTTTATTTACTAAATGGTTTAGTATGTCAGGTTCTATAACTCCTAAGATATTGTTTGACCTTTGAACCGATGGATGGGATTTTGTGTTTTATTATTTTTATTGGCTTGTGACTTGTTGTTGGCTTGTGGTTAATTTGATGAATGAATTTAACGCGAGAAAATTTTCGTACAATGAATTTTTATGACTTTTGATGTCATTTAAGTCAACAAGAAAGTTATGATAGACTGCGATTGACCTTTCACGATGAAGCACCATCTCGTGCCACTGTTTACAACTGGTTTAATGAGTTTAAACGTGGAAGCACTAATCTCACCGATGATCTGCATGAGGGATGGCCTTCTACGGCGACGACTGAAGATAACATCAGTGTTGTGCGGCGTATGATAGAGACTGACAAAAGAGTGACTTATCAGAAGATTCGGACAAGCTTAGGCATCGGTATGAGTCAAGTGCACAAAATCCTCCATGAACATTTAGCGGTCAGGAACCTTTGTGCCCGGTGGATACCTCAAAATTTGACAGAGGCCCAAAAACTCCGTCGTGTTGGTTAGTGTCCTGAAATGGTTCAAAGATTTAACGGAGGTGACTCAAATGCTGTGTTCGATATAGTTACGGGTTACGAAAGCTGGATTTATTGTTATGATCCTGAAACTAAGAGACAGTCTGCTGTCTGGGTGTTTCCTTCCGAGGAGTTGCCAACTAAAGTGAAGAGAGGTCGAAGTGTGGGAAAAAAGATGGTGGCCTCGTTCTTCGGAAGGACAGTCCATTACGTAACAATTGTTTTAGAGGATCGAAAAACAGTTACTGCAGAGTGATACGAGTACACTAACAATTGTTTGCCACTTGTCAGTTTCAGTGTGTGTGATATCAGTATAGGTTAGTTCGTTTGATAGAGAGATGATCTTCTATCCATCTAATGAAGTTGTTTTCCAAGACCCCATATGATGATTCTCACTCTTCGATTCCCAAAAATACAATACATGTAAGCCGCCAATATTATATAAGCAATGCAATTTCGTGCGTGCTTGTGCGTTGTCATTGTGCGTGATTGTAATGTTCGTGTACATTGCTTTGAATGTAGGTCTGTCATGAACAATCTGCAATATTTGCAACAACTCAATTCGCCGCTGTGGTGGAGCATGCTTGTATCACCTAACAAAAATGTTTGTTGACAGACTTATGCTATGTATAAATCATGAAAATATTTGCAGTATGCAGCGTGGGCCCTTTCAGCTTTCAGTACAGTCAAGAGTACATATATGCCATGTGATATTTAATATACCTAGTTAGTAAAGGTTAAGAAGTAAACGCTTTGTGCGAAATTCATACGTATTACGTATGATCAAGACACGTATTACGTCGGGCTGTTACGATCTAGTAACCTTTAAAGGGCTTTTCAATACATATTTCCTTTTAATAAGTGTCCTTGGGTTAGGTCCAATACCTCCTATAACTCCTTATCCACAATCTCGCTTCAGTTTATTTTTGTTTTTGAAACGGGCGACTGGTTTTAAGAATTCGTTTTGTTGCACTAACGATCCTAAGTTAGGTACAGTCAACAAAAAAAGTACTCCGCCAATAAATATATTTGTTAATTTACACAATGAAGGTTAAATTAATTATTATTGCTTTTTTTTTTGCTTTTTATACATCAAGAATACTCAGCCGAACATAAATATCAAAAATTAAAGTAGAGCTCGTCTAATTTTAAACCCCCCCACTAAAATGTATGTACAAACATTTGAAATGTGTATGTAACAAGCAGAGCAGGGGCGAGCAATTTTTAGAAGATCTCTACGTGCACATGCACGACGTAATCACATCACATTTTAATGCGGCTTCAAGCTCTATTTGGCTCCTTCTGTTTTGCTGTCTGTACATGGTCGTATACTGTAGATGGCTACAGTCCCGGAGAATCCGTCGACCCTTACATGTTCTTTGGCACATAATGATGCGTACTCATGATTAAAACTGGACTTGACCGATACGAAATAAAATTAACAAACTTTCATGTTTTAATGCGTGTGCTAACATACAGTTTGGCAATTAAATGGTTTTGTTATTATTGGTGTCATGTTTCAGGGAGTACGGCAGGCAGAGATAATGTAAAAGCCCCAGATCGGATGGGTATATGGGTTTTTTGTGGATTTTTGAAAATAAATAATTTATTATGTTTATGTAAATTCTTCAAACTTCTATTTTTTCCTACATAAGTTGTAAAACGGGTACATAAACGCGACCTTTTCATCATATCTCTTATTTAACTGTTATTTACTGCGTGTAACATAATAATAATCTAGGCAAATTACTCACTTTTAAAGCTTTGCAAAAAATAACTAACTGTTTCTTTTACTACTAATTCCGGTTTATTTTTTGAGAATGTACGTCAGGATCCTCTTCATCTTAAAAACAAGCGTAGAGACATACTACAGTTGTAGGTTTACGTTTTTCGTTAATGTGCCGAAAATTTGGTGGACTAGGACTTAGGTGTAAGAGTATAGTAGAGATCTGCATCTCCTGTTTAGAAATTTGGTATCATCCAACTAAACATCCAGTAAAAACTTTAAAGATGACGAGAATAAAAATACATTCTATACTAAACTAAGATCACTTCTAATAGAAAAATGGATTTATTCTTCGTTCGGCCCACTAAGTTTTGTCCCACATACAAAAATCCTGGTTCGTCCCAAACAATATGCTTCGTTCGTCCCAAAATATGATTTTAATTATTTTATTCTCGTTTCGTCCCATTTTATATGCCCATTTTTTTTTTGTTGAGGCCAAACTTGCTTTTTTGTACAGTCGCCAAAAAAGGGATACGTATTAATAAATATTTCATATCAATCAACTATTTAAAACAACCGCCGCAAAAAATTATATTAGGTACTATAAGACTTAAACTATATTTTCTTTCTCGTTAGAAGAGGATCGGAAGATAAAAGAAGATTATAAAGGATGTCTTCATTAGTGGCGATGCTACTATGCTTTCGTGTATGATTTTCTCTAAATTTACGAAAATCCTTATTTCTTGCTTCAGATGCTTCTTCAGACAAAAAACCTATAGTCACTACTGATAGGTGCTCCACTATCGGCGATCCATGAATCAGCAATTTATGTAAACTTGATGGCATGTTATACCATGGATATAACTGCACGAATAAATTTGCTGTTTCATCACAATATAATTTGAATTTTAGGATTTCAATTTTTTCGCCTGAGGAAATGCATTTCAAAATTACGGCGAGTCTTCTAATTAAATTGACGTCTAATTTTGACGATAAATGCTTTGACTCGGAGCTCCATCAAAACCCCATTTACTGTGAAGCACAAGTTGTTCACCAGCATCAAAATTCGATTCAAGTGAATCGAACAGCCTCCTAACTGTGAGATCAAGGAGGGCTTGGAGTCATATCTTTGCGGAAGTTCAGTCACAGTTACGTCTTCTTTTGCCGGGTAACACTTAAGTCTTTCTTTCACTAACATGTAATAGCTTGGGTATTTCGCATGACCTTCTTTAAAACTAAAGTCCCTAAGTGTGATGTAACGCCACTTGGATAACTGCATGTAAACGTAAAGAGCAAGTGCTTTGTGAGTAGGAACTTCATGAAGCAAAGTATTCTGTTTAGTTTCCAGGACATTCAAAACTGTTGAGACGTGGCCACATCATTTTTCCGGCAGACTTAAGTGCACTTTCAACAATATGTAAAAGCTCATCTGGACGACTGCAACTAGCAATATTTTCATCAACACGTCTTCTTTTCTGTCTACTCGAAAAATCTTCAAAGCGTTTGCGAGGAGATTTATATGTTGAAGTTGAAGCATCCGATTTTGATGGACTGATTACTTCTTCTGTCTCATTTTCAGCTTCTTCAGTGTGAACAATATTTTCCATAAAGCAATCTGGCCAAATGATATCTGAACTTAACCAGTCTCTGTTCTTGTCCGTGAACTTGTCGACTGTCCTTCTTGATTGAACCCATTTGAAGTAAATCCGATAGCAAAATCGACGACACCAGTTCTTTAGATCTGACACATCATTTTCACTTAACTGGACGACACTATCCGACTTCAATGTGTTAAATAAATGTTCATAGTCATGAATATCTTTATGATTACGAAGAGCAACATAAAGATGAATTATATTTGCAAAACACACTGAATTAAGCAATGAATTTGATATGCTAATGATGACGTGAGCCAATCACAATACAGAGCTTAAGGGCTGTTAACATAGTAATTACAATAACTAATTAGATTAGGAACTACTTAGTGATGACTTATTCTCAGTAATAAGTATACTTAATGTACCTCCATTCCATCAGGAATACAATAACAAAGATAGTTACTATAGGCAAAATATCTCGGAAGGGGCACTCTGGGGGCACCATGTGCCCGTGAAGAAAATGTGGCATAAAATGAGTAAATAACAGTAGTGAAAACCGCAAATCGAAAAAAGGAGGGAATCATGAGATACAGACATTTTTGTGTTCGTTTCCATACAAAAATAACAGTTTTCATCAAATCGCTCCGAAAGCGCTGGTGAAATAAAAAAGCGTGGTAACAATTTTTGTTGTTCTTTAATAGAGGAATGCAACTGTATTTTTTATTTTTTTATTATTAAATACTTTCAAATTTTTTATTCTATGTCACACCTCTTGTATGGGGACGATCCACTGTGCGGCGCTAGCGCCGGCGTCGTGTGCATGGCTTCATAGTGTCCCATACACGACTGACGACCGAACGTATGCCCGGTTCGACGCCGGGCTTAGCTCCGGCGAAAAATCGTCTCGTGCGCTTAAAGTACCTGAAATTTGGGACGAAACACAACTTCAATAGTGTTATGGGATAAACTAAGATTTTTTTGGAATGTGGGACAAAACTTAGGTACGAACGAAGAATAAATCGAAAAATGTTATTAAACAGTAGAATACCAATTCATGACGGATAAAACTTTACTCTTTCTTTTCTTTTTTTTTTGCAAGATCCGGTCTGATCAAAGACGTAATATAAACATTGAATTTATTTTATTTTGTACAGCCTTATTTATAAAAATCTCGCTAATAACTGATTAGTCACTGTTTAGCTAAATAATTGGTTAGCTCCTAATCAGTGATCAACTTTTATTTATTTATAAACGCTAGTTAGCAAAAAAAAAAAGAATATTATGAATAAAGTTGTCAAAACCACGATTTTTGTATCTGTTGAGACAATGACAGACAAAAGTCAAAAATTTCATTGGAAAATTTGAATTTGGATATATTAATTTATTAAGTTTATTTCAATGTGTTTGCGATGGTAGCAATGAAAATAATAAGCTCCAAGAATTGGAGCTCCTAAACAGGAACAACTTGGACTGACACTAAGAAAGTTCTACTGGATAATTTGGTCGAAACTTACAATTACACCTGGAAAATAAAACCCTCATTTACAAAGCTATAATCAAGCCTTTAGGGACCTATGGCATTCAGCTACGGGTAACAGCATCACACTCTAACATAGAGGTCAAACAGCGATTTCAGCACAAGCTTCTAAGAACAATCACAAACGCCCCATGGTTTGTACCAAATGAAGCTCTACACCATGACCTGAAAATACCGACAGTCAAAAATGAAATAAAAAGCTATATCAAGTTGTTTATAGAAAGAATTACTCGCCACCCAATTAATACGAGTTGACTGTTGCTATGAAAGCCACTAACACCTAACACCTAGCACCTATACAATCCAACTCACAAAGACGGCGAGGGCGGAAAACATTCTACGTGAAAAAGATGAGGAATTAAAGTGGCATGAGAAAAGCATGCCCCCCCTGTGTTTAGAGGAAGAATATTAGAAATCAAAAAATAATGAATTTACAACAAATCGTAGCTTTATTATGTACCAAAATATATTGTTTTCTTTAAAATGTCTCTTTTTATTTATGTGTGGCTACCACAACATGACTTTTCTTTAGTTCTGGGCCTTATAGCTGGCGTCATAAGATGAAACACTATCTCCGATGTACTTCCTCACGAACTCATTCTCTTTATACCTACTGAGCCTCGTCCTGCGGGCTAATTGCGTAACACACTATCAGTAGGAACCGGTTTCAATTTGACAGTTCAACAAAATTCATTGCGTTATTTACATAGTTGAGCAGACATATTTTTCTAACATACGAAGCAATGGATTAGCAATATACTTCAAAATCATTCCGATTCCGATTCAAACTGTGTTACGCAATTAGGGTGCTGATGTAGCTTTCCCTATATATCCTTTCATCATGTGTAGTTCTTCATTCGAAGTATGTAATAGGTAATCATTCTCGTAGTAGATTTAAACGAGCTGTGTAGGTCTTCCTCCGTCTACTTCCTGCCGGCGGCGTTAAATTTTTCTGTCGTTCTAAAATCCCGTAAAAGATTGTCGATATCCACATTTACTAAGGCTCAGAACAAAATTACCTCGAAGTACACAATAATCTTATTGAATCGATCAGCTGATTGAAATAAAAATCCGCCATCTTTCCTCTTAGCATCCTCTTAGCAAGCTCTAAACAGGGTACCGTTGGTGTTTCATTTTGACAGCTATTAATCAATTGCTTAGCAATCTATTAGCGGTAAATAGCGTTTACGAATAAGAATTTTGCTTATCAGTTGCTTAGCAATTGATTAAAATTTAACATGCGTTTATAAATAAGACTGTAAGAATTTTGCTAATCAGTTGCTTAGCAATTGATTAAAATTTAACAGGCGTTTATAAATAAGACTGTAAGAATTTTGCTAATCAGTTGCTTAGCAATTGATTAAAATTTAACAGGCGTTTATAAATAAGACTGGTATTGTTTAATGACATGTGGTTGTCATGGTATGGGCATGTGATGCGGAGGAATGAGGGTAATGTCGCCAGGAAAGTTTTGGGTATGCATGTGGATTACCATACGAGTAGAGGAAGACCAAAGAAGCGATGAATGAACTGTGTATGAAGGAAAATATGGCTAGAAAGGGAGTGACTACCGCGATGACAACTAATAGAGAAGTATGGAAGAAAATACATGTTGCGCCGACCCCAAATAAATTGGGATAAGGACAGGAGAATGACGATTGTTTAATGTCATATCATAATTAAATTTAATTGCTAAAATAACGTGACATGACATGAATGTATTAATTACCTATCTCTTATCTTTTTTGATTACCTACGTACTAATACTATCTGACTTAAATATGACTGTATCTGTGTGTTTGTGTGTTATTTGACAACAGAACGACATCGAGACATGTAATTTTTCTGAAATTTATTGTATTGTGTTTTTATAAGTTTTGACTCAATTTATGTTATTTTTACAATTAATGTAACTCAACAGCAAACCAACATTTACTATTTTTATGTTTTGCAATGCCCTGACAGGGTTCATGTACAAAAACCGAAAGTAATTTATTGTAAAATGTGTGATGTTTATGAGAGCAAATAAATAAATTAAAATCCAGTTTAGCCCCAAGTTTGTATGCTTCCAACCGATCGATGCATGAATGAATAAGCAGTATCATTACGAAACTCCTAGCGTCAGATAACTAGCAATGGTCTCGACTCGAGGTTTAGTGAAATGTAGCTATGTTATAACAAACTTGAAACCAATTAAAAATATATATTATTTTGGTTTACTTTAAAGATGTCTAATTAGTTCTAAGCTCGGCTTCTTTAGATAAGTATTGTAAGTTTGTAACTAACTAAACTCATGACTATAATGATTTAAAAAAAATATTTCTCAGTCATTTATTAATCTTAAAACAGACTTTTCTACGCCTTCGTTATTCTTCTCATACAAATTATTGACTACAACTTATTGCTATAATAATTATTATTAGAGATATTCTGCTCAGAGCACTGATTTCAACAGCACTTGTACCTGAACGGCACCAAAGTAAAATATTTTTTTAGCGTTTAAGATTTATTGAGTACGTTCCATGTCCATTTAATTAAATCTGCCGCTTTTTCTCCAATCATCATGGCAGGAGCGTGTGTATGTGCGGACACAGTACGCGGTAACACGCTGGAGTCCACGACTCGCAGCCTGTGCACGCCATGCACGCGTAGCTCTGGGTCCACGACAGCGAGCGGGTCGCCGACAGGACCCATGCGACACGTGGCTATCTGATGGTGCAGAGTCGATGTAAGGGTACGCAACGCGCACTCCCAGTACTCGTCGGAGTCGAAAACCGTCGAACGACACAATGGGTACTCCGCTCTGTGTAACTTAGCTCCGAAACGTTGGAAAGGTGGAGTCGCCGCAAGCGCCTGTACGTGACGGAAAGCTGCAATAAACGTTGCCACGTCTCTAGGATCCGTCAAGTAGTTCCCGTACATTAGAGGATGGCTGAACGGATTATTATCCTTCAATTCTATTCGACCCACAGATTTCGGATGAAGCAACATAGGGAAGGTACTCCAACTTTCTTTATTTATTCTATCTATCTCTCCAAAGGCTTCATCAAAAACGTCTTCTCTTATTCTCATACCTCGTCGTACAGCCCTACTTCCCTCCGGTCCACCATCAGAAATAATTGATCCGCCGATACTTATTAGTTCTATATCAGGCACAGGTTCAGGGTCATCAGATATAGGTGTTTTAATATATCCAATACCTTCCACTGCACCAGGCGAAGATAAATCAGTGTCACCATTTCGAAGCCATGCGATTGCTTCTCGAATACTGAAGGACCTAGTTTCACTAAGACTCACTCCTGTCGTATTCAGTTCAAATATTAATCCGGGGAAACAGATATGATCGTATAGCGTTTGTCCGACTGGCAAGTCCATTATTACAGGAATGCCCACAGATTTTAAATGATTTTTAGGGCCGATGCCAGATAACATAAGAAGTTGAGGAGAAGCAATAGGTCCTGCAGAGATTATAACTTCTTTGCGTGCTCTGACTGTAGATTTAAGCCTTTTTCTGACGTAGTTTACACCATATGCTGTATTTGTCTGCGGGTCAATCAAGACTTTAGTCACTGTGCTCTCGGGCAATATGTGTAAATTGCGTCTCTTCTTGTTTTTGTGTAAGAATGCTTTAGCAGCGCTACTTCTGTGGCCATAAGTTGTGGTGGCCTGTACATAACCAAAACCTAATTCGTGCGGTGAATTATAATCCACAGTAGGATGTCCAAGGATTTTCCCAGCTTCCAGAAAAGCTCTTATTAATTTGGTTCTGAAATACAAGAAAAACAGATAATTATTTATTGGAACTTGTTTGCATGATGAGGACTGTAGCAGGTGGCGTTCTGTAGTTTCTGCCTACCCCCATGGGAAGAAGGCGTAAGTTTATGCATGTGTATGTTGTTTGCATGATTGACATAGATTTTTTAAACTAAGTTTAATTACTTTTTCGACACGAGCTCTACAGGAACCACTCCGTCTCGACTTCTAAAGGGGCTTTTCTCCAAGCCACCTAATGATGCTCTCTCAGACTTCATAAAGTAATATAGAACGTCGTTGTATGACCTGAAAATATGTAATTAGATTTTGGTTAAAACCTATGCAAATAGACACGAGATAATTAAGTAGCAAATTTCCATTATGTTTACCAAGTATAATTAATTCTTGTTATCCAATGTGGGAAAACCTTTTTAATTAAATAGATAAATGCGCCATAAAAGCGCTACATTGGATCACATACTCAATATCAAAATGTGTATCCAATGATCTGACTTTAATCGCTTGGCAAAAACCATCAAAATTGAGAGCAATTGCCATCGCAAGGAAAAATTACGAGTACAACTTGCTAAAAGGCCTCAGATAAATCCAAATGCATGTATACAACATCCAGACTTGGTCGATCAGGCAGTCTAAAATGCAATTCATCCAAGTTTTTACCAGCCCTTCATTTATTTATATACCTATGGTATATACTCACAGTTGAGTGGAAAGGTCTCTTTTACTCGATATTTGAATAGATAAACAGTTTTTAAATCACGACTTTAGAGAAAATGAGTGGTTGAAGATGTGAGTGAGAACAGGAAGTAACGAGGGAAGTAGAATAGTTATCATTCTTGAACACTACTTGTCATTACCGACTGCTGAAGAAGTAATCGCAAGTATAGATTTCTTAACATCCTCAGTAACATCGCTAAGCTTAAAGGGAGAACATTGTGGTAACAGCAAACTAACAAGACTCTTGTCGCAACTTTGACAGACGGATCAAGACAAAAGGGAAGGAGAGAGCAATGTTTATTGAGATCATTGAGGTTCACATCCTTATACTGGTTGGTAGGTGACTTGCCTATGCCTACAGATTTGAGAACTTTCCATACATCGGAAAAATTGCGGTTATTGAGTTAATCATGGAAATAGCGTCTCTTGGCATCTTGACACAGATGACTGCAGCAATTATGAAAGGATTTGTAATAAGAGAGATTCAGCTCTGAAGATCTGTGCTTATATATGCTCTTAGCTTTATTTCTGCGAGCAATAAGCTCTTTTATTTGTAGCGTTATCCATGGTGCAGGGTTATGTCGAACTTTGACACCGCGGATAGATGCTGATCATATAAGTCGAGAACGGTTGCGTTAAAACAATTCACCTTGTCGTCGATGTCATCGTTCTCGACCAGAGGGATCCAGTCGAGATCGCCTGCATCACGCTGCAAAGCCTTCAGGTCTATGCCTTAGGAGTTACGGAGATATAAAAGTTGGGACTTGCGCTTGGGAACACGGATACGGTTATTTGTTGTTATAATATTGTACGTTGACTATACCGACAGAAAGGCAGTAAATAGTGTGACTAGAAATTACACAGTATTTTTTTCTAAAAAATCGTGTCCCTATGTACTACTTGGGATATTTTTTTTTGTTGTATTTTTAGAACGGCATGAGCTGTATTATTTTCTATTTCAAGGTTATCCATTCTTTACCGGACACCCTGTATATTCCCTTAGCCTCTTAATGGCTGAGGATCAAATGGACCGTCTATCATATTATCATACTAATTAATATTAATGGCCAGTGGGCCAGAAGCTGTGAGGAATAGACTACACATATACGAGCATATGATGCAAGAATTACTGTAACGATTTGTGTTGTTTAAAAGATGCATAATAATGCATATTTTTGTAATGACATGAATTACAATTCTAAAACGGACTTCCCGTTGTTGTTTTATCTTCTAATGCAGATTTACGTGCCTCTCTATATTGGGATTATTTCAATGTTAATTACCATCCGTAGTTGCCGTCTGCGGCGATGCGGTCCCAGTCTTGAGGCCTTCCACGGGTGTATATCATGTAGTTGATAACACTTGTCCCGCCGACAGCCTTGCCGCGAGGCCAAAAACAGCGACCGTTGAGCATGCCTGGAATATCAGATTGATAAATAATATTTGGCATTGTTCGACCTTAAATTTAATAGATTCTTTGTTAGTTTGTTGGAATTACTAATAACCCAGACATTATTGCTCGTAAAAACATACATTGCTGCGTTTAATACGAGGCATGACTTTATGATAGTTTAGTTATTATAATGAAATCTTTGTTTTGCCAACAAATAACATTTCAATCACCGAAATGGCCGGATGTAATAATTTAACTTACCGGTGCATACACCTGGTTGATATTCCATGTAATACTGCCACGAGTAGTCTGTTGACTGGAAGTAAGGTGCCATGGCGGGTATATCGGTGAGCAGCATCTCTGGTTTGCCAGCTTCTAGCAGTAACACTGTCACGTTCTTATCTTCTGTCAGTCTCGAAGCGAGGGCAGATCCTGCCGAGCCAGCGCCTACTATGATGTAGTCATATTCTTCATAAGGAGCTTGGAGACCTTAAAACCAACATTTATAGAATTTAACTCTTCATACTCAAGAGTTTCATCGTCATATTTATCCACGCCTATAATAAAAATCCTCAACTTATCATAATTCATACTGCTAAAAGGAGATTTAACGTATTTTAGGCAATCGAGGCTAGTACAACTAATAAAATGACAAGACGAGAATGAGGTGACAGCTTTTTTATTGTGAACTAAGACGTCAGTTAAATTACATACTGTGCGTACACTCTGATTACTTACTGTGCGTATGCACTCCATCTGAGCATCAGGATGGCAAGCAGTCGATTAACAGTTTTAAGTCAAGGCATGGGAATATATTCTTAAGAAGTTGGCAGAATCATCTCAGCGCTTTTTCTCTTCCACCAATCGTTATTTCTCCTGACCCTTTTTATTTTGTTTATAAGTATGTATGTATCTATGTATTAGTATATATTTTAGTTTTTCGAGTTATCTATCCCTTAGATTACACCTACCATATTTTGTCTCTGCATCACCCTAAGATAGACTGGTCGAAAATGCTTCAGGCATGAAGTCCGCCTTTAACAGTATTTTTTTTACTTGTGCATAAAGTTTTAATAAATAAATAAATACACTATAACTGGACGCGTGACGCGATTGGTAGCACTGAATTTTGCAGTCATGTGATTAGTACTTTGTCCTGTCAGTCGGCATTTTGAACTCTATTAATATTGAAACTAAGCCTGCAAAATTCAGTGCTACCGATCGCGTCACCCGTCAAGTTACAGTGAACGCACTATAGTCCAGAAACTAGAGCATGTTTTGTGTGGTGCGTCGACAGGGATTTTGTTTCTATTTACGTATTTTCTGTCTTTCTTTTCTTTTTTTTATTGCACCAGCAGAGTGGAGTGACCCTTTACGTGTTTCAAACACTGCATTATTGTTTGTCGCATGCCATGCATTAATACTTTACAATTATGACAAACCAGATAATCTATTATTCAATAATATTACGGGTCAAGTAATGCAGCAAGTCGACACAGGTATACATTGACTTGTTTTATTTTTGGATATTGATTAAGCGATATGTTACTGTATCAATTATATTAATAGAATTTGGCTGCTAGAATGAATAACGACATAGATAAGCATTATTTAAAAGCATTGATATTTGAATAAACCGGCTAAGTGCGTGTCGGACCACGCACAATTAAGGGTTGCCGTAGTTAGGATGGATTTATCCCAAAAACAAACAAACATTGTAGTTGAAAAACATGTCCTCCCATACACGTCACGGTCAATTCTCCAACTGCAAATATAAGTTGGTTGACTATTACTCGTTAACTTGTAAAGCCTTCTTAGCTGTGATAGTTTTCCTGTTAATTATGTTATATATATACCTACTGCTGCAATGAAATTTCCACATATCCAAAAACATCTATTTAGCTGGCAGGGGGACACTTCACTCTAACAAAAAATAGCTTAATATTACGCAAACGGATCCCTGAGTCGAAAAATGTATTTCACAGACTCGCAATATTTCACGCTGAACGGCCTATCCAACGATACCCCACAATATGGGATAGACGAGAAAAAAAATATCATTCTCACTTTACGAGAAAGGGAGGTAGGTACCCAAAAAAAAATATTATCAAGATTTAATTTTACCATTTTGTCGGCGTGATTAATATGTATACCATATCAAATTACAGCTTTCTAGTACCTACTAAGAGTTCTGAGCGAAACCGGGGACAGACAGACAGACAGACATGGCAAAACTATAACGGTTCCTTGTTGACTGCGGAACCCTAAAAATTTGAAAATCATATTTACAAAGGTCAGGATTTAAATGGATTTTTGTAAAATTCTTGTAAACCTTAAAGTATGTTGGAATTTCGATATAGTCATAATTTAGAGAATTCCGGTCGAATGGCGGTTAAAATTAGCATATGTAAAATATTAGTTTTATAGATGCTTGTGAATTCCATGTCCGTGACCCTGTCACATCTAACTTCATGCGTGTTCTTTAATCAGAGAAAGTTTTAGATAAGCTCACTAATCGATATAAATATTGTTATCAAACGTTTTTATATGTTATTAATAGGATAACCATTTTCTTATCGTGTATAGGTACTTCCACCATTTATCATAATACTATCAATGTCCTTCTCAAGAATGTTATCGTTAATCGCTATTCAAAATATTGATCGCAAATATACAATAGTGCTATGATATATAATTACCGATTGCGATAAGCGATTGAGCATCAATTAGCTTAGCAGGGAAGTTATCTACTTTTGTTATAGATAACAGTAATTATTATAAAAGAAAAATCAAATGTTGATTGTGGCCGTGGTCGGTTCAAAAGATTGACTAATTGAATTGTTAGAGGTAGTTTTTAGCATAATTTTAAATATTTTAAGTATTACGCAATAGGTCTAGTAAACTCACCTCCAGGTAATGGAAACGAATCCCTTAAAAAATCAAATATATCATCAGGATGCTTGGGGATATAGTTAGGCGCTGCAGTTTGCAGCATTATATTGATAATAGGATTCTGCCGATATGAATACAACAGCCTCCCTTTTCTGCCTTCTTGGTCTGCGTGGTCTTCATTATCATATAGAAAATTTCTTGGTTCTACAGTATCATCATCATCACCCACTGTTTCTACAATAACTTCTTCGTCACTGTTGGTCGTACTTCCAATCGACAAAATTGTCAGTATAAACAATAGTTTGTATAACATTTTCTTTTGTAATGCTTCCTATCACCGGTTTAACACATTGCACTTAAAAAATTAAAATATACAGCGAATGCAAGTAAACACGTCGAAGTCTTGTGAGACTATGGTGGTGCGTGAAGGCTCAATCACAGTGCGGGCTCTGAGTATAGATATGTGGTGCGTGAAGATATAAGTAAGTAACTATAGCTGACCGTTAAAGGAAGCGAGCTCATAAAGGCTCGTGCGGACTGGCGTGATATCGCGGGCAGTGCGACGCACAGCGCGAGACTTTTCAAGAAGTTTTCATAGAAATTGTGCTACAAGTGTCGTGTCGAGCCTGTCTGCGAGAGCCTTAAAGCGCACCGGTACTTATATTTCTTCGCCGAATTATATCTACTTCATTTGTTTTTATCGACTCAGAAAATATTTGAAAACTTGTTGACCGTTACCTGTCTGGATTAGCGCGTCTGTAATTGCTCAATGTTGTTTCTTTTTTATATTGTAAATAAGTACTTTGAGCTTGAAGATGCGGTGGAACACTTGTAACACCAAGATGTTAACTAATCCAAGTATGAAACATAATGGCTTATAGTCATAACTGATCAGTTTATGAATGCGGAAAGATGGAAACGTTGGCTAAAAATTAAAACATGGGACGGATATTGACCTTGTTTAGGGATTTAGGTCCCATCTGTTAGTTTTATATCATGATAGATTAGAATAGAATAGAATACTCTTTATTATGTACACCATAAAAGTTACAGATATAAATGTTGAAATTTTACACAGGGTGACACAATGGGCGGTCTTATCGCTAAAAGCGATCTTTTACAGACAACCTTTGGATGGATTAAAAAGAGAAGGAGAGACAGTACTGCAGGTAGTCAGTGGTGAACTATTTACATGTAAAATAAATACATACATACACTAAGCATAACTTATCCATAATATATATATACAATAATAAACATGAAACAAGATCAAGGAACTGTATTCTGTAATGATGCTGTCTAAGAACAGAGAAAGTGTTTTTTTACCAGAATTTTAAAAGTGGACAAAGATTGAGCACGCCTTATCGACACGGGCAAGGCATTCCATAACCGTACTGCTTGAACTGTAAAAGACTTGTCATAAAAACTGGTAGAATGCATCGGCATCTCTAGTCTCAAGTTTTCCGATGACCTCAGATATCTATTATGTGTGTCATGAAGGAACTTGAAACGTTCTTTAAGATAAGAGGGGGTTTTAGGATTGAACAGAATACTGTAGAGCTGAAATAAGATATGAGAATTCCGGCGAAGACGTATTGGTAGCCACTTGAGCTTTGTACGAAATTCGGAAATGTGATCATATTTGCGCAAGCCAAATATAAATCTTATACAAAAGTTTTGAAGTCGCTCAAGTTTATCTAATTGTGCCTCAGTGAGATCGAGATAACTGACATCAGCGTAGTCAAGGATGGGTAGTAAAAGAGATTGTGCAAGCGCAGTTTTAGTTGCAGTTGGAAGAAAATTCCTTAATCGTCTCAGGGACTTCCCGGATGCAAAAATTTTGCGACTTACGTCCTGTAGCTGGGGACCCCAAGAAAGATGTTTATCTATCCAAACTCCAAGGTTCTTAACCTTTTCGCTTACTGGAATAGGAATTCCGTTAAATTGAACTTGGGGAAGTTGCGACCAGTTTATCTTGGGGGTCAGCCTTGAGCTGCCAACAACAATGACCTGAGTCTTCGATGGATTGACCTGCAACCCATGTGCCTCACTCCACTCGCAGATTGAACCCAAATCCTTGTTAATGGTATTAATTGCATCAGCCAAATCCGCAAGGGCAGCTTGTTTATATATTTGTAAATCATCTGCATAAAGGTGGTAGAAAGAAATAAGTTTTTTGGAAATATAGTTTATAAATATTGCGAAGAGTAAAGGAGATAAAACGCCACCCTGAGGAACACCGGCAGAAGTATAACACCAAGAAGAGCAACACTCTTCTATGCATATACGTTGCCGGCGGCCATACAGGTAACTACGAAACCAGTCAATCGCCGTTGGAGATATGTTAAGCAAGCGAAGCATGCCAAGAAGGATATCGAAATCGACAGTATTAAATGCATTACTAAAATCCAGTAAGCAAAGAACCGTCAGATTTCCTCCTTCCATGCCTAACCGTATGTCATCAGTGACGTTAACTAAGGCTGTAGCAGTGCTGTGACCAGGGCGAAAACCTGATTGGAAAGGATTCAGCAGACTATTCTTACAAAGAAAAGTACTAAGCTGATTGTGGACAAGGCGTTCTAAGACTTTGGAGAGGAAAGGCAAGATGGAGATAGGACGGTATTCGGAAAAGGAAGTAGGATTAGATTTTTTGGGTAAAGGAGTGATTTTTGCCTCTTTCCACATCGATGGAAAAACACCATAGGATATAGAATAGTTTAGGATATAACATAGGATAGGAAGGATTTCGTCGAGGACAGGGAGTATCATTTTCCGACTTACACAATCACTACCAACTGCGTTCGACGTGATTGATACTACGCTTTTCTTAACATCACAATCAGAGAATTGACTAAACACAAATGGAGGATGGTCCGGAGTTGGAAGGTTTGAAATATAGTTTATTGTAGCTGTTTTCATGGTCCCATTACAGTGGGACGAAGATGAGAAGTGTTGATTCAGTAGATCAATATCTAGGTTTTTAGGAATTGATTCTTGGCGTGACTTTCCAACTCCCAGGGACTTAAGAAATTTCCAGACTTTAGCTGGATCTCCGTTTTCAACTGAGGTGTGGATATGACGGCGTTGGGCATCTCTACACACCCTATTGCAGCGATTTCGAGCATCCACAAGGATCTCCCGGTTCGATGGTGAGGGCCGACACTTAAATTTAGTCTTGGTTACAGCCTTCCTGTGCATGATGCTTCTTATATCGTCTGTAAGCCATGGTGCCGGAAGGTGTTTAATTTTTACAGCACGAATAGGAGCGTGGACATCGTACAGCTGCACAAGGTTGTCTGTCAGCAGGTTGACTTTATCATCAATCGACTCGACACTGACTAGAGGAGACCAGTCAATGCTGTTAACATCTTTTCGGAGGTCATCTGTCTTCATGCCACCAAAATTACGCTGCAGGAGGATTTTAGGTTTAGCCTTAGGTGGGCGAATTTTGTAGGAGAGGAATAATAGGTCATGGTAAGAAAACATGTCAGCTGGGCATTGACCATGCTTGCTGACATGTTGAGGAGACGAAACAATGAGAAGGTCCAAAAGTGAAGGATTACAGTTTGGAAAATGGTGCGTGGCACTTAAAGGGAGAATTGATAAATTCGACGACTGAACTATAACTATGATTGTTTTTATGAATTAATATTTAGCATACCTTGCTACGTACACCGTTCTGAACTGCATCTATCAATCTGCCTAGTCTTTTCCCAATTATGTTGGGGTCGGCTTCCAGTCTAACCAGTTCTGAGTCGCATCTGTTCGAATAAAATCTCTGGGATCAAAAATACACTGACAGTTCTTAACGTTTTGACGTTTGAAGTTTAAAAGTGCCTCCTAGGTGCCTATTTGAAATAAATAATTTGACTTTGACTTAAAAATCTGGCATCATTCGCTAGCAAAGTTCCTGATATAAATTTCTATTGACTTACAAATTGTATTTTGAGTAGGTACCTACTATAAGGTATATGTTCTTTCAAGTTTTAATGTATTAAAGGTCATCGCACTCACAAGCCGGTTCCTGGAATTGCCTCATTGCACACATGGTGGGAATGCAAATAATTTGAGAGTCCATAACTTGCCATTAAAGTAACTACATTAAGCTACATTTCTCTTTTGCTCTCTTATGTTCCGTTCGTAATACTATTGTAGGGCGAAACCACCCTGTTTGATAAAGGGTGGTAACGACCAAAAGGTCTGATCCTATCGTAAAAAAACACCCAATATGGGTAAAGCAAAACCTACACGTTACTCAAATGTCCTTTCTTTGGTATTGTTCGTTGAATCGTTGAGCTCCTTCGTTCCGAGTTGAGGCTGCACGACTACTGACAAATGCGTGCACTGACTGGACAGGTCCCCTCAATCTGTGTGGTTCATTCATCAAAAGATCATTTCAGGCACCAATCTACATGGTCGATCATGGACTTAGAGTCTGTGACCTCTGAGTTTGTTTCGGCCTTTCTTCTCAGAGTAGTCAGTTAGGAAACGCCGACCTCATCAAGTTTTTAAAATATGATTGACGTGTAAAAGTGTTTGTACAAATCTACTTCATAAATAAATCATTGTTTTATCATTTAGGAGATGTCCTATACTACCTGTAGGTACCTGTACTCAAATGTATTGCTCTCGTAACTGCACGTCGACTATTGAAGGGACTCCAAAGCAGCTCATTTTCTATCGTTCTTGTTTGTTGTTGCACTCATAAAACACATTCAACAAGTCGATTAGTATCATGTCTATGTAGCTTAGGGCTACCTAAGCCTTAGTGTAGTTATGATTTATGATACTCATCGTATTTATAATTGCGTTGTGGTACCGTTACGTAGTTACTTACAGTGAAGAGCTTGCCTTTTATGACTCCTGCTGTCGATCCGATAAAATTAATTTTGCTAACATCATCTCTTTCCAATTATCTATACGAAATTACTATTATTAATACCAAAGTTCATTGCACCAGCGAAAAGCCGCCGGATACCTAAAGGCAATTTAATTTTTGTTTCGGGCACAACTCACCACAGCACGCCTAGCATGACCACTACAGAAACGAGTTTTGTCGACGGAAGAATAGACAAAGCGATAGATCGTAGTCTAAGGGCCTGTGCACACCACGTTTTTTAAACGCGCCGTTGACGTGCGTTTGCAGCGATACAGACGCGATACGCACGCGAGTCAGACGCAGCCTGTACTGCTCTGTAAAATAAAAGCGCGCCGTCGACGCACGTTTCTAAAACGCTCGTCAACGGCGCGTTTAAAAAACGTGGTGTGCACAGGCTCTTATTTATTTATCTTTATTTCAGGCACATTACCCATAATTTGTTAGTACTTATTACTTAAACTATATTAGTATGTATAATTAATTAAGACACAAACATATAATACAACAAAAATAATACAACACAACACAACTTATGAAATACTACACATTATATCTATTATGCCATCTGGAGACACCCGGCAGCAATACATGCACTGCGCACAGGTGTCCCATCAGGTGGCCTTCCGACTTATCAGCAACAATACTCAGGAGACTGTTGTCGCAGCCTCGCATCCGACGCAGCAGTGACGCGGATCTTTTACGCATGATTGCAAAGAAGTCATCTGTACGCGCTACTGCGAACATCCCCGACGCGCTACAGAAACGCGGCAGCGACAACAGTATCCTAAAAGCATTGTTGTATTGCACACGCAGGGCATTAAACGCTCTTTGCGTGTATCTGGTCCACAGACTGCAGGAATAAAAAGCCTGGCAATATGCCCGAAACAGTGTTATCTTGACACTATTGTCGCACTTTGCAAATCTGCGGGCCAGCATGTTGCAGCGTACGGCCAATGCCCTGCGCTCTCTCTCCATATCACAGTTATCCGTGCCGTCCTCCGTAACCCAGTGACCAAGGTATTTAAACTGCTTTACTCTGTTTAGAGTTGCACCACATAGCGAGACTGGTGGTACTACTTCATAGGTCTTATTTTGTGCCATAAAAACTAACAGCTCGCTTTTCTTGGCATTATACCTTAGTCCATGGGCTTCAGCATAGCATTCACAAATACTCAATAGCTTTCTGAGGGCACTGATCGACGGACTCAGCAGCACCATATCGTCAGCGTAACTGATGTTGTTAAAAGACACACATCTCATCATCATCTTATGCATGGCGATATGTTTCTATTCTTCAGTCGAGAAAAGTCTACAATGTCAAGCATGACGACCAATTTTTCTCTACATTTGACTCTACTTGGAGGTAGACTAGAAAGATTTCTTCTCAACAAGTGTTAAATAGTCTACATCACATTGGTCCTAGGCAAGAATCTATATTGATTTTGAAGACTCAATTCAATATTTTCACCGTCCACAAATTTTCTCACTTCTCATTGGGTCGTCTTAGGGGTGGAGTTGGAGTTTACGCTTATGGGCACTATGAGCATCAAGAAAACTTTTTTTTTTTTTTTGAGATTATGGTGGTTAAGAAATTGTTGTTCTAGTCGAAAACCATGAGATGATGACAAAAAGACAGCGAAAAATTAAAAAAAAAAACTTTATTTTTTCCTTGAATTCATGTTGGGATGCTGCTTGCACAGTCGGTATCACAGGGGGTAAACTTTTTGTTATTTTTTGCCTAGGACGCACCGTTTTCGAGATATTTTCAATTTTAATTTTTTTTTTCTTTCTAGTTGATAAAAAAAACGACTATTCGCTGTTTTTAACCGACTTCCAAAAAGGAGGAGGTTATATGTTCGGCTGTATGTTTGTTTTATGTTCACCGATTACTCAGTCAATTGTGGACGGATTTTGAAAATTAATTTTTTGTATGGAAGGGTATGCTTCTGAGGTGGTCCCATTGCCACCAAATCAGAATCTGATGAGAGGATCCCATGGAAATCGAGGGAAATCCTCAAATTTTATAGGTACACCTATAGCGATTTGCGTATTTTTTATAGTAACTTGTGCATTTGCACTCGAAAAGCACCATTTGGTGAAGTGGAAAAATTACAGCACAAGCATAATGAGAGGCCTGAGAGGGCTTCTCCGTATCTGTGAGGACTATGCGGTGGCCCATGGTCTCAAGTACAATGCAACCAAGAGTGAGCTCTTGGTCTTTAAGGCGGGTAACAAATGTTATGACACAGTCCCATCAGTCACCTTAGGGGGCGTCCCGCTTACCAGAGTGACACGGTTCAAGTACCTGGGACACTGGGTGACCGACAGTTTGTCCGAACATGCTGGCCCGTAGGTTTGCACGATGTACAGAAGAGGTAGTGCTCTTAGTGGAATACCTCATTTTAGGGCATATTGCCAGTCTCTGTACACGTGCGCCATGGGTCAGTTATACAAAAAACTCGTACGGTGCTCTACGACTTCAAATATAACAATGCCTTCAGGGTGACGTCGGGACTACTGCTCTTTTGCAGTGCGTCGGGGTTGTTCGCGGAAACCGGCTCGCGGTGTGCCGGATTTTTACGCGCTGATGCGTTTGCGTATTGCGTCCCTGATGCGGCGAGTGCGCGATAGTCCCAACAGTCTTTTGGCTACTGTGGCCAGCAGGATGGACAGTCCCATAATGTGGCATTGGATGACGACTCACAGAGCGTCATTCCAATGCCTTAAATAATTTTATATATATTTGTATTTATTTTATTTAACGTGCATGTTATTTTATTTGATGTGTATTGTGTTTTTCTATTGTAATTTTTTGTAACATATGGATTATTAGTCTGATAATAAAGTTATTATTATTATTATAATAGCCACAAAAGTACGACTCATTATAAATAAAAAAAAATTTACGGCAATGGCATCGTAAAGTGTTTCTCTAAAAACTGCTATGGACTTTCAATAACAAAAATCATTTAAAAAAACCAGACTTCTATGGGATTTATTTTCTGTAACTTGCCTTCAAAATAAAAACGAGTACCTTTTTTAAGGAAAATAAGTATTAATTTACCTTTAAATTATGATTTATGGGCTATAAATAATGGGCTTTAGGCAATAAAATTAGAAAAATCCTAACTAAGAAGTATCTTTTCCCGAAACTACCGAAAGAACCGGGATTTGGTTTTGAAATACAAGCGGTATTTCAAAACCAAATCCCGGTCCTAAAACGACGCAAATTTCCGGGACTATTCACTAACGAGTTGGATAAAAAGAACTTTGTCTATTCTTGGTAGAATAGAGATAGAATTGGTCATGCTACGCGTGCAGGTCGGAATTTGCCTTGCTTCTTCTCGAGAGTTGTCCCAGCAAAATTATCTCGCGTAATTATTTTACGCACTTATACGTACCATTTTTCGTACGTTTTGACGTAAAAATATGCGTGTTTTTTTTAAAAACAGACACGGACTAAAAACTATAAAATAAATAAATTGTATTAGTTACGAATAAAGAACTAATGCAGCTTGTCACTTCTTTTAAATCCAATGATTAATTCAGAAAGTGTGGAGCGCTTTGTTTAAATAAATTGTTAAAAGTATTGTTTAAAAGTATTGTTAGTTACTTAGTATAGTTTATAATTTTTTGTGCGTTCTGTTAGCATGTTTTTTTTAACTACATATTTTTATATTTTACATTTTAGTCTAGTATATTCTTCAATTAGTTAATAAATCTAAAGTCGACGAAGTTATTTATTACTCATAGAAACGAATCTGGTGTAGTAAACTTTTCAACTTTTCGGCTCCATCATCAGATCCTCGTTACCAAGCCAAATCTATTGAACTCGTCAAAGCGAATCATATGAGCCACAACTGGAGGTGTTTACTAGTAGCCACTGAAGTGTTCCACTATCCACCTCCTGGCTCCATCATCAGATCAGCTCCAAGTTATGAAATTATAGGTATGGTCCTCCGAACTCATATACATACAAAGTTTCATTGCGATACGATAATTAGATTAGAATGTAGTATGTTGAGGAGCTTGTGGCTAAGTAATAACATCTGCACGGGCCTATCCAACAGGTTAAGCTTCGCTTGCCAGGGTTGGTCCGTGGGCGGGTGACCACCTTTACATACTGAGACTCCTCCGTGCCTCGGAAAGCACGTTAAACCGTTGGTCCCGGCTGTCATTCGTGGATCTTTGACAGTCGTTACGGGTCGTCAGAAGCCCGAAAGTCTGACAACCAGTCTTACTAAGGGGTATCGTATTACCCAGTAACTGGGTTGTGGAGCTCATATAGGCAGTTGCTGCATTTAAAATACTGGTATTCAGCTGCGTCCGGTTAGACTGGAAGCCGACCCCAAGATAGTTGGGAAAAGGCTGGGCAGATTGAATAAGAATAGTACCTAAGAACTTAACCTGTATTTTTTTTTTGTTATCCTGGTGATCCTGGTGAGGATATAAGGCCAAAATTATGAAATTATTATATTGTCATCGGTTCTTCATACGTTTGCTTTTAAAGTTGCGTGTAATTTTGAAGTTAATCGGACGTCTTGAAGTTGGAAAAAATTACGTTACTTATTATACAGGTCAAGCTAATAATAAAAGCGTGTTAAAAACAAGTTTAATGCAGTTGAATGGCACAATAAAGCATGTCCATATTTTGTCACAGTTTTAATGTATCTTACGAAGGTTAACAACTAGAGGGGCTTGTGGCTAAGTATTAACAGCCGCACGGGTCAATCGATCAGGTTAAGCTACGCTTGCCGCGGTTGGTCCGTGGATGTGTGATCATCTTTACATACCAAGACCCCTCCGTGCTTCGGAAAGCACGTTAAGCCGTTGGTCCCGGCTGTCATACGTGGATCTTTGATAGTCGTTACGGGTCGTCAGAAGTCCGAAAGTCTGACAACCAGTCTTACCAACGGGTATCCTATTACCCAGTAACTGGGTTGTGGAGCTCATATAGGCAGTTGCTCCATTTGAAATACTGGTATGCAGCTGCATCCGGTTAGACTGGAAGCCGACCCCAAGATAGTTGGGAAAAGGCTGGGCAGATGATGATGACGAAGGTTAACAACTTTTAACTAATTAATTATTTACTAAAACATGTGTTTGCAACCTGAAATTAATGTAATTATTAAATTAGCCTTGAAAGTCGACTTTGTTGCAATTTATCTGTATGTTGTTAATTATTTAACAACCGACGTTTGGCCGGAGTACGGATAGCTTATCAACTTGGCAGCCCAAATTCTATAGCCTGGTGCAATACACCACCAAATGATTTCATTGTCTTAGATTCATCAGTTCAGCCGAAAGATGTCCACTGCTGGACATAAGCCATAATCGCCACGCTTGGCAGGCGGGTTGGCGATCGCAGTATGGTGTTAAAATGCATAGAGAACGCTGCTGCTCTAGTAAGTCCCTTTGTCGCCTTTTACGACACCCACGGGAAGAAATGGGATGGTGCTATTCTTTTTACGTCCGGTTTTTACCACATGGCACACACGGTCTTAGATTGTTCACATAATAACTTCACCTTGTAAACTCAAGATTTCGAGGAGAGCTTCTTCCACCCACATGATTATGTATGTAAATTGTTATCTAAGCAATGAATAGTTGCCCAGAATATGAGGCGGTAATTCGCGTATTAGATTTCTAGACTACCTTTCCCGGTTACGACCTCAATGATACAACAAGTGCCTACCTAGAACGGAAAAAAACGTATAACCTAATTAATTTGTCATAATACATTTTAGGGTAGCCATACACGCTTAAGCCTGATTTACACGGTACAAGTTTCTGGAACGTTTAAGAGTAATAATCGCATGCCATAAATTGCGTTCAATTATTGCCACTCAAGAATCGCATGCAAGTGTTTACAAGCGTGCGATTTCCATAAAATGGCATACGCAACTTTTGCTATTCAATAATTAAATGCGGCTTCTGCTTACACAAAGGCAATTATTGCAATGCGATTATTGCATTCAAGTATTGCCCGTATTTGCGCTGCCAAATATTTCATTCAATTTTATTGAACGTCTTTTCAAGATTTTTTTTATTCCGTATTTCGTTTCCAAGCTCTTCCTGGCATCCGATTGAGCTGAAACTTGGCATACCTATGTAACTTCGGTGCAGCGGTGGCATAGCAATAATTGGTACCATGGAGCTGGTCCGATAATGCAGCCAGAAGTTAAACAAAGGAACTCCTCAACTAAACAAGATAGCACCGTCGTGTTTGGGTTAGTTACATTCGTTTTGATAAGTACTTTAGCAATGGATGGAGTCCAGGGTCTTATAGTGGAGTTGTAAGGTGGCCATAAGAAATGGAAAGATTTTTATTTGGTACTTTTTTTTAGCTCAGTAGTTCATATTTAAAGCTTGTTTGAATATTATATCATTGTGGAGAGAAGACAATTTTCATACAAGAATTACATACTTACGCGATTTTATTGTACGTGCTGTTTACACCAATACCAGTATTGACTGGCTACTACCTTGTTTAGACGGTGCCAGTCAATTGTTGCTTCAATTTTATGGTATGCCACAGACAATAAACTTACACCGTGTAAATGGGGCTTTATACTTTAACGGTAATCCTGTTTAGGCAGTCTATCTAGGTAGGCAATAAATAAGACATAAAAGCTAAGATCCTATGACGATAAAGAGTATCTACCGGTTTCCTACTAAAGACCTTACTACTTACTTTGTGTTGTCGCTTTCTATCAGATGTAACTGTGAATTCTTTTTTTTTGTATTATTCAGGTTTTTAAATGTACATTTAGTCAATCAAGCGGTTTATTCAAGCTGGCAGACAAGAGACAAAAACAGTTAATCAAAATAAAAATATATTGAGTTGAGCAAACATTATTTTAATTGTGACATTTTTGGCTGTGGTTTAAAATACTAAGTATTAATAAATAATACACTGTGTTCCTTACTTATAACAGTCTTGTCTAGTTCCAAGTGGTCTTAAGCATATCTGCAGCCTTTTCTCCAATCATTACTGCTGGGGCATGCGTGTGCACTGAAACAGTCCGCGGCAAAATACTAGAGTCGACGACGCGAAGATTATTTATACCGTGAACTCTTAATTCTGGGTCTACCACGGCCAGCGGGTCACCTACTGGGCCCATGCGACACGTCGCTATTTGATGATGCAGAGTAATAGTGAGTGTACGCAACGCACATTCCCAGTACTGATCAGAGTCGTAAGCCAACCCTCGACAAGTCGAGAAATTCGCTTTGTGCAACCGTGACCCGAAACGCTGGAACGGTGGCGTCGCAGCCAATGCCTGCACATAACGTATTGAAGCAATCAATGTTGCTACATCAATACGATGTGTGAAATAATTGTTATATAATAGAGGATAACTAAAAGGATTTTTATCTTTTAATTCAAGATATCCTACTGATTTAGGATGCAGCAACATAGGAAAAACACTCCATGTGTCCGTATTGTCTATTGTCCCGAAAGTTTTGTCGAATAATTCTGGAGAAATCATCATTCCTCGTCGCACGGCTTTGCTCCCTGATGCTCCGCCATCAGACGTAAGTGAACCGCCGAGACTTATTAATTCAATATCTGGTATTCGGTTATTTTGATTAGATAAAGGAGTTTTGATGTATCCGATACCTTCCACGCCGCCAGGACTTGCGACTACATTGTCACCGAACTGCGACCACTCCAGCAAGTTTTGGATAGATCCGTCTCTATTTTCGTTAAAGGCTATATTTGTGACATTGATAGTGAATATTAATCCCGGATACGTTATGTGATCATAAAGTGTTCGACCGACGGGCAAGTTTTGAATTACGGGAATACCGTGACTCCTGAGATGATCTTTGGGACCTACTCCTGATAACATGAGTAACTGAGGCGAGGCCACCGGTCCAGCTGACAATATTACTTCCCTTCGCGCTCTCACTTTTTTACTAAAACGATTTCTGACGTATTCTACTCCATAAGCGGTGTTTG
Source organism: Tiliacea citrago (assembly GCA_963921375.1). NCBI lineage: Eukaryota > Metazoa > Arthropoda > Insecta > Lepidoptera > Noctuidae > Tiliacea > Tiliacea citrago. Next base: position 16,724,503 of record OY992800.1, on the reverse strand, counting down.
TACGTTTGTCTATAAGTACTCTCGTCACTGTTGTTGAGGGTAGTATATGCAAGTTGGGACGTCTCTTGTTGGGGCGCAGAAATGCCTTGGCGGCGCTCAGTCTTCTGCCGTTTCTCGTATTCGTTTGAACGTATCCAAATCCGAGTTGCTCTGGCGAATTGTAGTCTATTGTCGGGCTACCCAATATTCTTGCTGCTTCTAAGAAGGCTTCTACTAACGGCGTCCTGAAATCAGTTAAGAGGAAATTAAAAACGGGTTTAATGTGGCCATTCTTCTGACATGGAAGATCCTGTTCAAGTCTACCATATTGCCCTTTGAATAGCTTTTAATTTAGCCGAAAGTTAACCGCAGCGAGCTTAATAATAGTAATATCCTCAAGTAAATGAAGTGTTAAATAAAAACAGAATGGTCTATTCGTCATATTCGTATTGTTTTTAAGTATAAGACATAGACAGATTGTTTACTGGATCAGGGCCTCGCAATTCAAATCATTGGTATTCGGTATACACCCGGATTTATGCGGCTTTATATGCACATTAATTGCTTACAACGATGTCAGTCAAACACGATTTACATTATTTATGATTTGATTTTATTAATAGTCAGATAATCTAAGTAGATAAAATGATGATGACAACATACTTGAAGTTTACGAATTCGATATTCATTTCACCCTTCCTTCCTCGATATGGTGAATTTTCATAACCATTTAAATTAGCGCGCTCCGATTTCATGTAGTATTTGAGGACGTCTTCGTAGGACCTGGAAACGAGTAGTAAAAAACTGCATTATTATGTGTAAATTAAGTAATGTGACTGTTTGAAGAAAATATCTATAGTCTGTCAAGCGATTTTGCAACACGGCAAAACAAGTTTAACACAATATAATTACGAAACATTGTATTTTTTTGTTATTGTTCATTAGTATGTCGTCCCTTACTTTTATTGGGTCAGATTTAATTGTGTAATTAACAGTATTTTCTAATATAAAAATGTTAAGCTGGGCTTTCATTACCAGCCATAGTTTCCTGCGGCTGCGATTCTGTCCCATTCCTCGGGTCGTCCTCTGGTGTAGATCATGTAGTTTATGGTGCTGGTGCCTCCTACAGCCCGCCCTCTCGGCCAGTAGCATCTCTGGTTTAACATGCCTATAACAGAAGAAAGAAAACATTAATTTATTGTGAACCTGCTACATGAACTCATACATGCGCTACATGAGAAAACTGTACAGGTGCATGCTATGAAGGATCAGAGATTTTCTGTTTATTTGCAAATCAATGTAAACACTAATTTGACTAGAAGCCAATCACTAACGCTACAGGACCAATAAAATTACAAAAAATAAGAAAAAATAGAAAAAAAAAACAAAGCAAGTTATACTAGTCTCTCGCATTAGTTACATTAGTCATATGACCATATTATTCCAAAGTACCTACTTTTAGTATTTACAGAAGACTAATTAAGAATAAACTGATGATTATCGAATATTTACCTAAACAGACTCCAGGCTGGGGTTCCGAATAGTAGGGCCAAGCATATTCCGTGCGTTGAAAGAACGGTGCAATCCCAGGGACCTCAGTGAAGAAGTTCTCAGGTCTACCAGCCTCTAGCAGAAGGACATTGACGTTGGGATCCTCAGTCAGACGAGCGGCCAGGACGCAGCCGGCAGAACCAGCCCCCACGATGATGTAGTCATACTCTGATAGTGGAGATTTTAAACCTGGAATTGTGTGGAATGTTTGTTTCAATGTAGAATTTGTCTTTATCTTTGAACTTTTTATAGAAGTGTAACATTACAAATGCCTACTTTTAACCAGTTATTTAAGTCAAGTGTTTTTTATGTCACGTAATTGCTTGCCGCAAGTACAATTGTGAGGTTCAGCAAAAAAAAAATGGTATTTATGTTTATACCTGTATTTGAAGATATTTTATATTACTTAAACAAGCTATTCAAAACAAAATTCGTTTTAGGCTGTCATTTATAAATTCTAATTGATGCTTTTTATGGATATGTTCGGTGTAGGGATTTATAAATTGTTTAAATATAGTCAATGGTAAAAAGACATGGATATGGTTTGGTCTGGCACAGACAAAGAGATATATCATCATCATCATTCTCCTGCCCTTATTACAGTTTATTTGGGGTCGGCGCAACAAATAAACATTTTTGATTTGATTTTAAACATGTCTCTTTCTTCCATACTTCTCTATTAGTCGTCATCTCGGTAGTCACTCCCTTTCTAGCCATATCATCTTTCACACAGTCCATCCATCATTTCTTTGGTCTTCCCCTACTTTTATAGCCATTGACATCCATACTCATAACTTTCCTCATGACATTTTCTCACAGACAAAGAGATAATTATATAAAAAAAATAACTGATAATATTTGAAATCCCACCACAGCTTTCGTAACTTGGCAACACTTTGCTGGAAATATTTCAATTTAAAAGACTATTATTTTGATTCAAGTTTTGGGTGAGATATTTATGTGGCCAGTTTTGGAAATATGATGTTAATTGGGACATGCTTATTGTAAGAATTGATATGATTCCGCGAGTATTTTTAGAATATAAAATATTAAAACTGTGTTTAAAGCGTATTGAATAATAACTAGAATGAAATATCTATATATCTCTTTGTCTGTGCCAGACCAAACCATATCCATGTCTTTTTACCATGTAATGAATAATTATGATAGGTACTTAACAATGCAACGCAATTTTTTGTTTCTTTTTTCTACACGAAATATCTTGTGTGTTAGAAAGAGTACGCTTTAGTACTTATATATATATATGTAGGATCGACAGGATTTACTCCGTTAGATTCGGACATCATGTGGGCAGAAGATGGGTTTCGTGCAATGAAAACACACTGGGTGCGATACACAGCGTTAATTGAAATCACAAATTGACACAATCACTACAAATTATAATTTCCACAATAACTTAGCAGAACGAATCGAGTACCAGATCCACGACGTCTTAACGCCCGCCGCGCCGATGCGATCAGACAGTTTATTTTAGTATAAACGCCATTTATACATATTATGTTTTGTTTTGAAGGGATTAGAAATATGTGGATAAAGCTTCCGTAGCAACCAAAGACATTTTACTTAGCTACCAAAGAATTTAAAATACAGTTACTTACCGTTGGGCAGTGGATACCTGTCCCTTAGTATATCGAAGAGATCACCAGGTTTCTGTGGCGTGTAATTAGGTGCCGCCGATTGCATCAATAAATTGAGTATAGGGTTCTGTATGTACGACACGTCATTTTGACAGAGTATCCAGTTCTGATCGATGATGGTCGATAATATCAGGATGGATATCACCCTTTGGAACATTCTTTATAAATTCCTGAAAAAAACGGAAAAACAAGTTAATAAAAGGATATCGTTCAGGGTTCTAACATTAACATTCATTTTTTAAGTGTTATGCTTAAAACATTTTAAATAAAAATTTTTTTTTTTGGTATTTTCAACCTCAATTAGCAGCCGGTGGAGTAATTGTGGACATTCGTTGTAATATTAAAAAAATGTTCAAGATTTATTTTCCATAAGAAAATAGTTTTTTTTTCTGGCCGGTTTTTTTCCACGTTTAGTTTTTGGGTACGAAATGCATAATGTCCTTTATCCGGAAATTGTATTATTCACTAGCTGCTGCCCGAGGCTTCGCCCGCATGGCTTTTTCTAAATTGAAATAAAAATTATAACATCAGCTATCTGCCAGTGACCTGAGTGAACTCCTGCTAAAATCAGACCCGCCGTTTCGGAGATTAATCGGAACAAACAGACAGACAGAGCAAATTTTTATTAAAAACTAACATTTTAACATCTGATTATGACCTCATTATATCGGCAAATAGACCTAAACTTCGTAGGAAACACAAAGTTTTATCTACAGCTGCACAAAGCTTATTAATAATTAATGATAATTTGGATGATGAGGCCGATACCGAGAAAGAGAACTTGACTTTTGTAGATATTAATCTATTCCACGGTTCAGAAAGTGACTCTGACTAACCGTTGCACTTAACATCTTCTACACTTCATAATTCTTCTTCTTACTTCACTTATCAGCTTCACACTAACTTTATTTCATAAAACATCTATATTTTTTTGTATACTTCCATGTGGATTAGGCCTACTGGGGACACTGCTATAAAAAAAAACGCGCCTAGATCTTCACCTCGTTAGATGGTGAGAAGAAAGAAGAAAGGACATTTAGTAACTTTTAAATGACGTGCTTGCATAAAATATTTTTTCAAAGTTGAAAATGTCAATGTTCCGAAGGTTTCAGAGATTCAGGCTTTAGTGGCAATATAGGTAATATAATGCATTTAATGATACGGAAAGTTATATCTTAAGAAAGTTTAAGAATTAGGAATAAAATAAAAAAAAACGGTTCGGCTCCATACAAAAAAATAAGAAATCGCAAATGACTTATTAAATAGTAGCTTTATCAAAAAAAGTTCCACCACATAAAATATTGCTATTAAGTAAAGGAATAAGCTGGCATGGTTCTTTTTCAAAATTAGGTACTTGATTTTCGAGCGATGCTAACGGTAGGCAGATAAAGGTTCTGATTGCAAATTGTTCCGACTGAAACTTTCGGTAAACTGAAAGTTATAGTGTATAATCATTGTACATAATTATGTATAACTTTACGCGAGCTAAGCTACGGGCACAGCTAGTTAGTGGCATGATATGATAGAGCTGGTACTAATAAGAAGAATAAAAATACAACTAAAGTTACATAAAAAGAAGCTTCCACTTTTTTTGCTGCCTGTATTAGCAACGTACACCGTTTTTTTCTGGGCAAGGTGTAATCAAGGTTCAATGTACTCGTTTAAGTCAAGTCACTAAATCTAAGGATTGGAGAGTCTGTTGTATGTGAAAATGATTAATGAGATTTTATAGTTTGGTTTTTATGGTGCCATAATTATTTTTATTACAAGCTTTTTGAACTTGCAATGTTCGTTTGTAATTTTTTGAATTCATTCAATGCATTAATTCTAAAATGTAAAAAGCAATATATTCATTCTAAAATAAACAAAAAATGAAATTGGCAATGTATACAAATAAATGATTTTGGTAACCTTTAAAGTTTAAAGAGTCATAATTTAACCAGTTTTCACGGATACTAAGACACACAGTTACCTAACACATTTACGTCTTCTTTTTAACGGACTTCGCAAAAATAAAAAATACAGCCGACTGGAGAACCTCGTCCGGTTCTCAAGTAGACTGTATTTTTTATTTTTAATGTTTGTAACCTCAGAACTTTTTCGTTTATAAACCGACTTAGAAAATTATTTTTTTATTTGAAAGGACATACTTCCAGATTGGTCCCATTGTTTTAATCAAAATCTAGTTCTGATGATGAGATCAGTGAGGAATTGAGGGAACTCCTCAAATATTATAGGCATACATATAGCGATTTTTACCCATATGAATCTACTGTGGAGGATTGTTAGATGTAACTAACTAAACCTATATCCTGAAGGCGGCGAAGTTAGGCTGCATATAGTACCCAGATACAAACAGCTTAGCTTACAGCTAACTACAATCATTAATTTTTAACCCTCTTAGGGCGTCTGCAAGTTATGTCATTGATCGTTGGAATTTGTCTTGTTTAAGTTATTACGCACGCCAAAACCAGCGCCGACCATTATCGATAGGCCAGATTCATTAAAAAATGTAACACAATGTATTTTGTATTTTATATAAGTACCAGATAATTTACTCCAGAGTACAGAGTTGGCGTAGCAGGCCAAAAAAATAATTTTCTACGTAGGTCTAAAATGAATATTCCTTATCTGAATAGCAAGCTCGTACGATCCTCTTTCGTTTTAAATGTACGGACTAAAGTTCTGGCTTGCACGCGCTAATCATGATTACGCGCGAATTTGTAATCGGAACTTACATTCGTTTTCCATATTAGGTGTCTTTCTAACTGACAGCATTCCATCATCACCGTAAAGTTTTTGTCAAGCTTGCGTACTAAGACTTTCCTGTTGGAAATATTTTCTATAGGCATAGCTCCACGAGATATACCTCACCGGGTCGCCATGGCGTCAGGTCGCGCTGCCAATTAAATGTATACAGCTATTCAGTGAGTGGCTCACCTGGCGTCCGCTTAGTTACGCAGCCAACCATACGTTTTGTTGGCGACGCGACCTGGCTGCACCACCGTGGCGTCCCCGTCCCGGTGAGGTATGGCTCTACTGGTTTATGCTATGCATTATTTAGCATCCGGAGGAAGAAAAGAGAAGGAAGACCCCGGACGAGTATCGATCACTTTAAACAATCTGCATGTTGAAAGAATGTGCTGGATATAACATAAATTTGTTGTCATCGATCATGTCACATTGTCATGTCGATCTCATTGGACGCGCGAAAATTTTAACAATTCTCTTCAAGCTTGAGTGACTCCTGCACAGATGGTATTACGCTGTCTATCGCTGAAGGCCACAATTTCGCATGCTTTTAAAGTACAGTTGTTAATAACATATTATTACAACATTATATTCGCATTGAACCAGTGAGTGGCGTTACTACTACGTGCGGACTAACATTCGACTGTCTGATGAGAATACTCTAGATTATTTAGTTTGTTTTAATAACTAACAAACCAAGCGATGACATAGTTGTCAAGTGTGCATTGCATACATATCAACCCAAAATAATAAAAATGATAACAAGTACGAGTTAATTTTGACTACCCTGGTAATTGCTACCTACCTTGGCCGTTTTTGTCTGTAGAAAGCTCGGGGGGGGGGGGGGGGGTGATCAAAAAGACGAGCGGTGTAATTGCGTAACACACTTACAGTAGCAATGGTTTTCATATACACAGTTCAACAAGATTCATTGCGTTATTTACTTTGTTGAGCTAACAAATTTTTCGAATATATGAAGCAATGGATTAGGAATATTTTTCAAAATTGTGCAGACTGTGATTGATAGTGTATTACGCAATTAGGGCGCTGTCTGCTGGTGGTGTTTATGTCTTAATGAAAATAAGTAGACACTAACTATAAATCCCAACGAACGGTTCCATCATTTCAGCCGAAAGACGTCCACTGCTGGACATAGGCCTCCCCAAAGGTGGTTTGGCATAATCGCTACGCTTGGCAGGCGGGTTGGCGATCGCAGTATGGTGTTAAAAAGCATAGAGAACGCTGCTGCCCATTCTCTAGTAAATCCCATAATCGCCTTTTACGACACCCACGGGAAGAAATACGGTTGTGCTATTCTTTACGTCCGGCACCACACACACAGCCATGCAGGGTTATTTGTGATTATTTCTGTGCTAAAACTCGGCAAGCTAGCCTGAGTTTAGTAGTTAGATGTTAGAATTGAACACTATTTATTCATTAATGTCCAGGAATCTTAGTTATGTAAGGACCTAACTTTAAAGTTGTAGGTTGGCTTTATATTTAAATAAGTTATGTTATTTAAACTTTGAGCAGGTTTAAGTTTGTTTTGCTATTTTATGGATGAAACCTAAAATATAAGTCTCTGCATTCACAATTTTGTATTATAAGTAGATTATGAACAACCTGATCATCTCACAATCTAATCACCAATACAAACTTTGTTGATCACTTTTCAACCTTATTACTATGGACATAAGGGCGAAAAGTGGTCGACCGGGAACTAACTCGGTTGTACCTATATACGTATATTTATTTGATCTTCAAAAAATGTATTTACCTTCTAATGATGTTCAGTGTCATTGAAATCAAAATTTGAATAAAATGGGGTTTGTTAAACACATGCTTATAAAAACTTACGTGGTCATGAAAATCCAAGAAAACACTGGTCAACCACTAGTTTGATAAATTCTGGTCTTACTATACGGACTGCAGTCTGCGGTACGTATCGAATTCGACTGGAGGTTGCCGACGCCCGCTTGTTCTCTGGCGAGTTTAGCGACCAGTTTCCAGCTAACCTATTTAAAAAAAAAAAAACATCGTGGTAACTTAGGTGAACTGAGCTGTATCCCTAACATCAGGTGAAATGATAGCACACCTCACCTCCACGGACAATCTGTTCTATCAACAACCTTTATATTTCTACCAGGTCCAGTCTAGGGCTTTCAAATACCGGATTTTTTCAATACCGGTATTAGTACCGGTATTAGAAATTTCAATACCGTGATCACGTGATCACGGTATTGAACTCAAGTTTTTCAAGCTTTTTTTTAAAAAAAAAAAACTAGCGCTTGACTGTCATCCCTTCTAAGGGATTCTTCTAAGGTTCATAAGAACTTTAATTAGGGCATTAATAAAACCATTTAAATACGTATTTTTGTTTCCAAATCAGTCTTTATTCTCTTTTAATAGTATAACAATTTGGTATTGATTGATTATAGGACTAGGATTTATAAACGTAATCAAAGCTTAAACTAAATGTGATATCGCAGTAGGCAATTAACTTAGAACATGCGAATTACAATGATAATGAGATCTATACTTATATTTATTATTACAGCAATCATTAGGTTTTCATTTTACTAACGCTATTATATTTATAAAAAAAAAAAACAATCATAAAATAAAAAATTAAACAACTAACAAAATAAATCAAATAGTATTTTGCAAATTTGCTGACAAACAATAATAAAAATCTTAACTTTAATATATCATATTGAAACATTTTTAATCAAAAGATATTTTCGTTTTTTTTATTTTGAAAGTGTGATCGCAAAAAAGAAAGTGCATTTAAGGTCGAATCAGAAAGCGAACTTCTTAGCCTGTTACATAAATAGCCTGCTGACGAAAAAGCACGCTCTGCTTCAACACTTGTCGGTACAACAGACAGTAAATATTTGTATGCCGCCGATAGAAATATCTCACGTCCACCCCCAGCAGTTTCAAAGACACACATCTCTACTCTTATTATTGATCTAAAATCAGTGCTTGTGGTTACAGCCCAGGCAGCATCCTTACTTTTAGGCAATTTAGAAATCTCCCTTTCTAATTGCTTTTGTATGGACGTGTCTTCATTTTCACAACTTGAAGAAGAAGAAGAAGGTTCTTCTATCGTCATATCAGCCATATTCTCACTGTCTCTTTGAGACTGTCTTGTTATGTTATTATTATATTTTAAACGTGTAAGGAGATTAACTATAATATCTAATATTTCATCAGATGTGGGTTTTATAAAGGTGTCGTCATCGCTATCATCATTACTGAAAAAAGTTTCAGGGTCATGCAAATATTGTAATACTCCAGATATTAAAAGTCGTCGCTCCTTTATGCGTCTTCGAAGTGTTTTTGCAAGATTTTGGCTTAAGTCATTAGCTTGACCATTTAACTTTGTCAACATAAATTTTAGCGCAATATCCGCTTTTAGTAAATTGGCATCCCGTTTACAAATTTCTAATACAGTTACTTTGACTACAGAAAGGCTGTTGTAAATATTTTTTAATATTGTCAAATGGAATTCGTCTAATTCGAAATCGGAGTTTAATTTTAGATCGATTAAAACTTTTAAAACACAATCCTTTAGTTTCAAAAAGCGTTCAATCATATCAGCCATACTGCTCCATCTTGTCTTGCAATCTAGTATTAATGTCATTCCTTTTTATGAGTTTCAATGACATATTTTTGTAACAAATCATTCTTTGTAGGGGACTTACGAAAAAGTTTGACTATTTTTCTTACTTTATCAATGAGGTTTTAGTAAATAAACTCAGGTCTTTCTGTTTCGAGCAATTGTGCTTCAACATAATTCAAAGCATCGTCACCGCCTTGATGATCAGAATTGTCACCTTCACTGTCAGTTTCAATGTGAGGATTTAGCGGTGGAACAGAAGAAAAGGTTTGTTGAAATTGGTATTTATACAACACGTCTATAACAGCTAGCTGGATGCCATGCACCAGACGGAGCTGATGGTGGCCTTCAAAACTTTTTCCCATTTTAGTCATCACACTGGCACCGTCTGTAGTAAAAGCTATAATATCTTCATGTAAATTAAGGCCAAATTCTTGAAGTCGTTGTTTTAGGTATTGGATACCTACATCTGCTGTCATGGAGCCTAATATCCTGACTAATCCTAGGTTCGTGTAACCGCTTTCTAAATCAATATTATGTACATTAATGTTCATGTACCTCTTATTATTAGTTGCTGTATATTCATCAAAAGTCAAAGTAAATCGTTCCTGATCACGAGTCTTCAAAGTCTTGAACTGCGTTTTTATTTGATTTTTCAGATCATCGCTTTTCTTTTGTACTATATGGGTTATAGAAGCTGGTGAAGTCGGTAAATTATAACCAGAATTCTTAAATAGTCTTCGCATATCTTCCGATGTGCAATACTTACTCAAAGGGATACCATCCAAGGCGGTTATCCTTGAAACAACTAATTCCATTGAATGAGAACTTTGAAAATAGTCTGAAACTCGAATTTTCTTTCGTACTGGTTCATCTTGTACTGCTAATTCTGGTGACACTTTTTCTTTTGATGTTGAAGGTTGTGGGTTTTCTATAGTGGATGGCTTTGATGATGAAGCTGTGCTTTCATGTGTATTTGATTTATGTATTGAGCGCATATGAGTGCGCAATCCGCTAGTGGTTCCACCAACAGTCTTGATGATTTTATTGCATAGGTTACACTTTGCAGTGAGTCGATTTTCAGCGGCAGTGAAATTATCCCATATGCCAATAGTAGTACGTTTTCTTAAAAAAAAATTGTATGTTTTCGAATCTGACTTTTCTGGAGTCGACCTAAAACAAAGAGAAAACCTTTATGACCTTCGGTTATTTATTTATTTTTATACCTCTGCTAACAACTAAACTTACACTTTCAAATGTATAGTATTTAGTCAGGTTTAGGATAAATACCTACATTGAAATTGTCATTAATCTATAGGTATGCGATAACGCCGTGTTTGCCGTGCACTACAACCAGAATTCGGGAGAGATTAGTAGGCAACTATTGTCTGCATGCACTGCGCGGCTGGACAAGTTTTAAGCATTTCTTTATACTAATAAAGAATGTCAAGCTACCTTAGTCCTAATCGCTGGCTTCCGAGGGTGGTATAAGTATTAGAATTGTCTAAAAACGCAGTTCTAATAAAGTTTAAGTAAGGATGGCGCTGGCGTCCTATTGTTTACTGGCTGATACATTCGACACGTACCTAATTACCTATGCTGCCCTTAAAAGTCAGCAAGCGTCATGATTCGTGTCTTTCTTATAGACTTGTTCTTTCTTACTAAAATACCAATTAAATGTATAATTTTGAATTGTTTCTTCGTACATGAACGTAGTTAATAAGTACTAATTAGGTAAAAGTTAGAAAACAAAGTCACATCTAAACCGCTCAACTATTCAATTTTTACTATTTAATTGAAGATCTAACGGATAACGTGATTCGATATAGTAACAATGACATTAATCAAAGTGGAAATGCAATTTTAGATGCTTCAATCTGTTGTGAATTCGTGACTCGTCATCAGTTTTTACAAAAAAAAAAAGATATGATCGCGTGATCCGTTAAAAATTCAGACAAACCCCCAGAAAATACAAGTATTAATATTATAGGTGTACTTACATGTTTCTCGTTAAGATCACAAACTTATCAAAACTCACAATAACCAACTTCACTTGCACATGTTACCCGGGCGGCTTTTGTGTTACTACTGACTAACAAAACAATAACGTCGTTTGGCTCGCTCGACCGACTCAGAAACCGATTGTTTAAGAAAGGTGCGGGCGGGTGGGCTGGAGATAAGAGTTGGCGCTTAATACACAAGTGTGAAGTGTGAGAATAATATCACATAGTTATTTATATTATTTAATACAACTTCCTGCTACTTATTACAACAAACCACAATAATTAAAATTATAAAATGATTGTAATACCGTAATCACGGTATTGGCTCGTCAGTACCGGTATTGAAAAAAGACCAATATTTATCCGTGATTACGGTATTACGGGATCCCGTAATACCGGTATTGAAAGCCCTAGTCCAGTCACTGGTTTAAAACAATAAGTGGATTGATGTAGATTAGCTTACCGCAATGCACTTAAATGATAAAAAAAAAAAAAACAATGTATGAAAATGTTTGTAGGTAAATAAAATAAAACACAAGAAAACACTGAACTATCACTTGTCGGTACGGTATATGGTACATGTATCAAGTTCGACTAGTGTGCCGACGCGCGACGCCCGCTTACTTACTGGCGACTTTAGCGACCACTGCCGCGCACCCTAAATTGCGTAACATAGTTTGAATCATAATCCGAGAGTTTTGAAGGATATTTCTAATTCATTGCTTCATAGGCTTGAAAAATTCGTCTGCTCAAAAACGTAAATACCGCGATGGATGTGGGTGAACTGTCAAAATGAAGCCCATTGCGAACAATTGTCATTTTATGTGTGTTACGCAATTGCCCATGAGGTAAGTGGTGACTAATGACACAATCTGTTCAATAAACTTTATATTTTCATCAGGTCCAGGGACGACTCATTTGCCTTATTGGAATCCTGAACCGATTATACAAGAAAAAAAATACACAAATTGACTAGTGGAAAATGTAAATATTTTGTTCAATTTTCCGAATGAAAGGTGACACTGATAAAAGATGCAGGCGAATGTGCTCGCTCTACGAGAACATACTAAACAGCTAAAGCCACCACCGATTTAGAGTAGGCTAGATACCGCAAGTTCTTTAGATTTAGATAGTATGAAAACCGAGCGTGTCATCTTTTTGATACCTACGATGACGTCACCCCACCCCAGCCGTTCAGTGATGTGCTCAACGTAAACAGAATCATTTCAATCGCTACGCGCGTCTGTGAGCTAATAGACTTCGTCAGGAGTGCTGAAGTGAAACTTCGGGGCACGCTGGTCGGACGGCTTGTGGTATCTAGCCTACTCTAAATCTGTGAAAGCGACCCTTACCTGACAGCATTTTTTCATGAGCATCGGATGCATACCTAAATGAAAAGCTAACAGATTTTCAGCTTAACCTTTCAGGCCCGGGGGCCTGAGAGGTTAAGGGGGTTGCGCTAAGGTAGCCCGCGAAATTCAAATTTTATTACGTTTATTGCAATTTGCAGGTCAGTAACAGGTTGTATGTTGATCTAAATATGATTCGCGGCCGTAACAAATATGGCTTTACAGAATTAAGGCTCTTACACTCTCACGCGATATCGCGGGCGCGACAGGCACCGACAAAGACAATTCTTTTGTCGGTGCATGTCGCGCCCGCGATATCGCGTGTGTTTGTAAGAGCCTTTATAATTATTAGAATTGACAATAATGCTTCAGAGTATCCAAATTTGAAAGGATATTATATCCCTGTCGACATTCGTCGGCGGCAGCCGTAGATGCGTCGACGGCAGACGCCAATGCTTCGACGGCTGCAGTTGCCTCTGCCGTTGGCAACGTGCCGCTCGTGTGTATGAGCGAAAACTAAGTCATGTATATCATCGTGCTGGTTGACATTGTCGGAAGTCTCAAAGACATAATCGAAGAACTGTACGATAGGTCGCTAAAGGTGGGGCCTGAAGGTTAACACTTCGATAAAAATGTTCAAGTGCACTGACACAAGCACATACTGCATCGAAGTTTAGGTCCGGCGTATAAACAAAGTGAAAAAGTTCGTCTTCCGTGGACAAGGCACCAGTCTGGACAAAAACAGCCAGAAACGCGAACTGAAGCACCGAATACAACTGGGCTGACCGGGCTTTTGGCAAGTTGTGCGATGTGCTCATAGGGCAACATACCACTGAATCTGAAGCGTCGAACTTATGAACAATGTGTCCTCCCCGTCATGGTGTATGGGGCTAAAAAATGGTCTCTCGCAAATTCAACGAAAGGGCAATGTTGGGGACTTGTTCTCGTGACCGTAACAGAAATACAGAGTTCCTAAGAAGAAGGAAGCTAACCAACATAACCTTTGCACGGAAGAAGTGGAAATGGGCAGGCCACATATGCTGCAGACCGGGTGGTAGACGGGGTAAGGTGTTGTAGCGGAGACCCAGAACTGGCCATAGGAGCGCGTAGGCAGGCTACCAGCCAGGGCCTCAAGTCTGCTATTACAATAGTGTCAGAATGGTCGATCATTGATTTCATAATTGTTGATTTTGACAAGTTTGGTAATCTACTATTATAATGGCGTCATTATGACTTTCCAATGGTCGGCAACTGACACTACATTGAAAGAAATTGCAAAGAAAATGATCGACCATTATGAATTTACCAGATTACGAACTTTTAGCAAAATGACAATGGCATGACAATGGGATCGTGTTGGAATGACTGAATTTATAAAAATAGCAGACTTGGGCCCCAGGTGGATTGACGTCCCGGTCAAAGTAGCAGGCAAGAGTTGGATGCGGGAAAGACCCAAAACCGGGTAAAATGGCAATGGCGTGGCGTGCAAAGGATGTGCCTTCGACCCGCGTCCCGTTTGACTCTTCGCTAATAAATATCATTGAAATTCCTACGTAAAGAAAACAATTTAATTGTTAATAAAAAAATGTTTTAATGAAACGCTATTACGCTACCTAGCTATGTTATTAGAAATTTGCTTAACATTTTGCGGTACACTAAACACCCCAGACGTAATAAAATTTCTATTGTCTCGTACAGTGACCTTCAAACGAATATTACGCATACAATTTTTAATACGAAATGTTTTCTTTTATTTTTCAACTACTGTTACTTAGTTATACACTATACAACCACGAGTTTTACTAACAGGTCGATGTTTTAGTATTGGTGCTATTTTGTTTGACCTTTTATTTCCTGACCCTATACTTACTCATTACGATTATTATGTTACGCTTTAATCGTGCCCATGTTGGTCATCTAAAGATAGATAGATGGCTTAACCATTATGTAGTGGCTTTATAAAATCCAATGATATATTTTTTGAAGAATTTTACGTACCTACATGACGTGCTTTTATTATTATGTTGTATGTTGTGCTAATTCTCTTTATTTTAGAATCTGAATTCTTCGGGATACAATAAATACTCCAGGGTTATCTCAGGGGGACAAACGAGACCGTGTTGTCTACTCCCCGACATATCCAACGGGGACTTTCATGTCAGTTCCTAAGAGTCGCAAAAGAAGGCTTATGACGCAAAGCCCTGCCCAATTCTAAAATATAAAGTAGGAGAGATTGTGAGGGTCGAGCGTCAAGTTGTTCCGAAGTTTCAGGGACCACCCTATAGAATTACTAAAATTTATGGTTCGATCTATCGGTAGCAAATCGAAGATATTCCCTGACACGAAAATCGAACTGGTCTTATTCGACAGTTGTTGCAAATCACAAGAATAGCACTACTGGTTGAACTTTAATAGACTACATTACGAATCGTCTGGCAATGACAGCGAATAACTTAATTATGTATTCTTGAATATATTATTATTTAATTCGGATTAACGAACCTTCACTTATTTCAGTTTTACCTACATGTTTACCTTTTCAGTATCTGGGCCATGAAATAATGCCCGTTACTGTACACACTATTTTCAGATTCTTAGATATAGATAATTAAATAATGTCTAGTGAGATCATATCTGGCCATGGAATAATGATATTCAATGTGGGCCCTGAAATAATGCCCGTATATGTACAATGTACATACATCGAGCCATGAAATAACGCTCGTTATTAATATAACGAGCGGTATTTCATGGCTCAATGTATGTATAATTTCGAGCCACGAAAAAACGCTCGTTATTAATATATAGCGTTTTTCATGGCTCGAAATTATTTATTTAATTTAATGTTTGTAATTATAGTGGGCCATGAAGTAATGCCCAATATTATGATTTATGATTATATTATGATTAATGTTGGCAAAATGACAATTGTTTAATAAATCTATAAACTTTTCTTTCCACTTGTTATAATAGGTACAGGTCGCGTCATGTAAAAAGAACGCTGGCTGTCAAGCTGTACTCCACAATGATGATGTGTTATTATATTATTGTAATGTAATAATTTGTTTAATAATTATTGTGGTTGATAACATTTAGACTAGGTATATTTAAGGTAGGCATTTTGTTTGTGCTTTCTTTACACGAGAACGTAAAATGTACCTTGGATGGCCGACTGTTATCACAGTAAAGTATATCGCATTTTATTCAATTAGCTATGTTAAATTAAATCTGTTTTAATATTAAAAGTATTGTTTTGACTTTTGTAGTACCGACTGAGTTCGTAGATGACACGACTAACCAATATCTGCAATAGGCATCTGCGGGCCGAGCACGGGCGTGCCAAGACGTTAGTGACAAGACATGATGAATTATGTCATGTCAATTTGTACTAGCATTTTATGAAAAAACAGTTTTATCGCTCAAACTGTGATAAAATGTGTGACTCAAGTCATGGTCATGATCAAATGGTGTTATTTGCTTATGAGACATCACAGATTTTTAAAGAAACAGAAGTAAAGCTTGACGACGACTTAAGGAAAAAAATTGCTTTACAGCATGCCACATCGGCTTCATGAAGTGATACGGGCTCGTGGAGGAAAACATTAAATTGACAAAAAATCTTTTATTTTTCAAGATGTACTGCGAAGTGTATTTTTGTTGTCATAAGTTAGAAGCGAAATTTTCTTATTTTTTAGTATTTAATTAAAGTTATATAGGATACAAAACGTTACACATTTTTTTTTACATATTAATCAGTCATCTGCAGTATACTATAGTTTCGCAAATTAGTCTTATGTATTTAAGAAACTATCACGCCATTTATTAATTAGCGACCCGGAATTTTTGCGATCCAGTGTATTTGATTTTGTCTGTAAAAAGTGTCTATTATTTCTAAACCCTTATTTTTAAAAGCCTTGAACCTGAATAACAGTTAATTTTCATATTTAAACTATTATTAGATTCTCTGTAAGAGTACAGAGTCCACACCAGGGCTCCCCAAACTATTTTGGACAAGTGACCCCTTTTCCAAAATGAACTGTTACCTCAGACCCCCATGGCCAAATTACCTTCTTTTAAGATCAACCCCCTTATTCATAATGGTCCGCTAACTTAAAACAGCTGCTACAGAGTGTTATTTTTCATTCTGACTTAGGTCAATAGAAGAAGACAGAGTGAGAATTAGCAATGCTTTAAGTTAACAGACTATTATGAATAAGGGGGCCTATCTTTAGTTTTTTCCTATTGATACAAAATACCTAGGTACTAAGGTACCAATTGCGAAACTTTGCACTTGGTTAAGTGAGTAAAGTTGACTTCATTTTCTCATCAAAATTTAACAAAATAAAAAGACATACAATTCAGTAAATATCAAGTTTAATTTATTATGATTATTACAAATTAAGTACTTAAAGAATCTTAAGTAGGTAGGAAATTATATTTAAAAAAGTATTAATTCGCAAAGAGAAAATAAAACTTTCAGTGTGATGGACGAACCGAAATCTACCAATCTAGCTACATCCGGTTCAATATTGGTGAGTTGCAGCCTTAAATCTCCACGTTCGTTGATTTTTAAACGGTTTCTTTGTTTCGTCAAAATGTTTGTTACCACACTGAAGCTTTTTTCAACTAGATATGATGATGGAAAAGCGATAAGGTATTTTTCAGCAATGTTCGACAATGTAGGATACTGTGTTTCAATGTTGCGTTGCAACCAGAACTTCTGATAGCCTTGGTTGAACTTCTGCTTAAGCTCTTCGTCTGTGCTGATGGTAATCAACTCTTCTTGCATTATCACATTGGCTTCTTCTATGGCTGTATTGTACGGATTTATTATCCATTGAGGAATTAGTAAATTTAAAAGATCCTCAAACCTCTCCGTAAAATCCTTGTGTAATGCGTCCAAGTGAGTCACATATAATAAAATGTCATCTTCTTGAAGCATTTCTGGTAATTTTGACAAATGCGGAAACTGCGAATATTCTTTTCTGCCTAAATTTTGTTTATAAAGGATTAGTTTACCCACGAAGGCCAATATTATTGATTTTGTTTTAATCAAGTTAAGATCGTCACCCTGCAGCTGCAAATGAACTTTGTTGAACATTCCAAAGATATCAGTCAAGTAATAAATATCTGTTTTACAATTGTTCAGATTTTCTTTAAAATTCGGATCTTTTTTTTGTAAAAACTCGCAACACAGATTCAAAAATGGCTGAAAATCTTTCTAAGCAAGAGCCTCTTCATAGCCAGCGAACTTCAGTGTGCAGAAATAATCGAGAAAAGACTTCGTCGTTTTCCTCACATAACTGAGCAAATAACCAAGAGTTCAAAGAATTGCTTCGAATCTTGTTGATAGCATTTATTACATATTGTAAAGACTTATGCAATCTAGGACTCAGCTTTTTTGCTACTAAATGCTGCCTGTGAATCACGCAGTGAATGACCAGTACATCAGGCAGTTGTCGCTTTAAGTGAGCTATAAAACCACGATGACGACCAACCATAGACGGTGCACCATCAGTCGCAACAGAAACAATGTTCTTCCATAGAATAGCTTTGTCAGTAAAAAAATGTTCCACGGCTTGAAAAATCGATTCTCCTCTGGTATCAGTCTCTAAATATGTAGCAAAAAGCAGTTCTTGGCACATATTTTCATCTTTGATATATCAAACATATCCTAACAACAGAGCTTCATTGCCGGGTAATGTAGACTCGTCCAACTGGAGAGAGAATCTGTTGGTCTGTAAGAACTTGCATAAAATGTTTTCCACATCGCGTCCCATCTCGTCTATGCGTCTCTGAACGGTGTTATTGCTCAAAGGTATTCTCTTTAAAATATTATGTGCGGGTTTGTGCAATACATTGTTAATTAAGGACCTCCGCAATGGCTGGTAAGATAAGCTGCTCTCCAATTATGTGGGGTTTCCCCGACTTCGCTATTAGTAAAGATATATTATAGGACGCTCGTAAACCATCATCGTCTTTAATAGATGATGACGCAAACATCGATCTTATGGATGGCCTTTTGTCTAGTTTATCTTTAAGTGCTTGAAAAAATGACAAGGGCTTACTTTTTTGGTCAGCATGTACTCTTGATAAGAGGTCATCCATTTTTGAAGGCTTCATGGCATCGTTACTGAATACTTTTTCACATATGAGACACATTGGCAAGTGTTGATTTGATGGAGATGCAATAAATCCGAACTTCAAATAGTCCAAACTGTATTGTCTGCATTTTTTTTTGGTGTCCGCCATCATAAAACTCTTAGTAATCCTGCAAATACAAAAATAAGAAACTACCTAAATAAAAAACAATAATAAACTGTTAAATTTACTGGTAAATTTTTACAATTGAAACAACTGAGGCAACTGCAAACTGTTGCAAACAATCTACAGATAGCTCAACTGATCACTATCACACAGTGGGGCAATGCAGACAGCGTCCCCAAGACGCTGGCTGCATTGCCCCACTGTATGGCAATGCTGATGCGCTGTGCCGGATAAAAACTGTTTGGTACTTACCCTGTTAATTTTTCATAAACTGCAGATATCGTATGGTTACGCTATTAACTCGCGTAGGAAGCTCAGCATTTTGTAAATTCTTTTTCAGACAATTAACTTCTCTTAATTTAGCTATGTAATAACTTTGTAATCTCTTGAAATAAATGAGTACTTATATGAGTTATTATCGTTCAAGCTCCAACGAATTTCAAAACGCAAATGAACTTTCAGCCTTTTTTTTTTTTTTTTTTTTTGTATGGCATCTCGCAGTTGACCTTGAGAGGCCGTGACTGCTTAACCGGTCTTTCCTGTGGCTGCCCTAAGGTATTAGCTTAAAGCCTCCAGCCAGGAGCGTAAATATAAGTATTAAAAACTAAACGACAACGCTCTAAGGGCACCCCCTGTGGGGTACGAACCTCTGCTTAGGGCGTCGTTGGGGAAAAACAGCAAATTTGGGGACGGGCTGGATCGAAAGTTTAAATTCATGATTATTAACGGCGATTACTATTAAATGCTACGGCTAACTCAGCCTCGGGGCTGGCGGTTCGACGTGCAAGGGACGGGGGGGAAAAATTTATTCTTGAACTTCGCGTGGTACCTCGGCGGCGAGGACGGAATGACGGTTTGTGTTTGTGCACTGTACTTGTGGCCCTATTGCTTTCCTGAAGGAGAGTAATGGGGTCATCCGGGTCTGAGAGAGTGTGCCTAGGTCGGCGAGTCTGACTAATTTGAGATGGCCTATAGCTAGCTGCCTGCACAACCAAGGGGTTGCGATGTCTATCTGCGGACTCGAAGAACCGCTTTGTCGCGCGTTTCAAAAACTGCTTGATGGTGGGGATTCTAAGATCTACATGCAGGGTTTCGTTCCGAACGAACCATGGAGCGTCCGTAATTTTACGGAGAAATCGGTTTTGAAGTGCCTGCATTCTGTGAATGAGATGGGGACGGGCGTGTGCGAAAGCGGCACACGCGTACGTCATAATCGGCCGGATGCACGCTGTGTAAATACGCAATTTGCCCTTAAGGGACAACTTGCTGCGTGAGTTCAGAACGCAATGAAGCCTACCGAGAGCGAAAGCAGCGCGCGAACGCACTTGCTTTATGTGCTCAGCGAACGAAATGTGGTGATCTAAGATCACACCGAGATATTTGGCTCACTTCTCCCAAGGGATAGGCTTGCCAAACATCTTGATCTGTCGTGGTAGGTCCGGTCTACGCCGGGGCCTAGAAAAGAGGACCGCTTGGCTCTTATCAGGATTGACCTCGATCCTCCACTTCCTGAACCAGTCACCGAGTCTGTTGACTTCGGTCTGTAGGATGCGGGAGATCTGGTCTTGACTGCGGCCGGTGTATTAGATGGCCGTGTCGTCTGCGAACAGAGCTAACTGCGCCTTTCTACTTTTTGGGATGTCACTGGTGAACAGCGTGAAAATGAGCGGAGCCAGCACAGACCCCTGAGGGACGCCTGCGCGGATCGGATGAGGGGAAGAGAGCGCACCCTCGATGCGATAGCGGAAGGTGCGGTCCAACAAAAAGTCCCGTAAGATGAGCACGAGACGATCTGGCACACCGAATTTGTATAGCTTATACAATAAGCCGTTGTGCCAGACTTTGTCGAACGCTTTCGCAATATCGAAGAACACAGCACCCGTCATGAACCCGCGCTGGAAACCGGCGCTTATGTGTTCTATGATACGGTGGATCTGTTGTACGCAAGAATGTTGGGTTCTAAAACCGAACTGTTCGTTGGGGATGAGCCCCTTCGTCTCGGCGTAGTCTCTGAGACGCTTATAAATAAGCCTCTCATAGACCTTGCCGAAAACTTCGAGCAAACTGATAGGACGGTAACTGGAAGGCTCGGTCTTAGGCTTGCCGGGCTTCGGGATACCGATGACGGTGGCATTTTTCCACGACTGTGGAAAAAAGTTATTACTAAGAGCACCATTGAAGATGGTGGTCATTAGCATGATCAGGTGAGCTGGGAACAACTGGACCACCCTATTGGTGATACCGTCTGATCCAGGGGCTTTACGGGGTTTCAGACCCTTGATTATATCGTGAACCTCGTCCGGGGAGACGGGGTCTAGAGGACAATCAGGGTCTTCGACCGGAGGGAGAGAGGCTCTACGTTCGACTTCGGCATCCACCTCGGCGAGGTGAGCCTGGTCTACTGGTTGAGAGCTAGGCGAGCACTGGGTCTCGAGGCTGTCAGCTAGGCATTCAGCCCTGTCGATGTCGTCGAATGCTATCGTCCTGTCGGGTCGTGTCAGGGGAGGCATAGAGACTACTTGCTGGGACTTGAGTTTCCTCTGAAGTTCCCAGAATGCCAGATGAGTGGGCTCTAGCTCGCTCAACATCTTGTCCCAGTTACCGTCACGCAGCTCGGCCAAGCGTGTCTTTACAGATCTCTGCAAATAGCGCATGTGAGCTTTGTTGGCGTCACAGGGAAAGACGTCGTAGGCACGAGTAGCCGCGTTCTTCTCAGTCAGCAGTTCACGCATATCGTCCGGCAGCCTCAAGCGATGTTCGTCCATCGCCGGAGCTTGCCTTGAACAATCGTTCAGGACCGATTGTATGTGTTCCGTGAGTGAGCCGATCGCGGCCGTCGTGTCAGCGATTGAGGTAAACTGATCTGGTATAGAGTCTAGTAGAGGGGAAGTGGTGGATTTCAAGCGATCGCTTACTTTCCTCCAGTCCGTGACTAACTTTCAACCTAAGTGCAAGCTCGTTAAATAGAAAAATATCAGGAACATGTTTGGACTTGCAACTTGATCATGAATTCGTTCGTGTTAAATCGCGTAAGCGTCAAATAGAGAGCAAGTCAAATCGCGCCTGAAAGATGTACGCTCGAACTCATTATCTTGCACAAACTTGTCCACATTGACTTGCCGAGTTTTTCATCTTGTACGAACTTGAGACTTTACATTACTACAACAATGCTATTTCCTACAAAAATATTAATTATTCTTAGTACACGTAACACAACATAAACAATACAGTACCTACCTACCTATCTTGAAAGTTTTAAATAAGAACTTGTGTTAATTTAATAGGGGTCGATTTTTAGACAGTCAGTCAGTTTTCGTTTATGTCGACCCCTAGGAAACCGATATCGACCCACTTTGGGAATCCCTGGTCTACACTATGTTATTGCCATTGTATTTTGTTACAATATGTTGAATTACATCGGACTTAAACATAACTGGCGAAACGTGCGTGTACTATATGTCAAATTGTGTTATGTCAAATTATTGGAGCAATACAAACATAACATAACATCAAATCACGCCTGTAATCCCCGAAGGGTTAGGCAGAAGTGTACACTGTACACTCGCAATATAAACATAATACTTATTAATAACGACGAATTTACTAACGTATTGTTTTTTTTTTGTTACAGGTACCTACGGCAAACTTGCGAAGCGGGTGAACTAACACGCCAGTCAAAACAAACATTGTTTTCAATATTTGAACATATTTGAAGTGAATGCAGTAATGTACTCCGGGGTTCCCTAAATAAAGTAATTAATCGTCCAGTTACCAGTCAGCCTTTAGTAATAGGCTAGTTGACAGATTTTGAGAAACAAACTAGTAATGTTCTAGGTGGTTTAATATCTCAAAATATGCAAATTTTTGGGTTCATTCGAGTAATCGATTCTGGTCAAACCACGCTGGGGTCGGTGCATTTCATTCATTTAAATATAATATAAAATAAATGATATCACAGCTGGCATATTTAACGGTGAAAACAACAGTACAATTATTTTGACACTTCTTTGTTAATACAATAAGCATCTACGTAAGTTTCCTCATATTTTAACTTGGGGTTGCTGAAGAGATGCTTTAAGCTTTATAAAATTGAGTGATTTTGTCTGTACTCTTAACCGTTCAAAGTACTTTTTATTAAAAGTATGTACTTACAAATTGAGTACATATGGGGGTTTTTTTTTTTTGGGTGGGAAATTATCAAATAACTTCTCCCGCTCTGGGCGGGGAGGGGGGCGTTTCAGACTTTTACTGACGTGTTCCTTCCGTTGCCTGTGTGCCAGGGCCACGATATCCCTTTCGGACAAACTCGCTACCCTGGCGGACCCTGTCAGTTAGTGCTGACATCTGTTTGAGGCGCGCGGGTAAGACAACGCACCGTCGACCCGGGCCTGGTTCTTGTAAGACGTCGAGCTACCTATCGCTCACCGTCCGCAAGCCCGCGCCTACGGTGGCCGGGAATTGGTCTGCGACTCCCGACGTCCGGGGCGTCTCCTGCGGCGACTAGGGGTGCGAGGGCGCGACCCTTGCCTCTCCCTCACGCGTTCCGCCTCCTCCTTCGCGAGCATTACTGCCTGGATTAGGACATATGATACTTTTTATACCGATTTTCCCACGGGATCGCGACTTATGCGGGTGAAACTGCGGGGCGCTGCTAGTAAACTTATAAATGGAAAAACGTGATGGGGATGCTGGGAGCAAGACGTGGTATGTTCATGGTTTTGTGAGTCTAAAAGGAGACTTAGTCATGCAGAATAGGTACTGAATGATACACATTATAAAAAGATTAGATACTTCTGTAATTGGTGAAACTTAAATTGATTTATTTACATCACAGATTAGTGCCTATGTGGAACCCAGATCCAGGGGCTGTGCCAGTGATTACTATACATATAGGTCTCAATATTATCATCTATTTTATTTTTTAACCCCTGTATTCTTTATGGTTCTCAAAACCACAGAAAACCATGCCAGCCATACATAACCAAAACAACTATAAAAGATAATTATAGACAGAGCAACAGTTGGTTGTACCTATTTCACCAGAAATTGAAATTGTTAGGAAGAATTGTTTGTTACTTTTATTATTATACCTTGAATGCTATACCTACTCGTATGTTAGAAATAAGAAATCCTCGTATTTTTATTACTTTTATTTATGCCTCAAATGCGATACCTACTAGTATGTTAAAAATAAAAAATCCTCGTAATTTTTTATTTTTATTAGTATTTATTGTTTTTACAACTAGTCTTTGATCATCTACCATTGTATCCAATCATCATTCAGAACGTCACAGCAACCAGTATAATTACCGTGGAACTTCACAGGTATTTCGTTTGACTATTCAATAATAATGCCCAACCTATAATGTTTCTTTCAAAAATATAGCATTTGTATGAAGAGGCATCTAAGATTTTGCCTTAAATTGTAATATTTATCGTACCTTTTTCTGATTCTGATTTTGTTACCAGTTCCTTTAGTATGGAAAGTCACACCGCAAGCTCGATCTGTCACTGTCAAGTGTCATTCATAGCGTCTAAAAAATTTGCCGCCAATGTACGGATTTCTTCGAAAATTAATAAAGTTTCAGGTAAAATTTTCTAGAAAGTGAATAATGGTGCTGGTGGTAAGTGATTTATAGTGTTACGCTTTGTTATTTTTGTAAGGTAAAACTATGGTAGATTAATGGAGTAGGTATATTAAAAGGATCTAGTGGTCGCCCACTGGTCGAAATTCTACCCTCTCTACTTATAATCTATATTATAAAGTACTTACTAATTACATGCTATTAAAAAGTACTTACTTATTCCATGCTCAAGCTGTCAGTTCTGTCACCTATCTATCTTCAAGTCATGAGGCCCCTGGTACTATGTGTGTGTGTCAAAGGCATGGTAGTGTGTGTAATGTTTTTTTTATTAATTTAATTTATTTTTTAATGCAGATTATATACGAATATTAGTTTTCTGCACTCCTCCTCCTTAAAAACTTTAACTGTGCCAAATTTCATATTCCTACGTCTTCGTATTTTTCGTAAAAAGGGGTACTAAGTTTTAGATTCACGTATTAATTAAAGCAATTACACGTGTGTGAACAAAATGTCGGATAGACTGGTTAAGTAAGATAATAATAAATTATTGATAATGTTTTATAATATATTAACTATGTACAGACGCCACCACATCAAGCTACTACCATCTGTCAAATTTCTTTAAAAGATTTTCAACTTTATCCTTAGAGCATAAGGTTCAAGGTTGATTGGTTAAAATTTGACAGTTTCGGGTAGCTTGTCTTGACCTGCTGGCGTCTGCAGCATTAGTGACTATAAGGTTCAATTTGCGAATCCCGTTGTAAGTTCTTAGTTTCGTTGTAAGTACTTATGATAGCTGTCACCAATTAAAAAAAACCGGAAAAGTGCGTGTCGGACCACGCACAATGAAGGGTTCCGTAGTTGGGATGAATTTATCCGAAAAACAAACTTAACATTGTAGTTGAAAAACATGTTCTCCTATACATCGATATACGCCACGGTAAATTTTCCAACTGTAAATGTAAGTTTGTAGTATTATCACATAAAAAAAATACTTTTTACAAAGTATTTTTTTGATGTGATACCTAATACTACAAATTATCGATTTTCGGACTTTTTCCTTTATTTGTGAGCTGAGACCTTGCTTCTTGCAAAATTTCATGATTCTAGATCAACGGGTAAGCGGACGTACCCTATATACAAATACAGCGGGAAGTACTCTATTAGGTTTTGATTTAATTGCGAGTATCAAAATTATGTCGCATAAATCGCCGTTTTTTTCTATTGCTTTGACATAGAATTTTGATTTTTTCAGAGCACCAAGGGACCGTAGAACTTCGTATTTGATATTAATTTCAACTTGATATACCTCTACGCGTTCCTGAGAAAAGGGGTCTTGACAGGCCGACAGAGAGGCAGACAGATAGACGGATAACGAAGTGATTCTATAAGGGTTCCGTTTTTTCCTTTTGAAGTACGGAACACTAAAAAGGTATCATTTTTTGCATGCTTATGTCAATTTATTTGGGGTCGGTGCAGTTTGTCATTTTCTTCCATACGCGTGTATTAATCGTCGCCTCGGAGTTCACTCTTCCTAGCCATACCATCTTTCTCACTTTCCATTCTTCTTTTCTTTGGTCGGACTCTTTTCTGATAGCATCCAGATTCTTACACATTTCATACGTTCCTCATTCCTTCGTACATCATGTCTTGAAGTTATTTCATAAAGGGATTAACTTAATTCTATAGAGGTACCCACCATTTACACTGCAACGGAGTAGGTATAAAGTATTAATAGTTGAATATTATTTTAATGCTCAAACTTGGCATCAAACAGGGTTAATGGTTATTCTATAAATGCACCTTTGTGCATTAGGTTAGATATGCGAGGGCGTATTCAAATAAGATGTTTGTTTGAGTTTTGCCATTAAGTAGGCATATAAACGTGCACATAGAAAAGTACCTATAAAAAAAGTCCAAGTTAATCTATTTATTTAAAACATAAAAGATATTGATATAGTCACTATAAGATGTTGTTAGGTTAGCTAATCACGTAATAAATTAAGACAGAAGGATCCTTAAGTAGGGACTGAATACTCGTAAACTGACCGACTTGGTATTATATGGATCTCACAACTTTTTACGTTATAAGAACAGAGTTGCGAGACTTGGTTTTTTTACAATTTATGTTTTTGATGGCATCATTTTTAGAGCAACAATAATGACACAAACTTATTGCTATGAATACAATGCAAGGAATCTCAAAACTTAAATGTATTTGAGCAACTACAATGTAAATATATAGCTGTCTTGTCGATATCTGGACAAGTCGTTGATCTTGGTGTTTTGGGTTATTCCATATTTTTGGAGTTTTATCAATTTTAAACAAGTTAGCTTAAAAATCTGCAACCTCACTCAAGCAAGTTTCAGTTCGCAATTTTGCTACAAAATAACGACTACGCGTCGAAACTGGCGTATGCGCAGGTAGCCTTAGTTCAAATTTTAAGCTATAAAACTCTATTTAGTTTCATTTTTAAGATGATATAATTATATGAAACACTTTTAAATTTAGAAGAAAATACATCGATAGCGGATTAGTGGCATTATTTACTAGCGGTAAGAATTTGCACCTACCGTGATTAAAAATCAAGAACGCTAACTAGCTATGTTGCTTTCATATTCAGTCAGGCGTTCAAGCCTTTGTTCTTAATATTAATAATTTTTATTTTTGCATATTTTTGTCCTGAGTTTTAAGCTAGGTTTAAATCAGATTTATTGTATTGAAAGAACAAAATTCTAATAATGCTTTAATCAAACCCAACGTGTATATTTACATAGAGCGAATTATCTTCATTTAGCT
Organism: Tiliacea citrago; assembly: GCA_963921375.1. Classification (NCBI taxonomy): domain Eukaryota; kingdom Metazoa; phylum Arthropoda; class Insecta; order Lepidoptera; family Noctuidae; genus Tiliacea; species Tiliacea citrago. Next base: position 16,696,938 of record OY992800.1, on the reverse strand, counting down.
TTTATCATAATGCAGTACTTATAAGTTTATAACCCTTTTATGCATCAAAACTGGATATTTTATAAATAAGATAACCTTGTAATTTTCAGTGAAGAGTGAGAAGTGAGAGGGCGATGGATCGTATATGAACGTTCTAGTTTTCTCAAGATATTAATAAATCATCATCATGCGGTCTAAGAGTGAGGCCTAAGACCAGCAGTGGGATTACTATGTGGACTACTATACTATGGCAGACTACTGATGGACAGAGGCCCGTCCCTCCAATCGCCTGGGGGTTAAATAAAGCGTTAATATCATCGGTAGTAAAAAAAACAATCTTATTTAGTAATCCAGTTTTTATATTGTTGCTAATTCATCATATATTGATGTTATAAGATACAATAAGATAGAGATACAATACGTAAGAGAACATGTGCTTAGTTTCTTAAATATCACAGGTTACCCGTTTACAAAAATCAATACTAGTTATCACGAACACATGGGTATTGAGAATAAAGGCTCGTACAGACTAGTGCGATACCGCGAGCGCGACGCGACACTAGCAGCACATTTTCTTTGTCGGTGCCTGTCGCGCCCGCGATGTCGCGCTAGTCTGTACGAGCCTTTATAAATAACCCCACTCAATCACTTATGATCAGGTCTGCTCCTTTTTCTGCTATCTACTACTATTTCGGGCATTATACTAGCGTCGATCACTCTCAGCCCTTTAATACCGTGCACTTTTAATCTAGGGCTGACCACAGCCGTTTTGTCAGTTTCTACTCCCATTTTACAGGTCCCGCTCAGATGATATATCGTAAATGTAAACATCTTTGCTTGACAGGCGAAGTATGGATCGCTGCCGAATGGTCCATATTTCAAGCAATCTTTGATCGGTACATTGTATATCTTGGCACCTATTTTTCTCATAGCCGGTTGCTTTGAAATTTCCATGGCTACTTTTGTTCCTTCTACAATTTTCTCCAAGTCTTCGGGATACTCGAAATAATTTGGAACTAATGCCGGATATTCATGCGGGTTTCTATTCTGTAGCATGATTCGTCCCTTTGATTTAGGACGTAATAACATAGGGAAGATCATGAAAGTGTCAGTTCTTCTTAAAGGTCCGTATGTGTCTGTGTATATTTGTTTGCCAAAACCGAAATCCCGACGTAACAGTGGGTCTGCATTCAAACCACCAGCACTAAAGAGCAATTCCATGTCGGGCCAGCCTGTAGAATTGAACTTATCATTTAAATTCATAAGAACTAGACTCTCACATCCTCCAGGAACGGACAGAGGACCTTTGTGCGTGTTCATCCATTTGAAAACGAAACCTAAATGGTTTAATATGGATTCTGCGGAAAAACTTGACTTTTGTTTTTGCACTACGAATTGTACGGCACCAGCAGCAACGTGATCCATTAGATTATATCCAACAGGTAAATCCGTCACAACATTAATTCTCATTGATTCTAAATGATCCCTTGGTCCGATACCTGATAACATTAACAGCTGCGGAGAATTGATAGCACCAGCGGATAAAATCACTTCGTTATCTGCTAATATTTTGTATTTCCTGTTTTGCATTTCGAATTTCACTCCGATCACTTTAGTATTGGTATCGTCAAAAATAAGTTTAGTGACCATGCTGTCTTTGGACACATGAAGATTTTTTCTTCCATTTATTGGGTGCAAATAAGCTCTACTAGAACTATGACGAGTTCCATTTTTCATTGACAGCTGAAGAAACGAAACTCCTGATGGTTCTGCTCCATTATGATCTCCATATTTAAAACCCATTTCTTGTGCTGCTTTGACTCATGCTTTGCCTTTGCTTGTGCGAAAGGGGGCGCTTTCGATATTGACATATCCACCATGTCCGTGATACACCGATTCATTAAAAGCTGGTATGTTATAATTTTCAACTTTCTTGAAATATGGAAGTACTCGTCCTACCCCCAGTCGTCGTTGCCCATTGCTTTCCAATTAGCGTAGTCAAGTTTGGCTCCCCTCGTATATATTATATTATTTAGTACGCAGGAACCTCCAACTACTTTTCCACGTGGCCAGTTACACTGTTTTTTTTCAAAACCTGCACAATACTTATTAGACGGCATCGTTTTATAAGCCCGGTTAGCGGATGTAAATTGAAGATAGGCCACTAAGATGGGTATGTCCATTATGTTTTCGTTACTTCCAGCTTCTATAAGTAAAACTTTCCATTCTGTGATTTTAGTTAGTCGATTTGCAAGCACGCATCCTGCTGTGCCGGCCCCAATGATGATGAAGTCATATACAGAAAGTATGTTAGTTTCGTCTGGTGGTTCGTTATCGAACTGATTTGATCCGTCTCGCATGAAGTTCATAATAGATGATAAATGGCTTGCGGGCTGTGTTTTGATTGGATTCAAGAGGGTGAATAACATCAATGTTTCCACTGCGAAAATTGGCGCGCGGCGCTTAAGGCTCATCTGGAACGATCAAACATAAATTATTTTTACAGGATTTGGAGCATTTTTAAAGGCCGGGTTAAAGGTTTTGATGATCTTTTTTGGGAATATGTTCTTCCCCATTTTATAATCAACTTTAATTTTTGCTGTACCAGTATTTTGCACAACAGCCATACTATCTAATGATGAAATACACTATATACCTAAATAAAAGCTTGTAAATAGTAGATCTATCTATATAAATAAAAATACAAGTCCTGACTGACTCATCAATGCCTAGCCCAAACCGTTGGGCCTAGAAAGCTGAAATTTTGTACAGTTTCTCTTTATAATGTAGACAAGGAATAAGAAAGGATTTTTGGGAATTCCACTCCTAAAGGGGTAAAATAGGGGATGGAAGTTTATATGAAAGTCCGTCAGTTTTGAAGTTAGGATCTTCAAATTTTGTGTTTAGGCTGACGATTGAAAATTAATTTATACGTGTTTCAGTGTTTTTGATAAATCCACCCCCGAAGGGTTAAAAAGAGGGATGAAGTTGTGTATGGAAAGTCCTTCATTTTAGAATGTAATAATCACTAAATTTATTATCTAGGCTTATGGTCGTAAGCTAACGCAACGGTGTTGTTAGAATTTCAACCCTTAAGGGGTGAAAAGGGGATGATATTTTTTTAAAATTAGTTGTTTATTTTTTAAGTTAAAAATCACTGATAGTTCGGCTTATGGTTGGCTTATACAACGTAAATCGTTGTTTTTTTTTAATTTCAACCCTCAAGGGGTTGAAAAGGGGGATAAAGTTTTGTATTGAAGTTGTTTATTCGCGAAATTTTGTAGATAAGATAAGATAAGTCTTTATTTGCCTTAAACATGGTATAAAGTTGTTAGTCTAGAATGTCCACATGTATAGCTATACATAATCTTGTATCAATTGCATGCAAATGATGCAAAAGTATTCAAGTAAAAATAATAAAGTTGATAAACTTGAAACTTGGCACGAATACTTACCTAAGTAAATAATAAAGTTTTACATTTTTAGTTTAGCAAAGTTAGAATAACGTGTATCAGGGTTTTTCAAAAATCTACCCCTAACGGGGTGAAAAGTGTTATTCCTTGAGTTAATAAACCTGAAACTTGGCAGGAATACTTACCGAAGTAAATTATAAAGTTGTCATTTTTGATTTTTTAAACTATCCCCTAAAAGGGGGATTGGGGAAGTCAAATTTTGTATAGAAGAATTTTAACGAGCGGCCCGATTAACTCGAATAGCAGTATTTATACTTAAAACCAAAAATAAAGAATAAAATGTATCAGGTTTTTTTTAAAATCTTTCCTTAACGGGATGAGAAGGGGTTGTCAATTTTACAAGGGAGGATTTTACTGCGTGGCTTGATTAATTTGAAAATTGATATTAATACTTAGCAACAAAAATTAAGAATAACATGTATCAGAGTTTTTCGAAAATTAACCCCTGACGGGGTGAAAAGGGGTAGTCAATTTGACAAGGAAGGATTTTACTGCGTGGCTTGATTAACTCTAAATTATGACGTAGGCACAAAATTAGCTTCTTAGCAGACGGGGTTTTTGGGAATTGACCTTTAAAGAGGTGAAATTATAAAGTTAGTAACTTTTTGTTTTTTTAAAGAGGGATTGAGGGATGTTAAAGTTTGTATGGAAGAATTTTAACGCGCGGTCCGATTTACTCGAAACTCGGTATTTTATATATACCTAATGCTCACAGAATATAAAGCCTTACATGTTTTTGGGTTTATTCAAATGTAACCCTTACGGGGCAAAAGGGGGTTTTTAAGTTTTAGGGAAGGATTTTACTGTTCGTCTTGATAAACTCCAAAGTAATTGAATAACACATAATTGAATATTTTTCAAAAATAAACTCCTTTTGGGGTGAAAAGGGGGACACCGTTTATATCAAAATTATGTTTCCTATGATCAATAAACTTGAAAATTGACCCGTATATTTTCTTAATAAATAAAACGACCATAAACATACATTTTCGAAAACAACCTTTTAAAGGGGGTGTTGAATTTTGTGGAGGAAAATAATTGTATGGAAAGATATATCGCGCGGTTCGATTAACTTGAAACTCGGTATTTACGAGTATATTTAAGATCGGAAATAAAGGAAAAGGTGTGTTAGGGTTGTCAAAAATCTACCCCTAACCGGGTGGAAAGGGGTAATCAATTTTAAAGGGGATGATTTTATGTTTCGGATTGGCGCAAAAATGGCTGAACCGATTTAGATGAAATTTGGTAACATAGTTTATAATCTGCATTAACACATAGCATACTTTTAATTCCGGTAGAACGTTCTCGTGACATTTTTTCCGATATCCACGCGGGCGAAGACGCGGGCAAAAGCTAGTTGTTATACAAGGGGCTAAAATTACCCATTATATACGTGGTAGTTTTACTCCCGAGCCGTTGCGAGGGAGTAAATATAAACCCGAGTTATAATGGGTTTTTAGCACAGTGTGTTGCACTATACTTTGCACTGCGACTGCGAGAATATAAAATAATCCCATACACATTGACGGCAACAGATTGAAAATTATTTATTTTCCTTTCTCTTCCATCTGCAAATATGGGTCTCCATACTCACTAGATGATGACATATATATTTTTTTTTAAACGTTGCCCCACACTAGGAATTTCTCCTGTATCGTGGGTGCGATTACAAACATTTAAACTCACATACACAAACAGCCAGACCCGGAACAACTACTTGTAGGTCATACAAATATTTGTTCCGTGCGGGAATCGAACCCGCGTCACGCAACACAGCAGTCAATCGCTTAACCACTGCGCCAACCGTGCCGAACATACATTTTCACTGTTGTAAAATAAATTACGGTTATCAAATCAATTTGTAATTAGAGAAAAAAAATCTAAAGATTTCGAGCCAATGCCTTTTTTTATTTCTTCTGTAGCCGCAACCAAGGAACATTTATACTCACCGGCGAGGCCGCAACGTAATATACGCATTCTACCGAAGAGATCGTCGCTTTTAGTTCCATTAAAAAAAAAATGTTCTCCTTTTTTATGAAACAGTATTATGTCGAGTCTTTATTCATGATTGTTTTACTTAAGGTGAATTCGCAGCTGTAGCCCACGAAATTCAAATTTTCTTACGTTTTTTGCTATTTGCAGGTCAGTGTCAGGTTGTATCTTAATCATTTTAAGATTTTTTCCTTTTATTGAGGTTTTTTCCTGTGGCAACACTACAGCTAACAGCTGATTTGAATTTGTTCTTGTAATTTTAATCTTAAATATTAAATTTCTTTGTTTTTTATGGCCTATTTCCAATTACTCTTCAAGTAAATAGGATAATAATGTGTATTGTGTATTAGCATCACTTATCAAGTGCAAAATAAGTGTAAATATCAAAGTGAATCGGTGACAGGTTAGGTACTCCCGGCACAAGTGACTTTTTGCATTGTCATCTTGTTAACAGGTACAATATTTCATATTTTACTTGTTATTAGTTTGTTTACGTACTATAATTTCTACATCAATTACTTTGTGCATTTTTAGTACGGCTTCTTATTGATGCCAATGAACTTTGAACGTAAACATAACCTTAATTTGTTTTGGTGACAGAACTCCTGTACATCTAAATTTCATTTTTCTTTTATACTAATCATCTCTTTAACTGCTGTCGTGCCACACCTACCTACTCTCTTCCATTTTCTTGTCGTTTAGGTACTTTTTTGAGTTATAATCATGATTATGACTCGCAGCGCCCGTGCTCGCCTTGAAGAGTCCAAACTTAATCAGGCTTTGAGCGAATTAAAAGCGTCAAGGGAGTCCTGTGACCAACTGAATAAGGAAATAGATGACAATGAAAGGGTGCTCTTTGATGCCCATGAAAAGAATAGGAAGCTGAAAATCGAAATGGCTCAGTTATATACTCAATTCACTGATGCCATAGAAGAACGGGATAGACTTCAGCTTGTTGTGGACAGTTTCAGCCAGTGTAGCATAGAGTATGAACAAGCTCTTAGTCACAAATATTTATTACAACAGCAGCTACATGAGGCTCAAACTCAAATAACAGAACTTCAAACCACAAATCATAACATCACTGCCTCGCTGAATCAAAGTCTGTTCAGCGAGTTGATGCCTGTTGCCCCGTCAATGGTTTCTGCCATAAATCCCTCCTACACTATTGATTTGACAGGTAATGATGATTCAAAGTCATGTAATTCAGTGCGGGTAGTGACCAGTAAAAATAAACTTAAAAAATACATTAAAATTAATAAATACATTGTTAAAACTCAAAAGATGGTTAAAAGACAAAAGTTCTTTATTAAAAATGTTAAACTTAATAGAGAAAGGCTTAATCTACTAAAACAATTAGATATGTATTCTTTTAATTTGGAACAAAGTACCAGGAAATACAACATTGACACAGAGTACTTGCAATCTAAACTTGACCATTTACAGGAAAATCTTAGTTCAATGACTATCAAATATAATACCTCTGAAGATCTAATGAGGGAATATGTGTTGGCAATGAATGAGCTGGTAAACTCACAAACAAGCAACTGTGAGCAGTGTCAAATACCATCCAATGTACTTACACCGGACCATTCATTGACAACATGCAATGCCACCTTACCGCAGCCCTGTGTTGATTTGATATTTCCTACTGTAAAAAGTGATATAGTGTTATTTTGCGATGAAATTGGAAAGGACTTGGGCCACTTGCTGACAGATGAATATCCGGGACACTCCATAATAAATTACTGTATGCCTGGTTGTTCTTTATTTGTTATTATGAAAGAAATTATTAAATGTAACTTTAACCAGGACACTACATTATTAATTTTTATGGGTAATAGGGGAAATGTGAACAAAGGAGAATTGCTCCAATATTATAGGACTTTGTGTAATCTTAGTTTAAAAAAAATTGTATTGTTTACATTCCCTTACAGTAACAGTTTGCCACAGGAAGAAAATAAAATACGATTTGAAATAAATTTGACATTGCATAATTTGACATTTAACAATAACCTATTCCATCTAGTGGATATTAACAATTATGTTAGTAATAATTTGTATCTGACAAAAGATAGATATAATATTTATATGTACTATCTTTCTAACTATAACAAAAGACAGATAGCTGTGTCGCTATCATATTTTTTTTCTATTTCAGCCAAAAATTTGGCTAAACAACTTGCTTCTTTTGAGCAATGCAATGACTTTTTAAATAATTCTGCCAATAATTTGGCAACAACTAATGACATTGATTATCATTTAAATTAGAAATTAGGACAATAGAGGAAACCTCTTGCTTAATAAATGTTACACAAACTTCTTTGATATCACACCCATCAAATTGTAGTAATCAAAATAAATGTAATAATAATACTTTAAAAATAGTTCATCAAAATATACAGGGTGTGATAGGTAAGGAATTAGAATTAGAGTTGTTCATGAACTGTAGTTATATTGATATCCTATGTGTAACTGAACATTGGTTAAAAGTCCACCAGTTCATGTTCAGCTTTAACAACCACCAGGTGGCCAGCTCATTCAGCAGAGTTAATATGATACGTGGTGGCTCTTTAATAATTGTTCGTAATAATATGAAATTTAAAGAACGTAAGGATATTGTGAGCCTCTCTGTTGAGCGAGTTATTGAAATAGCTTGCATTGAGCTTGAGCAGTTCATTGTAGTGAGTGTATACAGGCCCCCATGTGCTTCATATGATATTTTTGAGAAATATATGGAAGAAATATTATTAAAGACTTGTAACAGTAATAAAACAGTTGTTGTCTGTGGAGATTTCAACATTAATATACTGGAAAAATCTTCTACAGTAAATAAGTTTATAACCTTATTAAAGTCATATAATTTGTACAATACATTCTTTGAGCCGACTAGAATAACTGCCACTAGCGCTACCTGTATTGACAATATTTTTACAAACTTAAGACCTTCTAGCCATTTAATTCTAAATGAATTGGACTCTGATCACTGTGGCCAGTTAGTCACTTTCCCTCAGAAAATAGTCAGAGCTCAAAGAAAACTTGTGAGTTTTATTCCTGTAAACATAAGTCGCTTAGAACAATTTAAAAATAATTTAATGGAAAAACTACCGGGTTTGTCTTATCACACCGACCCAGATCAAGCTTATACTTCACTATTTAACCTCATTAATAGTGAATTTAGGAAGGTATTCACCTCAAAAACATTGCCTGTTTGTGACCGCGTTATATTTAGTGATTGGGCAACACCAGGTATTTACAAAAGTAGGCAGAGGTTATACGAATTGTATCATGAAAAAACATATAACCATGATGAAACTTTTAAAGAATTCGTTAAAAAATATTCTAAAACTTTTAAACGAGCCTGTTCCTCAGCAAAAGCCATACATATTAAAAATAAAATAAAATCTTCTGGTAATAAAATTAAAACAACTTGGAATATTATTAATTCAGAAACAGGTAGAACAACAGTACGTAATCGTGACTTCCACCTAAAAATCAATGATGTAGATATTAAGGCAGACGTGGAGGTGGCAACTGAGTTTGAAAATTTCTTTACTAATATTCCCATTTTAACAACCAAAACTCTGTCATCGTCGTCCTCCACTTCTGCTTACTCCATACTAAAAGAATGCGTACCAGAATGTGATAAACACTTTAAATTCACGGTTGTTACCGCTAAGGATATTATAGAATCTTTTAAAGATCTTGATGTAAAAAAAACTGCTGACCTTTGGGGATTATCAGTACATACCATGTCTTCAATAATCGATGTTATTTCACCGTTTTTAGCAATTGTTTTTAATTCTTGTATTGCATCTGGTGTATTTCCTGATCTGATGAAACTTAGTAAAGTGATTCCACTGTTCAAATCTGGCAGCACAACTGATCCCACGAATTTTCGGCCAATTTCGATATTACCTACATTGAGCAAAATCTTTGAAAAGTTAATTTTAAAACAAATGTTAGGACATTTCAATACAAATAATTTACTTCATCTGAAACAGTTTGGTTTTACAAAGGGTCGTTCAACTACAGACGCGGGCGTGGAATTACTGAAGAGCATATTCGAGGCCTGGGAGGAGTCGCAGGATGCTCTTGGCATTTTCTGCGACTTGTCTAAGGCCTTCGATTGCGTTCATCATGATACACTCATCCGAAAATTGCACCACTATGGTATGAGGGACAGTGCTCTCGACCTTCTGACTTCTTATCTGAACAACAGAATTCAGAGGGTTGATGTTAATGGCAAGAGATCTGCAGGATCTGCGGTCACTATGGGAGTTCCGCAGGGTTCAATTCTAGGTCCTTTCTTGTTTCTAATTTATATAAATGACTTACCTTATCACATAAGGGATAATCACAAGATTGTATTATTCGCAGATGATACTTCCCTTATTTTTAAAATCAAACGTCAGCTAGTCAATTTTGAACATGTTAACGATGCACTCTCTAAGGTTGTCCATTGGTTTAATGTAAATAATCTTCTCTTGAACGAAAAAAAGACTAAGCTCATTAAATTTTCAATGCCAAATGTCAGGCAGCTAACTACCAATGTTCAACTTAATGGAATAGAGTTGGACCCTGTTGAGTCGACAGTTTTTCTTGGGATAACTATTGACGGTAAATTACAATGGGGCCCACACGTAGAAAAATGGTCAGGAAGGCTTAGTTCAGCCGCCTATGCTGTTAAAAAAATTCGACAGATAACTGATGTAGATACTGCGAGAATTGTTTATTTTAGTTATTTTCATAGTCTTATGTCATATGGGATTCTTCTCTGGGGAACCTGTGCGGACATTAATACTATCTTTGTTTTACAGAAAAGGGCTGTTCGAGCCATTTACAATCTAGGTCCAAGAGATTCACTTCGTGAAAAATTCAAAGAAATAGATATTCTGACTGTAGCCTCTCAATATATATTTGAAAATCTATTGTATGTACACAAAAATATATCAAATTTTAAGAAAATGTCCGATATTCATTGTTTAAATACCAGGAATAAACACAATCTTGCTGTACATCGCACTCGCCTCCACAGAGTAGGCAACTCGTTCATGGGTCAATGTATACGCTTTCACAACAAACTTCCTACTGACATTCGAAACTTACCCATTAAACGATTTAAAAGCTGTATTAAAACCAAACTTTGTAAAAAAGGGTACTATAAAATTTCTGATTATTTAGAAGACAAAAAAGCTTGGGATTGAGCTGCTCGCTCTGCAAGCCTTGTGATCAAACTGGAAAACTTGACATTTAATGTTATTATGCATGATTTTATATAAATATTGACATTGCAGAATATTATATACAATATTACATTAATGTTTACTTTGAAAAGTATTATATTTACTGCTTTAATTTATTGTGAATGTGAGCACTATGTGGGTCATTTTTTTTTTTTTCTCTTTAAATATTTTCCTATTATTTTATGCTTTTTCTCAGTTTTAATGGTGGTCTGGCATTTTGAGCACTTTATGAGGCCTACCCAAATGTACTTTCTTTGGTATTGTTCGTCGAGTCGTTGAGCTCCTTAAGTCTTGAGTCGAGCTGCACGATTACGACAAATGCTTGCACTGATTGGACAGGTCCACTCAAAATTGTGTGGTTCTTTCCTCAAAAGACCATTTCAGACACAGATCTACATGGTCCTCACATGATCTGACCAAGATTATGTCTGGACTTTAAAAGAGACTTTGACCCCTGAGTTTGTTTCGCCATTTCTTCTCACGGGTAGTCAGATAGGAAATGTCGACTACATCTAGCTTATTTTTTACTTTTTAATATGACGTGTAAAAGTGATTCCGATATCCTATTTACAGAATAAACGATTTCATTTCATTTCATTTCATTTCATTTCATTTCATTTCATTTCACAATATGATTCGCGACTATAACAGATAATTATGTATTTTCATAATTATAATCGTCTCTCGTCACCGCGGGGGTTGTAGACGACCACCCTCCAAACCTAGAAAATTACTATATATCTACATTCAATCTCAGATCATTAGCAAATGAAGCAAGAATAGTTGAATTGGAATACGCGATATCGCAAATTAATTGGGACATTATCGGTATAGCTGAAGTGAGAAGACAAGGCTTTAAAATTGAAGACAGGGAGAGATATCTTCTATACTACTACGGGGAAACAAAAGGAGAAAAGGGCGTTGGATTCATAGTAAAAAAACAATACAATACAGAAGTACAAGATTTCATCGCGATATCTGAGAGAGCAGCTGTATTACAAGTTTGTATACATTTTTTTTTTTTTTTTTTTTTTTTGGGTGGGAAATCATCAAATAACTTCTCCCGCTCTGGGCGGAGCGGGAGGGCGTGTCAGACTTTTACTGACTAAAACCCACCCGTATTCCTTCCGTTGCCTGTGTGCCAGGGCCACGATATCCCTTTCGGACAAACTCGCAACCCCGGCAGGCATTGGTCCTAACGGACCCCGTCAGTTTGTGCTGACATCTCTTTGAGGCGCGCGTGGAACACAACGCGCCGTCGACCCGGGCCTGGTCCTTATCGGACGGCGAGCTACCCATCGCTCACCGTCCGCAGGCCCGCGCCTACGGTGGCCGGAAATCGGCTTGCGACTCCCGACGCCCGGGGCGTCTCCTGCGGCGACTAGGGGCATGAGGGCGTGAACCTTGTCTCACCCTCACGCGTTCCGCCTCCTCCTTCGCTAGCATAACTGCTTCGCAGAAGGAGGTGACGGCCTCCCATGCACTCTCGCTCCGAACCATGGCCTGAACCAGGCCCGGACGCGAGAGATCGCCGCCGCCGATCGCCTCCGTGAGGACACGGCGGTGCTCCGCCCAAGCTGGGCAGACCTCCACCGTATGCTCCACCGTGTCCTCCGGGCGATCCACACAGTGGTGACACCCGGGCGTTTCCTCCCGCTTAATCCTAAAGAGGAACCTCCCGAAACATCCATGTCCGGTGAGGACCTGCGTCAGGCGGAAGGTGAGGACGCCGTGGCGCCTCTCCAGCCACTCCTCAAAGAGGGGACTTATCGCCACAATTGTGGCGTGCCCAGCGCTGGGTTGCGACAATCGCACTCTCCATGTCGCCATGAGATCCCTCCGGAGCTCCGTCCGCTGTGCCGCAATTTCTTGCGGCAGCGGAGTTATGCCCCGGAGTTTCGCCTCTTCGCGCCACACCCAAATGTGCGCGAGGACTTTCGCCTCCAGATCCCATGGCGGCAATCCGGCAAGGAGGCTCGCCGCCTCACGGGAGACCGTGCGGTAACCCCGTACCATCCTGATGGCCATGACCCTTTGGGACGCGTTCAACCGCTGCGCTGGTCGCAGCCTCAGAGAACGCGCCCACACCGGTGCCCCGTAAAGGGCCATGGACCGCACGATCCCCGCGTAGAGCCTCCGGCAGGAGGCGTTTGGACCCCCTAGATTGGGCAGGAGCCGCTTCAAAGCAGCCCCGGCCCGCTCCAGTCTGGGAGCCAAACGTCGAAAATGCTCCACGAAGTTCCACCGGCTATCGAGGACGAGTCCCAGGTACTTCATCGTCGACTCGACGCCGATGTGAACCCCTCCCGCCGTTATCTGGGAACCCGACAGTGGCGCGTTCCGAGGACCATAGAAACACATGGCCTCGGACTTGTGCAATGCCACCTCGAGTCCCAATTGCCGGATCCTATCGACGATTGTCGCAACCCCACGTGCCGCCAGTTCGGCCGCCGCCTGATGCGAACTCCCTTGTGCCAGGACTAGCGTGTCGTCAGCGTAGCAGACTACGCTGACGCCACTAGGGAGGTCGGCGCGCAGCACCCAGTCGTACCCGATGTCCCACAGATGCGGCCCCAGGACCGATCCCTGTGGGACACCGCACGACATCCCTCGCCGGTTCCACTCTCCGTGGTGACCGGGGTAGATGACGGCCCTGTCCGTCAAATAGGCCTCGACCACACGACAGAGGTAGGTCGGCATCCGGTGATACCGAAGTGCCTCCCTAATGCAACTCCAGGGCAAGGTATTGAAGGCATTGGCGATGTCAAGAGACACCGCCAAGACGACCCCACCCCGGGCAACAGCATCCCCCGTCGTGAGGGCTCGAACGCGCATGATGGCATCCACCGTAGAGCGCCCCTTACGGAAACCAAACTGGCTCTCCGCCAAATCCGGCCCCACCCGCACCAGCCGCCCGACAAGGCGGTCTGCAATTACTCTTTCAAAGAGCTTGCCCACCTCGTCGAGCAGCACGATGGGCCGGTAAGCGGACGGAGAGTCCGCCGGGCGCCCTGGTTTCTTTATGAGGACCAGTTTCCCCGTCTTCCAACGAAGTGGAAACTGGCCCCTCTCCAAGCATGCGCTTAGGAGCCCCCTTAGTCGAGGCCCGAGAGCCTCTAAAGCCAGAACCCAGGCTTTTCCAGGCAAGCCATCGGGTCCTGGGGCGGTATTCTTGGCATTCAGCCTACGTACCGCCACTCTCAGATCTACCTCGGTCACCTCTGGAGCATCGTCGTCGTCGGTCTGGTCCGCATCTGGCACCGCAGGAGGCGGAGCCATGGGCGGGGGAGTATGTTCCCCTCGCGAAGGGAACAGAGCGCTCACCACGTCCTCCACGAGCTGGGACCGGAGACTCTGCGTCAGCGGGGGAGCCCATGGGCGGAGTTTATCTCGCACCCATTTGTAGGGGCGTCCCCACGGGTCTCTGTTGAGAGTCTCCATCGTCTCCTCGCGGGCCAGTCCTCTGGCCCGCTGGATCTCTGCTCGGAGGGCAGTCTTCGCTGCTCTGTACCCCTCGTATAGCTCCGCCTGAATGGCTTCCGTATCCGGAGGGCGGACACGGAGCCTGCGGTGCCTGGAGTACCGGTGGCGCGCAGCAACGCACGCCTCGCGTAAAGCGGTCAGCTCACGCGACCACCAGTACACCTGGCGCCGGGCACGTCCGGGCTGGACCTGGGGCATTGCCACGTCACATATTTCGGACATGGCCTCCCGGAACCACTCCGCCTCGTCATTGATGTCGGCAGGCCTGTCCGGTGATGACACCCAGGCCTGCACGATCGTGGCTTCCAGGAGGAGCTCCCGGTCCAGCTGCTTCAGCGCCCACCGCGGACCACTCGGGGTCTGTCGGACCGGCGCGCCCGAGGTCTGGGTGGAGACGTCAAACCGGATGTACCGGTGATCGGAATAGGTCTCCACCCCCTCCATGACGCGCCAGTCGATGACACGCGGTGACAGAGCGGGGCTGGCGAACGAGATGTCCACCACTGATTCACCCCGCATCCGCACACACGTGGGGACAGAACCCCGGTTTAGGATGACCAGGCCTGTCTCCAGAGCCCAGTCCTCCACCATCCTGCCCCGTGTGTCCGTATACCGGGAACCCCAAGCCACGTTCTTGGCATTGAAGTCCCCGAGGACGATCACTGGGAGGGGATGGTACCCGACGACGACGATTCTTAACTCACCAAGGGAGTTGTGGAACTCGGCGAGAGTTCGGTTTGGGGAGAAGTATACTCCCACCACGACAATCTCCCCGAACCGTGCTGCCACGCAACCCCCTCCCCTCTTGACGGCCTCAAGGGACGGGGTACCGGCGGCGGCCGACGAAATAATGGTCACTGAGCCGCTCAGGTCCTCCACCCAGTCGTCCCTGGGCGGGACAAAGTACGGCTCAGCGACCACGGCGATGTTAATCGACCACTGCGCCATGCTCTGGAGCAAGAGATCCTGAGCGGCGGCGCAGTGGTTGATGTTCGCCTGGAGGAGGCGTAATGGGGCCATTTATTGGCACTCCATTTCAGCCCCCTCCTGGGCCCCCTGTGAAGGCCCTGCCGCGGTGTTAGCGGCGGCAGCGACGACGGTGGTGGCGGCAACGGCGGCGGCAATAGTGGCGGCTGCGGCGGTGACGGCGGTAGCGGAGGGTTTGCCTCTGCCCCTGGGTTTGGGGGGGGGAGCGCAGGCCTTGCCCCCAGCCCGGTGATCGGCCGGCTTGCCAGCCGCCGCACATGCAAAACAGTGCGGCGTGGCATTACAAGAGCCAGCCTTGTGACCGGGCTGACCACAGCGGAAACAGTGATCGCTGCGGTCCACCTCCGAGGTGCAACATGCTCCCACGTGGTTACCCACCCGGCAGCGGAAGCACCTCAGAGGTCTGGGTTCCAGCAGTTTAACCTGCGCGGATACCCAGCCCACCCGGAGCCTTCGGCCCTCCCCGGCTATCTTTTGGGCCGCCGACACGGGGCAGCTCACCGTAACGGTTTGCATCCCCGTGTTATCAGGACGGATGGTGCCCGCCCTCACCTGCTCGGCAGAGCACCCTCCAGTCCTAGCCACGGCGGCCACAACTTCTTCCGCCGTCACGCAGTCGTCCAGGCCCAAAATGCGCATGTCAGCGCACTTGGTAGGCCTGGACACCCGGGCCTCTTCCGCATTTAAGGACGCCCTGAGCCTTTCGGCAAGGGCGTCAGCGGTAGGGCCACTGGCCGCCCCGGGGATCTCCAGCATCCGGGCCCCCGTCGCAGTGACCTTCATTCGGAAGCCATCGGCGACGCCGATCTCCTCCAGGTTCACTGCCGCCCACGCCTTAGCGAGCACCTCGCGGTAGGTCACGCCCTTCTTCTCCGCTTCCGGCTGTAGTGTAATTACTACAGCTGCGGACTTCGGGGCGCGGAGCCTAGCCGCGGCGCTTCGCTTCTTGCGCCGTTGCCGCCTCTCCTTTCTATTGGCCGCCCTTTTGGCCTTACCCGCCCTCCTGTTCTCTCCAGCTACCTGCCATTCGGTATCCGCCGGAGAAGAATTGGAAGGCGGGGGTGGGGGTGGGGGCAGCCTTCCCGCCGCCAGGGCTGGGGGCCTCGCCCTTTGCACAGCCGCCTGCGCAGCTGTCCCGCCCTTCTTGGCCTTGGGTGGGGGTGGCACCAATTTCGCCGCCGCGGGTTTGGCCGCGGGTTTGGCCGCGGGATTTGCCGCGGGCTTAGCCGTGGGCCGGGCCGTGGCAGCCACGGCGGCGGCAAAGGTGGCTGGCTTGCTCGCCGCTAGTGGAGGGCGCAGGACAATGCCCTCCAGAACGGAAAACCGATTATGGAAGGCAGCCAGCTCCTGCCGCACCAGGGTCAGAACCCGGTCTTCCGCAGGCACGGGAAGACCCTGCCCTTGCTGCTCCACCCCCTGTCGTACCTCCTGCTGAGGGCCAGCTCCTCGGAGCCGTGCCAGGTCCGCTCGGAGTACCTCGTTCTCCTTTCGGAGAAGCTCCATAGCGGCCGTCAGGCGGCCGACCTCCGCCCGCATCTCGGACATTTCGTCCGACGTTAGGCCGGCCTGAAGGGCCCTCGCTGCCGCCATAATGGAGGCCGTGGCAGCGGGTACGACCTTGTCCTTGGAGGCTTGTATCCTCTTCAAGGCCACACCCTTGATCGCAGCTACCACGACCTGCTCAAAGCTGCTGGCGACTCGCTCCGCCTTGGAGCCGATAGCGGCGTCCAGCTCACCACCTGAGGGCCTGAGGGCATTAATTTCTACAGCGTCCCCTGCAAACTTACAAAAAAAAAAACATTTTTATTACATGTTGAAAAAAACTGCGACACATTGTATTAGAGATAAACTACGATAACATGGCTCGCCCCTCCAAATTACTGTTTCAATGTGTGTAGTCACATCCTTACGAAAGGTGAGGGCCCCTCCATTGGGAGCCTCTCGGCTCCCTGGGCCGGCTCGGCTAGGCTAGCTCGACTGGGCTCCTGGGTGGTGAGCCCTCTGCCCCCACCCCGTCCTTGGACCCCGCCCCGCCGGCCAATTTTCCTCCGGCCCGAGTTCAGGCCACCATCAGAGGACGACCCCTGGCCGTCCCCTGGCTTGGAGCGCTTCTTCTTCATGAACTTTGCAGCCCCCACCTCCACGAGCTCCGGGCTCTTAAAAGAGCCCTTCGCGCCAGATGCAGCGTCGGACTCCGACCCCGCATCACTCCCTTCCTCTACGGCAACCGGGCGCACAAATTGTGCTCGGGCCTTTGGCACTCTCTGTGCTTTTTGTTTCGGTGCCGTGGACGTACTGGGAATAAAACCCAGCGACTCCTCAGCACCGGTAGGTGAGCCACCCTGGCTCAATGCGTCTCCGAAAGACGGGTAAAAATCCGATTGGGATTTTGGGCGATCATTGTCCCCCCCAGAATACGAGGGACTGACCGAGCTCTGCTCGGTGAGGGATTCTCCTACTGCGGAGCAGCAGGTACCCTCCTGGGGTAGTTGGTTTTTATGATTAACAAGTTTGTATACATGGAAAACAATTCTCTATAATCCAAGCATATGCCCCTACCAAAAGAGCCACTGAAGAAGAAATAGAAAACTTCTACGCTGATCTTGACAGAGCTATGAATAATTGCACAAGAAATATAATATTTATGGGAGACATGAACGCAAAAATAGGATTCCCAAAAGAAAATGAAGAATTAGTAATGGGAAGTTATGGCTACGGAAAAAGGAACGAGAGGGGAAATGTTTATAAAATTCTGCCTTCAATACAACCTTAAAATTTCTAATACAATTTTCAACAAATCCGGTAAGCATCGGTGGACCTGGAGAACACCTTATGAAAAATCGAAGAACGAAATCGACTTTATAGCTACAAATGTCACAAAAAATATAAAAAACGTAAACGTGATGAGCAAATTGCACCACCCCAGTGACCATAGAATGCTTAGAATTACCCTAAGTATAGAAGAAAACAAAAAATCCCGTGCTCACTATCGAGGAAAAGCATGTACAGAAAACAAAATCGAAAATGAAGACCTAACATCCTTGTACGAATACGAAAATGACAGCGTGCACCAACTCAACAAGAAAATAGAGATATTTTTTATTAAAAGGCTACAAAAAACAAACTGAAGACACAACTGAAAGAAGAAATAAAGAAATTATACCAGAAGAAATAGAAACTCTAAAAATCGAAAAACACATATTAAAAAACAAGAAAAACAAAACAAGACAAGAAAAGAAAAGTAAACTATACAGGTCCATATATAAAAAAAATAAACAAAACATTAAAACGAGAAGACTAGATACAATTAGCAAATTCATAGAAGAAACAGGCGGGATAAAAAAGGCTTATAAAAAGTTAGAAACTACCAAACATGTCATGACGCAACTCCAAGATGCCTCAGGAAACGCCGTCACACACAGGAAAGACCTAATGGCGATAGCTACACAGTTTTACAAGAACCTCTACACATGTGTAAATAACAGTCTTGAGAGACCAATGACTAACAATTATGAAGCAGCCCAAGAAACAGCACCGCCTTTTTTAGAAAGCGAGATAGAGGTATCTATAATAAAACTAAAAACAGGAAAGAGCCCAGGACCTGACGGAGTGTTAAATGAAATGATAAAAGCTGCGAAAGAAAAGCTAATAAAACCACTCACAAAGCTCTTTAACCGTATCCTATTAATAAAAGAACTTCCAGAAACATGGACATGCTCGGAAATAGCTCTACTTTACAAAAAAGGAGACCCCAAACTGATATCCAATTACAGACCCATCAGTCTAATATCCTGCTTGTATAAATTATTTGCATCGACCCTACTAAGACGTATAACCACGAAAATTGATGAGCACCAACCTATAGAACAAGCGGGATTCATGAAAAATTTCTCTACTAATGACCACATACACACACTGAAAATAATAATCGAACGCTACATGGAATATGACCTCCCCTTATACGTTGCTTTTATAGATTACTCGAAAGCTTTTGACACAATTTCACATGACTCCATATGGCAGGCTCTAAAACAGCAAAGACTAGACCACGACTACATAGAACTTATCAAAGTGATTTACTTGAGAAGCACAACAAGAGTACGTCTAGACTCAAGAGGACCAACATTTCGCAAGCAAGGCGATCCGCTTTCCCCAAAGCTTTTCTTAGCAGTCCTAGAATCCATATTTCGAAATCTCGATTGGAGTGATACGGGAATAAATATAAATGGCAAGTACCTCTCACACCTCAGGTTTGCGGATGACATAGTTTTGTTGTCGGAAAACCCGTACACACTGAACCATATGATAGAGTTCCTTAGTCATCACAGCGAGATCGTTGGACTACAAATCAACTGGGACAAAACGAAAATTATGACCAATCGTGAAAAAATAACTATATCTATACAGTCCAAACCTATAGAGTACGTCACAGACTACATTTACCTCTGACATCTAATCTCAATAAAATCATGTACAGAAAAAGAAATCGATCGCAGAGTGAAGAATACGTGGAAAAAATACTGGGCTATGAAGGAAATTTTCAAAGGCCCCATACCAACAAAACTGAAAACGAAAGCGATAAACATCTGCCTTACGCCGGTTCTTATTTACGCATGCCAGACGTGGTCTCTTAAAAAATCACTCTTAAATAAAATAAGAAGTTGTCAAAGAGGAATAGAACGGAGCTACATGAACATTCAATTAAAAGATAGAGTCAAAAGTTCACTGATAAGGAAAAGAACAAAGGCGAGGGATGCCGTCAAACAGGTGCTGACATTTAAATGGAAATGGTCAGGTCATATCCAGAGAGCTATGGATGAAAGATGGTCACATACTATTTCTAATTGGTACCCAATATATAAAAAAAGAAGGAAGGGTAGACCTTCTAAAAGATGGAGTGACGACATCATAGAGATAGCCGGAGCCTTATGGCCCAGACGGGCAAAGGACAGAACCACCTGGAAAGGTTTGGAGGAGGCTTTCACCGCGAAAGGCGGCCCTTACACCTAACAATACTAACCTTATTTAAGTACAAAACTAACATTACTAACAAATAAATAAATAAATAAGTACACATCAAAAAACTAAATGTAAGGGATAAAATAAATAAATATAATCATCATTAATACAGCTACAGCTGCGGATTCACCTTAAGAATAATGACATTTTCGTTTTTGTAGGCTCGTTGGTAACACAAAAATTAAAAAAAAAAACTTTTTCCTCTAGAGGTAGATAATATGTTATTTTAGCCCCGCTCTGGTACGCTAAAATGACGGACTTTTTGAGCAAGAGGAGTGAATGGAGTGGATGGTGGAGTGGATGTGTAACATCGTTCCTCTCGCTATCTGTGGGAGTGATTTCGGGAAAAGGGACGGAAGTGTTTAACATGAAGTGACAGCTTGAGCATGGAATAAGTAAGTACTATTTAATTGCATGGAATCAGTAAGTACTATTTAGATTATAAGTAGAGGCGGTCGAATTTTGATCAGTGGGCGACCACTAATAATGAATAATTATTCGAATAAATATTTCAGTATTTAGCTTTTTCAAATATTGAGGTTAATTTCTGTCGCTTATTACCAAGGTGAGATGTCAGATGTTACACATCATATGCGTCTACTGTAAGGCTCGCTCGTTTTTTTTTAAGTATTTGATATTCTATCATTTAGTGACTGTCTGTCTACTAAGGAGGAATTGCGGGATATTTAGCAGTAGACTTTTTTATCTATGATAACTATGAATGAGAAAAAATACCTACCTTTCAGAATACGCACATACTGTCCTCAAAACCTTTATGAGTTTAATATCCAAGGCTTTTTTTTTTTATTTAGGAGCGTAATAGCCGTTTGCCGATACCGTGATCCTCACAAACACTTAGCTAAATAATGACTACAAAAACTTGCCACTTGCACTGTAATTAAATGAATACTGAGTAGAATACAGTTTCGTTGTTTATAATAATTAAGAAGTCATTGATATATCCATAAAACCATTTAAAACTCATTTACTAGAGAAGTTGCATAATGGTAGGTACCGGAATTTTCTATTTGATAGTTCCATTGATAGATCATATTTCATTAATAATGTTATTGGTCTTGTAATATTGGTTTGTTTCTGCCACGGTTTAAGGCTCGTGCAGACTGGCGCGATATCGTGGGTGCGACAGACAGTGCGCCGCGCAGCGTGACACTTTTTCATAGAAATTGTGCTACTGGTGTCTCGTCGCGCTGTCGCGTCGCGCCTGTCTGCGGGAGCCTGCATTTTAATTATTTTGTATTGACTTGTTTTTTGTTGTTTGTTTCTATTTGCTGTACCATGGACGCGTTTTTTTTTATATCGTCCTTACATTTAAATTTAGAACTTATAAGTTCAAAACTAAAGATGTAACAATATTTTTGTAATATTATAATTTAAAAGAGTCTCGATGGAGTTTCTTGTCCGTTTTTCTTCCATTCCGTTCTTCGTTCATTCCAAAGCGTAGTAGGTACATATGGATGTTCCTTCTACGCTGGGCTTGGGCAACTAGCTACATATTTCTAACTGACCGACTCCTTGGCAGTTCGAAAGTGCCTGTAAATGCTTTAATTGAAATAAATGCTTTGAGTTTTTTGTTTTATGCGAATAAAATTGGGTCCTAATCCCCAGTCGGTAGCCGGTAATCCGTAGGTTGTTATTTGGAGACCCCGACCTTCAGTTTTGTTTTATAGCACTGTGATTTATATATACCTAGGTTAAAGATAAATTAATAGAATATAAGATTATACATCCCATCCCACGGATATGCCAACATGGAGGGAAAGTACCTTGAATATTGTAGATCATTTTACTGAAAGAAGACATTATTTGAATTAAAAAAAAACTATTTATACTGCATTCATAGATATTTAAATAATTACATGGTTGAACCGGAAATCGAACCCGTTACACGAGAAAAATAATCAGCCTGTAGCTTTATCATACCGATCGAAAGGCTTCATCATAAGGATTTTTTTTGCTAAATAACATAGTGTCACAAATAAAAGGAAACCATGAATTTTAACATTTGGTGTACATACTCGGAATTCCGACGCGTAATTTTAGCAGGCATAGGATAGCAATAAAGAAAACAACGAAGTCATGTTTGCATTTTTGTTGGATAATTTGAATATGTTTTGTCACTTGTCTTGTCACACACTTAAATAACTTAACTAAACATAATTAACTTGTCAGACTTAACACTACCCTAGTTGTAGTTGTATCTACTTAACATCTGTGCCCTATATGTGTAGCTAGATTGTGATTATAGTGAATTGATTGTTTTCGTGGTTCCCATTATCACCCATTGCCCTACATTTATCTTGCTGTTTTACTTATAACTAAAACAATACCCGTGAAGTGGCGTAATTGAATTACTTATTTAACATGTTTAATAATACCTTGATTGTACACATACATAATTAAAAAAAAATAAAAATCTATAAAAATGAATAAATGATGATAATGAAAGATAAAATATTTAAAAATATAAGCGTTGAATAATGTAAGTATTTCTCCATTGGGTGAAATTAAGTTAAATTTCAACATTAAAAAATAAACAATTATTTTTAACACATTCCAAGTACCTACATAAATTATAATTAAGTACATATTTTTCTCATAAACTGGGTGACATCGTTTCCTAGTACCTATTAGTAATTCTATGGAAATCTGGTTTATTTACTTAAACTTGAAATTTGAAGTTTAGTGAGGTAAAATTATCTTATCACAAAACACTGACTATTTCGCCAGTTTAAAATCTATATATATTCCAAGATTGTGCTGGTTTTCTTGTAGGATTTTTTAACCTTTAATAAATAATTATTGACAGTTTGTAAAAAAATCCAATATGTAATATATTGGAAATTATCACATTCTTGTTTTGTTAAATTTATTAAGGCTAAAATTACATCACAGATGTGCTTTGTTAAATAAATACTCCTTGAATCGGATGTGTGCTATCTTAATTTACTATAGTCTTTTTTGATCATGTCTGCTCCTTTTTCAGCTATCATGTAAACGGGGGCGTTCGTATGACTTGACACTATTTCTGGCATTACACTGGCGTCGATCACTCTTATGCCTTCAATACCATGGATTTTTAATCTCGGGCTGACCACTGCTGAGGGATCACTCTCTATTCCCATTTTGCAAGTTCCGCTTTGATGATAAATAGTAAAGGTGAACATCTGTGCTTGACAAGCAAAGTAAGCATCGCTGCCAAAAGGACCATGCTTCAAACAATCTTCGATCGGTACATCGTATAATTTTGCACCTATTTTTTTCATAGCTGGTTGTCTTGCTATTTGCACGGCTACTTTTATTCCTTCTACAATTTTCTGCAAGTCTTCGGGATATTCGAAATAATTCGGAATTAATGCCGGATGTGCCTTTGGGTTCCTACTCCGCAGCATAATCCTTCCCTTTGATTTAGGGCGCATTAACATTGGAAAGACCATAAAAGCATCAGATCTGCCTAAAGGCCCGTACGTATCAGTAAAGATTTGGTCGTCAAAGCCAAAGTTTCGACGTAACAGTGGATCTGAATTCAACCCACCAGAGATAAACAGCAGTTCCATATCTGGCCAGCCCGTAGAATTGAACTTATCCTTTAGATCCATAAATACTAGAGCTTCACATCCACCAGGGATTGAAAGCGGGCCTTTGTGTGACCTCATCCATTTAAAAACTAAATCTAAATGGTTTAATATGTATTCAGTCGATACTGATACACTTTGTTGTTGAACAATAAATTGAACTCCACCAGCCGCTATGTGATCCATTAGATTATATCCGACAGGTAAATCTTTCACAACATTGATTCTCATCGATTCCAAATGATTCCTTGGTCCAATACCAGATAACATTAACAATTGCGGAGTATTGATAGCGCCGGCAGATAAAATCACTTCTTTCTTTGCTAAAATTTTATGTTTTTTGTTTTGTTTTTCAAATTCCACGCCAATCACTTTAGTATTGGTATCGTCAAAAATAAGTTTAGTGACCATACTGCTTTTGGAGACATGAAGATTATTTCTTCCTTTTATTGGGTGCAAATAAGCTGTACTAGAACTATGACGGGTTCCATTTTTCATTGACAGCTGAAGAAAAGAAACTGTTGAAGGGGCTGCTCCATTGTGGTCTCCATATTTAAAACCCATTTCTTGTGCTGCTTTTACCCAAGCTTTACCCTTAGTAGTGCGAAATGGGGCGTATTCAATATTGAGATGGCCACTGTGTCCATGATGCGTTGGATCATTGAATGACGGTATGTTGTAGTTTTCAATTTTCTTGAAATATGGGAGAACATCGTCCCAGCCCCAACCATCATTGCCCATTGCTTCCCACCTATCATAGTCTGGCTTAGAACCTCGCGTGTATATCATGTAATTTAATACACTAGAGCCTCCCATTACTTTTCCACGTGGCCAGTTACACTGCTGATTCTCAAATCCTGCACAATATTTATTGGATGGCATTGTTTTATAAGCCCAGTTAGCTGATGTGAACTGCAGATAGTTGGCAACAATAGGAATATCCATAACAAAATTTTCGTTTGCACCAGCTTCAATTAGTAAAACTTTCCAGTCTGGGATTTCAGTTAGGCGATTAGCGAGTACGCATCCAGCGGTGCCAGCTCCAACGATGATGAAGTCATATTCAGTTAGCATGTTATTTTGATCTGGTGGTTCGTTATCCAGCTGATTGGTGCCCTCGTTCAGAAAGTTCATGAATGATGAGAGTGGGTTGACGAACTGTGTGTCTGTTGGAAGCAGGAGGGCGAAAAGCACCCATGTTGCCGTCGCCAGATCCGGCGCGCGATGCTGATGCCTCATCTGGAAAATTCATAGGAATTGATTAGACACTATACAATGATATTAACTTATTTAGGTATATTTTGTATAATAGTGACGTAAATATTGTTATATTTGTATTATTTTTAACAAAATTGATTCAAAAATTAAAAATTATGAGCGTTCGAACGGAAGTTAACTTCTGCGGGGTTCCTCACACGGGCACAATATTGAATTTGAATGCTAAAGGATAATGCAGAAGCGCAAAGAAATCGGACTTTCCTAATAGAGAATCATGATAGTATTTTCATTGTTGTTGTTAAGGATTCAAAGTCGATGTCGAGTATCGGCAAGGTTGGCGATACCTGTCCAAAACAAAATAATACATAAAATGTTTGCGTGACTTGGCGTTTAAAGTGGCCAGTACTAGGCCTTCGCATGTTTCTCTGATTAAATCGACTAAGTAGCTGTTTTCCTGCTAGCGTGTCCAAGTTGTGTTAAGCTTTAGATTGTTGACGTATTATTTTATATCGGTACAGTTTACCTTAGTCTTTATCGAGATCTAAAAAGCATATGTCATCAATATAATTTCAAAAACTTTGAAATCGGCAAGTATAACTGAATAATCGAATTTCAAATAGATCATTATTATTATTTAAAGAAAAGTACCTACTGTACCCTAATTGCGTAACGCAGTTTGAATCGGAATCGGAATGATTTTGAAGTATATTGCTAATTCATTGCTTCATTTATGTTAGGAAAAGTTTTCTGCTCATCAACGTAAATAACGCAATGAATGTTGTTGAACTATCAAATTGAAACCGATTCCTCCTGATAGTGTGTTACGCAATTAGCCCTCAGGACTTACAGAGTACAACTTTTTATGTGTAGCATCACCATAATCGCAAATGTGACTAATTTATTGTAAGTTGTATGACAGTAGAGTACAATAAACCTAACAAACTAATAGTTGGGATGTAAAGTCCTAGGTCAAACATCAGTTTTTGTTCTGTATGTAAACTGTGTAGGAATAATAATTAATATAAGAAAGACTTAGTTATTCTTTAAGCACAAAGATTTAATTTGCGTATGATTAACGTGATTGATTGAATTCACAACAAATAACAATACATTTATTAACAACCAAGGATCCGTGTAGGCTTACCTACCTACTCTTTTGGATGTGTCTATATTATGTAAGCAGATTAGCTGCAGCAATTGACTTCGGATCCTAGCCATTAGGCCCCGAAACTTTAGAAAAAGGACAATTTAACCAGTCATATTTAGAATTTTCTTGAATGGTAGTTTTAAACTATTTCATGACTATTTGGTTAATTCCCTTAGCAAAGAAATGTTAAGGTGATATTTGCGGAAGCTCGATATCTGGCGCAAATTAATTATTGTTATTACTTAATATTTTGATAAAAAAATAAACTTACATGTGTGGACCGGAATCAGAAATGGTGACATTTCTGTTTGTAGCGCGAAGACCTTGTTATATTGTTAATATTACGCAAAAATTTCTATGCAACCCGTTATCTATCCGATTTTACATAGAACTATTATCCAATAAGTTACTAATAATACATTATTGCGTAGATTGGATAATTATTACTAAACTAAAAGTCAAGGTTGCAATTTTAACTAGTTACGAGGGCTGCACTAAAAGTATCGGGAATGGAATATTTCCACTGTTCCTGTCATATTAAAATCTTTTTAATTGAAAACTCCTTGGTTTTAAAAATCGAATACCATTTATTTATTTAAAAAAAGATTCTCGGTCTTGTCACAAGGTTTTGTCAAACTTGTTTAGTCGTTGAGAAAATGGAATTGACTCGAGAAAATTCAAGAGCGATGATTTATTATGACTTTCGAACTGGTTTAACACAAAAACAGTGTGTTGACCGGATGATTTCTGCATTTGGTGATGAAGCCCCATCCAAAACCACAATTTATCGCTGGTTTGCTGAATTTCAACGTGGACGTGTCAAGCTCAGTGATGATCCCCGTCAAGGTCGTCCAAAAACTGCAGTCACCCAAGAAAACGTTGATGCTGTGCGTAAGCTGATTGAGGAAGATCGACATGTGACATACCGCGAAATTCAGGCAACTTTAGACATTGGCATGAGTCAAATACAAATAATCTTGCATGAACAATTAGGTGTAAAAAAGTTGTTTTCCCGATGGATACCGCATTCGCTCTGTGAAGAGCAAAAAGCGGCTCGCGTTACTTGATGCGTCAGAACTCTCGAAAGATTCCACGCAGGATCCTCAAATGCTGTATACAACATTGTATCAGGTGATGAATCCTGGATATACGCGTACGAACCCGAAACAAAAAACCAGTCACGAGTTTGGGTGTTCGAAAATGAGTTAAAGCCAACAAAAATTGTTCGTTCACGGAGTGTTGCAAAAAAAATGGTGGCCACGTTTGTCTCCAAAACCGGCCATGTTACGACTATTCCTCTTGAGGGACAAAGAACGGTTAATGCAGAATGGTATGCTAGCATTTGTTTGCCACAGGTCGTTTCTGAACTCCGTAAAGAGAACTGCAACCGCCGCATCATCCTCCATCACGACAATGCGAGTTCTCACACCGCGCACAGAACAAAAGAGTTTTTAGAGCAAGAAAACATAGAATTATTAGACCATCCGCCGTACAGCCCCGACCTAAGCCCTAATGATTTCTATACTTTCCCTAAAATAAAGAATAAATTGCGTGGATAGAGATTTTCATCACTTGAAGAAGCTGTGGACGCCTACAAAACGGCCATTTTGGAGACCCCAACTTCCGAATGGAATGGTTGCTTCAATGATTGGTTCCATCGTATGGAAAAATGTGTCAAATTTCGCGGAGAATACTTTGAAAAGCAATAAATACATTTTTAAATAGTAATGTTGTGTCACTTCCTTGATTCTTCTTATTTGTCAGATGTACCTACAAATGTACGATTGCGATTATTACGCCAGTCGCCATGCCATCTGGGGTGAAACCGTGAAAACAACCGCACCTATATAATAAAAATGTGTGTAGTAAATAGGGTATATAATGATGTGTTTTGTCCATAATCTTTGAGCATATGTATGCGTAGTAGCTATACGATAATCCCTTCCTGAGGTACACCTGGCTACAAGTGAGGCCCCCGTTTCTGGCCGACACGCATCAGTTTGCACCTTATTTCTCGGTACTGAGACAATGATTTTTAATTGGTTTTTCCGAAACTTACTAGTCTTTTTAGTTTAAATGTCACCATGTCCGCCTTACTTGCCTTTTTTACGAAATCTATACGTGTGATAAAATCATAGCGAAGTCAAAACTGTAGGATTTAATTTTGTTTTTAAGTTATTGCTACGAGGTCTAGGAAGGATACTAATGCAGAAAAAATAGTTTAGAATTTTTCTCTGTATGTCTGAATGTATGTTCATGTGGTACAGTCAGCAAGAAAATTGGCATTTTTTACAAAAACCTTATTTTGATGTTTTTTTTTTTGTGAATGGCATCTCGAAGTTAACCTTGAGAGGTCGTGACTACTTAACCGGACTTTCCTGTGGTTGCCTTAAGGGTGAGCTTAAAGACTCCAGCCAGGGCGAAAATATATATTATAAACTGTTTTGATGGCAATCGATCCTGTTTCTTATCCGGATCCAAAAACTATTGGATCAACGGAGGGTTAAGTACTAGAAAAGTCGGAAATCGCAACATAACTTACCATACTTTTCGTAGGAAATGAGAGTGAGATGAGAGAGCACACAATATACCAGTGTATGGCAACAGTCAAATTATTCTATTACTTCATTGGGTTGAATAGGGAACGAATATGGCAGCTTTTATATGATTATCATCCCGCTATACCTTTAAGGACTTAAGCAGTCAATCATGACATAATATAAGAACGGCTATTTTAGTGAACTTTCAACAAAGCAACGACGACTGCTTTGCAAACCTAAGTGCGATTCGTAAAACGTACACACAAAAACAATGTTTAAGCCTTCAATGTTTAAGTTCTTCTGGCATCTTTGGTCATGAGAAAATTAAATATCTATGGTTAGCTGACTGTTAATGAGAAATCCCGTGTGTTTACAATCTATTTTAGTGATAGTTGTTCATCAGAAATAATCTGTCAGAATGCATCAGTCAGTGTATCAGTGTTGTGCCATTAGGTATATGCAGGAACGCAGGCGATCATTAATTCACTAAAAACTTCGCAAGCAATGGGAAATTTGCTACTGAAGGCTGCGGGTGTCGACCTCAGGACGAACTGTTTCACACACTGACAACTGTACGTAGTCCTGACTCTCTTCATATTTTGGATGTTGAGACCAAAACTACGAAACGTAGGGACACAAGGAACACAGGCGCGCAGGGGCGCCGTACAGGGAAGGTTCATATTTTTTTTTAAAATTTTATGCTGTTGTATATTGTGGTGTCTTACGACTTCCATGTGAACGAAGTCGCGAGCAGAAGCTATTTTATTATAATTTTAATACCAACTGTCTTATCCAATTTAGTAAAAACGAAACATACGACATAGTTTGTTACATTCTCGTGACTTGATTGGTCCTTCTGTCCGCATTCACGGCCAGACTCTTTAAAACGGATGTAATGTTTATATTGATATTCTGATCAGTTTCAAGCGTCATCTTTTCCTCTTCCTATCATAGAAAAGGACCCAGCTCAGCATTGAGCATTGATTTTCCTCATTCTGTGATAGAAACCAAATGTTTATTCAAAAAATAATAGTAAGTACAGCTCGATTCAAACTTTATGGCGGCTCGGAACTTAAGGCGAGTTAATATTAATATTAAATTATTAAATAGATACTAATATTAATTACGCGGTTTGTTCACGTGTCAGCAGGGGTGAGGGGTGCGGTACCACGCAGCCAGTAGCGCACTTCAGAGCCGCCATCAAGTTTGAATCGAGCTGTACCTGATGTGAATTTCTCGAGAAAATTCAAAAAATCATTTGCTTTAGAGAAAGCATCATCTGAGTACCTATATTTTGCTGAAACAAGGAAATTCTTTCAATTCGATCTCTAGTTACAGCGCATGATCAACGTAAAAACAAACTTGAATCCACGACCTTTTCCTTGTTCAAGAAAAAATGTGGTTATTGAATTGTTCATTGACTGGTTTTACTATAGGTACTACAAGTAGATAGCTTATTATTATTTTACGAGTAGGGATGTCAAGATTCCGAAGTTTCTCTGACGCTAGTGAATAATATGTGATGTTGGATGAATTTCAATAAATTGATTAATTGATTGAATTAATTAGTTTAACTAGTTTTCGGATAAATTAATTAATGTACCTTTGTAATGAATATGTTATCATCATTATATTAATACGTGATGCGAAAACCTTGCACCACTTTTCACGAAAATTTCGCGGACGAGGAGTATGAAATATGGCACAGTTAAAGTTTATATGGAGGAGTGCAGAAAGCTAATATTTTTATTAATAATGAATTAGAAATAAATAAAAAAAACATTACACACACTCCCATGCGTTTGACACAGACAAATACTACTAGGGCCTCATACCTTGAAGATAGATAGGTGAAAGAAGTGACAGCTTGAGCATGGAATTAGTAAGTACTTTATAATAGCATGGAATTAGTGTACTCATGGAATTAGTAAGTACTATATCGATTGTAAGTAGAAGAGGGGGTCTGAATTTCGACCAGTGGGCCACCACTAGTAAAAATAAATCTAGCTTGAACTTAAGGTGTCGTCGTTATGTTGCTGTTATAATGACAATTATATTATTACGTTGATATTATTTTTTTCTTTCTTTATAGAATGAAGTACCTACACCTAAGGCGACACAATGTTTTTAGATTGACTTTGATAGCATACTTCGTTCAAGATATTGACAGTCAATAAACTCCAACATTATTTAATTACGAATTTACCTAGCCGATGGCCGACGGGGCTGAAAGGTTCTGTAGCGGCCACCTCGTACCAGAAGACATAGCGTTGGAAGGCTTCCTGCAAAGTGGACCGATGACCTTCTGAAGGAGGCAGGAATCCGCTGGATGCGGGAAGCACAGAAACGGTCAAAGTGGCGGTGCTTGGGGTAGGCCTATGGCCAGCAGTGGACGTCTTTCAGCTGAAGTAATGATGATCAATTTACCTAATTACGTAGTTTTTCACCTAAGATGGTACTTGATAGTTTTCTTATCGGAACCTATACGTCTCAAGGTGTTCTATAAAATATCTACACATGTATCAAATTGTTTTAATAAGATGAATTAATTCTCGTAACTTAGGATTGCGCCTCAGAACACCATGATGGTTTTAACTAAAAATAGTTATTTGTGCAACAAGTGAACAAAGTTGGTTTTTGCTGCGACTATTGATTTTGAATCCCGAGTAAGCGAACGATTCTTGATTCTAGGTTAGAATCCTGAGCGCGGCAAGAGATGCAAAGACATGGATGCTGATGATAACTTTGATCTCGTGTAACACATACAACTTTTTACTAATTATATAAAGTATTATATTATTATCTAAAGGTTAAAAAAAAATACAACATGGTAAAAATTAAACCACAATCATGTATATTTGTAAAACAATTAATATAAAAAATAATTAAGTAAGAATATAATAATTACATTTAAAATTTTAACAGATTATTTACAATTTTACGGTTAGGTATGTGTGTCCGAACGTTTTATTGTTTGTTTCTTTTTTGGGCCTACTGGGTATGGAATTTGAAAATCGAACTTCGAATCGACTTGTTTCTATCTCTCACTTTTTTCGTATCGAAGTGAAAGTGACAGAACAAATTGTAGTTAAAATCTTTCGATTTCTGTGAGTTGTCACACCAGCACCGTTCTCGGCATTTAAAAATAATAATTGAAAAGTTACTTTGTCTCATGCTCGCAGCAAATCGAATTTTGCTCACTGTCTTTAAACAGCAAAACGTCTGTTTGAGGTGCTGTGGTGAAAATGGTTTTAACTAAAAAGTTTTGTTATAAAAATGACAACAACAGGTTGGACATTGGACAGAATTGGTAGGTTTATCGACTCTGCTGGATCGCAAATGCGGAATCACCAGAACTACGAGATATGTTTCGAAAACTGGTTTAATTTCATACGAAAATGTAAAACATATTGGTTGCGGCTCGAAACGGACGTGCGACAAGCTTTGAGGATGTTCACGGTCATGATTAATTAATACATAATCACATTTAATGCGAATATAATGACGTCACGCCAGAAATGCCGTTTTTTGTAGTTTGAATGCGGTATTTTGTAGTGTTGTATTTTACATCGACGCTATCGTAATTAGACTTGTCTATTTTTTTACGTTAACTGATCTTTGTAATTTATCTCACTTGTGTGTCGTTCGTTTGATAATAAAATGCCGTCTAGACGTACTTTAACTATTTTATGGGGATCATTCGTTCAAAATACCTGTATTTATTGCATGTGACTAGTGAAAATTATGAACAGTTGATTAACACCGTCGTCCTATTTTACTTCCATTCATTTTAATAAGCCATCGTATCAGTATGCATCCATTTTTGTAGCATGCAATGGCTATCTTTTACTTTTGCCATAAATACAGTTTAAAAATATATGCTCTTCAGCTCTCGGCATTTTCATGTCATTACAAATCCAAGAAACACATTTTAAGTAATCAGATTATAATCGCTGATTATCATATAAATGCGAGCTTCCATAAACATAGTCGTATTTTTTTATACGTCCATGGTCGTAGAACTAATATTGAATAAAAAAAACGAACCGGAGTGTCGAAGCGTCTAAAATGATTGAGGCCCAAAAATATACAACTATCCACGTGAACCTTTTTGTATTTACCTTCAAAATAATACTATTAATAGTTTGAAAATGAATATTTCATATTAGTGTCGTTTCAATTTTGTATATAGAGTTTGTTTTTACTAACATTAGGTTAAGACCTTTACTAACAACTTATGGATCTTGTACTTTGATCTGTAATAAAAATAAATATATATATAATATAATAATTTGTGAATTATATTTTAATAAGGCTTCCAGGTTTGTGGATCCGGAAATCGTAATTTGTGAATTACGTACATTGTGCGAAAGTTGAAATCAATGAAGAGTATTGAAACTCTTCTGTTCAGTCGTTTCAGCACTCATTTACCGGTTTTGTTTTCTAAAAGATTCCTTTACTTCCAAAAGTCCGGAAAAGGCTAGACGGAGGGCCAAGAGCCAGATATCTCCGGACAAATTCGGACGGATGGTAACCCTACACAACACATTCACGTAATTTAGTATCACGTGAGGGTTGAAAATCACTGTTTTAAATAGGATTTAAAATAGCTATAGCTATTTTTTTTTTCTATATATAAATATTTAGCAAAGTTGGTAACTATTACCGTAGCTCAGTCAGCGTAGTCATGTTGTTATTATAATAAATTAAAAAAATCATTAGGGATAGTGTTTATGCACTATCCCTAATGATTTCTGAATAGCTAAAAATAATGGATGTGTGACTGAGTTGAAACAGAGATTGTTAGCAATGCAGTAGGTATTGTTAGCACCGCATGGGTCATTATTATCTATTACCAGTTCATTAATTTAATGGAAGACAGTATCCTTGCACTGTTTGCGTAGAAGTGTTCTGCGATAAATTTATTTATGATAAAATATCAACATTATCATAACATCACGCCTGTAATCCTCGAAGGGTTAGGCAGAGGTGTACCTATAGTACACCCAAATTTCGACAGACGTCCCATGTAATAGGGGGCGAGCCTATTACCAGCACAAATCCAGACTGTGTAAATATAAATAGAATAGAATGGAATAGAATACTCTTTATTATGTACACCATAAAAGTTACAGATATAAATGTTGAAATTTTACATAGGGTGACACAATGGGCGGTCTTATCGCTAAAAGCGATCTTTTACAGACAACCTTTCATTAATTCATTTGTTTATCATTTATACTTGAACTTGACAGGAAATCAATAACTTCGTCTCCTTGTCGTTTTGGTTGCATTAGTTTCAGGATACAACGACATGAATTTAAAGTTGTTAGGGATTAGTTTCCAGGTAATAAAGACATATCGGTACCGAAGAGGCACCTGTATCTCTAGTTATTCATCTATTTCGCATGCCTGAAGTACACCCAATGACATGATGATAATTCAGGACCCTTGATTAGTTTTATAAGTATTTGTATTTCTTTACTTTGATTCCATTATTTTCTTACTTGATTTGATTAATAAAAAAACCTAGTTTGTTTTCAGATATTAAAAATGTTAAGATTTTTAACTGCAAGTTTTTATAATTTTTTATTTATATTTTTGTAGCTATCCTAAAATGGGATACATCAAAGAACTTGGTTAAGGCCTCAATTACTTACTTTAAAAAAATAAATAAATTCCGATTTCAAAATGAGAAGCACAACACGACACAGATACAGTCACACACTGCGCGCGTTCTATTTAGCGCGCCACTCGGTCGTCAATTGGGAGGCGTAGGCGCACGCGGCGCAGGATCTACACTCCTGGCGCACCACTGATTCGCGAGGGAAGCGCTGTCGATGTTTTATTCAGCTTACGGAAAAATGACGTGCACACTTCGGCACACGCCATACACGTCCGTGACCTTTTCACTCGCGTTCAAGTACACCAGTTGAACGCATACTGCACCTGAATTTTGAAGAGGCGCCGACTCGCTGAGTAGCTACTTATTGTAATTTTTCTTTCTTTGACTTTGAAAGTGGATCCGTTGTTTGTGCGCAAGGAAAGTGAAGATATTTTCAGAATAGGCAAATCGATAAAGCTTATATTTTATTTTTCCCAGCTTTATGTTTAGATAATTACTGGAAATAGATGTTTCAGGCGGTAAATCATCATTTTCAGAACAGTATGGTGGGTGTCGTAAAAGGCGGCTTACTAGCAGGGACCATTTTGGTTACCCGTTGAAAGGGTTTTCGATAGGGTTTTTCTAAGCGGTTAATCAAAAACCCATACGATATGGGTAACCCTATCGAACGGATTAAATTATATTTTGGTTACCAGTTGAAAGGGGTTTTTGATAAAAACCCATAGGTACGGTGTGGGTAAACCTTTTTGAACGGCTTAATTTAAGCCATTCAAAATTACCCAAAAGTAACCAAAATGGTCCCTGGGTAGAATTGGTCAAGCTACGCGTGCTGGGCGAACATCGAAATAATATGTTATTTCGATATTCGCCCAGCACGCGTAGCATGACCAATTCTATTATGATTTTTTCATGTCACTGGGTTTCAAGTAGGTATAGACCCCATTGAATGGGTTATCATGTAACCCTTTCACTGGGTTTCGAGTATAAAACCCATTCAATGGTTTATCATGTAACCCTTTCACTGGGTTTCTAGTATTAAACCCATTCAATGGGTTACATCATGATAAAGGCAACCCATTGAATGGGTTACCCCTTCGAAAGGCTTAACTCTTAACCGGGGTTGTACGGTCCCTGCTTACTAGAGAATGGACAGCAGCGTTCACTATGCATTTTAACGCTATACTGCGATCGCCAACCGGCCTGCCAAGCGTGGCGATTATGGCAACCCCCTCAAATGTTGGGGAGGCCTATGTCCAGCAGTGGACGTCTTTCGGCTGAAATGATGATGATGATGATGATGGTTGTAGGTAGCATTCCAATATTAATTTGGCACTATATGGTATCGCAATTTCCATTTAAGCATATGTTTAAGTTTCAGTATGAGCTGGGTTTCAGATTTCAGAGCTCCTAAGCCTCCTTTGCGTGTGCAATTTTGATAACATTCCGTTGTGTAGTGTTTCCTTAATATCATATAATAATATGTGGTACATACATTGCTGCTAATGAGGTTTTGTTTCTAGTGGTAGCCAGGAAGGCCTAATCTAATGCCTCATCAAGGCAGTGCCAGTTATAGAATCTGCCACATTAACAGCCTTCGTTTTTCGAAGAGAGCGTTTTTAATTATAATAATGAAATAATGAAAAAAAAGCCGCTTTTACTTGTGTCTGTGGGACCGCTTAGTCATTTAGAGAATTATTCCGGAAAGCATTTTATGTGTAGGTATAAATTACTTTAATAAAATAACATAAATAAATTTATTTAATAAAATAATATAAATAAATTTATTTAATAACATAATAAACTAAAGCTAAAATATTTTTAATTACAGGTGCTAGCAATGATGGTTCGTAATTAGAATGTTAGGTAGCGACCCGCCCGATCTAGGTTTATTAAAACCTGTGTTTCAGGTATACCTACACAATATAGACATAGCACAGAAATCACGATAGTTTAAGACAACATCTCGGCACATCAATAGATCAAAAACTTGCGAAGCACGGGGCTTGATCGCTGTATAGTTAAGATGAATATTTGTCTGTCTGTATTTCCAACCGACCTACGACTTAGGTATATGGCTACGATAATCCAAAAATAGTTCTTCATAGATCCTCGTAGTTAGTTATAAATAGTCGCAAATCTATTGTTTTCGTTTGCTGGCGAGTAAATTATTTTATTCTTTGGTTCGGAAAGAAGGCGACTTAAAATTATGTAACAGTTTATTTTGAATTCAACCAGCATTGTCTATTATGTAAAATATTGTATTCACGCTTAACAGTTACAATACAAAATAACGAGCTATAATGTTTTTTTGTAGAACAATTGTATAGGTATATGTACTTAGTAAGTTACTTTGAGCAGTGCGTAACATTATTATTATAGGCAAATATATAAAAATGCCTAGATAGACAGTCAAAGCTGCGTGAACCAGGGCTCGGAAACCGGTTAATTTTCTATGTAACCTTAACCGTTATTATATAGGTTTTCGAACATATTTCGTTTATTATTTAATATTATTTAGTTTATTATTTTGTTACAATATCAATGCTGAACTTAATGTGATGAAGCAACATTTGAAGCTAATATCAATTGTATCAAAAATAATTTGTATCTTCGGAAATAAAAATTAACCATTAAAGCCCTGGCGTGAACTCGTCGAAAAAAATTGCGTCCGATTGTTGGCCGCAATATGTTCGCACACTAGAATAACACAATGACAGCACAATGACGTGGCGCGAGTGTAACACGTAGCTGTCACGCACACCAGCTTATCAAAGTTGGTCAGTTTGTTTTAGTTCTTTTGCAGCGCGACACTATCTATCTAGATATATAATTAATCAATAAAGGTTGGTTTGGTATCTGCTACCTACTTGTCTTGGTGTTACTACTGTGTGTACAATGTTTTCCGTGAGCTTTAAAATAAATGTGAGTAGGTACTGTTACTTTACTATTTTTCCAAAAATATTAAAAAAAAAATTCTTTGATAATAATAACGACATTGTTACAACGTTGCCGGACAACATATAACAAGACTCTCCAGTTATACATTGTTAACATCGTTCAGTAAACTGGTCCATTATCAAGATTGTCATCTTATTCATCTAATCTTAATTCATGTAATCTTCACCATTGTCAAAGTAGTTGTTTGCGTAGTCTGCTCTGTAGCATCATCAATGTATTCTATCATTTATTTCAAATATCTATATATATGCACATAAAAGGCACTTTTGAACGTCAAAATTTACAAGAAAATAGAATTGATTCTAGTTGCCCCTTCAAAAAGGTAGTTTCGTATGGAGAAGAATAGGCAAGAAACTCCACAGTTAATCTTCTACTCATAGTTTTTACAAAAATAGTGTAGTTTCAATATTAGGTTGACACTGGTAAAACGTTACCGATTCAGCACATTTAAGAAAAAAAAAAAACACATGCTACAAAATAATAGTAGCTACGTTTTAAATGAATG
This sequence comes from Tiliacea citrago, assembly GCA_963921375.1. Taxonomy (NCBI): domain Eukaryota; kingdom Metazoa; phylum Arthropoda; class Insecta; order Lepidoptera; family Noctuidae; genus Tiliacea; species Tiliacea citrago. The sequence goes on along the minus strand of OY992800.1, from coordinate 16,659,172 downwards.
CGTCATTGGCATTAAAACCTTATCGGATTATTTAGGGACAGAGCAAAAAGTTTCCACTGCGTCAAAAAAACTCGCTTGTAACATTCGTGATTAGTGATTTTGTTTTGAATCTATTATATAATATTATATTTATATCATCGAGAATATTTTGACAGGTTTGTACAGATCTCCCAGTAAAAGTATTTCGCTTTGGCAACCAGCGTCTATATTCGCAAATACCAACGCGCGATTATGAGATCTCATAGTATTACTATGGTTACAAAATTTGAGATTAACAATTACCTATGCAATTCCAAAAAAAACGTATCAGAACTCTTAAGTGACATAATATGACAAGGTAGAGTGTAAGAGCCCTTAACGATCGCCGGTCATCACAAGGAGGGGCGACGATATTGGTGCTGTGCTGTGTCGTTGCTCGAGCCAGGGGGTATACTCCGAACATAAATCCGAAAAATCGGCCGAATGTTCGGTCGTTTCTTTACTACGGCTAACTATCGCTGACTATGGCGAAAAAATAAAAAGGCAGTCGCAGAGAAGTCGGGTAAAAAAAAAAAACATTATTATTATTTATTTATTATCTATAACTTGGTGACAAAAACAATTTAACAATAATTTGGTACAGAGATGTGAGACTAGTTAATCTCCTGGCTCCGAAACTAGGTTTATTGCCTGTGACTTGGGAGTCAGTGATTCCAAAACTTATGCTAACATAAACTGCGTCGATACACCAATAGATTTATCATATGTTTATGGTTACTTATTAAGTAAGTAAGTAAGGACTTAAAGTCAAAAAAGAAAACTATGGAAGTTATAAAACAGCCGAACATTCGGCCGATACTTCAGGTTAGCGCTTCGGAGTAGACCTCCAGCCTCAAAGAGGTGGAACGCATTATTATATGCGTGCGTTAATGGGTGGATGTGCGGTCGTGCGATCGGCCGTACTTGGTGATGGGGCCCGCGAGGTATGGCGGGCTGATACCAGTCGAGGGTGCGGCAAATGTACAGTATCTTCCGGGCCCCTGACTCATGGTACTAGAAGGAACAGTGGGCATTTCAAAACCTAGAATCTCTGCCTCTGTGAGAGCCACAGAGTAACCCTCCGCGACATTCGTACTAAGTCGGCAACAAGAAGATTATCGATGCGCATACCTTTTCAGGTTTACCTGTACCTTCCTTATGGTGCGAATCAGTATCTTTTCTCGTATTTCTCAAGTGCTAATGGTGAAGTTCACGGCAAATATATACCCCCCTCTATTTGTTTAGGCCCTAATAATGTTTATTTAGTAATTACATAGTCTTCTTGTTTTTAAGTAACTTTAGGGAGTATTTTTTGTAACGATGCACTTTGTGTATTTACATTCATTGTCGAATGCGTGATGTATCAAAAATAATGTCAACAGTGTACAACATGTTGTAGTATAATAAATATTCAATTCAATGACCGACCTTTTTTAATTTACTTTAGGAAATATTTTGAGTGATGTATCATAAATAACGTCAACCTAAACGACCGACCTAAAATAATAAACATTATTATTATTTTTTAGGGATCCGTACCACAAAAGGAAAAACGGAACCCTTATAGGATCAATCGTGTGTGTGTCTGCTGTCTGTCTGTCCGTCTGACACAGCCAATTTGCTCCGAATCTACCGACCGATTAAGTTGAAATTTGGTATATATGTTACGGCTAATACCCGAAGTGCGGCTACACCTAGTTTTAGCCGGTTAGAATTATAGGTCCAGACAATCCCTGTTGGATAAAACCAATTTACCAACAATAGAGGGGATCTGGCGCTCGGCGGCCGCTTCCGCGGCACGCTCGCTTCGCTCGCTCGCCTTCGCTTGTTAATGGTTACTGTTCTAACCTAACCTAACCCAAATGATTTTACCCGAAAACAATCGGCTCGTACTAGGTTTAACCAAGAGTAAGTGGCTACACCTAGTTCTAACCGGCTAAAACTAGGTGTAGCCGCACTTCGGGTATTAGCCGTAACATATATACATAATAAATTTATTTCTGTGACCCAAACACGGACGTGTAACGTTAAAAGAATTTTGAATAAGGGGTGATTCAAAATTCGTTTATTAGGAGGCAAACAAGAAAAACAAAAGTTTTGCATACTGTACCGTGTGACGTATCAAACAAAAGGGCTTGTTGTAGGGATTTCAGAATCATTCCACTTTGCCCCACCGAGCCGCCCCACTGGTGGGGCAAATTGGAATGCCTAAAATTTTGTAGTGGAATCTGCCCCACTACTTCGATTTAGTGGGGCAGATTCCACTACTCTAAAATCTTGTTGGATTCTGCCCCACTAGGGTTGGCACCTTAGAATAAAAGCATTTTTTTTTTGAATTTTTTATTTCTTATTTGTTTCTGGAAGGAAACGGGTTGTAAATCACAGGTTAATTACACGATTTGTTACAAATAAAATATAACTATACTAAACTAAAATCACAGATATACGATTTGTTCTTACTGGTTCATTAAAGCTTTTTATACTAAGATCAAAATCACAAACTGAGTACGAGTTGTCCCCGTAAATAGAAAACGAAATGCTATTTATTCTAACTACTTAACTATTCAAAATCACATATTAATCATCATTTGGCATGACATAATTCAGTCTTATGATTATCTTATAAATAAGAAACAACTTAAATATATAGAAACAGCCACTAAACTACTACTTTTCTGACTGTAAGGAATAACATCAACTAAAATCACACAATAATCATCATTTGGCATAGCAAAATACAGTCTCATGATTACCTCATAAATAAAAAGCAACTATATACAAACAGCCACTAAACTACTGACTATAAGAAATAAAATCAACTAAAATCACAGATTTAATAAATAGAAGAAATTAAAAATGACGTAGTACATAATAAATCTATCGCATTTTTTCCAAGAAATGCCCAACTGATATATCGCCGTTTATGAGCTCCGTTTGGGCATTTTGTATATTCAGATCGCTTTGTATGTATTTCTTAAGGCGTGGCTTGGTAGGTTGGTTCTGCATATATTTAACAATGGAAAGTGTTACGTCTTCATATAAGACATTAAGGAGTCTTAATAAACTGGGAAGTTTTTAGTTAATCTTTTTAATTAGTTTATTATGCCAACCTGCGAGAGCATTGGTTGTACGATGTTTTGCACCAAAATGCGATAGATTATTAAAAATGACGTAGTACGGAATCATTCCACTTTGCCCCACCGAGCCGCCTCACTGGTGGGACAAAGTGGAATGCCTAAAATTTGGCAGTGGAATCTGCCCCACTACTTCCATTTAGTGGGGCAGATTCCACTACTCCCCTCTAGGGTTGGCACCTTAGTATAGAAGTACATTTTTTTTGCAAATTTTTATTTTCTATTAGTTTCTGGAAGGAAACGGCTTTTAAATCACAGGTTAATTACACAATTTGTTACAAATAAAATATTACTACACTAAACTAAAATCACAGATATACGATTTGTTCTTTCCTGGTTCATTAAAGCTTTTTATAAAAAAAAATATAAAAACCTGCAAACATTTTTTTGGCGATGGCACTTTTAAAAGTTGCCCATATCCGTTCATACAATTATATACGTTGCATGGTGATTTGGGTAGCTCCCAACACACAACAAATATTGTGCCATTAGTGTACGCTGTTATGAGTAACAATGTCAACTGAAGCTTAAACCGCTTTCTTTTTTGTAGTAAAATCACAGATTCCGGAACGGGAACCACATACTTTTCAATCGGATTTTGAGGCAGTGGCTATGAATGCCTTTAAAAAAGTTTTTGATTCAGCATCAATCAAAGGGTGCTTTTTTCACTTTAGTAAAGCGATTTGGAAAAGGGGTGGTGAGTTAGGGTTGACAAAATCAAAATGTTTGCGAAAACAAGTAGTACTTAGTGCAGTTTTACCCTTATTACCAGAAGAAAAGATAACTGAAGGTTGGTTTTACATAGCCGCACAGATTCCAGATGATGAACAGTGTAAAAAAATTAGAAAATATATGCTGCAAAATTGGCTAAAAGACGGTTTTCCAAAAGTGTGGTGTGTATTTGGTGCAAAACATCGTACAACCAATGCTATCGCAGGTTGGAATAATAAACTAAATAAAAAGATTAACAAAAAACTTCTCAGTTTATTAAGACTCCTTAATGTCTTATATGAAGACATAACACTTTCCATTGTTAAATATATGCAGAACCAACCTACCAAGCCACGCCTTAAGAAATACATACAAAGCGATCTGAATATACAAAATGCCCAAACGGAGCTCATAAACGGCGATATATCAGTTGGGCATTTCTTGGAAAAAATGCGATAGATTTATTATGTACTACGTCACTTTTAATTTCTTCTATTTATTAAATCTGTGATTTTAGTTGATTTTATTTCTTATAGTCAGTAGTTTAGTGGCTGTTTGTATAAAGTTGCTTTTTATTTATGAGGTAATCATGAGACTGTATTTTGCCATGCCAAATGATGATTATTGTGTGATTTTAGTTGATTTTATTCCTTACAGTCAGAAAAGTAGTAGTTTAGTGGCTAGTTGTATATATTTAAGTTGTTTCTTATTTATAAGGTAATCAAAAGACTGAATTATGTCATGCCAAATGATGATTAATATGTGATTTTGAATAGTTAAGTAGTTAGAATAAATAGCATTTCGTTTTCTATTAACGGGGACAACTCATACTCAGTTTGTGATTTTGATCTTAGTATAAAAAGCTTTAATGAACCAGTAAGAACAAATCGTATATCTGTGATTTTAGTTTAGTGTAGTTATATTTTATTTGTAACAAATCGTGTAATTAACCTGTGATTTAAAAGCCGTTTTAAAAATTAAATTTTCCAAAAATAAAATGTACTTTTATTCTAAGGTGCCAACCCTAGTGGGGCAGTATCCAACAAGATTTTAGAGTAGTAGCATCTGCCCCACTAAATCGAAGTAGTGGGGCAGATTCCACTACAACATTTTAGGCATTCCACTTTGCCCCACCAGTGGGGTGGCTCGGTGGGGCAAAGTGGAATGATTTGGATTTCAGACATAGTTTTTTTTTTATAATTTTGAAATATTATATACTTTTAAAATTGTTTAAAGAAAATAGATGAAAATTTACCATTGCCCAATTTTATCTTCGAAACTACTAAGACATCTTTTTTTTTAAACACATAAAATAGTTCTTTACTAGATATCAGGAAAACCTATAAGAAGTATATGGTCTTAAAATAACGTGTTAATTCTCTCAAAATTGTGTGACAAACTTATATTTGCAGTTGGAATGTATGAGGGAACATGTTTTTCAACTACAATGTTGTTGATTTTTTATTTGACATAGCTAAGTATTAAATACACCTATCTGAACTTTGTTAAGTACTTATCTTATTTTATGCGCTACAAACTGACCTAGCGTGGTTAGTTTATTTTTTCCTGAGTCATTCACGGTTTTTTACGATCACATTATAATATCATCTATTAAATTATTAGTCAACTTCGAGCTTTGATGTTTGTTTAATGCTTCCGTGCGGAAACGAAAATCGCATCGCTTGATATGAATCATTTGCTATTGATGTGAAATTGCTTGATCATCAGATGACGTCTGATTCATGAAAAAACTTCGGTAATTAATAAGTTATAATAATAATAGTTAGTTAGGTATCCGCTGGGTGCGGGAAGCACAGAACCGGTCAAAGTGGTGGTGCTTGAGAAGGCCTATGTCCAGCACTGGACGTCTTTCGGCTGAAATGAAGATGATGATAAATTAATAAGTTACGCAATACATATCTCAGAAACGTTCACCTTCACTTGAGGAATCCTTTAAAGAATAAAAAAATAAAAAACCGGCCAAGTGCGAGTTGGACTCCCGCACGAAGGGTTCCGTACCGTCATCTATAAAAACGGCAAAAACTCACGTTTGTTGTATGGGAGCTCCCCTTAAATATTTGTTTTATTTTAATTTAATTATTTATTTTTAAAGTGAGTATATATCTAAATATTCTGTGAATATTTCAAGCGTCTACCTGTTGCCGTTATCAATATCGAGCAAAAACGAGCAAAAAAATCACGTTTGTTGTATGGGAGCCCCCTTAAATATTTATTTTATTCTGTTTTTTAGTATTTGTTGTTATAGCGGCAACAGAAATTCATCATCTGTGAAACTGGAATTTCAACTATCTAACTATCACGGTTCATGAGATACAGCCTGGTGACAGACGGACGGACAGACAGACAGACAGACGGCGGAGCCTTAGTAATATTGTTCCCGTTTTACCCTTTGGGTACGGAACCCTAAAAACGAGCGAGCCTTACAGTAGTCGCATATGATGTGTAACATCTGACATCTCACCTTGGTAATAAGCAACGGAGTGAGCGGCGCCAGAAATTAACCTCAAAATTTAAAAAAAGCTAAATACTGAAATTCGAATAATTTTTCATTACTAGTGGTCGCCGACTGGTCGAAATTCGACCACCAATACTAACAATCTATATTGTAGTACTTACTAATTACATGAGTACACTAATGCCATGCCATTATAAAGTTCTTACTAATTCCATGCTATTAAGAAGTACTTACTTATTCCATGCTCAAGCTGTCATTTTTTGTTACACACTTCCGTCGCTTTCACGAAATCACTCCTACAGAAAGCGAGAGGAAAGATGTTACACATTTAAAGGCTCGTACAGACTGGTGCGATATCGCGGGCGCGACAGGCACCAACAAAGAAATTATGCTACTAGAGTCGCGTCACCCCTGCTACGAGTATATCGCGCCAGTCTGCACGAGCCTTAAATAAATTAAAAATAATGAACAAATAAATAAGACTATTGAATCAAAATTTCTGTTTAATTATCGTGCATTCCGACCTATAGATTCAGTTAATTTCAGAGCACTCGATACACGGTCATGGTCAAAATGTGCGAGTGGTCAATTCTTTACAACACATAAAACACTTAATTAAATCTTGAATAGTAACGGGAAATATATAATGCAAGCGTATTACCATTCCCATGTTAATAGTAATTGTGAATTCGGAAATAAATTATTTATTCCCATTTAAGCATTCCAATTTTATGTGACAATGACTGTAATGAAGTTCTCCTTAAGAGTGTGTCCCATTAAGGGGATTAAATTCTTTAATCAGAGTACGAGAGGCAGAAAATTTACGTAAAAAAGCATAATTCACACATAAATATAAAACGGTTCGCCCAAATACGAATGGAACACTAGGGTTCCTGTTGTAAACCATTTCATCTGATTATGCATGTGACAAAATCAAACTAGTTGCTATTTTAATTGTATAATTCATTATTTTTATTACATTGACTTTACAAGCTGTGATTACCTTAACTCACACGCTGACTTATTACGTTATTTTTTTTTAAGGAATCGTATACTTTTACAATGGTTGTAAATAATGTGAGCACCATGTAGCTATCACATAATTAATCTATCTGTCATTGCTTCATTTTTTTTTTAGCTATAGTAATTATATTCTAGGTGCATCGTCTTCACATATAATTATAATATAATTAATGTACCTATACAAAATATTGTAAAATATTTTAAAAGAGTAACGGTGGAGTTTCTTGCCCATTCTTCTCCATACAAAACTACGTTTTGGAAGGGGCGACTAGAATCAATTATATTTTACTTGTAAATATTGACGTTCAAAAGTGCCTTTTATGTGCGTATTTGAAATAAATAATTTGACTATGACTTTGGAAAGGAGTAAAGTGGGTTAGGCCTATGTCCAGCAGTGGACGTCTTTCGGCTGAAATGATGATGGCAAGGAGTAGGGCTCTATTTCATCTGGTTATAGGTAGATATGTGTTGCAACCGCCCTTAGTTTCGCCTGCCCACCACTTGTTGTTTCCACCACCTATACCTGTCCTTATCCCAATTTATTTGGGGTACCATGACTTCTTCCATACATTTCTATCAGTCGTCATCTCAGTATTAACTAGGAGGTGGGCCATATCATCTCACACAAACACAATTCATCCATCGTTTCCTAGGGTCTTTCTCTATTGTCGTACATTCTTGCTCAAACTTTTCTCGCATCGCTCAATCCAATATTATATTTTATTTATTATATATTTAATTTTGTGGGTATTCCACTAATCCCTTAGATTAGTGGAATAACCCAAAATTTAATATAAACCTCCAATTTAATTTAAATCTTAGTACCTACCAAGGACCACGTTCCTATAATACTTTGCATAGTTATTTAAAACCTGAATAATCTATAAAGCATGTAATTGAATAAATGTAGCACACTTCATACGTCAATGAGTGTTGTCATAAGTAATTTTTGCCCTATGTTGGCATTGTGCCCAAGCAGGTGGCAGGCTCGAATTTCAACTACACCTATTTTATTATAGTATTAGCTGTTGCCCGCGACTTTGTCCGTGACCCAGGATGAAAATAGTGCCCTATGTCCTTCTCCAGGTCATGGTCTACCCATGTGGCAAATTTCATCGAAATCCGTTCAGCCGTTTTAGCGTGAAAGCGTAAGAAATAAACAAACACACTTTCGCATTTATAATATTAGTTAGGATAAGTTTTCCACAGTAGGTATACTACTGCAATATACATATAATAAGTTGTGGGGATATTCTGTGGTTCTTCCGTGATAATCACATCACTATTCACTATAAAGAAGTTATAAAGTGATCAACTTGAGATTGTTAGGAGCACAAAGCGTATAAATAATCCGAGGCCAGCTAGTTGGCACTAATGCCTTGTTAGTCTGTATAAAAGGGTAAATTACGAGCATGTACTCTGAAATCGTCACATCATTTGCTGCATTACGGCGCGGGGCCATATTAGCGATATGCCACGCCATGCCATGGTCGCCGCACACGAACTCACTTTGACCACAATCCTTTGGCAAAATGGAGGTTATGTGCAGTGCAAGCGGAAATACTGCTAAACCCAACGTCACACGCAGCTTGTATTTCTGTTTGTACTCCTGTACACCAGTTTTTGCATTGATTTTGGCGAATGTTTTCGTCCTGTATGTTGGAAGATTATTTTTCCGGATTTTTTATCAACAATTTATCCCACGATGACTTTTATTAAACATCAGTAACTTTTATAAAATAATAGTTCCGTAGTAATAAACGTGATTTATATGACTTAAATTGTACATTCGGTTGTATTTTAAATTGCATTTTTTTATTTATATCACTTAACAGAAAAGATCAGGGATAGGTAGGTCTCCTGCGGTACTTACCTTTTATGTAGGCACTATAACAGAACTAAACTTAAGTTAGAATTATGATGATATAACTCATGATTGGTGTATTAAGGCTCGTACAGACTGACGCGATATAGCAACAGTCTGCAAGAGCCTTTACAGTTTTTCGTACTTTGTACGTTGGATCTTAATAATTCAGACAAGAACAAACTTAATGACGTTAATTTATATGCGTGTGACAGGAGAACGATCGGCCTACGTTAATAAAATTATTTTTGTATTGGTGAACTGGACAAACCGGACTTGATAATCAAGTAACGTTTAGAAAAAGTAAATAACCAATGATTATTTATTATAGTATTATGAATTCATCACTTGCTAGTTGTTTTAATTAGCTTGCTAGTTATTTAATTGAACAAAGAAAACTACACTATTTATAGTTCAAAAAGCTACAAAAATGTGGTGTGACAAGTAAAACTTGTTATATTTTATTTGGTACCTCCAAAATTTCAAAAAGAGCACTGATTTCAACAGAACTTGACCGAACCGCACCTGAGCACTTCCACTAATCGGCCGGTGAAAGGGCTGACACGTGGGGAATGCCCGATGTCCTCCAGTGTCACGGATTTGAATGACACATCATCTGCAAAACGGTTAACATTTACTGGCAAACTATTTAAATTTAAATAATAATTTAAACAGGATACGAAATATCTTGAAATTAACTCTTTTACGGTGTTATTTTATCATAAAACTAGCTTTTGCCGCGGATTCGCCCGCATGGATGTCGGAAAATAGCCCACGGGAAGGTACTACCGGGATTAAAAGGAAACGAAGCCATCGCATACCTCATAGCCGAAGAAAAGGTCATTGACTCCCAGCGCTGCGCCTGCCACCGTCAACCATAATTATTTTGCTACGCGCAATTTTGAATCTGTGATGTGTGATGTATAGGCGTATTTTAATCTAAATTAAATGCCCAATTTTAATAACATATTTTATTTATTAAAGATTAATACTATACCGGTTAAAATAGAATAAAAAAGTTTATTGTAGGTCATCCTTAGAAGATAGACGTATCGCAGACTTTTTTGTTGAACTTTTTAAGATGTACAATCCTGTAGAATATAAATTTTATGTAACTAATTCGGTTTACGGGACCCACACCAGTAAAGCTCCCAGTCGGCATGATTTTTTCCGACGTCTTCAACAATTTACACAAACCTTAATGAATTATTCACCTAAACGTACACGTCCATTGGTGGAAACCGTTTGAAAATCCGTTCAGTAGTTTTTAAGTTTATCGCGTTCAGACAGACAGACAGACGCGGTGAGGAACTTTGTTTTATAATATGTAAATATATAAAAGTATATAATAATGTTAATAGGTATAATATTATGAGGATATGCGTAAAACTGGTATAACAGGTAACAAACGTCGCGCGTCATGAACTTGACACCTGAACATGAAGATATTTTTACTAAATTGTTTTTAGAAACCCTAATTCAACGCAGATAATATTTTAAAAAAGGTAAATACCCGGATTTAACAATAATGCCTTTTAGTTCCATCGTTTTGTCGTTTAAGAGCGGTTGCACATTGGCTGCTGCTGCATTTTCACGCTGAATACCTTATAGATACACTGCTGATGAAAACATTTAAACAAATCTGTGTTTTTTATGACGTATCACTTATTATGTACGAATAATCGTCCCTGATTAGTCGGTGTTCTGTACAAGGTTCTATCGTATCGGTCATACCGTATAAAAATGCTGTTAGGTTACATTTTACAAAAGAATTCGTTTGATTAGAATTCGCAACCTTAGAAGTAACAGAAACTGAGCTGTTCATTTTTCACCCGTTTGATTTATTTCGCAGGGTGTGTGCGTTGAGTGTGTTGAGCGAGAGTGGAAGGAGGATGGGAGGCCGTCACCTCCTTCTGCGAAGCAGTTATGCTAGCGAAGGAGGAGGCGGAACGCGTGAGGGTGAGGCAAGATTCGCGCCCTCGCGCCCCTAGTCGCCGCAGGAGACGCCCCGGGCGTCGGGAGTCGCTAGCCGATTTCCGGCCACCGTAGGCGCGGGCCTGCGGACTGTGAGCGATGGGTAGCTCGCCGTCCGATAAGGACCAGGCCCGGGTCGACGGCGCGTTGTGTTCCACGCGCGCCTCAAAGAGATGTCAGCACCAACTGACGGGGTCCGGCAGGACCAATGCCTGCCAGGGTTGCGAGTTTGTCCGAAAGGGATATCGTGGCCCTGGCACACAGGCAACGGAAGGAACACGGGTGGATTTTAGTCAGTAAAAGTCTGACACGCCTTCCCGCTTCGCCCATAGCGGGAGAAGGGAGAAGTTATTTGATAATTTCCCACCCAAAAAAAAAAAAAAAAAAAGGGTGTGTGCGTGCATCTAAAAGTTCGCAGTAACTTCCTTGAGACAGTCGTACGCACATACAATGCAGGCGTCCTTCTGCAGACGCAAGGTCAATAGCAACACTCAAGTAGGCCTGCTCTAGTCTCGTTTGTTAATACTCGTAAAGTCGATAAATACTGTTGGGAGGTATGTACTACCTATATACCAGAAATGAATGAGAATATTTTTAGGTTTTTGTATTGTTATTTGTAAGTTTCGTGACACACATTGTTAATTATAGTTTACGCTGTTAATACTCACGTGTTTCTGTTTTGACCAGTGTGGTAATTATTAATTGAAAAAAAGTCGGTATGTTATGAATTATGATTTAGCGTGCTAGCCCACGAGCGTTTTTCCCTAGTCACTTAAAAAAACAAAATCAATCAATATAACAATCAATTTTTCGGCGATTTTTGGCAGATGTAATAAATTGTAGTACATTCAGACAAAAATCGCCGAGAAAATCGCTCGTGGGCGAGCAACCTTAAGTGAAAACTAAAGTATAAAACTAAGGTGTTTTTTTGGGGACTGTCTTAATTGACGTTCGAAAAGTGCTGATTGTCACCCTAGTTTGAATAAATGACTTTTGATTTGATTTTGTTTTTTTAAACTGTGACTAGGGAAAAATACCTACAAGAAAAATAAAATTGAAAAAAAAAGGTTAATTTTATTTCAGTTTTTTCAAAAAAAAAAAACCAAAATCATTTATTTGCCTAAATAAGGTACAGAAGGTTGGTAAAACGTACAAAAATGTTCTCTTGTTCTGCCTTTAAATTCGGCGTGTTAATACAAAATAAAGCTAAGTACATATTTTATTTAAATTAATTGATCATAATCATGCAGTCATTAAACAGATAATCCCCTTAAAATTGTATTATTGAATTAAATAAATGTCAATTTATCAATGAAAAAATAATAATCATAAATGTCAATAATAATCATGTCAATAATAAGAGAGATTCGCCACAATAATCATAATTTAAAATGACCGTGCAATTCACAAAACCTAAAATTTATAACCTAAAAACTCATGTACACTATAAAAGCATTTTTCAATTAAAAACCTCGTCAAATTATTTTTAAATCTAGAAAATGGTAGCGTTTTTATGGAGTTTGGTAAGCTGTTATACAATTTTATGCACATAATATAGCTGTTGTTACCTGTAAAAGTGAGATTCGTCCTCGGTTGAAATAACTTATTAGTATATAGGAAATCATTTATGTAGAGCAAAAACATTGGCGGCCCTAAAATACTGCCCTGTGGCACGCCATATCTATTAAACATAAAGGAAGATTGGCATGATTCTAACGTTTTAGTTTGCTCATTATTATTCGTTATTTCCACTGATTGTACTCTGTCGGACAAATAATTATGATTCCAGCCAGTTATATACTGTTCCTTGATACCATATCTGGAAACCTTTTCTAATAATCGTTCATGAGAGACGTGATCAAACGCTTTACTCATATCCATGAATAAAACTGTAACAGGTATTTTCTTGTCGATACAGTCTGTTATTTCTTTTATTAATTGAAAGGCTGCTAAAGATGTACTTCTATTTTTACGAAACCCATTTTGTTCGTTCTTAATAATACTGTGCTTTTCAATGAAGTTTGCTAATTTGTTATGAAACGCTTTTTCGCTTAACAAAAATATTGATTTGATTTGTAATAGAATCGGGACTTATACAGTCACTGTTGCCCATAATAATTCAGTTTTTTAATTTCTTTCATCGAATTGCGAAAGTTCTAGTCTATGTAAAATTCGACATAATTAATTAGTAGAGTGGCTCTGAATCATTAAAGATTGAAGAAAAACCAAACAAGTAAGTATAATTACATAACTACCGGCTCTTTGTCCCTCTAACGAGAAAAAACCCTAATGAAAAACGTATCCGTTTCCAAACGTATTCATGATCAGGTATGTAGCGTAGGTTATAATATCTTTGTTACTCGGTTCCGTCCTATTTACTTATATCATTCTATCCACTTTGAAGGTGCTTTAAAAAACTATTTATTTTCATAAAATAGTGGGTTCAAACAATTAAGCGCCATCGACGCGGGCGACAGTACCTATCGCGGCGATAGTCACGCCGCCGTTACATCTAATTCTATAGAAACTTTAAGGAGCAATCTCCACGCGGCGATAATTATCATCGCGGCGAGAATCTGATGGCACGGCCAGACTATCGCCGCGATTCTGTCGCCCGTGGAGATCTTGTTGGATTGATGTTTGTCATAGAACATTCTGGAAAATTGTCGCAGTGATCATGTCCTTCAAGGCTGATTACTAATTTATAAGAAGTCGGATAATGTCTAGGTTTTAGTAAACTTAATAACTAGGTCTTGTAATTGATGCTTAGATAACTTGCACTTGCCTCGTATTACAAAACATGTCGTATCATCGTATGGAAATTAGCGTCGAAGAGGCGTGCGTTGGAATTATACTGAATCTTATCGTTAGTCGGGGTCTGCTATTATATGGTGTCGGTAAAACCCAAATGATTAGCCCCTCTGCTGGATATAAATAAATTAGTTAAGGTAAATTATGTTGTTTTGTTAGATGCCATGATGATCTCCCATAATCTTGATTACGTGAACGTAACAGTTAACTTTTGAAACAGTTATTGTAATAAAAGATCAATCTGCCTATCATTTTCTCAACCATGTTGGCGGTCAGCTTCAAATCTAACCGGAATCAGCTGAATACCCGTATTATACATGGAGCGACTGCCTATATGACCTCCACAACTGGTTAACATCATACCCCTTGGTAAGACTGGTTGTCAGACTTGTGGGATTCTGCTTACGCGTAGGTATCGACTGTCAAGATTCTACGAATGACGGCCGGGACCAACGGCTTAACGTGCTTTCCTTTAATAATTTATTGACAAAATACCTTGGGCACGAAGGGCAAACTAGAACAACTTTGGTTTAGGGGTAGAAAAACTTTTGAAGCGGAAGAACATAATCTGTAGTCATCGTAGAGTATCTGTAGCATAAGTGGAGCTGACTGTAGTAGGGGTAGAGCATTCATTTGGGAGGGGGGGGGGGGATAAAGTAACTCTAGTTGGGTACAGCATCGTGGGGTACCTCCAGCAGCAGCTGTAGTATCAACAACAACGGCTTTACTCCGGCTGGCGCCGACGCAGTCAAAACTGGACTAAAATCTGCGTAAACGCAGACTGCAAGGAAACGCGCCAACTCTTATAAACAGTGTTTTTATTTTATAAAGTATTGTTGTGTTCTTGTTGGCCGATATTTTAAGAACGAAAATTTCTCGTTATTTTATTGTTATTTAATGACCTACAACTACGAATGTTAAAAAAAAAATGGCTATAGACGTGCGGGCTTGCCCGTCAGGGTGAGTTTATTTATAAGGCTAATTGTAGCAGCTGCGAATTTATTCTTAAACTTTAAATGAGACAAGGAAATTACGTACAGCCCAACTAAACACGATTTAGTGCAAAATACTTAGGACGCGTCCTAACCAAAAACGATCGGCGCGCGAGTACGCGATCATCGTACGAGTACGCGATCTTTGCGCTCTGTAATATGAATATGGCATAGTTACGCGAACAATCACGTCAAAATCCATCCATATAAATATTCGCGTCGTTCGCGGATTCGTGCGACGATCGCTTTTGGTTAGGACGCGCGGTTATAAGTCAAAGGTCATGCTTTGTGTTTCCATAACCTCATCTCTAAGTAGGTAAGTCTCAATTTTACCCCTGACTTGTAACATTAGTCTGATTGTTATCTGCACACATGGCATAATTAACTTAGTGCAGCCTTTAATTGACCTAGATAGTAGACATTGAACCACCTGCAGTTCAGAATAGTCCTTTGTGTTAATGAAGAGCTTGTGCGCCTGCGCATGTTACGTGCCTCACGCATCGTATCAAAACTATATTATTTAATATGTACTTAACGTCACGGCATTCCGAAGGAACTAGCGGATCTAATGATATCTTACATTTTAAGATAATATCATTGCATTCGCGTCATTATTGAGGTTTTCCTAGTGTTGGTTGCTTTGTATGATGTGCGTAGTTCGAGCTCTCATTTAGTTCATGAATCTCTGTATATACGGTGTAGGATAGTCTATAAGCATAGGGATTGTAATTGTTAACAATTATTGTTCTTTCTTTCTTTCAAATATGCTCAGCCTATCGCAGCCCACTCCTGGACATAGGCCTCTCCCAGGCTGTGCCACAATACCCTGTCCTCCGCCTTCCGCATCATATCTTTCTCCGGATATTAAGGCACTGCTCAGCTAAATCTGATGAATAAGGTCCTCAAGTGACGAAGCAAGAATTTAACTGAATTTGACAATATTTTCACGTTTGTTATTATTAGAACCTAACTGCACCCCGCGGTTTCACCCGCATAATTCTCGATCCCGTGGGAATATCGGAATAGAAAGTATTCTATGTCCTCATCCAGGTCATGGTCTACCCATGTACCAATTTTCATCCAAATCTGTTCAGCAGTTTTAGCGTGAAAGTGTAACAAACAAACAAATAAAGTTATTTTTGCATTTATAATATTAATGCATTTATAATATTAATAAAGGATGTAGTTAGTTATAGGATTATAGTTAGTAAGATTCTATCCTTCAAAGAACATTAATAATCTGTGGTCATCCATTAGAGATGTTAAAAATCTGGTTAGACTACTCGTACCATAAATCTGTGGAGAATTGATGTGGGTTTACCCGGACTTTACAATTAATTTATCTCACTACGTAGATGTGATTTCCGAATAAACTATACCTACTACCACTGCTACTACTACCGTGTACGAGCATCAAACCGGAATATTTTTGAATTTTGTTGTTTTCAGTTTAACCCCGCCAAAAGATTCACCATTCAAGATTCGGTGAAGCTGGACCTGAACAAACCTGGCGGCGACGTCATTAAAAGATACCGAAATAGAAATAAATATCACCCATCTCTCCACTATTCCATTGCCTACTCCAGGATGCATATTCGGTACGGCTCTAATAATCTTCCATATCCCAAGGGCACGTCTTCCCTACCATTATTGCGCCCTACTCTTTGATATTATGCAATGGCCGCTGTAGTCCCATGAAACATGATGCTCCAGGGGCTAGTGTGATGCTTTGATTTCATTCGAGCAATCGGGTCTGGTCAATCCACGCGGGGTCAGTGCATTTCATTCATTCATTTATTAGGCGGATAACCAAAACTCATAATTTATAATACAGGTTTCTCTACCTAAAATATAATTAAATCTATATTTGGTACCAAAACAGACGATTGACGTACTACGTGTATCTAACCTAACCTAACGAAGATTATCCAACTCGTTTTTTGACAAATCAAGTTAAGGATCCCAAATATTAACATGTTATGATCGTAATTAAAAACTACTAGGTATGTAAGAATGGGAAATTTTCCACTGTTAATAACTGGTAATGACTAAACAAGTTTTTGGTACTTATATCTCGAGCTACAGAATTTCAGTACCCATAGATGAATCATATGTGAACAAATGGTGCAAACTTAGAACAAAAAAAAATCCATTTAACAAAAAAAACCGACTTTACCTGGCACCGACTAGCCCCCTAATTTGTTTCGTACTTACTTTTGATTTCGTTTTGTTGGTGAATTTCGTGTATATCATAAATGTGAGTAATTTTTTTTAAGTCGTTTATTATTTTATTAAATTACGTTTTTTATTGAATAGTTCCGATGGACTTCTGTGGTCTTCATCATTGGTTCCATTTCTCCGAATGGTCCTTTTCGAGAGCAAATGCACGAGGTACTATAAAAAATATCCTTATCGCTATAGGTGTGCCTATAAAATTTGAGGATTCCCTCGATTTCCATGGGATTCCCTCATCAGACTCTGACTTGATGACAGTGGGACCATCTCGAGAGCATAACCTTTCAAAATAAAAAAAATTGGTCCACAATTGCCGGAGAAATCGGTGAACACACATAAAAAAAATAAAACAAAAACAAACATACAGACGAACATATTATAACGTCCTCCTTTTTGGAAATCGGTTAAAAATAGTAGATCTTCCAAATGTAAGTAAGTACAGCTTTCTTGCTTCACAAGAACCTTCTTGAAACTAAATTCTTTCTTATTTACGTCATTAAAGACAAGACAGATAAAGAGCAACTACATTTTATGTTGCTTGGCCATACAAGTTTAATTCGTTTATAGTATTGTCACAGACGGCTTATGGATTATAATTGACCCCTTTGACGTCAGTTAGCTGTTTACAGCATAATAATGTGGTTAGTTGGCAAACCATCCATGAATTGACGCCAGATTGATTCAATACGTGTATCCTAGACAATTGTAATTTACCGAAACATTTTCCTAATAGATTTCATCAAATAATATTTGTTCACTTAGATTTGTGAACTTACAATTGTGAACAGAAGTATGGCATATATGCATGAACTGAACTTATGCTATTTGGTCATCAGACTTTTTGCTATTGTTAAATATAGTACCAATGGTTGACTAATTCATTTCATACAAAAATTAAATGCATGTAAAAATCATTAAAGTCGGAAGCCTTAAATTATGTATCATCGTTACGGTCTATATTTACATCAGAATCTGATATCAAAATAATCAGCAATGTACGATAAACTTTTATGATAAGACGTTTGTATGAATGGATAATTTTATAAATGTCCTTGATAACAGTCATTTCACACCATGTCGTGATTGTTTCTGATGCATTAAGTATACAATCTGCAGTAAATTACGGGGACAATTAATTATCAACATGTTTACTTCTCCGGTAACGACTTTAAGGTGAATCCGTAGCTGTAGCCCGCGAAATTAAAATTATCTTACGGTTTTTAGTTTTTACTAATGTCAGGTTGAATCTTAATCAAAATGTGATTCGCGACTATAACAGATATGTATTTACAGAATTATAATCATGTTAGATTTGTTCCCCGATGTTATGAGTCCATGAAAACTTTATTCAACACAGATCTATTAAACTTAGAGAGATGTATTAATGATTCTAATGATTATGAATACATATCTTTTATAGCCGCAAATCACATTAAAAAACAACATGTCTTTTTATTTATTTTTTTCAATTTTTGAATTTCGCCGGCTACCTTAGCGCATCCCCCTTAACGACATAATTTAGCCTTCCGGTGATGACGTGAAGATGTTTAAATCAAGATGCTCTACCCTGCGTCAGAATACCGACGGTGAAGTATCAATATATAATAACTACAAACAACATCAGTTAAATTAAAAACAATAACTTCTAATCTACATTTTATATCCCTAACCTGAAATGTTTGATTGAAATCACTATCACCATCACAAGCGTTCTCAACAATTTTACTATAAGTCACTTTTTGATTCAAACGTTCAAAATCTACAGAAATTAAACGTTTTTTTTTGCCTATGTAAAATCATGTTTTTGTAGTTATTATGACCAGTTCTCATTCATTTTATACCCTATATTTTTTGACGTGACAACGTCTTATAATTCGATGGAGCCGGCTGCACGCACGAAAAAACATGACTCATGCGGCGTTACCTCGCTCTGAGGCGTTCCATTTAAGGCTTATGACGTTGTCACGTTCAACTATCGTCAGTAAACCGAATTTACAGACAACCGATTTTTTTTCTTAACAATTCAATTTTGTTACCAATGATCTGGGCCTCAAGTCTGCTATTACAATAGTGTCAGAATGGTCGATCATTGATTTCATAATTGTTGGTTTTGACAAGTTTGGTAATCTACTATTATAATGGCGTCATTATGACTTTCCAATGGTCGGCCACTGACACTACATTGAAAGAAATTGCATATATTGGTAATCTCGTACATAATGACAAATGAATGACATTTCTACTAATGGGTTTTATAATAATGGCAATACGACAATGCCATTATAATAACACAATTATATTACGAGAACATTGACCGACCAATGATCGACCATTATGAATTTACCAGATTACGAACCTTTAGCAAAATGACAATGGCATGACAATGGGATCGTGTTGGAATGACTGAATTTATAAAAATAGCAGACTTGGGCTCCTGATTGGTAATAAAATTGAATACGTTACCGTTCAAAAGTAACAAATTCAAAGTCACAAAATTTTGTGGTTAGGAACTTTCCGATGAGCAAAAAATCGTTCTTAATTTAGATTAAGCTCCCAAAAATAGTGAGTAGTAGCGTAGCGGAAGTAGTTTTCATTACTCAAATTAACATAATAATGAAATATAACATTTACGAAGTGAATTCTGTAACAAATTTGCCCACAAACTGGTACCTAGCGGTGCGCTTTTGATTTGACTCCGACGTCTGACAATCATTAAAATAGGATTTTTGTTATGGAATGAGAATCTTGTTATATTATAATATAGGAAAAACATTCCCTTCAAAATATAGCTTGTTACATCAGGATAAATCGCTGTAACAAAATTGATACCTACTCAAAATTGAGTTTTATCAAGGATAACAGACAATTGATTAATAATAATTAAATAATAATAAAAAATGGATATTCAAAGGCATATTACTAAACTTATAACAGCAACACAATTCAGTTCGAAATAAAAATATTCACACTCAAAAATTAATTATTTGAGAAAATGAGTTTTCAAATCTTATAGTATGGGGTATAGGACACCAGAAACCGCATGCATTGAAATTAATCAACTTTCAGAAAAAAAAAAAAAAACATTTTATTATTTCCTGACCTTCTGGTGGTATATTATTATCATTAATCTAAAATTAAACAATTTATTATCCAAAAAATAATGTTTTCGTAAATAATTGCATCTGATTTTGTCATAAAATTTGACTTGAATTTGAAGGACATCCAGATTTCAGATGGAGACACTTTTGTTGAGAATTGCTCTTATATATTGATACTTCAGCGTCGATATATTGTTAGACTGTAAAATAATGATTTTGACAGGTATTTTTTATTGTAAGTACAAATAAGGATCTGCTAAGATATAAACGGAGCACACAGTTTGCGTAATGACGGCTGTCCCTGGTAATGAAAATAACAATGTATTTAATAGAACATATATTTGTATTAATTGATTTGGTGTGTGTGATGTTCGATTTGTTTGCTGTCTGTACGTGATTAGGTTAGACGCAGGCTAGACGTGCAAAGTATCTTCTAATATTATTTATATATATGTATAATTGTAAATGTATTAATTATATATAATGTACTCTGCATTACATTAGTTAGTCACATGTAACTACTAATTTGCAGGGTCTTGTGTCTAAGTAATAACAGCCGGACGGTTCGATCGTTTAGGTTAAGCTAGCTACGCTTGCCGCGGTCGGTTAAAAGCTGTGTGGCAGGTAATTAACAAAGAAACTGGAAACACAAAACAGCGAGATCAGAATGAATTGTCTTTAAAAATTCATCATTAAACAATTTCAGATAAATTAAAAGTTGCTGAGACACTAGAAAATTTATTTACCAACATCCCAATAGAGGTTACGAAATCTCTCTTATCATCTGTATTAGCGGAATCTCTTATCAAAGAAAACTCCTCTAAGGACATACCAAGAACCAAGTTTTGAATTCAAGCCCATATCTATTGTCACGATTAAAAAAGCATTCAAAAGTCTTAACATAGAGAACACTGAAGATTTATGGAGGATTTCCGTTAAGGTTCTTGGTGATATAATTGACACAATAGCCCCCTGTCCTAACAGGCATATCTAATCAATGTTTAGACAGCGGCGGTACGTTTCCTGATTTAATGAAACATAGTAAAGTAGTACCAATTTTCAATTCGGGTAGTAAGAGTGATCCCTCTAATTATAGGCCTATATCTGTGCTACCAGCATTGAGTAAAATATACGAAAAAATAATGCTGGACCAGATGTTGTCACATTTTAATTAAAATGGGATTTTACATAGTCGCCAGTTTGGTTTCACGAAAGGTAGGTCGACGACTGACGCAGAAGTTAGTCATCAGTCACATTTTGGTATCCTGGGAGAAATCCCAGGATGCCATTGGCATTTTCTGTGACCTCTCAAAAGCGTTTGACTGCGTTAACCACAATACACTGATCTGTAAATTACACCACTACGGAATTCGTGGACACGCGGCTGATCTTTTTTTATTCCTATCTATCAAACAGGCAGCAAAAAGTAAACGTTAATGGGGCGACGTCGTCGGGGTCTTTAGTAAAGATGGACGTGCCTCAAGGTTCAATTCTTGGCCCTTTCCTATTTCTAGTTTATATTAATGATCTTCCTTACATGATGGCTAACTTTTCGGATATAATTCTATTCGCTGATGACACTTCCCTTATTTTTAAAATAGATATAACAGATACGGATGTCTTTATTTTTACAGTATTATGTCTTATGGCATTCTGCTATGGAGGTCGGCTGCTGATGTAGATTCAATTTTCATTTTACAAAAAAAGGCAATCCGTCGTGAGTCCCTTAGAAATAAATTCAAAGAAATTGATGTAGTAACTCTGCCTTCTCTTTATATCTTAGAAAGTATTTTATATGTTCGCAAAAACTTAAGACTTTTCAAAATAAGATGCGATTTACATAATATAAATACACGTAGTAAACATGAAATTGTGATACCCCAAAGAGTAACTAAAATAAGTTTATTTAACAGTATCCGCTTTTATAACAACTTGCCAAAATCGGTTATAGAACTTAGCGAAGGAAAGTTCCAAACCCACATCAAACGTGTCCTAATCAAAAAAGTATATTATAAGATTAAGGACTACGTTGAAGACAAGAAACTTTGGCAATAATTCCATCTGCACATGTGGCTTCCCTGGTACGTCATAAACGGCATAACTATGTAAATGTCTATTAATTGCTCCCAAATTATGATGTTTATTTTAACATTTTTTAGCTTTTTTATTTATACATTAACATAAATCTCTTCAATATTTGTCACTAAATACCTACAATTTTAATTTAGAATATTTATTAGTGACTTGTGGACAGAATATTAATTCAGATTTGTTACAGTTGAAATGGCAATCTTGTCATTTGGTTTAAATAGGTTTTTATTTTTATTATTTTAGTAATATTTATATAGATTCTTTTTAATTTGTGAATGTGAGAACGTTGTAGGCTTAATAGACTGTAGCTTTGTAAACTATTTTCTATTTTGTTAAGTACTTGTTGACGGGCCTACACTGTCCTCCCATACCTATTAACACTGTATCTTAAAACATTGTAAAATCCCATTATTTTTAAAAGAGTAACCGTGGAGTTTCTTGCCGGCTCTTCTCCATTGGAAACGACCAATTGGAACCGTGCACCTAGCTTCTGACATTTCATAAGTGCCCATGTAGGATTATGTGAAATAAAATATTTTGATTTTGATTTTGTTGGTCCGTGGATGGGTGACCAGACCATCTTTACATACCAAGACTCCTCCGTGTCTCGGAAAGCACGCTAGGCTGTTGGTCTCGGCTGTCATTTGTAGATCTTTGGCAGTTGCTACGGGTCGTCAGAATCCCAAAGGTCTGACAACCCGTCTTACCAAGGGGTATCGTGTTACCCAGTAACTGGGTTGTGGAGGTCAGATAGGTAGTCGCTTCATGTAAAATACTGGTATTCAGTTGCATCCGGTTAGACTGGAAGCCGACCCCAACATAGTTGGGAAAAGGCTGGGCACATGATGATGATGTAACTACTATTTATAATTGGATCCAAGGCTAACTAACAAATCTTGATGTCAAGATTTCGAAGCTCTTGTTATATCTAGATATCTATTGTCGGCAGCATTGTTATGATATTTTGAAGCAACTTATATTTAGTAATAATACTGCTTGTAATTCATACATCGTCGTATTAGTACGAGTGTTTTGTGTTTGCAGAATATACATGGCTTCATTTAATCTGTCACCATTGCTAAAAGCTATAGGTGGGTCTGGGTATACTACCACAGTCTGCTGTGTTTCAGATATTCTTACACAAGGTAATGTTTTAAAGGGCAGAATACTTAAAACGTGACTGCCATAAATAAGATAGGTACGTCTATTAGCACAGCTTTAGATGACTGCGTATGTGTCTAAATTTGGATTCTCCAATGAATGAAGGGAAAGCGTTTTGCGAAACGGTATCATGCTCGTACTTTTGGCAGAATATGATAATAGCAGATTTAGTCCTATAAGTTGCAAAGAAAATCATGATTATGTATGGCATCTCGTAGTTGACCTTGAGAGGTCGTGACTAGTTAACCGGACTTTCCTGTGGTTGCCTTAATGGTGAGCTTAAAGCCTCCAGCCAGTGCGAAAATGTATATTATAAACTAAACGACTGCACGCTAAGGGCACCCCCTGTGGGGTGCGGATCTCGACTTAGGGCGTCGTTGGGGGGTACAGCAAGTTGGGGATAGGCTGCATCAAAGTTGAAATCATGATTATTATCTGGGGTTATTATTAATGCTACGGCGCACTCAGCCTCGGCGCGGGCGGCTGGCGATTCGACGAGCAAGGGACGGGGGGGGAAAGAAAATCCTGCTTGGCGTTATCCTTAAAGTACCTACCTTCGCCAGAATCTTTTAATGCAGAAAAAAAATACTCGCACGCTCTCTCTCGCACACCGCTCGACGTCTCACTGTACAACAGAGAGCGCGTGATGTGTAGTTCGCGTTATCGCGACAATGTAGCATAATAAATTCCGGTTGTAGTCAACCGGAATTTATATTATTTACCGAAATGTATATAAATGTCACCGTATAATTATGAACTTCGTTGGTTTATAATCTATCGGTGTTATTTCCATTAGATTGATCTGATTGATTTTTTGACCTGTCATAAAATTGTGAATTGCAACAAACCATTTACAATTTAACGCATTCTTTTTCGATAGTTTATAATCTATCCATGTGAAACCGACAAATTGTGAACTGGTATATATTAAACATGCTTGCGACGTAACGCACTTTGCGCCAGTACTAAATAAAATAGCCTGCTTAGTTGCGAGCAACTCGGTAGTACCACTCGCCGGCCGCTGCCGCGGTAACGTTCGCTTCGCTCGCTCGGCTCGCACGGTTTTGGTCACAGTTCTACTAACCTTTTTTTTTTGTTCCTCTGGCGGAACATCTCCATGGACGACCTCCGCCCTGAGGCGGGCGGAGGGGTCTGTCTGACTATAAACCACCACGGTGTTCCCTTCACATACTTGCACATGGGATCATGTGCGACTTCCGCGATCCCTAGAAAAGAGTTCATTGTAGTCGTGGTTCTCAGTTTGACGAACTAGGTAAACCTAAACCATTTCACACAGTTCACAATTTTTCGATAGTTTATAATCTAACGGAAATAATACCAATAGACTATAAACTAACGGTTTTCACAACCTTACAGTGACTTATACATAATATTAGAAATCTAAATATTATTTTCATACGAGTATGTGTCATTCAAAGATTAATTAACAAGAAAGTCGGATATCCTTAAAAAAATTGAAATTGTTTCAAGCCCTAAAACTTTGCCATTGTTTTTCGCCAAAACTTTGCCTGAAACAGTTTCAGCTATTTGTTATGTGTTTACATATAAATGTATACCTGATTGTTAAAAGGCTAAGATGATGTATCATTTAGTCATTGGCTATTAGATCACGTCTCCGTTGGGTCAGGGTGATCACCCTGAAAGCGTATCTGTCACGTTTCTCTCCGATATTTTATCTGTAGGAAAATCTGTGACATATTATTGTGTGTTTTAAGAAATAGGAAACACACCGCTAGGTGCAAAGAGAACGCGATTGCCCAAATAATGATGATCTTTAGGAAGGTACTTATTATGTATTAGACGTATGAACTGCTCCCAAATTACGATGTTTATTTTATTTTTTTACATATTTCCTTGTCATTATTAATCTTTTCATTAGTTGACTTAGATATACAATTTTAATTTCATCTCTTTATTAGTTCCTTTTGTGGACAGTATATTAATTCATATTTGTTACAGTTGTAATGGCAATCATGTCATTCGGTTTAAATAGATTTTTATTATTTTATATAGATCTTTAATATTTTGTGAATGTGAGAACGTTGTATTTTATATTTTGTTAAGTACCCGGTACTTATTGACGGGCCTACACTGTCCTCCCATACCTATTTACCCCTACACTGTAATTTGAAAACATTGTAAAAGCCAATTATTTTTAAAAGAGTAACCGTGGAGTTTCTTGCCGGCTCTTCTCCGTAGAAAACAACCAATTGGAATCATGCACCTAGCTTCTAACGTTTCATAAGTGCCCATGTAGGTTTATGTGAAATAAAATACTTTGATTTGATTTGATTATTTTCATTATTTTGTATTAGATTTATTTTATTTGATCAAATGTGTTGGTTATTTGAATACTCGTATAGATAAATAAATAAAGTCATAAGCGCCACAATGAAGAGAGAGTCGTAGGTACTTATATAATTAATATACAACGAAGAAGGTATGGAACTGCCTCGTCGGTCTAGTAAGTGGTCGCAAGCGCTTCATGAGGTTTGATTCCCGCGCAAAGTGTGATTGTGTTTTTCATCTGGAATTTATCAGTAGCAGCTCGGACTCTAGATTTGGGCCTAGAACTGGTGAAATATGGGTGTACTATATTTACACCTCTGCCTAACCCTTTGGACAATACAGTCATAATGTTATGTTATGTAAAAAGTTATCTAATAGATAATAATTGCGCCAGTGTCTCAGTTATTCGCAATTTCTATCACTTGTGATTACTTATAGGTACTTACTCCTCACTTAATGTTAATTTGATTGTATTTACTTTTTCTCATTGTGTATCGTGTACAATGACAAACGATGTAGTACATGTAGTATTTCATGAAGTGCTTACAAAGTATAGTAATTAAGTCCTGTCGTTGTGCCTGTGTTGAATAACTAATTATATTTATTTATGCTGAGGATAACCGCTACTATGTATATTCGCCAGTTGCACGTAAGTCCATTAAATTAAATTCCCCATTAAAAGTAATGCTGTCACTTTCTGATACGTTCCGTTAGATAAAGACAGCATTACTTTTAATGGGGATTTAAATTTAATGGACTTACGTGCAACTGGCGGTTAGACTCCTAGAGATTCCAAACCCAAACCAAAGTCGGCGAAACATGCCACCGAACACTCGGGGCACATAACATGCGGCATGCCCCCGCCCGCCGCGATGACGTTTGGATCAATATATTACCTACAACTTATATTAAACATAAAGAACAACAACTTTACATTTTATTTTTTACTTTTTGCAGATTTTTGGTTGTGCCGGGGGTTTTTTAATTTTAAATTTAAGTGTTTTTTTCCTGTACCTACTTAATTTTCTTGGATATCGGTGGCACGTCATCGCAACATTCTTAACTCTCAACGTTCATAGAATTTTTGGACCATAAATGTAAAAAGCTTTGTCAGCACTGGTGTAGACAATGTGCCTACTAGCCGGCTACGTCCTAGGAATTAGCTGAGCTTAGTTATTGATATTAGGTACAGGCAGCCGCGGAGAGCAATGATGACCCCGTGGTGACAGCCGCGACTTACGACTTACAAGTCATAGGTTCGAACCCAAACAGACGCTTTACTTTGTGTAAATAATTTCATCACCACTGCTCTTAAAACGGTGAAGGAAAACATCGTGAGGAAATGTCCGTGTGTGCATTACGGCCCACTCTCTCTCACCGAGGGGATGCTTCTGTCCCAGCAGTGGGAACATTATAAGCTGATTATGCTTATGCTACAGGCAGCCGCACATCAGTAGTAACAATTTGACATTGACAGCGACTTTATGTCGTAGCAGTATGGTTATTGTATGACCGTTTTCGTAGTGCGAGTGTTACCCCTGATGTGCGGGTGATGGTACACTGATCATAATCACGAACCTACCTAAATGTACTCCTCAACGGCCGCGTTTATAATCTATTAGTATTTATTCCGTTAGATTATAAACTGTCGAAAAATTGTTAACTGGGTGAAATGGGTTAAGTTAGAACTGTGATCAATCGCCCACGAGTCGAGCGAGCGAAGCGAGAGGTGCCGTGGGAGCGCCCAGCAAGTGCTACTTCCATGTTGCTCGCAGCTAGGCAGGCTATTTAGTATTAGCGCAACGTGCGTTACGTCGCAATCAAGTTTGATACTAGTTCACAATTTGTCGGTTAGATTATAATAATGGGTTCAATTGTAAATGGTTTGTTGCAGTTCATAATTTTTCGACAGTTTATAATCTAACGGAAATAGCACCGATAGATTATTCTTTCTTTTCTTTTCTTTCTTATTCTTTTTTAAAAAAACGTTGCCCCACACTAGGAATTTCTCCTGTATCGTGGGTGCGTTTACAAACATTTAAACTCACATACACAAACGAAGTATAAACTAACGAAGTTCATAATGATACGGTGACATACTTAATGTCCATTTTTTACAAATGAGTATCATTTATCCTGAGCATTTATCCGTCACAAGATTATTATCAGCCCATATTTGGTTGTCAACTTTATGTGAAATTTAGGCCCTGCTGTTTTGCATGTAGGCACTAGAGTTGTGGAGGATGATGTCGCTTGCTAGGATATTGGGTATACTGTACCTACGTAAAAGCGTTCTAGTTAGCTGTTCTTCTGGTTGGCCTCCTCTCTTTGAGAGGGAGTGGGCCGTAATCCACCACGCGCGCTTGGTGCGGGTTTTTTCTATGGTTTAATGATCATCAATAGTGACCGGTACGCAAGGAGGCATTGGCTTTACACCGTTGACAGTCTCTCAAACGAACGATGGCCGATCGAAATACGAGTCACAGAGTGCTTGAAAAGACTGGAACAATAACGAGCCGAGGCGTGACTTCCTGACCGTGAAACTGGAGGCACAGTGCTAGGTGAACTAATGTTACTTGACCGTGTCTTTGTTTCATCAACGAGGTTAATGATGAGACTGGTTATTTTCCTTACGATCTCCTTACAAATTCTTATATGATTTGATTTCCTAACCGTGTTCTTACAGGTAAATGCAACTTAATTTGTACAGGTAAAACATGTGTCATTTGATTAGTTTATCCTTGCTGACACTTTAATTCATCACGCTACACTTCCTCATCTGTCATGATAATGTAAAGAGAATATTAATAAGTTCAAAATCGAACTAATATCCTGATCCTTGAAGCCCGATCAATATTAGAATTACAATGTCAATAGCCCTTTTAAGGTATAAGGACGAAGTCAGTAACTATGGCGGGATAAGGGTACCTTTAGGGAGCTAAATGCGAGGACCCTTTTTTCAAGTTTAAGCGTTCATAAATGTTGGTCACAAAACCTGTTAAAAACCTCGAACATAAAAGGTTTGATTATAATCAATTTATTTTTACTAGTAGTCACCCACTGTTCGAAATTCGACCCTTTTCAAATTCCTACTTACAATCAATACAATAGTACTTACTAATGCTATTATAAAGTAGTTACTAATTCCATGCTAAAGCTGTCACTTCTGTCACCTATCTTTCTTCAAGCCATGAGGCCCTTTTTTTTTTTTTTTTTGGGTTGGAAATTTTCAAACAACTTCTACCGCTCTGGGCGGAGCGGGAGGGCGTGTCAGACTTTTACTGACTAAAACCCACCCGTGTTCCTTCCGTTGCCTGTGTGCCAGGGCCACGATATCCCTTTCGGACAAACTCGCAACCCCGGCAGGCATTGGTGCTGACATGTCTTTGAGGCGCGCGTGGAACACAACGCGCCGTCGACCCGGGCCTGGCCTTATCGGACGGCGAGCTACCCATCGCTCACCGTCCGCAGGCCCGCGCCTACGGTGGCCGGAAATCGGCTTGCGACTCCCGACGCCCGGGGCGTCTCCTGCGGCGACTAAGGGCGCGAGGGCGCGAACCTTGTCTCACCCTCACGCGTTCCGCCTCCTCCTTCGCTAGCATAACTGCTTCGCAGAAGGAGGTGACCGCCTCCCATGCACTCTCGCTCCGAACCATGGCCTGAACCAGGGCCGGACGCGAGAGATCGCCGCCGCCGATCGCCTCCGTGAGG
The DNA here is from genome assembly GCA_963921375.1 of Tiliacea citrago. Taxonomy (NCBI): domain Eukaryota; kingdom Metazoa; phylum Arthropoda; class Insecta; order Lepidoptera; family Noctuidae; genus Tiliacea; species Tiliacea citrago. The sequence continues at coordinate 16,629,563 of OY992800.1, read as the reverse complement.
ACACGGCGGTGCTCCGCCCAAGCTGGGCAGACCTCCACCGTATGCTCCACCGTGTCCTCCGGGCGATCCACACAGTGGTGACACCCGGGCGTTTCCTCCCGCTTTATCCTGAACAGGAACCTCCCGAAACAACTGTGTCCGGTGAGGACCTGCGTCAGGCGGAAGGTGAGGACGCCGTGGCGCCTCTCTAGCCACTTCTCAAAGAGGGGACTTATCGCCACAATTGTGGCGTGCCCAAAGCCATGAGGCCCTGGTACCTACTATGTGTGTGTGTATGTCAAACGTATAGTAATGTGTGTAATGTTTTTTTTTATTAATTTAATTTATTTCTAATGCATATAATATAAAAATGTTAGCTTTTTGCACTCCTCCTCCATTTAAACTTTAACCGTGCCATAATTTTCGTAAAAAGTGGTAAGTACAAAATTTTGGCTTCACGTATTAATTAATTGATTTTTATTTACATTTAAAATATTTCATTTACTTTCCTCGCTTTGTATTTAGAGTAATTATTTGATAGTTTTTGTATGAAAATTGGCATTAGAATTTTCAAATAACAACTAAGCCATAGAAGAATCAATTAGTTAAATTCGTTTTGGTGGGTAAAAACATAGGGAATTTTAATGATAGTCGGATGACGTCAATGAATTCTGCTACGACAAGTCAATTAATAGTGGGTAGATACTTTTGTCTTTAAGGGTCAGATAGTCGCCGTTGACCTTGGCCATACATATGCGCGTCGCGCTCACGCCGCGCAACCATTAGTTTTCATAGGGAATATTTATTTTTAGTAACGAAAATATGAATATTTGAATAAAATCACAGATAGCATTATAGATAATTAAACAGTCTATTCATACAAAAAAAAAGCATAAAAATATCTTAAGTGGTTTGAAAGTAATATCGATTTTTATGCTTTGGGTAGACATTACTTCCTGAATTTATTTCATAAAGTATTTTACTACAATACTTTAATTTTGTTTTTTATTTTAAATATTCACATATAGAATTGATGTGTATGAGTTCTAGTTTAACATACATTTTTTGCATAACATACTTGCATTATATGAACGCGTAATAACAGATTTCAAAGTCACTAAAATCATATATCTGCGCCTTAATATTTTTTTCAACAGACACGGTGAAAACAACACGATTCTTGCGATAATAAATAAAATAAGTAGTTTCACGGATGTCTTAGACAAAAAAAACCGGCCAAGTGCGTGTCGGACCACGCAGAATGATGGGTTCCGCAGTTGGGATGATTTTATCCCAAAAACAAACTTAATGTTGTAGTTGAAAAACATGATCACCCGCATACATCGATATAGGCCACGGTTAATTTTTCAACTGAAAATTTAAGTTTGTAATTGCAAAAATATATTTTTATATGTGATATAAAACTACAAATTAACGATTTTCGGGCTTTTTCCTTTACTTGTGCTGTGAGACCTTGCTTCTTGCCAAATTTCATGATTGTAAGTCAACGGGAAGTACCCTATAGGTTTTGATTTATTTGCGAATATCAAAATATGTCTCATAATCGCCGTATTTTTTATTGCGTTGACTTAGAAGTTTGATTTTTTGAGAGCTCCAAGGGACCATAGACCGTATTTGATATTAATTTCAATTTGAATCCTCCACACGTTCCGGAGAAAAAGGGTCTTGACAGACTGACAGACAGACAGACGGGCAACGAAGTGATCCTATAAGGGCTCCGTTTTTCCTTTCGAGGTACGGAACCCTAAAAACTATACTGGCGGGGTTTTTCTTGTGAACTATAGGAATATTTTAATTATAAATCTATTATATCTATGAGTAGGTACAGAATTCTATGGGCAGCGATTCTTGGCAAGCAAAAAACGAATGATGTTAGTTGCTAGCATTAATAAAAATAGACGTTTGCCGCTACAGACGGACGAATACACAATTGCAATAGCAATAACAGATTACTTGCCTATTGCGTTCATTAGAACTTAGTAGTTGTGGTATTGATATCTAGTAGGTATGCAATATAATATATATATATATACAAGTATTTAACCTAGCTACAAGTTTAATGTTATAATACTTGCTGCGCCCCAACAGGGTCATGTACCCAGTTTTACCCTAGCCTGTAACTGTGTGTACATTATGCAAATAAATAAATTGAACAAATTTATCGTCGTTACACACTTCCGTCCCGAAAGTGTGTAACGACGATATCGCTCGATATCAATCCCACAGAAAGCGAGAGGAAAGATGTTAGGTACAAATAAAAAATCGAAATTGGTATGTCACATAGATCTAAACAAAGTACCTAACGAAAGAATGTATGCATTTACATACCGGGTGTTTATTCTTTTTGTCGTGATAAAAATGGCGTCGTGGCCTGCATCTCCAATGAACCTGGTGCCAAGGTTGGCTGTCCAGCGTGGTCCGAAGCACATTGTCAGGCCAGTCCACTGGGACACAACTCGAGATTATGCGTCAAGCGGCACGTCCACAAGCGTTTTCTTTTTCGATCACGTATCGTCGAACTATCAAGTGTATTCCGTAATAGTTTGATAAGCATTTCATAATAATTGTGATTAAAAGTAGTTAGAACGTCTTCTTTTGTTAAGGTTTTTCTTTTTTTGATGTTTTTAATTTGAACCAAGTTGATTGATGGTGATGACTGTTTACTCGGGGTGCCGTTAATCAAAGAGTAGTTGAAGTCAGATTGACATCTGGTCGTTATGCCATACAAAGAATACAGTCAGCAGATTGTAATTTTAGCATAGTTACAGCATGTCTGTTTCATGAAATTCCTACCAACATTTCAGCTGAAATTAAGAGGTATTCCACTCAGAGCACTGATTTCAACAGCACTTGACTGAACCGCACCTGAGCACTTCCACTATACTTGTCGAAAAATAAAAGGCCCGTTTTGACATTTAACTTGAATCGATAGCGATTGACCATCGCCACGTAACTAGTGAAGTAACCATACGACTCGGTACTCGATACTCACGATAAATCGATTCAAGTTAAATGTCAAAACGGGCCTATTATTTTTTGACAACTTTAACCGCACTGAAAGAAAATATTAATGAGTGCGGTTCGGTGGAACAGGGGGCCGATCGCGCTAATTTTGAACGATAATAACACAACCAAAATCGTTACGTTAGACACATTTCGTATCGCGCTAATCATTTCAACGGAAACGATTTAGCTTTACTTTGGAAGTTATGTTGGAGGAACGATCGATCGAACAATACTCTCACAAAAAATAGCGCGATACCGTTTCTTACATCAGCTAAACCAAAACTAATCCAAAACCAAAAACGTTCCGTTCGAACGGTAATTACGTTGAGAAATAGCGCGATCGGTCCCCAGTTTATTAATATTACTTTCAGTCCCCGAATTGCACCTGCATACAGTTTGTACTGATGGGACGTATGTATTCTTTGTTCAGGACAATAGCAACTATAACATATAGGTAATAGGTAATAATGGCTGGTGTCCGCAACTCCCGGCGATGCGCGTATTTTGCGTACGGGTGGGAAAATCGGTTATTCGATCCATCCCAGCTCCTCAAGGAAGGCCAGCAACGCATTGGTGTTACTGACAATCTCACGTAGGATACCTGGGTTACCGAAGTACTTTGCGCTGTATGTGGCGACCACCGGGAAGTTTAACAGCAACAAACTATAACATAACGATACGCCAAGTGCATGTCGAACCACGCACAGCTAAGGGCTCCGAAATCGTGCGTAATGAATGCGGTTTTACGTCTGCAATTTGTTTAACGGTGGATTCAAATAACTAAACAATTTCAATGACATTCGAATATGTTACGCCGTTAGCACACCGACGACACCGCGGCAATAAACACCCTGTTTTCGCACCGCAGTTCGAACCCTTCGTAACTCTTTACGAATTTAAAAAGGTAAAAAATGTTTTTAGTAGTTGGTATAACCTGAAATTTTGCCTTCTCTAATTTCACGGCCAGTTAGAGAACTTACCTTGAAAGAGGAGTAGTTATTAAAATAATAACACTGTCGTTTAATTAGTTGTTAGTTAGTAGAGCGGCTAAGGGCCAATTTCACCAATGAAACTGAACGCGAACAACACATAAACTGTCAGTGTCATTATTTTCTTTGGAATATTGACACTGACAGCTCTTGAACTCGGTTTAGATTTACTGATCGCGTTTAGTTTCATTGGTGAAATTCCCCCTAAGTAATAGCCGCACGGGTCGATCGATCAGGTTAAGCTATACGTCAGATAGGCAGTCGCTCCATGTAAAATACTGGTATTCGGCTGCATCCGGTTTGGGCACGCCACAATTGTGGCGATAAGTCCCCTCCTTGAGGAGTGGCTAGAGAGGCGCCACGGCGTCCTCACCTTCCGCCTGACGCAGGTCCTCACCGGACACGGTTGTTTCGGGAGGTTTCTGTTCAGGATAAAGCAAGAGGAAACGCCCGGGTGTCACCACTGTGTGGATCGCCCGGAGGACACGGTGGTGCATACGGTGGAGGTCTGCCCGGCTTGGGCGGAGCACCGCCGTGTCCTCACGGAGGCGATCGGCGGCGGCGATCGCCGGCGGCGATCTCTCGCGTCCGGCCCTGGTTCAGGCCATGGTTTAGAGCTAGTGCATGGGAGGCCGTCACCTCCTTCTGCGAAGCAGTAATGTTAGCGAAGGAGGAGGCGGAATGCGTGAGGGTGAGACAAGGTTCGCGGCCTCGCGCCCTTAGTCGCCGCAAGAGACGCCCCGGCGCACAGTGCGTAATTTTCACAATCTAGCTGGCCAATTTTATTTAGGCCTAGCAATATGAATAAAATATACACTAAAATACGATAATAGTAAATTAAAGACACTATCAAGGTTTAAGACATATATTTCAACATAAAGTAGGTACATATAACAATATTCACATTCAAAATCTTACAATTATATTTCAATTATACAGGTATAAAAACAAATAAGCAGAAAACACAAACTAAAAGAAAAATACATAGTCTTTATTATGCAAAAAAATATATAACAGACATAATATATAAAGCCTCAATCAGAATCGCTATCATAATGATCGACATCACTTTCTTCAGACTGGATATTATTAATTTCAATTTCTGGTGGTCTTATTTGTAAAAGCTGGCTCACTTCAGGAGTTATTTTGCCACGCTTAGTTTTTGGAGGAGCACGTAAGCTTGCTATATACGGGTCTGACGTTATCAACAGTCGATGAATTAAATCTGTGTTTGTGTCCACTCTAGACGTCTTTCTTGTGAATAATTCTCTGAATTTTCTGTTGTCCTTATTTCTAGCTTCCTGTGCTTCTTCGGAAAGCTGACCAATTGGAAGGATACAAGAAGCTATAATGTCTTTTCCATGAAAAAGTATTTTGTGTACACTTGCAGGCATCGAGTACCATGGATATTCTTTAAAATATAATTTTCTCGTTACTTTTGTATATTCTTCAAAGTTTTCCATGTTGACTGGAAATCCACTGTTGATACACTCTAAAATTATGTGGAAGCGTTTAATCAGCTCAACAGAAACTCCCGTAATTTCGGCGGACTTTTCAGAGTTCCGGAAAAACTTGCGGGCCGTATTTCCGTCATTGGTATTTCCTGTTTGCTGTTTAGGCATATCCACCAATAAACCTAGTTCACTTCTGAACTTCTCCTGTACAAGCTTCTTCTTTTCTGCTACTTTGGCTTTATTCTGAACCCCTCGAGCCTGCCAAGATTTTATATCTAAACGATAAGATATATGTAATATGCATTCAAAAAATCTTATCCAAGCGTGCAGAGGTGAAAGGCCCAAAGAAATAAAGTTGCTATTTACCGCTTTTTCCACGATAAGCCTTTCATCGTTCATTTCACTGGGCTTAGCGCCACACAAATAACAACTCTGCGTGGATGTACATGCAGTTAAGGCATTACAAATTTTGCCATCGATCATGCACAAAATCATTGTTGGCTTCACTAAGACTTCTGTGTCATTTACTATGATTTTAGTGGGTGCCAGTAATCTTGCTTGCTCTTTTATTTTATCAACTTCACTTTTGATAAGATCTACTGTTTCCTTGGCAAATACAAATTTGATGGGCCGACAATATTTTGTAGAAGATGGGGAAACATTTTGCCAAACGATTTGTTTAATGCTTTGGTCATTTTCCGAGTACATTTGAATAGGCACCATTGATATGCTAAATAAGCTTTCATCACTACATTGTTCTTCTGAAAATTTCTGTTTATACCGAGTTTGCTCTGCTCCATCACAACCCCATTTCACAATTAAACTCAAAGTTTTTAAATCAGTTACTGTACTTAGGACCTCTTCTTGAGCTTTGCACAATCTTTTTACTGTATGATCTATTACAGACTGCAGTTTAATTTCAGCGTGCGTTTCGGTTACATTTATGTCGTCAGGGTAGCATAGCTGTTTCGCCTCTTTCACTTTATAATACGGTGGGTACAGATTACTATTAACGTTCTTCGCTTGCTGGCGTATCACACTATATTGATGAGTCGTTAGATTCGCATCAACCATTAATGCAAGAGCTTGATCTACTGACAGTCCACCCTTGTTGCGGCTTTCAATTGATTTTCGTGCTTTTTTTATAGAAGTACCTCTTCTAGGTGAAAAGAGACATAGCTCTTTAACAATAGCTGCTGAATCCCTTTTTCCTTCCTTTCGTAGTTGGGTTTCAGATGCCATCGATATTTCTTCCCGGCTTGATGTATCGAGCATTTGTTGGATGCGCCGCCTTTTTGTTCTATTGCTGCTGCTAGCGAAATCTTTTTTTGGTTTTCCAGCCCGATTACTTGTTGTAGGAAGTGAAAAGTCGACGACAGTGTTTGTCACTATATCGGGCAGTGATATACTTTCTTCCAACCACGAGGAATTTGTCTTCAAAAATCGTTCCCGATGTCTTCCCGATTTCGACCATTTTTGTTCTATTTTTTGGCAAACACTTCGAATTGTGACTTTCAAACTCTTCAAAATGTCTTCCGAAAAGCAAGGATCCCCCAGCTCTTGCAATATAAGATGTAGCAAAGCATCAGTTCTGTTTTGTTTTGCGTTAGCAAACCAAACATCAAAACATTTTCGACGTGAAATTTGCGAAGTCATCCTAAAAGTAAGAAAAACTTCTATGAGTGTCGCAATCATTCGCAAACAAACTGACATATGTAATAGAGCTAACGAGTTATACTTTCAGAAAAATACAATCAAAGAACTGTATAATGCGATATAATATACTAAAACTCAAGTACAAAGTGATTGAGAATATTATTATAGTAAAAAGTAAACATGTTATATTCAATTGGTGCTTGTAGTTAAATTAAATAACAATTAAAAGTAAAAATCACTTGTAACTTACCTCAAAACCCACAAAAATACAATAACAACACACAACAACTACTAGCAACTGAAACACGAGCGTATTCATCGAGTGAACTCAGACGAATGGCGCGGTCCCTCGGTAAACCCGATCGCGAACGAGCAGGTAACAGGTAGTTCCGACCCTTTTTGCTATTGTTTGGTGTGATCCTTTGTAAAATAAATTTTGTTTCTAGGAAGTGTGGTTCAACTACTTAAAAAATGTACAACTAGTTATCTTCTGGGAATAAGTTGTTAAATTAGATTATGGCCCGCTAGATTATGAAAATTACGCTTTGTGCGGCGGTCGGGAGTCGCAAGCTGATTTCCGGCCACCATAGGCGCGGGCCTGCGGACGGTGAGCGATGGGTAGCTCGCCGTCCGATAAGGACCAGGCCCGGGTCGACGGCGCGTTGTGTTCCACGCGCGCCTCAAAGAGATGTCAGCACCAACTGACGGCCCGGGTCGACGGCGCGTTGTGTTCCACGCGCGCCTCAAAGAGATGTCAGCACAAACTGACGGGGTCCGTTAGGACCAATGCCTGCCGGGGTTGCGAGTTTGTCCGAAAGGGATATCGTGGCCCTGGCACACAGGCAACGGAAGGAACACGGGTGGGTTTTAGTCAGTAAAAGTCTGACACGCCCTCCCGCTCCGCCCAGAGCGGGAGAAGTTATTTGATAATTTCCCACCCAAAAAAAAAAAAAAAAGCACCAACTGACGGGGTCTGTGAGGACCAATGCCTGCCAGGGTTGCGAGTTTGTCCGAAAGGGATATCGTGGCCCTGGCACACAGGCAACGGAAGGAACACGGGTGGGTTTTAGTCAGTATAAGTCTGACACGCCCTCCCGCTTCGCCCAGAGCGGGAGAAGTTATTTGATAATTTCCCACCAAAAAAAAAAGCTGCATCCGGTTAGACTGGAAGCCGACCCCAAAATAGTTGGGAGAAGGCTAGGCAGATGAGTAATAGTAGTTTACTGTCAATGAATTGCCTCGTGTGTGTCAATTGACAACAGCGTATGATTAATGGTCATACACTTGATGCTTAAACAGGCTTTTAGAAGAAACTAGAGTGACTTTTGACACGAATGCAAATGGAGGAATTTTTGACGTCGATTATACTACATTTGAAATAATATTAGACATTTAAATTAACCTTTTTTACAATCCGATCAACCGATTTTGACTTCTATTGCGTTGGTGGCATGACAAATGGCGGCTGTAATAAACAGCTGGTATTGTAACACGTTTTTACTTTTTTAGGGTTCCGTACCCAAAGGGTAAAACGGGAACCCTATTACTAAGGCTCCGCCGTCTGTCTGTCTGTCTGTCTGTCAGTCTGTCACCAGGCTGTATCTCATGAACCGTGATAGTTAGACAGTTGAAATTTTCACAGATGATGTATTTCTGTTGCCGCAATAACAACAAATACTAAACAACAGAATAAAATAAATATTTAAGGGGGCTCCCATACAAAAAACTTGATTTTTGTGCTCGTTTTTGCTCGATATTGATAACGGCAACAGGTAGACGCTTGAAATATTCACAGAATATTTAGTTATATATTCACGTTAAAAATAAATAATTAAATTAAAATAAAACAAATATTTATCCCATACAACAAACGTGATTTTTTTGCCGTTTTTATAGATAATGGTACGGAACCCTTCGTGCGCGAGTCCGACTAGCACTTGGCTGGTTTTTTGATAATTTTATTGCTATTTTAAATTATATAGAATAAAATCTAAGATAAATTTATCGATTTTTGTTAATATCTTTGGAATGTTTATGAGTTTTATAACGTAAATCAATAGGGCTCAACCGATGGATTAAATATAACTTATAGAAGAAGATATAGATTAATCCATAGTGTCAGTGTGTGATGACGTGAATCGTGACGACAAACAGACACACTTCCCAACGGAGAGCACTACACGTAATTTTTTAATACATAATTAAATTTTTTGTTATATACAACATTATTTTTAGTATTTGCGAAACCTGAATATAGTTGTTCAGAATAAGAAACTGAATCGATTTCAATTATTTTTACACCATGTTATATTTTGTCCCAAAAATATTTAAGTGTGATGGAAGATGTTATCACGATTTAATTACTTACAATTCAATCGCCGTACGGTTAGCTACCTACTGCCAAATTATTATCAATGAGCGCAAGACGACCCTGGAAGCCCGGAGGCGCCCGTTAGCATGTTTTTGTACGGACAACCCGGTATAGCATAACAACCTTATAACTTTGAGATTTTTCATGATACAGTTTTGAAATTTTCGACATAGATTCTTTAAATAAAAATACTAGACACGTGTTTCGGGTTTCGCATATACTAAAACTAATATTGTATAACTAAAAATGTATTAATCTTATAATGTCTAGTCTCCAGTTTTTAAACCTTCCCTGAATATATGTATTCCATGTATAATTGAGAGAATAGAAACGACTTTATGTTGGAAAATTTTGACTAGGCGACATGTCGAGAGTAGAGCAGTTTTACTCGCGTTGTGAGGTACTCAAAAGGTTTTAGATATTTAGCTTTGAGCTTGGTACTTAAGATGTTTTAGGTTACCAAAACAGCGAGCAAAAAATCTTAAATTACCTACTTAGTAGCTATTTTGGTAACTTTTCCTCAAGTACGTCCTTGCAGCATGGGTTCAGTAACAAAAAACAGTTTTCCTAAACGTTCTGCGTTGACGTAAAGTTTTAGGTGTAGGTTTTTATACTGCCAAAGTGATGTCAGATATTTTCGATCACAACGAGGTAACATTCTTCTGAATTCAACTGAGTAGGCTGATATTTATAACGAAATACATGTCCGATATTATTGCATTCTAAGAGGTGACGATGTCACTTAATTGTGCTGCCTCTTGTATATTATATGCCTTCCACAAATGATCACATAATTAATTATACTAGTGGTCGCCCACTGGTCGCAATCACCCCCTCTACTTACAATCTATATAGTACTTACTAATTCCGTGAGTACACTAATTCCATGCTATTATAAAGTACTTACATATTCCATGCTCAAGCTGTCACTCTGTCACCTATATGTCTTCAAGCCATGAGGCCCTGGTACTATGTGTGTGTGTCAAACGCATGGTAGTGTGTGTAATGTTTTATTTATTGATTTATTTTATTTATAATGCATATTATATAAATATATTAGCTTTATGCACTCCTCCTCCATATAAACTTTAACTGTGCCATATTTCAAACTCCTCTGTCTGCGTTATTTTCGTAAACGGGGTACAAATTTTTCGCTTCACGTATACCTACTAAAATGATCTGCCTTCACCTTGACAACAGATATTAATGGATCAATAATTAAATCAGATATTATTTTCGAGTTGTCCATGGTAATATCTTTATGCTCGTGACTGTACGGTATACATTTATTTTTCAGTTTTAGTGAGTATTATCACGACAGAATCCCTTAGATTTATCTTAACTATCCTTTTCTAATAAAATATTTGTAACAGTTGCCCAACATCATCCTGAAAAGAGATTACCTACATATTATGTAGCACGTCCTTTATACCTGGAGCACAGATTACCAGATGACCGCTCCATGTACTTACGCGGGCTAAGTACCTACCGGCCCCCGGGTCGCACGCGACCCATTTCTCAGTGGGTTGCCGATAGTCGCGAGGCGCGCGCGGCCCGGTGGCAGCGCGCAGTTACAAAGCAAAACTCACTTTATGCTTGTAAGATTAGGTACATTTTTGTTCGCAGTGTCTAGCGACTCGAAGGGGTAGGCCATTATAGCAGCAGGTATTGAAAATGTTGTATGGAGTATCTGATAATCTGTGCCTGGAGGCTTTTATTTAGGTATTCATCATTTGCCTAGCCTTATCCCAACTACGTTGGGGTCGGCTTCAAGTCTAACCGGATATAGCTAAATACCAGTATTTTAAATGGAGCGACTGCCTATGTGACCTCCACAACCCAGTTACTGGGTAATACGATACCCCTTGGTTAGACTGGTTGTCAAACTTTTGGGCTTCTGACGACCCGTAACGACTGTCAAAGATCCACGTATGACAGCCGAGACCAACGGCTTAACGTGATTTCGGAGGCACGGACAGGTGTCTTGGTATGCAAAGATGGTCACCCATCCACGGACCAACCGCGGCTAGCGTAGCTTACCCTGGTCGATTTTCACGTGCGGCTGTTATTACTTAGAAGCCTCTTTTTTTGTGTGGGAAATTATCAAAAAACTTCTCCCGCTCTGGGCGGAGCGGGTGGGCGTGTCAGACTTTTACTGACTAAAACCCACCCGTGATCCTTCCGTTGCCTGTGTGCCAGGGCCACGATATCCCTTTCGGAAAAACTCGCAACCCTGGCAGACATTGGCCCTAACGGACCCCCGTCAGTTGGTGCTGACATCTCTTTGAGGCGCGCGTGGAACACAACGCGCCGTGCGTCGACCCGGGCCTGGTCCTTATCGGATGGCGAGTTACCCATAGCTCACCGTTCGCAAGCCCGCGCTTACGGTGGCCCGGAATCGGCCTGCGACTCCTGACGCCCGGGGCATCTCCTGCGGCGACTAGGGGCGCGAGGACGCGAACCTTGCCTCTCCCTCACGCGTTCCTCTCCATTACTGCTTCGCAGAAAGAAATGACGGCCTCCCATGCACTCTCGCTCCGAACCATGGCCTGAACCAGGGCTAGACGCGAGAGATTGCCGCCGCCGATCGCCTCCTTGAGGACACGGCGGTGCCGGTCCTCCGCCCAAGCCGGGCAGACCTCCACATTACTTAGAAGCCTGTAAAGAGTTTACCTACATACTCGTATCATGTAGCACGTCTTTTATACCTGGAGGCTTTTATTTAGGTATTAAGTTCTGAATTACGTATTTTTTACTGCTTGTGTATAGTTTTCAATGATTTTTATTGTTGGTACAGTGGCGTGTGCTAGCTAACATTATGACAAATAATTTAATTTAATGTTTTGTGTTGCGTAATGTAAATTATTTTGCATAATATTATACAGAATCTGGTTTTTCTAACTGAACAGAGCTGTGCTGCTGGGGAGTTTGTCCACTTCTTCTTCCCAGCTGTAGCAGCGGGCGTTTGTAGGCGTCAAAGAGAGAGAGAGAGAGAGAGAGATTCTGAGCTCGTTTGAATATAAGTGACTTTTGATTTTGTAGATATTAGATGTAATTCAGTCGTTAGCTATTTCTTACGTTCAGTGATGTAAGCAATACCAGTCAGGCATAATAAAGTGTCAATCATATTTTTTGTTTCCTTGAACTCTGCCATAGAACTTTTTGTTCAAAAGATTCCACATTAATCGCTGGTTTGGAAGAATACTGTATTATATCAAAATACTACAATTTCAAGTTAGACCATGTGACGAAGAATAATCCATGGTATAGGTATCACAACGCTTGTAACTGTGGCGCCACGAAAATACTTTACGCTATTGGTGGATTTTGGTCGCCATTTTTAAAAGTTTTAAAAGTTTGAAATAATAGTAAAATTCAATAAGCTCTGCTGAAAAAAATACCCGTTTTGAGTTGCAACCGTATTCCTCTTCATACAAAGCAGCAAATTTTTTAAGAACTACTTCCTACTATTAGGTAGCTGCCATTATTTTCTTTGAAAGATTTTATAGCAGATATGAATAAACATAACATACTAGACTAGGTAGAGGTGTACTTATAGAACTGGTATCTACATTTAGCCCATGTGGACGAGCCGTTTGCCATCAACAGGTTACAAAACCAGACTCCGGCCTGCTACTAAAAAATTCCATATGGAAAACACAAGTACACTTTGTTCGACCCGGGAATCGAACCTAGGACCTCATGTTCTGCCAGTATCGCTTGCGACCACTACTCCAAAGTGATTTACTTTTAAGTTGATTTACCTAGTTTAAATGATGTTATTTGTTAATATTTTAAATAACTTTACTAGACATCCGTGTCTTTATATTTAAGTTATTTTTATATTTAAGTTAGTAGCTTTTAGAAATATTTGCTCATGTCTGGCGATGTGACGAATGTGTTAACAAACATTACAAATTATTTGTTTAACTTATAACTAGGGTACCGGATGCTATACTTATTTCGTGTTCCTACATAAAAACTTGTTAAATTTCATAATAATTATCTAAGTTTAAAACCATAAACTTTTTACATGTGATTGAACGTTATCCTACTAGCAATTATTTTATGTGCATCAGAAACTCCTAAATTCGCTTCAGAACGTAATCCCCCAATGAAGGACAAAGTAAAGTAAAGTGGCTACCACCTAACAACACTCTAGCGTAGGGTATTGTACCCTCTTATTTGTTCTTCACCCCCTGCGACGGTAGAGATCGAGAGCATGTGTTGTACTTATATGTTTAAACAATCTGGAAAATACTTTCCTTCCCAGCTGTTGTCTGTAGCTGGTTTCCCATGGCTGCTGTCACATACCATGGCCTAGGGAAGGGGGACGAAAGCCTTTCTTGAACACACCTCTTGTATGTGACTATAACATACAGATGGTAGCTTTTGGTAATGTGTTATCAATGGTCAAAGTGACAGTGTAATTGAAAGTTAACGTGTAACCGGTTACCCACAATATTGAAAGTGTAACCGGTTACCCAGTGATTGGGTTGTTGGGGTTTTTGTTATTGTTTGATTCGCTTATTATGTTGTTTCTTTTGGTTTACGATTGTATTTTTTATAAATGTTCTCATATTCGACAGTATCTGGGACGACGGATACTGTCTTGTTGCATTTTTTGTGTCTCGCGATGGTGTTAATATTATACAGGATCAAATTAAATTAGCTAGCGAAACTTACTAGTACACTACTTGAAATATACGTTTCCAAATCAGTTATTTTTCACGTATAAAGTTCACAACGTGATGGGTATTGATATCTGAGCAATATAAAACAAAAAAACAACTAGTTCAAGTAACTTCACAACCAGTGGTCAAAGATCCCAGAAAAAAAAGATCAAATCTTTTATTTTCTTTCTTTTATCGTGTTTAGATATTGATACCCATCAAGTCTGCGGAGTTTCGATAGCTGATTAAATTTGACCCTGTATATTGTATTAAGTGATAAACATTAACTATATTTAGAATAAATCAATAAATGTGATGTACAGACGCCAGCAGGTCAAGCTACCCGAAACTGACAAATTTTCCCACATCCTTGAACTTTATGCCTTAACGATAAAGTTGAAAATCGATAGATTTTAGTGACTTTTAAATCTGTTATTACGCCTTTATATTATGCAAAAAATGTATGTTAAACTAGAACGCATACACATCAATTCTATATGTGAATATTTAAGTATTGTAGTAAAATACTTTATGAAATAGTCTCAGGAAGTAATGTCTACTCAAAGCATAAAAACGATATTTCTTTCAAACTACTTAACATATTTTCATGCTTTTCTTTGTATGAATAGATGTTTTATTATCTATAATTCTATCTGTGATTTTATTCAAATATTCATACTCGTATTTTCGTTACTAAAAATAAATATTCCCTATGAAAACTAATGGTTGCGCGGCGCGAGCGCGACGCGCATATGTATGGCCAAGGTCAACGGCGACTATCTGACCCTTAAAGAAAGAAGATGTCCGCTTTTTGTATGGGCGTTGGTTTTTTATTCCGAGAAAAATCTAACCAGCGTCAAACTACACCTAAATAAAAGCGACAAAAATATGGAATTTGTAACCACTGAAATAATATTTTTAGACCCCTCCATTTAAGAGAAAAATTATAAAATATTTAATGTTTTTCTTATATTTTATTTGTTGATGGCAACCCAAATAAAATCGAAAATATAATCCCTTTCAATTCTAAAAGGTTAGACTAAACGTTTTTGACTGAAAATATCCCATTTCATCATATTTCTTAATGTTTACATTATCTTAATCATCGATCAAATATTTAAAGACAGTAATAACAGTGCCATGTGTCAATTTTGACAAGTTTTCTTTTTGTTTAGTTAGTTAGAAAGGTTTGTTCGTTTTAGGAGTAAATTCACACTAAAATAAAAAAAAACGATTTTTCTCAAAAATGGAAGCTCTCAAGAATTCTCAAGAATGTATGTTATAGTTAGAACCTTGGGTTAACCTAGCTTTTGGGTTGTCTATCCAAATATATTTAACTGATCCTGGTTAGAATTATTGAATAATAAAAAACCATTTTTGGACATGTCCTTTGACAGATTGTAGTAGCTTGATGTGCTGGCGTCTGTACCTAAATGTGGTGTTTTTATGTGCCGTTGAAGCTCTTGAGTTGGCTCATAATTTTGGTGGGTTGTAGGGGTAAGATATACAATCGCTCCATGTTAAATACAGCTGCATCCGGTTAGACTGGAAACCGACCCAAACCGACATAGGAGGGAAAAGGCTAGGCAATTGATTGATTGAATACGCACTTCCTGCTCATCTAGCTAAATCCTGCTTTGACTGGGTAAAGCCTTTTTTTATCATCTTCTTGTTGTTTAGTTTAAAATTGGTCAATTATATGTCGTTAAAGCTTTGGCTTTTAATTCTTATAAAAAAAAACCATTGAAATAGTATTAGCGTATGAACAGAACAAATATATCGTGGAGATTATGACTTTTTGTTAACTTAAACATTACGCAGTTTTTGTTCTATTCGCTATGGGATTTTACTTTAGTATTGACGTAACTACGTTTGTTACAAAAACTGGCGTAACATTTCATAATGACGTATTTTTCTAATCTTCCTCAAATGTCGGTTTTGGGAACACTAATTAAATTAGCCTTAATGACCAGTTATTTAAGTCAATCACCTCAACCTATAAAATCGATTATGCAATTTGACATAGAATTGTATACAGAGAAGAAATACTGAAATCCGCCGAATTCCATTCATACGCTATCTTTAGCTGGCCATTATGGAGGTACACCACAGCATGAGCTATTTTCATTTGACAGAATAGCTCGTGCTATCGGTATCAGATTACCCAGTAACTGGGTAGGGGGGTCAGATAGGCAGTGGCTCCATGTAAAATACAGGTGCATCTGGTTAGACTCGAAGCCGACCCCAACATAATTGGGAAAAGGCTAGGCAGATTATGAGAATAGCTCTTGCTAATATGAGAAGAAGAATTGTAAGGCGAAAACGCGAAGCTATACAGGAAAGACTATACAAGTGAAATTATTATTAGGGCGAATTTCACCAATGAGACTGAACGCTATCGCACATCTAACCCGAGTTCAAGAGCTGTCAGTGTCAATATTCCAAAGAAAATATTGACACTGACAGCTCTTAAACGTGGTTTATGTGCTGATCGCGTTCAGTTTAATTGGTGGAATTGCACTTAGACGTTTATCACTTGGTCCAGCCTGTATTTAGGTACATGTCGAAAGAAATACATCATGTATGAAGTCACTGCTTTAATGATGTTATGCTTCGTGACTTCGATCGTCATCATTGTAATTGCTACAAGCATGGGGAATTACTGCATGAGAAAAAAAAAACAACACAATAATAAAACATTTATATTTGTAACAAAAACAACGAACATGGTCCGAACATGGCCTCGCTACGGTAATGTGATGAAAATATTATGTGTTATGGCAATACTAACTAAATAAATAGGAGTATTATTATTATTATACAGTGTTAACTAATACCTACCTATTTTACATATTTACATAATGTACACTTCTTATTTACCAGGTACGAATTAACCAGTTTCTACTGCAGGTTCATTGTATACAAATTGATGGCAGTCGATTATTATTTATTATGCAATCTTTTCCAAAATTATATCTCAGTGCATTGGTGTCAGGTGAAACTTGTTTACAATTGCATTACAGTCTACTTAATACACAGAGCTACTAATGTAGAACGATTGTGCCTCCGCATTCCTTATCAACGTTATATTTAGTGTTACAAAATTTATTTCTGTTCATGATGCAATTACAGGGAATCTTTGGAACTTAACATTATACTAGAATTTACCTAACGTTACTGGTAACTTATAAGGTACACAAGAGTTCACTCACTGTTATCGTCTGTTCAACCAGTCTTGTTTGATTAGATCAGCACCTTTCTCACCGATCATGATGACTGCAGCATTTGTGTTGCCGCTTACTATAGTAGGCATTATACTAGCATCAATTACTCTAAGTCCTTCTACACCATGCACCCTCAGCCGAGGGTCTACAACCGCTTCTGGGTCCCACGAAGGACCCATTTTAGCAGTCCCGCTCTGATGATATATCGTCATCGATATAGTCCGCACTTGACACTCAATGTATTCATCCGACATGAATTTATGCTGCTTACAGTTTGGTAAAGGCTTCATGTACAGTCTAGAGCCAAATTGTTTGAAAGGTGACGCGTTAGCAACTTTCAGAGCTATCTTGATTCCTTCGACTAGACGAGCCACGTCTACAGGATCTTCGTGGTAACGAGGATTCATCAGAGGATAGTGGAATGGATTGGAACTTCTTAATCTGACATATCCTCGTGTGTTTGGCCTAAGCAACAGAGGCATGATTGTCCAAGCGTCTTTGTTAGCTATCGGTCTGTATACAGTATCGTATACCTCGTCAGTAAGTCCAAGAATTTTCCGCACAATTTGTCCGTTATCAGATGAGAACGATGCCGGTGCCATGTGGAACTGGATATCAGGCCACAATCCAGATGTGTTTGCGTACTTTGTGTTCACAAAAGCAATCCCTTCGAGTCCTCCGAGTGTGGTCATAGGACCTCTCTCGTTCACTACGTAGTTCATCGTAACTGGGAATGCTTGGAATCTATTTTGGACAATCGCGACAGGTTTGTCCACCAAGAATGTTAATCCCCCAACTCCCACGTGGTCTTGCAGGTTTTCTCCAACTGGCAAATCTTTCAGAACTTTTATTCCGACCTCTCTCAAATGATCTTTTGGACCGATACCTGATAACATCAATAACTGTGGACTGTTGATGGCACCGGCTGCTAATATCACTTCTTTTCTTGCATAAACTGTGCGTTTTACTCCATGCTTCACATACTCCACACCATAGGCCTTCATCGTCACAGGATTGATGAGAACTCTGATTGCTTGTGAATTCAAAGATATGTCTAGATTTTTTCTTGTTCGGACCGGTCTTAGAAAAGCTTTAGCTGTACTGCATCTGGAGCCTCTCCGTATTGTGCCTTGAGCGATCATAAATCCTGTCTGTACTGCACCGTTTATGTCTCTGTTCTCGTATCCTATTTCGACCCCTGACTCTACGAAAGCAGCGACGAGAGGTGTCCTCCAGGGTGCTTCTTGGATAGTTAAATATCCTCCTCTGCCGTGATACTTACTCTTAGCCAAGTAAGGGTTTCTGTTGTCCTCAGACTTGATGAAGTACTTGAGCACTTCCTGGTAGCCCCAGCCGGGGTTGCCGGTCGACTCCCATTGGTCGAAGTCGAATCTGTTTCCTCGTACGTAGATCATGTAGTTGAGCACGCTCGAACCGCCGAGTACCTGGAATTTTATAGTAACTATTTTTATAATGTGGAAGTAAGATTAAAATAGAAGTACCTAATAAGATTCACAACAAAAAAACATTAATATATTCAACACTGAACGAAATTACACTTCAACTTAAAGTACTAAACAACATAGCAATAAAACTTGCAGCAACATGTTGCTCCTACATTAATTGTAGGCGCTTTCGGAACACGATATCGTGCGCCCGAAAGGGTTATTGTACTCGTAGAATACCTTTTAACAAATGCAGTAGTATTACTGCAAGTGCCATTACTATTCGTATCGTGCATGTATATAGAGTGCATATGAGACATACGGCTATTTTGATATGGTGCTTTTAAATCCTAGGTATAGTAGCCTAACGTTCAAATCCTATTTCATAGATCCATTTCATCGGTTGTGAAATATAACGAATTTGATTAGCTATTGTTCTTTTCGCCAACCAATCAAAACAGCTGATATTTTATTAGATTTGACAGCAGATTTAATCAATCAATTTTATTTCGGAAATAATCCACAAAAGTGTTAGTAACAATTTTCTTAAGATCTATGTTAGTAGGTACCACCCTATACAAGAAAGTGACTTTTTGTAACCTATAATCTTCCCGTAACTATTCTTACCCAGTGTGTCTGTATGGGACAGTCGTTACAGGATGAAATCATTTGCAAAATGCTGTTGGTGCTACCGCGCAGTCTTTGGAATAACAACTCCCACATTCTTACGTACTATAGCGCGGAAATCGTTAATTTGCGAACATTTGCGACGCACTCTGACAGTATTATTGTATTGCATCCGCAGGACGTTGTAGGCTCGTTGCGTATACAGAACTCACAGGCCGCTCGAGTAAAAAGATTGGCAATAAGCCCTAAAAAGAGTTATCTTTACCTCTTTAGTACTTCGAGCGAACCTACGGGGCCGCATATTGCTCCTTACCGCCAACGCCCTGCATTCTATTTCTATATCTGGGTCATCTTTTAAGTCCTCCGTGAACAGATGACCAAGATATTTAAACTTCTGCACAACTTTCATCGCCACGCCATCACCATGATCGGAAGTACTGAACTAGGTCTCTTTTTCGCTGCCCTAAAAATCAGTACCTCACTTTTCTATGAGGTGTACCTGAGACCATGCTCGGCCTGCCTAGCGTTCACAAATTTGAACCAATGTCCTTAGAGCGTTGACCGACGGGGCCAGCAGAACCATATCATCAGCATAGCCAATGTTGTTGACACATGTTTCGTCAATGTGGCATCCGACATGTGTCCCGCTGAGCTCCTCAATCAACTGGTTCATATATAGGCTGAAGAGGCCGGTAGATGTGAGGCCGCCCTGCCTTACACCGCATTCTAACCTATATTCATCAGATAGTGTATCCACCCATCTCACCTTTTAGTTGGTTAGTTTGGTTGTTATACCAGAATTTAAGAATGCTGGTATATTCCGCTGGAATATCTGTTCCAGCGGCTGTGAAACCGGCATAAATCGGCGTCTTTCTCTCCGTGTAATACCTGACAGAATGCTTTAGGCATAAAATGGCACTCTCAGTGGATAGTCCCGCCAAGAAACAGAATTATGCGTCATGTAAATGTAAGTAGCTGCTGAGATTCATTAAGCAAGCTGTCAAGTATCTTAGCTGTTGTTGTAGCAATTGAGATGGGTCAATAGTCTGCCCTATCTGACACATCCCCCGTCCTGTTCTTAAGAATGGGTACAACCAAGGTTTCCATCAGTGATTCCGGTAAATATGAATGACCGATACACAACGTAAAAACATAGCATGTACACGCGGTACACCCGCATACCTGAAGTGCTCGATGCTGAGACCGTCATACCCTGGAGACTTACCCCTCTTCATCCTTAGTATTTGATGGTTAATAGTCGAAGACATATTGGCATATTTACTAGTCAGAGACTCGATCTAACTGTCAACCCGCCAATCCATTCTGTAAAAAACTCACAGTGAAAACTTAAGGTGAATCCGCAGCTGGAACCCGCAAAATTCATATTTTCTTACGTTTTATGCAATTGGCAGGTCAGTGTCAGGTTATATCTTGACCAAAATATGATTCGCGACTATACCAGATATGTATTTACAGAAATATAATCATTTGAATCATTAATACATCTCTGTAAGTTAGATTTGTTCCCCAATGTCATGAAATGAGAGTGCATGAAAAAGTTATTCAATGGAACAAATCTAACTTAGATAGAATGTATGAATGATTCTAATTTTGTAAATATATATCTGTTATAGTCGCGAATCATTTTTTGATTAAGATACAACCTGACACTGACCTGCAAGTAGCAAAACACATACAATCAAAATGAATCTTGAAGACAGTTACGTAATTGTATTATTTTTGCTCGATACATTTTTTATTGGAAAATCATGTATTTTTAAGGATAATAATAAAAACAAACAAGATTGTTCGGCTTTTATGTCTAAAATAAATATTCACAGCAAGAAAATATAGTTTTACTTTCCAGCCACCAGATATTTTTTCTCTAAATCAATTATTACTTTAGTTATAAACTAAATAAGAATTGAGACTTACGCTATTTAGTTTCGTGCTCGAACACGATCGAAGAACGCACGCGATATTCAACTTTATTACTGATGTGTTAGCGTTTAGCACATAACGGAGTGGCGGGGAGCATGGGACGGAGCTTGCGTGGAAATTTGATTTAGACTGCTTGGTCTTAATAGTGTCAATCCCTAGCATTATGTGGAATGACAGCTCACTTCACCTGAGTTTTCACGGTGAGATCTTTACAGAATACACCGGCAGGTGTTTATGAAACGCATTTAGTTTACCTTTCCTCTCGGCCAGCTGCACTGTTTCTTCTTAAACCCCAGGCAGGCGTAGGACGTGGGCTCCGTCTTGTACTGCCAGTCCAACTTCGTTAGCTGCAGGTAGCCCGCTAACGAGGGTACGTCCGTTATCTCGTTCTCGTCCGGACCTGGAATTGTATGCAGTGTACTTGAGTTTTATATCTGTGACGTATACGTTGTATAGTAGTTGGGGTAGATGTTAAGTTAAATGTTATGATAAATTAAGCCACGGGTTAACTTTCCGTAACATTTTAATATCTTGTATGACGTTTGAAGTAGCAAAGATTATGTAGTAGGTAGGTTTTCGAATCAAATATTTTCAGTCTGTAAACTGGATGAGCCAAACTGACGCCTTACTCACTTGAAAATTATTGAGTATGTCGTCAGACTGAATACTTTCGCTTTTAAGTTTTACAACATCACTTACCGCTTTCCAATAAAAGTACATTCCAAGATTTAACCTCACTGAGGCGGCTCGCCACCACGGCCCCGGCTGAGCCTCCGCCGACCACAACGAAGTCATACTCCTTCAGCGGCTGCTCCTTGTCTAATATCTTCGCTTCCGGGTCGTAAGAGTTATAATTGTGGTACGTAAGAGCTCCAAGCAGCAGTGGTATCAACCACAGTCCTGTCACACTCACAGTTTTCAAGGCTGTTGACGCTAGAAGTACTTGTACGGCCATTTTCGTTTCGTTTTCTATCACAGTCCAAATCGGTTGCCAATATCACAGCATTTGAACTTAACTTTGGTTTTTTTGGTAGGACTAGTTTGTTTATCATTAGAGTGTACGTTTGTGTCTGTCTGGCGGCTTGCTCCTGCGCATGGGGTGGGCGGCGGGGTGCGGGTGCGGGCGCGGCGGCCGCATGTTATGACGCATTACAGCGTCTCATGCAAGTGCGGTCGGACTCTCGAATCTGAAATTAGAGAAAAAGTCTTTGAATACTAAAATTTTAAATGGAAATTATTTCCACCTGAGTCTTCCTACAAAAGAGTGTTGTGGGTCAGCAGCATAGCCAGCGTTTAAAATATCTTTGAAGATAACTTTTATTTCTATGTTTCAGGTACGTGGAATCCCCTTGTTGCTTTACGGCTAACGTTACGTGTCCATCAGTAAGTATTTTAATGTGTCTTTAAAGAAGAATAAATTTGACGGTAGTAAATGCCACATTTTATATCGGTAAGTTATTATAAAATTAATATATAATGACATAACATTTAATTCGAATGCCAAGGGAAAGCACAAACCGTTTAATCTCATAACGTTATACACGCCCATGAAATATTGCTCTGCTAAAATAATATAGAACGAAAGAGAAAACGCAATACAAAGTGATTGTGGAAGGAAAGAGACGCAGAACAGGTGTCTATTTCCTACTTGTGCGGAAGATTATGATCTAATTTCCAGACATTACTCGTTCCTCAGGCGATCTCGTGAAAGGCATCGTTGATAGAGATCGGTGACACAATATTTTTACAATTCCTTCACAAAGACATCGAGATAATTGTTAGCTAATTGGTGAAGTCGGATATAAAGAAAAAATAATCAACATTGTCATACCCTTCACCGATACAATTTAAATAATATTGAGAATGCAAAAGTTTGAATGTTTGTTACTAAATCTACGAAGGATTCATAACAAGAGTCTTCATCCTGCTTATTTGGCAGAGAAATTAAATTCATTCTGAATTTGACTAAACCTACATTTTATCCTGTGATATAAGGTGTAAAAAAACGTATCACGAAACCGACATATACGCATTGTGTACTAAAACAATTGCTAGGAAACGACTTTTATTTTTGGTGTGAACATTCGCTGTTTATGGTGGAGCGCAATGTTAAGCAAGCAAAACATTGAACATAATATATGTTCAATGTTTTGCTTGCTTAACATTTGCATGCACCCATATTATGGGTGCATGCAAAGATACAGGAATGGCGGGAATATTAAAAAGTTAATTTATAAAAATTTTATGAAATTGTCGCCGACCATAAAAATGAATCGAATTACAATCGAATATTCCGTTACTGCTTTCCGTTTTGTAAGTGACAGAAAATCAATGATATAGTCTCATGGTGTAGCTGGTCTAACGTTTCAATTGATATTGCTATCCCTGGAATCTGTATTATCTATTAAAATTGCCGCTTTGGCCGTCGCTATTATATGAATGACTGAATGCAATACACCGATCCTAGCGTAGTTTGACCAGACTCGATTATTCGAATGAAACAATGATTCACACTAGCCCCTGGAGCTTCATGTTTCATGGGACTACAAGAGACCAGCTACAGAGATTATTTCTACCGTCCAAACTTGTTGTTTGACATTCATATATTCCATGCGTTTTCCCATGTGTGTCTAATATTTGCTTCTTCATTGCTGATGGTGTGTCCTTTCTGAATGGTATTTGCAATTTGGCCTACGAATTCATTCTTAAACGTACATTATATTTAGTTTTCTTTAGAATCTCTGGCCTATTAATTTTGCGGTTCTCATCATACCTACAATTACACCCGTATTTATAAACAAACAATTACTTGCTGCTAAGTAATTTTACTTGTAACTTATTTTATTATACTTAACATCTATATTATTACTTAGATTTGATACAAGTAGTTGTTCCGGGTCTGGCTGTTTGTGTATGTGAGTTTAAATGTTAGTAAACGCTCCCACGATACAGGAGAAATTCCTAGTGGGGCAAGTTTTTAAGAAAAGGAAAGATTTATCTTATAAAAAACATTTTTTTTTCTTTTAATTATTTCTAAAGAAAAGAAGTGAAATAAAACATTCTCACAACAATCACTCATTATCTTCAGAAATAATTAAATGAAATTAAAAATATTATTAAATAAAATTAGTTTTTTTTTGAAAAATGTTACGATAGTTATTACAACACTTTAAATACATTCAAAATTATGTAATCACATAAATTACCAGGTGCAAGGTTATCCTCCAACGGCAAGTAATACCCTATCAATTTCGTTATTGCATAACCTCATATTTAATCGTGAATTCCTAAAGATTCGGCTATCATGAGTACACACAACTACACATCAAGCTATACATTTCCAGTAATATGCTGATCTCGCATTGTATAGGATTTCCATACAGTGCGAGATCAGCGTAAACTGGAAATGTATAGCTTGATGTGTAGCCGTGTGTACTACCCGCTCAACGCACTACTGTATCATAAATAAATAAAATAGGGCCACCAACTGCTTGGACATTTCATGATCTCTTTTTAAAACAATCTTTTGAATAATCATGAAATGAATCCACATCACGAAAGTAAACTTTGTGATTTCTAGGCTCAGCTACTTCAATCTCCGGTAGTATATCGTTGTCGATATCTTCTTTAACACCAAAAGTCGCTTCGATGCTTTCTATTGCAATAATCGCAAAATCAAAAGCAAAATGGTCGGGATACCTCGAGTTCTCAATGCTTAAGTAAAGAAAATGGTGACTACTACTTGGCTAAGAATTCTAACTTTTTACAGTTCTAACTTCAAACAATTATAGAACTTTAGAATAGAAATCATTACTTACTTGAGTATTTACTGAAGTAATCACTTTTACTTGTTTATAAATACGGCTGTTAGTACATTGTACGTAAGTAATTCTTTCGCATCTTGTTAGAATGGAATTCCAGGTGATTGAGCAATAATCACAGGATAAGATTCCATTCTATCGGTCATATAACATAATTAATGAGTAGGTACTATTACATCAATTTTAGTTTGTAGGAGAGAGTAAATCGCTGTTATACATCATGATGCTAAACGCAAGTCACTTCCTCGACCGTTCCATTGACTGTTGGTATTATATGTATTACTGCAATAAATTATTTTATGGTTGACTTAAAATTGTATTATATCGGTCAATTATTCGGAAATGCTGTCGACCATCACTGACCTATGGATGAAAGGCGGTCGGCACATTGAGGTGTTGCTAGGTGAAATGTGAGAATTATTGAATGCGTATGTCATAATGATGACTAGGCTGAAAGAGCTTAGCAAATTATCTAATACTTGTACAATAATCTATGTAGATCTATGTCGTATTTTAAGTATATTTTGTACAGACTAGACAGCTACTTTTAATTATTTCTATTGTATCATATCCTTTGAATTCTTTTGACATGCTCGAAATGTTTGTTAGATAATGGTGATGGGCGAGGCAGTAAAAAGTCAATTTATAAGTAACACTAATGATAGCGTCCTGTCACGCGAGCACAACGCACTTCACTAATTACTTATCGATTCTCTTTGAATTTTTTGGTATTCTCGACTTGGTGGGCCGAATAGAATATTATATTTGTATTATCTATCCAAACATTCGTGGTGTTATTTAAGACGTGTTAATGAGTAACTTTGTAGTGTTTAGTTAACCCAAAAGCCTGAAAAAAGCCATTGCGTATTTCTTTACCTCTTTATTTAAATATGTCAAAACTTTTATTCACGTTGAGCTTTGTCTAAGTGAAAACTTTTAAGGTTTTAAGGATTTAAAGGAGAGGTCAAAATTGGTATAATATTCAGACGATTTTTAAACGCTAACGTGATGTATCTTATTAGAAAGCTTATGTATTATGCTACTCGATTATAGTTAAATCTGATTTTTTCAGGCGCCCGTTTTTGTAAAAAAAGTGAAAAATGTTTCAATACAAACAAAACGCACATAGTCTTTATTTATTAATTTCTATGCAATATAATTATTTTATGTGGCTAATGTTTCCGTTTCTATTAAATACTTTGAGATATTATTATAATTTTAGCTGCAGCTCCATGAAATTAAGACAAAAAGTATTGATTATCATGACAATGCAATAACAAAACGTATCGAAAAAAGTCAAAGCTGTAAACTCGGACTAAATATCCGCTGTAAATGTCAAGCCGAGACCTGCTGACTGCCATCCCTAAAATATAAATAATGCTTGTAGAACTTTTTATTTTTCAACACTTGTTTTAAAAAAAACGGGTGGCTGTAAAAAAAAATTAAATGCCCAAAGACGTCAAAATAATTACCCTCTTTCAGCCTATATAGGTCAGAAGGCTGTTTCAATTATTTTAGTACCAAGCCCCATACATTTCGTGAACGTCTCCTTTTAATTTGCATCTCAAAAAATCTGCAACGCACACGTAAACGAGGTAGACCTATTAAATACAGCGTGTATCACAATAGGTGGTCAATTTAATACAAAATTTTAATACCTACTCGACCTGAATGAAGGCTCGTGCAGACTGGGGCGATATCACGAGCGCGACAGGGGTCGTGCTGCCTGTCGCGCTCGCGATATCGCTCCGGTCTGCATGAACTTTTAATAAAAAAGGAAGACAGAAAGAATATTATTATAAAAAATCTAAAACAGTTTTTAATAAGAAAATGCTATTATAGTCTTTAAACGAATATCTTAACTACGAAATATAATTTATTTGTTTATTAACTCATGATCACTACCATTACAGGGATTTCCTAATTTAATAGTGTGGCCATAATTACAATTTTAGTATTCACTATAACATATTATATACAGCGTGGTTTTTGTGAACTCACTCAGAGAACAAGTAGA
Organism: Tiliacea citrago; assembly: GCA_963921375.1. Taxonomy (NCBI): domain Eukaryota; kingdom Metazoa; phylum Arthropoda; class Insecta; order Lepidoptera; family Noctuidae; genus Tiliacea; species Tiliacea citrago. The sequence goes on along the minus strand of OY992800.1, from coordinate 16,602,339 downwards.
AATATCAATTCTGTCTGCTACGTCATTAAGTACATAACATAACTGATAACATATCTAATTCTCATTTCTTTGATAGTTGCATCACTTTAATAAATATGCCACGTTTTAGTATTTTACTTCAGGCACAATAGAGCCTCAAAATGTCCTGTTGAGATTCAGAACAATGCCGATATTAGACACTCTCGACTAAGTTATTAGAGCGTACGCTGTTTTGATTACTCTTATATTCGTGCATAACATTTTCATGTAATACTTTTGTGTCCATGTCATTCTATGTATTTATGGCTTGAGGCTAAGTAATAACACCCGCACGATCCGACGAGCCGTGCGGACCAACCGGATGGGTGACCATCTTTACATACCAAGACCCCTCCGTGCCTCGGAAAGTACGTTAAGCCAGTTGTTACGGGTCGTAAGAAGCCCGAAAGTCTGACAACAAGTCTTACCAAGGAGTATCTTGTTACCCAGTAAGTGGGTTGTGGAGGCCCGATAGGCAGTCACTCCATGTAAAATACTGGTATTCAGGTGCATCCGGTTAGACTTGAAGCCGACCACAACATAGTTGGGAAAAGGCTAGGCAGATGATGATGACTTTTGTGTCCATGTTTACCACGTGCGTCCAACCAAAAAGGGTGCTTTTCTCGGCATTTAGTTTCCGAGATATACGCAGTTTTGTAAAGTTGGGTGAAAAAATTGCATTTCGCGATTTTAATTGCTTATTAATTAATGCTTAATGCTTACTCAAGGATGCATATTCGGTAGGCGCTAATAATCCTTCCATATCCCATGGGCACGTCTTCCCTACTATTATCGCACTTCCCGGTCTACTCTTTGATACACAATGGTATCTGTAGTCCCATGAAACATGAGGCTTCAGGGACCTGGGTGAATCTTTGGGTTCATTCGAGCAATCGAGTCTGGCTCAACCATGCTGGGGTCGGCGCATTTCATTAATTCATTCATTCAATTATTATCTACGAGTACAACTTCGTAATTATAGTAAATGATGATGTTTCTAAGTACCAGAATTTTTTAGAGAAAAGTTTAGTAACACGGTAACAGTGGTGTCAGTGGATGTCAAATTTGAAAATGCTTTTTCTCAAATCAAGCTTTTTCAGAGTTTCAACTTCAAATGTCTAATAAAAAAAAATGTGCCAGTTTTTGTTTTTTTTTTTTAAATCCTTATTATCAATTGACTATTCTCGAATCTAGTCTTAACTCAATGCCCCACTACTGGACCCTCTTTGCTTGGCTCGCCCATCACGCCCACATATTGTTAGTTGTATCGTATATTGATGATTCTCTCGCCTCGGAAGTTATTATATGTAGGGTCTCTCAAATTAAGGTACTTTTGCAGTCATTTGAGAGGCTGCGCCGATTACCTTCATCACATGACTGGATCGTTGTAACTTTTATGTTAGTCGTTAGAAACACGAGCAGGGTTGCTGAGACATGCTAAATGATGCTGAGGATTGGGGAGCTGGCTGATAGATACTCCCCACCAACAGAATATCCTTCTTTTTAAATGGTTTTGTCTAGTCTTTTTATCGCTATAAATAAATTTAGTTCTGACTGCTCGTTTTATAGATAAAATTCTTTATTAACTATTTTTAAAACGAAACGAAATCACTTACCTCATAATATTAATCAATAGTTATGTAGTTTTTCTATCTAGTTAATTTGTATATGAAAATAATAAATGATTGCTAAATCGTTATAAATAATGAACCAGTTATGACTGGTTCATTATTTATAACGATTTAGCAATCATTTTGACAGCCACTACTCTATTTAAGTCTACTCTGCCAGTTTTTTTTTTAAGGCTTCGTGTGGTTCACACATTTAGCCAGTGTCAAGTAAAATTAGGTAAAATAAAGTTTGTTTAAATAATGATGAAATGAATTACATTCAATGCATGACAGATGATAATTATATTATCCCCGCCCGCTCCCCTTGAGTTTCAGTAAAGACGTGGGTGGCACTTTACTGAGACCTCACGCGGACTTCTTGAGAGAATTTCAAGTGATTTTGCAGTGTTGTTTAATTTGAAAAAAAAAAGAAAAAAGAAAGAAAATACGTTTATTTGCGGTAAACATAACGCAAAGAAATAAAAACACAAACACGAAAGAACAAGTTGAGGGAAAATATGCGTCACATTCACGCAAAACGGCCATCGCTCAGCATAATGCTGCGACCCTATGCTAGACAGAGCCCCAGCGCTGGTTTTCAGCGACCGCCGGCGTTGACGTGATGACGTCAACCGGTGCAGCATAATGAGATAAAAATAAACAAAATAAAATAAATGCAATACTTCGTTTTCTATGTATATATTTGCCTACACTAATGCAGTTTCACGAACTCCTAATGGTTAATAATCCACCACTATTACACATTAATATTCAGCTAAACACAAATTTTAGAAAATAAAACAAAACTGCTAAACATGACGCTTCACTTTCTCGCCAAGAAGTCAAGTAAGTATGCCAGTTATTGACTAGGAAGTTAAGAAAAGTTCAAAATAGCTACCATTGTTGTTATAGTCTATGCAATTGCTCGATGAATCTATGCTCAACTAGCCGGAAAATTAATCAAATATCGATTAAAATGTGACCTAAATATGTCGATAAAATATTATTAATTTTAAAGTGCGCCTTTGTTGGTATGTGTTATAATACATGTATTTTCATCTCAGCACCTCAAACAAGCAGGCAGCTCTTTAAAAACAGTGAGCAAAATTCGATTTTGCTGCTAGCGTGAGTAACTACGAACGTAACTTTTATTTTATTTTAATTGCTAGTAAAAGTTCTGGGTCCACTCACAAAATTCTAAAGATTTGAACTTCTCTTTGTTTTGTCACTTTTACTTTGATACGAAAAAAGCGAGAGATTGAAAGAAACCAGTCGTCAAGTTCGATTTTTAAATTCCTTACCTAGTAGGCCAAAAAAAAAACAAACAAAACGTTCGAATAAACATATAATCGTAAAATTGCAAATCTTCTGTTAAGGTTTTAAATGTAATGGGGATAAAAACTGCCACTTGCTCACATCAGATCCAGCGTCTAAGAATTTGACTGCTAGCTGTCAATGTCCATACATTTTTGATGAAGTGGTTAGAAGGCGAAAACTGTGAAAACAGCTCTCCGAAAAATAAATTAAACCCGATATTTCGTCGCAATGTTCTCGCTGCTGAGGTGAAAAGTTGTATGTGTTACACGAGACCAAAGTTATTTGCATCTAGTGTCTTTGCGCTCAGGATTCTAACCTAAAATCACTTGCTACGCTTGTGATTCCATTATAGAATCCTTTTCTTACTCGGGATTCAAAATCAACACTCGCAGCAAAAACCAACTGCGCTCTTGTTGCACAAATAAATATTCCAATAATTTACCTTTTTTTACTTTTTCATAGCCTGAAATAATTACCACAGTTCAACAGAAGTGAGTAATAAACATGTACCTAACCAGCATTTTTTTTTTAATGAAAAGTAGATAAACTCTGAGGCTGGTTACATAATTTCAGTCATCGATCTTCATTCACGTTAATTATTGTGTTAAACAAATAATAATGATAAATGTAACGAATAATTGTTTGGAAAGCGAATCGAAGAGTAGAAGATCATCAATAAATTAATCGTTGACCGTAGCAGGTCGTTTCTAATTGTCTATTATCTATCACTGACCACAGATTATCACATTGTTTCGAGCAATCAGGAAACGTCATGTGGGGCGGTTCCCCTTAGGCAAAATGAGTGGCCATGTGCACATATATTATTTATCTATTTGTTGTGTAATCTGTGGCATGTAGCCGCACCTACCTGTGCTATTGCTGTAATGACACCAAACCTTTTTTAATTGAGGTCGTGTCAGCGCACCTACCTACTGACATATGAGTCATCGACTATCAAAATTAGTTCACCCACGGGCTCTAAGTATCTAAGCTAGGGCTGGACTATTTATTAATGGATATTGTTGTGCTTGTGGCTATTTATACTATTTGGGACGTAAACATCAAAGACAAAGACATAAAAGCTGCAATTTTCTTCAGGAACCTCTTTTTTAAAACGGAGATGGAAATGATATACCTAACCTTACATATAAAATAAATATGATATTGAACTTGACTGCGTTCAATAATAAACAATAACCGTTAAGTTGTTCGTTGCAACAATAATGCTGACATTTAAAAAACAAAAATATGACGACACACGAGACGTAGACTTTAGAGTTTATTACTTTTGCAACTATGGAATGCTGTAACACTTTGAGTTTATGTTTGTCATACAGTTATGCTGTGGGTATACAAAACGTAAGCATCAAAGAAGAGACTAGGCGGAAGGCGAAGAACCGGGCTTTGTGTCTGTGGTTGTTGCGCAACTTGAGAGGCTTCTGCCCAGCTGTGGGGTTCAGCAAACTGACTTCAATATAAATTAAATATAGTTTAAGCATCTTGAAGCACACAGTCAATCTTACTTCATAGAATTTTAGTCTATACTTCACTAAGGCCGTTTCCTTATGTTCTATTTAAGCAAAATTATTAGGTCTGTGCTTTTAATATTTTCGTTTGTTATATTAATTTCATGTTCTTTTTTTTTTGTTCTTTTAACTTTCATTCTGAACTTTTATTCTGGTAACAAATAAACAAACGTTATGCAAGCCAACCTGTTCGCATGTGGCCATCGGTGGCAATGGGTGAAGGCCGTTTCTCGAACTTTCGTCCGCTGACATACGGTGTCATAAGATGGCGTCTCGTTTGACATAATATATAGCGGGAAAGTTGACTTTAAAGTCTACCGGCTTTGTGTCTATGGATGTCAATGTCTTTAGAAAATATTTCAACACATTAATTGATTTTTATTTTAGTGTATTTTTTGTATGTTCTTCATTTCCGCACTGATTTGAGGAGTTGAGATGCTCATTGAATTCGACACTCTGGTAGAAATGTAGTAAAAATAATATGGATAGATTAACACTGGTGACTGTACCCATTAGGCAATTGTTATCTTTTTAATTATTTCCCTCCTTTCCCGACCTCATAAATCTTAAATTCAACCTGATTTTCTTCTTTGTATCGGTGGTCATCCAAATAAAACAGCTAACATAAGTTTTGAGTGCAGATTAACAGGGGCTTTAACAGGCTAACGGTAATCGGTGGAAGTGACTCCTCTACCAAACCAGCCAATTAATCCGATTTCAATGCAACTTGGTCAGGGATTTTTAGTTCACTAATTTTAAGCCTTATTTTTGTGTATACAAGGTTGTCGATACTGAAAGTAACGAGGCCGACCCTAATTGTTATGATAAAATTACAGGATTCAGTCAGTTTAAAGCCTTGACCCAGCTTGGCTGTATTTTTACTGAGTTGATAAAATCAGCCAAGTACTAATGCCAGCTTAATTCCTTCTGCACTTTGATAATTACATAACATGCTGAATTTGAACATAACTACACGCCTGTATTCTCCTAAGAGTTAGGCAGAGGTGCACCAATAGTACATCCACATTTTCCGCCAGTTTTTTTTAAGTCCCATTTATAACAGGAGGTGAGCCCATTGCCAACAACCGGGCACAAATCCACACTCTGGGCTGCTACTGAGAAATACCAGATGGAGAAACTCAATACCATTTTCGCGACACGGGATTTGAACCCAGGACCTCAAGCTCAGCAGTAGTGCTTGCGACCACTAGACCAACGAGGCAGACTGGCGCATAATTTATAATGATTTATTTGTTATTACATTTGACTTTAACTCTATTATTTCTAATTAAATGCTAAATAATGCAGATGGTAAGATATCGTAACCCGATTAAGTTTAGTAGCACATTGGGTGAAGGCCGCGCCGAAATTACTTTCACTGTTGCGCAAGAGTTGATCGGGCAGGCGGCGCACGCGCTTGCTAACTTGTGAGTGGTCAAGAAAAAGGCCTACTACTCATATGAGCTAAGAGCTCGTCGCACCATCTGATATGATCTGCTTTTTGATAAACTTTTTCTTACGAAATGGAAGTATGGGATAAGTTCTAATGAGTTGGTCCAGAAGAGTATTTTATTCCTTACTAGCTGCGCCCCGCGGCTGCACCCACGTATGTCTCGATCCCGTGGGAATATCGGGATAAAAAGTATTCTATATATTAATCCAGGGTAACAGCTACCTCCATACAAAATTTTATCATAATTGGTGCATCCGTTTGAGCGGGAAGAAGTAACAAACACACACACTCACAAACTTTCGCCTTTATAATATTAGTGTGATACGAAACTACATCGATTGTGATCGGCATCACAAAAACAAGTCGTGAGACTTAGCGTTTTTTTTGCTGACTGTAGCATTTTTCCAAATGTGTGATTGCGGTTCTAGCTATAACTTTAAATTGTAATAACTTTTAAGCGGGTGGATTTGAATGAAATAATACTAAAATTAATATTACCTCAAGACACGGACTATGACTATATTTCAAATTACCTTTACTTTGTAAAGTATTATATTATTTTAATTATTATGAATGTGAGGACTATGTGCATTGTTTTTTATTCTCTTTGTTTTAAGGCTGGTCTGGCAGTTTGAGTACTATATGCGGCCTAACCAAATGTCCTTTCTTTGGTATTGTTTGTCGAATCGCTGAGCTCCTTAAGTTTTGAGTTTAGCTGCACGATAACTGACAAATGCGTGCACTGACTGGACAGGTCCACTCAAATCTGTGTGGTTCTTTCGTCAAAAGACCATGTCAGACATCAATCTACATGGTCCTCAAATGATCTGACCAAGATTATATCCGTATTTTATATACACATTGACATTGATGAATATCACTATTATATATGTTACGGCTAATACCCGAAGTGCGGCTACACCTAGTTTTAGCCGGTTAGAATTATAGGTCCAGACAATCCCTGTTGGATAAAACCAATTTACCAACAATAGAGGGGATCTGGCGCTCGGCGGCCGCTGCCGCGGCACGCTCGCTTCGCTCGCTCGCCTTCGCTTGTTAATGGTTACTGTTCTAACCTAACCTAACCCAAATGATTTTACCCGAAAACAATCGGCTCGTACTAGGTTTAACCAAGAGTAAGTGGCTACACCTAGTTCTAACCGGCTAAAACTAGGTGTAGCCGCACTTCGGGTATTAGCCGTAACATATATACAATGACATGAGTATTATATTGTTTTAATTAAGTATTGTAAATGTGAAGACTATGTGGGTTATTGTTTTTTTTTTCTGTTTTTAGTTTTTATCATGGTCTGGCAGTTTGAATAATTTATGCGGCCTACCCGAATGTCCTTTCTTTGGTATTGTTCGTTAAATCGTTGAGCTCCTTAAGTTCTTAGTTGAGCTGCACGACTACTGACAAATGCGTGCACTGACTGGACACTGGACAGGTCCCCTCAATCTGTGTGGTTCTTTCATTTCATTTCAAAGATCATTTCAGGCACCAATCTACATGATCTGACCAATATTATGTCTGGACTTCTGGGAAAAGAGACTGTGACCTCTGAGTTTGTTTCGGCCTTTCTTCTCAGAGTAGTCGGATACGAAACGCCCGACCTCATCTAGTCTTTTAAAAAAATATGATTGATATGTAAAAGTGTTTGTACAAACCAACTTACAGAAATAAATCATTTAACATTTAATTCCTTAAATCTCTTAAAAAAGTATGTACACAAAAATTTCAATAATCATGTGAATTTTAAAATCATCTTTATTTTGCTCCCTTGGGAAATGATTTTTACAAAAACGCTGAAACATGACGTTTTTTAATTCTTATCAAAAGCATAAATTAGAATTTTCATATTTTGATCCCGCCGCCAATCGTGCCGCCCGCGCCGCCGCATGTCGGTGCGGCGTCGTGTCGCAGAGCTGTGGTAGGTGGTGTGTGTACTAAGCGCACAAACACAGATAATAGATAATGACCCTCGTAGTGCGGTGACAGGTTTGCTATGATTTAAATTTAATAAACTATAGAAATAAAAAAAAATAAGTATCAAACATTTTCAAAGTAATTTTTTTGAGCTAAAATTTTGTACAGAGATTCTGAACCACATGCACTCTTCAACCTGTTTGTATGGGTATGCCCTTTCCTGCTGTATATGACACCCTTTTGGATTATTTTTGAGACAAAAAGTAGCCTATGTCCTTACTTCTTCCACAGGATGCCATCTATCTCCTTGCCAAATTTTTATCGAAATTCGTTCTGTGGTTTAGGCGTGAAAAGGTACAGACAGACAGACAGAGTTACTTTCGAAATTATAATATTAGTATGGACAAATACCATCCTTGCTTTTCCGGACGTTCAAAAGTGCCATTTATGTGCCTATTTGAAATAAATAATTTGACTTTGACTTTGACTTTGACCGGTGTCCGATAAGGCTAAACAATTGTACAAGTTAGTGATACTGATAAGGTAGATAGTAATCAACAATTTTGTGTTTTTTTCTGCACTGGGCGATGTGGTCGCTAAGCGACAAAGCCCATTAAATAAAAAAATGAAAAATAAAAATATTAGTATGGATTCTTTGGACCACTTTTCCAACGTGTTGGCCTCGCTTTAACGCATAACTTACAAACCTTTTTTTATGAGTCATAGTGAATGAACATCAATCCCGCGCTAATGTCATTTAAATTGGTGTAACTCTATAATTTGACATTTCAATTACGGTTACGTGCCAACTACAATGTATAGTAATAATGTCGCATTGAATAAATTATTTATTATGCGTATGCGCCTCTTACTTTGTTCCGGATTTTAAGAATCTTACCTAATATGTAGTTCTTTGTTCTATATTGACAAAACAGTACTAATGATAAACCGCGAAGTAAGGGTGGCACTAGTCCGATCACAATTTTTTGTATCCTATCCTAAGCAAATTTTATAATGTAATTGTTATATAGTACCCGGTAACATTTTGGAAAAATAATTCATCCAACGAAAATGACTGCATAAAACAAAAAAAAATGCTTTATTACCCGACTGCGGCGAAGCCAAAAAAAGAGGGTGATGTGTTTGACATGTATGTGTCCCTATGTTCCCATGTAACTACTAAACGGCTGAAACGATTTTGATGAATGATATGTCGTTAGATTCGTCTTTATTGCGCGATTATTAAAATTATTAAAAATCTAAATGACGGATTTTTGGCGCAAAAAGGTGTGTTTTCGAGAAAAAATATCTTTCAAGCCTATCGAGTGGGGTATTAAAATGAAGGATTTTAAAAGGTGATTACAAAAATATACACAAGTTATATGTTTAAAGTGAACTTATCAAAATCGGTTCAGCTGTTTAGTAGTTACAAGGGAACATAGGGACGGACATACATACATATGGGTCAAACACATAACTCTCCTTTTTTGGCTTCGCCGCAGTCGGGTAAAAAAAGATAGAAACAAGATTTTTATAAACTAAGTATAAACAATCTCATGCAGTCGGAAAGAATCTAAGGCTTCTGCCTCGAATCTTGCGGGCAGCGGGGCGACGGCGGCGCGGGAGTAGGGCGGTTAACGCAGACCCGTTCTCGAAACCAGCGGGCAGAGGGCCAAGTCTGCTATTTTCAATGATTGGTCATTATTACGACCATATCAAGGCAACGCCATGACCAATGTGCCATTAGTTTGTAACCTCCTAAATTCATAATGTCGTGACAGTGGTCCATAGGGAAGTCAAAATAATAGGAGATTGTCACTACGAGATTACCAAATACAGACAATTTTTCCAATGGAGTATCAGTGGCACGTCATTGCAAAATCATAAAGACGCCTTTCAATCAGGAGATTAGCAAAACTGTTAAACTCTACAATTACGATGCCAATGATCGGCCATTCGAACACAACTGTGATAGCAGACTTGGCCCCAGATCGGAGTGTAATACGGAATGTTGACGCACAAAATATCGATAAATGCTAATACGATGCTACAAAATTGCGATGCACGTTACGGCGAAAGACTGTCTCTGCGAAGCCACTATACTTCGATGCACGTTACCGCGATAGATCTTCACTGCGATACTACTTGACTTCGATGCACATTACCGCGAAAGATTTTCACTGCGATACTACTTAACTTCGATGCACATTACCGCGAAAAACTACGGAGCGACTTGACTTCGATAATCTATTGCGAAACATCGTTACTGAGAAACTATTACATAATTAATTAATATTAATATGTTTTGAATGCGCCTAAAAATTATAAACCAAAACGCATAGTGAACAAAATAATATATAATCCATAATGGTTTGTACAGTACATAATATAATTATTTATAATGAATCACATTATAAGTATATTTAATCAACTTGACATAAATACAGAGTTCATAACAAAAATGTTTAAAAAGTTTTAATAATTATGTTATTGATTGATTCAAAACTATAAAAGAATCAAAGAATTCGTAGGGGAAAATTTGTTTTATTTCTTTATGTAGCATATATATGCAAGACCATCTAATCTCTCTATTTCATTCTCTGTATTTTTCTGCTCTTTTACAAGTTCTCTCATTGTTTTGTATATATTTATTTTCCTTCTGTTAAGTAGACTATTCCAACGGTTATTCCAGCTTTCAACTGCATTTTGCGTGATTGGTGATGCCGTGACAAAGCAGTCCCAAACAGACCATAAACTAGGTGGTTTCTTCTTTAATGTAAATTTTGATTTATTTGGAGGAGACGATGATCTCTTACTGATATGTTCCATTTACGTAGTACTTACTAAACCAGTCTGCCACTGATTTCGACTCATTCGGTATCACTTCCCGCCGAATAAGCTCAAAGGCCGCTGGAATATCTTCAGGTTTCAAATATGCCAATGCTAAATGTGCATCGAAGTCAAGTAGTATCGCAGTGAAGATCTATGCGGTAACGTGCATCGAAGTGTAGTGGCTTCGCAGAGACAGTCTTTCGCCGTAACGTGCATCGCAATTTTGTAGCATCGTATTAGCATTTATCGATATTTTGTGCGTCGACATTCCGTATTACACTCCCCAGATCGCGGGGCACTATAGCGGCGTAGTGTTGTGTTCGTAGTTGTCAAAATATTTGTTTTTATTCGCGAACGAAATGTCTGAACAACGGCGACAACATCTTTTTGATTCGACACGTCACAAAAATTTATTGCACAACACTGCAGTGCAGGCGCTCGGGCGGTCACGGCTTGACTGGAGAGCACCGCTTGTTGCCCGCCCCCACGCCGCTGCCGCGCCGCTGTTTTGGAGGGCCGGTCCATTTGATTTTACGCATTAGATCCTGCCGCTCACGCGCCGACGCCGCCGCCTCTGGCGCCCCGCTGCCCGCTAGATTCGAGGCAGAGGCCTTATACTTAACTGGAAAATTATTTAGAAAGAAAATCGTATCCGATTTCGACAGTTACATTTTTTGACTACGTGCATTGAAAGTTAGTTTCGAAACAATTACTGGAATATTGTTCAATCTTTTGTATTAAAAATAACTTAGGGAAATAAGTGTAGCTAGTAAAAAGTTCAATAGACGGTTAATTTGAACTGGAGAAATAGATACTTCACGCTATGTGTATGCGCTGTTAATGAAATCACGTGTTTATCATCTAGTATTTCATTTTAGTTCTCATGTTTAATTGACCTATAAAAAAGATTAACTCTTCGTACAAAACTGAAAGACATTAAAATTTACTTCATACAATCATTGCGACATAATAAAGACGTTAAAAATGCTAAATAAGTAAACATTTTCGAACTATATTAGCGCTTGTTTTAACTATTTTAGCGTCAATTTGCGGCTATGTAATAAATTACAATTCACTTTGAGCGTTGTTACAACACAAAACGTCTATTATGGTCAACGATGTCTTATTCCGCCAAAATTGAAACGTAATTTCTTTTGGTTTTATTGAAATTGCGTTCATAGCATCGAGCACGCATGTTGTTTGCTTTATTTCATGTTACGTAAAAACTGAACGTTACGCACAATTTATTAACCTTCAGGAATTTTTGTTTTGTTTTTTGAAGAGGAAGTTACGAGGGTTTTTGTATTAGACATGAATTAATAATCGTTCAATCTGCAATCTGCCTAGCCTTTTCCCAACTATGTTGGGGTCGGCTTCCAGTCTAACCGGATGCAACAGAATACCGGTATTTTACATGGAGCGACTGCCTATCTGACCGCCACAACCAGCCAGCCAGAGGTATCGTATTACCCAGTAACTGTGTAATACGATACCCCTTGGAAATACTGGTTGTCTGACTTTCGGGCTTCTGATGACCCGTAACGCAAAGATCCACGAATGACAGCCGGGACCAACGGCTTAACGTACTTTCCGAGGCACGGAGGAGTCTCGGTATGTTACCCATCCACGCACCAACCCCGCCAAGCGTAGCTTAACCTGACAGATCGACCCATGCGGCTGTTAGCCCGGAGCTCCTCTTTTTCGATTAATATTCATTATGTAGACATAAGTTAACCATCAGTGTTTAAGTAAAAAAGTAGTACCGACAGTTTCTAAACTAGGATTTTGACAAATTAAGTAGTTAAAAAAATCCTGTAAAATTATATAATCGATTAACGTATCAAGTTGCATTGATCAGTCATCGGCGATGCAGCGTTGCACTCGGTGTTGCAAACCTTATGTAAACGACCGGCAAGTTTGCTGTTGCAATGTTGGCTGCCTTGCAAGGATTCGCGGTCATAGTCACTGTTCTAAACGCTGTCTCAATAAGAGTGCACTATTTAAATGTTGTGTCATTTTTTTTCGAGGACGTGGCTACTTTGAAATTTGACATCTGTCACCTATGATTGTTCCGATTATTAAAACTGGAGCATAATTGTGAAAACCCATCACAAAAATGGGTAAAATTACGCTGAGATCGCTCGCAAACTTCGCGGAATTCGTTACAGGAACATGATAACGGAGTTCTTGTGGCCTCAACTGGACTCTCGATCTGGACGACATGTGGTTTCAGCAGGGTCCACTACCTGCCACACCGCTCATGAAACAACCGATTTATTGCAGCAACGATTAGCAACGATTTCCAGACCAAATCATCTCAACTGGCCACCAAGATCATGATCTTGAGAATTGAGATGGATAGACGGTTTTGTAACAATAATAGTAAAAGTAATATACAGATAAATTATTATCAAAAAATCGTCGAAAATTTCATGAAAAGAGCAATGCCCTGCAGTAGCGAAGCTATAATTTTTCTTAGAGGTAAGCCGAAGAAAAAGTTGTTCAGTTCTCATAAACTCAATTTATTCAAACATTATATTCATTCATTTACTTTCTAAATTTAACGCCAGCTACGGTCGGAATTCTTTGTTTAGTCAAACAATTAAGGCATTTTTGTAATTGATTTTTTAAACTGGTACCAAATATTTGTAATGTGATGTGATTGATACACACAAGTGTAAGAAGACTGGTTCTTCCGAAGGGAAGCCGAAAGGAATCGGGTTGTATGGAGGCTGCGCCCCTGATGCCCTGTCATCAGAGCTGCCGCTGGGGCCATTTGCCGGATATTTTATTTCTGAACATGTCTTTTTTACAATGCAATACAAATATCACAACTCGCTCAAAAAATGCGTGCTTTTATTTTTAAATGAAATGGTGCACTCTTATTGAGGCTCCCGTTATATTAAAAATTATCGCAGTGGCACGGTCACGAACGCCATTAGCCTTGTTAATCAAATCGTTTTATTCTTAATGAGATGAGGACATATTAAAATCATTACAAAATTCAAGAGATTCTCAGTTATGAAAAGTCACAATTAAGTTGCAAGGAGAACGGTCCAATTTATCGCTTCCTATTAAAAAGAACAAACCGGAAACTCCTCAACTCCTTGAAAACTTAAATAAAAGACTTTAATATGAACCGTCAATACAGCAGGAACTTAATAAAACCTGATAGTTGGAGACCTTATGAAGATTCAACTTTTTGTTCAGAAATTAAAATGGAAGTCAGTTACTGCACTTTACACATTGCTATTTTGGTAAACAAATATCAAGCCATTAACAGCGAGTGCTCATCAACGCAGCCGTGACTACCGGTTACATTCACTGCGCAAACGCCGGTCCTTCAGCGAGTGCTATCATATTGTGCCGCAACACGGTTACGCTGTTACGCTGCCCTGGCAGTGTCTAGAAGCCTTACATTGATACTAGAGCACTTGTTTGTTGACATTCTCATTCATAGTCATGGTTATGGCACAAATAAGTTTTTTACTTTGTTTCTAGTGGTTAGACGTTGTGTTTCTCCTTTGTCTTGTTAAAGTGAGGCCATTTTGAGGTGAAATTGACGAAGCTTTAACTGAAACCTTTCCCGCCTTGATTTTTAAGCACATACCAACATAATCTGGGATATACCCTTTTTAAACAATGAAGTGCCCAGTGTCTACATGATTAAATAGTTTGATAAATAAAATCTCAAAAATAATTCAAGGCAATCTTTAAGTTCACCATATGGCGCCCAACAACTAATTACGAATGTTTGTTGGGCGCCATTATTGATCCATATAATAATGTCTATTTATTACGTCGAATTTTCTTCAGACAGGCTGTAGACGGGTATGTTATGGATAAGCGAAACCATTCACGGCTTTGTAATTGCCTATTATCACCATTACTCGCTTTCTTATGCTATTTTAAGTTTACACTTCTAAGAAGTTTCCATTCAACCAACGATCAACTACCTACTTATGTATTTATTTTCTGTCTAACTTAAAAAAAAAACTGCATTATAATTCTTTAGCAACATTAAAGTTACAAATCAATTTCATGATAGATGTCAACAGTATTGTTTGATGTTGGCTTATTTTATTTGGTTTCAAATGTCGAGGGCAAATCAATTGTCATAATATTGATAAAGTTCTGTAACTGAAAATTGTGAAACAAACTAACAAAATCGTTGTTAGTTAACACTAGACGCAATAATTCAAATATATAGTGTTTCATGTAGCCTATGACACAAACATTCGGTCATTCAATTATTCGGGACCAGATTTGAGCCAGGATTTTATTGAACATTAACATAAAGTTATAAATTGTATGCTAATAAGCTCTGCTATGCTTTCGTTTTTAAAACCAACGTCTATTACCATACGTGATATTTGACACTATTTGAAATGTCAATTGATAGAATGGTTGAAGAATAATCCTTCGAGATACGAAATCACGTAACTTCTTTTGGACTAAGTTGTCAATATGAATAATATTCGATTCGTTCTATTTGTCTTTCTTTGGCTAGGGCAGGCAATGCTTATAGGAATAGTAATAGTATTACGATCCAGTTATATCATCGGCCATTTGATTCACTTTCCTCGATTTGAGAAAACCGTTTGCATGGCTGGTCGTCATGGCAACGGTCTTGTTTATGATAGGTCGCTATGGTTCGTCACTCTTTTTTGTTGAATTACGAGTCTTATATTTACAATAAAACTTATATTTGTATACTTATCTGGTTTTTACATCGATTTTGTAGGTAAATTTATTCGTTCTGGTAAGTAGTAAATTA
Organism: Tiliacea citrago; assembly: GCA_963921375.1. NCBI lineage: Eukaryota > Metazoa > Arthropoda > Insecta > Lepidoptera > Noctuidae > Tiliacea > Tiliacea citrago. The sequence goes on along the minus strand of OY992800.1, from coordinate 16,586,879 downwards.
TAAAGTACCGTAACTGCACTTACGACAGTTTACGTTATGTTCAAGCTTCGTACCTACTTGTTAAATAAACAAATATAAGTCTCAATGCATTCTAAATTGGTGATCCTAAACTTACGTAGATACTACTGTCATCGTGTTTATTGTGCCAATATAAGGCGAGCCGAGCAGCACCAACATCGATCAACTGAGTCGGAAAATCAGCGTCTGCGACCGTGCACCGCTGAATTTCGGCCGGTCACGTAGGCACAGTCAGGCAAGCCTGCCCACTGCAAATAACCATTATTTACGTCTGATGTTTTTCTTCCGCACGCGTATCTGTTTAATTTACAATGATTTAACCTCATTCTTACGTCACTCAATTGTTGCCTTGGGACCATAAATATGCGTTTAAAATATTTCATGCCGTTATTGTCACAGAATTTGCATGTTTTAGCGTTTATTTTTTTCATTAGCGTTTTGTTTTAACTGTGATGGTTTTTGCTGCCAGTTATAATTTTTAATGACTTGCAATTAAGTTAATTTATAACAGACATTTGCACTTGGAGATAATTTAGTAGGTATTATGTTATTTGCATTCTTTCAGCCCATTATAATATAAATAAGGTAATAAGTCAGTTTTTTTTCAACGTAGGTAATGTAATCGGAATAAAAGGCAGGTTTCAATTATGACATATTATCTAGCTGTCACCCAAATCGACACGTATCTGTTAAATTCAACTAGGTACGTCATCTAATCATTTTTAAATAACCTTTACTCTCGACACTAACTTCAATCGTTACAGAAAAGAAACGAGTGGGTAAAACTGCTTGATTCAACACGAATTCTTAAAAAAAAAGTTAAAAACTAAAACTCAACGACAAAAACGAAAACTAAAAAGAAATAAACAAAATAACAGCTGTTTTGAATATAACCGAAGTCACACGTAGGTAATCTGTATGATTCATGACATAATAATATGTATTTAGTAAATCGTTCGTCTAAATACGACGAGTGGTTTAGGAGTTATGAGTTCTGTTATGAGCGAACAGATGAACATATGTATATCACATACATTTTTTTTTTTTTTGTTTGGTTGGGAAATTATCAAATAACTTCTCCCGCTCTGGGCGGAGCGGGAGCGTGTCAGACTTCTACTGACTAAAACCCACCCGTGTTCCTTCCGTTGCCTGTGTGCCAGGGCCACGATATCCCTTTCGGACAAACCCTTACATTTTTTAAACTTACTCGAGTAAAAAACCTGTGTCTCACCGCGGGGTCGCAAAGTTTCCGCGCAGTGAACACGCTAGCGCAGGCGCGGAAAATAGACGGAACTAATCGACTCGCTTCTTAACAAATACGTAGATCATTATACTTTTACTTATTGTCATGTTTTATTGCTACATTTTGATACGAAATATATACCTATCAGAGAAGAACTGTAAAGGCGTATGTCCACCGCAGCTGTCACCGGGACGTCACGCGTCACGTCTTGGTGACGGCGATCGTTAGCCCACCGCGACCGAACTCGGTGGTTCAGTATGTTATGAATATGATAGACAAAACAAAAGCCGGGTGAACGGCGCTGGTGCGACGGCAAAGTGTTGACGAGATCAAACGTGTTTTATATTGCCAGCACATCGGCCCGTCACAATCTCGGGCCGATTTCTAGCGGTCGCACCGAACTACTCCAAACTCCGGCCGGCGGCGGCACCCGGAATGACGGCGCCCGGATGGTGGACGTACGGTGGACAGGCGGATAATGTTTACTATCCGCATGTCCACCGTACCGCCATACGTCCATCCCGAAACGCCGAAGTGGCGATACATACATTTGTATGTATCGCTACTTCGGCGCCGTCTTCTCGTTCTCGGTAACGTCCTGCCGATCTATTCTGAAAAAATCTCACCGTGTAAACGTAGGTGAAGTGAGCTTGAAGTGACTTGTTAATAGTGTCATTCCCTCACTGACAGTTCACTCCACGCTCACTTCACCTAAGTTTACACGGTGAGATATGGTTACAGAATAGCACTGCTGGTGACGCCTGCGGTGATATCAAACGAAACAGCCTCCCCCAAAAACTAAATCTGACCATAAACTATTGATTCGTAAAGCTTCACTTTTATAAAACCAAACAAGCGCTGCGCTGTCAACTCCTCTGGGATAGGTTTTCTATTTTTTGACATTACATATTGTAATACTTTTTTTTTAAATATCCTAATGAAACTCGTAGCTTATTTCTGGGCCGACTTAATTTAGATTTCCAACATGTCCTAAATCATAATATACCCTAAATCGCGACATATCATACCGACAACTTTTGATATTTCAGAAATATTTATATGACACTTAGACGTAGAAAATGAAGACATTTCCTTTTACAAAAGAAAAACAATTGAATTGAAGTAACTAAGTAAACTCAGTTTTAAAATTGGAACGGGTACGTAAACCGTGGAGTGGCCGCTTTATAGTTGCGCAAACGCATTACTGAGCACTTCCCGGGTGAACTATTATGTGTTACGTCGTGTTTGTTATTTGTCACTTGTTACGCTCAAGCTGCATTGTGATTGTCAGAACGCACTTTTGTCCAACTAAGGTAACTACGACATCATTAGTCATACATACCTACATGTATATACGTATGTACAATTTTTGTTTAAAAAAGATTTAGGTACTGTTACGTTAAAAAGCTTCTCCGACTTAAAGAAACTTTTAGCAAAGTTTTATCAGATTTTAGATGGTTGGTTCCTTAAACAGAAACTATAGTTAATTAAAAGAAAACGTGCCTGATGTCAATGCACGTGCTGTCTAAGGTACAATACTACCGGACGTCAAATTACACGAAGTTATAGCAGTTTTCCCTGTACGACAATGTATTGTAAGAACAACAGAGAATGAGATTAATCAAAAGACTATTAGGAATATAGGGACTGTTAATGGAACAGATAAGCCTAAAGACCCCGCAATCTGTAGGCTAGTAAAGACAAAGGTATAACAAAGTAAGAAGACGGTAATAGTACAAGTAGATAACATATATTTCGTCTACCGAAAATAACTAGTTACATGTTCACTTGAGCAGTCAATACACGATTTGAAATACATAGACTTGTCTTTGAAGAACACATCTGGTTATCTGATGAGTTAAAAAGGCGTAATAATGAAGAGACAAAGGTTCAGGCCATAAACCTAAAAATCAGAAGAATAAAGTGGAAATTGTTTAGACACTAGAGATATGAGGGAAGGACAAATGGAGTAAAATAGTCAACCAATGGAACCCAAGAAACGGCCAAAGAGAGGTAGACCACAGAAAAGGTGGGATGATGACATGAGACAGGTCGCTGGAACAACATGGGGCAGAGTGGCTGGAGAGAGACAGGAATGGAGAATCTTGGAGCAGGCCCTTCCTGACTAGGATACGGACATACAAAACAAAAATAACTCTTCTTTCTTTTTCGTGTGGTTAGTGATTACCCGGTATCAGAGTTTTTATGCCGCCCAGGGCCTCTGACTTGGCTTCACATGCCGTCGAGAAATATATCTCAGGCATGCTTCCTCACGTTTTCCTTTAGCGTTTTTTAAGCAAGTGATAATTATACAATATATACGCACATGAATCCGAAAAATCAGAGGTTGACCGACTAAAAGGCTATTAATAATAAATACATACACATAAGCTCACGCCGCGCCGTCTTCCCATGGGGGTAGGCAGAAACTATAGAACGCCACCTGCTACGCTCTTTACATACTCCTTCTGCTTCGCCTACGTTCATCTTACACGCACGCCGCTTGCGAGTACTACGCACTGACGTGAATAAATGATAGTACAATATTGAAAATGAATACGTGATATAATTACGCAGTTTCTCAAAAGATTCTAATTGATATATCCCTTTCTAAAACCGTAAGTGATGTCTAAATATCAGATGATATAATGTACGTTAATAATATTCAATAAGATAAAATGAAACATTACGCAGTAGGCTCTTCCTGATTAAAATAACTTAGTTACGTCTGCGGTTAACAGTGCATGAATGTGTTTAACTGAACAAGTTGCTGATAGTGCAATTGATTACTGATTACATTAGAGATAACGACGATTAGAATAAATATCCTAATTGCAGAACGCTCATGATCGATATAATCACAAATGCAATCGCGTTTAGTTTGACAGCTAAGCAGTGTCCATTTGGTTGATCCAAATGTTGCGATGGAGGTGGGAGATTACTATAAATATTTGTTAATCAACGTAAACCTACTGCGACCACAATTAATAGGATAACTATCTGAGATATTTTTTTTTGCGATTTTATTAGTATGTAATTAAGATTTTTTTTAATAATGCTGAAAGGATAGGACTGGTTCAGGGTGCCAGCTAGGGCTTGTTGCCCTTGGTTCAAATAGATTTAATTTTACGAGCCGAACACTGGCTGGCTTTACATCCCAAAACATAATTTAATTATATCGAGGATAATTTCCTCAAACTAAGTTTACGTGACCAACCTCTGATCCCGATTTATTGAATTCTTCACATACCGTAAAACGGGGTGAATAGAAATGCAGGGGTGAATCGAGATGCAACTTTATAATGGATTTTAACGTTGAAATATTATCTTTTGTTACCAAAAAGGACTATAATGTGTTACCTGTACTATAATTAACGATTAAGTGCCTTGGCAACAAACTATATTAAGTAATTCATGGTTAAAATCCGTTTTAAAGTTGCGTCTCGATTCACCCCTGCATTTCTATTCACCCCGTTTTACCCGGTAATTCATACAAACATATTTATGCCCAAGATTATGTCAAGACCTGCATTAAGACGTCATGTAGTATGTATGATGCAATGAGATTTGTATCTACTTTGCATAATCAAACGTCGAGCGCGCACCGACTGCGGTGTGGCGCCCATAACTTTGCACTTCATAAATATAGATCTCAATTAATTTTGTCGTATTTGTTCGTTACGGTTATTGCAGATGAGTAGATATTCATTTAAATTATTTTGAGGATTAAGTATCAACATTGCATAAACATAAATTGTTTGGATCGTTAGTAGTTAGATTTTCAGATAGGTACCCACCTACTCACCTAAATTAGACTGTATTAGGTAATGATGAAAGCTATGCTCTGAACTCTGGGTTTTTATTTTGAGGATGACTGTGCACTCGATTGCTCAGATCAAGTTGTTACAACAATTTACATGCACTTTTACCCTCGCTAATGAGAAGAATCTAGTCGAAACATTTGTCTCGAGTCGGAAGTAAACGTGCTATTTGTTAGAGAATGGCAACAAATTATGAACACACACTAGAAGTCTAATTACATTTAGATGTTAAACAGCTACTAGACAGACGTCATTATGCACGAGAGATTTCACACGTGTAACCAAATTAGTTGGTCGAGCTGAAGTTGCAAGATGTCTTCGTTGAGCAATAGATGTTTCAGGTTACAAGAGGTTTGCAAGATGTTGCGGCTTTAGAATAGAATAGAATGGAATACTCTTTATTATGTACACCATAAAAATTACAGATATAGATGTTGAAATTTTACATAGGGTGACGCAATGGCCGGTCTTATCGTTAAAAGCGATCTTTTACAGGCAACCTTTGGATGGATTAAAGGGAGAAAGAGAGACAATACTGCAGGTAGTCAGTGGTGTACCATTTACAACAATAAATCCATACATACATAAAGCAATACACTTATCTATATAAATATATATATATACAATAATAAACATGAAACAAGAGCAAGGAACTGTATTATGTAATGATGATGTTTAAGGAGTGAGGAAGTGTTTTTTACCTGAATTTTAAAAGTGGACAAACACTGAGCACGCCTTATCGACACGGGCAAAGCATTCCATAACCGTACTGCTTGAACTGTAAAAGATTTGTCATAACAGCTGGTGGAATGCATCTCTAGTCTCAAGTTTTCCGATGACTTCAGATACCTATCTATTATGTGTGTCATGAAGGAACTTTAGATGATTTTAAAGGATAAATAGATAAGATAGAAATAATTATTACGAAACCCATTCTAAAATTGAACGTATTTAAAAACGAACTTCATGTTGATGAACTCATGCATCATCAAAATCATACGGAGCGTTTTCCTACGTGACTAACTAACTACAAGCTCTACCTTGATTCGTTCTTTATCTAAATCAATTTTCATAACTTAAAACTTGGTTACCCAAAAAAACGCTAAGTGAATTCAGAATCCACAGGTCACTTAGCACTGTCGGCGAGTTCGCAACAAAACAACTGCATTTCACAATAATACTGCAATGTTTGGTTTAATTATTCACCGGCCTTGACACACTGATATTTATTATTAATGTTATGACATAGAATATCTTTTGGTTATAACGTATACCTAACACATATCAAATTGTGCAAAGCTTTGGTTCACGGCTTACAGCAATCTGTGTGAAGATAGCAATTTGTTTACTATAAAAAAAAACGTGAGAAGGTGAAATGAATTACGTCAAAACGTTTGCATTCTTTCCGCGATTAAGAAATTTTGTAAATAAAAAGAATTTTATGTTTTTGATTGCTTAAACTTGACCACGTAACTTAAGCTTTTGATAAAATTATGACTGTGTTCATTCAACGGATAATTGGTTTGTTTTCACAATTTATTTTAGCATCTGCGAAACTTCCATTGTAAAGAAACTTTACTGAACTCCTGTCAGAAACCTTTGCCATGAATTCCAGAAAAGAACTATCATAATTATATTCCATAAATTTTTAAGGTAAAATTTCTTAATTGACACTGCATTGTGTTTTCTTAAGTCTAGGGCATCCTCGACCGAGCTACCGCTCTGCCAGCCAAATTATAATTAACTTGCATCCTAATTATTGACTATGTCTTAGTAGATCGACAATTATCAAGTCACACTCACCTTCATTTCTCTCGATTTTCATCCAAACACGCGAATATAAGTTCTACAGTAACTTCACTATCACGAGACACACCATCAAACTGTTCACTGATCAGCACTCACTGGTAGTCAGCAGGCTCAGCAGGTTCAGTAGCCTTGGTAGTCTTAGTGTCCTCGGTAGCCTCGGTGGCTTTAGACTTAGACTCAGTGGTCTCAGTACCCAGGCGAATGATCTCTTGTGACGAGTCGAAAGTAACACGTCTTGTTATGAGTATTGTGACAATCTTTCTCACGCACTGTCGATGCACTTTGAACTTGAATGTCGAACCTATAATTAGAAAAAGTGACAATATAAGAAGTGGTATTATGTGTGGTGACATTAAGTAGCTGTCAGTTTAAGATTGGCTCTCCTGATTGTGTGGTGAATTTGTGCTTTAAAGTTTTTCACTAAAATATTTTTTATGAAATGTTAATCGCAACTGATCAGAATCTTAAGTAGAAAGATCTCCTAGCTGCTTTTTGGACCAAATTATCGATTAAGTATACCTACAAATTGAAAAAAAAAATCTGTAGGTCTGATAACGATTCATTAGATATATTTATTTAATCTTGTATAATAATGCAACTTTTACACAGTTTCTAAAGACTGTTAGTTAAGCTGTTATTAATTAATTAGTTCAGCTTAATTTGTCAAGCAATTAAGGTCTAAAAATTCAAAGGAATGTGGGTCAAAATCAAGTAAATACATTCCAGTTAGAGGCTTGCGTCAGAAGAATTAAATATAGCAGTTATATAATAGTAAATATGGCTAATTGCGCCCAATCATTAGTATTATGCTGGAGAAGCTACTACCGTTGTTTTGACGTAATAGGTTAGCAACGATTACTATTTGACAGGTCACGCTAAAGCAACATTAGATCACTCACATTGAACCAAAAGAAAACAAAAGTGTGATGGGAAATTAACGTAACGATAAAGAGATTGGTTTAAAAAAGATTCGAGATGAATATTTTGAGATGACAGGAGTCAAGAAAGTAACAATGCCTTTGAACACTCTCACGAAACACGTTATTCAAATTACTTTCAGCGATAAGTATTGCCGTATAACAAATTTTCAATGAAGCTAGGAAATAAGTTCACAGCTTCATAAGTACTTAGAATGCGCTTACATAACTTAGCGTTCCTAGCTTTTACTAACTTTAACATCAAGTTAACGAGAAATTCTAAGACCTTATCGCGATCACGATTTATTGTTAGATGTTATCACGATTACGACTTACGAGTCGTTATCACGATAACGAGTTACATGACCTATCACAACACACGCTAACTTCTTACGTCAATCCAAGGGTGAAAAAGGAGTATGACGTTATGCAATAATCGACAAGATTAACCAGTCGTATTACGTTACGTTAGATAAGGCTCTATTACACCACATTACAGGTACAATGAGTGGAAACGATATAATCGCTGAAGTCAGTCACGAAACGAACAGCTATTGAAATTCATGACGCTGAATTTTTTGCACAGTTAATTGATAGAAGAGTTAGAGAAGGAGGTTTTAGTTAAAAAAAATCGAACTGACGTAATTTGTGGGTAGTGTTCCGGTTGGCTCGCGACAGCTGCGCGACGCGACTCCGCGTGGTGGACTGACGCTGCGCGTGCGCTGGCCGGCGAGGGCGCCCCACGCACTCCCCGGCCTGCAGATAATTCGTAATGTGTGTTACGAGGTGGCTTATGTGGAGTTGTGGGTCGCGGGGTATGTTATGGTTTGTTTGATGAAATTCGACTATGTATCTGCTGTAATCATTACGTTGTATATAATGAGAGCTGTGACATTGATACCTTGATTGATGTGATCTTGTGTTATTTACATACCTTGTTAAAGTTATTAGTACCTAGGTGTTCTATTTACTGGGTAAGGTCCGTTGTGGTAACCAAGTTTATTTTGAAAAAACTTATCTAAGCACCTGCCACTAGCTTCACGCTCAAATCACTAGTTTATTTTTGATTCACCTAGATATTTTGTTTCTTCAAAAAGCAAAAGGCACTTTGATCGTATAGAATCTCGCAAATCTGAAAGCTCCTCCCCAAATTATATATCCTTTCTAATTACGTGGTAACGCAGGATTCTATCCTTACTAACAATCTACAGCAAGACATAGATAAATTATGATACTTAGTCATAAATCAACAGTCATAATAACAATATATTATGTAAAATTATGCCAGTAAGTCCGCCAAGGAACTCATCAACATCAGTTCCTCTCTCGCGTGATGAGTTTTTCCGCTTGCTTCTATCATTTTCTATTCAGTACTTAGTCTTAGACGTAATACATCCTCAACAACAGTGACATTGTTTGCTCGTGAATGACGTGGGATTCATTCATTAGCGCTAACATTTGTTTTCGTTTTTGTACGTTGTTATTTGTTGGATATCATAGTTTGTAGGCTTGTTTTCGTTTGATGGATGCAGTTTCACTTTCCTTAGAATTTCTGGAGAATGTGGAGGACTAAATGCTTTCTGGGATACAATGGTTATGAATATTCGAAGTGACTTTGTTAATAAATAAATAAGCAGGAGCAATCGAATTCATGGTGAGCAAATTAATATCGCTCTGCAAAAAAATAAAAAATTACAATAGCTGAGGTTGTTGATCTTTACAAAACCAAATATTCGACAACACAGACAGAAAACTAGAAAGATAAACATGAGCAAACAAATAGAAAAGTAGATCATGAACTTAAACTCTAGTCTAACGTTGCGGCAGATGTGGTAAACATGTGCTCATAAACACAAAGCAGACGTGATGTGAGGTATGTCAGTATACCGATGTCACCGACGACACCGGTCAGGTATGCATGTGACGAAAATCGCACACGTAATCGTTGCAAAACGATGCGGTCGACCTAATTCCAGCATCGATTGTGAAACACAGAAAATCGGTTCTTATTTTAATTGAGTCGTCGTGCTTCCTGACCCGTGTGTTAATTTTGGACAGAATCTTCGAAACCCTTTTCTTCGCAAGCATTTTTTAATTTTTTAAAGTAGTCATATTCTTCAGGTTAATGTCTATCAAATGGTAGTGGTGGTGTCTCTAAATCTTATTTCTACTTCTTCCCTTCAGGTTATTAGTTCAATTAAAGCCTTAAGAGGCTGTAACTCTTATTAAGCTTATTATCTACGCTCGTTGTTGTAATTACTGCCCATAAAGCAAATCCTCATGAATATAAAGATGCCCGAGGCTTATTCACACATTCTTTTTCGAAGTTATATCACCAGGTGGTTAGTTCCACAAGGTTATCACTCGCTAAGCGCCGAGTAAGGAAGCAGACTCGATTTCATCCAGAAATCGAAAGTTGTGGGTAATCGGGCCGCTGACGACATCGACTCTTCAGCCACGGACCAACGCGCTATTGAAAAATAAATACACATCATACTGAGCTTAAAAGTCGATTAGCAGAATATCGATAGCCGTTAATCGATATTCCATTATGAAATATTCATTCAAAATATCGATGATGTACTCGTAAATTGAATATCGATTAACATTTTCCAACTAACAAATTTTTTATACTTAGCATGGTCTGTCGTGTGTTCAGTCGAAGGAAGTCAACATTGTAATGTTGTTCATGTAACATCAGTAATTTAAGTTTTAAATCGTGAATATTTAAAAACTTTCCAGAAGATTACAAGCATCCGGAAAGGAAGCAAACACGACATCATCCAGAAATCGAAAGTTGTGGGTAATAAGGCTGCTTACGTCACCGAGCCAGGCCACGGACCCACAATATGAGTGTGAAAAGCTTTCACAGGCGCGTGCTCTCAAACTGTCGCGTATTGTTCGTGTTATATTACGGTTTAAAACGACCAATTGTTGTATATTTTATGTAAATATTTAGCTCTTGCATAATATTCGCAACACTTATCCTCGGGTGGATGAACTGTGAATATTTACGATTTCTTTTGATTCTTATATTTATTGCACTTCATCTGGTACCCTTGATGATGATAGCTGTGTGCCATCGATTGCATACAAAAATCAACCCCTTCATTTGACAAGTTCAGGGACGGATTCTCCAAATATATCCTTGCTTAATATTCAAGGATATTTTGGTTCCTTACCCTAACGTGTTTCTATCTTCAGTAGCTGAGCGTTGTTTCTCAGTCAATCAGTCGGTTACGGAAACGTTCTTTGCCTCTTTTTGCTTGTTAAAATAAAATTTCTAAAGGTACCATTATAAATACTCGCAGCCTGTTCACAGCGGACGTGATAAATAGGAAATAGTGCCACGAAACTCATGTATACTTCATTCGATTACGTCAGGTAAGTAATACAAAACTTCTGTAATGCGATCCTTTGTAAGAGTACAGAGAGGAGTGCGGTCGCGGAAACTATGTCCGGGGAATGCAAACAGCCTAGTTATTGTAGAGTGAATAATTAAATGAATGTGTATAGAGATTTTGAGGTACCGATGCTGGTATGGCAGGATCTAGTTACGATTTGATTAATTGCTTTGTTTTATTTTGTAATATGTTTTTAGCTTTTATGTAATAGAGGTATTAAATGTTCTTCTTAGAATGTGTTGTTTATTACGAGTATTGCTCTTAGAACTGCGAATAAAATGAGGTTCATTCTCTCAAGTCTCGGTACTTGAAAAACATAAGTGGTGTGTAAATTCCTTTGACAACTTCCTAATACGCATAAAAGTGCCAATACATAGTCGGCCTATTTTAGTGCCATCTTCACCATCTCCCTGTCCTTGTCACATGTTACTTGGTGTCGGCACAACACATTTTCTTCTTCTATTCTCCCCTGTCAACCGTCACGCTATCATTCCCGCCCTTCTCTTTTATATCATTCCTCACACAATCCATCCATCTTCTCTTTGGCCTTACTCTCCCTCTCCATTCATCAATATTTATAATGATCACTCTCTTAGTCACATGCCCCACCACCCATTCCATGCACCTATTTTTGTGTCTTTATATTTTTTTCGAAAACAGGTGAACCAATTTCTATCAATGCAATAATTAATATTTCTATTAATAAAAATATTGGTATTGATAATGACAGCGAAAACATATGAAGCGTAACTATTGGCTGTCCAGTTTGAATACTGGGCTATATGCATAACGAGTATGGAGCTCAAGTAACTTATAGTTCAAGTAATATGACTTGCACTTGTTTTACTTAACCTTTCAGTAATTAGTAGGTCACTAGTACTGACTCTGAAAATGCAGTTTGAGCGGTCACCTACTCGTGCGCAATTCAATTAATTATTTTTGGGAGAGACCTTGATGATAACCACCTGTTGTGTTATAAACTGTGATTTTTAATTTGCTAGACTAAAATGACATTTGGTGTCGACATAAAAATAACCTAGTAAATAATCTCGTTAGCGAGTGACTTTCACCAAGGTCCACTGAATCATTATCTGCAGGAGGACCTTCACCTTTGTCGTGTTATCTTTGTAATATTAATTATTTATCGTGTAATTTTTTTAAAAGGATGTCGAAGCTGTCATTTTGGTGTAGCAAATAAAAAATCACAGTTTAGTTCTTGTATGTTTAATAAAATGAAATTAAATTGTTTATTCTGTAAATAAATATCATTTGGAATCACTTTTACAAGTTATATATTTAAAAAAAATGCTAGACAAAGTTGACATTTCCAATCTGACTATCCCTTAGAAGAAATGGCGAAACAACCTCAGCGCCAAAGTCTCTTTTAAAGACATAAAACACTATGTTTTTAAAAGAGACTAAGTAGTTCTGCGAACAGTCGACCGCGCGACTACAAACTTTTTGCAACAATAAATATATTAGCCGATTCCACTGGTAGAAATCTTAAAGTTAGCAATTTACTGCATTTTGAGGAGCTATTCTGCTCACCACGCCGAAGACCCTCATCAGATCTTCACCAAATTTCTATGAGACAAACTTCAAGTTACTACCTTTCAACTAAAAAAAGTACCATCGAAATCGGATTTCATTAGGCGGAGATATCCAATAGCCCCATTTTTGCCCCTTTTGGAGAAAGTACCCCTCCAATCAAAATCCCCGTCGACGAAAAAATCTATAACGTTGAAAAACCTGTACACCAAGTTTCGTCCAGATCGGTTGTAAAATACGACCTCTAGAGTAGTACCAACAAACTGACAGAGGAAAGCAAATTTTGTCAGACTTGAAGCAGAGACGCTTCGCTCGGTCGGTCAGTGTCTGAAATTGTATTTTGATGAAAAAAACCACACAGATTTGAGTAGACCTGTCCAGTCAGTGCAAGCATTTATCAGTAATCGTGTAGCTCAACTAAGAACTTAAGGAGCTCAACCTTGGCAAGTAGGAACGGATCGAACTGATTACCGATAATATCGAACCTCCTTCCTACAATGCCACCAACAATGCTACAATGCTTATTTGCCAGCACATATATTCGGATACCATATTTGTATACATAATGAGTAAGATTACTGCAATCAGCTTACGGCGTCATTTTCCTGATTTAAGTCAGAGTTTCTAGTAAATGTGAGTTCTAACCGCCAAACTTTGTAACGGGGCAATTGAAATGATTAAAAAATTTAAATAAACGACTCAAACCGGTGTGCTTGTGTCGATTACACACGAACGGATTAGTAGAGCTAAGTAGCGCGTAGCAGACATCTAAAAAACTTGAAGAAATGTTGATAGAAATTACTTCCTTGTTGGTATTCAGGAGTTTACAGGGCGCAATTTCCTCAGGACCAAGAAGAATCGAGAAGGGTTAGAGGAACTAACAACCATAGCATTAAGAGGCACCAGCAGAAGCAGCATGACATGTTCCACACAGATATTCTTTGTTACTCAGGACTACTAGTGCTTGATATTGGACTTCAACTGAACCGTATTCTGACGTGGCTCCCTGGATCTCTTATTCTGGTGATGCAAAGCTCAACCTAAATTCCATGCACAGCTGCTTTGAATCACTAATAGTTGAACATCATTAGCTGATGTTTATACTGGCAGCCGATTCCTTCACAATACTAGTGTTGGCCCAGCCTCTCCTCCTCCATCGAAGAGCTTCAAAATCGGTTCCAGATAGATCCCAAGTAATTATTTTCAATCAGAGTGTACGTGAGTGTCTGTCAACGTCAGTCCTCCGAGAGCGTGTACCGGGTGTTATGCGGAACCCTGCGCATATGTGTGTTACATAATAGGTGGCGTACGTGAGCGCGCAGGCGCATTGTTGGTCGCACTGTTGAGCGACGCGGTGTGATGCGTCTGCGGAGAACATGAAACGTATAATTTGACATTCATAATATGCACCGTTTTGTAAAACAATGGGTTTTAAAATAAGCATATTTACAAGTTTATTTGGTACATTTTGCAGCTGAGTTTCAGGAATGTTTATGTACCTTAGGACCGATCTGGTGTTTACGTAATCAGCCTATAATATTCTCACATCTGGGACACAGGCCTCTTCTCTATGAGAGGGAGTGGGCCGTAATCTACCACGAGAGCCCAGTGCTGGTTGATCTGGTGTTTGATTTGAGCCAATTATTTATTTTGAAACGGTTCAAAACTAGACTAGTCAAACAAGTCTTAGCTGCCACTGTCACCAGCTGGAAGAAATAGGGTGCGAACGTAGCATAAAAATCTATTCAACTACTCTTAACAATATGGATAACTTATAAATAACTTATCAATATGGCTTTAACAATAATGTACTAGGTATTCATAGAATCTGCATAATAATTATGACTTAAAATCATGAATAATTTGCACGCTTGCTCGCAGGCAGAATACTATGACTTTAAGGCTGTAAGATCTTCCCTTGCAAACCTTGTATTTTCTTGCAAATAAACAATTTGAATTTTTACTGAATTATTATAATTAGAATCAGCAGTACAGCTCTCTAAGTTTGTCATTCAATAGGATTCTACGAAGAGAGTCAGTAAATCGCAAAAAACGCATCCATGGCATGCAGATAATTATTAACCTAATGAGTAGAAACAAATCAATGAGCTGTGTTGATCACCAAAGCTTACTCAATTCTCAGTAATGGGTTCAATGGATACTAATGACCATATCCAGGAACAAATTGGTTATTTTGAATTAATGGTTTCTAATTGTATGTTCCATGACTTCATTATGAGAAGCAATTATTGTTGCTGCGCTAATATTTTTCACATAAAACAATGCCAATAATTTAAACTTACTTGATTCTATCCCAGAGTTTGATGTGATGCGGAGAAACGCGTGATTAGGCTAGAAAGGAGGGGACTACTGAGTATCGGATTTTAGAGATGAGCTACGGCGACCCCTCAATAAATTGGGATAAGGGCAAGAGGGTGATAATGATTTGTATCCCAGAATATCTGATCTGCGCACACCCAGTGTCTTTCAGACTTACCTACACCCTTGCTGGATAACCATTTTAATCTTATCATTCTAATAATCTCTCTACGAAACTACATAATAAACTTGTGAAGTTCCTGACCTTTTGTTATGCGACAGCACGACTATAGATATAATATTATCTCTCATCTTTTTCGTCATGTAAATTAGACTCCTTTTGACCCCTGAGACCTCACCTAGTCACCACCATAGTCGAAGCCATGTGGGGTCACAGATGAAACTTCCGTGTTTCGAGGCAACCATGTAACTGCATAAACGCCATTTTGACGTACAATTCGAAACTTAAAAGCAGCATACAATTACAAAATGCATCGTTTTGCCCTAAGAACAGATCAGGTACAGAATTTAACTAGTTTTTTTTTTTAATGCTTAAACCTTTCGGCCCCATCGGCCATCTGTACTGCGAGCAATATGCCCTGCCCACTGCCACTTAAGTTTAGCAATTTTTCGGTCTATGTCGGTTACCTGGGTTTACCTGCGGATCTCTTCATTTCTGATTCGATCCGTAGGGAAATTCCAAGCATAGCCTTCTAATAAGACCCATTGTAAGCGATCACGTTTCAGTGCCATAGGTCATCACTGGCAACACGCACTGGTCAAAGACTTTCGTCTTAAGACACTGCGGTATGTGGGGCGAGAAGATATTGCGTAGCTTCCCGAACACTGCCCAGCCGAGTCGGATTCGACGATTGACCTCTTTCTCGAAGTTGGACCTACCAAACTGGACGGTTTATCCTAGGTAAACATACTCGCTCCATAACTTCGAATGTATCGTCTCCGATCTTCATAAGAGTGAGTGTTACATGGGCATTTGATCTTTGTCTTGTTCAGTCCGTCTTCAGGACAAGAAGTAGTCAAAATTAAATGATCGAGTACCTACTCTGATGTTTTACAAACGATTGTTCGAAGAAGGTACTATTTAGGAAGGTCCGAACAACGTTATCGCAGTGCCAAAGGCCTAGAGGTTTCTAAAGAAAATGACAGGATTAATCTATGCTACCGAAAGTAGTCACTTTTGCAAGTATCAATTTAATGCATATCAGTACAATGTAATGAATAAAATTAAAATTCCCCAAGTCATGAAGCAGGTGGCGCTTATCGCCATAAATCAGAACAGCTAATAATCACACCTGATCGAGTTGATTGAATGTTGTGTAACGGCTCGTAGCTCGTAGGGTTAACCAGCCGGTTACTCGTATGCGTAACGCCACGTACGACGACTGGTTGTGGCGTTACTATCATAATTATTATCTACAAATACGTTTGGATCAGCAGCCGCTCCTTGTACATCTAGCCTGGAGTCTGGCCCATCTTATAAAGTGGATAGCAAACAAAGTACCTCCTCTACGTAGGTAGTAGGTATCGGCTTTCGTGTGTCCGAAATGTTCGAATGGTCCGTTGAGCCTCCAGATATGTGCAAGGGTCTTCACGGTTATCCAATATGACCAAACTTGAAATCGCGAACAAAAATCAGCTGTTCCGTTTACCTATGTTCGAATAACTCGTCAGAATGTAGGGAACAGCTGATTTTTTTCACGATTTCAGGTTTGGTCCCATAGTAAAAGTTGTTCATAATGATGAGTACTATGACCCCTTAAGAGGATGTGCGTTAATTCTGGGACATGTTGTGTATACAGAATAAGCAAGGATAAGATTTTGACGCTTTTAAATACAGGTTGACAGCTGTCAGTACTTGATTGCATTGAGCCTCTATTGAGTTTATCTGTTAGAAAATGAACAGCAGTTTGGCTTAGACAACTGAGTTGTTTTGTGTTTTACCTTTCTAATACTGTTTTCCTACAAGTTTGCAGTAGGCAACATGAAACAACTTTTGAAAAGTTTTCTTTGCAAAAATGGGCATGAGAACTATTTAGATCGGTGAAGTATCTTCACACGTTCTAGTGCTCCTCTCTCTTGAGGAGTAAATATATACTCAGACTGATAAATAATCGTTACATTTATGTAAATTAGATAATATTACGCATTTTACTCTATCTTCGAAGAAGTTTCTGTAAATACGCTAACACATAAAACTAGAAATCTAGAATTATTTGAATACTTTTATGAATAGTATTACGTTTTAAATGAGGTGTGTACAGAAACTTATCTAACGGTCGGGAAATGATAATAAATGTGGGTAATAAGTGGGTGTTTTATTACGTTGATTAGAACACCAGATTGAATACTAAACCTGAAATCTTTATCACTTTTATGTCATAATCTTGATCTTGTTTGCATTATGGTAGAGCCCAGAGGGTTTTTGAGCAAGCATATGCATGGCGAACAGTTGACAGCTGAGTAGGTGCGGCATGAAGAGAGAACACCGAAAATAAATTATTTGAATTGTTTTCAGATACGAGCCCCGTGGTCGAAAGTCCACTTTCAGATTTTGAAAATGGCAAAAAATAACGTGATCTTCAGAGCCATTGATTTTCTTATGATCGCGTGCGGCCTAACCCAATACGACTTTTAAATCGGCTTACCCTAAATCTAGACTTTGAAAACTCAGATTTGGTCAATTTTTAAAAGGATATTCAGGGCAATTGAAAATTATTCTGTGCAATAGTGTAACATGTTTTTAAAAGAGTAACCGTGGAGTTTCTTGCCGGCTCTTCTCCATAGGAAACGACCAATTGGAACCGTGTACCTAGCTTCTGACGTTTCATAAGTGCCCATGTAGGTTTATGTGAAATAAAATATTTTGTTTTTTTTTTATTTTGTCCTGATAATGAATATATTTTAAGTCGCCTTATTCGTAACGAATTAATTATTGTAATTTATCATATTCTTAATAATTACTTCTTCTGCGGGATATTGGTACAATTATTACAACGTGATAATATCGACTGCTGTAAGAGATCGGCGCTATCTATTGGCTTCTTTGTGAATTAGTAACACCTTGCATTGTTTTAAGATTAAATATTAAATTAATTTTGTTGTCCTCGTTAAAAAAAGATTTTTCGGTTGTTACAAACTAACAATACAATTCCACATTTGACATAGTAAGTTCTGTACTCCAATCACCCAATATTGTAGAAAGATGACGCCGATTGCGTTTGAGTGGTCAATTCCCTAATGATATAATTTAATACTAGGACTAAATCAGTTCCAATCTGTCAACTAGCGTTAGACGCGGTACAGGTGGGACGTGCGCCTGCGCTCGGAGCTGGCTGTAGAGGTGAGCCAGTGTGACGCGTGTACATACATAGTTAGTTAGTGCCGAGATAGTGATCACTACAAGTTCAATAATAATTTAGAAACTACAAAGTAACGATATTATTTTACACACACATTTCTTTACGAAAACTTGTTGTATGATTTTATTCCTTGATCTACCGGAAACATTGTAAAAAGTAATGAAGTTACTAATTAAAGTTTCATCTTTAAACGCCTTTGCATTTGTGATTATTAGCATTGTTTATTGATAAAAGAATTAACTGTTAAGCATCTTATTATTGCTTGTAATTTTTATTCAGCTAATTAAGTAATAAGAATTGAGTAGGGTAGTAGGAATGTTTCCCCCCATTTTGAGAGGATACGACTGCCGCGCCCGCGGCAGCGTGGGGCAGCTATCGTAATGGGAGTGTATTGTAAGGACTAGAGAATACAATCCCGAGCATGATTTTCAATCCCGGGCTTACGGGATTTTTGAAGCGTTTTCCCGGGATCCCGGGCTCATCCCGGGATTAGACTATGTGGTTTCTAATTGGGCTAAAATAAAAAAAACACGAGTAATTAAAAAAAAATGTCTTTAATGTCTGCACAACACAAATCAGAATAATAATAAGAAAAGAAAAAACACAAACCAAAAAATACTATACTTTTGCAAGAAATTAAAAAACAGCACAAAATAACTATTTAGAATTTCGAAAATATAATCGCAGAAATATCAAAGCATCCAATGTTTGACTTCCGAGCCTGCTTCGTAGTTTATTGCCAACATAAGCAGCAGCTGAAAACGCTCGTTCAGCTTCTACGCTGGTTGGAGGAATAGACAATAGATACTTATATGCTGTTTCTAAGTGATATCCACGAACACCTCCATTTTCGAACAGGCTCATTTTACGTCTAATACTATTTGCCAACCCCAATTCATTTTGTACTTGTACTTCAGGATCTGGGGATTTCATACTCATGTTAATTTCCAGCTGTAACTTTTCCTTTAATGTCAATTGGGGTTGGGAGGTTTCTGACCTTAGCTCATCATCTGTTTGTGATCCTGACCTTGCTTCTTCTTCCGTGTAATCTCGACTATTAAGTCTTTTAACAATACTCTTTATTTGCTTCCTCACTAAAGCCTGTGTCGGAACTGGAAATAAGTCGAGCCATTCCAAATCCGATAATAACTGATTTTCAACATCCATTCGTGGATTTTGTAAATAATTTAACACGCCAGTTAAATCATCACTTCGTCGTTGCTTTATACGTTCCACTAAGGATGTTTTAATTTTTTTGGCAAGTGCTGAGTTTTTGCTAGACAGTTGTTTTATAAGAAATTTTAAAGCGGCATCAGCTGTGCATAAATTAGCATCTCGCCGACAGATTGCTTCTACTGTCAATTTAATTGGGGTCAGCACATCAACAATTTTATTTACCAATTCAAAATCAACATCTTCTAAACGAATTGGATGATTGAGATCTATAAGAGCTTTTTGAATGCATGCTTTTAAAAGATAAAATCGCTCCAGCATTGTTAAAAGACTATTCCACCTGGTTTTACAGTCCAAAAGAAGTGACAACTCTTTTCCATGTTAAATTTTCACATATTTTTGAAGTACTGTTTCATTTTTCAATGAAGACCTTTTGAAATACACTACAACTTTGCGGATTTTCCTTATCAGCTCATTAATATTTTCATATTGTGTTAACTCTGGTACGTGTTCTGGCGCAAGACCATTTTGTGACATTACGATTAAACCTGATTCTGGACAGTCTAAGTCTTCTAAATGGTGTTCATCATCGCTGTCGTTCATAAAATCAACAGTCACAGCTGGTTCATTTATAGTATCATCTGAGGTAGGGCTATCTTGCAAATTATTATGTTTTTCATAATGCACATCACAGACCGCCAAATTGATACCATGTGCGAGACACAGTTGTTGTTCAGTGCAAATAAGCCGCCCCACCTTTATCATAACATTCGGTCCATCGGTTACAATAGCCACGATGTCAGTTTCTAGGGAAATGTCAAATTTACTTAGACGCTCTTGCAATATACGAAGACAATTTTCAGCTGTCATACTATCGTAAATAGGAACAAGTCCTAAGTTCCAAATTTTTTTATATGAATGAACGTTGGCCGCCATGTATCGTTTATTGGAAGTTGAAGTCCACTCGTCGAAAGAAAGACTAAATCTTTCACCTGCACTTTTCAAATGTTTTAATTCTGCAGTTACTTGCTTTCTGATTTTTTCACTGTAATTCATAACACGTTTTCGAACAGTGACGGCTGACTTTAGTAAATCCGTGTATTTTGCTAAGAGCAATTTTCTCAAATCATCTGAGGTTATGAATACACTGAATGGAAATCCATCTAATGCAATCATTCTTGCCACAATATCATCCAGGCTATCGGCGGCACTTTTAGTAAAATAATTATCTAACTTTCGCTTGGCTGGCGGCGGTGCTGTGTTCAGATTTTCAGAATCTTGACTTGTTGAAGCTGATATAACCTTGATGTTATGTTTTGATAACAAATGTGTATGTAATCCCTTAGTTGATCCACCCAAAGTCTTGAGGATGGCTGGGCATCGCTTACATTTAGCACTATTCCCGTCCTTCTCAACTAAATAATAACTCCACACTGACGTCGTATCACTGTCTTTTTTATGTCTAACAAAGTCTCCCGCCATTTGAAATACTAAATTTCAGATAATTGACTTTTAAATTTTAATGACGTAGCCTACGTAACCCGTCGTCACTGACGTAGCCTACGTAACCCGTCACTGACAGAACAATAAATGAAAAAAATAAAACCTGATTTGCATATTTATACTTTCGTACAGGGAATCCCCGACCGACGGGAAATACCCGCAACAATATTATGATATGAGATGATCGGGTGATTCCCCTGTTGGTTCGTTGGGGAATTACCTTAAAGAGTATTGTATTAAAGTATTCCGAGTGGGGAAGTCCCTTCTAAGTTCTACGACAAACATATTATTAGGACTGTACCTGTGTAGTAAATAGTGGGTACCTACGTATTGTACGAGTTGCTTTTTGTTGTAATGTATTAAAATAATCTAGGCAAGGTTATTTTCAAGGCGCAACGGACTATGGAATACAAACTAGACTTGTTTGTGGCAATCCCGAAAATCCCGAGATTAGCCAAGTACAGTCCCGGGATTTTCGGGGCCAGAAAACGGTCGGGATCCCGGGATTGTATTCTCTACTCAAGACCCATAAATATGGGTAATTGATTGACAGCAAATAGTTAATATCGGCACCTACTCCATATATTTTACATGATTACGGTCTGGAGCTCTACAGCATTTATGATCAGTGATGTTTATGATGCCTGTTGGTCCCAGTCAAGACTCCAGACAATAAGTAAGTCCAGTAAGTCTTCAATAAGTTATTATCTAATCTCTCTAAGTTGCCTAGTGGCCTTCTTATGTCACAGTTTTACCCATTACCTTTGTACGGGTGATTGGGACATCAATGCTTCACAAGCATTATCTCAAGATACTAGGCATAAAATAATAAATGGTATCTTGAGTTAAGTATCTCAAGATGGTGTCTTGAGCTAAGTATCTCAAGACGGTGTCTTGAGCTAAGTATCTCAAGACCCATAAATATGGGTAATTGATTGATAAGTATCTCAAGATGGTGTCTTGAGCTAAGTATCTCAAAACGGTGTCTTGAGCTAAGTATCTCAAGACGGTGTCTTGAGCTAAGTATCTCAAGATGGTGTCTTGAGCTAAGTATCTCAAGACGGTGTCTTGAGCTAAGACCTCCCAACCCCAATTGACATTAAAGGAAAAGTTACAGCTGGAAATTAACAAGAGTATGAAATCCCCAGATCCTGAAGTACAAGTACAAAATGAATTGGGGTTGGCAAATAGTATTAGACGTGAAATGAGCCTGTTCGAAAATGGAGGAGTTCGTGGATATCATTGTACATATATAATATAGTGTTGCCCAAATTCAGTCTTGGTCTTGCAGTCTTGGTCTTGTTCTTGCGTTTTTGCAAGACCAAGACCAAGAACAAGACCGCGTATTTTTAGCAAGACCAAGACCAAGACTGACCGTGCAAGACTTGAGCAAGAACAAGACATAGCCTGCAAGACTCTTGCGTCTTGCAGCTAGGACTTAGCGCTATTTCACTGAGTAGTTAGGTGTAACAGTTCGGTGTATAGGTAGGTACGCTTAGGAATTCTATGAGACGCAAAAAACTGTATCAAAGAATATGAAAAACTGGACCTATGCGCATTACGACTAATACCATAAACATAGCGAATAAAAAAATATCTATTAAAATCAAACTGAGTGCATGCATAGTTATGTTTTAACCATCGGCACTTTGATAATGCGGCATCAAAGGTTTTGTACTTACTTCTCAAAGAAATTTGCCGCTTTTCGGAAGTACATGGTTATGATACACGCGCCGGCGGCTTCTTTTGAAATCTAAAACAATCGTTGCCGCCACGCCGAAATCATAACATTTGTGACACTATTTGATTGCCGCCATAGGGCGTAGGTATACTCATGCAAAATAATTTCGAATTTTTTTAAGAGTACCTACAGGTGTTCCAAAGAATAAATAAGTTTCAGAGTGCTTAGAATGAAAATGAATACATTATACTGATCACGCAAGTAGTATTATGATTAGGATAAAATGGTAAGGATAGGTAGTAGATGTCATATTAATTCATTCTAGTAAGTATATATTATAATATTGATTACTTATATGGTTTTAAACTAATTACTTAGGTACTATTATTGTACATTTAGTCATTATATTTCTTAAGTTTTTACAAGAAAAAATAGCACAAAAGTGTTCAAATATCACCCGTTTAATAAATATTGTAGCCACTTTTAAATATACTTGAAACGTGTAAAAAAATTCTACAAAACTAATAAAATAATATAAAAAGCGTAGGTACTTACCTACTAATAAAATAAAAAGCCTGCGATAAGAGTTTTGTATTACTTACCAGCCCGAATATCTCTGAGAGAGATGATGAGAGTAAGTATTTACTAGCTGTGCCCGCGACTTCGTCCACGAGGAATAGTAACTTTGGAGGTATAGTGACGTTCAGGACTTATTTATTTATTTTAAAACTTCTGTCATCAAACATACAAACGAACTCTTCAGCTTTATAATATTAGTATAGATGTACGCCAAAACATTCACTTATATGTAAAGAATAGTGATTGGCACTAATTCTATTTTATTCACGCGTCGCGTCTGTACAAGTAGGTAATATTTAGTGTGTGTTTGTACGCCGCACGCGGCATTGTTTGATTTGCGGCGGCATCCTTTTCATAGAGCCGGCACGTGGCGAGGCGGCGCGGTAGAAAGCAAGGAAACGTACTATAAATAAAGGAATTATTTTAATTCCAGTCATTTCCAATTGAGCTGTGCTTCGAGTCTAACTTAATAATTGTTTTTACTAATTCTCGTTGTTTTCTAAAAACGTATCACGTGTACAATTTAATATGAGTGACGAAGATTCAAATTATTCTAGTCCGAGTAACGAGAGTTTGAGTCACAGATCTAAAAGACCCAAAAGCAAATTTGAGGAGTTTTTCGAAATAATTCATGCATCCCAAACTGCCTTCTGTAAATTGTGCCAACATAAAAAGATTGAAATAAAAATGAAAAACAGAAACACTTCAGGCTTAAGGAAACATCTAATATCTTTCCATAAAAAGGAATCAGAAATATTTCTTCCTGTTAAACCAAAATTAAGTGGAGATATCACAAGCTTTTTAGTAACCGCTGGAAGAAGTGGACAGGTAAGAATATTTTTTTAACAGTTAAAAGAATTTTAACTCCGCGTAGCTATTCATGCGATACTTTCAAAAACGCCATTAACTTACGTAAGTATTTTTGAGTTAGTGGTGTTTTCATCTAGGGGTGCGACATATTAAGTATGTAATTATCGTCTTAAATATTTTTTATAAACACCCATATTTTCATTTAATCGGCCAGTAACAACTAAGTACTTTATTTTGGTAAATTACAGTACAGTGCAACCTTAATATAACAAATATCAATTTAACGATTTTCTCGATTTAACAACAACAAACCTCCTCCTCTTATACGCTCAAACCTAGTATGTTTCAGTCGGAAAACAGCAGTGACAACATCACGACAGCTACAGTTGATTGGGTGGTGAAAAAATATCTTCCCTTCTCATTTTTCGATGACGAAGCTACACAAGTATATTTTCGACGTATTTGCCCTAATATGGTGTTTCCTAAAAGGTCTACACTTAGAAGGAAAGTCAAAGAGCGATTTGAAGAGCTCCAATTGAATCTCAAGGAACGACTTCAACAATTATCATCTAAAATGTCTTTTACCATTGATGGGTGGACGTCAATTGCTGGTAGGAGTTACTACGGGGTTACTATTCATTATATAGACAACGAATGGAAGTATCAATCTGTAGTTCTTGATTTTATACCATCACGCGGTCGACATACTGGGGAAGATATTGCAACGATTTTCCATGAATGTTTATTGGAATATGGCATAATTGATAAAATACAAGGTATCACGGTCGACAACGCAACTGCAAATACCAAATTTATGTATGAACTGGGCAAACAGCTGCCGCCACACTTTGATTCAGACAATCAACATTTCCGGTGCTTTGCTCACATTTTAAACCTTGGTGTACAAGATTTATTAAAGACCTTAGCATTACACTGTGAGTCTGACACTAACGCGCAAGATCAGCAGTACGAAGACTATGCAGACGAAACTGAGGATGAGGAAGATGAAGAATCTGCACCAAATATTGCTGACTCGCGTACATCTGTAACAAAGTTACGCAGTATTTCCAGTAAAATAAAAAGAAGTGAGATAGTGAAGAAGAAGTTTCAGTCTGCTTGTGAAGCAGCTGGCGTGCCATCAAATCTAAATGCCATTCTTGACTGTCCAACGAGATGGAATTCCACACATGATATGATTGGATTTGGTTTAAAAGTGAGAGCGGGCATTGACATATTGTGCAGTTCTGTCACCGAATTAAATGATTTTCAAATCACAGCTAATGAATGGCAGGTACTCGAAAAATTACATAAATTTCTAATAAACTTTAAACTTTTAAGTACAAAACTTGGTGGAGACAAATATGTTACATTACCGCTAGTCATTGTATCATTCAATCTCTTGCTAGATAAAATTGAATCCATGGTAAAACAGTTAGATGAGAAACCTAATCGATCTGAAGTGGATGAAAGGCTCATTCTAGCTTTCCAAGCAGCTCGAGACAAAATGCTTAAACATTACAAGAAGAGCAACTGGATTTATTGTACTTCTTTAATTTTAGACCCAAGGTATAAGGCTCAGACTTTTGACCTGACAATGTGGGGGAAGCAACTTAAAACAGAAAGTCTGCGCAAGTTCAATGAACTTTATGAAGAATATAAAAGTCTACACTCACTGAACAAATCTCTGGAATTACCAGAAAAAGAAAATAAAGTATGTGATGAAGATGAAGACGTAATAGACTTTGATAAACTCTATGAATGTCCCTCGACGTCATCTGGATCTTGTCTTCAAGGCTTAGTGATAGACGAGTTGGAGGAGTACCTGAGAAAACCAAGAACTGCCAGCTCGGAAGACATTTTAGATTGGTGGAGGACGCATGAGACAGAGTATCCGATTTTATCGAAAATGGCCCGTGATTTTCTCTCAATACCTGCAACTTCAGTACCTGCTGAGAGGTTATTTTCTAAAGCATCATTAGTAATTAGAAAACATAGAAATAGGTTAAGTGATGAGTCAGCCAGATGGTTACTTTGTATTAATTCTTGGTCAAAAAAAATGATATAAAGTATCATAACCTAATGATAAAGCTGTTGATTTGTGTTGTATTTTATTTTTTATTCAAATAAATGATAAATCGTAAAACTCTTTTATTAAATTTCTTATAAGTTGAGGGTTCAATCTCTTTCTAGACAGATAAGTATTGTTCTTTAAAATACAGTCAAGTTATTGTAATTAATTTGTTTTTTTACATGTTTTAGCAAATGTAAGCTTATAAATCATAAATGTTTATTAAGAAACAGTTACTTCCATGGAAAACGACATATAGGTCAGTTGATTTTTCGAATTTCTTATCAAATCTTCAGTTATTTATTAATCTGCTTGATCTTTACTATGGCTATGTTAATTCAAGCTCACAATGTTCCAATTCTAATACGTTTTTCTAAGATTTAAAGTAAACTTTAATAAATAGTAATAGACTAATAGGTAATTGCAAGACTTGCAAGACTCTTGCTGCAAGACCAAGACCAAGACCAAGACTAGGAGCGCAAGACCAAGACCAAGACCAAGACCAGGTGTATTGGCGCAAGACCAAGACCAAGACTGGCTAAGTCTCGTCTTGTTCTTGCATTTGGGCAACACTAATATAATATAATTACCTACAGTACACAGTATATTACTTTTGTATTATATAATGCAATGGCCTGTTGGTCCCAGTCAAGACTCCAGACAATAAGTAAGTCCAGTAAGTCTTCAATAAGTTATTATCTAATCTCTCTAAGTTGCCTTGGACCTTCTAATGTCACAGTTTTACCCATTACCTTTGTACGGGTGATTGGGACATCAATGCTTCACAAGCCTCTCAAGACGGTGTCTTGAGCTAAGTATCTCAAGACGGTGTCTTGAGCTAAGTATCTCAAGACGGTGTCTTGAGCTAAGTATCTCAAGACGGTGTCTTGAGCTAAGTATCTCAAGACGGTGTCTTGAGCTAAGTATCTCAAGACGGTGTCTTGAGCTAAGTATCTCAAGACGGTGTCTTGAGCTAAGTATCTCAAGACGGTGTCTTGAGCTAAGTATCTCAAGACCCATAAATATGGGTTGACAGCAAATAGTTAATATCGGCACCTACTCCATATATTTTACATGATTACGGTCTGGAGCTCTACAGCATTTATGATCAGTGATGTTTATAATGCAATGGCCTGTTGGTCCCAGTCAAACCTCCAGACAATAAGTAAGTCCAGTAAGTCTTCAATAAGTTATTATCTCTCTAAGTCTCTCTCTCTCTAAGTTGCCTAGTGACCTTCTAATGTCACAGTTTTACCCATTACCTTTGTACGGGTGATTGGGACATCAATGCTTCACAAGCATTATCTCAAGATACTAGGCATAAAATAATAAATAGTATCTTGAGTGACTTCACTTTCTAACTC
The DNA here is from genome assembly GCA_963921375.1 of Tiliacea citrago. Taxonomy (NCBI): domain Eukaryota; kingdom Metazoa; phylum Arthropoda; class Insecta; order Lepidoptera; family Noctuidae; genus Tiliacea; species Tiliacea citrago. The sequence goes on along the minus strand of OY992800.1, from coordinate 16,559,242 downwards.
AAACTGAACGACTCCTTGATTAAATGATAATTCAAAAGTGCCTGTAAATCTTCTGGTTGAAATATTGCTTTACATCGGAGGCTGGTCAGACACGGCACTGGGTTCGCCGTCGTGTTATATAAATAACTGACGGATTGAAATATAACTTAGTTTCATTCATATAAGAAAGTACCCAAAAGTGGTCTTAATTTTTCATTTACTTCTAAATCTAGTAACCCAATAGCTTTGATTATACTGTTTCATTTTGAAGCTGGCACTTTAGTGAAGATTTGTCGGTATTCAGAAGTTTGGAAATAGTCCAGTAGTTTGGTAGTGGTTGGTGGGTTGGTGGTTTGGTTGGTGTTTGGATAGTTTTGGTAGTTTGGTTTGGGGATAGTTTGGGTTTACTTGAGAGTAATGGTTAAAAGCAGACCAAATTAGAACATCTTTGGAGTACCTATACCTTAAAATAGGGTTGATTGTTACAAAATTGTACTATGTCACGAAGCAAACAAATTTATTGTTTGAAAAGTATCCTCATCTTATGGCTATCCAAAGAGCATCAACATTTAAAAAAATATTCAGAGTTGCCCGTAATTGTTTGATAAAGCTGGCAAAGATGGAAAACCACGATCACTAAAATTAACGAAAACATTAAACAAACGCCTTATTACCTTTTAACGTCGTGACTATTTTCTATTTAAGGTTTTATTGTAACTATGAACCTCTGCAGTTGATATCGTTACTGATAACGCCCCTATTTATGTAAGCAAAAATGTTTGCTCCGATTCATTTTGCGAGGTTGGTTGTTTTCAGGAAGGAATGTAAATAAGATCTTTTGGGTTTCTTTCCTATTAGGACATTTAGAAAATAGATAATTTGTCTTATCAGGCTGCCAGTAAGTAGTTGGTAGAAATTCTTCACTCTGTCCAATTCGTATTTGATAAGTTTGAGAACTCAAAGCCAAAAGTTTCATTTCAACCAAAAGATGAAGTCCATGTGTATTAGGAACCAGTTTCATTATAATACAGAGGGCTTCCTCTGCAGTTTAGCTTATGAACAAGAATCCTCTGCTGGTAGTAAAAGAAATCAAACAGGATATTTTACTCCATCTATTGGCTTTAAGGTGAAGTTTTAAGTGTTGTACGTAGTACATACGTAGCTATACGACGTACGTAGCTATTCGACAAGAGATGGCGCTTAACTCGATGTTTCTGCTATTTGCCAACAGATGTCACTATTAATATGGCGGTTTTATTATATTTTCTAATAGTTTACTTTGTGTCTAAAGTGCTTAAAATAAAAGAATTAGGTAATCTCATTTCATTAGAATGATCTTTGGTTGAGAAGATTGAGAAGACCATTTTCTTGGTTATGTTTTGACATTGTATTAAAACAGAAATTAAAAGCATTTTTTATTTCGTGTATTGACAAAGCAAGTTGTGCGAATAAAACTCCAAACAATACTTTATTTTTTATTTTATAGCGTACCAACGAATGGTATTTTTTTATTACATAATACATTACGCCTGAAAGACTCGAAAAGTAAAATAACTACGTACTTACCTACTCTACATATCTTAAAAATATATTTACAGTCCTACAAACGAAAATAACATTACTTTCAATAAAATATTTAATTTTACTTATCGAGTATTTACGATAATAATTTTGTTCATGACTGAGTATTTTTCATTCACTATAATTTAACACTGTCATAATACAAGCCAGTCCTCTTTTATCATGTCGGATGCTTTTTCAGCGATCATGATGACAGGAGCGTTGGGGTTCCCACTTATGATGGTGGGCATAACACTCGCGTCGACAACTCTCAGGTTAGCTACGCCATGGACACGTAACCTCGGGTCCACCACAGCATCTATATCCTGCTTCGGACCCATTTTGCACGTCCCAGTAGGATGGTATATTGTGAACGTAAAATGTTTCAAACTGCACTCCCAATATTCGTCACTAAACAATACGTGGTGCTGACATCCAGGCATAGCAATATTGTGCGGCCTCGACCCGTACCTCTGGAAAGCTGTCGTGTTCGACAAAGCCATCGCTATTTTTATACCTTCTGTTAGAACCTTGATATCTTCCTTATAGGCGAAGTAATTCGGCTCTATAGACGGCGCAGCGAACGGGTTACGACTCTTCAGTTTAATCCAACCGGAGCTCTTCGGTCTCAACAGTAATGGAAGTATAGTCCAGGTTTCGGCGTCCTCTACTGGTTTGTAGACAGTATTGTACACTCTATCACGCAGGTTCAATATCTTTCTAATTTGTTCTCCGCCGTCAGAATTAACTGAACTGGGCGCGAAGTGGAATTGTATGTCCGGCCAGTTGCCAGACGATGGCGCGTATTTAGTGTTGACAAATGCTAGTCCTTCTACACCTTGAGTTGTCATTGGTCCTTTTTCGTATAAAATGTAGTTCATAGCAACGTTGAACGTCTGGAAACGGTCCTTCTTAAATGTAACTGGTTTGTTGACAACGAAAGTCAAACCACCAAGACCAACGTGGTCCTGCAGATTATGACCTACCTTTAGATTTGCTACCAAAGGAATACCATGTTCTCTTAGATGGTCTGCTGGCCCAATTCCACTTAACATCATTATTTTAGGTGTCGCTAGTGCTCCAGCGGACATAACCACTTCTCTTTTTATTCTAATTTTGTGCTTTTGACCGTTTCTATAGAACTCTATTCCGTACGCCTGCTTTTTAACAGGATTGATAAGAATCCTAGTAACCTGGGCGCCTAGAGCTACGTGCAGGTTCTCCCTCTGTCTGACAGGTCTGAGGAAGGCCTTGGCCGTGCTGCAGCGGCTGCCGCGCCGCATGGTCGCCTGGGTCAGCATGAAGCCCGTCTGTTTCGCTCCGTTTATGTCACGGTTTTCGTAACCAAGTTCCATGCCCCCTTTCAAGAACGTAACTGATAACGGCGTGCGCCACGGTGCTTCTTGGACCGTGAGGTACCCGCCGGCGGCGTGGTACGGCGTGTTAACTAAATACGGGTTGCGATTGTCTTCGGATTTGAGGAAATATGGTAACACTTGATCGTACGACCAGCCGGGGTTACCGAGCGCTTCCCAGAGGTCGTAGTCGTTGCGGTTGCCCCTGACGTACACCATCGCATTGAGCACGCTGCAGCCGCCGAGTACCTTGCCTCTGGGCCAGTTGCAGCGGTCGCCGTTCATAGCGAGGCAGTAGGAGCGGTTGTTTGAAGGCGTGGTTTGGAACTGCCAGTCCATGTCGGAGAGCTGTGTGTAGCCCGCCAGCGCGGGAATGTCAGAGATCTCAGTTTCGTCTTGGCCGGCCTCCAGAAGCAGCACTGTCCAGTTGCCGATCTCGGAGAGCCGCGACGCGACCACTGCGCCAGCAGAACCGCCGCCGACTATCACGAAGTCGTAGATCGGCAACAGCTGAAACATTTAAAGATTACATTAATATATTGTAATTAAATTGGTATAATTTATAACTTTTTAATTGTTTAATTTTATTTTTTTACATTCGTCCTTCACATAATCGTTTTTTTTTATATTTCGTTAATGTGAGAACGTTATAGGCTTAATAGACTTAATATTTGTAGCTCATTTTCTATTTTGGTAAGTACCTGGTACTTTTGACGGGCCTACACTGTCCTCTCATACCTATTACCACTGTAATTTGAAAACATTATAAAAACCAATTATTTTAAAAGAGTAACCGTGGAGTTTCTTGCCGGCTCTTCTCCGGAAGAAACAACCAATTGGAACCGTGCACCTAGCTTCTGACATTTCATAAGTGCCCATGTAGGCTTATGTGAAATAAAATATTTTCATTAGAATTTTTTTATTTTGTTTCAATAGTAAATTTTTGTCTTGTATTTTTTAAATGTATTTATTTAATACTTTAAACACACAATTATACAGAGGCGGACTTAATGCCATTGGCATTTTCTACCAGTCAATGCAATAGCTAAAATTGTGGAATATATATTTATTTAAATATAAGGTTATACATATATAATACCTATTAAAAATATTTAAATATATTATATATAGGTAAGTACCTAATTATACATATACATAAGACCAAATAAATACACATTAATTGTGCTCGAGAACTGTAACTTTAAAGGATAATCGGTTGGTTGCCATACTTATTTCCAGGTGGAGCTCATTCAACAGAGAGATAGACTGCATGCAGTGTTTATATTAACTTTTTATAAACAGTAATGAAAATGCAATATATGTCACCTCTACCTGACCCTTTGGGGAAAACAGGCGTGATGTTATGTTTTTATATGAAAATGCACTTACGTAATTGAAATCATATTACATGTTACGAATTAGGAGAATGATATAAAAAAATACTTACAGTATTGACATCCGTAATGTAAGATTCTGGGTCGAATTGTTGGTATCTGAAGTACGTGATCCCGAGTGCCAGGAGTGGTATCAGACCCAATACGGTGATGGGCGACGGTGCCAAGCTGGCCAGCGCTCCTGCCGCCTCCATGGCTGCCCTTACAACTCATCTACCGCTAAACTAATATTTACAACTTAGCCTACTAGTCTTAGCTCTCTTAAATCCAATGCTGGCTTTTCTTTCTTTGCTCCTCTTCTGAAATAATTTTAGGTGTATAATTTCTAATGCCAGGCTTTTTTGCGGGCGTCGTTTTCGCCTTTTCTGTTTCGCTAAGATAGCTTTTGAGTCGCGCGCTCTTCAGTTCGTCTTTGTCGGCGTCGAAGAGTTGTAGCGTGTTGTATCGCTTCTCTTTGTGGAGTTTGATGGGTTTATAGAGTTCTTTGTTGACGTCTTTGTAGTGTTCGTTCTTATACAAGGACGTGCAGTGGTAGTCGCTTTTAGAGGATCTGTCGGAGCGGTATTCGCAGGCGCTGGATCCGCTCCTGTAACCGCTGCTCTCTGTTGAGGAGTTGTCGCTCTTGAAGCTGTCAGCGCTCCTCCTCGCTTTGTGTCGCTTATAGTCCTTGTCGAAGTCGTTAGCTCGGTAGTCGACGGGCGAGCTCCGGTAGTGCAGGGGCTCGTCGTACTTGTCCTTGTACCGTCTCACTTGCGTGCCGCTAGCGTGCGCGTATGACTGTTCCTGGCCCATGATGTAATGCGCGCTCGCACTCTCGCGTGATTTCTGTAACGATAATAATTTTTTGTTTTAGTATTTAAATGGTCGTAAACACATCAGGGTGGATGACATAGGGAATACGATATTTGACAAAATGCATAACTATAAAAATATTAATGACTATCTGTTTGTTTGTTGCAGGTAACTATGATGATAAAATACTTCAGAGGATTAAGGATATTAATGTAAGTTTAAAGGTGGCTATAAAATCAAGATTCAAATATTGGTAAGTCTATAGATCCAGTGCCATATATTATCGGCATGCCGCATAAACATAGCGTAAAATACGCAACGGTCGTTGGCCCCGGCCTTGTCAGTACCATTACTGATAAAAATAACAACAGAACAGCGCTGAAGGCAAATATTTTTAAGTAAGCTGAAGGCAGATTTAAGTTACCAATAGTGTTGATTAAAAGTTTGTGCATAGTGTGTCAGTAGAACGGGCTCTCAGCTTGGGAGTGGATCGGCCGAATTTAAGATAAGAGAAATTTTAACAGGTTTTTCAAACCACTTGCATTGGTGGTGACGTGTTTCTACAAACAACATTTTTTTCTACAACTCAATGGATTTGTTAGAAGGAACGATTTAGAAGGTGCTGAAAGTAAATTGATCGTAGAAACAATAGTCGAAATTCTTTACACTTTTACTCTCGACTTGCTATTACTTGCATCTGTGAATGAATTACTGGTATGTTATTCGTTGGGCACTCAGAGACCCGTAGAAAAAGTGGTTTGGTAACTTAAATAATACGTTTCAAATTGTAGTACATATTTATTTGTATAACTGTTAAGAATAATTAGTTAACTATAATCTCGTTGGTTTACAGCTAAATTATTAACTTTCTTTGCAATAAAACTGCAGTTGTGGTTTGTTCTGTGGTGTCAACTGTGAAGTTATTATGACTTTCACTTACACTTTAGCTTTAATTTCGTATCTATTTTTGCGGCAGTTTTATTTTATAAGAGGTTTCCAAAACAAGGATCAGTTTCACTCTCTCATGTGAATCAGTAGTTGATAGTAAGTGTTAATTACATGTTTGTGGTAACATCTGCTGAAACACTGTTACTTTCATCTCTACTTAGAAAAAGAAGAAATCTATGATTTTTGAATTCCCTATATCTCTTTAAATTTATTGTTTTAATAGTAGTCCATTACCTTTAAAAAAAATGCTTAACCCTCATAGTATTTGAGTATTGGGCAACGGCTTTCATGACATTCTTATAGATTATTAGATTAACAGCTGATGTTTATCACCGTGTTCAATAAAAAAATACGGGTTATTATCGTCAAATTTTGAACAGTTTAATGCGGTGACGCCAAGGTTGGTCTGTCAAGCTGTTCGTAACTAGGTTAAAGCGCTATTACTTGAAGAGTCTACAAATTTAGACAAAGTAGCTGTAAACAGAACATAAAACCACTAAAACGAGCTGGCTTTAACCAACCTTGAAGAGTAGAAACTTAACGTGCTAGTCACGTTGACATCCAAAGCGGGCATGAAATGCGATTACCATGGGCAATCCGTCATGGAAGTATTACCGCTCAAACTGCCTCAGAACAACGGCGGTAACAGCTGAGAAGAACTCGTTTGTTCCCATTGTCGATCCACACACATGTGTTGTTTGAAAATGAAAAATTAAGAAGACCTACACGATTTTAAACTTTATCCTAACGATATAAAAGCCATGACTGGGATCTACCGACGGTTTTCTGAAAGGTTTGCTTAACAAAGTGCCATACAATTTTAATCCTTATGTCAATAATGCTGTAGAAGTGGTGACTGCAATCCTTTTATTTTCCATGCTAAGTGAGTTAGCCTGTTTTAAAGATGCAAATTGAGTATTTATTGTTAACGATTGTTCGCTAAAGCCTCAATACCAATATTTTTTATTTACCAAAGTACCTGAACCTTAAAGTCAAGACAGTCTTAAAAAAGGTGTTATTGTAATAAATCAGAAATTATTTTTTTCCGAGTGATTATTCTGCAAAGGATGCACTTGATCCTCTCAAAGCTCGAAGTGATCAGTCAAAGGAAGCCCTATTTCCTTTTTTTATTACTTTCTTATTTACTTTGTTGCAAACAGAAATTGTTGCCATGTGGTGCCGGATTGCCGTGTGGTGCCGGACGTAAAGAATAGCACCACCCCTTTTTTTCCCGTGGGTGTCGTAAATGGCGACTATGGGACTTACTAGAGAATGGGCAGCAGCGTTCTCTATGCATTTTAAGACCATACTGCGATCGCCAACCCGCCTGCCAAGCGTGGCGATTATGGCAATTTCATTGTTCACATCTGTGATACTGGCATTCTAAATTTTTAGAGCACAACGAAAACAGATTTTTTAACCATTAATACTATGTTTTCTGTTAATAAGAATTTAGTGCATAAGTAGATAAGTTCCTACCTATTTTGTTTTATAACAGTACATCACAGTGCCCGTTATTTTTTTTCGAAATACCGGTAACATTTGAAGAGACATAAGTGTTTTTGGTGATGATTTGCGAATTGCTATAAGTAGATAAGAATTTTAACTAAATACATTTGCAAAGCTATTGCGGTTGCATGCCAGCGTATTAAATATCTTACAGCTAAAGCGCTTGAAGTATACAGCTATTAGTATTTTATATTATTAATTATATTAGTAGTAGACGTTTTAACAGCATTACTGTCCGCAAAGCAGACACAATAGTCAAACCTCACATGTATATCACGGGACTGGGAGAGATTTAAGGAGTACGACGTTTCAAGTCTCTCCACAATAGGATGGCCATATTGTATAATTCTCTGTTCACAATTACGGCTATTATTTTATTTTTTACTTCCACCATTACCACAACACGTTTGTAAGTGAGTGCTCCGTTAGTTTAGCCTGCGTATTCGCGTGTATGTTTCCGCATCGCCACTCTGATATTCATTACGTGTAACTAACTGTCACAGCTTCTGCCTACCACATGTTCTCCAAGACATTTCGTTGTTTAAATTTGATCACTGTAGAGCAAAACTAAAGTTTATTTTTTTCAAACGCACCTCCTTCTTTCTAAGGCATCCTTAGATTGCAACACTACTCTAGATGCAATATTTATGGAAATATTTAAGTATTCCCATTCTGGCTATAGCGATGGTTAAACTAATCATAGTAAATAAGACCACAAACTCAGTTGCAATTCCTTTCGCGATACCTTGAAAATATTATTAGACCCTTTTATAGCTACCATTAAATTTTCGTAGAATATACGAGTAACCAATCCCTTTAACTTGTTCAATGGGTCCTTTAATTATGGTTTGCCGTGTGTGCACATTGGCAACATAATTGAGAAACGGTTAAGAGTGCTAACTGGGCTGGCTAAGGAGGCTAACAAGTATTTTGCAATCAAATGTTGCACCAAGTCGACAGGTGCAAGCTCACTTGTCTGATCTTAAGATTTCGTTATATTTTATTTCTTCTCCATAGGAACCTACTATTTGGAATGGGCAACTAGCTTCATATTTGTAACTGACCGACTTGTTGACAATTCAAAAATGCCTGTAAATGGTTTAATTGAAATAAATGCTTTGAGTTTGAGTATTAAAACTCGTATTACGAATGCTTAATTGCAAATACTCGTATATTTAGAAATCCCAAAAGTGAAGTAAATATACAGTTTTAAGGAATGTGATTAGATAAAGTTATCACATCCATTTAAATTGAATTGTAGAGATTTCAAAACACACAATTTAAATTAGAGAATGACCTTAGAATGTTGCTTTATGATCCTTGAACATTATGATAGAGAGAAAGGAAACGTTTCGGAAGACGCAAGTTTGATTGCTCAAGTCAGACAAACACATTCAAAATCAATCTAAACCTATACTTATTACCCAACTGCGGCGAAGCCAAAAGAGGAGGGTTATGTGTTTGACCTGTATGTATGTATGTCCATTCCTATTTTCCCTCGTAATTACTAAACGGCTGAACTGATTTTGATGAACCATTCATCAAAATCAGTTCAGCCGTTTAGTCGTCGTCGTTATTTTATCATATCTTGATTATAATTAGACTACATATCACGTAAATCACGAAAGACTTTTAAAATAAAGGACCATGAGAGAATCTTGCAACTATATCTAATCGTCACTAGGTAATTCTACTGTTTTATTTTGCTAAGCTGTTCGTACTCGTTCTTAATTCTCCAAGTACACCACGAGGTTCTGGTTTGGCGTAAAACTGCCATCTGACCTCCTTTAAACAAAATCAGGTTTTTGGGTAGACGTAAAATCACTCCAAACCAATCATTTTATTCTGCTATCCGTATCTTCATATGACTGGGCACTTTTAATAAACCTCATTTTCGCAGCTAGTGGGTATTATATTGTTTTATAGATAAGTCATAACCGTATTCTAGCTCTAGGACTCCACAGGTATATTTAAATCACACAAATTAATTTCTTTCGAATAATAATCTTTCCTAGATCCTGTTTTTAGGGTTCCGTACCCAAAGGGTAAAACGGGAATCCTATTACTAAGGCTCCGCCGTCTGTCTGTCTGTCCGTCTGTCACCAGGCTGTATCTCATGATCCGTGATAGCTAGAAAGTTGAAATTTTCACAGATGATGTAATTCTGTTGCCGCTATAGCAACAAATACTAAAAACCAGAATAACACAAATATTTAAGGGGGGCTCCCATATAACAAACGTGATTTTTTTGCCGTTTTTATAGATAATGGTACGGAACTCTTCGTGCGCGAGTCCGACTCGCACTTGGCCGGTTTTTTTAAGTCCAGGAAATCCTTAACCAGGTTAATAATACAGGGTTATAAAATGGTCATGTAAATGTTTGTCACGAAGACATGAACGTTTTTGCCACCTGCGTCGTCGTGGTCCATAACGTGAAGAGTTTACACAATGAGGTCATAATCTAATACAACCAATGAATATAGCAAATTGTGTGAAACGTGATCTGAATTATTTGATGGGAAACATAAAATTACCATTTGTTTTTGTTTTTACTTATATCCTCAGTAGCATCACACCTAGCTTTTTCTGTTTTAGAACAAAATGCAATTTAATGTGGGTTCGTTGACTAGTGTTTTCTGACATCTTTGTTCTTTTTGCACTGGTTTAATTTTTTCGAGTGTTTGTTCTCTATCTCCATTCGGACTATCGATTTTTTTGAATAACAAAACTGGTCAATTGTTGTACTGATTTTTATTTAATTTTGAAACAAAACAAGATAGCTGGTAACTGTGTCGATATACCGTATTTTGTATTTATTTTTCGTTTCCATGGCTCATTCTGAATTAAGTATATTTCTTTATTCATGGGCCATGGGCATTGATGGCCTCGAATTATGCAGATTTTTAACGGATTTGGACGCCACAATTTGGTCGCCGAGTCACCAAAGCTTTTATATAAGATGAATAGTGCGGCTCTAAAGTAGCACAATGGGCTAGGTTTTGTCTGAAGTACTATTGCTATTCAAGATGAACTCTTCAAAGCTTCAAAAGCATTAAAAGCCATTCGCGGTTTTGGAAGCTTCCTCGTATAGTAATATTTTTTTTAGTATTAGAATGACATACTAGGTTCGTTTTGTTCTGTCTTCACATCGTTGTTGTACCTTCATTACTGTTATTGTATAACTTTCTTTCATAAATGGATCACAATAATTTTATACGTAACCCGCTGCTTACAGTTGACACGCAACAGTCCCATTATATTATTTGGTTCAGTAAACGTATGCCACGTCAACCGTATTCAGATTAATAAACGTGTTCATTAATTCACCGGCGGTTTCATTGCGAACTTTATTTGGAATGTCCATTCCACCAAGTGGGACACTGGCTTCATTTCCAACAGCCTACGTGCAGATTGGTTCGTCTCCATTATGTATTTCATGACTACCACAAAAATAATCTTTATTACAATCACGTATAGTTCATAATGGTGTGAGGTTGACATACAAGTGGATCCACCCCCTTCTGATTCTATTCTGAAGGCATTCCTTGACGTAAGAGATTGATATGTATGTGTCCATCCACGTTAGAGAAAGCTACAAGATTGTTTGGTGCGTTTTGTTGGTTCAATAGTTAGCTGACCACCGCGTGCGTATAGTGGCGTAACTCAGAATTATGGACGACACTCTCAATTTCTATTGACACGTTCAATTTGGGATCTGTGTGAGACGTGGCGTAGACATAGTTGCACAATAATCAGGTGGCATGGTCAGTTTGCAATGTAGAGCTGTGGATATACAATTTTGTAATTCAGCACTGATTTATATTTAACTCCTGAAGGTCAAAACGATCTTAAATTGTAATATTATTCAGATTAGCTAAAACATTATTTCAAACTTCATGTTCAAATGACTCAATATTGGAAAACTCTTTCACATCTTTAGTGAAATAGTGACCAAGTGTTGAAATCATGGGGCTCAAAATTACGCCAGTGGCAGTAGATCAGTATATTTAATGAGTTTGAATGAATAGCTAATTAAGTAGAGAATGGCTTTTTTCGTAATGAGCTTCAACGGAAATATCCATTTACGTGATGCTAGTCATGCAAATTGTAAATCGTTTACACGAGCTACGCATCCATCCATAGATTATAAAAATATAGGAAGGTAAGTTGTAAGATCATGGCAAAAATGAAAAAAAAAAAAAGCCATGTTAACAATATAATAAGATGGTGCAGTACCGGTTAAGGATATACATAGTCTGTCCGTCTGATAGATAAGATGGGGGACCTGCTTTCTAGGCAATGAATGACGGTGAGATGTATATCACTAATGTGCTGGGAGGAGAAATGTCCACTTACAACAACAGTAAATTAACGCCATCGCTGCAATAAAATGAATATAAATAACTTGGTTTTCACAACTATCATGATTGTGTGTGTATGTAAATCTAGAACTTCTTACTGTTTTGGCCACTGTTAATAGATTCTCACTATTAAAATAAATAGTAATAATTATGTTAATCAATAAAAACTTTTGCAATAACTAGAAGTTCTTTAAAGATTATTACACGAAAGAAACAATTGTGACTGTAAAGTTTTATGTAATGTTTCTATGAAATGTTGACATTTCGCTATTTAGTTGAACTTTGACCCACACAAACTTTATTATATTGAAAGTATAGGTATTACGTACATACTCACTCGTTTATTTGAAGAAGTAATAAAGCTTAGAACAATGGCAGACCACCCACGGAAAACACTATAGCTAAATGCCATAAATATTGTACCATGTTGAGTAACTCAAATACATACTTGTAAAAGAGATGCTTCATTCTATATTTCAATTATTTTAAATCTAAAACACTTCTCTTACAAACAGCTCCCAGCTCCCTTTTAAATAAGGCCTGCATTTTTATTTTCCGTCTCCGTAGGCGAATTGCCAAACGCGTTGTTTTACTGTTTAAAACTTCGATAAAGTTAAAACGCTCTACAGATATTTCGTAAAGCTTAGATTTAACAGCAACATTATACTCGTATTTTACTAATACGTCTATGTTAGCATTTACAACCGTGCAGCAATCATTTTCTATCTCAGCCAGTTTCATCTCTACTTACTTGTTAATGATGACGGTTTAGGCTTGCAATCTCAATTTCTCCGTGAGTTTGTCTTTTCTAAAAATTATGTTACTCACGTATACCAACCGGTTCGAGAAAGCACTTCGCCTTTGTAATCGTATCGAGTTCATCGTCCTGTAATTTTTCTTACTCATACTATATTCGTTTAAAGATCAAGATCAATGGCATGCTTTACATTTCCTGTAGGCCTACCTTTTATTAACTATTATTGTACCGTAACACGTTCACTTAGAACTCGATAAAGCCTATCCGTTTATTTTCTCTCCATACAAGCAATGTTTCTGAAATGACCTTAGTGCCCATTGCATAAATCAGTTTTTTCTTAAACCAGTAACACATCATTAACTCATTATTCATAATTATCTGTATAAAGGCACGAAAGACAGAAGGTAGAAGGACTCATGCCATCATCATTATAATTACAAAACTCGTAGTTTTTTTTGCAATGGAAGCCATTATCTCGATGGGTCAACATAACATCTGTGTCACTGGATGCGTGTCCGAGCATAACACCTACCACTGCCCACTTCGTCGCGAACTCATGTCAATATTTATCTTCGTTTAGTGTTCACTTGTTTGTTAATTAGAATTAAAGTTTAGTTAAGTTTAGTTATTATAAGTACAGTGGTGCCGGCCAAATCGCGTGTGCATCTATGACTATATTTATGGTCATTGTAAGAAATTCTAATTTAAGTTTAATTGTTATAAAACTTAATTATTCCGTGGTTAACAACATTCACGTTCTTATATACTTCATCAAATATGACATATTGAAGATGATTTATGTAATCGTCGTTCCATTGATTTGTATTCGGTAGTTCTTTTTTACATAACTGCAAATTGTTTCGAAATGGTTTGTTGTTATTGATTATCTTATACCATACTATTCAATCTCAAGTATTTTTTTAGCTATTGAATGTTAGTTTTGTGAAATAGCTTCATATAACTTGACGAAAATATTCTAAGTATTCAAATACTACTTAAATGGTTTTAAGTTTAGTATAGTGTGACTATTCTGCTTAAATGGGGACAACAGATAAAGATAATTGATCATTTAAAAGTCAAACCGACTCGTTTCTTCCACTTAACTATCAAACACATTCATCATAATCCAACTCGTAAAGCTACTCATCATAGATTCTAAGTAAGAAAGGGATAGAAATAGATAACAAAAACAACACTACTAGTAAAAGGGTATCTATATTGAAATAGGACGAAAACAGGTGGAATCCAGTTTGACGAGTGAATCAGGAAGCGACGTGACGAGTCGACCGGTGGCCAAGAGAAGGGGAGGCGAAACCAACCTTACTGAGATTGCACACCTTATTTGTAAATTGCAGTACATGCAAGATTGTCTGACATTATATGGCAAAAGGTCAGGGCTAAGTGAAAAATCAGCGAGTAGCGACATAAACTTGCAAAATTAATTCAGCCATTGAGAGTATTTTCCGACATAATATCTTTATTAAATTCAGACACAACTATATCGGTCTTATTTAAACTAATGTAACCATTTTGAGATTCATTGAGAAATAATTACAGTAATGGCTATTACGCCAGATGCTAACCAAATTAAGGAAGAAGAAGCAACAAGACATTCAATTATGTAGTCGTACCAGCTTTGCGTGCAATCCTAACTGTTGGCAACACTGCTATTATGTTGTTGCATTGTACTACATCATAATGTCAAGTGGTTTTGGATATTTCGTGGTGAACACTTAAGTTTGGTATAGTATTTTACAATAGAGCATCTTCTATTTCACCATAAGTCCGATGACAGAGAGCTAGGATTGAATAGGTTACGATAAGACTTGTATAGGACAGCACCCTAATTGTGTAACACACGATCATTCACAATCTGAATGATTTGAAGTATATTGCTAATCCATTGCTTCATAAGTTCGAAAAATTTGTTGTGTTTGTTGTTGTTGTTTTTGACAAATTTTGCACACACAACAACAACAACACACGACACACGCAACATTCATTGCGTTGTTAACAACGCAATGAATGTTGTTGAACTGTCATAATGAAACCCATTGATACTGATAGTGTTACCCGATTACCCCGCAGGATTAGCTTGGGTAGGATTAAGCTTTACGCTTGGGATTTTGCCAGGTAGAATAGAATAGAATACTCTTTATTATGTACTGACACCATAAAATCTACAGAGCAGTGGTAGACTGGAATCAAAATCCTCTGAGGTGCTAATACTATCATATAGGTAGTACCTACTGTGTTCGCCGATTATAACAAATTATCGTGTCTGGTCCCTTAAGAGTTTATAAACAGGTCCTTATTTAGCAGTGGAAAAGTCACTGTGTGATATAAAGAAGCATCAAGATTATCTACAAGAATCAGATAGTAGGTCATTCAACACAAAGTTGTAGCTTTCCAAGCACGAATTAATGCTAGACGCGGCCCGCACCTGCTCGGCAGAATAAATCACTACGTGGTGTAGCCAACGAATATATTGACGTTACCCAATGGCTGTCAAAGATGACTTTTAATTATTGCAGAAGCACGTTCCTTTGAGTCATCATCTATGAGTACTTTTAAACATGGTTATTCTTCCTGATTGCTTCAACAAACAATGAAACAGAGGAGTGCTTTGAAAAGCTTGTTGCTAAGGTGGTTTAATCGACGTTTTGGTAAGTGGGCAAACTGTCTTTTATTGCATAATGCGACCATAGCCCTTTCCATTTGTTACATTTTCTTACTAAATGAGAGTACTAATACAGATTTCCACATCATCTAAGAATAATTTTTCACTCTCGTTAAACATTTTAGAATAAGCCGAAATTGCACAGATGTTAATTCAATTATGATCTTAGTAATTTCTTGGCTACAATTACATTAAATTGTCAGCTCTTAAATATATCCTTTATCTCTCAATAAGTTCAATTTATGATGCTAGAGCTTGAAGAAATTAAAACCGGTATGATCGTCCTCTCTAGAAACCTACTAAACATATACGTATAGTTACAGACATACGCGAAATTGAAAAGATTGTTATGAATATTATATTTTAATGTTACCTTGGATCCATTGTGATGTTCAAAAGTGCAGCATCCAAAATCGTAAAAACAAACAATCCAACAACTGTGGCGTAAAACGGTGCCACTATTTAACTCAACTATTTTACATTCCTCACTAAAAATTCACTTTCGTCACATTAGTTGTCACTTCAATACAAATTTTTGACAATTTTAAACGTAATTTTTTTTTAAAGAAGTTTATCAAAAAGAACACTGCTATGGTATTGTTTCTTGAATTCAAATGAACTTTATAAATTCCATTCGAAATGTCTCGGTCGATAGAAAGCCATGAGTGTTCCGGTGTGGACTTTCTTCGCGCGTGCGCTGACGTGCCTCGGCTCACGGCGAGTGAAGCGCAGTCGCCGCCACTAGTGTTGATACCGATTGGACGTTGCTCAATATATGTATTGAGTGATCCGATCCGAATCATGTTTGGAAATGTTTATCCAGAGAGGTTTAATTTGTTGACCTTCGTAGCAGGTGATTATGTCTCCATGGCCCATAAAAAGGACATAGCTTTGAAGTCAGCGATGCTCGTATTCTACCTACTTATGAACTGAACGATTTTTCTTAAAAACTTATAATGAAAATGGTAGGTAGGATATAATAAAAGATACCTACTTCAAATAAATTGTGTGGATGTAAGAAAACCTTTGAAAGATAGGTATGTTCAATACAATTTAACTGACCTTTATTTATAATGTACCTTTTTAAATAATTGCAGTTATGCTTAATGTGGATAAATCGGACAGCAAACATTAATCACATAAAATGAATACGATTTAATTTCTTAAAGCTCTTACGTCTTTTTCCCCATGTAGCCCCATTAGACAGGCTGTATGCTCGTTAGAAACCAGGGACCATTTTGGCTACCCATTGAAAGGGTTTTCGATAGGGTTTTTTAAGCGGTTAAACAAAAACCCATACAATATGGGTAACCCTTTTGAACGGCTTAAATTAAATTTTGGTTACCCGTTGAAAGGGTTTTCGGTAAAAACCCATACGGTATGGGTAACCCTTTTGAACGACTTACTTTAAGCCATTCAAAATTACCCACACCGTATGGGTTTTTGATTAAACGCTTAGAAAAACCCTATCGAAAACCCGTTCCATTGAAAGGGTTTTCGATAGGGTTTTTCTAAAATGGTAACCAAAGTGGTCCCTGGGTAGAATAGAGATAGAATTAGTCATGCTACGCGTGCTGGGCGGATATCGAAATAACATAATATTATGATTTTTTCATATCACTGGGTTTCAAGTAGGTATAGAACCCATTGAATGGGTTATCATGTAACCCTTTCACTGGGTTTCAAGTATAAAACCCATTCAATGGGTTACATCATGATAAAGGTCGAAAGGCCCACACACGATTGCTGTCTGACCTGCACAACCCTTCAAAGCGGGTTTTCTCAGTATAATGAAATAGGTGTACACTACGTGTGTCTCGACTTAAAATAGTCGGAAAGCGAATCATTTTCCGAATTCCCACTGATTATTAGCAATTCATCTGATAAGATGGATTATCACTAAATTAGTTCTATCATAAAGTTACAAGCATGTTATTAATGCTAACATTCGAATGTAATGGAAGACATAAATAGCATTCTTGACAGGTACTCGTAAGCGATGATTTAATAGACATTCATATTTAGTACAAAAAATATTGACCACTGTTACATACTGGATATACTGGTCCTAGCCACTGTTTATTACAACGTTATTAGTTACTATTTCAATAAATCAGAGCATAACATTAAAATCATACCAGGTCATGCATTGCGGCATTTGCGGCGAGTAAACAAACGGCTAAATAGTGACTTCTATAGGGTGAGTGAATCCGCAGTTGTAGCCTGCGAAATTAATTTTTTTTCTCTTTTTTTTGCAATTTGCAGGTCAGTGTCAGGTTGTATCTTGATCAAAATATGATTCGCGACTATAACATATATGTATTTACAGAATTATAATCATTAATACATCTCTCTGAGTTAGATTTGTTCCATTGAATGACTTTTCATGAAATCATGCCATTGAGGAACAAATCTGACTTAGAGAGATAGGTATATTAATGATTCAAATTCGGTAAATACATAATATCTGTTATAGTCGCGAATCATATTTTGATCAAGATACAACCTGACCTGCAAATAGAAAAAAACTTAAGAACGTTTGAATTTCGCGGTCTACAACTGCGGATTCACCATAATACATGTTCATAGTGATGTTCAGAAGATAGCAGAGTCGGGGTGCCCCAAGTCTCGAGCTCGCTTTGCTCGCTCTTGCATCCTAAGTTCTCATTGCCTTTTCCTAAATCAAGATGTGTCGGGAGTTCGGGACTTAGGGCACCCCGACTCAGACAGGTTAGGTTCGAAGGGGATGGCGGGGTCTTTGTTCGTTCGCTAGGCTCGCTCTAGCATCCTAAGTTCTCATTGCGGTTTTACTTTACTTTAACTCAAGATGAGTTTCAAACTTTGTCTGTCCGTGAAGAAACGTTCTTCATGACAATCAAATTTATTAACCTTGAAATTGACTATCGCTGCTATATCTAACTCAAACTTAAAGCATTTATTTCAATTAAACCATTTACAGGCACTTTGGAATTGTCAAGGAGTCGGTCAGTTAGAAATATGAAGCTGGTTGCCCATTCCAAAGCGTAGTAGGTACATGGAGAAAAACGGGCAAGAAACTCCATCGACACTCTTTTAAATTATAATGTTACAAAATTATTGTTACTTCTTTAGTGTTGAATTTATAACAAAATGTGAGGAATCGTCCTCACATTTTGTTATAAATTCAACGGAAATAAATTCAATAGAAATAACAAAAAAACACGTCCATACTACAGCAAATAGAAACAAAAAAAAACAAAAATAATTAAAATAAGCCATGGCAGCTAAGAGATGACCAGTCCCAACTGACAGCGCATCTATCATCATCCGCTTCTGTTTCATTCTCAGTTTGTTTATTAGCTCAATTGTTTACAGTACCTAATAAGTGATCAACAATACCGATTAAACGTGAGTCGCCGTGGGTCGATCAGGTAAAAGCCTTTCTCGCCAGCCTCCGTGTCAGTGGCCACCTCGATCCCTCTGCACGTTGGTGTGCGCAGGAGAAAGGCGTCGTTAGTGAAATTTTACTACAATGTGCGTTTTGGCGAAATGATTCGGTTTGACTAGTTTACGTGGGAATTTTTCGTGTTATTTTGATCTTGTTCTGAGATGCCCCGGAAGTGAAATTGGTGAAATTTTTGGGGAAGCGAAAGGGTTGCTTATTGTTCTGTGTTCGATTATTTTGTTTCAAAAACTTCCGATCTTGTTGATTTGGTTAATGACTTGAAAATTGCATAGAATTACCTAATTAATTATGTATAATGTCAAGGCTAAAATAACATGGAAAGAATTTAACTAAAGTACTTATTTCGTTGAAAACAATTAGAAAAGTGTTTAGCTTAATGTAATATTTAGACGTGTTCTACTAATTATTGTTAAGTTTATATATATACATTCACTAGAAGAAATTGCTTTAGGTACAATGAAATGCCAACAATTTCCGGCAATTCCTAGTTCAAGTATTTTATAACGGCTGATTTATAATTGGAAAGCAAGAGTATCCTTGCAGGCTACCGTTAAGTTGACTATTACTGTCCCGTTATACAACGAGCCGTTCCTCCGCGCCTCACGAAACCGGAAAGTTCGCGGCCTGCTCGGGATTAAACGTCACTCAGAACAGAATAGAATAGCAATGTCTGAATAATGAACAGGTAGGTGTGTTTACATATGGTATGGTGGTTGACAAATGTAACACAGGCAACAAAAAATATGAAACAAATAAATTAAAAAAAATACTTAATTTTCCAAATCATGTTTTCTCTGCAAGTTTAAATTCAAGAAGAATTTTTGCCATGTTGTTTTCAGCACTTGTCCGGCGTGCAGAACTGCTATGGCCATCTTTCGGTAAGTAGCCGAACTAAAGAGTTTATGTTCGTAAACCTACTCGCCAATAGATGGCTCTAAAAAGTTCTTCAGAGTTGGTCTAGATGGCGCTGATTATAATGAATTTGGTTGCTACTGATGCAACATAACTTAGTTATTTAAGCCTTTTTAAGAATTTTTGGCTTGCAAAACATTTGCTCTAATATTCCGACTAATATTAAGCTACCGATTTTCCAAGTTGCCTGTGGTTCACAGCCTGTTTTATTATACAATGTTTTAATGCAAAATATATTGCTGCCATGTTTTAATGCAAAATATAAACTGTCCAAGCTTTTGACCCAACTGTCTATCGAGAGCTTTAATAGAATAGAATAGAATAAAATATATTTTGCATTAAAACATTGTACAATAATGGTCTTATTGGTAGTTATGATCTACATGTCCATGGCGAGACGTTTTAATTATGAACCTAGCATCAATTATATGAGTGTAGTTAAAAAGTCATTATATTTACCTAAATACTATTTTAAAAATATAATTCTAAAAATTTTACTGTCTTTATACAGTTTTAAATCTAAGCAATATCCAATTAAATATCAGTAAATCTGTAACAACATTTATCACTTACTTTTTTATCACAGATTCTTTTGCACTATATACCAGTTGCACGTAAGTCCATTTAATTACCCATTAAAATTAATGCTGTCACTTTCTGATACTTTTAACACTAACACTTATAACACCGGATGGATGAAATGGCGGCAGGTCACGGGAACAATCTGCGACTCCCACATTCCTCTTAAACTTAAGGGGAAGATATATAAAACAATGATTAGACCCGCTGTCTAGTATGGATCAGAATGTTGGGCAACAAAAGGGATGAATGAAAGGCAATTGCATGTAGCTGAGATGAGAATGCTAAGAGGAATTTGTGGTGTGACAAAAATGGATAGAATAAGAAATGAGTACATAAGAGGAAGTCTGAAAGTGGCACCGGTGACTGAAAAGTTGTGCGGAAATCGGTTGTCATGTATTGCGGAGGAATGAGGAAAATGTCGTGAGGAAAGTTTTGAGTATGCATGTCAATGGCTATAAGAGTAGGGGAAGACCAAAGAAACGATGGATGGACTGTGTGAAAGATGATATGGCTAGAAAGAGAGTGACTACCGAGATGACGACTAATAAAGAAGTATGGAAGAAAGGGACATGTTGCGCCGACCCCAAATCAATTGGGATAAGGGCAGGAGAATGATGATGATGACTTTGTGATACTTTTAATCGGGAATTAAATTTAATGGACTTACGTGCAACTAGCGGCGGTGAGTTGCACAAAACCAACATTAGTCTATCGGAGACTTTAAATTGATGCTGTCACTTCCTTTTTTGATACGAAATATAAGGGATGACATGAATTTAAAGTCTCCGTTAAACTCATGTTGGTTTTGTGCAACTCAACGAGTGTTACTTATGAGCCATTTATGTAATATAGATTTAAAATATTTCAGAGGACGTCCCCTAATATCTTGTGTGATATTGTTAAAAAATTAAACTGCTGGGTTTTTTATTTGGTCTGAGTGTTGTGATAAAACAATTGTTATGGCATAATGTACTTTATGGAATGAAATGGAAATAGTCTAATGGAAGTTTGTTGTTACATAAACCTGCATGCCTTTGAACCAGTTCTTTCTGATCCCTACGGATTATGCTCGGCGACAAATAAGTTAATATTACAACTCTTTACGTATATGCCATAAAAAAGTAATCTTTTCAGATCCTCACAGAGTGATGCAAATGTATTAACTGAACAAGTAATGTTACAAACAACATAATATTCAGCCTCAGTGACTATTTACAGTCCATAATTTAAATAATAATCAACTTACGACTTGACCGGCATTTTAGTGTTTTTATGCAATACTTGACCGATTTCTACGTTTCCTTGTTTGCACGAGCATTGCATGTATGGCATCAGCTACTTTGTGTGTTTTACGCAAATAAAGTATGAAAGGTGAGTGATATTAGCATTTATTTGAACTACTCTATGTAAATCTTGCACGGAGTATCAATTTGAAGAGACAACGACTTATGTTCGTAATTAGCTATAGGCTGGTTATCAATTCGTGTTTGAAACTTGCTATAATTCGTCGTGAAAGGGAAGCCTAGCCGTATATTAATTAGTCCTAGTGTCATTCATATTTTGAAGTCTTCAGTAATTGAAAACTCAGTCATATTAATTTGTAAATGCTGGAGTCGAATCGGAATTTAAGTGGTATAGGTACCTACCAAGTATATGATTAAAAAATCTTCAAATCCCAAATTCTCTGAGGTCATGTTTTATGGTCTGCTAATATCTTTATAGCCAAAAATGTAACAGTCATAAAAATTGGTATTTAGACCGATCTATATAAACAGACCGGTGCGTGGGGTGATTGCGTAAGACATAAATAAGTTGGCAATGGATCGCAATGGGTTTAATTGTGACAGTTGACCCACGTCCATTGCGTTATTTAAGTTGTTGAGCAGACGAATTTTTCAAACCTATGAAGCAATCAAATCATTTATTTCAGATAAAATATCCATAGGGTGCTGAACTGCCCAATATTTATTGATTTATTCTAATTTGTTGAACTATATAAAAAATTAAAAAATCATTCTGCCTAGCCTTTTCCCAACTATGTTGAGGTCGGCTTCCAGTCTAACCGGATGCAGCTAAATACCAGTATTTTACATGGAGTGACTGCCTATCTGGCCTCCACTCCCTAGTTGCTGGGTAACACGATACCCCTTTTCGGACTTTTGGGCGTCTGACTACCCGTAACGACTGTACTCTCTCTGGATCTACGAATGACAGCGGAAATGCTTTCTGAGGCACGGAGGGGTCTCGATACGTTATGGATGGTCACCCATCCACGAATCGCTTAACCTTCGATCGGCCCGATTTTAGCCACGAGCCACTCTATAACTTTTATAATTATCTTAGCAGCGAGCCCCTCTATAACTTTTATCGATATTTTAGTCACGAGCCCCTCTATAAATATCTTTTATAATTATCTTAGCCACGAGCCCCTCTATAACTTTTATCGATATTTTAGCCACGAGCCCCTCTATAACTATATTTATAAACTGTTACGGATTTTAATTACCTACCTACCTAACTTAACAGTTTTTACTTGTTTGACGAGAAATTAATTTTAATTTTTTAAGTTCTAAAATGTTAACTATTTATTACTTTTGCGATAAACGTACCTATTAATTGTACTGGTAGTGTATGGTCTTTTATCGTATTCGTACCTAATCAAAATGAAAGAAAACAGAACAAATTCTTGAAAACGCTAACTAAAGTCATGCAGTCTGTCATTGCTTTATTTTTAATTATTTTTGCTTATTATAAAATTTACTATACAATTTTATTTTAGGTGCATCGTCTTCACATAGAATTAATGTACCTAATGTAGGTACCTATACAAAATATTCTAAAACATTTTAAAAGAGTAAGTGTAGTTTCTTGCCCATTCTTCTCCTTACGAAACTACGTTTTGGAAGGGGCGACTAAAATCAATCCTATTTTTCTGTAAATATTGACGTTCAAAAATGCCTTTTATGCGCATATTTGAAATAAATAATTTGACTTTGACTTTGCAGGCTACCTTGACGCGCGTTTTGCGTGTACTGCTCGACGACTATGTAGACTTGTAGTCTTCGACTTATATATGTTACGGCTAATACCCGAAGTGCGGCTACACCTAGTTTTAGCCGGTTAGAATTATAGGTCCAGACAATCCCTGTTGGATAAAACCAATTTACCAACAATAGAGGGGATCTGGCGCTCGGCGGCCGCTGCCGCGGCACGCTCGCTTCGTTCGCTCGCCTTCGCTTGTTAATGGTTACTGTTCTAACCTAACCTAACCCAAATGATTTTACCCGAAAACAATCGGCTCGTACTAGGTTTAACCAATAGTAAGTGGCTACACCTAGTTCTAACCGGCTAAAACTAGGTGTAGCCGCACTTCGGGTATTAGCCGTAACATATATATGTTTATTTATTTAACAGACCACAAAAGGTCCACAATACTTAAAAGATGTTAGCAACAATATGTCTTTTAACCTATGTTAGTACTTATATCCTATGATTTTAGTAACTTAGTCGTAAAGCAGTGGACTACTGGCTACTCTTTAAACCTTCCAGCTATCTGCCCTGAAACAAGTGATTATGTTTGCATCCAACCTTCATCATAACGTTCAGTACCTATCGAATGAATGAGCGAATTGTAACGGGTGAACACTACAGCAGTAGGTGACCGAAAGAATACACAAGTGCGTAATCGAGAAATCGGTAAGAGAAAGATCGATACTCTCGCCAAAGTCAAGTCCATTTAGTGTTACGCAAACGGGCACAGCGCCTCGCTCCGATTTTATTGCAATGGTACGTCACTGTGGCTGGCCAAAAAACCGGCCAAGTGCGTGTTGGACCACGCACAATGAAGGGTTCCGTAGTTAGGATGAATTTAAGGCTCTTTCAAACACACGCGATATCGCGGGCGCGACATGCACCGACAAAGGAATTGTCTTTGTCGGTGCCTGTCGCGCCCGCGATATCGCGTGAGTGTGTAAGAGCCTTTATCCCTAAAACAAACTTAAAATTGTAGTTGAAAAACATGTTCTCCCATACATCGATATACGCCACGGACAATTTTCCAACTGAAAATTTAAGTTTGTAATCGCAAAAAAATGTTTTTTTTAATGTGCTACAAACTAACAATTTTCGGACTTTTTCCTTTACTTGTGCTGTAAGAACTTGCCTGTTGCCAAATTTCATGATTCTATTCAACGGGAGGTACTCTATAGGTTTTGATTTATGTGCGAGATATTCGCATTTTTTTTTATGTGATAAAAATACAAATTCACAATTTTAGGACTTTTTTTCCTATACTTATGCTGTAAGATCTTGCTTCTTGCCAAATTTCATGATTCTAGGTCAACGGAAAGTACCCTATCTATACTTAGGTTTTGATTTATTTGCGAGTATCGAAATATGTCGCAATAATGTCGCTTATATCGCCGTATTTTTTATTGCGTTGACTTGGAAGCTTGATTTTTTTAGAGCTTCAAGGGACCATAGACTTACGTATTTGATATTAATTTCAACTTGATACCTCTACGCGTTCCTGAGAAAAATGGTCTTGACAGACTGACAGACAGACAGACAGATGGACAACGAAGTGATCCTATAAGGGTTCCGTTTTTTCATTTTGAGGTACGGAACCCTAAAAATAAGAAAAACTGACACATAACTCCTTGCTCTTTCCGAGTTATAAATAAAATAATTAATTTGTCTACATAATGTCAACCAAGTCAAATTCTAGGTTACCTAGAACGAGTCAAAATTTGAATTTGTATCGATTTTGATTTTGTAATAAGCGATTAATTTTTAGCTCTCGAATTCGATTATGTCTGGGTTTACGCCAACTCGTTTTACATTTTATAATTGGTTTTAGTACTATTAGTTCTGTCTATTTTATTTTTAACTTTTATATGTAGTTAATCTATTGATGTTTTTTTTAATGATTCACCGACCCATTAATTTTATTTTCTGGTAGCAAAATATTCAAATGTATTCTCAAAAAACCGGCCAAGAACGTGTCGGACCACGGACGGTTCCGTAGTTGGGATGACTTTATCCCAAAAACAAACTTAACATTGTAGTTGAAAAACATGCATCTATATACGTCACGGTCAATTCTCCAACTGCAAATGTAATTTGGTCGACTTTTACTCGTTAACTTGTAAAGTCTGCTTATCTGTGATAGTTTTCCTTTTAATTTCGGTATAATAATATGTACTACTTACTGCCATGAATTTTTTCACTTATCCAGAAACAACCATTTAAGGCTCTTACAGACTCACGCGACATCGCGGGCGCGACGCGACACGAGTAGGACAATTTCTTTGTCGGTGCCTGTCGCGCCCGCGTGAGTCTGTAAGCGCCTTTAGCTGGGAGACACACACACACACAATTGAATTTGCATTTTAAAGCTTAATATTACGCAAACGCATTCCTAAATAGAAAAATAGTCTTCACACGCCCCCAATATTTTTGAACGGCCTATCCAACAACACCCCACATCGCGGAATAAACGACAAAAAAATCATCCCCACATTTGTCGCCGTGACTAGTACTTAGAGTCTCTGAGCTAAGCTGGGGACAGACAGACAGACAGATGAACACACACACAATATGACGAAACTATAAGGGTTCAAAAAAAATATATTTATAATTACCAATTATAATAATAATATATGTATAATTTAAATAAATATTAATGTTTAAATCCAATAATGAGTGGTAAAAATTATATGTACACAATTACTTATCAGCCTACCTACCTACACAAAACGAAAGAGTAGCTTAATATTACAATTGTTAACAAATATCTATAATAGCCCTCCTCCTAATTTTTATGTTGTTATGCCCGACAGCGCCCAAAATGCTCCAAAACGAATGTATGTCTTTATGTACCTACCACCTAAGTTCACATTGTGGAATGCAATAAACGTATTGAGTATTGAGTATTGTTGATATGTTGACAACAGAACCCTAAAAAGTAATCTTTTTATCAAAATGACAGCCGAAAATTGAAAAAAATAAATAAATTACCATTAGTATTTAAATTAACATTAATTCAGAAGAATGCTAAGCGTTCACTGTTATCAATCACACAATAGACCGCACAAACATCAGAGACATAAAAAAAATGGTCTTCATCAATACCTATCAATCATCATCCACAGCCCTACTTCACCCTGATCAGCAGCCTTTCCTCTTCTTTCTCTTGCCAATCCCCACGCTCCTGTGCCAGCCTCATCCAGGTTCTTCCCGCGATGGTAACAATGTCGTCCGCCCGTCTCCCCAAAAATGGTCCTTACGATTGCCAAATGTTTGGTCCATAATCCCAGCAACACTTAATACGTAACCTGGGTCCCAGGACTTTATTGTTTATAGAATGTGCTACAGTAAGAGCACAATGTCGGATAGTTAGAAACTTTCGTGCTCGTAATTGGATCTCGTTACCCACTATCTGTCTAGAGATATGTTTTATGTCGTTAACTGCCACTATAACTATCATTACACGCAATATTTACTTGGTCACTGCTAGTAAACTCTAAACGGTAAGCAGACGTGGCTTCTCTAAAATCGGTTCTCTTTTAGGTATAATCGTTCTATATGAGCCTCAGAAACCACGTTAAGCGGTCCCGGCTGTCATTCGAGGATCATTGACAGTCGTTTCGAGATCGAGTCGTTCCAGAAGCCCGGAAGTCTGACAACAAGTCTTACCACGGGGTATCGTATTACCCAGTTACTGTGTTTCGGAGGTGAGATAGGCAGTTGCTCCACGTAAAATACTGGTATTCAGCTGCATCCGGTAAGACTGGAAGCCGACCCCAACATATTTGGGAAAAGGCTAGGCAAATTATGGTTATAGGCAGCTTTCTTAGCAGTCTTTAAAAGGCTCCGGACTGGGGTAGGCCGAAACAAGAAAAACCTGTTCAGGTGGAGGTTCCTCCGACGACTCCGCCTTGGAGTGTAAATGTGGTGCTGTTCCACAAACAATGGGACACTTAATATCGTGTCGCCTGCACGTTACAGGAACACGTAGCCGAATTCTGGGCCGGTTGCCATCGAAACGTTGACGATTTTAATGTACCTATAAACATTCAGCTGTATCCCTTTAGAGTTAGACTGACCGTCTAGACAG
Source organism: Tiliacea citrago (assembly GCA_963921375.1). Classification (NCBI taxonomy): domain Eukaryota; kingdom Metazoa; phylum Arthropoda; class Insecta; order Lepidoptera; family Noctuidae; genus Tiliacea; species Tiliacea citrago. The sequence continues at coordinate 16,531,851 of OY992800.1, read as the reverse complement.
ATTATGAGACCTTATCAATCCATGGTTTGGTGAAAACCATGGTGAAATATAGGCCAAGAACGGGCTAATTCATTTAAAAAGGGTATAGGTTTATAAAGGTAAAGCTGCGATGTATATTATGTCATGAAGGAATATTATGAGCCTATGAGTTTTAATTTATTCTGCCAATACGTACACTTCTCGGCGAAAGCATTCCCGCTTGTTCAGTCACATTTTTTAACATTCTGTATTTTCCGGCGCCAACTTTTTTTTTGTGATTGGGGTATATTTTCAAAAGGGGATAAGACCGGGAGTGTGGTATTTTTACCTCACTAAAACCACCCCGGTGCTGACCATCTGCACTTGGAAAGGGGCACTGTTACCTCTCAAAAGACCGATTCACAACTTCCTCTATGCAACGCCTCTTAAGGCACATCCCTGGGGAGACTAAAGGTGTCTCTCCGAAACCTAACTGCGCAAGTGTGCAAGGCGCCACCTAGCAGCACGAGATACAGCTTATATCTTCAAAATTGCACAGGTTTAAACTTCTACTTATGCACATTTTAGTTCTCTCACTTATCCAATAGGAAGTAACAGCTTTAAATTTATTTGAATAATATTATTAGTAAATGTTGTTGTAAAATATACTACATATTTGTTACATTAATTTTGACATGATTTCTATCGTAAGTATTGAGATTTAATATGTTGTAAGTAAGAACACATATTTTGAAATACGTAATTTACACACACTTTGAAAATCTGCGTTGTTACAAATTAATCAAAAGTTCGCTCTATAAGTATAAATCTTACAAGGTATATTTAAGTGGGACCGCGTATCGGCAAGCGTAGTGCCGATACGCCGCTAACTAGATGGACCGACGACCTTAAAAAGGTGGCTGGGACAGACTGGATGCGGAAGGCGGAGGACAGGGTGTTGTGGCGCAGCCTAGGAAAGGCCTATGTCTAGCAGTGGACTGCTATCGGCTGAGTTGATTGATTGATATTTAGGGGAAGAATGAGCGTTGTCAGACCAATAGCCAGGTGGGTGGAAGGCCTACAGAAGATCGCGGGAAGACCTGGATGAGACTCGCACATACCAGGGAAGCATGGCACAAAAGGGAGGACGCCTATACTCAGCAGTGGGTGGAACAAGGCTGCCGATGATGATGATGATGATGATTTCAAATATATTATGATTTAAATTTATTATATTTATGTCAGAGCCATTTATAATCTACGTCGTCGCGAATCGTTTAGGGAACTATACACATCAAAAGTGTCTAGGGATCAAGTTCATATATAACTATAAAAAATTATCGAAGAGCTAGTGAGTAACAAATAGTCCAAACTTCCAAAGAGCTATTGACTATTGAGCGAGCCGAACCGTCTCCTTCGACGTGCGTGCGGCGTGAGTCAAATGAGTTAATAGTCGGCGTCTGAGTCACTGAGCTATAGAAGAGCTAGTGAGTAACAAAGAGTCCAAACGTCAAGAGCTATTGAATATTATTTTTAGGAAATCTAGTCTTCCAGACTGGTTTTTTACTTTAATCCTATAGTTACGTTAACAACATATACCTATATTGATTAAAAATTAAGTAAAATTGCAATTTTTGCAAATTGTGGGAAGTTAACCTAAGATAATGTCGTCAATTAAATGGCAAAAAAGGCAAAAATAAGGATTAAAAAAAAAAATTAAGATAAAATGAAACATAAAGCTAAGCATTGAGGTAGCACCTGATCCAAACACAACGCCAGTCTTAAAGAAGAAAAAAGAAATAAATACTCCGCGGCCTTCGGGAACGCAGACCCACATCACGTAAACGATTTCGGATGGTTTGGTTTGGTCGCTTATCAGCAAGCCTGAAGAGCTGTGGAGCCTAGTAGCCAATATCATGGCAATCATGGTACGATTCAGTTGAGCAGTATTTTGGATGTACCGGTCTTGTCTGCGAGTGGCGATGCGAGATCGTCCTCCATGTCGCTCGGCCACGCTGCCCGTGATACGATAGCGTGTCCAGGGCCTCAAGTCTGCTATTACAATAGTGTCAGAATGGTCGATCATTGATTTCATAATTGTTGATTTTGACAAGTTTGGTAATCTACTATTATAATGGCGTCATTATACTTTCCGATGGTCGGCCACTGACACTACATTGAAAGAAATTGCATATATTGGTAATCTCGTACATAATGACAAATGAATGACATTTCTACTAATGGGTTTTATAATAATGGCAATACGACAATGCCATTATAACAACACAATTATATTACGAGAACATTCACCGACCAATGATCGAACATTATGAATTTACCAGATTACGAACTTTTAGCAAAATGACAATGGCATGACAATGGGATCGTGTTGGAATAACTGAATTTTATTGAAATAAAAATAGCAGACTAGGGCCCCAGAGCGAGTGTAGTGCCAAGAGCGACAGCCACAGTACGTTGCCTGGAACCGATCCATGTGTAATTTAAAACCAACAGACAGCTGCGTTCCGTACTTTAAGAAATTTAAGATTTTAACGTTACCAGCTATTTAGATACTGGAAACTACATTGTTTGTAAAATCAAATCCGCATTTATATACTAAATTGTCAGCAGTTAAGAAGACCCCAATCAATAAAAAAAAATAAAAATCAATTATGTCATGTGCGACAAAATGCAATACATCATTAATGGAAAAGAGCTTCTTTGGTGTTGCTCCCATAATTTATAATAAAATACCCGATGTCATTAGAAGTATGCCATTAAGTATTTTTATAAATTGAAATGTTACTATGCCTTAGGTATATGATTACTTAAATGATAAAGCACTGTAACTACTGTACCTATTAATAATCCAATGTATTGCATGCATGTACTTCTTTTGTTTTGATGTTTTTGTTTGTTTTTTTGTGGTGAATTTTTTTTGGACTTATTTTATATAATTTTCACTGATATTTGTATGTCATCAATGACAAAACATAATGCAACATAATATGATTGGTTTATAAGACCTTGACCTTGAACCAATGTTTGACAAATAAATAATTCTGATTCTGAATCTGGAACCAGCTTGCAACATTCCGACGGCTCTCATCATCTCTTCTCGTGTTAAATGATGTCGTCGCTCCATATCGATGCAATTTTTTTCAGTTCTGATGCAGTAATTGTAATGGTTTTGTAAAAACGCTATTACACACTTTTATAGGAATTCAAATTGACAGCTGATTTTTCTATTTTTAATCAAAATTTTAATACTAGAAATAAAGATAAAATAGATTATCTAAAGTAGTTATATCTTTTGTGGGGGGACTGTGTTAATCTTCCAACAAAATACCTTGTGATAATTGCAATTAAATGAAAGAAAATTTTAAACACAATAAAAGTACACTTTGTAAACAAGCTTATTACAAATTAGAGAATTATATCCAAGTTAAGAATGCTTGGAAACATGCTTGACCAGCTCCATACACAATCTGCAGCTCCACGAGTCTAGACAAAATCAAACTGATTGCTATTTTAATTGTATAATTTATTATTTTTGACATTGATTTTACATTCTGTGATTACCTTAACTCACAAACTGACTTATTATTTTAATTTTTTTAGGAAAACATAATATACATTTACGATGTTTGTAAATATGTGAGCACCATGTATCTATCTCATAATTAAATTATCTATCATTGCTTGTTTTTTAATTATTTTTACCTACTTAAAGTAATTTTATTCTAGGTGCGCATCGTTTCCACATAATTATACTTATTGTATAATTAATGTACTTGAACAAAATATTGTAAAACTTTGTTAATTAAAAAGAGTAGGTAACGGTCGAGTTTCTTGCCCATTCTTCATTCATTCAAATAAATAATTTGACTTTGATTTTATGATACAGGGTTTACTAACTACCTACATTTCAGCAAAATAAAAACTGACGAAAACGGTGATAAATTAATGCTGATGGAAGGAGACAGATGAAAACCAAATAAAAAATTGACGGATTTTGTGAGGGATACAATATGGCCGGTCTGAACATAGGCTTTCCGAACTTTCGCGTATGTTCTCTCACTCACACTCGCCTCCTGTCACCATTTGGTTTCTAAAAAGTGTTAATGCGCAGCCTTCTGCGCAAAGTTCGGGCCGGCCATGTTTCGTCGGGCATATTGTACAGTCAGTGACCTGCATAACCTGAGCCATCTTCCATTCTTGTTCTTTGTAAGAGGCTCTCTTAAAGAGGGGTTAGGTAATGCTGGTCATTGACTGTACATATCTTGTATAATATATAAAAGGAAAGCGTGACGAAGTTTCTATATGACAATTATAATACTTTTTGGTTAAGCAAATGCAGAGTTTTCACACATGTTACGCCATTAAAATTTGTACGTAACAAAAAATTAGCCGCAAAGGTACCTACGTACACGTGCAGCCCTGAGAGCGTGTTATCCAATAACATCATCTTTGGCCCCTTTACTTAATGACTCAACACTTTCGGACATTCATATTTATTTTATATTCCGTGGCTAACTTACCTGCATTGTTATTTATTATTATGCATCGATGGTGTAAAGAGATAAGTGCATATATACTGTTTTACACGATCCGTTTTGATGTGTTCAGGTACTTTGTGCAGTTACGACTTCCGTTTTACTTTTATATACTTTCCTTTGAAGATCTATGTCCTGCAGTGGGCTGTGATAGTCTGAGTTGATTGATTGTGGCTGGTACAGATGCCTGATTAAGACCCTGGTTTTCTGCTGGGGTCTTTCTACTGGCTTAAAAGACATCTTTGCTTTAAAAACCTCAAAACGAAATCTGCGCTCATCGATCACTAATTTATGATCAATGTCTGATCGGGAAATTGTAAGAATTTCCTTAAAAGTATTTTTAATACCTACGACAAAACTTTTTTATCAGTTAGGTCTATTTTAACTTTAACACTATTTCTACGCACTGTTTTATACGTCAGAATTTTCCATTTTCTTTTAGATAGACTGGCTAGCCTTCATAAATGATTTAAATTAATTAATTTATTGCGTGTAAGGCGCTGTCTGGTAGTTGCTTTACTAACGTGATGTCTACACTCCATACTATCATCTATATTGTGATTTTTCCTCGGGCAGGAAAGCGCTAATTAATCTAATTAGGGTGTCTGATGTTCTAGTAACTAAAATGGCGAAGAACGCAAATATTTACAGTGAAAGTTTAAACAGCGCTTAAAATAAATCAAATAAACGATAAAAAAAAAAAAAAAACTTGTTCAATACTATTCTAGTGCTGTCGCAGTGTAAAGAAGACGTTTATCATTTACTCACATAAAAAAAAAAAACTTTTTTAGTATTACCTATGATAAATGACCACCGTTTGAATATTATCTAAATATCTAGTAGCTAATACGATGTATTTTTACATGTGTTGGTCATTTGTAAAAAATTTGGCGCATAGTTTTTCGAAATTGGAACGCAGTTCTTTATCGCGGCTTGCCGCAGGGATGAATGCTAGAAATCGTCACGGCATTATGCCAGTTTCAAGTTTCAAGTGTCAAAAGTTTTTGTTTTAAATCATACGTGAGAAGGAACTTCGTTCCTGACGGGGTCCCCCGACCGCACATGTGTTTTTGAAGTGAAAACTTTTTTATGCGCGTTGAGGACTTTTTGGGTGAACAAAAATCATGGAATTCGCCTCATCGTCACCGAACGCTTTCCATGAGGTATTATACAGCGTGAGTTTAATGACCCGCGATAGACACTAATAGACAGATTGCGTATTAACCAATCAACACAGCCTATCGCAGTCCTCTGTTGGACATAAGCATCTTCCTACTTGCACCACAAGAAGTTCACCGAATTCGTATGAATTTGACTAATTCTATTTATATACAGGGTTATTGGTAAAACACCAACAACCTCTTAAGGGGTCATTGTACTCATCATTATGAACAACTTTTATTATGGGACCAAACCCGAAATCGCGAAAACAAATCTGCTCTCTACATAAATCTAAGGAACAGCTGATTTTTTTTCGCGATTTCAGTTTTACTCATATAGTAAAAGTTGTTCATAATGATGAGTACAATGACCCCTTAAGATGTTGTTGGTGTTTTACCAATAGCCCTGTATATTAGCCTTTTTTTTTTGGTGTCAAATTATCAAATAACTTCTCCCGCTCTGGGTGGAGCGGAAGGGCGTGTCAGACTTTTACTGACTAAAACCCACCCGGGTATCTTCATTTGCCTGTGTGCCAGGGCCACGTTATCCCTTTCGGACAAACTCGCAACCCTGGCAGGCATTGGCCCTAATGGGGGTCCGTCAATACGTGCTGACGCGCGTGGAACACAACGCGCCGTCTACCCGGGCCTGGTCCTTATCGGGCGGCGAGCTTCCTATCGCTCACCGTCCGCCTACGGTGGCCGGAAATCGGCTTGCGACTCCCGACGCCCGGGGCGTGTCAAAATCAAAATCAAAAGTCATTTATTCAAACTAGGCTGAGAATCAGCACTTTTCGAACGTCAAAAATTACATAAGACAGTCCCCCAAAAACGCCCACCCTTCACCACTTCCTAGTGCTTTAGCTGGGAAGAAGAAGTGGCGCAACAAACTCCCCAGCAGCACAGCTGTCTGTTCAGATATAAAACTTGAATCTATACAATAAAATGTAAAAGAATTTGCATTACGCAACACAACATTAGATTATTTGCTTTATGTTAGCTAGTACACGCCACTATACCAAAAAAAAAACATAAAAATCGTCGAAAACTATACTCAAGCAGAAATAACGTAAACAGAACGTACCTAAATAAAAGCCTCCAGGCATAATGGGCGTGCCCGCCCACACAAAGCTATAGCTGCAACTCGAAGTCAAAAATGATAAACTAGCACCATCGTAGTAAAATAAAAAACAGTTAATCATTAATAACAATAATAAAACCATGGTCAGCAAGATGACCAGTCACCACAAGCAGCACCCGTTCACGAGCATAACGCAAAGATCAGCCATCACCCCCCTCGCCATATTTGAGGGAAGGAGGCAACCCGACCCCCGACACTACCGCAAGCAGTGACATCTAAGGGAGCATGACGAACTTGCTGCCGGTTGCTCAGGCAAGAATAATATAATCAATTGTCTAGGTCGCTAGCTAACCACTTATTGCAATACAACTCATAAAAAAAACATTTTCATGAGTATATTATGTCACTTAATAAATAAAAATAAATTGACTTAGACAGTCAAATAAAAATAAACAATTATATGAACTCATATAACCTGTCAGTAGGTACGCTAATTCTGGAGAAAGAACATGAACATTGTCTTGAGTTAATCACAGCGACCAACTATTCTTATCGTTTAAGTAGTCATTGATAGAATAGTATGCCTTTGAACAAAGATTGGATTTAACTTTAACTTTAAACGCATTAAAAGGCAAATCTAACAAAGAAGAGGGTAGCTTGTTATAAAAAGTTATACCAAGTCCAACAAATGAGTTATGAACCTTATGAAGCCGGTGAAAAGGAGCACGTAATTTATCCTTATTTCTGGTGTTAATATTGTGAATATCACTGTTTTTAGTGTATAAGTGTATATTTTGCCTAACATATAAGATGTTGGCGAAGATGAATTGTGATGCCGCCGTGAGTAAAACTCTGGCACCCAGCTGGTAAATTGCTCGAACAGCTCGTTTTTTGAGTACAAAAATATTTTGAACGTCAGCTGCTTTACCCCACAGCAGAATACAGTAGGACATAACGCTATGAAAATAACTAAAATAGACTAATCGGGCTGTATCAACGTCAGTGTATTGTCTTACTTTCCTGACGGCGAATGCGGCCGAACTGAGCCTTCCCGCTAGGCTTGATATATGAGGTCCCCACTGAAGTTTGGCATCTACTGTTATACCCAGAAACACTGCCGAGTCTACAGTTTCAAGCACCTCTTTATCTAAAACGATGTTGGGACCTAAATTTCTAACATTCGGTACGGCAAACTTTATACATTTCGTTTTCTTGGCATTGAGAACTAAATTATTTGTCGTAAACCAATCCGTAACCATTGAGAGTGCAATGTTTACGTCGTCAAAATCTTGTCTATTCCGGTCAACTTTAAAAATAAGAGAGGTATCATCTGCAAACAGTACAACGTCACAGACACCCTTTATATAGAATGGTAAATCGTTAATATACACTAAGAATAAGAATGGGCCTAGAATTGAGCCTTGAGGTACACCTAACTGAACTGGTAGCTCGGAAGATTTCACACTATCAACATCTACACATTGGAACCTATTATACAAATAAGAATTTATTACTTTAAGAGCTTCATTTTGGACGCCGTAATGATGTAGTTTACGCAAAAGAGTGTCATGGTGCACGCAATCAAAGGCTTTGGAGAGATCACAGAAAACTCCAATAGCATTTTGCGAGTTCTCCCATGCGTTAAATATGTGTTTCAGCAGTGCAACACCCGCATCTGTAGTCGAACGACCTTTTGTGAAGCCATATTGTTCATTGTGAAGGAGGCTGTTTATATTAAAATGTCTTAGCAACTGCTTGAGTATTAACTTTTCAAATATTTTGCTAAATGCAGGTAAGATAGAAATAGGCCTGAAATTGCCAACGTCATTTTTATTACCTGATTTAAATAAAGGTATGACTTTACTACTCTTCATAAGGTCAGGAAAAGTTCCTAAATCAACACATTTATTAAAAGTAACAGCTAGATAGGGGGCTACGATGTCTATTATATTACTTAATAGTTTAATGGAGATGCCCCAGTAATCACCAGTGTTTTTAGATTTAAGTGTGATAAAAACATTAACTACATCATGAGGTGTTACATGTTCGAAGCTAAATAAACGACTACATTTAGGCACACTACTATGCAAAAGATTTTCAGCTTTAGACAGGGATGAATTTAAGGAGCGAGTCGTAGTTATAGGTATGTTGGCAAAAAACTCATTGAATGCTTCAGCTACGTCAGCTGCATTATTAACTAATTTGTTTTCGACCATAATTTCTAATTGTTTTTCTTGTTTAACAGACTTACCAGTTTCATTGTTAATAATTTTCCAAGTGGTTTTTACTTTATTATTAGATTTTTTAATTGTATCGCTTAAAAACTTAGATTTAGCAAAAACACAAATCTTTTTAAATAATTTTGAATAATTTTTGACATACTCTAGAAAAGGAGTATCAAACCTGTATTTTTTCAAACCATATAACTCGTATAGTCTCGCTCTACTTTTATAAATACCTGGGGTAGCCCATTGATTAAAGCCAACGGAGGTACCATTAATGTTAATGGATTTGGTATATAAATATATAGAAAATATTAATATTAAAATCTCCACATAAAATTATACTTTTATTACTAGATTTTAACCTATTCAGTGAATCCTCCATTACTGATTCAAAACGAATAAAATCCCCAGAGGGGGGTCGATAAACGCAAATTATAACGTATCGCTCGAGTTCAACACAAGACAACTCAATAGTACGCTCGATGGAAAGATTAACTAAATCTAAGCGTTGTTTACATTTCAACATATTTGAAACAAGAACTAAAGATCCACCGCGAATAGCACTTTTCCTTACAAATGCACTTTGTACAGTAAAATTATTATCATTCATAAATACCACTTCATGTTCTTTCAACCAGTGTTCAGTCAAACATAAGACCTGAACATCATAGTTCTCCATAAATAAACTTAACTCTAGCTCTTTGCCAGACAGACCCTGCATATTTTGATGTACAACATTCAACATATGCGGCTGACCCGTTGTCGCACCTAATAGTTTAAACTACAAGGTGTATCAAAAGTAGTGTTAGTACCACTACTAACAGTAATCAATGGTACACTACAGGTACCAGTGTCACTATGTATATTGTATGCTAAAAGATTAGCAATATGTCTCCTACAACTAGGTGGCAAATACATTGTATAATTTGTCAGTTTGTAATCAGTAATAAATTGATTACAGTCAAAATATAAAATAGCGTCACTGTGACGACAAGTCCTATTATAAATTAACATATTTAAATTATAAATGTGCCTATTATGCTCATCAGACAAATAGTGAGAATAAGGCAAGGCACAAAAAATAAATTTACAACTATTTGTCTCATTGAGATGTAACATCAAATGGACACATTCAACTATGTCCTTTTTTGTTACAGTTAAACTATCCCCATATAATAAAATAACAGTTGAACTGGGGTTTATTTTTGTCAATTTAATAAAACTAATTAATTGGCTAATACTGGCACCGGGTAAACAATTATTAATTACATATTCCTACGGCGACTAGGGGCGTGAGGGCGCGAACCCTGCCTCTCCCTCACGCGTTCCGCCAACTCCTTCGCGAGCATTACTGCTTCGCAGAAGGAGGTGACGGCCTCCCATGCACTCTCGCTCCGAACCATGGCCTGAACCAGGGCCGGACGCGAGAGATCGCCGCCGCCGATCGCCTCCGTGAGGACACGGCGGTGGTGCTCCACCCAAGCAGGGCAGACCTCCACCGTATGCTCCACCGTGTCCTCCAGGCGATCCACACAGTTGTGACACCCGGGCGTTACCTCCCGCTTTATCCTGAACAGGAACCTCCCGAAACATCCGTGTTCGGTGAGGCCCTGCGTCAGGCGGAAGGTGAGGACGCCGTGGCGCCTCTCTAGCCACTCCTCAAAGAGGGGACTTATCGCCGCAATAGTGGCGTGCCCAGCGCTGGGTTGCGACAATCGCACTGTCCATGTCGCCATGAGATCCCGCCGGAGCTCTGTCCGCTGTGCCGTGATTTCTCGCGGCAGCGGAGTTTCGCCCCGGCGTTTCGCCTCCTCGCGACACTCCCAGATGTGCGCGAGGACTTTTGCCTCCAGATCCCATGGCGGTAGTCCGGCAAGGAGGCTCGCTGCCTCATGGGAGACCGTGCGGTTACCCCGTACCAGCCTTATGGCCATGACCCTTTGGGACGCGTTCAACCGCTGGGCTGGTCTCAGCCTCAGAGAACGCGCCCACACCGGTGCCCCGTAAAGAGCCATGGACCGCACGATCCCCGCGTAGAGCCTCCGGCAGGAGGCGTTTGGACCCCCCAGATTGGGCAGGAGCCGCTTTAAGGCAGCCCCGGCCCGCTCCAGTCTGGGAGCCAAACGTCGGAAGTGCTGGACGAAGTTCCACCGGCTGTCGAGGACGAGTCTCAGGTACTTCATTGTCGACTCGCGCCCTGACCCCGACCCTTACGCCGACGTGAACCCCTCCCGCCCTGTAATTAGCCTACCTTTGCATTCAATCGTATATGTATGGTGCCTACTAAGATTCATCAATCATTTCATTTATATTCTTATCAATGTTAGGTCACCAAAATATCGATTCACTGATATTATTTTTAGCTCAACATCTTTTTTATGATATACTTATCTATTAAATTTATAGCAATAGTTATTAATAAAATCGATAACATTGACAGGTTAGTTCAGATTCTATGTTGGTAATAGATATACCTATCTCTAAAGCAATTTTTCCTCTCTTGTGTTTAATTCCTTAAACTAATAAGCTTAGGCAATAATAATAATAATTTATCTTTATTTCAGACATACGTCCATGATTTTTTACAAAGATAGTGTTAGTAGGGATGTTAGTAGTACACACAAAAATAAATAATAAAATAATATTAATAATGAATAGTATTTTTTATTTTTTGTATTTTAAGTAAGTATTTTGCTTTCTCTTCTACTCTTACACACGTTGTCTACATATCTTTGCCTACTTTCCTATCGCAGGTATGCTGGAAGAGATTTCTTTAGAAATAAGGATCACCTTTGTACGTATTTTTCTGTTCCTTTTTTCTTGCCTGTTTATATGTGTGTACATAAACTGTTAAATAAATAAAAATAAAAAGGTGTTAGTAATTTGGTTAGTAAGTAAACAAAACAAGTGACACAATAATTACAAGTCTATTTCCTATTTTTGTGCAGGTGTACACTTTCCCAGTACACAGTACCTAAACGGACTATTAATTTTGCACGCTAACGTTCTGAGGACAGTGTTCGTGCTACCACGGACCCTGCTCATCATCGGTTTAAGTAATGGTCTTCACAAAAATATTTGATGAAAGTGTTTACTAAGTGTTTTTTGGTTTGTTTAAAGTGCATTAATCAATACTAATCTAACACGATATACGCTTTATTAAGGAAAACGCGACAGATGCATGCATAATTATACGTATAATTCACTGCTTGTCTGCGAATTTCAATGAGCCGGGTGGGCGTCATTTTATGTGCCCACGCGATTGAAGCGAGCATGTGACTTGGATTTATCTGTCAACAGCACGCTTCCCTTTATGAATTTATTATGTATCTGTATTAAGGGGCCGTGCACGAAATCGGCTGATTTTGATCAGTTTTGCTCATTGGTTGTGAGAAAGGGAAAAGAATTTAAACAAAATTATGTGTGATTTGAAAAGTCGAGTATTTTGTTTTGCTTGTGGCTGGAAGGGATTTTTGAAATAAATTACGTATTCATGGAAAATCACTAATATTAGCAACAAGTTTTCCCAAAAATGACGTGAGACTGACATCTTTTTACAAGAAACTACTTTTGATTTTGAACATAAAAATGTCATCGACATTATTATATGGTCTACTTGCATGTGGCTGAAGCACTATTTTTAACGTCGATACAAGATATAGCAGAAATTAATGTTGAAAAACCCTATTTTTTATTAAAAAACCCAGTTGGTAATGTATTTTTTGCTATAATTTAGCAAACCATATCAAGAAATTTTTAAAATCACACAATCGGCTTCAGCTGTCCTTAAGATAAAATCAAAATTTTATTTTATGATTATACAATATCTTCATTGAGTAAATTAAAGGCGATATAAACTATATTTTCGAGAGCGCAATAGTGATTAAGAGGAGTAGTACAAAAATGCGCGTAGAAGCATGGTTTCCTCGTTGAAATTTAATACTATACGTTAGTTCGTATAAATAATAATTACTTGGTAAAAACAGTTCGTTTTCTTTTCTAAAATAATTATAAATCGATTTTTAAATAATTTATTTATTTATTTACCAATAATCGTTCTCCTGATGCATGTTTAGGCAAAAACTCATGGAGAGCTGATTTGCCAGCTCTAATTTGCAGATTCTGTTGAATATAAACCATCAAAATATTTGTCTCATATTGAAAATATCCTATACTTTTATAATAATAGAATACTTACATTTGTGTTTTATGCCTTTTATATAAAGAAAAAACGAGTGGAAAAGGTTTGGAAACTAGTCTGAATTTGAAGTTCTACATCATTTTGAACTAGTTTTTATACCAAAATAATCACCAACATTTTCTTAAACAGTGGCACTTTTTTTTTCATTGCTTCTTTTATTTTTGATAAATAAAATAAAAGTAAGTACTATCGCGAAAAAAAATCAGCTGTTCCGTACATTTATGTTCTCATAACTCGTCAAAATGTAGGGAACAGCTGATTTTTTTTCTCGATTTCAGGTTTGGTCCCATAGTAAAAGTAGTTCATAATGATGAGTACAATGACCCCTTAACAGATTTTGTGTATGAATAGATACACCGTATATATTTCACCGTGCCACGATGTGTGCTCAATATCGCACGAATGCCTGTCGAGGACGGACCAATTGATTTCGATTTGTCGTGTCGATACTATCTTTGTGTAAATATAATATAAATATAGTGTAAATATACAAAAAATAAAATACCTAAGTTAGCGCAGCGCCGAAATGTAAGAGGACTCTTAAACTAAGTATTAACAGGTGCTGAGACTGACACGAATGGTTTAGCACCACGAAAACTGTAAATTTATAGTTTATAGGCCTCCCCCAATAAGAGGGGGAGGGGGGGGGGTTGCCATAATCGCCACGCTTAGCAGGCGGGTTGGCGATCACAGTATGGTGTTAAAATGCATAGAGAACGCTGCTGCCCATTCTCTAGTAAGTCCCTTAGTCGCCTTTTACGAAAGCCACGAGAAGAAATAGGATGGTGCTATTCTTTACGTCCGACACCACAGAGATTTTTATAGTTACACAGACTTACGTTGAGTTGCACGAAACCAACATTAGTTTAACAGAGACTTTAAATTGATGCTGTCACTTTCTTTTTGGTACAAAATGTAAGGCATCGTTAAACTAATGTTGGTTTCGTGCAACTCAACGTAAGTCTAAATTTAACAAGTCTATTTCGTCTCAACGAAAGATTACCAAAATAATAATGAAACCCGCCGGTGGTTTTAATACGCGCTCAAAACCAAAAACCTAATCATTAAACCTGCCTACACAAACATAACTAACCAGCCATCGAGTGGAACAAGAATCGAGAAGATCAGCACCCTAATTGCGTAACACAGTTTGAATCGAAATCGGAATGATTTTGAAGTATATTGCTAATCCATTGCTTCATATGTTAGAAAATTTTGTTTGCTCAACAATGTAAATAACGAAATGAATGTTGTTGAATTGTCAAATTGAAACCGATTCCTACTGATAGTGTGTTACGCAATCAGCCCGCAGGTCAGTGTAATCCCTTATACTACTGTTTCTAGATAGAATTTGGTGTCGTGCTTCCAATCCCTTGGTTTGCGTCTAGCAAACCCTCATCAAAATAATTCTAATTCAAAATAATCATTTCCGCATCACCATATTTTGGTGAAAATTCATGGCATCCCTTACATTATGTACCAAAAAGAAAGTGACAGCATCAATTTAAAGTCTCCGTTAAACTAATGTTAGTTTCGTGCAACTCACCGTTAATGTTTCAATTATTTCAAGCTTTCTCACAATTACATAAGAAATTGACGAAAAAGGGTTTTTTTCGTGCACGGAGTCTTAATTAAGACATTTACATAATCTGTGAGTGTTGATGCGTCAAGTGGAGAAGTTAACGATGTTTTGGGGCAGCTATGGCTATATTTCTATGACATTGTTTTAGGCCCTTTGTTCTTACCCAAATCGTAGAATAGCGTCAAAACCAAAATATTTTATTTCACATAAGCCTGCATGGGCACTTATAAAACGTCAGAAGCTAGTGGCACGGTTCCAATTGGTCGTTTCCTATAGAGAAGAGCCGGCAAGAAACTCCACGGTTACTGTTTTAAAAGTAATTGGCTTTTACAATGTTATTATGTATGGGAGGACAGTGTAGGCCCGTCAAAAGTTCCAGGTACTTAACAAAATAGAAAATGGTCTACAAATCTAAAGTCTAGGAAATGGTCTACAAATCTACAGTCTTCAAAGCCTACAACGTTCACACATTCACAATGTCAACAATTTAAATGTACGTTCTACCGTCCGGAAATGGAATCCAAATCTTAATAATTATATTATTATGTAAATTAAAAATGTCGTTCAGAATGAGACGAAAAAAGATCAGATGTAACTTTGCTGTTAAGCCAATATTGGCATAACATTGTGTTCGAAGAGAAGTGAAAATGTTCTTTTAAATGTACTCTTCGTTTATGAGTAAGATAACGTTATGTAAATGGAATTATGTTGTTTATGTAATTACTAGCAGCGCCCCGCGGTTCCACTCGCATAAGTCTCGACCTCGTAAGAACATTGGGATAAAAAGTATCTTATGTCCTAACCCAGGTCATGGTCTACCCATGTGCTAAATTTCATCCAAATCTGTTCAGCCGTTTTACCGTGAAAGCGTAAAAAACAAACAAACTTCCTTTCGCATTTATAATATTAATAATTAAGATAACACATTTAAATTAACTTTGATATCCCTTTGTTTTCGTATGGGAGCATGACTATCTTTACTGGCTCTGCCCAGTAAACTCAAACTCAAACTCAAAGCATTTATTTCAATTAAACCATTTACAGGCACTTTTGAATTGTCAACAAGTCGGTCAGTTACAAATATGAAGCTAGTTGCCCATTCCAAATAGTAGGTTCCTATGGAGAAGAACGGGCAAGAAACTCCACAGACACTCTTTTAAAATAAAATATTTGATACACAAGTATTGGTTACATCATTCTTATTGAAAATATACACGTGAGAACGATGCAAAACGTCAGAAGCGTCCGTGATAAAAAAAAAACAATTCAAAACTAAAATAATTAAAAATAAGCCGTGGCAGCTAAGAGATGACCAGTCCCAACTGACAGCGCCCGTTCACGAACATGACGCATGGATCAGCACTATTCAGCTCAACCATTTTGAAGGGAGCTAAATAATCCAACACTCACGCCACCATCAGCGAGACATCTGAGTGAGCATGACATACTCTCAGCTGCCAGGACATATTCAAGTCAATGAAAGACATATTACCCGGTAAATAGTAGCTCTATTGTACATAGTACTCACACCTGTGTTATGCAATTATATAATACAAAGGTGATTGAGTTTATACAATGAAAAGATAGTCTTACAATCTTCAGCAGCTCCACCAGTATTTTCAAATGTTAATCAATTAGTTGTCGTTGTGGAGCAGGACCAGCATTGAGCCAAGCATTTCTATCAGCGATGTAATCCCCCAGCCTATAATATGCCTGCTTGCATAGTGTGCGTTTTATACAAGATTTGAATTTCGTCTCATTCAGTTGAAGTATGTGGGGAGGAATTTTCTCTACTTTAGCCAGTCTGAAACCTGGTTGAGCTAATAGATCCCTACTTCTAGTACTATAATTATGTCTTTCGCCTCTTTTACTAAAAAGATGTAAATTTTTTCTTACGTACATGATGTTTTCATAGATATATTGACAAGACACCGTCATGATGTTAATATTTTTGAACAGTTCCCTAAGAGAATCGCGCCTGCGGAAATTATATATGGCTCTGATGGCTCTTTTCTGCAGAATAAAAATAGACTCAATGTCTGCAGCCCGTCCCCAAAGTAAAATACCGTAAGACATGATACTATGAAAGTAACTAAAATAGACTAGCCTCGCGGTATCTACATCAGTAAATTGACGGATTTTTCTGACAGCATATGCTGCTGAACTTAGCCGTCCTGCAAGAGATGTTAAATGAGGATCCCATTGAAGCCTAGAGTCGAGCGTGATCCCCAGGAAAACAGTTTTATCGACGAATTGTAGTTTCTCTTGATTCAATACTATCTCATAATCACTACTTTTTACATTTGGTAAAGAAAATCGTATGTAGGTGCATACGATTTTCTTTACCAAATGTAAAAAAAAGTTTTTTTTCCATTTAATACTAAATTATTGGCAGTGAACCAATTTTGGACCTGCAGTAGGGCGTTATTTACGTCGTCAAAATTTGTAGCACGTCTATCTACCTTAAAAATCAAGGAAGTATCGTCAGCGAATAACACCATTTGTGGTTGATTTTTTAATAAATGGAGAAGATTTTTGCCCATTTTTACTTTTAAACCGAGTGAATTGATACCATATATTTGAACTAGCTGTTGTCTATCGTTTAAATAAGATTTTACTAAACTAAGCGCAAGTTTTCCAAGTCCGTAATGCTCAAGCTTCAAGAGTAAGGTTTCGTGATCGACGCAATCAAATGCCTTGGAAATGTCACAAAAGATTCCTATGGCGTCTTGGGCCTCTTCCCACGCGTTAAAAATGTGTCTTAATAAGGTTACACCGGCGTCGGTCGTACAACGTCCTTTGGTGAAACCATACTGTTGATCGTGAAGGGTTTTATTCGCGTTGAAATGATTGAGCATTTGATTAAGCATTACCTTTTCAAACACCTTGCTGAAAACCGGCAAAACGGATACGGGTCTATAATTATTTGTGTCTTTACTGTCTCCGGATTTGAAAAGTGGTATTACCTTACTGTATTTCATTAAATCCGGGAAGACTCCTTGATCCACACACAAATTAAATATTAAGGCTAAGTAAGGCGTTATAGTCTCAATTATTGAGGTACAGACTTTAATGGACATTCCCCAAAGATCTTCGGACAATTTGATCTTGATTTGCTTAAAAGCTTTTAATACTATTATGGGGTTAATATGCTTAAAGTTAAATTCAATCGGGCAGGCTGCAACGTTCGCCCTTACAGAGACAAAAGCGAGCAAAGGCGAGGAATTTAAGGTTTCAGTAGTTTTAAGTGGGATACTGGTAAAGAAATTTACAAATTCTTGAGCAACTTGTTTGCTATCGCAAATGAGTCCACATGACGTCTCCAGTGCGTAATCAGAATCATGCTTTTTGGTCCTATTCGTTTCATTATTGATAATTTTCCAAACCGTCTAAAAAAGATAATCAAAGAAAAAAAAAGATAGTAAAAGATAGTCATGCTCTGAATCTGCAGCATTTGTGCTTCGAGGTTGGACTGAACATTTCTGGTCCTTCGAGTAGGCAGTGCTTAGCACGATACGAAAGAAAAATTTGATCGAATGTTAATTCTATTCCGATTGCACTTTTTAGGGTGTCGTACCCAAAGGGTAAAATGGGAACCCTATTATTAAGGCTCCGCTGTCTGTCTGTCCGTCTGTCACCAGGCTGTATCTCATGAACCGTGATAGTTAGACAGTTGAAATTTTCACAGATGATGTATGTCTGTTGCCGCTATAACAAGAAATACTAAACAACAGAATAAAATAAATATTTAAGGGGGGCTCACATACAACAAACGTGATTTTTTTGCCATTTTTATAAATAATGGTACGGAACCCGTCGTGCGCGAGTCCTACTCGCACTTGGCCGTTTTTTTTTGCATTTGAAATTGTCCTGATTTCGAAAACGCATAAAATAAAACTAGTTTATTTAAAACCAATAAATGAATACAAATTTAATACTTACAATATATTATGTAAGGTGTAACATATTAATAGTTTAGCAAAAATCGTACTATGATTAATATTTGCAAAAAACAACAAATACTTATTGTATAAATCGGGTACCTATAAAATTGAATAGTCAACATTTTGGCATGTCAATGGGTTTTGTTAGTTGATAAGTTGACCAGAATAAGCAAGCTGAAGTGGCAATGGGCCGGCCATTTTAGCCGTAGAAGCGATGACCGTTGGGGTAGACGTGTTCTTGAGTGGAGACCGCGGATCGGCAAATGTAAGGTAGGACGCCCTCAGGCTAGGTGGAGCGACGATCTTCGCAGGGTGGCTGCCGAGAACTGAGTTGAATGGCGTGCAGTAGAAGCCTAGATGTCCAGCAGTGGACTGCCGTCAGCTGATGGTGAATGAATCCATCCAAAGGTTGTCTGTAAAAGATCGCTTTTAGCGATCAGACCGCCCATTGTGTCACCCTATGTAAAATTTCAACTTTTATAACAGTAATTTTTATGGTGTACATAATAAAGAGTATCTATTCTATTCTATGAATGTTAGGTATTATGTTTTGTTCGTTATGTTTGATTGAATAGCTTTGTATTGATTTGTTTGAAGCCAGTTTGTGGTGTAAAATGTCGAGCAACAGTATTGAGCAGCCTTATAGGAATTACCTAAATACGTAGCGGTCAAAACTACAGCTCCTATAACCACATAATATCTATTATTTGCTATAGGTATTAGTACCCTGATACGGAGCACCGCTACATCATTCTTTGTTATTTAACGATACTAATCCACGACAAAGAAATGTAAAGCTTTTCTGTATAAAATAAACATTTGAATATTAATATGGAAACAATTATAACATCTAGTTAAATTTAAAACAGCGGATCTAGTCCATCAGCAGCTATTTTGGACTTATTATGTAATCTAACTTATAGAAAATGTGTCCTTGTTTGTCTTCCAAGTTACAACAAAATTGTCTTAGTTTTTAACTAGGTTTTACCCGCGGCTCCGCCCGCGTAGAGGGCGGACATTATACCACGGAAACGAACTACCGTAACGCGGACGCCAGTAAAGCTCCCAGTCGGCATGATTTTTTCCGACATCTTCAACAATCGTCATCATATTTCAGCCAATTTACACAAAACCTTAATGAGTTATACCCCCAAAACTTCCTCATGAATCACTCCGTCCATTGGTGAAAAGAGTATGAAAATCCGTTCCAAACAGACAAACAGACGCGGCGCGGCGGGGGAACTTTGTTTTATGATAAGTAGTGTTTTATAATAAGTAGTGATAGATATCTAGCGACAGTTACTTTAATATTGTTTATAATGTTTCATTAATGTTATTGGGGAAGCATAATGTGGGATGCCCCCCAGTTGGATGGACCGATGACCTTAAAAAGGTGGCTGGGTCAGACTGGTTACGGAAGGCGGAGAACAGGGTGTTGTGGCGCAGCCTGGGAGAGGCCTATGTCCAGGAGTGGACTGCGATAGGATGAGTTGATAGTTGCTTAATTGATAATGCTTCATTTAATTATGAGTATTATACCTACTAGTACCTACACGTAGGTAAACTGCTGAATACGAATCTCTTACGTAAGGTTAGGAATTGTCATGACAAAATGGCCTACAATCACTCGGTTAGCAGACAAATTCGACAGTTAATGATTAAAAAAAAAAGACATTTATTTTGGACCAAACACTTGTACATGTTATAAACCTGTCAAACTGCGTGACAGTTTGTCGGCAGGATAATCAGACGGGAAAACGGTACTGCTCATCCTTTTGACTGAAATCCTCAGTCACAAATTACGAATCCGTATTTTGGTCCTTTGATACTCATGCAACTTTGGCCAACAAGAAGCTTAAATAAAATTGTGCACAATATGAGAACAAGTTTACCCCCCAGTCTAGAAGATATTATTAATACCCCGTTGAAGTATTATGCATAGGAACTAACGGCACTACTTAATCAACGTTGTAAGGCGCAATAGTGCAGAATAATTGGTTCGAACAGTTTGCCAACTGATCGCATACAGCGTCATAGACATTACTTCCCCTGTTACGACTTTGAAGGCTTGTCGTACGAATAGCCTATAACATTGGTTTTCGTGTTATCTTTGAGAGCATAAGCTAAGTATATCAGCCAATAAAGTTCCCACTGCTGAGACACAGGCCTCCTCTCTTTGAGAGGGAGTGGGCCATAATCCACCACGCGGGCATATTGCAGGTGGGATGTCACATGTCTTTGCTGTTGAACTTCCTGATCTTCATGATTCTACTGACTACTGGAATGGGTTAAGAACTTACACTGTAAGTGTGGGCACAATCAGATATACCATGATTAAGAACACTGCCACTAAAAGACTAGAGCCAAATCGCGGGCTGCCTGTCGCGCCCGTGATATCGCGCGAGTCTGCATAAGCCTTTAAGAGAATGTTTGAAAATTAAATCATGCAAGCCCTGCACAGAGGGCTCTACGTTATGCCTATTGTGTGGAAGTGCTTATTCAGTGAGCAGTGTCCCGTGATGGTCCATATAATGATTTAATTATGATCACAAATCTATTCACCTAAAGCCACTTAATTGCAAAGTTGCAGTTTATAAGCCTGTTAATCTGCCTAGCCTTTTCCCAACTATGTTGGGGTCGGTTTCTAGTCTAACCGGATGTATCTGAATAGCACTATTTTACATGGAGCGACTGCCTATCTGACCTCCACTACCCAGTTATTGTGTAACACGATACCCGTTGGTACGACTGGTTTTCAGACTTTTGGGTAACGACTGTCAAAGATCTCCGATGACAGCCAGGACCAACGGCTTATTTATATAGATAAGTGTATTGCTTTATGTATTTATTGTATATGTAAATGGTTCACCACTGACTACCTGCAGTATTGTCTCTCCTTCTCCCTTTAATACATCCAAAGGTTGTCTGTAAAAGATCGCTTTTAGCGATAAGACCGCCCATTATGTCACCCTATGTAAAATCTCAACATTTATATCTGTAATTTTTATGGTGTACTCGTACATAATAAAGAGTATTCTATTCTATTCTTAACGTGCTTGACGAGGCACGGAGGAGTCTCGATATGTTGTGGGTCCCCATTCACGAACCGACCGCAGCAACCGTTGCTTATCCTTCGGTCAATCCGTGCAGGTGTTATTATTTAGCCACGAAGCCCTCAGTTTATAAGCCCTTGCGGAAAGAAAATGTGAGACCACACAAGTCACAAGTGGAGTAACATTCTTTCTCATACACGTTTAAATTATTTTAAGTTAAGACGCTGACAACAGCTAAACCGCGGTCACTGTCAGACTGCATATACAAAAAGAGAAGTGCGATGATACAACGCTTGTAATTTATTGCAAAATATGAAGCAATTATCTATTTACTCAAAAATGAGTTGAGTAATCGAAAATAAAAAACAACCAATTTCGGCATTCAAATAAATAAGACGTTCTTGTTATTAATTAAATACCAACCGTTCGTTGATATATGCTTGCTCAAGGATGCATATCCGGTAGGCTCTAATAATCCTTCCATATCCCATGGGCACGTCTTCCCTACCATTATCACGCCCCCCGGTCTACTCTTTGATACACAATGGTCTCTGTAGTCTCATGAAACATGAGGCTTCAGGGCTAGGGTGAATCTCTGGGTTCATTCGAGCAATCGAGTCTGGTACAACCACGCTGGGATCGGTGCATTTCATTCATTCAACCGTACGTTGATATTTAATATAGATATTTTGGATTAGAACTCAAAGTAAAAGGTTAGTTTACCGTTAATTTGTATCGAGATATTTTTCCAAGGTTTAACCAAGTTCTAAGAAATATGTTCATGAATAACATATATTTTTTCCGCTACCACAAACAATATAGATTTGGCAATTTTTTTGTTTAAGACAAGCCTATTTAGATCATTTGCCTCTTGTCAGCGCCTTAACAAGACGTGCTACTCGTATAAAAGGAAAGCAGTAGCGTCATCGCGCCGGTAGACGATATTTCTACGATTTTGACAACACTAATTGGCGTGCCGTTATATATTGTGATTCACCGAGACGAATTTTAGAATTACTCTTACTAAATAATCTTTATAGTCTATAGCGTCGCGTACGCAAAGATCAGCTGTTGCTAGCTTTCTATACGTTCGATGACTTAGAAGACGTAAACTCTTAGATAAATGTTATTTGGTAAAGTTACGAAAGAAACAATAATAGTTGAAGTGTTTTATGCACCGATGTGATTACACCAAGACATTTAGCACGTCTCATATAACTGAAAAACTATGAAACATAGGTAAATAAATGTCGATACTAAGTCAGCTCGGTAAGGTTATAAAAGTAGACCAATAATAGTCATGATGTTTATATACATAAATAAATAAATAAGTTAATAACCGATTCAAAACTTGATTTGGGAATTTATAGTTTTCACTCATGAAACTTTAAAATGTAGCTAAGTAACCGGTATGCGGGATAAATATGAAAAGCATTGCGGAACCTGAGAACCATTCGATTTGGTCTTTACGTCTCTACATGTAACAGTGTTTTAGAAGGACCAAATTGACCCATGAATTCGGCTGCGTGTTCCTGTAGGTAATGTGCAGACAGGACACGCAGGTCACGGTATTATGTGTCCCATCGTTTGTGGATCAGCACCGCATTTACACTCCAAGGTGGAGTCGTCTATGAATCTCCACCTGAACAGGTTTTCCATGCTTCGGCCAACCTGAGTCCGGAGTATTTTTAAAGACTGCTAATAAAGCTGCCTATAATCATCATCTGCCTAGCCTTTTCCCAACTATGTTGAAGTCGGCTTCCAGTCTAACCGGATGCAGCTGAATACCAGTATTTTACATGGAGCGATCTGACCTACATAACCCTTGGGTGGCACGATACCCCTTGGTAAGACTGGTTGTCCTACTTTCGGGCTTCTGACGACCCGTAACAACTGTCAAAGATTTACAAATGACAGCCGGGACCAACGGTATAACGTGCTTTCCGAGACACGGAGGGGTCTTGACTAAAGATGGTCACGCATCCACAGACTAACCGTAGCAAGCGTAGCTTAACCTGATCGATCGACCCGTGCGGCTGTTATTAAACAAAAACACACAAAATACAAAACACCAAAAAAAAAAAAAAACTAAACTAAATTACAACAAACAAAAAAAAATTTGAACATTTATATCTGTAACTTTTATTGTGTACATAATAAAGAGTATTCTATTCTATTCTATTACTTAGCCACAAGGCTCTCGAAAGCTGCCTATAATATGTCTAGTTATAAAATATTTAAATAATACGATATCAAGCTTAATAAAAAACGAATGAAAAGTCAACATTGTATTGTTGTGACTTGTAAGTGACCATCATGTTATTAATATCTTATGTATCAGTCACTGTCGTCATTAGATTGAGCAATAAGTGCTAAATTATAGCCTGTCGCTTTAAATTATGTTCAGTGTAAGATTAGTCCATAATATCGTACATCCGAGTTGTATGAGGTAGTCGTAACTGTCTTGAATTCGGATTGCTTCGGATCACTAACGTGACTCTCAGATTTAAGAGGGAAATGGACTCCCAGTGGAAGTTAACACTCCATTGGAAAAGAGGAATCCCCAGAAATACCTATCTAAGTATTTGCTCCGAGTGGTCCTTATGTCCTTATTTATGACAGGAGTTACTTATTATTTATAGACGAAAAAATTGTAAGGACATCACAGTAGGACAGAACCGTAGAATTCTATGACAGTACAGAACCTTCCATGACGATGTGAGTTTAAATAGAAAACTAGCCCAACGTTTGGAACACGGACTAGACTAGATCAAGAGCCAGCGAGTTCGATTAACACACGTTGCCCTATCGATGTGAACGCAATCGTAGTAAAGTTAGCATAGAAATAATAGAAAAGTAAGAAAAACTTTATTTGCGGTAAAACATGACGCAAAGAAAATACACAAATACAAAAAAGAACAAATAGGGGAAAAATATGCGTCACATTCAGGCAAAACGGCCATCGCTCTGCATAATGCTGAGACCCTATGCGATACACAGGGTAAAAGCGAGAGTAATTAATTTGCAACCAAAATAACCGGTAACGTTCAAAACGACTGCTAAATATTTTCAGTCACTTTCAAGAAACTGAATCTGTCTCTAGAATGAGTATATTATTGTTTTACAGAATGTTAGATTCATCTCACTATCTCACCTTTCCATCAAATTCTTAATTTAACGCCAGTAATTACTCTTCTTATCTTTGAATTGAGAAAACTATAGTTGTTAGCCATAAAATAAGGGGGTAATTGCACGAAAAAAATCAAATCCGAGCAAGATCATAAAGTTCCTATAATAATTATATGATATAAACTTCCTATAAAGATTTTATGTCATTAAGTTAAGGTTTTCCTTGTAATGAAACATGTTTTACTTTCAATATCATATGTTAATGTTGGAATTAACGCTTTACGATTAGGATTAAGTAATTTAGATCAATTAAGTTAGTGTTAAGTAATTGCGCGTAACTTGAACTTTACATTGATGATATTATACAAGCTATTGTTATTATCATGAAGAAATACGAATAAAGAGTCTTTAGTATATCTTTGTGCTGTACTATCTTGAACGATGTCCTCAATAAAATTTTCTTAATTTACTTAAATCAGAACATAAATTGCATTAAAATGATTGCATTCACTGGGACTGATTCCAGGCCAGAATCTATAGATAGATGAGACTCAGACTCAGTTTCAGAAAATTTTATAATTTCCCAAAAAAGTTTTCCGCACACTTATATTAAAAATTAATTCAGTAAACACCTACCTTTATGAATAGGGATGTAACTCTTCGGTCAGTGCAAATCCTTATTAAAGAGGGGACACTCACACGTGTACTGTTTTCACCGCTAGAGATCGAGAGTGGCGCGTAGTGGCCTGCGCGCGCGCTTATCCGCTAATGCGCATGCGCACGTCACGCACCCGAACGCTCTCCTACTTCTGTGCTTAGCCCCGTACCGCACCGGTGTTGGGTGATGCTTCCTGATCTTGTGACAATGCCTTGTAATAGTTTAGAGGTTGGAATGCAGTCATGT
Source organism: Tiliacea citrago (assembly GCA_963921375.1). Taxonomy (NCBI): domain Eukaryota; kingdom Metazoa; phylum Arthropoda; class Insecta; order Lepidoptera; family Noctuidae; genus Tiliacea; species Tiliacea citrago. The sequence continues at coordinate 16,506,058 of OY992800.1, read as the reverse complement.
GTGATTGCGACCTGTCAATAATTTACATACTTTTTTGAATGTCATATGGTTGCGTTTTTTTTCTCTTGTTATCAGATCTGCTAGGTGATTTTTTGCTTGATCGTAGCGACTGCTAGAGAGCTACATTTGCCGATAGTTGACGGAAAATTAACTCTTTGTCTTTAATTTTGATAGGAAGTATTCCGTATCTGATCAGTGTTACCTGTAATTCAGTGATTTTCGAGAAGTAGTTGGAAAGGGACCTACTTATCTATCATTATTGGTCCATCATTTTTACAAGCCGATAAATCATATTCTCATTGAGTCTTTCTAAATACCCCATTTTCCCTTACCCATCTAAAAATCAAGCTATCTTTATAATTCTGATTACACGAATTACAAGACTTTCCTGTTATCCATAACATGCATCGCTCAATGCATCAGCACGTCATTATAACGCAACCGCCATGATTATGTAATAGTAATGACATAAATATGACATTGCTACTTACCACAATTTGACGTATGGAAATGACAGAACCATCATTATCGGTAACAAGCGGCTGATTCAAATATAACGGTGCATCAGTCAGTAAATCATTGCAATGTTAAATAGTGATTGATTTTAAAGCATTTAATGAGCATGTCAGCATTACGTAAGTTTAAGTTCAGTTTAAATTATTATCAAACTTGTATCTTCCTAAAATTATTAATAGATGTAACTTACTGAAAAGGATTATGCAAATTATTTAATAGGATTTAAAGTAGAGAAGTTTAATCATTGGGATGATGTAGCAGTATTTACGTGTCGTAGATACAATGGATTTTAGATATGAATTTATGTTTTAATCATATTTAGGAATTTAATAATTAATTATTAATTTGTCGATGTGATAATTTAACGCATTTTATTTAATACCTGCAGTAGCAGCTCAGCCAGCGCTCAGAAATAACGTGAGCATGAGATTAGTTACATAAGATTATTGTGAAAATATTAATACTCGTAAACTGAAACAAAAACCTGTAAAATCAGAAGCTGATATTGTAACTGGTGGGACACAAGATTTATGGTTACGGTGTAAATCACTTAGCTTTTACTACTCAAAAATAGATATTTAATTTTATGATATTATTACCTCCTGCATCTAAAACCATGGCATTCTAATAATTTACTGTCGAATATCTTGTTAGCTGTTGATATTTCAATAGGTAGGCACAGCCAAATTAATTACGTGAATATTTTAAATATCTGACAGCAGTTGTATTTATGTAAGCTTTCAGAGACTAGGGTAATTATTTTAACTAGAATTTTAAACTATTAGCCTGATTTGTTAATTCAAATTATTTCAAAAATACCTAATCTGACACAATACTTCACTAACATAATGCAAGTGATTGTACATACATTTAGCAACATGAAATTATTAATTATAAGCCTTTTGAATATTTATGATTACAATTATATGTAATCTTGTTAGATAAGAGGCTTTTCATTAAATAATTACATTACTCAACAAATGGAGGCATTCAATTAGATTGTGCTAATTAGGGAGCAAGTGAGACTAGACATGATTTAGTGTTTACCTCGCTAAACAATTTATCTAGCAGAGACAGAAAGCGACTTGACAGATGTAGAGTGCATTTATAAGCTGCAAGTAATCATTAATTTAAAAAAAATATACTAGTAGTCTCCCACCGACCAGTGGGCGACTACTAGTATATTATTTTAATTCGACCCCCTCTACTTACAATCTATATAGTACTTACTAATTCCATGCACTTACAATCTATATAGTACTTACTAATTCCACGAGTTCACTAATTCCATGTTATTATAAAGTACTAACTTATTCCATCCTCAAGCTGTCACTTTTGTCACCTATCTATCTTCAAGTAATGAGGCTCTGGTACACTGTGTGTGTGCGTGTGTGTGTGTTAAACGAATGGTAGTGTGTGTAATGGTTTTTTTTATTAATTTAATTTATTTCTAATGAATGTTTTATAAAAATGTTAGCTTTCTGCACTCCTCCATATAAACTTTAACTGTGCCAAATTTCATCCCCCTTCATCCCTTTTTTACGAAAATTACGCAGACGGAGGAGCCTCCGTCGGCGCAATTTTCGCTTCACGTACTAATACAATGATTCAGGTATTTTAATTCAAATTTAAATTGTAGTATGTAAGTATGGCTGAATAATTGCTTTTTGGCAAATTCCATCAATGAAGCTGAACGTGATCAGCACATCTAAACCACGTCCAAGAGCTGTCAGTGTCAATATTCCACAACAATGATGACACTGACACCTCTTGAACGCGGTTCAGATGTGATGATCACGTTCAGATTCAAAAGTGAAATTAGCACTAAAGCAATTATTCAGTAGGTATTATATTATTTCAAATAATATAACTGAATATGTTGTTCGCGTTCAGCGTCAATACGCCGTTGCTCAGGAAGTGTAAAAAGGTAGTTGGGAAACCATCTGATGCGGAAGGTGTGGAACGGGGTGTTTTGTTGTGGCGCAACTTAAGAGAAACCTTTTTTTTGGTAACGGGGTGCAAATCCTCATGGATGTCCTCCGCCCTGGGGCGGACGGAGGGGTCTGTCATAATTGTACTGACTAAAACCACGCTGTGTTGCCTCGCACACTAGCACCGGAGGCTACGGGGGCACTTAAGCAATCTTCAACGCAGACTCCGACTGGTACCGATCCGCCTCGCCGGTCTGTCTGGTCAAGCGGGGGGAGTGAGGGGCGCGCGTGGAACATTACACCACCTCGGGTCTTGTATGTTAAGGGGCGGCGGACGTCCCCGAGTCCACCGTGCCTGGACCCATTTAGGTCTGAGTTGATTAATTTATTTTTGTAAGAGCTGCCAATCAATTGCATGCGCCCATGATCTGAGCCTATTAAGTATGACTTATCACTTTAGACTCCGGGTGGAGTCTTTTATATATAGACTTTTCATAGATCTCATAGGTACGCCATGCCGCCATTGATATTACAAGTGGTCCCTCCGGGAGGGTCACTGGCATCCCATATGCGACTAGGGTGAGCCCTCCGGTAGGACTCCCGGCACTGAGCGTGATAACTATCACATAACTCAAACTCAAAGCATTGATTTAAATTAAACTATTTGCTAGTACTTTTGAATGGTCAAGGAGTCGGTCAGTTAGTCAGAAGTTGAAGCTAGACTCAAATAACTTCTCCCGCTCTGGGCGGAGCGGGAGGGCGTGTCAGACTTTTACTAACTAAAGTACCTGTGTTCCTTCAGTTGCCTGTGTGCCAGGACCACGATATCCCTTTCAGACAAACTCGCAACCCTGGCAAGAAAAAAGCCTGGGAACATTATTCTTGAAGTTGTAACAAATACATTTTTTTTTAATCATGACGAAAGAAGCGAAGTTGATCGAAATAAATAAGATAAATGGCAGGCCGTAGAATAAACCACAGTGGAATATTACGGTTTTATATTTCGTTTTACAGCACCAATATACCTACCTAAGTACGTGGTCCTTGTATCCGAATAAACAGAACTTACAGTATTATAACTTCGACACAAAAAATACTTTTTCAGTACAACACATACTCAATCAAGCCACAGCACAGAAAGATAGCAAACCCATTCAGTACACCAACATTCAATCAATCCAAATATTTTATTTCACATAAACCTACATGGGCACTTATGAAACGTCAGAAGCTAGGTGCACGTTTCCAATTTGTCGTTTCCTATGGAGAAGAGCCGGCAAGAAACTCCACGCCGACTCTTTTAAAAATAATTGGGTTTTACAATTTTTTTAAATTACAGTGATAATGTGGGCATGTTACATTTGTTAATATTATCATGATCCTAATAACGCGATATTTCAAGAATATTAGATATTTCCTAAAATCTTGTGACATTATCACGATACCGCCTATTACACCATCAATATTACCACGGTATCGTGATATTATTGACAATGTAACATGCCTCAATAGATATGGGAGGACAGCGTAGGCCTGTCAACAAGTACCAGGTACTTAACAAAATAGAAAATGGTCTACAAATCTACAGTCTATCCTACAATGAACCAAAATAGAAAATGGTCTACAATTCTACAGTCTATCCTACAATGAACCAAAATAGAAAATGGTCTACAAATCTACAGTCTATTAAGCCTACATCGTTCATTGTAAGCATAAATACACTTCGTGCTATCTCAGCCCGTAATGGCGTTTATCGCAATATTTCCTGCTATAAAACAGGACTCGAATAGAAAGTGCAATATATAATTTTGCTTGAAATTGATCTTGATGTGCGTATGAGTGTATAAAGATTTGTATCACCGTTGTAATGTGTTGCGTGAGAACGTCGGCAACACGTCATGATACGGTCGTCTTCATTGGTAATTGAACGTCTGGTTGTTTTAAGTATCCACTTTGTAATTACAAAACTCAAACTCAAAGCATTTATTCCAATTAAACCATTTACAGGCACTTTTGAATTGTCAATGAGTCGGAAAGTGGAAGCTATTTTATTTGCCCATTCCAAAACGTAGATCTCTATGGAGAAGAACAGGCAAGAAACTCCAAGGACACTCTTTTAAATTAAGATATTACAAAATCCTGGGTACCTACATTATTCCTGTCGCTTCTATATGTGAGAACAATGTAAAAACAAACAAAAAAATGTTTAAAAAAACAATTCAAAATAAGTTAAGCCCCAACAGACGGCGCCCGTTCACGAACATACACATAACATCACGCCTGGAATCCCCGAAGGGTTAGGCATAGGTGTATTCTATAGTAAACCCACGTTTCGCCAGTTATGTTTAAGTCCTATGTAATAGGGGGCCAGCCTATTGCCATCAACCGGGCACAAATCCCGACTACGGGCTGTTACTGAGAAATTCCTGGTGGAAAATCCAAGTAACACTTTGCCTGACCTGGGAATCGAACCCCGGGCCTCGTGCTTGGCAGTAGCGCTTGCGACCACTAAACAAACGAGGCAGTCTTTGTAATTAAATTATAGGAATATGGTTTTGATATTTTATTTAGTGTTGTTGCTTCCTTTGCGTATTTTTCAATGCACACGCAGAAGTAACGTTGCGATTCGTCCAAGATTGGTTATCAACCTTTGGTTTTTTTTTGCATAAAATGCATTGTGCATTTTCATCAGCCGTCTGCAGATTCTTCTCTTCTGCTAGCTACATAGAAATGATCCATTTAGAAGAAATAAAGAAAATACGCTTATTTGCGGTAAACATAACGCAAAGAAAAAAAACACAAAACGAAAGAACAAGTTGGGAAAAATTAGGCGTTACATCGAGGTATTCCACTCAGAGCACTGATTTCAACAGCACTTCTCCGAACCTGTGACCACGCAAAACGGCCATCGCTTAGCAAAATGCTGCGACCCTTTGCGAGACAGAGCCCCAGCGCTTGTTTTCAGCGACAGCCGGCGGCAATCGGCATTTCGACCATCTACCTATTTAGTGTATAGTTACGTTCTACTTCTTTTAGGTACGCTCGTTCCGTTGTAGTCCACATCCAACGCCATCCATCAGGCGAGGTCGAAAACAAGACCAGGCCCATTCTGTTATAAAGAAATACTCTGTGGTTTGCCTATTAGGGCTACTGAAATAAATTTTTATTAATTCTAAGTGTCAACGACTTCCGATCTACGACACACTAATTACATTACCTAACTATATTCCGTTGGTTTAGGTAGTTAAATAAAGGTAAACAAAAAAACCCACGTGACGAGAGAGCTGTCAAGTAACCGACTAAACGTAATACCTGGCACTTCAGTTGGCATGCTACGTCACAGTTGTACTCTTCAATTTATTAACGTTTTATTTCGTTGACGTTTAGAGAACATGTCTTTTTGGGCTCTTTACAATAGACAGATTAGAAAATAATATAGTAATATGTAAATCTAACTAAATAATTGTGCTCAAGCAATTACATCTACGAAGAGTAGTACGAGGGCGGCACTGAAAATTTCGGGAATCAAGGAAGTGACACAACATTACTATTTAAAAATGTATTTATTGCTTTTCGAAGTATTCTCCGCGAAATTTGATACATTTTTCCATACGATGGAACCAATCATTGAAGCAACCATTCCATTCGGAAGTTGGGGTCTCCAAAATGGCCGTTTTGTAGGCGTCCACAGCTTCTTCAGGTGATGAAAATCTCTGTCCACGCAATTCATTCTTTATTTTAGGGCAAGTATAGAAATCATTAGGGCTTAGGTCGGGGCTGTACGGCGGATGGTCTAATAATTCTATGTTTTCTTGCTCTAAAAACTCTTTTGTTCTGTGCGCGGTGTGAGAACTCGCATTGTCGTGATGGAGGATGATGCGGCGGTTGCAGTTCTCTTTACGGAGTTCAGAAACGACCTGTGGCAAACAAATGCTAGCATACCATTCTGCATTAACCGTTCTTTGTCCCTCAAGATGAATAGTCGTAACATGGCCGGTTTTGGAGACAAACGTGGCCACCATTTTTTTTGCAACACTCCGTGAACGAACAATTTTTGTTGGCTTTAACTCATTTTCGAACACCCAAACTCGTGACTGGTTTTTTGTTTCGGGTTCGTACGCGTATATCCAGGATTCGTCACCTGATACAATGTTGTATACAGCATTTGAGGATCCTGTGTGGAATCTTTCGAGAGTTCTGACGCACCAAGTAACGCGAGCCGCTTTTTGCTCTTCACAGAGCGAATGCGGTATCCATCGGGAAAACAACTTTTTTACACCTAATTGTTCATGCAAGATTATTTGTATTTGACTCATGCCAATGTCTAAAGTTGCCTGAATTTCGCGGTATGTCACATGTCGATCTTCCTCAATCAGCTTACGCACAGTGATCAACGTTTTCTTGGGTGACTGCAGTTTTTGGACGACCTTGACGGGGATCATCACTGAGCTTGACACGTCCACGTTGAAATTCAGCAAACCAGCGATAAATTGTGGTTTTGGATGGGGCTTCATCACCAAATGCAGAAATCATCCGGTGAACACACTGTTTTTGTGTTAAACCAGTTCGAAAGTCATAATAAATCATCGCTCTTGAATTTTCTCGAGTCAATTCCATTTTCTCAACGACTAAACAAGTTTGACAAAATTTTGTGACAAGACCGAGAATCTTTTTTTAAATAAATAAATGGTATTCGATTTTTAAAACCAAGGAGTTTTTAATTAAAAAGATTTTAATATGACAGGAACCGTGGAAATATTCCATTCCCGATACTTTTAGTGCAGCCCTCGTATAAGTATAAATGATAAAGTTTAACATACAGTAGATAATACAAGCGGAAACTATCGTAATAATAAAAAAAGAAGATTATAAGTTACAACGTATTTTAAACAAGAAAGTGTCATCTATAAAAACCCTTTTTATGATTTGTTTACCTTTATTTAACTACCTAAACCTATGGAGTATGGACTTATAATAAAATCTTTACGCATTATAAAACAAAGTCCCCCGCCGCGTCTGTCTGTCTGTCTGAACGCGATAAACTCAGAAACTACTGAACGGATTTTCAAACATGTTTCACCAATGGACGGAATGATTCATGATGAAGGTTTAGGTGTATAATTCATTAAAGGTCGGCAAAAGTCATGCCAACTGGGACCTTTACTGGCGTGAACTGCGTAAACCGTACGAGATACATAAAATGTATGTTCTACAATCTATAGGATTGCATATCTTAAAAAGTTCAACAAAAAGTCCGTGATAGCATACTTATGTCTATCTTCTAAGGATGACCCACAGTAACCGTTTTTATCTTTCAGAATATGATAAAAATTTCATTGTTTTTCCGGAGCTATTTTAACCGGTATTAAATCCTTAATAATCCTTATCGAATAAAATATTTTATTTAAATTGGGCATTTAATTTAGATTAAAATATGTCTTCAGATCATAACACTTGAATAAATACTCTAAAAGATACACAGATTCAAAGCTACGCGTAACAAAATAATAATGATTGACAGCGACGGGCGGAATGCGATCGCTTTGTTTCCTTTTAATCCCGGTAGTACGTTCCCGTGGCATATTTTCCACACGGGCGAAGCCGCGGGCAAAAGCTAGTACATAAATAAAAACAAATTCAATCAAAATGCCTCGTCATCTAAAAGCTTGACCGTTGCTGTAAGTGCATTGTGCTCTTTATTGATGTCTCTGATTTTAGGACGCCCGGAAGTGATTACATTGTTAATCATACAATCTCATAAAGTTACCGATTTTTGTATTATCTGATTATGTAACTTGTAAATTGGTAATTCACGATCACATTGATTGTGCGGTTAAGTGCCAATTTCACTAATAAAACTGAACGCGATCAGCACATAAACCACGTTTAAGAGTTGTCAGTGCCATTATTTTCATTGTAATATTGACACTGACAGCTCTTGAACTCGGTTTAGATGTGCTGATCGCGTTCAGTTTCATTGGTGAAATTCGCCCTAAGTCGACGATTTAAGGTGAAGTGTGCGCCATATGAAATTCTTAGAATAAGATTCAGCTTAGATCTGTATTGCTGGGCAAATATAGCGAACCCTTCCAACGCCTTCCATAATTTTCTATGTGTTGCCTTTTCTTGCCAATCTCTTACTAATGCTCCAAAGTCACACATCACATCATCTTCTGGTTAAGTTATTGCGGCAAAATAATTTTGTATGTAAACAAAGACGAGGGCATCACCTTAAAAGCAACAACTGTTGTAAATATAATTTAATGTGACGTCACTCACACCTTTCTACATTGGATTGTGTTCCATAACTTGTGCGTATGGAAACCACCATAACGTTAGGTAGGTGAATATTGCAGACTTTAATGGTCTTTGGTGGTTCGCACCATAGACATAGAATGGACTGAGCGTTCCGTGTTCAGTTGTGCTGTGAATACAGACCGATAAGTACGAGAGAGATAAAGCTAATCTGCGGCGAGTAGTTGTCTCTTTTAAGAATTCTGATTGGTCTTGTTCTTGTGATGTTTTGACTTTAATGTAGGTATATACTTTCATACTTGTTAAATATCAGTCTATGCTTTGGAATTTAATCGATATATTTATTAATAATCAATCAAATAAAGCTATCAAGACTTAGAACGACCTAAAAGAAAAAAAAAAACGTTATATTTTCAATATAAAAAAAAACTAAGTGTTAACTTTAAGTAACTCTTGTGAAGAAAAAAAAATTGTTAAAACAAAATCTTTTAGTCTAGAACCTAAGCCAGTAAAGTCTAGAGATAATAAATAACCATAGAAATAACGACTTGTTCTATTATTAGTCGCTGTAATGTTTAATGTTTTTGCTATTAATTAAAATTGGAACACTACGCATTTGTTATTACAGGCTTGCAGAAAAGGGACAGCTATTGGCCGCACTGTCGCTTTGTCTCTTTCTAGAGAGTGTCACTATTGTGAGGCTAACGTTCAGTCCATTCTCTATCTATGTCTATGGTTCGCACACTTTATGGGGTCAATGCGGTATGGAAACAGGGAAGCCATCTTTCTAAGGCTTTTAACCTCTACGTGGTTGATTGAGTTCCGTTACTGATTTAGTAAAATATTTGTTTATTTGCCAGAGTTGTTTTTATTGATTTCCATCGAATGATGGAAATCAATAAAAACATTTGATAGCTCACGCAGGTATTTTTTTTTTTTTTTTTTTTTTTTTTTGGGAGGGAAATCATCAAATAACTTCTCCCGCTCTGGGCGGAGCGGGAGGGCGTGTCAGACTTTTACTGACTAAAACCCACCCGTGTTCCTTCCGTTGCCTGTGTGCCAGGGCCACGATATCCCTTTCGGACAAACTCGCAACCCCGGCAGGCATTGGTCCTAACGGACCCCGTCAGTTTGTGCTGACATCTCTTTGAGGCGCGCGTGGAACACAACGCGCCGTCGACCCGGGCCTGGTCCTTATCGGACGGCGAGCTACCCATCGCTCACCGTCCGCAGGCCCGCGCCTACGGTGGCCGGAAATCGGCTTGCGACTCCCGACGCCCGGGGCGTCTCCTGCGGTGACTAGGTGCATGAGGGCGCGAACCTTGTCTCACCCTCACGCGTTCCGCCTCCTCCTTCGCTAGCATAACTGCTTCGCAGAAGGAGGTAACGGCCTCCCAGGCACTCTCGCTCCGAACCATGGCCTGAACCAGGCCCGGACGCGAGAGATCGCCGCCGCCGATCGCCTCCGTGAGGACACGGCGGTGCTCCGCTCAAACTCAGACAGACCTCCACCGTATGCTCCACCGTGTCCTCCGGGCTATCCACACAGTGGTGACACCCGGGCGTTTCCTCCCGCTTAATCCTAAACAGGAACCTCCCGAAACATCCATGTCCGGTGAGGACCTGCGTCAGGCGGAAGGTGAGGACGCCGTGGCGCCCCTCCAGCCACTCCTCAAAGAGGGGACTTATCGCCAATTGTGGCGTGCCCAGCGCTGGGTTGCGACAATCGCACTCTCCATGTCGCCATGAGATCCCTCCGGAGCTCCGTCCGCTGTGCCGCAATTTCTTGCGGCAGCGGAGTTATGCCCCGGAGTTTCGCCTCTTCGCGCCACACCCAAATGTGCGCGAGGACTTTCGCCTCCAGATCCCATGGCGGCAATCCGGCAAGGAGGCTCGCCGCCTCACGGGAGACCGTGCGGTATCCCCGTACCATCCTGATGGCCATGACCCTTTGGGACGCGTTCAACCGCTGCGCTGGTCGCAGCCTCAGAGAACGCGCCCACACCGGTGCCCCGTAAAGGGCCATGGACCGCACGATCCCCGCGTAGAGCCTCCGGCAGGAGGCGTTTGGACCCCCTAGATTGGGCAGGAGCCGCTTCAAAGCAGCCCCGGCCCGCTCCAGTCTGGGAGCCAAACGTCGAAAATGCTCCACGAAGTTCCACCGGCTGTCGAGGACGAGTCCCAGGTACTTCATCGTCGACTCGACGCCGATGTGAACCTCTCCCGCCGTTATCTGGGAACCCGACAGTGGCTCGTTCCGAGGACCATAAAAACACATGGCCTCGGACTTGTGCAATGCCACCTCGAGTCCCAATTGCCGGATTCTATCGACGATTGTCGCAACCCCACGTGCCGCCAGTTCGGCCGCCGCCTGATGCGAACTCCCTTGTGCCAGGACTAGCGTGTCGTCAGCGTAGCAGACTACGCTGACGCCACTAGGGAGGTCGGCGCGCAGCACCCAGTCGTACCCGATGTCCCACAGATGCGGCCCCAGGACCGATCCCTGTGGGACACCGCACAACATCTCTCGCCGGTTCCACTCTCCTTGGTGACCGGTATAGAAACACGTTTCACGGACGCAGTCTGCCCTGCCAAAACTTTTTTTATGTTGATAGAAATAGGTAAGTAAGAGCAGCGAATAATTCAACTCCGGTAGAAATAAAGGCCTCCAAAGATTGAACTGTGTCGATAGCTGTCACCAAAACCTTACAAATTCGCTAACTAGCTACAACATGACTGTCCCCTCGGTAACCTTTTGCTTGCGATCCCCTCTACAAATATGAAAAATAACTTGTCGTTAAATATTTTGTTATGATGACCCATTGAATATTTTGAATGTCTTTAAAGGTACAAGCTGTCTGCCTTCTTTTGAATATGTCCAATCATATTATATTCACGTCATGGTGCTATATTCATTTCTAAGGCAATGTTGGACATATAGGGAACTTGTACATTGTACTTAAGAGCCTATACTACCTCAAATGGCTTAGCATGATCCTCCGTTATGTCGAAAATACTGCAGCATGAGCCTTTTGCCATTAACGGGCTGCTACTGAGAAATTCCTGATGGAAATACCCAATCACACATTGCCCGACCTGGGAATCGAACCCGACCACTAGACTATCGAGGCGGTTGATGCATGTTAGTTCTACTTATCTGATATCTAACGATGTAAGCTAGGACATTTCTCAATGGTACACATAATCAGCCTATAGTGTTCCTAATGCTGGGATTCAGGCCTCCTCTCGGTGAGAGGGAGTAAAGTAAAGTGGCTGTAATCCACGCGGACCCAGTGCGGGTTGCTAGATGTTACATGTCGTCGAATTTTTGGTTCCACGATATGCCAGTTTCCTCACTATGTTTTCCTTCACCGCTTTGAGAGCAGTGGTGATGAAATTATTTACACAAATTAAAGAGCCTGCCTGGGTTCGAACCCACGACCTACAACTCGTAAGTCAGGGGCCGTTACCATCTTACCATAAAAATATATCCTAGCTTACATGGTTTAATTCTGGTCTACCTATTCAGGAAACTGGAAAAAAGACCTTGGGAACCCAACAACTAGCAGAACAAATAATTTATAAACACGAATCTTCCATGCCAAATCTATCTATACTAATGAAAGTGCTAGTCGGATTTGAAAAAAACTTTTTTTTTGCATTTTTTTTCATTCATTTCCCAATTCTTGAGGAAGGTTATAAGCTACTTAGCATCACGCTACGACCCTTAGGAGACGAGCAAAATGAAAAAAGACAGAAACAACGCTAAGCGAAAACGAGGAGAGAGCTATAGCGCTAGCGGGCGATGCGATGCGACGCGTTGGGTTAGGGGCCAAAATTTCGGCCAAAGTCGCGGGCAGAAGATGATAAAATGTATCAAAAGTAGGGTAATGTCGAGAAAATTTTACGATGGAATTATTATTAATAAGTATTAAGTATTCTAACATAAATCTAAAACAAAAGTCATTTATTCACACTAGGCTGAGAATCATCACTTTTCGAAATAATAATAGTATCTTTAATTATATATTTTATGCACAAACTGCCATGACCAAAAACTACGACGAATAATGGATTCTGATTGACAATCGCAAGCGCTCAGCAAGTTGGTTAAATCCTGGTTCAGCACCTATACAATGCCCTAAACGAAAACTTACCCCTAGAAAAGTGATGGTCACTGTTTGGTAGTCTAGGGCCGGTGTGATTTATTACAGCTTCTTACCAAACGGGATGACCATTACTGCAGATGTGTACTGTGATGAACTGAACACAATGATGGAGAAGCTCGCACGTCTCCAACCAGCTTTGATCAATCGCTCGTCTCTGCTGCTCCTGCACGACAACGCGCGACCTCATACTGCACAGTAGACGGTCTCCAAGCTACAAGAGTTGGGGTTGGAAGCTTTTCATCATCCGCCATACTCACCAGACCTTGCGGCTACAGACTTCCAGAAATTGGATAACTTCTTGACGGGAAAAAAATTCAATACCCGAGAGGAAGTAAAAAATGCCTTTGAAGAATTTGTTGCCTCCTGTCCAGCAGATTTCTTCAAGAAGGGCATCAATAAACTGCCACTGCGTTGGCAAAGATGCATCGATTGCATGGAATGAAACATGTAGAAATAAAATTACGTGAACTTATTTCACAAAAAACGGCAATTTCATAGGTAAAGATACAAAATATTTGTTTGCAGTTATCAAAGTTCAGTGATAAATTATGTGACACTAAATCGATGCAACATGTGTTTGGCGAAAAGGGGTGCCAAATTGTTCTCTTTGCACATGCTTTAACTGGATTCAATACCACAAGCTCCCTATTTGGTAAAAGTAAATACGAAGGATATTGTCATTTTTAGAAATGTGAGGAATTCAGCATTTGCGCATGTCTGTTTAGATCAGAAAATGCAAACAGAAAGGAAATCATGGGTGTAGGCATCAAAGCATTGGTCATCATTGTACGGTGGAAATCCTAAGACTGACACTCTGAACTTACTGCGATATAATATCTTCATGGAAACAATACAACTGCCAAAAGTGAATTTAATATTGCAAGATTGCAACCGACAGAATTAAGAGGCTGCTGTTCGTCAACTTCTCCGCGTACATTTTCCATGTGTTTGTTGGAAAACCATGAACACCAATATTGCCAATCCCTAAGAGTGGGGTTGGAAAAATAATGCTAGGTATATTTTGATGGGTGTGTAATGTTTTGTATAATAACAAATGCTCTAATTTCACTTGAAATAACGTTCATATAATATAATTTTCATATGCTATAATATCAAATAACCCAAATTCATATGACCTTATGTTTTAATCATATAATTTTCCTTTAATATAATAACATTTAGTATCATTTCACGTTCATTTTATATAATTTTCAATATGTATAATATTCTTTTTATATAACGTGTATTTGACCTAATGTTCTTTTGACCTAATTTTTATGTTTAATGGTCACTGTTCTAGCCTAACCTAACCCAAATTATTCAATAACAGTAGATGGTATCTGAAGCAAATAAGAACATTCAATCATCCACAGTTTTAATTACCATATTTTCAATTCACCAAACGCCTAAATAATAGAGGGGATCTGCAATAACATTAGATGGTATCTGACGCAGATATGCTAATTAAAACACTTTGATTCTTTTATTATTTTACTTATATATTTCTTAAACGTATTATAAAAAAATAACCACGAAGCCATCCCCTTCTAACCTAATCTGTCCGAGTCGGGATGCCCTTAAGTCCAGATTGCATCCAGTTTCTCCTGGTAACAATAGTTGAGGTGAATTTTCATAATTATATTAAAAGTTACTAAGAGATTATGAATATTATAGTAAATTAATAATATACTAAATGAATATTATGTCAAATGTGCATTATAGGAAATGTTCATTATATCATAAGAAATTAGGTAAAATGAAATTATATCAACAATTCATTATCTCAACTGATCGTTATATTAAACAAAAGTATGTTAACTGAAGGTCAAGTGAACGTTAGATTTTGGTGTTATTATATCAACCGTTACACACCCATATTTTGATTTGGTGACTAAGGATTTTTTTTGTGTCGTTTCGTTATGCAACCCTTTCTTGATCTCATTCAAAATGACATTACTGGCCATTGTCGGTCAAAATAATTTTAGGATGCTATTACGAGTAGAGCATTTTTTTGTGTAATAAAATATGGCTTTCATATAAAGATTTTTGACTAAATCAGCCAGCCGTTTTACAACGGGTTATGAAACCTCCACAAGAAGGCTAACCTCCTTCGAATCTTATACGAATTTTTACAAGTTGCTAACTTGCTTCGTTCGTATGTGCTTCTATGTGCCAGTTACTCTATTTATCATATTGTTTTTAAATATTCTCAATTTTCTTTGAAATTGTTATTTTCCATTTTCTTTGTTTGAAAATTAAGTTGTGCATTTATTTTGTGCAGAAATAATCAGTTACCAAATAAGTACAAGACAATTATCAAGTTATCGTCATAAAAAAAACGGAAGTTTATATTTGAGCAAGACACGGAAACGCGCCAATGCAGCCATGTAATGATCAGTGTTCAACCGGCTTTTCTCAAATGCTTGAGACATGTCGCTTAAAGCATTTTCACTTTCGCTCGCAGAAAGCGTACGCCTCATTGTTAGATGAAAATATTCTCTAGTATTTAAATGGAAATAATTTATTATTTAGTTTCTTGAGGCAGAGACATATACCAACCGTATATGTATGTAGGTACTAAAGTATAAATAAAAAAGTCACTTATTTATGATTTTCTCTGTACTTGCTTATATACTTTTTTGTTATTATGTTAGCTGGCAGGGGATGGGGGACACTTGGCTCTAACAAAAAATAGTACTTTAAAGCTTAATATTACGCAAACGGATTCTTGAATCGAAAAAGTGTCCTCACGGACAGACCCGCATTATTTTGAACGGCCTATCACACGATACCCCACATTATGGGATAGACAAGAAAAATAAAATATCATCCCCACTTTACGTGCGTGGGAGGTTGCAAGGTTTTATTTTACCACTTTGCCGGCGTGATTAATATGTATACCCATGCCAAATTACAGCTTTCTAGTATTAAGAGTCTGGGCTAAGCTGGGGACAGACAGACAGACGGACATGGCGAAACTATATGGCGTGGGTCCTATGCTCATTGGGCATCGAAAAATTCGTCCGTCAATAGGAAAAGTTCCGAAAAGGCTGGCAGCATAATTTATTTTCAATTTATTTATTTATCAAGTAACCAAGACTCATTTGTTAGTGAAAAACTTATCCTACGTTAGTAATTAAGATAATTTTATTCACATCTTAAACTAAGTTATACTATTGACAGCAGCAGTACTGTCCGACGCTTCACCACGGCTGTACCATTCCATGGGAAATGGCGCAGCAGCGATTCACGTACGGACAGTCCAGCCTACTCGAAATTAGAGACAAGATAATGTTGTTGCTGCCCCACACCCCACGCACCAGGGACACACAGCGCTTACGCATTGTGGCAAAGAAATAATCCACATGTGCGTCCGCGAACATCCCTGATGCGCTGCAGTAGCGGGGCAGCCTCAATAGCACCCTGAACGCGTAGCCACGTTGGATGGCAATACTGATAGATTGGCTTAAAAATATGCCAGCCCTCGGGTCACTTGAAGAGTCGCCTAACCAAATATGATTTTCTTGAGTGAATAGAAAATCATATTTGGAACCTACTTATGCACCTTTTTGACATAGAGTCAAGGATACATAATATTATGGGTTTAAATTTAAATATGAAATTGCCGCTTTGCACTGAAAATTTCAAATTATAATTGATATTGCGAGCTATTTCTGCTGAGCTAGTTCCACGTCGGAACTTGTATTCAAAAATTTCCCTAATTATCAATGTATCCATCTTTACTTTAAAAGCGGAATGAAAAATCAATTGAAAGTCAAACAATCGAATGGTGTACAGTTTTCAAAGGAGACGTTCGCGAAATGTATGGGGCTTGGTACTAAAATAATTGAAAATTTAAACAGCCTTCTGACCTATATAGGCTGAAAGAGGGTAATTATTTTGATGTCTTTGGGCATTTAATTTTTTTTTACAACCGCCCGTTTGTTTTAAAACAATTGTTGAAAAATAAAATGTTCTACAAGCATTATTTATATTTTAGGGATGGCAGCCCTGTGGCAAATGACGTGACAATGACAACGTCAGTCAGCAGGACTCGGCTTGACATTTACAGCGGATATTTAGTCCGAGTTTACAGCTTTGACTTTTTTCGATACGTTTTGTTATTGCATTGTCATGATAATCAATATTTTTTGTCTTAATTTCATGGAGCTGCAGCTAAAATTATAATAAAATCTCAAAGTATTTAATAGAAACGGAAACATTAGCCACATAAAATAATTATATTGCATAGAAATGAATAAATAAAGACTATGTGCGTTTTATATTGAAACATTTTTCACTTTTTCACTAAAACGGGCGCCTGAGAAAATCAGATTTAACTATAATCGAGTAGCATAATAAATAAGCTTTCAATAAGGTACATCACATTGGCGTTTAAAAATCGTCGGAATATTATACCAATTTTGACCTCTCCTTTAGAATGTTATAGTTATCGTGTGATAAAAGTTTCACTCTTGAATCTCACACCATGCAGGTTTAATTTTAATTCAAAGTGGCCAGTGCGATAAAACGGAAAAATCATATTTAAGGGGATGCGCTAAGGTAGCCCGCGAAATTCAAATTTTCTTACGTTTTTTGCAATTTGCAGGTCTGTGTCAGGTTGTATGTTGATCTAAATATGATTCGCGGCCATAACAAATATGGCTTTACAGAATTATAATCATTAGAATCAGCATTACAACTCTCGAAGTTCATAAAATCCTACTGAATCATTATTTCAGAAATAGTCATTCAATAGGATTTTTCGGAGAGAGTTATTTGTATTGCCGATTCTAATGATTATAATTCTGTATAGCCATATTTGTTACGGGTGCGAATCATTTTTAGATCAACATACAACCTGTTACGGCAAATTGCAAAAAACATAATAAAATTTGAATTTCGCGGGCTACCTTAGTGCATCCCCATTAAAGCCCTATTAGTAACTACTTTACATAATTATAACATAAATTTAATTGAAAGGTTAAGTCTATTAAGTGTTATCCTAACATGTTAAGTCTTGTGCTGTCTGGGGCCCAAGTCTGCTATTTTTATAAATTCAGTCATTCCAACACGATCCCATTGTCATGCTATTGTCATTTTGCTAAAAGTTCGTAATCTGGTAAATTCATAATGGTCGATCATTTTCTTTGCAATTTCTTTCAATGTAGTGTCAGTGGCCGACCATTGGAAAGTCATAATGACGCCATTATAATAGTAGATTACCAAACTTGTCAAAATCAACAATTATGAAATCAATGATCGACTATTCTGACACTATTGTAATAGTAGACTTGAGGCCCTGGTGTCTCGTCTAGAATATACAAATGAATAAAACTATATTGTATTTACATGTTATATAAAGTTTTAGTGTATTTCGCAAAGTCATTGACAAAATGAACTTTTAACAAGGCATTGAGTTTAATTATTTATTTATTACTAACTATTACTTTTCCAATTTATCGAGATGTTGCTCTTTTGTCAAAAGTCAAGGCGTTATATCTATATGTCAAAGATAATATATGTATTTTTATTAGTTTCAAAGTGAAAAACAACTTGTGCAGTTGTTAATAAAGTTGTAAGTACAGCGTACACATCATAGATATAGCAAACGATGTCTAAAAAATAACAACAACGAAACATCACGCCTGTACTCCCCGAAGAGTTTGGCAGAGGTGTAGGTACCTATAGTAGGTACACCAACATTTCGCCAGTTATTTTAATTTTATTATTTATGTACAAACAGTAAAATACAGAGTGATAGGCATAATTATGATTGTATGTTTAATTTAATGACTTTTTCATGAAATCATGACATTTGAGACCAATTCTAACTTAGAGAAATGTATTAAGGATTGTAATGATTATAATTCTGTAATACATACGATGTCTAAAAAATAACATAACAACGAAACATCACGCCTGTACTCCCCGAAGAGTTTGGCAGAGATGTAGGTACCTATAGTAGGTACACCAACATTTCGCCAGTTATTTTAATTTTATTATTTATGTACAAACAGTAAAATACAGAGTGATAGGCATAATTATGATTGTATGTTTAATTTAATGACTTTTTCATGAAATCATGACATTTGAGACCAATTCTAACTTAGAGAAATGTATTAAGGATTGTAATGATTATAATTCTGTAATACATATTTTTTATGATTGCGAATCATATTTGATCAAGATTTAACCTAACACTGACCTGAAAATTGCAAACAACGTAAGGAAATTTGAATTTTGCGGACTAAATTTGCGCATTCATAGTCTCATTTAATAGGGGGCGAGAGGCGATTGCCATAAGCTGGACACGAATCCAGACTCCGGACTACCAACTAGATTTAGATTACTACTCGACGGACAATGAATGGTTATAAATAAGTATTGTGTTGTGTATTATAAGTGTTGTATTGTGTTTGTATTGTTTTTTTTATTGGATATATTTTGTTTTTGTTTTGTATTGTGGTATTTGTTGCATTAGTAGATTAGCTACGCCCCGCGGTTTCACCCGCTTAAGTCTCGATCCTGTGGGAATATCGGGATAAAATGTCCTAACCCAGGTCATGGTCTACCCGGTGTTGAAAATTCATCCAAATTCGTTCAGCCGTTTTAGCGCGAAAGCGTAACAAACTCACTTTCTCATTTATAATTATTTATATAATTATAAATATAAAGGATAATATACTAACTTCATCAGTCTTCCGTTAACCTGGACCAGCTATATCAATCTGTCTGGCCTTTCCCCAACTATGTTGGGGTCGGCTTTCTAGTCTAACCGGAAGCAGCTGAATACCAGTATTTTACATGGAGCGACTACCTATCAGACCTCTACAACCCAGTAACTGGGTAATACGATACCCCTTGGTAAGACTGGTTGCTAGACTTACAGGCTTCCGACGACCCCTAACGGCTGTCAAGGATCCACGAATGACAACCGGGAGCCACGGCTTAACGTGCTAGGCACGGAGGAGTTTCGGTATGTAAAGATGGTCACCTTTCCACGGACCAACCTCGGCAAGCTTAGCTTAACCTGATGGATCGATCCGTGCGGCTGTTATTACTTAGCCACGAGCACCTTCTGGACCAGCAAAAAATAATAACAACGAAGAATCAAAACTTATGAACCTCTTTTTATCTCATGCCCTAATAAGTAAATAGATATCAGGTTCTGTTTCTTTTCAACTACACTATGTAAATGATAAAAACAGCGTAATCAGTAACACAGTTATTAATGTCGACGTAAATAATGATATGAGCCAAAAATCCAAAGAGTTACATGGTGTGCAGTCAGTGGAACCGAGTCAGTAGACGAAGCACTGCCACTGACGAATGACAGATATTTAATTTGAAGCCAGTTTGGTCGATAACGTACGGTTACCTACGTACGATCCTCATACATATTTTCATTGCAAAATTATAGACCTGTTCTACACCTATGTTTTTACAGAATTCTATTACTCCACTCTACACTATTCACTTAACAGTTTCTAATAATTTTACTTTGACTGATAGTTTCGTGTCTTCATTCCAGTTAATTTTTTTCGGCTCCATGATGTTCAGTCCTCTAGTCAGAGTGCTGAAATATGGTTGTATTTCGCCATCATTATTATTATTTGTGGCATAGATTTGGTTTTCATTATCAGACCTAGATTCACTCAGAGATTATATGCTTACTAAATGAACCAAAATATTATCACAATTATTAACAACCTCATTTCTTTATTTCCAGGTACGTAGCAATGCTCTACAAATCGTCAAAGAGATACATTCGTCGTAGTGAGGCGGTACGTTGATGCACCGCCGGCAGATCTAGCCGCGACCGAGTGAAAGTAAAACTCGGCCGTTTACTGCCACCAACAGAAATTCACTTAGAGTGGCGACCCCACGGACCGAAGAAATACTATCAAATTCAGAAGTATAGTGTTAATCCATAGGTACAAAAGCAAACAATAAAATTTTATTGACTTAAGCCTGAATAGTAAAGTTCCCTCTTCTTAAAATAACTTTTTTTCAATACGACCACCATTACTGCTCCTCTATTTGTCAAAAAATAATAGGCCCGTTCCATCGCCACGTAACTAGTGAAGTAACCATAGGACTCGGTACTCGATACTCACGATAAATCGATTAATTTTAAATGTCAAAACGGGCCTGTTATTTTTGAAAACTATAACAATAAGTACTATAATCACCAAGTTTGGCAAACTGATGGTAGCCCCGAGGAGCTGTGCTTTAGTAACTGCTAATCATCTTCTTGATGTTATTACTTAGTTTTCTTTTGCTAATTCTTCAATTCCCTTATGTTTGGCCTGATATCGACTATATGTGCTACCATGTGTGTTGCATTTGTATGCCCAGAATTAATTGTTTGTATCAAGTAGGCCTTCTAAATCTTTCTCTATGTTGAATACCTACACACCTTAGTGCGTTTGCGCACACTCTGGAAAAATCTATCATGCCGCAATCACTTCCCCATTACTTTGTTTTATTAATCTAGCAACTAAGTTGATCAAGTGATTATGTGTATACTTACTTAGTTTATGAGTTTGCCTGTTTTACTATCAATTAACGTAAATATGTCTTGATAGGCCAAATCTACCGTTGGTTGATTACACCTTATCTAACTTGAACGAAAGTTTCGCAATATTACCACCAATTGCGTGCCTGATTTTGTGAGTAAAACAAAAGTGTTTATCATCGTATCTATATTTTAAGGACGTTGCACGGCAATATAACAAAAGAGCCATTGTTTAATCTTTCTTTATCAAACAATGACACTGGGAGTCTCCAGATTTCTCAGTAAAGTTCAGTTCTTAATTTAATCTTATGAATAAACATACACATCTAAAATAATAAAGTATGTAAACTGTTAAGGTGAATCCGCAGGAAAAAAAAATTGAATTTCGCGGGCCGCAGCTGCGGATTCACCTTAATGCGTACTCTTAATAAAACATATTGCTAGTATTGCTAACATAATCGGAAGCATAATTTATTCGGCCTTGATTTATACATCGTCATTAGATTAAGTGTACTATATTAACGATGATGTAACTGTAATAATCTTTGACCAAATTACGAACAACATTTTAATTTAGTTGACCGTCACTTAAGAGGCTGACAAC
Source organism: Tiliacea citrago (assembly GCA_963921375.1). Classification (NCBI taxonomy): domain Eukaryota; kingdom Metazoa; phylum Arthropoda; class Insecta; order Lepidoptera; family Noctuidae; genus Tiliacea; species Tiliacea citrago. The sequence continues at coordinate 16,484,062 of OY992800.1, read as the reverse complement.
AACTAAAGTGCCGTCACTGCATAGAAAAAAAAATAGAAGCGCGATGACACAACCCTGGTAATTTATTGCAAAATATGAAGCAATTGTCTATTTACCAAAAAAAAAAATTGTTGGGACTAAAAAATATAAAACACTATTACGTTAATATGTTGCTCTAAAACAGTAATATATTAATAGAATAATAAATGTGGAAAAAAAGAAAAAAAAATGTGGTTTAAATTTTTTTTTAGAGGTATCTTCGTTTTCTATCGTATCACATTAGTTGTATTATTTTTCAACACACTACCTAGCTAGTATATATCCTCAAGAATATCATATATTTTTCTGATTTTGTTTACTGCAGTGGATCATATACTTTTAGGCATTATAAAAATTCCGTGTAGTCCCCTCAATGAAAACTAGTATGAAATCTAGAGCTCACGTATAGGCCCAGCATCTTGCAGTACAAGTTTAGTGGAAGTGTTAGTAACATTAACCTATTTAGTACACAATTTCCGACACGACCTTAGGTCAGGCCTGGTCAAACCATTTGTACGCGGACTATACAACATCATTGTTACTTCAAGATTATTTCCGATTTGACTTGCAAGTTTTGGATGACCACTGTGAATTTGGAGTTGGGACGAGAAAAGCATCGACAAAACAAGCTTCTATACAAATGCTTTCAAAGACCTAACCTCCTTTAAAATAACACATCAGCTTTTCAGTATAAGACAGTACCTATAGAGTCCTTACAGTATTAGATACCTTGATGTACATTCAGTTTCACACCTTAAACCATACCCGATGGCAATAATATCTCTATCGATCAGGATAAGGACAGCAGTCAGTCAACAAAGTGACATGTACTTGTACAAAACCATAAATCTTCCATAAACTTAGTCGTCTATTCGGTTACCATACTTTGTCGTCAGCTTTTGTAGTACCAGTTTGGTTATTGCTTCAAGTTCTCACTTTAAGCAAGTAAACCAGTAAGTAGTTGATGTGTACGTGTGATCCCGTGCATAATGGGTATCACGCTTGCGTAACTGTCCTCGTAACATTACCGGGCTCGCACGATGACAGAGCACAACGGTGTCTTATTGTTGTTGTGGTTGCTTTGTGCGCCTGCTTCTTACGTCATCGAAAGAGGCCAATGCGGCGGTAATCTTGTTACATCGACCATTGAATTGTTGTCAATGGCCTATCAATGTCTGCTGCTGATAGTCAATTGCTAAGAAAAAGGTATGGCTTATCTTGGCTTGGTTAAGTAGGTTGTTGATCGCAGAGCCAATCCTCTCGAGAGGATAATCTGGGGTCAACGTTGGTGGTGTTTGTAATTTCGCACAACCAATATCGGCTGTTATCAGCATTTCAAACATAAGTAGGTAGTTCACTGATCAGAGACTTTATCAGACTTTCAGTAGGTGAACCCGGATTAGAGGTTTCTAGACGGGTACCAAAGTTCAGCTGTTGAAATCTAAGTCTACTAACAGTAGTGAGGCGTATCTAGACATTCCTTTGGATGTCGCAGAACTATGCATTTGCTGAAGATAGTCCCTGAAAAGTTTTGATTTTGAAAAGGTTGTTTCTGATATTTATTCTCCGGTTTAGATTCCAGCATCGGTTCGGTGTCTTGGTTTCCAGAATCGATAACAAACATATTATGCTCATCAAAAACAAAAAGGCCTAAGTTGGTTCGTGGTTACGTCGTCGGTGGTATTTCCAAAAAAAAAACTGGTTAAATGGGTGTCGGCCCACGCACAATGAAGGGTTCCGTAGTTGAGATGAATTTATCCCAAGAACAAACTTAACATTGTAGTTGAAAAATATGTTCTCCCGTACATTTTAACTGCAATGGTTAGTACACACAATATTGCGAGATTTACCGTGTTATTTTAAAACCATAGACTCCTTATATATTTCCCTGTAATCTATAAAAATAGAACAATTAACTGTATTTTTTTTACATTTTGGCTCAGTATTTCGGAGATGGTCAATTTTCTTAAATAACTTTAAAACTATTTATTTTAAAATTATAAAAAAATATATATATACGAGTATATATATATTGGAGACCCTCACCATAAGCTATTTCATTTAATGTGTCAACAAACGGTACAGTTTGTATAACTTATTTTTTAAATTTTCTATTGTCCCCCAAAAGTGACCCCCATATTTAAAATTCATTTATTTACGTTAGTCCGTGTTTGGGTCACAGAAATTCATATGTATACCGAATTTCACACAACAGAAAAAGTTGTAGATACCGGTACATTAGGCTACATTAGTGTTACATAAAGCTGGTTTACGGTCTAGATTTTAAAATTTCTGGTATTTGAATCTCGAGCTCTCTAGACTGTATTTTGACGGCATAATTTTAAATACTGAATATCCGGCGCCTAGTGCATTATCGCTTGTATGGCTGGCAGCGATTTCATACTATGATCAGGGGGCCTACCAACGTCCATTATTATTTTACTTAAGTGTGAGAAACACACTGAAGTAAGATTAAAATAATACTAATAGCCGGAAAGCGATATTCAAATTAATATGTATCAAGAGAATAGACCGGAAAAGAACCGGCGTTACCGATCTAGCTTGCAGAGTAAGCAAACTGAAATGGCAGTGGGCTGCCATGTTTGTCGAAGGAACAATGACCCGTGGAGCAGACGAGTCCTGGAGTGGAGACCGCGTATCAGCAAGCGTAGTTTGAGACGCCCCCCAGCTAGATGGACCGACGACTTTAAGAAGGTGGCTGGGTCAGACTGGATGCAGAAGGCGGAAGACACGGTGTTGTGGCGCAGCCTGGGAGAGGTCTATGTCCTGCAGTGGACTGCGATAGGCTGAGTTGATTGAAGACACTGTGAAACCTACATAATATTTACATAATACGTCATTATTAATGTTTTACGATATTAGTAATAAATCTAACTTCCCGTGTCCCCGCCTTTGTTGATGGTAATATAATAGAATAGAATAGAATACTCTTTATTATGTACACCATAAAAATACCACGACTTGGGGTCATTCGTAGGCAAAGCGGAAGGTTGCCGCAGTCAAATTTCATAGTCGTTATTGCATACGTATTTACTGTTAGTAACTCGTAAAATTACAATGTATAATCAATGTATAATCTGGTAAACTCTAGTTCCCGGAGTTAACTCACTAACTTCGTCTCGTCTAGAAAATATGTTCGTAGATAACATCGTTGTGTTTTTATTATGTTAAAGTGTCATAAAACTGCTTACTGTCGCTTTTAAAAGCCCAATAAATCACTAGTGTATGTATACGAACGAATTCTATCTAAAGAATAGAGTCGCAATAGTTTTGTCTGAGTCAATCAGTCTGACTACAAAATCGTATTTAGTGGGCGGCTAAATCCATACTTTATATGCTAATTTGGATATTTTTATTGCTCTGTTAAACAGGCCAGTATACTTATGTGTACATACTGTTATTAGGGCCATTAGGAGTAAGTAGTCAGAAACAAAAATAACAACACTGGGACCGTTGCTTTTTGTAGCGAGCTTTTTAATTTCAAGCAACTGTCCGATCCACAAAACTGTCCAAGCAGTGAAACTAGCTTATCAGTGAAATTTTCGAATTAAATGCACTGATGAGTGAGGGAAACTAACCAGTGATACGCGACTCTTCATACTTCCATGGTTATGTGTGAAGTTGGTTTGAAAAAAGTCATGTAGCTACCATGAAAATTACCTTATTCAATTTTCTGAAAAGAAAGCTAAAAGAAATCCTATTAGGAAAGTCCGCTTTAAGTTTTCATTATGTAATTAAAGCATCTCATTTACAAAGTTCCAGAGATTACAGAAATTTCATCTATCCACTTACAGTCAAGAATATTATGCTGTAGTTTCTAGACCACAAATAAACCGTCAGTACATCTTTATGTGTCGCAGGTATTACAATGATAAATAGTTTATCCTGCTTGTGGTGTACAGGGTGGCGATTTAGTCACCTAGGGGTTTACTCCGAAGCGAAAATCAGAAGTATCGGCCGAATGTTCGACCGATACTTGATTTCCAAAGTTTCCTGTTTCTAGTTTAAGTCCTTACCCGACTTCAAGACAAATTTTTGCATCGGCCGTTTCCTGACTACGGCGAAAAAAAATTACAGTCAAAGAGATAAGTCAAAGTCAAAAATGTGACTTGTGCTTTTTTTTTCGCCGTAGTCAGCTATAGTTAGCCGTAGTCAGGAAATGGCCGATCAATCGGCCGATACTTCGGATTTATCTTCGGGGTAGACCCCTGTATCCGACAAGGGGGTGATTCTACCCTTCATACTAAATAACTTTCGCTATGAAACTCATAACCCACTCGGTGAAAAGAAGAACAAATTCCTATACAACAATACAACAGACTATTTAGATGCATACATGTTTTTTTGCTATGAATCGGATATGAGTTTCATAGCGAAAGTTGTTCAGTATGACAGGTAGAATCACCCCCAAATCGCCTTTATAGTGCAGCAAGCCTATATTTAGCCCGATGATGGCGGCGCTGTCAGTAATCCAAAAATGACAGACCTTGTCAATTTACATAATGGTTTCAATAGTTCCAATAAAATTAATTCGGCTTGCTACGTACAGATATTCTATTTCACGAAGTCCGTTCGGCTTTGATTGTAGTAGTGACGTATCCCGACAAGCGCGCTTGTGTGTGTAAAAGTAGGTAACGTTAGCAAAAAAATCTGATATATATTCAAGTCGAGATTTAATAATCTAAATAAAATTTTGGTTTTAAAAGTATATACATTTTGTAAATAAATTAGATTAGGTTGCAATAAATACAAAAATATTAAGAATATGTAGGCATTTAATTAAGCATTGGTGTTACAGAATGGAAACGAAACAAGTAGGACTATTCAGTATTTTCAATCACTATCAGATAAATTTTCGATTTCCGATTCCGTTTTGCTGTCGTCAGAATCATCTTGTACATTGATTATAAATTCAAAATCGAGATCAAAATATTTCAAGTAGTCTTTTTCAAATTTTCAACATGAGCACAAGTTTTTTGCCACGTTTCACTGCTAACTTGGCCCAAACTTTCATTGATCAGTCTTTCCGTATTCGTCATGTTTTGCTCGATATTTTTAGATGCGACATAATTTTTAACGATCCCCCAAATTTTATTTTGGCCCCCCCGCATTTAATTCTGGGTGATAAGGGGGAAGGCGTAAGACATCAAAACCCTTGCTTTTTATAAAATCGTCAATCTTGTAGATTACGTGTTGGGCTTTGTACTTCTTTATTGTATCGTACAATTCCAATTTAAGAAGAGATTCATCAAATGCTATTATACCCTTATCCCTGAGCCATTGCTGCATATCGGCTTTCTTTGTAGATTGCGTCGGTAGTCGTTCAGCCCGTGTGTTGTGATAAGATGCATTGTCTAAGACAATGACAGAGCGCGGAAGTAAATTGGGTAGCAACTTTTCATTTAGCCATTTTACATATTTGAATGATAATCACCAGCTGTTGAGTTGGCCTTATAAACCAAGGAAGCATTTTCAATAAAACCATCCTTGGTTCCCGCGTGCACTAAAATAAAGCGAGTGCCTGTGCTAATTTTTTTTAAAAACGGAGTTCTTTCCTTTTTTTTTGCCCAGGTGTTGTTTCGCACGTGTGTCGAAAGGACGTAGCTCTCATCGGTGTAGACAATGGGCCGACTTTGAGAGCGGTACTCTGTTATTTTTTTTAAATATTTTAAACGCCACATTTGTATATCATGACGCTCCGTCAAGACTTTACGGTTGTTCTCTGTTTTGCGCCACTTGTAACCTAATTTCAACAGTAACTTGCGAACAGTTTCTAAACAACCTTCGAATCCGATTTTTTCATTCAATGCTGTTCTTAACTTAGCTAATGTTGGAATTTCTTTATGGACAATATGGAAATCTTGTACAGTACTGCGAACCACATCGGCTGTAAAATTATCTATATCCACTTTATTATCTCGCTTTCTCCTTTTCTTCATAGGTGAAGTGAATTTTGATGAAGTGGATGGGAATTCCTTCTCTTCTTTTAATATTCTTTGAACTGTTTTTTGGCTCACACCCGTAGCTTCAGCTGTACGGCGTGTAATGTCTCGTAAATGAGACAAATCACAGTTGAGTTCCATTAATGATTTTGTAAATTCATATTCTTCTCGCAGAAAATGATAAACACTAGCTATCATGTTTCGACTCTAAAACAAAATGTAATCAAAATAATTAAGTAATATAAACATTTTATAACACAAAAAAACATTCATTTTATAAATACTTCTATTGCTATATTAAGTGTCTTTGTATAACAATTTAATTGAAAACGTATAAATAAATATTACCACTCTTCTTCGTTTTGTTGCCATGCTGACCTTACTCCGTGAAACAATTTGGCGCGAACTAAAAACCACTACTGATCCAGACCGTGTCCCGATCGACACTGAGCGCTCTCGAGGTTACGCACGCAAAAACAATGTGCATGTGCACGCTTGACAACATTCATAGCCAAACGGACTTCGTGACATAGAACATCTGTACCAGGTATACATTTTCTCTAAAGTAACTCTTCCCTGAGACCAATCTTGAGCCAGCTACAGCGCCATCTAAACTTTACACACTGAACTATGCTAAACAAGTTTCTGAAGTCATAACATGGAAAATGTTGATTGTGGACACGGGTACATGAGCTTAAGTTTGTCGAAACGACTGCAGAGGGCGTTGCCTGTATTGTGTTGTGTGAGGGGAACACTTGAGAGTACTAGAAATAAATCGAAAGTTACTCACTATGCACAAACTCATACTCTTTTCACTATCATCACGTTTTGATCAAGATTTATTATGAGATACTTACCAACTCTTAAATTTAAAAGTTACATAGCACGCAAAACTTAGAAGTTGTCACAGGAAAGTATGAAATAATATACTGGCCCGTGAAAACCGACAAGGACGGATAAGGAACAAGGACTATAAGGCTTTTTTTTAGGGATTAAGGCTCACTGTACCTGGTATCTAGGTGTAAGGGGTCCCCGAAGCGATCAATTGCAATTTATCAATAATTGCTATCAATTTGTATTGTAATAATATTGTCAATCGCTTCAATTGCATTCGGTACACGATCAATTGGTGCATCAATGTATATCAATAACATAAAAAATGGTTGCAATTGATCGTGTTTCAAACATAATTTCGTTCTCTAGACTCGACGGCATTTTATTTATAGAAGGTACATGTACGTACATGTTTAATGTTGTAATCTTTTGAAATAGTTGCTACTTACCTTTGCGAGCTATTTGCGGCAGTAATATTGCTGTGGTAAGGTAGTATAGTGTTTTTAAGTCTTTACAATATTTTGATGATTTAAGGCTCTTAAGAGGGCCATTCCCGGACCGTCCCGTTCCCGATCGTCAACGCGAGCATAGTCGAAATACTTGTTGTTTCATAAAGCGCAAGTGAGAACTACTAACAAGCAAGTAAGAACGCGATAACATTAAACGAAAAATTGTGTGCGGAAACGTAAAACTTGTTCCAGGAAATACGTGTTTTTGAGTAAGTCTTACAAGTTTCTGCAATAAATAAATGTTTGTCATTTGCAATCTCCATTATACCTATGCATGTGTGAGGTTTCTTTAAAAGAGGTTTTCTTTACTTTTTCAATTTATGAGTAGGTACATTATGAATGGTCAAAGTTCAGGTAAAATGTGTGCTAAAAAGCAGATTTTTGCAGGTTTATACTGAATTTTTTTATCCCAAATATTATATATATATATAAACCTAGATAATATAGTGCACCTATTAGTTCAAAAATTTCAAAGAAAGATGTGTTACAACGCCATAATCACGTACGAGCGTTTGTATGAAAAGTGTGATGGGTTGGGCGCTCTTAAGACAGCGCAATGCTACTCTAGTAGAACAATATCTATGAAAACTTCATGGAAATTGTTCTACCCAATCGCGTCGTACCTGTCTGCGGGAGCTTCAAAATGGAATAGTAATTTCTGCTGCGGTTATAATAATGTCGGGGCCTTATTGTTTTAATCACCGTCGGATAGATTAACAGCATCGTTTGTATGAAAATATGAAAAAAGGTAAAAAAAATACAATGATAATATTTTAATTTACGGAAATGTTTGTATTTACAATAATTACTTATATCTAGTCCTCGATCTGGACGATCGATCTAGTTAAGCTACTCTTGCTGCGGTTGGTATGTAAAGATGGTCACCCATCCATATGGGTGACCATCTTTAAATACCAAGACCCCACCATGTCTCGGAAAGAACGTTATGCCGTTTGTTCCGGCCGTTATTTGAAGATCCTTGACAGTTGTTACGGGTCGTCAGAAGCCCGAAAGTCTGACAACCAGTCTTACCAAGGGGTATCGTGTTACCCAATCACTGGGTTGTGGAGGTCAGATGCGACTGCCTAGTTGCTCTATGTAACATACTGGCATTCAGCCGCATCCGGTTAGACTGGAAACCGAACCCAACATAGTTGGGAAAAGGCTTAGCAGATGATGACTTATATCTAATCTTTAAAAGTTAATGACCATTGTGCGCATTGTTAATTAATTAATACAGAATTTAATTATTAACATTGCACCTCATTAAATTAAAGAACAAAGTGATTTTTAGTTTGCGTGCGACTCTTGTGATGAATCCTACGAGTGCGGGCCCAAGTCTGCTATTTTTATAAATTCAGTCATTCCAACACGATCCCATTGTCATGCCATTGTCATTTTGCTAAAGGTTCGTAATCTGGTAAATTCATAATGGTCGATCATTGGTCGGTCAATGTTCTCGTAATATAATTGTGTTATTATAATGGCATTGTCGTATTGCCATTATTATAAAACCCATTAGTATAAATGTCATTCATTTGTCATTATGCAGACTTGGGGGCCCGTGCCTCAAGTCTGCTATTACAATAGTGTCCGAATGGTCGATCATTGATTTCATAATTGTTGATTTTGACAAGTTTGGTAATCTACTATTATAATGGCGTTATTATGACTTTCCAATGGTCGGCCACTGACACTACATTGAAAGAAATTGCATATATTGGTAATCTCGTACATAATGACAAATGAATGACATTTCTACTAATGGGTTTTATAATAATGGCAATACGACAATGCCATTATAATAACACAATTATATTACGAGAACATTGACCGCCCAATGATCGATCATTATGAATTTACCAGATTACGAATTTTTAGTAAAATGACAATGGCATGACAATGGGATCGTGTTGGAATGACTGAATTTATAAAAATAGCAGACTAGGGCCCCAGGTATTGTGTAAAATATTGTCATGCCTTCTATGACTGTTTAAGTTATAATACTATGTTTATTTTTAATATTACTGTTGATAAAGACTAGAACTTTCTACGGTAACTTCGACTTAACAATGAGGTACACATTGTACACAGTAATCTAAATAAGGGTAAAACATTCTCCCAAACTCTTCCTACAAATATTAGGAATACTGCACAACTATCTCAAATTCTCAATGTATCTTCTATAATTATAATTTTTATAGCTGTGCCTCTTCCAGCTTAAAGTGTTATAAGCCTTTTGGTATAGTCAATTGTACATTATTTATATCTAAAATATGGCTTAATAATTTTTCTATTCTTTGTGTTGCCATCATCTTTCAGATCTGCAGTATCTTTTCAACCTCTCGTTTGTCAGCCCCAGTTGTTGTAACATAGCACACTTAGCTGAGCGGCGAGTTCTTCGCTTTTTGGTTGGTTCTGTCATCCAATCTTCCTTGATCATGTCAGCGCCTTTCTCTGCAATCATCATCACTGGAGCGTTGATGTTACCATTAGTAATAGTAGGCATTATACTCGCGTCGATCACGCGAAGCCCTTCTATTCCATAAACACGTAACCTAGAGTCTAGGACCGCCATAGGATCACTAGATGGTCCCATTTTAGCAGTACACGACACGTGATAAATAGTCATCGTGTACTGCCGAATGTAACAGTCCCAGTATTCGTCCGTGTATGGAGGCAGATGCTTACAATTGGGCAATGGCTTGCTGTGAAATCTAGCACCAAGTCTCTTCATGGCAGTGGTTTCTCCTACAGCTAAAGCAGCCTTAACACCTTCTCTCAAAACGCCTACATCATCAGGATGTGTCAAGTAGTTGTGGATCATAATCGGGTAGTCCAGAGGATTCTTGGTTCGCAACTTGATAAATCCACGACTTTTTGGTCTAAGCATCATAGGGAAGACACCGAACACGTCTTGATTATTCACTTCGGAAAATACTTCATTATAAAAGTCATCAGTAAGACCGTGAGCTTTTTTGACTTGCGTGCCACCGTCTGACGGAGTTGAAGCTGACGTCATCATGAACTCAATATCCGGCCAGTCTTCAGTAGCGTTTGCATATTTAGTATTTATAAAAGCGACAACTTCTAAACCAATACTTGATGTTAAAGGTCCATCTTCAGTAATAGCATATCGCAGTGCCGAATTTATATTTACGAGCCGATTCATTACTAAACTGATAGGATGATCTATGCGAAATATAATACCACCAACTGCGATATGATCCTGCAAGTTTCTCCCAACTCCGGGAGAATCTTGGATCACATCTATTCCAACTTCTTGTAAATGGGTCGCTGGTCCAACTCCAGACAACATCAGTAGTTGCGGTGAAGCAATTGAACCAGCCGACAGTATCACTTCTCGTGTAGCATAGACAACCTGCTTTTTACCGTCTCTCAGGAGTTCAATTCCGTAAGCCCTCTTAGTGCCCTTATCAATAAGTATTTTAGTGACGTGTGAGAAAAGGGCAACGTGAAGGTTTTGACGCAATCTGACTGGCCTCAGGAAAGCTTTCGCTGCAGAGCATCTGGTACCCCTGCGTATAGTAAACTGGTACCACGCGTAGCCAGTTTGTTGAGCTCCGTTTACGTCGATAAAGTCGTATCCCATCTCTTCTCCTGCTTGTATTAACGCTGCTCCTATGGGTGTGTTGAACGGTGAATCTTGTACAGTCAGGTATCCCCCTTGAATTAGAAAATAAATTCATTAGCGTTATTTTACCAAATCTATCTGTTATCAAACCAAAAACATGATTAGGTAATATTGTGCATACCAGTAGAATGATGTCGTGTATCCTTAGCTAAGTAAGGATTCCGTTGGTCTTCTGATTTCTTGAAGTAAGGCAAAACGTCTTCGTAGCCCCAGCCAGGGTTGCCGAGGGATTCCCATTGGTCGAAGTCTCGTTTGTTGCCTCTGATGTAGAGCATCGTGTTCAGGACTGAAGAACCTCCTAACACTTTGCCTTTAGTCCACGAGCAGCGTTTGTCGATCATAGCTTGGCAGGCAGTGTCTTGAGGTTGTGTACTGAAAAACATTACAGAGAAAGAAGTTAGAATTTATGTAGGGCAATAGTATTAAATTATAGGAAGATTTTTTCTTTAAATGTATCCGTTTTACAGCTGCAGCAATAACAGCTTTTACACGATAAAGTCGTAATAACTTAATCTCAGATTTTATCTCCTGATCGATCGACAGCCGCACGTGTTGATGGATATGGTTAAGGTACGCATGCCGTGGTTGGTCCGTAGATGGGTGACTATATTTACATACCAAGGCCCCTCCGTGCTTCGGAAAGCACGTTAAGCCGTTGGTCCCGGCTGCCATTTGTACATCTTTGACAGTTGTTACGGGTCGTCAAAAACCCGACAGTCTGACAACCAGTCTTACCAAGGGGTGGTGTGTTTCTCAGGTTGTGGCGGTCAGATCGGCAGCCGCTCCATATAAAATACTGGTATTCAGCTGCATCCGGTTAGACTAGAAGCCGACCCCAACTTAGTTGGGAAAGGCTAGGCACATGATGATATATCTTAAAAGTTCCGGCCAACAACTAACATGGAATAATAACTAGCATAAAATCGAAATTAAATAAAACTGCCGTTCACTTACCGATACATCCAATCCAGTTTACTTTTATGTAAATATAAAGACAGTAAAGGAACATCACTAATGTCTGTTTCGTGTCCTCCTGCTTCTAGTAGCAGGACATTCCATCCTTCAACTTCAGACAGCCTATTAGCCAGAACAGATCCAGCCGAACCTCCTCCAACTATGACAAAGTCATATTTCTCTCGAAGATTCTTCTGGTTGAAAGGCCTTTGTTCAGGATCAAGGATCTCATAGTTGAAGTACGCCATCGTTGCCAGCATTACTGGGATAAACGTGAGTTTACTGAGGCCACCGATTGCGAGAGCCGCCTTGGTGGCCGCAGAAACCACGGATACCACTCCCATTATTGCTCAGTGTTGCTTCATCGGCATCTGGAAGTTGACAGAATGATACTTTAGTCATAGAAATGAAGTCTTAAATGAAGACATCATGTAAATGATGGATAGCTGTATAATTCTGTGTTTGTATCGTTGTAGAAATCAAAGGATGACGAAACGTGTTTTGAATAAACAAAAGGTGAATGATCAAAGAAATATTATCTTAACTTTATACTAGACACTAGTGCAGTACAAATGCTAATCTCTGAAGAGTAAATACGAGATGAGCTGATGGATGACATTTACTAAACCTAACATATGATTGCTTTACGTGCATTATGACTTGGAGCGGAAGCACTCAAACATCCTAGCGGTAACATCACTTTAATGATGCACACTGTGTTATGAATCAAAACCGTGTCGGTCATTGTCTTAAGCTATTTATTACAGGATGAGCAAAGGCTCTAGCATTATTCATTTTCTGAAAGCAATCAAGTCAAGGATAGTAAGTAGACAACAGTTTTATTACGTTGAATAAGTATCTCAAAGTCAAGAAATACGAGAATATTTATGTAATTCATTACATCAGACGTAATTATAGGCTGTCACGTAAAAGAAATTATAAGAAATGCAGGAGCATTGTACGGGACTTTCGAAACTGGATCGCTTTTGGACTGTTCTCGGAAGTAAACAGTTGGAACTCGTTAATATCAATTTTGGCTTACAATTTGGAGTAAAAGACGGAAAAAGAGGCTTATCTTGCTCTCGATTTATATTATGTATATAATATACAATTGAGTATAATTAAGACTCAATTAATTTTATATTTTAGTCTAGACATTTAATTACTTCGTTGAACATTATGTGTCGAGACAAACCTATTATGCATTGATTTTGTTCTGTGTTTTCAATCCTATGATAGCGACGAAATTAATGCGTAGATTGTGAGAAAATTATTTTGACGATAGCGTCAAAATTTATTTATTATTTATTTATTTATTAACTCATCATCACAATCATTACAGGGATTTCCTAATCCAATAGTGTGGCCATAATTACAATTTTAGTATTCACTATAACATATCATAAATACTTTTGTAAGTGTTTTCTAAGTATTTTACACATATCCTGTTTAATGATTCAACATGGCCGCTCAAAATTCCCACCATTGCAAAACGACACTCGAGTATGCAACCAGTTTCTCCAATGGAGGTCATAGGGCCATACAAGACACGTTCTTCCTTGAAGATGTTTCTTTAAACATAGTCCTAAAAAATCAATGGTACTCTTATTGTACCTACTTTAGACGGAGGGACAGTGACAAGTTGAGCCGTTGTGTGTACGGATACAGTGGACGGATGACAGTGTTCGAAGCAGTTTACGTAAGAGCTAATATTATGCAAGGCAACGCAATGCGTCGCCTTACGTGTGTCGAGTCTTCTTTACAAATGTTTTGCGTTAACTTTTTCAATTAGGCGTGTTAATTGTTTTCTTATCTTATGAATCTGTAATGTTATTTGTTTTGTTGAAAAAGTCACCGTTCATCTAAAACTTATATTTTTTTTGCGATCTCATCACGAATTCAATTAGCGAGTTGACATTGATTTATAAAAGAAACGTAAGTCATGACATTATCAAAACAGGTAGCTTGTGTTAGTTCATCATAATTGACTTAATAAGCAAGAACGAATCCAACAAGTAAACTTTTGACATTAGGAGATGAACCAGAATATTTCCTTCGAAACTGGCAATTAGCTTCGGCAAAAAACCTAACAAATATATTAGGAATGTAGTTCTTATAAACGAATGTAGGAAATAGAATTTACGTTAGCAAAACAAGAAATATTGAATTAATTTTTCATTGTTATGACTTTTATCGTCGATCCGTATACTGTGAGAACCGGGCCGAGTATAGCACCTTGATGAATGATTGCCACACCGATCATATTGACTGAGACCATCGCGGTTCCACGGCATACTTAGTGAATACTTATTATGAGAAGTGTTCTTGGAGGGTTAGTAGTTTAGTACTTGATTCCTATGTAGTACCTTCATGATTCTAGTCAACCGCAAGCGTTGCGTCGTCTCTTTGAAGTCTACAGAATGCCACCGCTAGAATTTCGACTATGTCAATTGCACTATATAGTTCGAATTTCTGCTTAGTGCGGCGTCTTGTGCCTGGATCATGAAACCTGCATAACTTGATTAACGAGACACATGCTTTGAGTGTGTTTGACATAGTCCAGATAATTATTTTAGATAAAATTATGCTTGTATGCGTTGAGTCTGGTGCAAAAATAAAACAAGGTGGTGTAATAGTGCAACTTGGGACAGGCATAATTATATCCAACAGTAACGTGGGCTTAGTAGATTTACTGATAAGGTTAGATAAATGAACAGCGTTTTCATAAGGAGTACTCGCAGAAAATTTGCGAAAACGTGAAGCACTGATGTAATGTCACACTTTACGAATAACGTGTGATCATATGTCGCTAAAGTAAACCATTTAACTGTTTGAAGAAATTAATATACTGGTTTGACGACACCGAAAAAAAATATAATGATGTAATCGTCTGCTAGGTGTTACTTGATGCAGGTCAATAAATCTCCAACATAGTCAACAATATATGTAGCTCTACCTAATAACAATTTTCAAGACAGTCGACCAAAGAAATCTATCTTTCACATAACATGTGGTTTTAAAAATTAATCGATGACATTGTAATATGCTAGTATCATGGCAAAACTTACGAAACAATGGCGCTATTTATACATCATCTAGATTTAACAAAGAATTTTGAAATCTGCGTGGCATGCAGTATGGTAACTGTTGGTCTTCCCTACTAAAAACATTTCGGTACCAGAACATTCAACCTTCAAAAACTTTGAAAAACTAATCTTTGGTTTAAATATATCGCGGCAAGCACAAATTAGTTCCTATCCAAAATTTTACACTTTTTAACTCATTATCTCGTCTTCTCGAGATAAAGCAATTCGTCGACTCCCGCGCAATACTTTCACTGTCCGGTGCACCGCGCATGCGTGGTTGCATCGGCTTTCTTAACTCGTCTCAGTGTCGCTGTGGACGTGCCAGTGGACAGACATCTGTCTGGTATTTAGGTCGCGTTATGTAAACCATTGTGACAATACGACTGCAATGATAATGATTTTGAATAACATAATTATTGTTTTAGTTTCTATTTCTTGTTGTTTTAGAAGAGATAGTTTGTTACAAATTACATAACAACTAGTTTCAGTCAGGTTAATTTATGCAGGCCCTAACAGCTGTTACACTTATTATTTCTGCTGTTTATTCTAGTTCTATTCTTATTATCAAGTGCCTAATCTGTTTCTCTGACTTACCGAGGCATAGCATCTACAGCCTGAGTTTTGACATCATTGGAATAATTAACTTGCTTTCATTTGGAAATATTTCATTATGTTAACAATATTCAAAGTATAGTGTTACTCTGCTGTATTTAATTTCCATCATTATTTCACAATCAGCAATTTTATAACTTGTTTTTTGTCAAATGATTATTTAGTCGAAATTGATTGGAAAGACGATTAATCCATTAGTTTTCTTCTATAACTGATGAGGATCCTACATGCAATAGAATAATTATTTATTGCACAATTGAGGTTATAACATAGGAAGACATTATCCAAAGTTATTGACGAAAAGATTACTATTGCATCGTACATTTATAATCTGCATCAATAAAGCTGTGATCGTTTAAACTAAATGTGTAATAATTAATTTTAGAAAAATTAAATGTATTGTGTAATACCAAAAGGAAGTATAGTGTAATGGTTATCACATCCGAAATATCGCGTACGTTGCGCTAAAGGTGCATTCATATTTGGTAGAGTAGGTAGGTAAGTTTTATCTTGTTCACCAACATTTGTTGTAGCAGCTGAGTGAATTATAAGCTTTTCAACGTTGGAGAAATCTAGGATAACAATTATTGTCTTCCCGTAAACACGAAACTTACCTACTCACTACTTATGAAGTCGTGAAGCAAACTTTTGTGACGTTTGTCTGCGATTCAATTGGGTTCTATGAAAAAGCTCCAGCTTCGAATACTAGTGCCCGTTTTATATAAACAAAAGGTTTTAAAAATACAATCGAGTTAGATTTCAGCGTCTGTCTGTTTTAATTTTGATGCTCCAAAGGTTGTACTCGCAGCCCAGTTTTGGCCAATATATGGCCACAATTATTTCTGTTGTACTGGGCTACTTACTTCCCAATGTGTGCATAGCTTTAGGTCGAGTTACATTTTTTTTTTTTACAGAATGAGTTCGACAACCAGTTTTACATTAAGTATATGAACTTTATGTAAGTATTGGATACAGTTACTACTATACGTAACATTTTCGATTCGTTCGTAATGTCTTTGTTGTTTTCTTTCTATTTTAACTGACTTCCAAAAAGGACGAGGATATTATGTTCGTCTGTATGTTAGTTTTTTTTACAGTAACTCATGCAGTTGCAATCGGAAAGCACCATTTGGTGATGTGGAACTGATGATGAAGACCACAGATGGCCACCGGAATAGAATAGAATAGAATATTCATTTATTTGCTCAGAATTTAGGTATTTATAATACGGTGGTTTGGTAACAATAATTTTAAAGAATCCTTGTAAATTCTGCCATTTAGGCATGCAAACATTGATGCAGTTCATCATCAGACATACAAACATTGATACACAATTAAAATTGATCAGCTAAATAATCCGATACGGAGTAGTAACATTTATTTAATAGAAGTACGGTTAGTTTCTTTTTCAAAGTTATTACTGGTTCCTCTTTTATGGAATTACGAATGAAGTTAAACATAGCCGGTGCCATACCAAAAACTAAACTAAACAAAAATAAACCAACATACGGAACTACTTAATAATGAGTATTTCACGGTTTCGATTCGATTAGACACTCTATTACGGTTTCTAAGCAATTTATGCTCGTCACAATTTATATGGTGAAGTCACCATCAGTTCCAGTTCTCCTGGTTCTTACCAGGAGAACACATCAAAAATTAATGCTCCTGCATCGGGAAAAGTAATATTTTGTAAAAGGTGATTAGCAGTCGACATTAGGCTTTCGTAACTTAGATAAATTACTAACTAACCCACTAAAAAGTAAAAAAATAAAAACTTTTTACAAAAAAAATACTGCCTTCCAAAAAAACACACTACAAAGTGAATAAGTTGTTGGAGATAATCTCAATAATAATATACATAGACACATAAAAATAATGATAAAAATCACTTTGGTACCCTTCGCTTGCCACTCACCGAAGCAAAACTGATTTTTATCATCCTCTTTATGTATATTATTATTGAGATTATCTCTATTTTGATTGGTTAATTAGACACTACTTATCTTTAGTTTCTTCGACTCATAGTTTTAGTCAATTGATTATTTGGTAAATAAGTACTTTGAGATGTAAAATGTTCCTCCTACGAGCACCATACAGTTATTCGGAAATGAGTCCAACAGTGATTTACTCTGTAGTCAAAAACAATTGTTTGAAATTGTTTTTCTCCGGTAGAACCTTTACGGTCTTATTACAAAACAAGGTTTTTCTATAGAACGAGGTTTAAACAATCAAGCAATTTTTGAAATTCGAACTTATCTCCGACAAAGATACACTTCTGAATACAAAAATTTATTTCAAACCAGAGTCTAAGTTGTCAATTTTGTATTTAGAATTTTACTTTAGTCGGAATAAGGTTTAAAATACAAAAACGAACTCGAAGGTTTAAGCTCGGGTCAAAGTAAGGTCTCGTTTTCCAATAAGACTGTTTTCGCCTTATTACAAAACAATATGTATATTTTGACATGACATAGACCATGCAGCCAGTTTTTGTAATAAGAACGTAACAGTGATTGAAATACCGTTCTTTATACAAAACTAAAAACTTAGTTCGGTACTAAGTTGTCAGTTTTGTGTTTAGGAACTTTACCATAGTCGGAATAAAGTTCGAAATTGGCTCCATGTTTTAAACCTGGGTCTGAAGATAAACCTTGTTTTGTAATAAGGGGTTTAAGTTTAAACCAGTGCAAAGCTTTTCCCATCCGTATCGTGCTTCGTAATCATACAGAGGTAAATCTCATATCGCCAAATCCTAGGTCACAAAGTCGGTACGGATTTTATAATTCTTCGCTCATATTAGCACAATATGTGTAAGAATAGCTAATAGCCGTGAAAAAATAAATTGCCAGGCAGGAAGGTATAATCCTGACTAATATTATAGGTGCAAAAGTGAGTTTGTTTGTTTATTTTTTACACTTTCATGTCTTAACGGCTGAATAGATTTCGATACAATTTGGCACACAGGTAGACCATGACCTGGGTTAGAACATAGGATACTTTTTATGCCGATAGTTCGTACCCGTGGGATAATTTCTCTCTCTCCATGTGGTCGTAGCCACGGACTTAAGCTAATAATAATATAAACGTTTATTTTCTCTACATAAGTTATGAATTTAATGCTAATCTTTGACAGTAGTGCACGAACAAGGAGCTAACTTAGCCAAGAAGGTGGTAGAAACCATTCTACACCTTGGCTTCTAGGCTATGTGGTTCCCGGTAGAAACATGAAGACGACTACCAAGTCTTCTTTTTGTTTCTACCGGGAACCACATAGCATAAGGTTGTCTTGAGGTGCGTTCCGACGAACTGTTGCTAGATACATGTGGTAATGTTAAAGTTACTGCCTTGTACTGGGCCAACCGTATTTACCTAATACGTCGAAACATATTTTGACACAAGATTAGAATACAAAAATATTTCACTGCTTTGTATTTGGAAGAAAAAAAAAAAAACCTTTATTTTTAGATTTAACACATAACATCACGCCTGTATTCCCCCAAGGGTTAGGCAAAGGTGTACCTTTAGTAACACCCACGTTTCGCCCGTTATGTTTAAGTCCCATGTAATAGGGGGCGAGCCTATTGCCATCAACCGGGCACAAATCCAGACTCCGGGCTGCTACTAAGAAATTCCAAATGGAAAATCCCAATAACACTTACCCGACCTGGGAATCGAACCCAGGACCTCAGGCTCAGCAGTAGCGGATGCGACCACTGGATCAACAAGGTATATATACTTACGGGGGTTTTAGGTTTAGTTACTGATTGTTTAATGAATGTACTTCAACTAAATGTTGAATATGCAAATGACCTACATATTAATAAGACTAATTCCTTAATTAGCTTAAAAACTATTAAAGTGCCACTATTTGCATTTGCAATTTTTTATGCAACCATTTCTTATTTTTGTGTTTATGTTCTTTTTAGGGTACCCAGGTACGGAACCCTAAAAAGAACATCGGTAAAACGAAGATCGTATTACTAGGGCTCCGCCGGCGCCGCCGTCTGTCTGTCCGTCTATCTGTCTGTTTGTCTGTCTGTCCGTCAGTCACCAGGCTGTATCTCATGAACCGTGATAGTTAGACAGTAGAAACTTTCACAGATGATGTATTTCTTTTGACGCTATAACAAAAAATACTAAAAAACAGAATAAAATAAATATTTATGGGCTCCCATGCAACAAACGTGACTTTTTGCTCGTTTTTGCTCGATATTGATAACGGCAACAGGTAGACGCTTGAAATATTCACATAATATTTAGTTATATATTCACTTTAAAAATAAATAATTAAATTAAAATAAAACAAATATTTAAGGGGGGCTCCCATACAACAAACGTGATTTTTTTTGCCCTTTTTATAGATAATGGTACAGAACCCTTCGTGCGCGAGTCCGACTCGCACTTGGCCGGCTTTTTGCGTCATGTTTACCGCAAATAAACTACTTACTTTTACTAACTACTTTATTTTCTTTAGAAAATACACTAAGAAATTAGAATATTTAAAACTAATTGTTTTAAAGATTCTATAATCTTAGTGTTTTTAACGAATACAAGTCTTATTACGAAATTAAACAATGCATTATAATAATATTATTATTATAATGCATTGCATTATTACAAAATATTACGAAAAAGTTTATCCTAAATTGCATGTGCAAGTAGTGGCACTTTATTATAGTTTTTAAGCTAATTAAGTAATAGTCTTTAATTCATTTGCATATTGAACATTTAGTTAAAGTACATTCATTAAATAATCAGTACTTAACTAAATCTAAAAATATTAATAAAATAATAATTATATTTTAATTTTACTTCCAAATACAAAACAGTGAACTAATAGTGTATTCTAATCTCGTGGCAAAATATGTTTCGTTATCAAGGACGTATTAGGTAAACACGGTTGACCCAGTAACATGCAGTAACTTTAACATTACCACATTTATCTAGCAACAACTCGCCGGAACGCACCCCAAGACGACCTTAAGCTATGTGGTTCCCGGTAGAAACCAGAGGAAGACTTGGTAGCCGTCTTCTTTTTTCTACCGGGAACCACATAGCTTAGAAGCCAAGAAGGTGTAGCATGATTTCTACCACCTTTTTGGCTAAGTGAGCTCCATGTTCGTGCATTACTGTCAAAGATTAGCATTAAATTCATAACATATGTAGAGAAAATAAACGTTTATATTATTACCTACTAGCTTATGTCCGTGGCTTCCACCGCGTGGAGAGAGAGAAATTATCCCACGGGAACGAACTACCGGGATAAAAAGTATCCTATGTTCAAACCCAGGTCATGGTCTTCTACCTGTGTACCAAATTTTATATTATAAGACGTGACACCGTAAAAAATAAACAAACTTACTTTTTCACTTATAATATTAGTTAGGATTATACCTTCCTGGCTGAAAATATATTTTTTCACGGCTATGAGCTATTCTTACACATATTGTGCTAATATGACCGAAGAATTATAAAATCCGTACCGACTTTGTAACCTAGAACTTGGCTTGGCTCTGTAAGATTCCGAAGCACGATTCGGATGGGAAAAGCTTTGTACTGGTTTATCTAATAAGACTATAAGGTTCTACGGGATAAAAACACTTGTTCTACAGAGTAAATCACTGCTCGACTCATTTCCGAACTTAATGGTAGGAAGAACATTTTACATCTCGAAGTACTTATTTATCAAATAATCAATTGACTAAAACTATGAGTAGCAGAAAGTAAATATAAGTAGTGTGTAATTAACCAATCAAAATAGAGATAATCTCAATAATAATATACCTACATAAAGAGGATGATAAGAATCAGTTTGGAACCCTTGCCTTTCGGTGAGTGGCAAGCGAAGGGTACCAAAGTTCCGAAGATGCCTGAATGTCAGATACGAGGAGGAAAGCGATTCGGAAGCCAATGAACTGCCAATAAAAAGTTAAGAGTTGAATAACAATAACAAGATTTTAAAGAAGCTTTACTACAGTCCGTTTATTAAAAGATAGAGGGAATAAATCATCTTGAAGTGCATTTGGTTAGAGACTACCGTTTACGTAAGCATAGGTTCAATCGTCTTAAGAATGTTACCCAGCATTAGTCACGACCTAACTCATATTTTAAGCTATAGTTACTGATGAGGATCTTGACCCCAATTCCGAGGGATTTGCATGTGGGACAGATCACAAGCTCTAGTCTGGAGCGTAAAATGCACGCAGACTAATAAACCAAACACAAACATACACGTGTTTCGCTAAAGAATTAGAAGGCCATTTCGTGGAACAAGAAAATGTTCTCACGAAATTAATATTCCCGAAGACAATGATTAGGCAGTCATCAATGTTTAGATTAAATTAGGTACAGATGCATGAGTGTAACCATGACTCGAATCATAAGCTCGTTCTATGTAATTTGTGCGTGATGAGTTAGTGATTAATCTTCAAATTAACGGTCAATGGCGCACACACTACACGACACTTGTCTTGAATCTCACGACTTTAAAAAATTAAGGCTGCGAATATTTGTCGTGTCTTCTAAGCTAAATTACAAGATTAAGCAAATATATTTAGTAAAAGGAACAATGCACTGCAATGCAATGCACTGTTTGATGGCTAAAATTAAATGAAGATGGCCCAGAGAAATGTAAAAATTAATCTTATTATATCAGGGCAAAAGCTTTATCTGCTTATCGGAAATTACGAAGAATAGCAACGTGAGCTACCAAATATTTTGATCAATTGTAGTTCGTTAAATCGATCGATTGTCACATATCCGTATCAATAAACCTATAGTTGTATGTCAGCTAGCAAATTCTACTTCTTTCGACACAAAAGTTTAATGACCTTTTTATAATTTGAATTTCATAATGTTCCGCAACCAAACACCATGATTGACCATGAATAAGTATGTAATTATTCAATAGTACAAATCTACACAGTTATTCTCATTTACATTCAAATTATCTCAAATGTATTCTAACAACATAGCCTATACCAACACGCAAACCTGAATTCCTCAAAATGGTCACACAAATCACTTTCATGGGTTTTCTAACAATTAACTAAACACAAACGAACCGTATGATTTTGCTCTAGAATTCGCAACGCATTGGGAATTATAATGCAAGAATACCTGAAAAAGTTAAGCACAACACTATTACGAGAGGTTCACTGTTCGCGACACCATGTGGTTTCCCATTCACTGACGGACTGCGCGCGCGCGGCTTGCACTGCGCCTACGCCGAGCGGTTGCACAACCAACTGGTTGCGAGCCTACGGTCAATGTTAATAGGCTAATTCTGATTTAGGACGATAGGTTATAGTGTGACGAGCTTATCTTTAATGGGTGCCTTTGAATTTCAAACTACAAAACTACTACATTGAGGATACCATTGCTTTTAAAACTTTCAGGGAAGGGATGAACGAAGTGGATGCAAGATCTCGTTTTGCTGTCTAGACAGAAGAAAGTGAAAGGTTAGAACCAAATGACGAGGAAGTAACTGGAATGTTTGTCAGGAGGATTTGCAGCAAATCAATCACTTCGCATACGTTTGTAAAGCTCCATAATCCGAAATATACGTAAAGAAATATTTCTAAGCTAGATGACTACGTTGGCTTAAGCACATCGCACGCATTGCGTTCTAGAAACATTTAAATACATAGTTGAGCAACCTATTAGAAATGACGACACTACTTCTCATTTGGTATCATAAATGTATTCGACCAGCGCTAGGAACCTTGAGGTTATTGCTCACTAGGCGTTTGATAGAAACAGGGTCTATGGTAATGAGGAATCTGGTCTCGCAGCTTGCTATAAGAAAAGTAAAGTCAAAGTCAAATTATTTATTTCAAATAGGCACATAGATGGAACTTTTGAACGTCAAAATTTACAAATAAAATAGAATTGATTCCCTTCCAAAAAGTAGCTTCGTATGGAGACGAATGGGCAAGAAACTCCACCGTTACTCTTTTAAAATGTTTTACAATATTTTGTATCGGTACATCAATTATATAATTATATGTGAAGACGATGCACCTAGAATAAAATTACTATACCACAATAGGTAAAAAGAATTAATAATGAAGCAATGACAGATAAATTAATTATGTGATAGATACATGGTGCTCACATATTGTTTGATTTGGCGGCACGGTTGGCGCAGTGGTCAAGTGATTGACTGCTGCGCTGCGTGTCGCGGGTTCGATTCCCGCACGGAACAAAAATTTGTATGACCTATAAGTAGTTGTTCCGGGTCTGGCTGTTTGTGTATGTGAGTTTAAATGTTTGTAAAACGCACCCACGATACAGGAGAAATTCCTAGTGTGGGGCAACGTTTAAAAAAAAAAAAAATATTTACAAACATTGTAAAAAAAGAAAAACGTTTTCCTAAAATAATTAATATCAGTGTGTGAGTTAAGGTAATCACAGAGTGTAAAATAAATGTCATAAAAATAATAAAATAAAGGTACAATTAAAATAGGAATCAGTTAGATTTTGTCTAGACTCTAGATTGTCCTATGGAGCTGAACCAGCATGTTTCCAAGCGTTCTTATCTTGGATATAATCCTCTAATTTGTAATAAGCTTGTTTGTAAACAGTGTACTTTTAATATGAGTTTTAAATTTTCTTTCATTTAATTGCAATATATCACAAGGTATTTTTTTGTAACATTTAACATAGTACCCCATAAAAGATGTATGTCTACAATGTTTTTGTTCCTGAGATAAAAACATGGTAGATAACATATTCATAGTACGGACTCCTCACCATGTGAGTTCAACTCGCACTTGTCCGGTTTTTTTAATTGAGATACCATGCTGCAATGGACTGAAATCAATCAATCAGCTTAGCTATCACAGTCCACTGCTGGACACAGGCCTCTCCCAGGCTGCGGCAGAGCCTATCCTCCGCCAGCCGTATCCAGTCTTTTCCAGCAACCTTTTTAAGATCGTCAGTCCATCTAGCAGGCGGGTGTCCCACACTACGGGGTCAGTACAGGGGGTCTAAGTCGAACATAAATCTGAAGTATCGGCCAAATGTTCGGTTGATTCTTTACTACGGCTTACTATCGCTGACTACGACAAAAAAAAAAAAAGACTGTCGAAGAGATAAGCCAAAGATAAAACTGTGACTTGAAGTCGGGTAAGGACTCAAAGTCAAAAAAGGAAACTTTGGAAGTTATAAAACGGCCGAACATTCGGCCGATACTTCGGTGTAGTGCTTCGGAGTAGACCCCCAGGACTCGTCTGCTCCACCGGTCATCGGATCGGATGTTTGTCGGTGTTTGTTTGTTTGTTGTGAACTGAAATAGGTCGCAAGAAATACAGAATGGTAAAATAAGTACCGGTTATATAATAATTTATTTATTTATTTCTTACCACAAATTACAGAGAATGTTAGTATAAAGTCTACAGACACAATTTTATAATTAATTTGTGGAAGACTGCGTGCCTAAACTAAGTTTTTTTCAAAACCTGCATGTCACCAGGCAATGTAAAACAAAATTTTACATTTTTATGGTTGCACTGGAGACGACTTGATTCGCGTGTAATATTATTCAAATAAAAATCTCATACATTATAATGTTGCAATATTGCTCATAAAAATTGATTTACAAAAATAAAAATAGAGATAGAAAAGTAATTCATTAAGAGTAGTGTGAATAAAAGAGGAAATGACGATGCTGCAGCACATCTCACTAAAGCTAATATCAGTTATAAAAAGTCTGCAACAGAATTATACAACAGCCGAATTGTTCAGAGCATACTATTACAATCTTAATGGAATGCATTATGTATTATGTTGCAACAATTTAGTTAACAGTACCGCCAAATAAACCAGCTTCGAATTAAAAATTTCTGCGGGAAAAGTTAAGGCCGAGTGTTATCATGTCTCAAATGGGTCTGTACCACGCGATTATAGCAACTGATATAAATACTACGTTGGTAATTAGTCTAGAACAGGTTTTGTGTTTCAAGGCAGACGAGTTGAAAGTAGACTGTTCGCGTAGGCCGTTAGAATTGTTGGGAATTTGTAGTGAACTAAAAGTAAGACGTGTAAGTGACATAATTATGTAGGTATGTTAGATAAAATGATTTTGTCCTAAGGTCCTAACCCAGGCGCTGTTTTTGAGAACACTTGAGCTTTTGTTTCTCGAGCCATATCTCTCAATTTATAAACATTTTTATAAGTTTTACGCCCTGTTTAATTTAGATGTTATTGGAGACGACGTTTTTATTTTATGCCCATGCATACGGCCAACATACGCGCAATGGCAAATTTGCAAGTTTTTATTTGAGTAAACCGTACTATTCGTTTTTGCGTGTTAATTTTTTGTCCAAAATTTTGTTGTAATGCATGATTTTTTTATCAAATCACAGATTCCATTCACCATAATGCAAGAAGTTACTAAAAATAATAATCCAGAAATAGAAAAAAAGTTACTTAAAAAAATCAAAAACCTGAATGCGTAAAAGTGAACTTTAAAAAAGGTGGAAACAAGAATTTATTATAAACAATCTCACTCAGTCGGAGGCCATAGGTCTATAAGGTAAAATTTAAGAAGATGAATTGTTAAATTTAATGAAGAGAATGTATTATTTTAATATACCCAGTGACACTCGCGCAATAAAGACGAATCTAACGACATATTATCATTCATCATCCGTTTAGTAGTTACGAAGGAACATAGGGACGGATATACATATATACACCTTAAACACATAACCCTCCTTTTTTGGCTTCGCCGCAGTCGGGTAAAAAGAGTGTGTCGTAACAAAAACAGTCATAACTCTCGTAAGAGTGAAGATTGCAAACCTATCGAGTGCTGGTGTACGTGATGCGGGGCGCAGTCTGCGCCCGCGCAGTGGACGCTGCCTGCGATACAAATATTACGACATGGACTTTTTATGAGGAAATGATACGATGCATGTTTATAGAGTCGGAATGAAGTGCATATAAGCTGAGAACTAATGATCAAATTTGAAAACGGGTTGATCATACCAGTAGTACGAAATGCTCAGTCATCTTTAACGACGGGACAGAGGTAGTCAGGTTGTATTTTGGAATCTTGGAAGCTCTCAAAGATGAAACATTTGGAACATTATTTTATCGTTCTTGTTTTCGTATGTATTATAAGGTTACACCACAGACTATAATGCACTATTGTCTCACTTTTTCCCTTTAAATCCATCCAAAGGTTGTCTTTAAAATATCGTTTTTGCGATAAGATCGCCCATTGTGTTACCCTATGTTAAATTTCTACGTGTTTATCTCAAATTTGTATGGTGTATAAAAAGCCAAATAGATCGCCCAAAAAATCTGGTAATACTTTTAAACAAGTAACTGACCTGGGAAATACTGATAGACAAGGATCATATACCGCCTTATTACAAAACAAGATTTATATTTTGACATGGCTTAAACCATGCAGCCAGTTTTTGTAATAAGAACGTAACAGTGATTGAAATACCGTTCTTTATACAAAACTGAAAACTTAGTTCGGTACTAAGTTGTCAGTTTTGTGTTTAGGAACTTTACCATAGTCGAAATAAAGTTCGAAATTCCATAATGGCTCCATGTTTTAAACCTGGGCCTGAAGATAAACCTTGTTTTGTAATAACGGGGATACAGTTTAAATCTATGTAGGCATGTACGGCTTAATTGAAACATCCCACATGAAGGAGCTTTGTGGTCTGATCCTTTTGCTATTTCTCATACAGTGTAGTTACAATTCGATTCGGGGATTCCCTACAATTACGTCACGATAATGCAATGTTTCTATCGTTGTTCTCTGTGTGTTGGTACCTAGACGATTAGTTATTACCTAATTAGATTTTAATTGTTTTGGTTTCTAATTACTGATATTTATTGTGCTATTAAATTACGTAATGTCCGGATTAACGTAGGTCATACATTCATTAATATTTGTGATTTTGGGTCCAGTCTCGCCCGGCTCTCCCAGGCTCTCCAGTCCCCTGCCCATATATCTTGTCCATGGGGATGGCGAATTGTACCGAGACGGATTCAGAGAGAGATTCGAGACCGGATCAACTCAGTATGGATGAAATGGCGACAGGTCACGCAGGAACAGCTTATGACCCACGGATGCAACCTATCCGTGATAAGGCCTGTTGTGCTGTATGGATCGGAATGCTGGGCCGTGAAGAAGACGGAAAAAAGGAGTGCATGCAGCCGATATGAGAATGTTGAGATGGATGTGTAGAGTGACGAAAATGGATAAAGTAAGAAATGAGTATATAAGTTTGAAAGTGGCGCCAGTGACAAAATGGCACAATGTCATACTATTAGATGACGCGTGGAAGTAGGACGGCATTTCGTAATTATCGGGAGCGAAAAAGAGACAAGACGATACATAACTAGGCTTTTAGCCAAGTTCTGACGTGCCACTTGCGGAGCATGTATATACAATATTAGTTTTAGTATATGCGAAACCCAAAACACGTGTCTAGTATTTTTATGTAAAGAATCTATGTACAAAATTTCAAAACTGTATCATGAAAAATCACAAAGTTATAAGGTTGATATGTTACCGGGTAGTCCGTATCGTCATCTTGCGCTCATTGATAATAATTTAGCAGTAGGTACCTAACCGTACGGCGATTGTATTGTTAGTAATTAAATGGAGATAACGTTTTCCATCACATTTAAATATTTTTGGGAAAAATATTGAATTACATGGTGTAAAAATTATTGAAATCGATTCAGTTCCTTATTCTGAACAAACTATATTGAGTAATAATACTAGTACAGCCATACTCAAAGTGCGTTCCGCGGAACCCTAGTGTTCCGCAAAGCCTCTGTGGGGGTTCCGCGAAAATACTGGTCAGAAAAAAAAAATACTAAAGGGGTACCTACTATATTTTATTTTACTCTGGTACCTGAGTAAAATAATATCAATCTAAATATTCCAACATAAACTAAAAAAAATATGCAAATTTTAATGTCAAGTAATATTATAATATGAAGAATACACATAAAACCAATTTTGATTACTTTAGGGCTCCGTCAAATATTTCGTTTTACAAAAGGGTTCCGTGTCCCAAAAAGTTTAAGAACCACTGTACTAGTATATAATAGTAATAATGTTGTATAACCTATCTACCTCTTTTTAACCAATTGCGGCGAAGCCAAAAAAGGAGGGTCCGTCCCTATGTTCCCTAGTAACTACTAAACGGCTGAACCGATTCAGATGAATGATATGTCATTATTAATTATATTATCATTGCACACAGCCTCTTTCAGATCAACCCAATATTGAGTTCTACGTATACACGGCTACACATCAAGCTATACATGTGCAGTATAAGCTGATCTCGTATTGTATAGGATTTCCGTACAATGAGAGGTCAGCGTATACTGGAAATATATAGCTTGATGTGTAGCCGTGTGTACTCGTAGAAATAAAAGTATGTCCACAGTCTATGCTTTGATTTGTAGGCTATTGGAACAAAGTTAGCTTCGTAACTTTTGCGAAATGTGTGTTTAATGTTTCATAACTCCGCATCAAATGTGTAGATAACAGTTATTATTTGTGACTCTATACGACATTTACGTAGTTATGCCGTTAATGAGGTACCAGGGATGCCACATGTGTAGAAGGAATTATTGCCAAACTACTTTGTCTTCAACGTAGTCTTTAATCTTATAATATGCTTTTTTGATAAGGACGCGTTTGATGTGGGTTATAAACTTTCCATTGCAAAATTCTGTAACCGACTTTGGCAACTTGTTATAAAAGCGGATACGGTTTCTAAGAAATGACTTGCTTGTTTTAGATAATCCTTTGGGTGTCACAATTTCATGTTTACTACGTGTATTTATGAAAAATGCTAAGTTTTTGCGAACATACAAAATACTTTCTAAGACATAAAGAGAAGGCAGAGTTAGTATATCAATTTCTTTGAATTCACTTTTAAAGGAATATTCGGGTAATAAGGCAGTCGAGGAACAACTTGGCGTGGTTGGTCAGTGCATGGGTGACCATCTTTACATAACAAGACCCCTCCATGCCTCGAAAAGCACGTTATGCCGTTGATCCCGGCTTTTATACGTGGATCTTTGATAGTCATTACGGGTCGTCAGAAGCCCGCAAGTCTGACAACTAGTCTTACCCTCAGGCTTAGCACGAGATCCGTAGAGAAGCGTTTTGTCGACGGAAGAATAGACAAAAATGACGTTTCCGTGTAGACAGTTGAAAGTTTTCTACTGTCCGTAGCACGGCGATAACAAAATCAAATGTAAAGAGACTTGTCTTCTCTTCCCTAGACAGTTGTCTATAACGTCAAGCATGGCGTAAATTTTCTCCGATATCGACAGTTTGGGATAAAAATCTTTCTTCCGAAATAGTCTACATATAAAAGGACCTAGACAAAGATGCGTTAGTTGTTTTTTCGTTAAGGCGAGTAATGTTAGGCGGTGTTTTTTTACTTTTATCATATAATAGGCTGAAATTAACATGTTGGGTTCAAATCGCGCTTTTTATTTAATTTTTTATATAGTTAAACTTCAGCGCATATGGGAAAGAAATACTATTAAAGAGCTCGCTTTGCTTGTTTGGGAGCCTTTGATCTCCCGGGAAGTGAGTTCCTGTAGAATTATAAAATAAGCAAGGAGATTGCATTTGGGCATTGTTTATGCGAGGAACGAGGCCTGGACCTGTCGCCCTAAACTTCTGTAAATAATAGATTTTTGGTATTCAAAATAAAATAAGAACAACAAAAGATCCTACAGTTTTTACACTATGTTGTCCCTTAACTTTGATTTATTAGGATAATTATACATTCACAGGAAATATAAAACATCTGAATAAGAGCCAAAATCTTCTCATTGAACATTGACTACATCTCACACATTTTAAATGGAGCTAATACTAATAAATAAAATATCGATAAACAACAATAAATAACAATGTAACGAAGACAGGCGCGATGCGACGACGGCGCAACCCGCTAGTCTGCGGTAGCCTTAAAGGATACTTACTTCTTGCGTGACGCCATCAAAATAGTATAATTATGGCACTCTATTTAATATTAAATAATGGCTGTAAATTATAGGCAATACACA
Source organism: Tiliacea citrago (assembly GCA_963921375.1). Classification (NCBI taxonomy): domain Eukaryota; kingdom Metazoa; phylum Arthropoda; class Insecta; order Lepidoptera; family Noctuidae; genus Tiliacea; species Tiliacea citrago. The sequence continues at coordinate 16,453,359 of OY992800.1, read as the reverse complement.
CAAATGAGTTTTAAAACTTAGTTGGTGACTTTAACTTGTATGCGCCACAAGCTTTTATCAATATTTATAACATCAAATAGACCATCTGCGTTTTGTTATTGAAGAAAGATTCGTTAAAACACTTTGCTTCTTAGTTGTTTGAGAACGAAATGCAAAAATTCGGTAAAATTGGTAGTAATGAACACCACTAGCGAATACCCCATTGCTATGGACCATTAGTCACTGTCTACGATGAAACCCGAGTCTAGGTGTGACCTCGTGCTCGCGAAGAAGAGACTTCGAGAAGTGTAGACATGCGATTTATATTCTACAGTAGAGATAGAAAACGCCATGCTAAACCTGCAGGGGGTTTTAACATTTATATCTGTAATTTTTATCGTGTACATAATAAAGATACACATACATGTGTACATGTTTGTCGAAGGACCGATGGCCGGTGGAGCAGACGAGTCCTGGAGTGGAGACCGCGTATCGGCAAGCGTAGTGTGGGGGCGCCCCACACTACGCTTGCCGATACGCGGTCTCCCAGCTAGATGGACCGACGACCTTAAAAAGGTGGCTGGGACAGACTGGATGCGGAAAGCGGAGGACAAGGTGTTGTGGCGTAGCCTGGGAGAGGCCTATGTCCAGCAGTGGACTGCTATAGGCTGAGTTGATTGATTGACATAATAAAGAGTTTTCTATTCTATTCTATCCTATTACCCAGTAGGTAACTAGGTTTTGGAGGTCAGATAGGCAGTCGCTCCGTTCAGCTGCAGCATCCGGTTAGACTGGAAGCCGACCCCAACATAGTTGAGACAAGGCTAGGCAGATGATTGTGAAGTCAGTTAAGGAACAACAATCACGATGAGATACAATGATACGTATTGGGCGATTTCGGAATCGACAAAATATTTTAGGTTGAAGGAGATTACGTCAGTACGCACTTAGTGGCAAAGTTCTGTAAAGCTTGCTATGGGAAATACTTAGCAGTATAATACATCCATACTATCTACTGCCAAGCAGTGTTCTTGTGTTCCCATTTTAAGGCTGAGTACCGGTGTAATTAATTACATACACATGAACCACGTCGGCTTTGTCTCTGAGATAGCTATGCACCTGCTGTACAGAATAGGGAATATGCATGTATTTTTCACTGAATCAATAATAGACAGTAATATAAACCTAAGAAAAGTATTGAAAGTTAAATTGAACTACTGACTGATGCTTACAAAAATTATGAAACTCCAACAATTTTCTACTACAGTTCAAACGTCTGTTTCTGTCGCGGTCATGATGTGACGTCATTGTTCACAAAACTGCTTTGTTTACATCAGAAGGTCAATTCTACTAATTAACGAGCAGTATGAAAAACATGAGACCGGAATGCGATGACATTGTGAATAGACCAAAAAATGGTATTCTGCTAACCTTAAAATTAGGTTTGTTCACATTCCGGTCGCAATATCATTGCAGTCTAGTCTCATAGCAGTCAACTTTGCTCTCGTTTACGAATTTAAACATAGTTTCATGTTGATTCAATGTACGCAGACGATATTGTGATAATTAGTGATACTTTAATTTTTAGCAACCTTATTTTCTGATTTGTTTAATGTCTTTATTAGTTTGCTTGATTAAGTGCATACTCATAGTATTTTCATCTCCCGTTTGTTATTTTATATCTTTGAGAATAAAGAATCATTTAAATAAATAATCGGCTAGAAAGCTAACATGGAACGTATTGGTAATCGCGACGCGCATGCGCTATGCGAATGATTAAGATGTCAAAAAGAGACGTCATTATTTATTTTTACGAATGTCAAACTATAATTCAATTTTATATAATTTAATTTTGTCAGAAAGTATTCTATAAAGATTTATTCCATTTTATTTATAAAACTACATTGATTTTCTGGACTATTGTACCTAGCCATCGCAATGTTTTTCAATACTGTATGTCAGAATGAATGTCAATTGTGTCAAAATCAGAGTTGCCATTTGGTGAATAATTTCCCGATGTGGGGGTAAATTCAGTTATTAAACTTGTGACACTAGGTACGGTACGGTTATAGCTATTAAGGACTGAATAATAAATATTATTACATTTGTATTAAATCGATATATTGATACACGTCCAATCCGATAGGCAGATCGTACTTCAGTCAGAAACGGTACTTACACTGTTTTCAATTTTATTGTCCATCCGACTGTCTGATGGTATTTTCGCCCTTGTTTTCCATCTGCTCCTTTAAGCGACCGAGCAAGCGAGCGAGTTGAGTTGTTAGGCCACACGCTCAAACTAGGAGAAGCTAGAAGGACTGAATTTATAAATAAACATACACACCGACAGCATCGGACTTATAATTTATTTATCAGATGCGCTCTATTTATAGAGTACATCCGATCAAATAATCGATGACCGGTAATCAAATCGTTTCTGATTGGGATAAATTTGATTGAGTTTAAATCGAATGTTAAGGAATAAGAAAGTTGAAAACTAGAACCTTTTTTTCGGTTAAGGTACCTGAAGTTTTTTTTTTTTCAATTATTTTGGGATCATTGAGGTCTACCTACCCACTTCTTTGGTTTGGGTTTAGACTTATTACGGAACAGACGAAATTATGCTTTCCATAGTCAAGTAAAAAGTGAGTATTTTTATCGTGGTTGTGGGTAATAGACGATTATTTACTAGCAACTCTGTCATATCCGCGCGAAAGTGTGAATAACACAAAACACAACATCATATTTTTTTCTGATTTTAATAATATTACCTCCCCGCCAAGTGACGCCTCGCCAATTGGAGCTGCTTCTAGACTTTCTGGAGGAGAACCAATCATTGGCGTTGGGCACGGTGAGAGGTAGGGAGGGCAATGCCCTGTCCAAGTGGGTGAGTGGCTCTGGAGACATTGCGCCGATATTTTGAATGCTGATGCCGGTGGACTGTCCAAATCTGGGCCGGAGTGGAAGAAGGTAACTTATTGTAACCACTAGCTGTGCTTGCAGGAGAGTCGGAACACAACAAATACATATTTTTTTTGTTTGCAGTACGACAACCAGTACAAAAGCCGGACGAAGGCAAAACTGAGGCAAATAAAGGAGGGTCGAACAAGGAGTGGTGGGCCAGCACCCCAAATTTTGTGGTTCCCCCTCGAAGAGCGCCTGATCAGCATCGTAGGAGGATACAGTTCAGCAGAGGATGCAGTCAGGCATTCCGTGTGGTGCCGGACGTAAAGAATAGCACCATCCCATTTCTTCCCGTGGGTGTCGTAAAAGGCGACAGTGTCGTAAGTGGCGATTATGGCAACCCCCCGTTGGGGAAAGCCTATGTCCAGCAGTGGACGTCTTGTGGCTGAAATGATGATGATGATTCAGCCAGAACGCACTGGATGCTCTGTTGATAAGATATAGGTAGTTTTTTTGGTGGTCTTCACATATTGAACATAACAACTCTTAGGAGTACAGGCAATTATATTGAATGTATGATTTATTTGACTAGTCCTTCGAGAAAGCAACTGATGGTAGTGGTGGATATGATGGAATAACCACTGTGCAGCAGGATGCCGACCTGCCTACTGTCACGCCTACTGCGAGACAGATAGATATAGAGTGAGCCTACAGTGAAGTTTAACATCACAAAACTAAAACAATAATTACTATAACTATGTGTTTGTTTTTTAGGCATGCCTCTGCTATGGAGGAAATAGCAGGGGCTGCAAACCGTTTTGCCGGCCTCTATGAGGAAACTCTTCGGCAAGTGTAAGTGTTTAAGCGAATAATAATAAATCAGACAATCATACTCGCAACAGGATTTCATTTGAAGAAATTGATTGTTTTTAGAATTCAAGCAACAGCAGCATAAGAATTGCCGAGTAGTATCCAATAATGGCCAAGGTATGTAAATGTTATTTGTGAACGTATTACTAACTAGCTTCTGCCCGCGACTTCGTTCGCGTGGAAGTCGAGAATTGGATATATATATATACTACGTTAGGATTTTTCAGCAAGCATATTCAGAACGAATATGTCGTTCTGAATATGCTTGCTGAAAAATCCTTTGGGCTTCCCCTACCATTTGTTGATTTGTAAATAAAACGCTGAGTTTAAAATAAAACAATCTTATTTAATAAATAATATGTATAAAATAAAACACTAAATTGTGTTTCCTTTCAGGGCTTTGTTGACGCTGCAGCGCCGTGCTTCACACAAGCGATGCGCCACCGGCTTTGTTTTTTTCACTTTTATTTTGTTAATTAATAAACAATATACATATTACAAAAAAACTCAATCTTATTTATTAAACAATACCTATGAGGGGCTCGAGGCTAAGTAACAGCCGCACAAGTCCATCGATCAAAGTTAAGCTACGCAGGTCATGCGCAGTCGGTCCGTGGATAGCTATCATCTGAATCCAACTACTGGTACTTAGCTGAATCCAAAACTGATCGCCGACCTCAATTTAATTGGTAACCAAAGAAAACATACATAAACTCACGCCATTTTTCCATGGGGTAAGCAGAAACGAGTTATTTGTATGTACACAATGGTTAGTCGGTAAAGAAATGGATAACTTTACCGATTAACTTAAATCTAGGTGATCCCTCCAAATGGTCGAGTCGTGTGAACTCCCGGGGCTAGATAGATCGACGCAAAGTATACCTATTCATCTCTGCATCACATATCTGAAAATTATTATTGTAGGTTGAATCAAATGAAATAAACTTTTGCGACACAAAAAAAAACAAAATATTCGTCCACACAATACAAAACGCTGAAAATTTTTAGTTGTGTGATTAGAACAGTGCAAAAATTTAGCCGTTTGCGATCGTGATTTCAGCCGGACTGACGGGCGCGGAAAGGGGTGTGGGCGACGGACGGGGCGATAGTGCAGCGGGAAGCGGGCGCGTGTGTGTCATGCCTACTTCCTACAATATTTATTTTGCTAAGTTGTTATCTAATTAAATATTGACTTAAATTATGACTTGACGAGGTAATAGGCCCGCCCTGACAGAATAGGCGTCGCACCCCGCCATTGTAGCCGCTGGGTAGTAGGTACTAAGTAGCTACATCAATCTTAACACTTACTATCCTCATGTTCTCTTTCTCACGTTCAGTGGGTGGCCTTTCCGGCAGTAATAGGCATCTTCGTGTTCTGATGGTTTTTAGGGTTCCGTACACAACGGGTAAAACGGGACCCTATTACTAAGGCTCCGCCGTCTGTCTGTCTGTCTGTCCGTCTGTCACCAGGCTATATCTCATGAACCGTGATAGTTAGACAGTTGAAATTTTCACAGATGATGTATTTCGGTTGCCGCTATAACAATAAATACTAAAAAACAGAATAAAATAAATATTTAAGGGGGCTCCCATACAACAAACGTGATTTTTTGCCGTTTTTTTTTATAGATAATGGTACGGAACCCTTCGTGCGCGAGTCCAACTCGCACTTGGCCGGTTTTTTATGATGCAGACATGAGTACCATCAATGCAGCCAACCGCCCCCGGGAATCCAAATTTGGCATAGAATCTAAAATGCAGATAATAGGTATAATATTGTATTGTCAATATTGCCGCGCATCATCATTATATTAGGTACAGACCGCGTTGTTCATTTAAACTACGCAACCGATTTTAAGACGGTTTCAAGCATCATTTAGAGAATTTATTTAATATTAAAATGACATGTTGTTGCAAGCGATGTCGACGGATAACTAACTTGATTAAATTCCGTCGTATGTGGCTATCATATACGCGCTAGTCTTTAGACTTACCCACTCCTAGCCCTTTCTTGGGCTCCCCTTGTCAAAGGGAAAGTCGCATGCTTTCTAAATACATGTGGGTGGTTCAGGGCCAGAGTCACTTGTTTAACCGCCCTACAGACGCTCGGCTTGGAAACTGAATGGGAGCAGTGCGGCCCTACCAAGGTCTGATAGAACCCGCTGGCGTAAAACGCCAGGGTTATCAGTACCTAGAAAAAGTAGATAATGTAATGTTTGGAATCTAGCTGCCTTGTTGCTTGTCAATAAATAATATGTGAGTAAGTAACTAAGACTCACCTTGGCGAGCATCGAGTCCATCTTTGCGCCTTTCCCAAGGGATGTGCGGCGTCAGCTCCGTTATTCGCCACGAGCGACTTAGTGAACCTGTAGGTCTTCACACACGCCACGCGCGTCGCTCATGGAAAATGCATCCGTTGCAAGGCGACGACGACGGCGCGGCGTTCTCTCCGTCTTTCTGACGCCGCTGCATAGTCTGCACGTTGCGCCAGGGTTAAATAAAGTAACCGCAAACATGCCGCAAACTAATACCACTCCTTTTTAAATAATTATCCAACTATAACAGAATATCCAAACACTTCACAAACAAAAAAATACACAAAACGTCTGTCCTGTGTTTTATACATACGCTTATATAATAACTATGCAGCTATATATATATATTTTATAGATATCTAACTAGCAGAAGCTAAAATTATTAGTCACAGTCCGGTCAACAAATTATCTCATGCTTACGTCAGTTTTGACGTTCTTATTTTTAGTGGAATACCAAATTTTTTTACAATGTCAATTCGAAAATTTAGCAGAATACCGTTCTGGTACATTATTTTGCTTCGGTCTAGTCGCAATCTCATTGCAGTTAAACGTCACGTTTAACTTGCTTTTTTGGTTTAGTAGAATACCTTTTGTGACATTTTGGAACTTTTGCGGCACTGCGACTTGAATTTGAACGTTTTTTAATTAGTAGAATTGGCCTTCTGTTTTTTAGCCCCAAATCTTATATATTAAATTATTGTTTATGCTTTATTCAAGTTGAAATCGCACTTACTTATTTACCTTAGTGAGATTTCAAGTATTTAGCAAAGAATAGATTTTGGTCACATGTTTTGTTTCGTCACTTCCGGCATTTTCGAAGAGGACGCGTTTTGAGATTGCGTTCCGTTTCACCAAAAAAACGCAACATAAATTAATTAATTGTAAAATAAGTAAAGCATTAATTTTTTTTTTTAAATATTGGAATTTGTTTCTTGACTCCTACACAATGTATATTAAAATAATGAGTACGTTTTGAATTACGTGCATATTCCCTATTAGCTATGGATTTTATTTCAACGTCGACGTCGTAACTTGTCTCATTCAATTACATAAATGATTAAACTCGTATAACGAAATGTTTGGTTATGAATATGCAAATTAATTAACACATTTGTAATCTTTAACTGATGTAGTTTGTAAAATGCGCCGGAAAATTTGTGTAATTTATTCCAGTAGTAACTCCCGAATTACGATGTTTATTTTATTTTTATTTTTTACATACTTCCTTGGCATAATCTTTCCTTTATTTGTCATTATATTATGCCTACAGTTTAATGTCAACAGGGTTTTTACTTTTATTATTTTATAAACCTAGTTTTTTTATTTTGGAAATGTGAGAACGTTGTAGGCTTAATAGACTAGATTTGTAGACAGTTTTCTATTTTGCTAAGTACCTGGTACTCGTTGACGGGCCTACACTGTCCTCCCATACCTATTAACACTGTAATTTGAAAACATTGTAAAAGCCAATTATTTTTAAAAAGAGTAACCGTGGAGTTTCTTGCCGGCTCTTCTCCATAGGAAACGACCAATTGGAACCGTGCACCTAGCTTCTGACGTTTCATAAGTGCTCAGGAAGGTTTATGTGAAATGAGTTATTTTGATTTTGAGTGTTTTTAACTTACATGGAAATTGGAATTCGTACGACGATTAGTCACTTTTTGCAATACAGAAAAATTTGATTTGAAGCTGTACAGATTGTTTGTAATGTACAGCATTTAACATGTTTTACAGTAGGTACAAGAAGATGTGTTTGTAATAATGTATTTTTTACTAAGATTTCATAAAAGGCATCTATTCATACAGTGCCTTGGCTTAATCTGTGAACAAATCACGAAAATGAATGGCCAGTAAAAGGTGAGTGATTCAATAAAAGATGGCAACATTTCACAGACGTTGCGTGCACAGTTGATGTGTTGCAAGCTGTGATCATCGGCGCGTCTTCAAGGTTCACCCTTGGGGCCGTACCGTTTTGTGATGTAAGACAATGTAGGGCAGGAAACTTTATATTATATGCATTTTGGAAGATTGATCGCAAAAAAAATGAGAATATCTTTTTGTTGGATGTTGACAGTTTCAGATTTATCACGATAACATTAACATACCAGTAGACTCGGTTCACCCAGATCCTTCACAGATATACTAAACAGACCAGGAGATCTAATCAGCTTCTGGGAGGTGGGCTGATTGGAATAACCCAACGACGGCCGCCATGGCCCACGCATAATGGTCCACATGAAGGACTAAGTGCGGAAACCAAACCCTCTAACATAGAACATACAAGTAGAACGTGCATACAAATACTGTATATATATGCTCCGTGTATGATAAAATAAAATTAAGTACTTATTCTAGAGGAAAATAGACCGGAAATTCGAGCTTTCATTAAAGAAAATGATCCATAAGTTGTTTTATTACATTACATCTGCCTAAATAAAACAATATGGTACCATAAGCCGTACATCGGTCGTAAGAAATCCAGTATAAGTTGGCCTCTTATTCTATTAAAAATTCGTACTGCGCTACGCCAGCTCAAGGTCAACATGATACCATCGGCGTGCGGTCAACTGTACTTTAGGTAGTTTAGGGTTCCGTAGTCAACAAGGAACCCTTATAGTTTCGCCATGTCCGTCTGTCTATCTGTCCGCGGCTTAGCTCAGTGACCCTTAGTACTAGAAAGCTGTAATCAGGCATGGGTAAACATTTAATCATGGTCGACAAAGTGGTCAAATAAAATCTTAAAATATTTTTTTTTGCGTATTGCTCTTGCACGTAAAGTGGGGATGTTTTTTTTTTACTCGTCAATCCCATTGTATCAGTGGAAAGGTCGTTCAAAAATATTTTGCGTGTGTGAAAACCATTTTTTGATTTAGGGATCCGTTTGCGATATAGCTTTAAAGTGCTAATTTTTGTTAGAGTCAAGCCCTGCCAGCTAAATGGTTATTTTTGGATATTTGAAAAAAAATACGGCAATAGCTTATATATTATAACGAAGTTAAAAGGAAAACTATCATAGCTAAGTAGGCTTTACAAGTAAACGAGTGATAGTCGACCAACTTACATTTGCAGTTGGAATGTATGGGAGAACATGTTCAACTACAATGTTAAGTTTGTTTTTGGAGTAAATTCACCCCAACCCCAACTACGGAACCCTTCATTGTGCGTGGTCCGACACGCACTTGGCCGGTTTAAGTTCTATAATAGTTGAAGTTCGTTCATAAAAGGCTTTCTATTGACTTGACACATTTTCCTAATCAATTTTATTTTATAACCACTTGTAACTATGTACCTATATAACGAATTCAATCTAACTTTAAGGACTTAGAGATTAAACAATGTAGCCTCGACATGACAGTAGGTCGTAGGTACGGGTACACAAAAAATATAAAAACTATTCATTAGGATTTATGTAACTTGCCTGTGTATATTTATGGAATGGCTACTGTGTGAAGAATGAGTGACTCGCATCTACCTACACCGCAGGGGTCGGAGTTCACGACCTGCGCGTTTCTTATGCAAATGCAGCATTGTTTGTAATACAGTGATTACCATGTGAATTTGGTATTTAGGCACAGATTTGTGTAGCTTTATAAATACTTCAGATGATACTTTTATACAAACTCGGAGTATTCCCGCTGTACCCATCAACGCAGTTTACAATAATCAGCCTATAATGTTCCCACTGCTGGGAAACAGGCCTCCTCTCTTCGAGAGGGAGTGTGTTGGTAATCTACCACGCGGGCCCACTGCGGGTTGGTAGATGACATGACATGCCGGTTTCCTCACGATGTTTTCCTTCATCGTTTTGAGAGCAGTTGACGCGGATGTTTGTAGTTTGCTTTTTTTATTTTTGATAACGGGAATGAAGCGGTTGTACGTACCTAAGGACCAAATTAAATGAGATAAAAAAATCTCAGGAATAAATTGGTCTTTTTTGGATTCAAAATATACCGAAGGAGAAATTTAAAACTGTTTCTTGTATTCAAAATAATAGAAAAGAATCGATTAGCACACGAGCTTCTTTCATAACGTTTTTCCTTGCGTAACTGCAAAAAACCTTTTTTTTTATTTAATTTTTGGACATTTTTGAACAATATACCTAGTAGTACAGCATCTCAATAGCTGAACACACTTTCTATCACAATTCGAAGGATTTTGAAGGAAATTCCTGCATTGCAATTGTTAGTATTTCTTTTTCTTTTTTTTGGCATTGCAATTGTTAGTGTGTTACGTAAGTACTTCACAGATGTTATTCCAATACTATCCCGATGTGTAGTGAGATATATTATAGCTAGAGATAATACCGCGGTGGATCATAATAATGTACGTAACTATAAATGGACAAGATCGATGTTATAAACAGATAAAGCAAGTGGTTTTCATTTACCGTCTGCCTCAGTGAAGAATCTGAAGAAAAACTATCGATAGAGTTCCTGGCCATCTTTTTTCTCACATACAATTATAAATTCAACATTAATGATGTAAATAATATTTTGTAACTATTTATATAACTTAAAAGAGTGTCCATGGAGTTTCTTGCTCTTTTTCCCCCATAGGTACCTTTTGAATTTTATTGGCAACTTAGTTCATATTTCTGACTGACCGACTTCTTGACAATTCAAAAGTGCCTGTAAATGGTTTAATAGAAATAAATGCTATGAGTTTGAGCTCTACTTCATTTACTAAAATCGTCAGAACTTATTTTTTTTTATCTAAAGAGACAAAAATGTATGTTCCAAAACCTCTACTAGGTGTAGCTGTCTATGTCCAGATATATCTATGAATAATAAAACAAACTTCTCGTAAATCGAAAGTGAATCTCGAGTTATATGTGGAATAACGCACAGACAGAGACAAGTTGCGTTTAATAAAATGTAAGGAGTCGGGATAGTACAGTCAGCGCTCGGCATTATCTGATCCCTTTTACAAATTAGAAGAGGAAAAAAGGGGGCGGGATATGCAGAGCACTGACTGTACATAATAATAAATGTAACATACAGTCTCGATATCAACATTGACTAGACAAATGAAATCAATATGAGGGTAGGAAGTACTTTACCAGCGAGCGGAATCGATCAAATGGAACCGAGAATAGATCGAAGTCTATTAAGACTTCGATCTATTCTCGATCAAGTCTTCGTGTTACTAAATGATATTTCGTGCTATTATAACTTCGATAGGGGGGAAATTTCGTGGTGGAAAAAAAAGAAAAATCGATTTGCCACAGAAATATGAGACAGAATTTGAAATAAAAAAAACATACTAGTTACCTACGCTTAACTTATATCAAATCAGTTTGTTTCTTAAAGTCCGTGATATGTACTTTCAGTTCAATCAATGGTAATGGTGAGATAAGTTGCTTATCTCACTTATGTGTAAGTTAACCTGTTAGTCTAATTCAATTTAAAAAAAATCTTTAGTTGGTGGTATTGCGGGTTAAGTAGGTTTGGATATGCATTTACATCTTCTTAGAAACATCCTTTCAATTTCAAAAGCATTTCAAAGCCTGCATGTACATATGCACAAACATTCGATACGCTTCCGTGCCGAATCAATCAATGTTATCAAAGGAGTCCTAGCTAAACGCTGTTTACAAATCCGAACCTCGAAAATTTTGTCTGTTTAAACCAAATTGACGACCGCTATTCTTCTCCGATAGCAAATAGTAGTTGGGGACTAGGTACATTAGTTAACCGAAAATGTGTCCTTTTCGATTCGGAAGCCTGCTGTATAATAGCTAATGGTATGGCATATAAAACGTTAAGGGGCTGACAACAGGTAAATCGCTGTCACTGTCAGATTGCATACAAAAGAAAGAGATTCGCGATGACACAACGTATGGCGTAAAAATGCAGATAAAACCGTATAAAATTACATATTCATCAGTTCAGCCAAAAGACGTCCACTGCTGGACATTAACAAAATTACATATTAACTAATTAATAAAAAATAATCCATCACCGGATGCAGTTTGGCAGTTGCAATTTTATGGTATATTTTTAATTATAATTGTTAACGAAGGGATAAACTGCTTTTAAAAATAATTAAGAGTTGTCTATGAAGATTTTTTTGATGTATTAAATTATGTTTAGTTATGTTTTGAGTTCCATCAGCGTATGCATAAAAGACTTAAAAATATCATACTGTTTTTGTTTTGGAATAAATATTTACGGTTTAAGAGGAACACTGCTCTTTTTGACCATTTTCAAGAAATCTCCGCCTTAAACAATTTTTTCTGACACAGTTACCGCTGCATAAACAAACAACCCATTAAGCATTAGTATATCTACGAGTTTTAGTAATAAGTAACAGTATATTTTACAATCGCAACCCAACAGTGAAGATGTGCAACTATAACCTTGACTCGTCTGTTTTGGCAACGCTGCCGCCGCCGTGCCGAGTGTGCTCATGTGCATGCAATCGCTCAAAGAACCACATAACCACGCGGTTCGTTCCATTTTATGGAATTAAATGTTAGAACGGCTAGAATTAAGTAAAGACTGCTGGGCTACAGAAACGGAGGTTTATATAGTAGAGTTACCATTTCGAAATTTGAAAAGTCCTGTCATAAAGCCGGACTTTACTTTTTAGTAATTTTTTTAGTACTAATTTAGGTAACTTTTTTGTGTTCTAGAAATTACTATAATATTTCGAAAAGTCCGAAAACAGTGACAAGCCACGACAAAGGCCAAAAAGCCGGACTTGTCCGGACAAATTCGTATGGATGGTAATCCTGTAAGACTTCTACGGAAAACCCGATGGTTTTCTTCTTACTGCCATGGACCAGGGTTAAATCGCACATGCTCTGCACCTGCGCCTAGAACCGATAGGGTTATGGAAGGGTGGAAAGTTGTAAAAATTTGCCTATGTCCTTCTCGAGGTTACCTATCTGTTAAATTTCATTACGGCAGACAGACAGATGTTTTTTTATTGAAGTAAAAACTCAGGCACCTTGGGCACTTTTGAGACGGGCAAAAAGCACTGAACTCCGTGACCGTCACGCTCAGATACATATATACAGATGTTTACAAGTTTGTGAGTCCTACGACTGGCAGTTTTTTTTAATACCTTTATTTATTTATGAGATTTTTGACAATTATGCGATGATGTCAATCCCATCTTCCTTTTACAAATAAAAACTTCCTCCTTAACAAAATTAACTAATCTTACCGCCTGTTGCACGTATTAAGTCCATTAAATTTAATTCCCGATTAAAAGTATGCTGTCTTTCTCTTACGGAAAGTATCAGAGAGTGGCAGCATTACTTTAATGGGGAATCAAATTTAATGGATAAGTCCATTAAATTTGATTCCCCGCGTAGCAGACTACGCTGACGCCACTAGGGAGGTCGGCGCGCAGCACCCAGTCGTACCCGATGTCCCACAGATGCGGCCCCAGGACCGATCCCTGTGGGACACCGCACGACATCTCTCGCCGGTTCCACTCTCCGTGGTGACCGGGGTAGATGACGGCCCTGTCCGTCAAATAGGCCTCGACCACACGACAGAGGTAGGTCGGCATCCGGTGATACCGAAGTGCCTCCCTAATGCAACTCCAGGGCAAGGTATTGAAGGCATTGGCGATGTCAAGAGACACCGCCAAGACGACCCCACCCCGGGCAACAGCATCCCCCGTCGTGAGGGCTCGAACGCGCATGATGGCATCCACCGTAGAGCGCCCCTTACGGAAACCAAACTGGCTCTCCGCCAAATCCGGCCCCACCCGCACCAGCCGCCCGACAAGGCGGTCTGCAATTACTCTTTCAAAGAGCTTGCCCACCTCGTCGAGCAGCACGATGGGCCGGTAAGCGGACGGAGAGTCCGCCGGGCGCCCTGGTTTCTTTATGAGGACCAGTTTCCCCGTCTTCCAACGAAGTGGAAACTGGCCCCTCTCCAAGCATGCGCTTAGGAGCCCCCTTAGTCGAGGCCCGAGAGCCTCTAAAGCCAGAACCCAGGCTTTTCCAGGCAAGCCATCGGGTCCTGGGGTGGTATTCTTGGCATTCAGCCTACGTACCGCCACTCTCAGATCTACCTCGGTCACCTCTGGAGCATCGTCGTCGTCGGTCTGGTCCGCATCTGGCACCGCAGGAGGCGGAGCCATGGGCGGGGGAGTATGTTCCCCTCGCGAAGGGAACAGAGCGCTCACCACGTCCTCCACGAGCTGGGGCCGGAGACTCTGCGTCAGCGGGGGAGCCCATGGGCGGAGTTTATCTCGCACCCATTTGTAGGGGCGTCCCCACGGGTCTCTCTTGAGAGTCTCCAGCGTCTCCTCGCGGGCCAGTCCTCTGGCCCGCTGGATCTCTGCTCGGAGGGCAGTCTTCGCTGCTCTGTACCCCTCGTATAGCTCCGCCTGAATGGCTTCCGTATCCGGAGGGCGGATACGGAGCCTGCGGTGCCTGGAGTACCGGTGGCGCGCAGCAACGCAAGCCTCGCGTAAAGCGGTCAGCTCACGCGACCACCAGTACACCTGGCGCCGGGCACGTCCGGGCTGGACCCGGGGCATTGCCACGTCACATATTTCGGACATGGCCTCCCGGAACCGCCTCGTCATTGATGTCGGCAGGCCTGTTCGGTGTTGCCGCCAGTTGGTGCTGACATCTCTTTGAGGCGCGCGTGGAACACAACGCGCCGTCGACCCGGGCCTGGTCCTTATCGGACGGCGAGCTAGTAGCTGACACCCTGGATTAACATAATTATACGCATTTTTTATCCCGATATTCCTACGGGTCGATCCCGTAGGAATATCGGGATAAAAAATGCGTATTAAAAAATGCGACTTACGCAGGTGAAACCGCGGGGCGCAGCTAGGTGTTTATTTTTAATATTCGTATTCTATTTTTGATGAGTAACATCTTTTCTCTCGCTTTCTATGGGAGTGATTTCTTGAAAAGGGACGGAAGTGTGTAAGGTGAAGTGACTGCTTGAGCTTGGAATTAGTAAGTACTTTTTAATATCACGGAATTAGTAAGTACTTTATAATAGCATGGAGTTAGGGTACGCATCGAATTAGTAACTACTCTAAGATTGTAAGTAGAGGGGGTAATTTCTGTTGCAGCTCAGTTAGTTATTACCAAGGTGAGATGTCAGATGTTACACATCATATGCGACTACTTGCAGGCTCGCTTGTTTTTAGGGTACCGTACCTCAAAAGGAAAAACAGAACCCTTATAGTATCACTTCGTTGTCTGTCTGTCTGTCTGGTGTCTGTCTGTCTGTTTGTCAGTCAGTCTGTCAAGACCCTTTTTCTCAGGAACGCGTTGAGGTATCAAGTTGAAATTAATATCAAATACGTAGGTCTACGGTCCCTTGGAGCTCTAAAAAAAGCTTCTACGTCAATGCAATAAAAAAAATCTAATTCAAAGTTTCCGTTACAGTCATACATACTAACTAATAAAAAGAAGCTAATAAAAGCGTGTTAAAAATACGGCGATTTATGCGACATTATGATGATACTCGCAAATAAATTAAAACATATAGGGTACTTCCCGTTGACCTAGAATCATGAAATTTGGCAAGAAGCAAGGTCTCACAGCAAAAGTAAAGGGAAAAGTTCGCAAATCATTCATTTGTAGTTTTATCACAAAAAAATAATATTACATTTTTGCGATCACAAACTTACATTTGCAGTTGGAAAATTGACCGTGGCGTGGGAGAACATGTTAATTTGTTTTTGAGATAAATTCATCCCAACTGCGGAACTCTTCATTGTGCGTGGTTCGACACGCACTTGGCCGGTTTATGTTTTTGTAGGGCGTCTCGTAGTTGACCTTGACAAATTGTCACTACTTAACCGGCCAATGCTGTGGCTGCCATGAGCTAGCTTAAGATGCTGACAACAGGTAAACCGCTGTCACTGTCAGATTGCAAACAAAATAAAGATATGGGCGATGACACAACGTATGGCGTAAAAATGCAAATAAAATCGTATAAAATTAGATATTAACTAATTAATAAAAATTAACCCATCACCGGATGCAGTTTGGCAGTTGCAATTTTATGGTATACTTTTAATTATAATTGTTAACGAAGGGATAAACTGCTTTTAAAAATAATTAAGAGTTGTCTATGAAGATTTTTTTGATGTATTAAATTATGTTTAGTTATGTTTTGAGTTCCATCACCGTATGCACAAAAGACTTGAAAATATCATACTGTTTTGTTTTGGAAAAAATATTTACGGTTTAAGAGATACACTGCTTAAAAAACCACCTTTTTGACCATTTTCAAGAAATCCCCGCCTTAAAGCCTCCAGCCAGGGTCGAATTCCTTAATTACTAAGCGCCTGTATGCGAAGGGCACCCCTTGTGGGGTAAGAACCTCGGCTTAGGGCGTATTCGTACAGATACCATTTATTCAAGTTATATAAACGATGACTTATTTCGGGGTAACCGAACTTATTTAGCGTGAACTCGTTTATGTCTTTTATACAACGAGATTCGCTACTGACAGTACCTCGATTGATTACTGGTGTAGATCAAGACATGGGATTTCTCTACTCTTTTTAATGCCGCTATAGTGCCTATCAATTATGTTCCTCATGATATAATCATTTGATAATATAGAAATACTCTTAATGAGTGGCGACGTGACATGGAAACTAGTGTAAACATAATATCGGAGAATGTAGTATCGATGAAAAATGAACTTGCTTCACTCACTCAAGTTACGTCAGAAATTAGAAGCGATATTAGTTCTCTTCGATCAGAACAATTACTTTTCCGACAGCGAATCACAGATTTGGATGTGAAGAATGAAGGTATGACGGAACGCATCGATTCTCTCAAAGACTCGGTCCAATTTGTTACTGACGAGCACACCGATCTCAGCAAGAAAGTCGACAGCCTGGGCAAACGTATTCAAGAGAGCGTTGGTTTAAAGCCTATAGTTGCTGAGCTCGTGGCAAAGATTGACAATCTAGAGCAGAATGCACGGATTGTAACATAGAGATATGCAATGTTCCATTTATGCAAAACATTGGGTCCGCCATTAAGTGCAATGTTCCACGAAATGAAATAATTTCTATTCACCGTGTCCCACATGCACACCAGCAAACCAACAGACCCAAAAATATAATAGTGAAAATAGCTTCACGTATATTGCGCGATAATGTTCTAAGCGCCCATCGATTATGGGGACATAGCTGCCAATATATATGCATGAGCACCTTACCTTGAAGAACAAGCAATTATTTCGTGAGTGTCGAGACGCTGCCAAGAATCACAGTAATAAGTTCCTGTGGGTTAAGCACGGGACCATTCTTGCTCGTGAAAAACAAGGGGCAAGGGCTTTTGCCATTCGAACGTCTCATGATATCGCTAAAATCAAGCCTGGCTATGCAGCGCCGATTGACAACCAGGGTGCCGCTCGCGTCGTTCAATAGCTTGTTTAACGGTTTTGTATCTGTACAGCTTTTAAGATTTGCATATTACTTTGTGATTAGTTATCTTTATACATGCGTCGATAACTATTCCTTTTGAAAGGCAGAATTTACTGTCGCCAAATGCTGCTTTGCCTGTGTGATTATTGACTGTGTAAACAATTTTATGCGAACAGTTGCTATGAGTTTTTTGCTAGGCGAACATATAAATGCATGCGTATTTATTATAATTTTAATTTTAGTCAAACATTGTAGTACTGGCAGCTAGTATTTTGCATCATTTTTTTTGAGTCTTTTTTGTTTTTAGTTGGCCTATTGTTTGCGATTACGTTATTAATGGATAATGCTTGTATGACTATTTCCTGTAGAATTCTATTCAACAATTACTGATAACTTAGTTATATATTACATATTACCAAAATTGCAGGGGGATCCGCACCAAATTACACATTCTTTATATGAATATCTTAGCCAATTGTTACGACATTATAATTCTGACTGAGACCTGGGGCCCAATTCTGTAAAATAACCAACTTGTCAATAGTGTGTCGGTAGTGTGTCAGTAGTGTCTCAATAGAATAGTCTTGGACATTTGGGCCCAATTCTGTAACTTTGAGTTAAGCAACACGCCATTGACACTCTATCGACACACTACAGACATTCTTTTGCCACTGTTGCAAATTTGGCATTCTGCAAAAACTTCAATGGCGTTTTAATGGTGTCTCAGTAGTGTGTCGGTAGTAAGTCGATAGTATGGCGATAATAGTTTTAGTGTTGCTATCAAATATCTACCATGAGGTAAACCAAACCTACCACTTTTTCAAATCCAATTTTTATCAATTAAATATTTATATTATGGGTTTATTTATTAATATGTATAAAAACGTTTTATTATTAGAAACATCAAATTTCACTAAAAACATGCGTTTAATAACGTTTAATGAATGTAGCCTTAGGGGTGCTATGGCGCGAGGATACGGGCCTTCGATATTAAAAAAAAAAACCTTAATTCATATTGGGATGCGGTTTACACGGGGGGTGGTATATAGGGGGGGTGGGGGGGGGGGTCAAATTTTGGTTATTTTTTGCCTAGGAAAAAAATTTATGTCGTAGATTTTTCACATCATCTCATGGTTTTCGGTCGGAGTATCAAATTAGGTACCTTCACATACAAACCTTTAATTTAGCAGGGATTCCATTCCGCCGTCGCTGTCTCTGGAGAAAGGGAATGAGCTCGTCAATTAGCTTCCTTGCTTGCTCTACGTCCACTTTATCAATTTCACTACGTAAGTCGCACACACACACGGACAAATTATTTCAAATTTTAAAAATATACAAATTGGACCCAATCAACAATAGGGAAAATAGGTGTCGTTGTTCGATGGCTTCACAATTCCACCAAAAACTCTCGAGTGCGTATAATATGTTGAATATTTTGACTTATTGCAGGCACTTCTTGAGGACACTGCCATCGAAAAATTTTATTTCTTAGGAGACTATAATATATTTGATTATAATATATTTGCCGGAGGTTGACTGGGTTGCTAGCGCAGACAGTATTTCAATTTCTGCACAGATCTGTAGAGGTAATTCTCCCATATGTAGTCACATGAGTGTGTTTATGTCCCTCCTAAATGCTCATCAACTATATACAATAAAAAATCAGAATGGGAGAATATTAGACTTGGTCATAAGTAATGATGATTGCACAATTTCTGCCCCCAGCGATTATTTATTGCAGCTTGACAACCACCATCCTCCATTTTGTGTGTTCATTTCGCTACGTTTGCCTCATGGTACGCAAGACAATAAAAAAATACAATTACTTTAAGACGAGTTATGATGAAATTAATGACGACTTAAAGGAAAGTAATTGGACAGACGCCTTAAATTACCAATCCGTTGATGAATCTCTCGACACTTTCTATAACATTATTTTTGGTATTATTAAGAAGCATGTACTATTGACTACTTGCAGATCTTCTAAGTTTCCCGTGTGGTTCTCAAAACCTCTTATACACATTTATAAAAATAAGGCTAAGGCCTGGGTTAGATGGAAAATGTTTCACAATGTTTCAGATTACGAGCAGTTCGCACTTTACCGATCTAGATTCCAGGATGAATGCAAAAACTGTTATAAAATATATATTAATTCGGTTGAAGATGGTATTCGGAACAATGTTAAGCATATTTGGACGTTCATTTCTAATAGAAAGAAATCTACTGGCATTCCATCTACTATGAGGTATAACAACCAGTCAACTAGCAACCCAGAAATTATTTGAAATCTTTTTTCAGACTTTTTAATTCAGTTTATGAATCATCCACTTCTACTAATATTCCATCCACGTATAACGACTGCTCTGAAAGCTGCACTCTGTTAAATGACATTCAGTTTACTGTTGATGAAGTACTTAGTGCGCTCAAGGCATTGGATCCTTCTAAAGGGCCAGGATTGGATGGTATTGCAGTAACTTTCATTAGACAAACAGCTGTTAATCTATGTGTACCCCTGCATATTGTTTTTAACCAATCTATTTCTCAAGGTTGCTTTCCTCAAGCATGGAAGCTTGCAAATATAACCCCTATTTATAAGTCGGGACCTAAGAATGATGTCATGAATTATCGTCCTATATCAATACTGTCAGCTTTGTCAAAAGTTTTCGAGAGACTAGTTCATGATAAAGTATACCCTCTACTGCACAATACTATCATTCAACAACAACATGGATTCGTCAAAAGAAGGTCAACTACAACCAACATGGTAACTTTTGTGGACTACTTGTTCAACAACATGGACTCTCGTATTCAAGTTGATACTATACATATATACCGATTTCCGGAAAGCTTTTCACAAGGTCGATCATCAGCTTCTCTTGTATAAGATTGCATTCAATGGCATACGTGGTGATCTTCTAAGATGGTTCTCTTCTTACGTTTTTAATAGGACTCAGAGGGTTGTGATAAATGGTTTCATTTCCAGCACCCTAGATGTTACTTCGGGAGTGCCTCAGGGCTCCATTCTAGGACCTCTTTTAGTAATATTTATTATATTTAAAAATTAAAATTTAAGTATTATCATATTTATTAATGACATACATGTTTTCAAAATTCAAAATTATTGTTATACGCAGACGATCTCAAAATTTTTAGGCCTGTTAAAAATGTTCACGATTCTCTACTCTTACAGGAAGACCTGGATAGGTTCTTTGCATACTGTTCAATTAATAAACTACAACTTAGCTTATCTAAATGTTGCTGTATAAGTTTTACTAAAAACAAAAATATTATCACGCACCCTTATTCTTTAAATAATGTAATTTTAACTAGAGAAACACTAGTGTGCGATCTTGGAGTTATATTAGATAATAAATTACATCTTGAAGTTCATATTGGTAAAATTATAAATAATGCCTTCCGTATGTACGGATTTGTAATGAGATCAGCCACAGAATTTGTCCGCCCTTATACATATTTATATCTCTACAAATCGTTGATCAGGTCCCAGTTAGAGTACGCTGTTGCGGTATGGAATCCCTTCTATAGTAAATACTCAGATGCGATTGAAGTTCAAAGTAAGTTTTTGAAAGCCATGCATTTCCGTTGTTTTCGCACTTATGCATCTTATAATGATCTTCTGAATAGGTATAAGCTGCATACTCTTAAAGCTAGACGTATTATTTTAGAGACAATGTATTTATTTGATATATGTAATAATGCAAGTGATTGTATGGATATCACTAATAAGATTAGCTACGTAGTACCTAGAACAACCATAAGCGCACGACCAGTATTTGCAGTATTTTCTAGTCGTACGAATGCACAGTCACATGATCACAGTTTGTTTGTTATGAACAGGCAGTCTAAATCAAATTTAAAACGCAAGCTCCGCCCCTCGCTCTCCGCCACTCCGTTATGTGCTAAACGCGAATACATCAGTAATAAAGTTGAATATCGCGTGCGCCCTATGATCGTGTTCGAGCACGCAACTAAATAGCGTAAGTCTTAATGCTTATTTCGTTTATAACTAAAGTACCTTTTTGTTTTTTTTTTTTGGGTGGGAAATTATCAAATAACTTCTTCCGCTCTGGGTGGAGCGGGAGGGAGTGTCAGACTTTTACTGACTAAAACCCACCCGTGTTCCTTCAGATGCCTGTGTGCCAGGGCCATGATATCCCTTTCGGACAGGCTCGTAACCCTGGCAGAACTAAAGTACCTAATAACTGATCTAGAGAAAAAAATCTTGTGTCGGGATAATAAACTATATTTTCTTGCTGTGAATATTCATTTTAGACATAAACTAAATAATCTTGTTTGTTTTTATAATTATCCTTAAAAAAGACATAAATTTCGAATAAAAAAAATATTGGGAGAAAATATTACAATTACGTAACTGTCTTCAACATGGAAAGAAAAAGATGCAATAAATCATATACTTAAGTTTCATTTTGCTTGTATGTGTGATTGTTTCAGAATATTCATGCAAATTAACATAAAAATAGGGAGCCTCTTCTTAATGCAAACATATAATATTATCAGAATTTGTAAACAGATAATTTTAATTTTAAGAGATAATTTAAATACCAATAAGCAATACTGTTGTTAAGCAATGGTGAAATAGTATATTAGTAATATTAGTATTATATAATTGCATAGCACATGTGTGAGTACTATGTAGGGTAGGGAGGGGGAATGGCGCTCACCGGGTAATGGCGCTCACCTCTATAACTCTGTCAAAATGCGACGTAGCAACACGCCATGCGGCGTGAAGCGCGCGGGGAGGGGTCCTCTAACGGACAGCGATGCGAACGGGCAGTCTGCTCGCGTCATGCGACCATAAAGTGCGTTTCTTTGTTTGCGGCCGCGCTGATCTAATTTTTGGTTACGTGTTTCTTGCGGGTAAGTCCAAAACTTTCATGGTTATTTAGCTTTTAGTTTTACTTTTTGACAATAAAACTATTCAGTTTTGTGATAATGCAATCAATTTTCAGTAAATGTGCATGATATTTTTTTAATTTCGAATTAATTACCAAACGACCGTTTGGGGTTATACCGCTCAGCTGAACGCCATTACGCCATAGTGACTGGATTGTGGGCTCATGCTATATGTTCAGGGTGGGATTCGCCAAACGGATACATCTGTGATTTATGTGTTCGAAAATAAAATATTTCTATTTCTAATTTGTCTTACCTCTTAATAGTTATTGTCTTATATTATGTTATAATAGTTGTTTGACATCTAAGACTTTATTATGTTCATTAAATTGGAAAAGGCTAATCGTACATACAAAAGATTGATGCTAATTTGTGATTGTAGACTCTACTTTTATTGTATAAGGTTGATCTCATTAATATTTCTCATTTGAATGTATCTTACTTGTTATATTCGAAAAAAAACATGTTAGAGCGCCATTACCCGGACCCTGAGCGGCATTACCCAATGTCAGGGGCAATGCCGCTCAAACATGTTTTTTTTATAATGTTTTCCTACTACTAGTAAGTCAAAATATATGTCTATGTTGATAAATCATTGATTACTCGATAATTAAAGACTTTGTTACTTTTCTTAATTTTGCTTTATATTAAATAATTTAAAAAATACACCATGTTTGCCTTAAGTGGACGCCATTCCCCCTCCCTACCCTACTTACTATAAAGCTACCATTTACTGGGTACGTCTTTCATTGACTTGAATGTGCCCTGGCGGCTGAGAGTATGTCATGCTCACTGTAATGTCTCGCTGATGGTGGCGGGTGTGTTGGATCATTTAGCTCCCTTCAAAATGGTTGAGCTGTATGGTGCTAATCCATGCGTCATGTTCGTGAACGGGCGCCATCAGTAGGGACTGGTCATCTCTTAGCGGCCATGGCTTATTTAAATTTTAGTTTTTTTCTTTTTTTTCTTTTTATTACGGATGCTTTTGACATTTTGCATCGTTCTCACGTGTTTAATTTCAACACAAATGATGTAACCAATATTTTGTAACCATATGTCAATTTAAGAGTGTCCGTGGAGTTTCTTGCCCGTTCTTCTCCATAGGTACCTACCTACTAAGCTTTGGAATGGGTAACTAGCTTCATCTTTATGACTGACCGACCCCTTGACAATTCAAAAGTGCCTGTAATTGGTTTATTTGAAATAAATGCTTTGAGTTTAAGTTTGAGTATGTTTCAGTGTTTTACATTCCAGGTGACCAAAATATACGTGTTTGTCAAAGCGTGCGACTGCAAAAATGGTATGACTGTTCATATGAATTTGGTTTTTAATATCACCTACATTAACATCATTAACGTTATATACTATATCGACCTTTGACATCAAAACTTTAAAAATGAATTATTTCTCAATATACTTAAATATAATCAATGGATGCATCATTACGAGTATTTCGACAGTGCTTAAAATCATTACACGATAATGATTGCGAAGTACACTAATCATCTGTATATTACGAATTATGGTCAAAATGTGGACTTTGGCCACCAATTTAGATACTTGGACCACCAAACCTATTAATGATCATTTTTGACAATGTAATCTGTGCTTGGGGTCCTTGTTCCAATTCCCTTGATCGTTCAAAGTGTTATTGGGTTTTGCATAATGCTTAATCAGCTTATAATGCTCCCACTGCTGAAGACACAGGCTTTCTCTCGGTGAGAGGGAGTGGGCCGTAGTACACCACACGGGTCCAGTGCGGGTTGGTACATGTCACATGTCTTCGAAGTTTTGGTTCTAGGACATGCCGGTTTCCTCACGATGTTTTCGTTCACCGTTTTGAGAAGATTGATGATGAAATAATTTACAGAAAGTAAAGCGCCTGTATGCGTTTGAACCTACAACTCGTAAGTCGCGGTCTTCAACACTGGCCACCACTGCTCTCCTAGGCTTCACCATTAGAGAATTCTCAGTAGTAGTGCGGAGTGTGGATTTGTGCCCGGCGTATGGATATCAGGTGACTCTCTGGTACTTTAAACTTATAATAACTCTCCACTCGCCTAAAATCAACACGGCTTACGTATCAAAACCATCTGAGCAACAAGTCGTAATGACTAGTTATACCACTCGCCTAAAATCAACACGGCTTACCTAACAAAACCATCTGAGCAAAGAGTCGCGAAAACCCTATTGCTATTTTTACGTTTACTATTTAACTTTTGACTTGTACAAAATTGTTTAGGTCGTCATACGATGGACAGAACTCGGCGAAATTACTTAAAATTATGAAGTTCTTAAGGCGCTTCCCTTAGCAATCGACCTTGAGCGTTCGGTCTTTCTCTGTCACACCGATCTGCCTAGCTCTGTCCCGTTCCCTGCGTCGCCGGATTCACACGATTTTTGGAATTATTTTAATAAAACGAAAAGCGATCTTTAGAAAAATTTAACGTGAATTATTTAAATTATCTATCCTTTAGTGTAGTTCTCGAATTAATAGAACGTCAATCAATAATTTTAGTCATGTTTTCATCAGGAGATTTTAACGCTGGTAGCACATCTCCGCCGCGAAGTCATAGCAGCGAAACCGCAGTAGTTCAATTCAACTGGTTCGCGTCATGTTCCGCTAGTCGCACCCAATTCGAGTAGCGGAACATGACGCGAGCCAGGTGAATTGACGCCAGTAGCACACCTCCGCCGCGAAACCATCACAGCGAAACCGCAGTAGTTCAATTCAACTGGCTCACGTCATGTTCCGCTACTCGAATCGGGTGCGACTAGCGGAACATGACGCGAACCAGTTGAATTGAACAACCGCGGTTTCGCTGCTATGGTTTCGCGGCGGAGATGTGCTACCGGCGTGAACTACTGCGGTTTCGCTGTGATGGTTTTGCGGCGGAAGGGTACTACCTGCGTTAAATGTATTTATAACTCATGAATATGAATAATAACGTGCAACACACGCGCACTCGTGCAAAGGATATCGAACATTAATAATGAGCTTTTAGATGTAGTTTATTTGTCTTAATTAATGAGTTATTAGCTTATGAATAACTAAGAAAAATTAGGTTTGGCTCGGGGTAGCTCCTAAAGTATTTTGATTACCCAATTTATCAATCATCTCAACCAGTCATCTCTTCTAGAACAGAAGGCTCTTCGCTACGCTAAACACCATTTACCCTTTACCTTACAGTTTTCACCAAAATGCCGATCACTAGAAATTGACTGCAGCAGGCAGGAGACAGTGGGGACTTTACTTAGACCTAATTAAAATTTGTGTAAAAAACAAGTCCAATCAAGTTATCTGTTACCATTAAGTATTGAAGGAATTAGTTTCGGGCGATAGTTGATATAGCGAGCAATCTAATCAGGAAAATAGATTGAAACCATATACGCGGCTTTTTCTACATAACTGCTAGGTATACGAGTTATTAAGTTAATGGAGGGAACTTTACGACGACGTTGTAAATTGATACTTGACACAATAAACACCTTTGTTATGTTAACAGATATTACGTAGTAACAAGAATTTCAAAGTTACCCTGTATACCTATTTACCTATAGGTACACGATAACTTTGAATTAATTGGCAAGGTTTTAGGGGATGAAAGAACTCATTGATTGTAACAACTTCTAATATGGGGTCTGGAATAATCGTTATTTAAAAGCAAATTTTTATTTTAAAAAAAATCTGGAACTGTAAATTAAGTACTAACTTTATTTGCTGCCTGCACCTTCATTGTTTAGGTTACAGTTCAACACTGTATAAAACAGAAGCAGATTAAGTTACTTATTTTTAGATCATTCACAACCGATTATGTAAGTAAATTAATGATTATCATTAAACAATTCGAGGGCATAGCGCTTTGCGATAATAATTATTGATATGTCAAATATTACTCTGTGGCCATAACGTTATCAGCTTATTTATTACTAGCGACCCGCTTTTTCTTCGCAATGGTGACATGTCAAGATATCGAGATTTCTATTCTAAATAGGTATAAGTTAAATATTAATGTTTTATACACATAATCATTCCGTAATAAATACATTAAAATACGGTAAAAACCGCAGAAAAATCTGTTGTGTTGTTTAAAAGATCTAAGTAGTCACACAGACAGACAAGAAAAGCGACTTTGTTTTATACTTATGTACAGAAGAAGCAGCAGTTCGGTCTGTTTGATTTAAGACTGCGTAATAAGGCTGCGTTCAGTCGACCCGCACACGCCACTCGCCCGCCTCGCGCCTGCCTCGGGCCCGCCTCGCGCCCGCCGCTCGCCCGCCCCGCCCTGACCCCGCACACGCGCTGCTCACTCCTTGTGCCCGCGCTTCGGCTAGTGCCGTATTGACTGTGATCAAGGGCGTTTTTTTATTAAATAATAAGTAGTATAAGCGAGTGCGAGGCGGGCGCGTGGAGTGTGCGGAGTTTGCGCGTGGCGAACGCGGGTGCAAGGCGGGCCCAACGCGTGTGCGGGGCGTGCGCGTGGTCGGCGCGGGTTATCTGGACACGGCCTCAGGGTTATGCCATTAACGTTAATTTGAAGTACACAATACGAGTGTCTACGGGAGACAAATAATACTCCGTAGATAAACATGTTGTCTGTACAATTTTATTGTTATTCCTTAAAAACTAAGCACTCTTTAATTTATCACAATTCATTTACAAAGCTTTGTTGCACTAAACTTATTACGCATCACAGTTCTTGGTGTTGGTGTAACCACGTTTCCTTGATCATGTCGGCCCCCTTCTCGCCAATCATAATGGTTGGCGCGTTGGTGTTGCCTCTCACCACGAAGGGCATTATACTTGCATCTATCACTCGTAATCCTTTCACATCGTGTACTCTTAACTCGGGGTCCACCACCGATTCCTTGTCAGTCTTAGGTCCCATTTTCGCAGTACTGGTAGGATGGTAAAGTGAAAAAGTAAGCTCTCTCGCTATACACTCCAGGTGTTCGTCGCTTGCCTTCTCGAAGCCCTTGCATGCTTCGATTTCCAACCAATGCAATTTTAATCCTACTCCCTTAAATGTATTGGTTTCACCTAATCTCAAGGCATGTTGCTTCATTGCCCTTAGCATAGTTTCCAAGTCTTCTGACTCCTTGAAGTAGTTTGCGTATATCAGAGGGTCTTCAAAAGGATTTTTGCTATTTAGAACAATTTTACCTTTTGACTTTGGGTGTAGTACTACAGTGTATATTATTATAACAAAGTTATCCTTGTTAACTTTTATAAATTCTTTGTAAACCTCGTCATTTAGTCCGTGCTTTTCAAACATATCAATCATACCCGACACACTTGGAGGCAAAACAAGATAATGATGTTGCACATCTGGAATAGATGAATTAGGATCTGTAGTATTTATAAAACTGATGACTCTGTGCGGAGTAGTATCCTTCAAAAGTCCAGAACGATTCAAAAAGTACTCTGCGAATGCACCCATTATGTTGTTTATGGAAGTCAAATCTGCATCACCTGGCATCGTATACAATAGGGGTGCAAATACGTGGTCCTGTAAGTTTTTACCAACGGGTAGGTCAGCGATAACTTCAATATTCATGTCCTGTAAATGCTTGTTCGGGCCAATACCTGATAGCAATAAAATTTGTGGAGAGTTGATGGCACCACCTGACACCACTACCTCTTTCTTTGCATTTACGATTATATCCTGCCCATCTTTATGAATCTTAACACCTTTCACTGTTTTCGTGCCGGGGTTGAATAAAACTTTAGTAACTAGGCCATTCTTAACCACATGTAAATTTTTTCTGTCTTTTACTGGGGTCAAAAATGCTCTAGCAGTACTAAATCTCACGTTTTCCTTGATGTTAGATTGAGTTGCTGCCACGCCCATTTGATTAGCACCATTAACATCAGTTGAGTTAATCATTCCAAGTTCAACCGCGGCTTGAATAATTGTTTTTTCAAAGAAGTTGGGCTCTGTTACTTCGATAATATTTAAAGGCCCATCTTTATTATGATATTTGCTCCTTTCTTCAGTATATTCTCCAGAAAATTTTTCGCTTTTCAAAAAGTACGGTAAAACTTCATCGTAGCTCCATCCGTAGTTACCGTCTGCTGCCCACTCGTCGTAGTCGGCCTTGTTAGCTCGCACGTAGAACATGGCGTTGATACTGCTGCAGCCGCCCAGTACTTTCCCTCTAGGCCAGGCACAGCCCTTGGTCTTGTAACTTCTACAAGCGTCTTGTGGCTGCGTTTTGTATCCCCAATCAAGTGCAGTGCCCAGGCTGTTGTAGAAAAGTTGTGGAATCTGAAATATTAAAAACGTCAATACTGTTTATTTTGAAATATTTGTGTGAACGGATATACGGTTATTTCGTAGTTTTCAATGGAGAAGGCATGTTTGATCTAAATTTAGATCGAAATTTACCAAGAAAGACTAATAGTCTCATATCAGCTAATTATTAAGTCGTTAAAATTATGCGACTATTACTCACTTCGGTACTTAACGTGGGGTTTCCTCCAGCTTCAACTAGTAGCACCTTCCATTCTGGTACTTCACTCAGTCGATTGGCGACCACTGCACCTGCAGAACCAGCGCCTACCACTATGAAGTCATAGTTTGGATCTGAAATATACAAAGTTAATAAATTAAGACATGACCGGACGTAAAAGTAAATAAATAAATAATATCTTATTGAGATTTATTGACCGCGTACGTTTAATTCATTTTTTATAACGTCGGTTTTGTTTTTGCTCTGTAAAATCTATATTTTACAGAGCAAAAACAAAACGTAATGGCAGGCAAAAAATGATCAAGAATACAATTATTCTTGCTCATTTTTTGCATGCCATTGTATGTATGTTTTAGCCTTTGAGATTTTGAATCTCTTGTGTGATGTAGGCATTCCGTCACTTCTCTTTTGATTTGAAATGACCGGACGTAAAAGTAAATAAATAAATAATATCTTATTGAGATTTATTGACCGCGTACGTTTAATTCATTTTTTATAACGTCGGTTTTGTTTTTGCTCTGTAAAATCTATATTTTACAGAGCAAAAACAAAACATAATGGCAGGCAAAAAATGATCAAGAATACAATTATTCTTGCTCATTTTTTGCATGCCATTGTATGTATGTTTTAGCCTTCGAGATTTTGAATCTCTTGTGTGATGTAGGCATTCCGTCACTTCTCTTTTGATTTGAATTTATATAATGATAGTGATATTTTCATAGTTTTAATCACAATAAAACTACTCTCGTCGGCCCCATTTCAGAGATTATTTTTACGAAGTGTACATTAATTCTTCTACAACGTTATTGCTACAATGTTCACCCAATTTGTATAATGTACTGCCAGTTTTCCCTGGGCCTTCTAGTCATTATGCGAATTACTATTAATACGGAAAATTCTGCGGGGCCCTTGTCGTTATTGAGCAATTTCAACAGAAGCATCGAATGTTTACGACCAGAATTCAATATAATTGTGATTTTTCATGTAGTACTTACTACTCGGAATAAAAGCATAAAATTATACTATTATAAATCCCATACATATAATTTCCATCGACAAATTTTGAGATTATAAATTGTTTAATTCAAATTAAATAATTGAAGATTAGCGAACACTTTCATAATATCAAAAACTTCCGCTTCGAGTACCTAGATCACCACAGGTTTTTTTTAGTATGTGGTATTTCCATTTAAAATCGAAATGATATGGATTCAATTAAAAACAAATCATAATAATTTGCTTGACAATCAAATTGGCCCTTATTAGTTATGACAAATACTATTGAACAAATGTATCGTTACCTTGAAGGACAGCATCCGTGGCATCGTCGGGCCAGAGATGGTCCCCTACGAGAGCACACTGTGCCGCAAATATGCTCTGCAGCGTCTGCATGAACAGTGGCCCAGCCACCTGGTAGCTGTCCACGATCATCGACGTCATCGCTGGATCACAAGCCCACGACATCTTCGCCTGCAATTAGTATGAAATTGGAGTTAGTAGAATCGAGGATTTACGACGAGCCTAAAGTTGGTAAGACCATAAAAATAGAACGCCTTCGGTAGGCAAGACATGTTGTAAGAATGGACGAGACCAAAGCACCCAAATATTCACATGATAGTAAACCGGATGGACGGAGAAATCGAGGGCGACCCAAACTCAGGTAGTTGGATAGCGTAGACCAAGGTTGAAGAACTGTTGGAGTGAGAAATTGGAGATAAAAGCAAGAAATAGGTTACTGTGGAGAATTATACATGAACAGGCTAAAGCCCTGCACACACGCCCGCCTCACCGGCAGTACGAGTATTTAAACAGAATATGGGTTATTTAGTCAATATTAATTTTAAATAAAAATTCTTGATTAGGAATTTCGTGACAGAAGTAATGTACCTTGCTTGCTACCTTAAATTGCTAATCAACTGATCAACAATAATATCTAAAAAAGCAATCTAACATGTTTGTGTTAACAAAGGTCACATTATTATCTTTCTGATTGTTTGACGTAGATAAATCATACGTCAGCAATAATGTATGCAAAGCTACCCCAGACTAATAACACCAATACTATGATGATTTTTTTATGGTAAACTTGGAAAGCATTGGAGTTCTGACTTTCCACTTTAAGTGTTGGACCACGACCTAGGATAATACGACATCTACTCTTCTCCATGAGTTAACATTTACGTCAAAACAGGTTTAATTTTGACCGCGTCTAAATATTTTAAGGTATTTCGTTGGTCTGATTTCTTAGGTTTTTTAACGGACATTTTTATTTGATGAACAAAAAATGCATGCGAGGCAAAAAGCTATGTGTCCGTCCTTGGAGTGTGTTTCTAGTTTTTCATAACTTACTTTTTTATTCGATGCTAATAAATTTAAGAAGGAATTTGATGAATCAAAAGAGCTCCTCGTCTATGGTTTTGCTGCTATTTTGATTTTGGATCAAATGCATTTTCTCCAGCCACCCAGCCAGTAAACTGCTATTTACTGTTCTGTTCACCAGACTACTACTAATTACTATTGACAATTAGAGCTCCATCATAACTCCAACAAACACTATTAATTCCTGCCTTTTACTTGCTTTGACCAAGCATTCATTATCATTTGCCAAACTGTGACTTTCATCAAACATTCTATGAGAAACTTATCTAGAAAGACTTTTATTAGCACTAGAGACAGTTGGAGTGTTCTGAAGATATTTACTTGTAACTACGCCTAAACCAGTACAAATGTGGCTTTTTCAATTCATAAATACCTTCTGAGTTTATCTTGGGCATTACTGACATCGGTGTAGTAAAACATCGCGAGGAAATCTGGGCTTATAGTTAATATAATTCTAAAATCGCTAACTCATCATCATCAGCGAGCAAGCATGGTGATCAGTACTCGTGACTTCTCTGAATAAGAAGAGGCCTTTGCCTTGCAGTAGGACAGTAATGCCAAAACAGGCGCTACTTACAAGGGGATATAACTATATTTTTTTATTTACGCCTATAATAAAGGAGAAAATGTTGTGCTTAAACGTTTGTACAAAAACCCCTCATATTGACAGCGCAGTAAAAAACAATATCGATGTAAATGTGTACTCTCACAAGATCATTGAAAACAAAGTAACCTTGGCAGTAAGATAACAATTGTTTTAAGTAAATATAATTATTCGAATTAGATAATAATTTATATGCATAAATATTTATCCACCTACCTACCGCAAAACTGGATGTACTTACATATTATTAGTAGGTACACAAAGCGCAACCGGTATTAGTAGTAATAGGTATTATCGAGAATCTATTTCTATGTTATAGATTGTAAAATATATATCTTAAAAATGCGAAATTTAATCTTATCTCTTTTTATCTTGATCAAGTAATTAGTTGTTCATATTATAATACTACATAAACAAGCAGGAAAGATAGTAGTTGTAATGGTACTCAAAATTATTAAAGAATTCAAAATTTTAATTCTGCTTGTTACTCTGCCTTCTACTCAGCTTGAAGTAATAGATAATCATCATATTTTTCAATTTTTAATTTGTATATTTTTGTTTAATACGGAGAAATTAAACGGACGTTTCAAATCATAATCGTACTGAGTATGAACAATCGGAGAAAGTCGGCTGGGTAAACACAATCAAATGCAATCAAGAAAAACAACACTGACACTTGAGATAGAAAACACAGGTCGGTATAGATTAAAATTAAGTATAACTTTTCATAAAAAAAATAGAAATTTATTTCAAATTCCTAGTTGGTTTAACTGATACCACTATGCACTGTCACTACATACTACCTCAAACTTTGAACACATGATATTTCTTAAACTGTTTTTTATTTTAAACCACTACTTCCTGCATCCATTTTGTCTAAACCACAATTCCACAAAACTCAAAAAAATATATACAAAAATAATCTTACCGTTTATTATTTTCTTTAAAAAGTTATATAAAAGTTGTATAATTATTTTTTTAACACGGTAACTGTTACGAGCATACGTACATAGCGGGCTGCCCGACCACTGACCGTCAACTGGTTGCACGCTCTTCACTCACAACGGTTACACCTATCTGTAGATATTATCTTTATGCTACCACACTAAATACACATATAAACAGATCTCTTCGCGTCACTACCGTATCTGCACTTTAATAAACTTAAGTTTAAATCTACATAACTGGTTTTTTAGGGTTCCGTACCTCAAAAAGAAAAAACGGAACCCTTATAGGTTCACTCATGTGTCTGTCTGTCTGCCCGTCTGTCACAGCCGATTTGCTCCGAATTGCTACTGAACCGATTAAGTTGTGATACACAAATGAACTTCTGTGACCCAAAAACAGACGTGTTACATAAATAAATTAATTTTGAATATGGGGGTCACCGTTGGTGCGCAAACATGAAAATTAAAAAAAAGTTTAGCTGACAGTACCGTGTACATATCAAATGAAAGGGCTTATTGTAAGGATTTCATAAATATTTTTTTTTATAATTTTATAATAAATACTTTTAAAATTATTTAAGAAAATAGCTGAAAGTTGACCACCCCCCCCCTGATATCCGAAACTACTGAGCCTAAAATTTTGAAAAAAGTACAGAAAATAGTTCTTTACTTATACAATAAAGTAAAATTTATAAGAAGTCTGTGATCTTAAAATAACATGGTAAATCGCTCAATATTGTGCGTACAAACTTACATTTGCAGTTGGAATGTATGGGGGATAATGTTTTTCAACTACAATGTTAAGTTTGTTCTTAGAATAAATTCATCCCAACTACAGAACCCTTCATTGAGCGTAATCCGACACGCACTTGGCCGGTTTTTTAATCACTACCTACTCTTTTTGATTAAAATTTTCGTCTTGTAAGATTATTTTAGCTTGGTTTATCTTAAAACACATAGCTATGAGAACTACAGCAGGCACTGCGAAACAATATTTTTAAGCTAATTAACGCTGGTAGCACATCTCCGCCGCGAAACCATAGCTGCGAAACCGCAGTAGTTAAATTGTACTGGTTCGCGTCATGTTTCGCTACTCGCATCCGATTCGAGTAGCGGAACATGACGCGAACCAGTACAATTTAACTACTGCGGTTTCGCTGTGATAGTTTCGCGGCGGAGGTGTGCTACTGGCGTCACACACTGGTAGTCAATAAAAACCGAGCCACTTGCAACGCTAAAGTTTATATGCAATTTCTAATCGCTTTTTCTGTTTTGTTTGATAAAATTAGTGTTACTATTATAAAGGCCTGTTTCACATTGGTAATTTGAATCAACGGTTTATTAATGTTAACCAGCTTAAATTAAGAACTGTGGTTGAGACCACAGTATGAAAAATTCTTACGAATCTAGTCCGTAGGATTTCGATTCGTATGAATGTTCATTTCCTTTGAGCACGTATACAATATTGCATTTCATCCGTTTGGTAAGGTCCCATGTTACAAGTTTACAAAAATCAAGTTCACTATTTTATGTTTTTTTTTTATGTTTACCTACCTTAATTTAGCTTCTGCTGTACTTTGATTTGTTATTAATTACAGTAATTTGTTTGCTACTACATTAATTAATTTGTTTCACGTATGCTAATATAAGTATAAAACGAGTATAAAATAATATAAGTATAAAAAAAGTACATATAGAGAACGAGGAAAACTGTTCCACCACAGTACAGTTTATACTAGAACGGGACTCAGTTTCATGCTGATATACAACCATAAAACCGGCCAAGTGCGAGTCGGACTCGCGCACGAAGGGTTCCGTACCACTATCTACAAAAATGGCAAAAAAATCACGTTTGTTGTATGGGAGCCCCCCCTTAAATATTTGTTTTATTTTAATTTAATTATTTATTTTTAAAGTGAATATATAACTAAATATTCTGTAAATATTTCAAGCGTCTACCTTTTGCCGTTACCAATATCGAACAAAAACGAGCAAAAAAATCACGTTTGTTGTATGGGAGCCCCCCTAAATATTTGTTATTCTGGTTTTTAGTATTTGTTGCTATAGCGGCAACAGAAATACATCATCTGTGAAAATTTCAACTGTCTAACTATCACGCCTTATGAGATACAGCCTGGTGACAGACGGACAGACAGACAGACAGACGGCGGAGCCTTAGTAATAGGGTTCCCGTTTTTCTCTTTGGGTACGGAACCCTAAAAAAGTAACAAAAGAAAATTCCTTCAAAACTGCTTATTTGTAACTTACTTGAATTGTGCAAGGTTGTTCTTGTTATATTGATGTGGCAAAATAATAAAGATGTTGTTTTTATTTGTCATGTAATAGTGAGCAAAAGGCAAAGGCTCAAAGATACCATTATTATTTTTTGGTCTTGTAGATTTTAAAATATTATATATTATTCTTGAAAACTGCAAGCGGTTCAATTTTATTTACCGAAAGTGTATAACACTTTTTTTTTCTGGAGATCAACAAAGATATATCTGAGAAGAGAAAGTAGCAGCACAAAGGAGGTAATGACACGTGTATTTTATAACACTTATCATCGGTGAAGAGTAAAATAAATAATGGTAATACGAGTAATAGTCAAGGTAATACAGTCATGCCACTGTAGCGTAGTAATGAATAGTTTGTGTTGTTTTTCTGATAGATGTAAGTATTAACTCCAGTTTCTAAGTCATGTGTATACTACCCAAACGCACTATACATGGGTCCGAAATAAAATATATTTATTATTTTTATTTTTTATACTCAAGTGTCTATGAAGTACCTATAGAATTAAAGATACTGTGTACATCCTCTAGTACCAAGCTGTGTAGTTATGGTAGTTATAAATTGTTCATGGGTCTTGTTAAAATACGATAGTTTGCCTTAAGGGGGATGCGCTAAGGTAGCCCGCGAAATTCAAATTTTATTACGTTTTTTGCAATTTGCAGGCCAATAACAGGTTGTATGTTGATCTAAATATCATTCGCGGCGGTAACAAATATGGCTTTACTGAATTATAATCATTAGAATCGGTAGTAAAATAGACAAGCTTTAATGTCTCTAGGTCAGCAGAAGATCTTAGTTTTTTGCAAATGTACAAGAGTTCCTTTGTACGGGAAACTATAATTCCTATATGCTGGGTCCAGCTAAAACGGGAGTCGATTTGCACTCCTAGATACCTCATGTCAGTTGTGCGTGTGAGAGGTAGGCAGTCACAATTCGGACTAGAGTGACGACAGGTGTGTGCAATGATGTTTTAGGAGTTTGATGGTTGGGACACATGCACAATGGTTGGGATAAATTTAGTTTTTTGTGCGTTAAGCGTTTAAAGGTTGTCATTCAGCCAGGGTATTACGGTAGAGAGAGCCTTTTCAGTTTCATGATAGGATAGCTGCCAGTCTTTGGCATGCACAATCAACGCCGTGTCATCCACATATGTAATAATTTTGCAATTATTAATTGACAGTTGACACAGGTCGTTGATGTACACCAAAAATAAGGTGGGACCAAGCACACTGCCGTGTGGGACTCCATATGTGAGAAATTCTTCATTGCTGGTGAAATTTCCAACCCTCACATACTGACTACGTTCAGTGAGGTAACTACGAAATATGTCTAGGACCGTGCCCCTTACGCCTATTGCTTCCAGTTCGTTAAGAAGGATGGGAATTGAAACAGGGTCGAAAGCTTTTGGCAGGTCTATAAATACTGCTATTGTTTTTAGGTTATTATCTAAAGACTGAATCGCAGTTGTGGTCAAATCTATTACAGCGTCTTCAGTTGAATGACCCTTAATAAATCTGTATTGATTTTGAGAAATAATATTATATTTGGTTAGATAATTAGTTAGTTGTTTATTTTTGAGCTTTTCAAAAATCTTAGAGATAGTTGTGACGACTGAAATTGGTCTATAATTTCCGACACAGTCTCTATCGCTACTTTTAAAAATTGGGTGAACAATGGCCTTCTTAAAAACTGTGTGTGTTGGGGGGTATGATGAGGGTTATATTTTTACATAATATAAGTTTTTTAATCAATAATGATGTCAACTGCATTTGTATCAAAGGTATGCGCTTAGATACAAATGAAGTTGACACCGTTGAGATATCTTAGATTTTATTCTTGATTAGGAATTGACAGAAGCAATGTATCATTGCTAAACTAATTAACAATAATGTCTAAGTCAGAAAATTATTACCTTTCTGATTGTTTGACTACTAAGTTTAGCAATCATATATGCACAGCACAAATTTTATGATCAAGCATTGGTTAAATTGTAAAAACATTAGACTTTCGACTTTGCACTGAAAATTATGGACTATGACCTAGGATAATACGACATCTACTCTTGTCATGCATTTTAATAAACAAGGTATTTGACCCATGGTTTTTCCTTGACATTTACGTCAAAACAGGTAATATTTTGACCGCGTCCAAATATCTTTAGTTTAGTTATTTCGATTGATGACCGCATCGGTGTGATTTCTTAGCCTTTTTAACCGACATTTATATTTGATGAACAAAAAGCGATGTGTCCGTCACTGGAGTGTATTTATTGTTTTTCTTAACTTACTTTTTTGTCAACGGTCTACACGGAAACGTCATTTTTGTCTACTCTTTTTGTCTTCTTTACGGTTCTCGTGCTGAGTCTGCTGCTCGTCTATGGTTTTGCTGCTATTTTGATTTTGAATCAAATGCATTTTCTCCAGCTAGCCAGCTAGCAAATAACTATTTACTGTTCACAACACTACTATTTATTACTATACACAATTAGAGTTCCTTCATAACTCCAACACTATTCATTCCTGCCCTTTGAAAAAATTGTAGTGAAGTTAAAATTCTACATTGAATATTTTTGAAAAAAAAGTAATTGGTACGAGGTCAGGGGCCCAAGTCTGCTGTTTTTATAAATTCAGCCATTCCAACACGATCCCATTGTCATTTTGATAAAAATTCGTAATCTGGTAAATTCATAATGGTCGATCATTGGTCGGTCAATGTTAAGACAAGATAAGACAATTTTTATTTGTACAAACATGAGTAAACACACGGAAAAAATCAGCATGCAAGTTGTTAAACGCAAAATGTTCTCGTAATATAATTGTGTTATTATAATGGCATTGTCGTATTGCCATTATTATAAAACCCATTAGTAGAAATGTCATTCATTTGTCATTATGTACGAGATTACCGATATATGCAATTTCTTTCAATGTAGTGTCAGTGACCGACCATTGGAAAGTCATAATGACGCCATTATAATAGTAGATTACCAAACTTGTCAAAATCAACAATTATGAAATCAATGATCGACCATTCTGACACTATTGTAATAGCAGACTTGAGGCCCTGGGATCGGTCCTAATGCCGAAAATATAGTTTTTAGAATTTTGGTCCAGCGTCACGCAAATTCTACCGGATATATTCAGTTAAAATTTTGCATAGATATTCCCTGTCTGGTCAGTTGGTAGGTTATATATTATCACGCTATTTGTTTTGGGGATGAGCAATATTGCATTTTTTGTATTTCTCTATATGTTACAGCAAATTCTAAAAAGACGAGCCAAATAGTTACATTATTACAGATAGTTACAGGTTTTAAATGATTATCATCACGCTCTATCTTTATAGCCTATAGGGCTAAGCAATCAATTGTCGTGATTATTGTGATGGGGCAGTAAGGGCAGGTACTTTAACCGTTATAGCTACACGAAATCGGTCTTAGGTGACTGTTCTTAACTTTCTGAGACATTTTGCATACATAGATTTTAGAAAAAAATTACAGTCAGCAAGAAAATGGGAAATTTTCCCAAAACATATTTTTGATGCCAATAGTGTCAGGATCAAAAGAACTTTGTAGAGGTGTACCCACATTTCGTCAGTTATGTTTAGGTCTCACGTAATAGGGGAGAGCCTATCGCCATTAACCGGGCACAAATTCAGTCTTCGGGCTGGTATTGAGAAAATCCAGATAGAAAACCCAATAATAATTTGCCTGACCTGGGAATCGAACCCAGGAATTCATGGTAAACTGTAGCGCTTGCGACCGTGACCCAACAAGGCAGTTTTTTTTATAAAAAATATGGGTGTTATTTTAGTATATTGTGGCGTCTTACGACTTTCAGGTGAACGAAGTCGCGGGCAAAAGCTAGTACTTAGTTAATATGAGTCTGAAATAGCCAACCCATCTTAAGCAAGCGTGGCCCGATGCTCGTGACTTCGATGTATGAAAAGAGGCTTTAACCCTGAAGTAGAACATTAATAGGCTGGTATTAGGGTACTATGATTTTTTATTAACGCCCATATTAGATG
This sequence comes from Tiliacea citrago, assembly GCA_963921375.1. NCBI lineage: Eukaryota > Metazoa > Arthropoda > Insecta > Lepidoptera > Noctuidae > Tiliacea > Tiliacea citrago. The sequence goes on along the minus strand of OY992800.1, from coordinate 16,414,258 downwards.
AGATAATGTTGTGCTTAAAAGCGGCCAACTCGACATACTTTTCATACAAACGCTCGTACGTTATTATGGCGTTGTAACACATCTTTCTTGTAGGTTTTTCTTGTAGGTGCAAGCAAAAATTTAAAATTTTGCAAAACAAATTTAGTATAAGCCTGCAAAAATCTGCTTTTTTGCACAAATTTTACCTGAACTTTGGCCATTCATAATGTACTCATAAATTGCAAATGTTAAGAAAACATTACGATAGAAACTTTGCAAATGTAATGGAGATTCTAAATGACCAATATTTATTTCACAAACTGGTAAGGCTTACTCAAAAACACGTATTTCCTGGAACAAGGTTTATGAAAATTCCGCACATTGTTTTTCGTTCAATGTTATCGCGTTCTCACTCGTTTGTTAATAGTTTTCACTTGCGCTGGATGAAACAACAAACTTTTTGACCATGCTCGCGTTGACGATAGACGGACCGGGAAGAGCACTCTTAAGGTGAATCCGCAGTGGTAGCCCGCGAAATTCAAATTTTCTTACGTTTTTTGCAATTTGCAGGTCAGTGTCAGGTTGTATCTTGATCAAAATATGATTCGCGACTATAACAGATATGTATTTACAGAATTAGAATCATTAATTTCATCTCACATCTCTTTAAGTTAGATGTGTTCCATTGAATGACTTTTTCATGAAATCATGACATTGGGGAACAAAGTAAGATATTAATTAGTTTAAGTAGGTAAATAATTATTTGAATTAGATAATAATGTATGTGAATAAATATGTATCCACCGACGTACCGCAAAGCTGTATGCATAAGTAGGTATACAAAGCGTTAGGGCTCAATTTACATTGCCACGGAACGGAGTAGACGCGGGTTTTTGTAACGATATTATACACAGCAAAACGAACTTTATGTCAATTGTGTAACGCCAAAACTAGATACTAGCTTGTAACTGCGGGACTTATCGAGAATGCGTGAGAATACTCCAGAAATCGTGTGCGTGTAATTTGGTTCGTATCTATTTTGTACGTTACACTATTGACATGAAGTTCATAATGCTTTGTAGAATAAAAAATCCCTGCGATTCCGTTCCGCGGCAATGTAAATTGATCCTAAGCGTGATATACCTACTTATGCATACAGCTTTGCGGTACGTCGGTGGATACATATTTATTCACATACATTATTATCTTATTCAAATAATTATATTAACTACATCACAGGTATTATCGCTAATCTATTTTTAACCGACCTTTGAAGTTTTATGTTCGTCTGTGTTTTTTTTTTGAATGTATGTTCACCGATTTTTTCGTTATTTGTGGACTGATTTTGGAAATTCTTTGTTGAAAAGGGTATGCTCTCGAGGTGGTCCCATTATCACCAACTCAGAATCTGATGATAATCCAATAGAAATCGAGGGAAATTCTCAAATTTTATCAAGCAACTGCCTACTTGACCTCGGTAAGACTGGTTGTCAGACTTTCGGGCTACTGACAACCCTTAAGTACTGTCAAAGATCCACGAATGACAGCTGAGATCAACGGCTTAACGTGCTTTCCGAGCCACTGAGGTGTCTTTGTATGTAAAGATGGTCACCCATCCACGGACCGACCGCGGCAAGCGTAGTTTAACCAGATCGATTGACCCGTGCAGCTGTTATTACTTAGCCACAAGAAAAAAAAGAACAGAAAAAAAAATGTTTTTTCTGCACAAACAGACACACTTTACAAAAATAAAATAAAAAGTCTATGTGATCTATTAGAAAATTCTATCAGCGTGGTTCCTTTTGTTATAGAAACAGTATTAAATCATCATATTTTTTAATTTGTGTAATATTTTGTTGAGGACGGATAAATGAAACGGAAAGTTACAGTCGAACTGAGTATGGACTGGAGAAAGTCGCCTGAGTCAGAACAATCAATGTTGAGAATAACAACACTAGCATTTCAGATAGAAATCACTGGTATAGATTTAAAATGATTATTACTTTTTTTTATAAAAAATAGTAATTCATTTCTAATTCCTAGTTGTTTAAACTGGTACATACCACACTCAAACCTAAAACTTTGAATAACATAATCTGCCTATAATGTTCCCACTGCTGGGACACAGGCCTCCTCTTTCTGTGAGAGGGAGTGGGCCGTAATCCACCACGCGGGCCCAGTGCGGGTTGGTGGATGTCACATGTCTTCGAATTTTTAGTTCTAGGACATGCCGGTTTCCTCACGATATTTTCCTTCACCGTTTTGAGAGCTGTGGTGATGAAATAATTTACACCAACAACTTGGCACAACTTTGAATACATGATATTATTTCTTAAACGTTTATTTTTTGAACCACTATCTCCTACATCCATTTTGACTAAACTATGATTCTACAAAACTCGAAAAATTACAAAAATAATCTTACCGTTATTATTTACTATAAAAAGTTATTTACAAGTTGTATAATTTTCTAACTTACGAGCTTAAGGGGGCCCTTCCCGGTCCATCTATCGTCAACGCGAGCATGGTCAAAAAGTTTGTTGTTTCATCCAGCGCAAGTGAAAACTATTAACAAACGAGTGAGAACGCGATAACATTGAACGAAAAATAATGTGCAGAATTTTCATAAAACTTGTTCCAGGAAATACGTGTTTTTGAGTACCTAAGCCTTACCAGTTTGTGAAATAAATGGTGGTCATTTAGAATCTCCATTACATTTGCAAGGTTTCTATCGTAATGTTTTCTTAACATTTATAATTTATGAGTACATTATGAATGGCCAAAGTTCAGGTAAAATTTTTGCAGGCTTATACTGAATTTGTTTTCCATAAATTTATTTTTTGCTTGCATAGAAACCTAGATATAGTGCACAAGATACCTATTGGTTCAAAAATTTCAAAGAATGATGTGTTCCAACGCCATAATCACGTACGAGCGTTTGTATGAAAAGTATGTCGGGTTGACCGCTCTTAAGTGCATAAGCGGGCCGCTCGACCATTGACCATCAACTGGTGGCACTTGTTAGATATATATATATACCGAGCTGTTGTCTTATCTGCAATATAATAAACTTAAGTTTAAATCTATCTTGTTCTATTCTATTCTATTTTTTAATAAATGACAAGCAAAGCCGATGGCGACTATTTATCTTGTTTTCTTTTTTATTTATCATTTCCTACTCTTTTTAATTTAATTTTTCGCCTTGTCAGATTATTTTAGTTTGGTTTATCTAAAAAGCGTTTCGCTATGCGAAGTACAGCAGGCACTGCAAAACGCATTTTTTTCTAACTATAATCCGGCCACCGAGAGAATTCGTTCCGGACACCAGTCAGTTGGACACGATTGGGAACGAATAAAGTTTAAATTCGTAAAACACGTTTTCTTTTGTACTCATCTGACAGCTGTCAGGAACGCATTCTCTCATCGGCCGAAGTATTTTTTTTTCAATGTAATTTTAGGTACTTGGCCAGTTGTGTTTTACTTTTTAGGGTTCTGTACTTTAAAAGGAAGAACCGGAACGCTTATAGGATCACTCGTGTGTCTGTCTGTCTATCTGTCATAGCCAATTTGCTCCGAATCTACTGGACTGGAAGTTGAAATTTGGTACGCTTATTAATTTTTGAAACCCGAACACGGACGTGTAAAGGCTTCTACATACTGGCGCGACTTGTCGCGCGACGCGACACGCACCGGTAGAACAATTGTCGCGCCAGTATGTAGAAGCCTTAACGTAAATAAATGATTTTTGAATATGGGGTTTACTTTTGGGGAAAGAAACTGGGCATCCTAAATAGGGTGAAGTGATACTTTACGCCTGGACAGCTTTTGACCCTTTACAAAGCGCAGGTCCGATCCTGCATGGAGTATTGTAGCCACCTTTGGGAATGGCTCAGCTATGGCCCATCGCCGCAAGGTTGCCTGCTTGTCGGTCTTCTACAGATTGTACTTCGGCGAGAGTGCTCAAGAACTCCATGACCTCATTCCACCGGCCCCCTTCTATAATCGGACATCTAGACGCACTGCAGGTTACCATCCCTTCCTGGTTGCTATTCCACCAATTCGCACTAAGCGTTTCCAAATGTCTTTTATACTGCGCACAGCAAAAGAGTGGAACTCTCTACCTGCGTCTGTGTTTCCGAACGCATACAACCCTAATCTCTTCAAAGTGAGAGTGAACAGGCTTCTTCTGGGTAAGCTCACTCCATCGTCGACTTTGTCCCTGTCACCTCTGACCTAGACTAAGGTCAAGAGCAAACCCATCCCAAAAAAAAAAAAGAAGATAATTACAAAAAAAAATGTTTTGCAATCTGTAGGTACATATTTATCAAATGAAAGGACTTGTTACTGTTTAATTATGGCCGTACGCTTGAACTAAAAAAAAATTAAGGATTTCAAATAAATATAAATATAATATTTTTTTATAGTTTTAAAATAATTCGGTTTAAAGTCCTGTGACCTTCCCCTTATCTCCGAATCTGCCGAGCCTAAAATTTACCAAGCTGTTATTTTTAAATAATTTCCAAAGATATTACTTAAGGGGAATGAAATCGGCTGATTTTGATCAATTTTGCTCATTGGTTGTGAGAAAGGGAAAAAGAATTAAAACAAAATTATTTGTGATTTGAAATGTCGAATTCTTTGTGTTGCATGTGGCGGAAAGGGATTTTTTAAAAAGGTTAAGTATTCATGGAAAATCACTAATATTCGCAAGAAGTTTTGCGAAAAATGACGCAAGACTGACGTTTGATCATCATTTTAAAAGACACTTAAAAAATAGACAATTAGAAAATTAAAAAATATAGGTAATCAACATCATTATATTATGGTCTACTTGCATGTGGGGAAGCAGTTTTTCAACTTCGATACAAAATATAGCAGACAAATAATATTGAAAAACCTATATTTTTTTAAAAACCTAGTCATGAATGTATTTATTTCTATTATTTAGCAAACCATATCAAGAAATTTAAAAATCGCACACTGGGCTTCAGCTATCCTTGAAATAAAATCAATATTTTATTTAATGATTATATAATATCTTGAGTAAGTAAATCAAAGGCGCAATATACTATATTTTCGAGACCACAAAAGTGATGAAACTATTAACACGTGCTGTGACTGACACGAATGGTTTAGCACCACAAAAACTGTACTTCGATAGTTACACAGACTTAATGTTTCAATTATTTCAAGCTTTCTCACAATTAGATAAGACATTGACGAAAAAGGGTTGTTTTCGTGCATGGAGCCTTAAACAAAAAAAAAATGGTCTTCTTTTTCTGGCTTCTTATAGATATATTTTTTTATGTTTTTTAAGACCTTAAGAAAACGGTTTTTTGTTGATATGAATGGCAAATCGGGACGCCGCGCGCCGCCACCTCGTCGTTAGGTACGATTTGGCCGTCCTCCTCATTTTTTCGTAATTAATTTTGACTGTCAAAACGGGGCATTCTGTCATGGCGACGCACGTGAAGTGTCTTCAAGACTTTCATTCTGTTAAATCTGCGAGTTTTTTTAAGAGTGCTCTCTCACAAGCTTTATTTATTGCTTCCGTCGGAATATTGTAATATTTGGTAGAATTAATTAGCAACGTTTTTAAATATTTAAATAATAATACTCAAAGCAGACAAATAATATTATTTGTGATATCCACTTCCTAATCTATAATGTACCTATACTAAATATGACTAAATACTACTAATTTTGTAATTGAATAGTGATTATTCAATTACAAAATTAGTAGTATTTAGTCATATTTTGTCCTCTCGCACATGGGAGTTTTGAGATTTTTTATCTAACAACTATTAATTCTACAATGCAAAATTCATAAGGTATTTTTCTTACTGGCAAATAGCCTATACAACAACCTTTGACGACAATGTTCTAGTTTAACTGATGCAGTTCCAGTTTGTTTTACAGAAATAATACTGAATTAACATTATGTACTGGCAACTTTCGCTTATTTACTTATTTACTAAGACTGCTTTACTTAAAGTCATTGATAAACTAAAAAACCTTCACATCAATGCTTAAAGTCCTCAATAAAGAAAGAGTGGGTACCTATTTTAAAGTTGAGGGAAATAAAACCAATGTGATAATGGATACCTTAACATTTTTATTCCTTAAAATACCTTCGCAATCACTTTTACATAAGATTATTTCATTTTTACAGGAGGCTCGTTGCGATTATAAGGAATTGTTAAAGCTAAAAAAAATATATAACATAATTATAATAATAAATAACATAACTTATAGTTCGGTGTGTTTGTTCAACCAGAACTTCTTGATCAGGTCAGCTCCCTTCTCACCGATCATGATGGAGGGCGCGTTGGTGTTGCCTCTTATAACAGAGGGCATGATACTGGCGTCGATCACTCTCAATCCCTTCACTTTGCGTACTCTGAGCTCCAGGTCAACGACTGCGCTCTCGTCACCATCAGGACCCATCTTGGCGGTACTGGTCGGGTGGTACAGAGAGAACGTCAACTCTCTTGAGATGCAGTCCAAGTACTCGTCGCTGCTCTTTTCGAACTTCTTGCATGCATCAATTTCCAACCAGTCCAGTTTAAAACCAGCCTGCTTCAGGGCTTTGGTGTCACCAAGTCTCAAAGAGTGTTGTTTCATTGCCCTGATAACGGTCGCCATATCTTCAGGGTCCTTGTAGTAGTCAGCGAAGAACAAGGGAGCTTCGAGTGGGTTCTTGCTCGCCAAAAGGATCTTACCAGCAGACTTAGGCTTCAGCAGGGTGTTGAAAATTACGAGTGTGAATTTGTCTTCATTCATTTTCTTGAACTTGGTGTATGCCTCATCGTTTAATCCATGCTTCTGGAAAATGTCTATCAAGTTATACACACCAGGGGGCAGGACGAAATAATGGAACTGCATGTCTGAGGCAGGTGATTCTGGGTCAGTTGTGTTGACGAAACTGATGACTCTGTTAGGGCTAGTGTTGATCAATGGGCCAGTTCCTTCCAAAATGTACTGAGCGAAATCACCCGCAATTTTAGAGATGGAGTAGTAGTCTTTGGGACCAGGCTTTGTGTAGAAAGTAGGAACGAATAAGTGGTCTTGCAAGTTTTCTCCAACTGGCAGATCAGCCTTAACTTCGATTTTCATGTCTTCCAAGTGCTTCCTAGGTCCGATACCAGACAGCAATAAGATATGCGGCGAGTTGAGGGCACCAGCCGACAGGATCAGCTCTTTTTTTACGTTGACAACGATGTCTTTTCCTTCTTTGTGCAGCATGACACCGCTTACGATGTTAGTTCCAGGTACGAACAACACTTTAGTAGCTTGAGCGTGTTTGATGACGTGGAAATTCTTCCTTTCCTTGATTGGGTTCAAGAAGGCACGAGCAGTACTGAATCTATGTCCATTTTTGGTCGTAGTCTGTGACGTCATAACTCCCATTTGGCTCTCGCCGTTGATGTCGGTCGAGTTTTTCAATCCAAGTTCAATCGCAGCGTTGATGATCATGTGCTCGAAATCGTGGGACTGTTTGTCGACAGCTACGTTAAGGTTGCCCTCCCAGTTGTGGTATTTCTTGTTCTGTTCGTTGAAAATGCCAGTGAACTTCTCGCTCTTCCTGAAGTATGGCAGGACGTCATCATAGCTCCACCCTGTGCAACCGTCATCGTTTGCCCATTCATTGAAGTCGGCCCTGTTACCTCTGACGTAGAACATGAAGTTGATACTGCTGCTGCCACCGAGAGCTTTACCACGGGGCCAGGCGCAACCCTTGGCTGTGTAACTTCTGCAGGCGCCATCTTGAGGTTGAGTCTTGTAGGCCCAATCTTGAGGACTGCGCATGTTGTTATAGAACAAATGTGGGATCTGAAATTAAATAGATCGATGTGTTATAATTTATAGTATTTGGGTATTTTACTTTGTTAAAGCGAAATTATTTTCAACAGTATGAAGCTAAATATTTACCTCGGTGTTAAGGGTAGGGTTGCCTCCAGCTTCTACGAGCAGAACCTTCCATTCTGGCACCTCACTGAGTCGGTTAGCGACTGCTGAACCGGCCGACCCTGCTCCTACTACGATGAAGTCGTAGTAGGGATCTAGAACAAAAATGTTTTGCTTAAGTTAACGTGTCTTAACGTTATGTTGGTAAAGTCTATCGGAAAAATGGTTGTACTTAAAATTATCTAAATAAATATTTGAATTAAATTAGTAAAGCTATTTGTGCTATCAATTGTTCCAAAGTTAAAATTTAAGGGTATTCACCCTTAAAGATGAATACACAATTAAAGTAATTTAACTTGTTTTCCAAACGTAGTGCAAGAACGACTTTATAAGCCAAACATAATATTATAATATTACCATTATTGGTTAATGAATATTGCGGATTTTATAATAATGTTGACATAATATCAATGTGAAAATTCTTCTACTTACAATCATTATGCAAATAAAGACAATGGAAATAGTATATTGAATGTCAAAATAGCAAACTGATACAAACTACGTTTAAATTATGAAGAAATAAATTATTAACTGTGGATAAAGATATTCGTATTAGTACGGAATCTATTACGAAATTCACCGTCTGGATTTGAGCCCGGTTATTGACTTTCTCCTCATGATATAGCACTTAAACAATACAAATAACTAGCGAAATGTAGGTGTTTTACCGCTTTATACCTCCGCCAGAAACAGGCGTGATGTTATGTTCAGTATTATAATTACCTACCTTCAAGAACTTGCTGGGTGGCGTCAACAGGCCACAGATGGTCGCCAACCAGCGCGCACTGAGCTGCTAGGAACGTCTGGAGAGACTGCATGAACAGGGGACCAGCAGTCTGGTAGCTGCTCACGATGTTGGCGGTCAACGCCGGATCGCAAGCCCACGACATCTTGATCTGGTGGAGAGAATTATATGGATAAAGAAACGTAGAGGTTTTTTCATGACTTGCTGACAGTTTTATTATTTGGTGAATGTTGTATATTTATTATTTGGTAGCCCAGTAAATATTTACTTGAATCGTTTTGGACACTTCCAATTTAGACAAGACAAGGCAATTAATTGTATTGGCGAAAAACAATAATTATATTGGCGAATAAAGAGAAACTAATAACTTATACAAACTAATAACTTTTACAAAAAAGAACAACCGACTTCAACAAGAACACTACAAAGTGAAAATTAACTTTTATTTCGGAAATCGGTGTCTTTGGTTTTGTATTTTCGTTTTTAGCCACCGACTTCCGAAATTATAGGGTATTTTTCATAGAGTGTGAAAGTGGGAAAAGTATGAATTATTGAAGCTAACTCAAAAACTACCCAAGAAAAGTTAATAAAATTAATATGGAAAGACCGAGCAAGCTTTCTCTACCAAATAAAAAAATAATTTCCAAAATCGGTCCACAATGGACGAAAATATGACGAAACACAACTTGTGTGTAGTTTGTCAATTTTTTTTTTATTTTTGTAAAGTGTCTTGTTAGTGCAGAATAAACAATTTTTCTTACTTTTTTCTTAAAAAAAAAAAAAACATACCGACGAACATAAAACTACTACTTTTTTAATTCGGTTAAAAAATAACAATTTTGCAATAAAGTACGCTAATTATGTGTACAACATAGTTTCTAGTTTGATATAGAAAGTAAGAGTAACCCTTGGATCCTGAGAGCCTGATCAAGACTGATCAGCGAATCTGCTACTTTCCACGTTGACTGTTGTGATCAATTGATCAAAGTAACAACAACCAATTAGATAAATAAATACTTAACTTTAGATTTGGAAACAGTCAATTAAACTTCAGTTAATTAAACCAGGGGAAAAGAAACATAACAACAGAAAAAATGGCTGTTAAGGTTTTAACTGAATTAAAATAGTTGACTTACCTCTCTTTTTCAGCTCCCACTATATTGGTATTAGAAGCTGGCAGTTCTAAGAGAGCTGGCAGTATGATTATCCAGGGATGTGTCGCAGATATAAATACAAGACATTGTAGGCACGTAACATACGTCAGAGGAAGATAAATGCAATTATGTTATTGTTTCACTATCATAATGGCTTATAATTTGTAACCTTTGATTTTGTACGTAACTTTTATCAGCTCTTCAAAATTTGGAAGTAAGGTCTCGTCCATACACAACGCCAATTCCACATACCTACGTTAAAAATAATCAAAAACTCTTTGAAGTCCTGTGACCGATGAGTGAACTCATCCAGTCTCCTTCCCTTATCCGAAATTTGTTTTCGGTAATTTACGTCTTATTCTTCAATACAACGCCATGAGCCCTATCTCGGTTTTTACTTCCATCCTAGCCATATCTTCTTTCACACAACCCATCCAGTTTTTCTTTGGTCTGAATCTTATCTTGAAGCCATCCATTCATACTCAACACTTTAGTCGTCACATGCTTCTCAAAGAATGTGACGACTAAAGTGCGGAGGAATGAGTTGCTCCGCATCACAAGTCCATATTATTAATCGATTAGAATGAATGGTCAGAATACTCAGAATCATCATCATTTCCGCCGAAACACTAAACTAACTGCTAACTGTGCAGGCTTGTAAATGGCATGTCGTGAATTACCGCAATATTACCTATTTATTAACAGCTGTAAGCCGAACACAATAAAAATAAAATAAACACGTCCGCTGCTGGACATAGGCCTTCCCCAACTTGGGGGGGGGGGGGGGGGGGCTATAATCGCCACGCTTGGCAGGCGGGTTGGCGATCGCAGCATGGTGTTAAAATGCATAGAGAACGCTGCTGTCCATTCTCTAGTAAGTCCCTTAGTCACCTTTTACGACACCCACGGGAAGAAATAGGGTGGTGCTATTCTTTACGTCCGGCACCACACAGACAATACTCACAATAATTATATTCTCTCGTTTATTTATTTTCATACCTTAAGAAGTTATTCAGAATTAGAATAATATTTACATAAATAACAACGTACTAATTAATGAATACAAATAACAATATTATATCCTAATTAGCTAAAATTATTGACTTACTATAATATGGCGTCGAAAAATTTATACACATCACTGTCGACTGGTAATGTAGAGACTGGCGGCATTGCCACGTTGTATGGCAATGCTTAGCCTCTGGCCTAGGTAAAAGCCAGCCCTTGGGTCACAGGAAGTATCAACCAGCCGTTTCGAGATTTCCTTAAACAGACCATGAGCATTTGGACCCCACGGCTCGAAGGTTGCAGGCCGATTAAGTTTAGCGTAGTTGGTTTTTAGCAAAAACGGTTTCATTGACTTTGAACGGTTTCATTAACATTGACGAATTCATGGACAAGTAGATCACGTTTTTGTGGATAGTGTTAAGTCGGAGCCAATCGTTAAACCTAATCGTTACTTTTTCTACGAAAATGAATATTAAATATACCTGCAGATTATTAAGGAGCATATCACAGCATCTGATGTTTCTTAATAACGTAGGTACTTATTGACTTAACTCGTGTCTAGCTCACCACCATTAAAAACCGATTAGATCGCAATTGAAACACGCTGACATAAAGTACAGAACATTATTATTTGTTTAACGACTTATACAATAGTAATGTGCTTTAAATTAACATTAATAACTCGATTTTTGAAGGCCGTAGTTATTTATGTTCAGCTTCATATACCAAAGTCGCACTCAATGTGTATAATTGCGCAGTAAAAAAATCAAAATCAAAATATTTTATTTCACATAAACCTACATGGGCACTTATGAAACATCAGAACACACACGGTTCCAATTGGTCGTTTCCTATGGATAAAGAGCAGGCAAGGAACTCCACGGTTACTCTTTTAAAAATAATGGGCTTTTACAATGTTTTGAAGTTACAGTGTTAATAGGTATGGGGGGACAGTGTAGGCCCGTCAATAAGTACTTAACAAAGTAGAAAATGGTTTACAAAGCTGCCAGTCTATTAAGCCTACAACGTTCTCACATTCACAAATAAAAAAATAATCTTTATAAAATATTACTAAAATAATAGAAATAAAAATCTATTTAAACCAAAAGACAATATTGCCATTACAACTGTATCAAATCTGAATTAATATTCTGTCCACAATAGTCACTAATAAATATTTTAAAATTGTAGGTGTTTAATGACGAGATTATGTCAAGTCATGTAAAAAATAAATAAAAATAGACATCGTAATTTGGGAGCAGTTAATAGACATTAACATACGTTAATGAGGTACCAGGGGAGCCACATGTGCAGAAGGAATCATTGCCAAACTTCCTTTTCCATCCCATAGTGTCTAGTCTACACTGTGGGCTTGTGGCTAAGTAATAACAGCCGCACGGGTCGATCAATCTGGTTAAGCTACGCCTGCTGCGGTTGGTCCGTGAATGGGTGACCATGTTTACATACCAAGACCTCTCCGTGCCTCGTAAAGCACATTAAGCCGTCGGTCCCGCCTGTCTTTAGTGGATCTTTGACAGTCGTTACGGGTCGTTAGAAGCCCGAAAGACTGACAACCAGTCTTACCAAGGCGTATCGTATTACCCAGTAACTTGGTTGTGGAGGTCAGATAGGCAGTCTATTAAAATACTGGTATTCAGCTGCATCCGGTTAGATTGGAAGCCGACCCCAACATATTTGGGAAAAGACTGGGTAGAAGATGACGAGTGTCTAGTTTACATCTCTCTGTGTTGCCATACTTGGCTTGTGAGAAATACCAAGTCATTCGGCAACATACAATTGTTGCTCAAATATTAAATAGACTCCCGCTTTATTTGTTTAAGATGCTCCAATAATCTTACCAAGATGAGATAATGCATTAAAAATGTACTAAAAAGTCGCCAAGGGGGAATCACTTAAATACTCCTCCCGATCCACTATTCTGAGTTTTATAACTGAGAATAAGCCCTAATGGCGCAGATACTGTCTGAAGAAATTAAACATAGGTGAGATAAACTTTGACTGAATTCATAGCTTATGTATTTTAAAGTTTATATTTCTTGTGGTGTGATAAATAATTACACGTTATCTGCTTTATCTCATGCAATTAACCCCTAAACGGGATTGACAAATCATAACAACTGTGACTCTTGAGCAATTCGGTTTGGAGTTACAGAGTCGCGCATACATCCTAGATTTCTAGTCTACCGTCAACGAGCTCGTCAATTTTATTATTATAAATATAAATATCTTGATTCTCTTGGAACCGGGGGAATTTAACGACACAAATCTTACTATGTTTTGGTAAAAATGTGAATCAACATACTAACTTCTTTGAGACTTGCTAGTCGTCATTTTGCAATTTTAATAGATTTTCAGTGCACTTTTAGTCCTTGGTCGTGCCTCCCTATAATTAGCACCCCCTACTGCTACCCCCACTGCTCAGTCTGAAAACGATTCAGCAACGTAGGCAACTAAATAACCAACTGACCAAAATCACTTTGAAAACTTAGGAGGTGAGCTTGTAGTGAACTTTCAATCCCTAGCATCACCAGTACCGTCTTTACTATAAGGGTACACGGGGCCCGTGCCCAAAGCCCCCGACCTCACGGGGGCCCCGGAAGGCCGATTCAACGCTTGCGTTCAATAGCGCATTTTTTTTTCCTATTTTTCGGGTAATACATACCTGCAACATTTTATTTAATAACGTACCTAAATTCTACTTCTTAAATAGTAATTAATAACATGTATTCGATTTGTACCGATTACCTATAATAAATCCCCTATATATATTATTATTATATTATTATTATTATTATTATCCCTATATTTCCTATAATATATATTACATAGATAACATATAATATTATAATAAGGTAAAGTTTGTGAGGTTGTAGGGGGCAATCTCTGGATGTACTGAACCGATTTTGAAAATTATTTTATCCATAAAAGCCACGTTATTTGTGTGTGTATATACAATGTGTCCCAGGGATAAGTGACCGCCCGGCGTTTTTTGAATATTTGTACAAAATTATTAATAATTACATTTATATTTGTGACTTAGCGGCTTTAGTTTTTTTTTTATGATTTTTTTTCTTTTTTTTGTAAAGACGCGTGACGTGCTGCAGTTTTTTTACGATATTTCCTAAGTTTGTTCATCTTTTTCCATTATTTTTTTTTTACTGACTACCCGACATCATAGTTTATCAATTAAAATAAAAAAAAATCATTAAACATAACTAAAATGTAGTAAAACATTTATTAAATAAAAAACAAAATTAAAATTCGAAGACAAAAAAACTCTTCTTTTCAGTTTTTTCAAAATAAATCTAAAAAATGCCCCCTTAATATCACATTTTTTTGTTAATAATTATTAATAATTTTGTACAAATATTCAAAAAACGCCGGGCGGTCACTTATCCCTGGGACACATTGTATATGTATGTGTTTATGTGTCGCTATAGTCCGAAAAATGAAAAGGGTCAGCTAGTCACATCACATCACACTAATATTATAAAGGCGAAAGTTTGTGAGTGTGTGTGTGTGTGTGTGTGTGTATGTTTGTTACCTATCTTCTTCACGCTCAAACGGCTAGACCAATTTTAATAAAATTTTGTATGGAGGTAGCTGACACCCTGGATTAACATATAGGCTACTTTTTATCCCGATATTCCCACGGGATCGAGACTTACGTAGGTGAAACCGCGGGGCGCAGCTAGTATAATATAAAATCATAACAGAAAAGTGTTTTTTTGTGTCAGTCCCTTCTTTCTTTTTATTTTCCAATTTGTTGTGTACCCAAGGGCTCCAGCGTGGCCTAAGACGGCCTTGAGCATCACATGGGATGACAGTTCACTTCAAGGCGAGATTTTTAGATAATATCACTACTGGGCACTATGCTTATTTCAGAATCGTTTCATTAATTGACCCATTTCAATTCAAACATGTGCATGTTTGGATTGAAACGGGTTTTTTTCTGGTCATACTGAACAGTTTAATACTATTCTATCTATTATAACTATCTTATGTTCATCCGACTATATGCATTCTAATTCTAGCGCTAGTGACTTGATATGCTTGACTGGATAAACATCAGTAAAGTAATGTAAGCAAACCGTGCAATATCAAACTACTTACGGTAAAATTATCAACTATAATATAAATACTTCATATTCACTAACCTACTTTTGAATATTCAGTATCTATTTTTAATTGCACCTTAAGCATGCGTTTCGTGAAATGCAAATCAATGCATTTATATTAATGACATGAGACGTACTATTAATGGCACTTCCGGTAACAACTTTGACGCGGTTGACCGTAGATACTAATATTCCACTATAATTACGTATGAACCAGCCATACATTCTACGGTTGTGACAAATAGATTCAAGGTAGAGATAGAAGAGAATATTTCCGTCGGCGGTTTTCATGTACTCGTAGTATATTTGGACAATATTTTTTTAACCACCCTGACTGGATCAAAAAGGTTCGTTGAAGTTTGTATGCGACTAAAGTCGCGTACAACAGCTATTAATTAATTTAATGAAACAAAAGAAATTGGTGATGATAATGATGGAAAGGATCTAGAAAAAAAACACATCTATTTTAATACAACATTCGTTACTTGACATTTATTTATCCTTATTCTATTTCACTTGGTTTAATTTACATACTACTTATATCTAACCAAATAATATAAATTCCACGATACCTATAAAGCTACAACACAACTTCATACTTCACACCGTCATTGTACAACCAGACCTTGCATTTCTTTTGCCCTCTAGGAGTAATCACTTCTCCAGTCTCATAATAAATCGGATCTTCTACCTTATTAACTTGATTATAATAAACAAATGGTCTTGGCTCCAGATTAAATATATTCTTTATTAAAGGCTTCTGTCGTATTTTTGGAAATGGGTAAAGTGGATTGTATAGTTGGTTATAATTTGATCCGTAGTTCGAAAATTGGTCTTGTATATTCGGGGAGCTATACAGATAATTCCGGAAAGGATTGTGTGGTTGACTATTGAATTTCCTCTGAGGATAATTGTAATTTGGGTGTTGATGATTCTTCCTTGAAACAAGTTTTGGTACTTTTGTAGGAATATTTACCGAGCTTGGCACAACATTCTGTTTATTTTCTGTTTTGGATTCAGACTTTTTGTTATTATTATTTTTAAAAGGATTATCTGCAATTTTGCTATCTAGCAA
Organism: Tiliacea citrago; assembly: GCA_963921375.1. Lineage (NCBI taxonomy): Eukaryota > Metazoa > Arthropoda > Insecta > Lepidoptera > Noctuidae > Tiliacea > Tiliacea citrago. The sequence goes on along the minus strand of OY992800.1, from coordinate 16,398,190 downwards.
TGGGAATAGACTAGTAGTTTCGTTAAATAAATCTGTTGAGGGATTTAGTTGAATTTTAGTTGGTTCTTCGCCTTCCGTATTCTTGGACTGTTGATAGGGCATTTGATCTTCTATAGGACACGTCACTTCTTCAATGGTGACGTCATACCAGTCTTCTTTGATCATGTCTGAAGCTTTCTCAGCGATCATGATAATTGGCGCGTTGGTGTTACCGCTTGTTATTGTTGGGATAACACTACCGTCGATCACTCGAAGACTTTTTATTCCGTACACCTGGAATTGAAAGGGCTTAACATAGAAAAATGGAATTGTAGTAGAAGTAGGGACAAAACAGTCTTTAGAGTGCAAGAAAATAAGTGTGCTCATTAATGAAATTATGTGTCTGAAAACTAAACTTATATCGGAGGCAAGCTTAAACACCGTGGCATTTTAATCGTCTTACAACGGCAGCCCGCTTCATGTATCCAATGACTACTACTCATTCATAAACGTAAAAAAAAAAGTTTTTTTTTATATTGTTCATTATGACGCATGATGTAGTTTGAAACACCCTGTTATGAGTGTGGTGTGAGTCCGTGTGAGCCCTTGGAATGCAAGGCTCGCACCACGCTCGTAACAGCGAGTTTCAAACTACGTCATGCGAAATAATGAATAATATATATTTTTTTAAATTATTCAATTGTTAATAAATATAATTTTTACTTTTATGAATGATTAGTAGTCATTGGATACATGAAGTGGGCTGCCGTTGTAAGACGATTAAAATGCCACGGTGAATTCCAATGAAGGACTAGGGCTTCACCAATTTGAATAAATGAATGTGTCAATATTCAAAAATAAAAACATGCTTATAGAAATCAAGTGACACTAAGACATACTTTAAATCAAATAATGAATAACTAAGTGCTGTGATAAAACACTCGTCTTCAACCCGTGAACACTACTTATAGGCTTTCAATATTCTTACCTTTAACCTGGGATCAACAACAGCAGCCGGATCTTCAGGAGGGCCCATGGCACAAGTGCCCACAGGATGGTATATCGTCAGCGAGTGGTGCCTGGCCTGGCACTCCAGGTGCTCATCCGACATCAGCTCGTGGGCTGCGCAGCCTGGGTTCCGTCTAGGATTCGGCCGGGCGTTCAGCTCGCGAAGTGCTGGCTGATTTACTAGCTCCTGGACTATACGGGCGCCTTCCACCTGAAAGTACATCATAATTTTTCATTATTTTAAAGAGTTTTAAACTTTGGTATTTTTGTCGTTACCGCAGAGTTCGGTTTTAAATCGAGTTTTGGTGTTAGGTCGGTCCTTTTTAGGGTTCCGTACAAAGGGTAAAACGGGAACCTTATTACTACTACTACTCCGCCGTCTGTATGTCTGTCTGTCTGTCCGTCTGTCACCAGGCTGTATCTCAAGAACTGTGATAGTTAGACAGTTGAAATTTTCACAGTTGATGTATTACTGTTGCCGCTATAACAACAAATACTAAAAAAACAGAATTAAATAAATATTTAAGGGGGCTCCCATACAACAAACGTGATTTTTTTGCTCGTTTTTGCTCGATATTGATAACGGCAACAGGTAGACACTTGAAATATTCACAGAATATTTAGTTATATATTCACTTTAAAAATAAATAATTCAATTAGAATAAAACAAATATTTAAGGGGGGCTCCCATACAACAAACGTGATTTTTTTGTCATTTTAATAGATAATGGTACCGAACCCTTCGTGTGCGAGTCCGACTCGCACTTGGCCGGTTTTTAATCTAATTTAGAAGTCAACCTTCGTATATGACAAAATTATCAGATCTTATCACCCATAAACGTATCCAGTAATAAGATCCAGAGTTTCCAAACAAGAGCAATTATATATTACAATTATGAGTGATAACATTACATTCTATTGTAATTACTTTAACCTTTTCATTTCCGTGACCCATTGACAGCAATCATCGCCATTTTTAACAAGCGTAAGTTTTATCAAGACAGTAAAAGTTATCTGCTTGTAATTTGTACAAAGTTTATCGGCTCATTGCCAGTTAATTACGTTCTATTATGAAAACATTAATTCGAAGTTCTATAAGAGTAAATATAAAATAATACTCACAATAACTTTGACGTCTTCTGGGTCGGTGTAGTAGTTAGGATAAATCAATGGTGCCGAGTAGGGATTCGCGTCTCGTAGTTTCAAGTAGCCGCGGCTTTTAGGCCTCAGTAACAGTGGCACGATGGAGAACGAAGAGTCATAGAGTATCTCTTCATACAACTCCGCATACGTGACGTCGTCCAAACCATTAGCCCGTTTACCAAACAAGCCTCCATCCATATTATCAGCAGTAGGAGCAATAAACAGCTGTATATCTGGATGGTCTTCACTCGGGTCCTGATATTTAGTGTTGACGAACCCCATCGCTTCAGCCTCCATCATACTGTACAGTGGCCCCTTCTTGTGCACAGTAAAATCTATGAGACCTCCTATTGAAATGACTGTGTTTAGATTAAAACAATAATCAGTTCCGTTATCATACGGGTTGTCGAAGAGAAACGAGTGACCTCCCATTGCGACGTGGTCTTGCAGATTTTTGCCGACACCAAATAGATTAACAATCGGATATATCCCAAGTTCTTTCAGGTGCTCGGCGTCTCCTATTCCAGATAACATTAGTAACTGTGGAGACTGTATAGTGCCAGCAGATAAGATGACCTCCTTGCTTGCCTTAACGATTCTTTCTTGTCCATGTTTTTTAAACATTACACCGTATGCAGTTTTTTGTTCGTCTATCAGAATTTTTTCGACTAAAGAATGCACACTAACATGAAGGTTCTCTCGTTTGGATATGGGTCGTAAAAACGCTTTAGCTGTGCTACAACGAAGACCGTCGCGTACTGTCGCTTGGGACCGAGTAAATCCAGTTTGAAATTCTCCATTTATATCGCGGATGCTGTATCCCAGCTGTTCTCCAGCTTCCAATATCTTTCTTGTTATCGGTTGCTCGAAAGCGAAATGTTCAACAGTCAAAGGACCTCCAGTCGCGTGATAGAGATCGTTTTGCTGCTCAGGTATCCTTATATCTTCTGATTTCTTAAAGTACGGCAACACACTGTCGTAGCCCCAGCCTACATTCCCCATACTCTCCCAGTTATCATAGTCACGCTTATTACCTCTTATGTACAACATAGCGTTCAACACACTGGAACCACCGAGCACTTTACCGCGAGGCCACTTGCACTTTCTTTCCACCATACTCAAACAGTACCCGTCACTGGGTTCCGTAAGGAATTGCCAATCGATAGAAGAGGTTTGTAATATAGGGAATATCGCTGGTACTTCTGATAACACATTCTCATCTTGTCCCGCTTCGAGCAAAAGCACTTTCCAGTTAGGGTTCTCTGATAGTCGACTGGCTAACACTGCGCCTGCGGATCCCGCACCAACTATGATAAAATCGTAACAATCATTAAGTTTTTCGAAAGGATGGTCTCTGACACGATTTTCTGCGTCTTCAATATCAGGTCTGTATAAATGTATGGCCATGCGGAGAATTATCATGACGCCGAGTCCTGGTAGCAGCCCGAAGGTGATTCTTGCATTTGATAGGAGTCCCCTAAGTGTCGTTGGGCTGTGTGTCGACATTGTTCCATAATACGCGCACCGCTGATGCACCGACACTGATATGGAATTAAATTGAATGGCGAATGATTCAGCAGATTAAGCAAGTTATTGTTTACATCAGGTCAATCCGTATTGTGTCACACTTGTAAGTTTCATTGCACAGAGTAATGAATTAATTAATAAAAATAATAAAAATGTTTATTTGTACACTTTGAAAACATACATAAGTACACAAGGATTAAATAAATGTTGTACAATAGAGTCACGTTAAAGGGCGAATTGATGCCTCCTAAATTAGGCTAAAAGCCTGTGTTTTAGGAGTCTATGTTCCTCCAGGTATAATGGCATACGGTATTGAGTATCATGCAAGTACAAGAACATAAAAACAAAAAAACAAATTTATTTGAAGGCATAATATTAGGTATCGTCAAATGAATATTATGATTGATTTCACCAGAAAATATAAGGTTTGATTGCAAAAACAATAAAAGCAAAACATTTATAATACACATACATGTTTTGCTTTTATTGTTTTTGTTAGTTTGTTTTAATTAGTGTTCCAGCATAACATAACAGTCACGCCTGTGTTCCCTATAGGAGAAGCAGGTATTTAGTGCTTCACCAGTTACATTACAAATACAATGTTATCATATCTATGGTATTATCAGAGCGAGCCCATTTATATTACATTGTAATGGCTGTACAAATTTTAACTAATTCAGTAGTGTATTCAAATAATGATTCAATTTGTTACCTGGCGTTATTTGATTACTCTGTACCTACTTAATCCATCATCTCACAATAATCAATTAGTGTCAGCAAATAAGCAACAATGCATTATTATGACATCGCGGGTCTCTGACCTAGAAATGATGACAAGAGAGCAAACACAACGTGTAGTATTAGAATAATTTATTATCTATGAAGACTATCCTTAATTAAATAATTTACAATTGCGCGCCGTCAATAAATATAAAATAAATAAATTCACAATATTCGGCCATGATAAGAAATATTTACAACAAAATTCACACGCCCATAATACTGATAAATACTTTCGTTTTGTACGTTAATTAAATGTAATATCTAGAACTTCGTCGTTTTAACCAAAATTCCTTGATCATGTCGCTGCCTTTCTCTCCTATCATGATAATAGGTGCGTTGGTATTCCCAGTCACTATGTTAGGCATGATACTGCCGTCTATGACACGTAGACCTTTTACTCCATACACCCTCAGCTGGTTGTCGACAACCGCGTCAGGGTCCCAGTATGGCCCCATCTTCGCTGTTCCAACAGGATGATAGATAGTACAAGTGTATTGTCTGATCATACACTCCCAATATGCGTCCGAGTATCTCTTGATACTCACACACGCAGGAAAGACGTGCTTGTTCAATACTGAGCCATGTTTTTGAAATGCTCTAGTTCTAGAGAGTGCTACAGCGATTTTCACTCCTTCTACTAGAGTTTTCACGTCCAACTCATCTGCTAGATAGTTTGGATAAATGTAAGGATAATCGTAAGGGTTGGCACTCCGCAGTTGTATGAAGCCTTTGCTCCGCGGTCGGAGCAACATAGGAATGATACTCCAGACGTCCATATTGTTTATAGGTCTGAATACAGCATCGTAGAACGTGTCCATTAATCCATGGATTTTGCTTATCTGCTCACCGCCATCAGAATTAGTTGATCCAGAAATAAAATGGAATTCAACATCTGGGTAATCGTCAGTGTCGTTCACATATTTAGTGTTGACAAAACCTAAGCCTTCGACACCCCCCATGATAGTTAAAGGACCTTCTCCTAACATGGCGTACTCCATCAGTGGACCAGCAGTATAAAGACGATGTTCTACAATAGATATAGGCTGGTTTACCATAAACGCCAAGCCGCCCAATCCAATGTGATCCTGTAAGTTCCTTCCAACTTTTAAATTCTGTATCATAGGTATTTTATGCTTATTCAGTTCCTCTGCAGGTCCTATTCCAGACAACATCAACAACTGGGCAGAGTTAACAGTTCCAGCTGAAAGAATCACTTCCTTTCGAGCCCTGATGCGGTATACCATTTTATTTCTCACAAATTCTACTCCAAAAGCAACTTTTGTTCTGGGGTCTATCATCACTTTGGTGACGTGTGAATACATTGATATGTGTAGGTTAGGGCGATCCTTAGCTGATCTTAGGAACGCTTTGGATGTTGAACAGCGGCTGCCACGTCTGATCGTCCCCTGTGCCTCCATAAAACCGGTTTGATTCTCTCCATTTATATCTCTGTTCATGTACCCTAATTCTAGGCCACCATCAATAAAAGATCGTACGAGTGGTGTATGATAGGGTACTTCGGAAACTGTCAGGTACCCTCCAGTGCTATGATACGGTGTATGTGCTAAGGAAGGGTTTTTGTTGTCTTCTGACTTCTTGAAGTAGTAGAGCACGTCCTTGTAGCCCCAGCCCTCGTTGCCGAGAGCCTCCCAGGAGTCGTAGTCTTTTCTGTTGCCTCGTAAGTATAGCATATAGTTGAGGACTGAGCTGCCACCGAGCACCTTACCACGGGGCCAGTTGCATCTGCCTCCTTCCATTGCTGGAATAATAGTGGTAATAATCAAATCGTCGAATGTATTAACCTTAACTTACCTAACTGATATTATAAGATTATTTCAATGAGTCACTTTTACGAGTTAGTGGATGTTTTCACTATTCAGTTTTTGGCTAAGGTATCTTACGAAGTATGCATATAAAAGCCATTCCCGACCACAGAGAGGAGGCCTGTGTCTGCAGTGGGAACATTTTAGTGAGAATTAATATCAATATAACGAATAATAACTGAATATAAATAATATATTAATATAAATAAATATAATAATAATAAATAATAATAATAATACATTATTTACCTAGACAGCTTGTTCCTGAAGGCTCTGTCTTGTACTGCCAGTCTAAGTTGCTGAGCTGCAGGTAACCCGCCAGAAGTGGCACGTCTGATATCTCCGTCTCATCTCCGCCAGCTTCCAGCAGTAATATCTTCCAGTTACTGACTTCTGATAGCCGGTTCGCTACCACTGCGCCTGGAAACAGTAGAAAAATACGTATGAATACGGATAAAAAAAACTCAATTTCGGATCGAATCGGTACGGACCTACCTGTCGCGCCAGCTATAAGCTACCATGGACTGTTTTAACCACATTATCATTCAAACAATCGCAGTCCTTGGCTGGACACAAAAATCGTATCTAGTGGCAATATTTTCTCCGGACAAAAAATTAATATTGAATATATCCCTAATATGTTTAAAGTGGCAGAAAGAAGAAAAAGAGGAGGTCTGAAAGTGGCACTGGTGACTGAAAAGTTGTGCGGAAATCGGTTGTCATGGTATGGGCATGTGATTCGGAGGCATGAGGAAAATGCCATGAGGAAAGTTTTGAGTATGCATGTCGATGGCTATAAGAGTAGGGGAAGACCAAAGAAACGATGGATGGACTGTGTGAAAGATAATATGGCTAGAAAGGGAGTGACTACCGAGATGACGTATAATAGAGAAGTCTGGAAGAAAGGGACATGTTGCGCCGACTCCAAATCAATTGGGATAAGGGCAGGAGAATGATGATGATGTTTAAAGTCACAGTAACACAACGTCGTAATAGTGACGTTACTGGGAACTATAATATTTTTTCACACCTGAAAGTTGAGTAGTTTTCTTAGTGGAATAGTATCCATATCTAATCTCTACCCACTGACCAGCAGAACCGGCTCCTATGATGATGAAGTCGTAGTCTGGCAGCATGTTGGCGTCACTGATGTCTGCTGGTCTGCCCTCAGGGTCCGTCGCGTCGAAGTTGTAGTACGCTATCGCTGCCACCAGCATCGGGATGAACCAGGTGATCTGGAATGTTACGAACACTTGGATTTAGTGTTGTTCTCAAGTTGTTTATGTTACATCACAAAGTCTACTAGTGTAGTTTCTTTGGTTATAGCTGTTTAGACTGTAGTTCTAAGATTTTTAGGTTTATTTTCGATTCGAATTGATTTAGTCGCTTCCCATAGTCTGAGCCGGCTTTTGGTGTTAACCAAAAATAACCTGCTTGGAAATATGCTTATAACTTGAGTTAACAAATGGCTTTGTACTGGTTAAGATTGTGGTTATATAAACTACTATTCTAGTAGCTAGTTAATTTGTTTCTAATATGGTTTTTACAAGCAGAAGCCGGTAGAAATCCGGTTTCCCATTTCCGGATCAACCCTAACCCGTTATACTAGAACCGGATGCTGTTCCCTTTGGACCTAATACCAACTTCAAGTCTACGACTTTGATGATCAAAACTTAGAATAACATTTATTTGGCAACCATATTAGTATTACCTGTTATATTTGATAACCTTATCTTATGATATACCGATTTAGATAGAGATCGTTTAAAAAGTTCAAAAAATAAAAGACGATAATTTATCGCTCTGACCTTGTTTGGCAAGCCGAAGAGAAAGGTTAAACTCGTATTACTTTTGATACTGAAATCTACCAAACAAAAGATAAGCACAGCAAATTAAGTTAATTAAAAAAAAAACACAATTCACACAAGTTATGCAATGGTTACCTTAAATAATAGCTGTGGAAGAAAATAATGTGTCACTTATTGTCACAGCATTTCATTCATGTCTCCACGAATATGCCTTCAGTGAGTAACCAAGAGTAACAGATGCATAAGAACGCCAAGCGTACCGGAAATAGGAAGTAAGTCGCGTTTGTTCCAGCATTGCGTGCAACCGGCGCGGCATAAGGCATGCTAGTTGGGTACAACGTGACGTCATATAATGCTGGTGGCATGGCTTACACACTCGTATGTAGCGCAAATATCCATACTAGCCATACACACGCACTCGAGTCATAAGATAAGATTTCAACAGAGACTAAGCTTCATACGATGGACGCTTGTGAAAAGATTATAGTGGATAATATTATCCACTCGTCAACGAGCCATGAAGTAGTGAACCCATTGCAGCATAGCATGAAGGCTACATTATCATCCGCATATAGCAGTTCACTGCTGGACGAAGGCCTATCCAATCACTTACCATATTGCTCGGTCTCTTGTTAATCTCGTGCAGCTGGTACCATCTTCGTCGCTTCCTTTTGCCGATTCGCTTCCCTCATTTAAAAACATGTTTACCTCAACAGTCATACTATCCATGCAGTTAGAGAAAGAATGAAAGAAAGAAAATACGTTTATTTGCGGTAAACATAACGCAAAGAAATAATAACACAAACACGAAATAACAAGTTGGTCACAGTTTGGTCTCTGTTCAATATGTATTCATGTGCTTACGTTCCCTTGCCTCCCCGTAGATTCGAGCGTTACCAACCGCTGTCTATGTATGCGTGCGTTGTTCATCGAATATAGGGAGTTAAGTATCTTGGCAGTACGTGTCTATATCGTGTCTGTGTACCTATTACGATGAATCGATGATGGTGTCTGTGATAGTAGGTTAGCGGACATTTACCTGCGAGCCTGCGGCGGCGGCGATGGCCGTGCCCGACAGCACGTCAGCGGCCACGTTCACAATCGAGCTCATCTTTACACCTGCAATGTTTTAAGGCCAGTGTTAGTATAGGATCATTCAGGTTGAATGAATATATTTATTTACTCGTATTTATAGGCGAACCAACAGCTATACAAATACAAATAATTTATTTTCTAGTGGTTGAAGTGACCTTTTAGACAAAAATTGCCTGAGTTAGGACAATTCGCTCTTCTGAAGCTTAAAATTACGTGGTGTACCAACAATTTTGAATCTTATTATCAAGAAAACAATTCAAAACATATTACAAAAAGAAAAAGATATGCCAAATTTTGAATTTACATAAATAAGAATAAAAATTGACAAAAGCAAAAAATGTACTTTAGCAGCTAAAAAAAATCTTATATTAAACTATTAGTAGAGGCATGCGTGTTTTGTGATAAATGAGGTAAGTGAGTGAGTGAGACACTCACTCACACACATACGTTACACATACACCTGTATGTATAACGTATGTGTGTGAGTGAGTGTGGAGTGTATGTGTTCTTGTGAGTGAGTGTTCGTGTGGATGACAGAATTACGATGCGTGCTGCAAGAGGTTCTCGGTTTCCTCATATGTAAGTAGTTTAATCGATTTAGTTAAGTTTTTTGCATTATAACAGATGGATAACAATTTTATATGAAACGCAGAGCCAATTACAGGTTCTCATGAGTAAAAACCAGAAAAAGTAGTAGGCCCGAAAATAAAACAAGCTCCTATGATTTCTTATGCAATTTTTTTTTACCATTTCCAAGTTGGTAGTTCTTTCAGTCAAGCATATTTATACTTTTTTTTTCGAATACATTGCAACCCTATACCATTCAACTTCATCAGTTGCACAGTATGAAACTGTGTCAGTTGGTTAACAGCTGATGAGTCGTGGAGTACCGTTAAGTTGAGATCGGCGCCTGCGCTTGGGACTACGTCACTGCGCATTTTAGTGGAGTGGGTCACCTAAACTGACCATAGATTTTCATTCATAAAAACTGTCATTAGATATTGACATCACGCGAGACGAGTCATCGGAAGAGTGTTCAATGTTATAACAGTCAGTCATGATGTCAAAATAATTTTCGTACCGGTTTTTATTAGAATTTAACGTTTTTGGGGTTAGCAAACATTTTAAGGATTAGCTTTTTGTTCTTAGAAATTAATTTTATGTATTAAGGCCCGATCACACGTACTACAACCACAACGACTACACGTGGTTGGGCGCTAATTTGTATGAAACTGAATAGGACGGACGGACACATTTGTCCGTCACAATCAACCGTGTGGGCGATACCGACCATATCAAGGCCACGTTGCAGCCACAACGCGACCACCGCCGAAGCCACGCACTAGCGGCCGGCCACATCGCAAACAGAACCCTGATTGCTTAGCACAGTTTGAATCACATTCTGAATGATTTTGCAGTATCTATCTATATCATGTAATTGTATATAATTAGGTCTGTAGGTGTGTATGTCTTATGGTTATTATAATTTTTGTCTCTGACATAACTTCACTTAAGTACTTAATTTATTTCATTGTCCTATTTAATAAATTTGTATTTTGCTTCGTGCTTTGTATTTGCGACTCTTAATTTTACGACATTTCATTAATTTATTAGTCAATCAACTACGTATATGTATATAAAATTTACAAAATTGTGTTACTATTGTTTTTGTATGTGTCAAGGACATGAAATAAATGTTTTTTTTTAATTTTATTTTGCTTTTCCATTGCTTCATATGTTCCAAACATTAATTGTCTGCTCAACAACCTAAATAACGCAATGAATGTTGTTGAACTGTCAAAATTAAACCCATTGCTACTGATAGTGTGTTACGCAATTAACCCTCAGGAGTCGATCTGTCTGTCTGCAAACACGAGACACAACGTAACCCAAATACATTAAATTATTTACTTAACAATAGACGGGACATACCGAACAAAATCGTAATCCGATACATTTGTCCTCGTGGGCAAAAGTCGCTCAGTCTAGTGTGGTACGCCTGCATGTCAAGTCGCAATTCTCATTCGTGTCCACCAAAAGAAAATTATTTTCTAATTATAATGCTTAATTGTGCACTATGCTATTATCAAACTTAGCTTTTATTGAATTATGCTACATTACGCTAGATGGCGTCGCAGAGACACATGGTCACATTTTTTCTATGACATTACTTCTGATAGCCTCTCTATAGTACCTATCTTAAATCTCTTTGACGTCGCGTCGCAACTATTAGCGACAACGCAACCTCATCGAAATCTTGTAGTTACCACAACGCAACTGCTAGAAGATGCAACGACAAAATTCACAAGTAAGTATTGCCCACATTTTGTCGCGGCGATGCGGTGTGTAGCAAGTTCAGAAAAATCCAGGAATTCGCGAATTTAATGTAACCAAATCTATCTTTGATTTACCAGTTACTTATTCAGAAAACCTACCATAGTGTATAAAGAACTAACGAAACATTCGCCTAAAATCATAAATCGTGACAGTAATGAAATGATTATTTAGAAATCTGCGGTCCATAACAACTGTGATCATCCACGCGTACCTAAGTGGTACTTAGTTCGATCGTTTCTCGACGAGCCTATTCGGAGTCTGAGAAATATTTAGTTCGGAAAATGCTCTTCAAAATGGTGTAGGTAGGTACCATCGAGGACACTGGCGCCTAACCATTTTTCGACCTTATTACTAGGAGGATAAGGTTGAAAAATGGTTAGGCGCCACTGTCCGCGATGTTTATACCATTTTAAAGAGCCTTAATATTTTCACTTTGAATGCCTCGTTGGTCTAGTGATCGCAAGCGCTTCTGCTGCGCATGAGGTCCTGGGTTCGATTCCCGGGTCGATCAAACTAATATTCGGTTATTCTATCTGGAAGTTCTCAGTAGAAGCCCGGAGTTTGGATTTGTGCCCGGTCGATGGCAATAGGCTGCCCCCTATTACATGGGACTTTAACATAACTGGCGAAATGTGGGTGTACTTCAGTACACCTCTGCCCAACCATTCGGGGAAACAAGGCGTGATGTTATGTTAATATTTTCAGTAAAATGTAAAGTAAATCAGCCAGCTACTGGTTTAATGAAGCCAAAACTAGACTGCTGTATTATTTTGGATATTTTGGCACGTGAATGACATTGGCAGATTTGGCAGGGTTGTTGACACCTTTGTGAAATTGTCAAACGTGGCCGCGTCAGTTTTGGCCACGCGCCAAAATAACCTTGTAGCGGTGTATAAAGTTTTGAACTTACTAAAAGTGTTCGGAGAAAATTCATGAAAATACAATTTAGTATTGACGTGACATTGTTAAAATGATGCAAATCTGTTTCATCCCTGAATTTTTTAGTCTAATGTGAACAGTATTTACTCACTTACGACTTAGCTTTCCGTCGAGGAATAACCAACCCACAGATATAGAGGACTTGTTGCTAAGTAATAATATAGTCGACCGATCAGGTTAAGCTAAGCTTGCAGCGGTTGGTCCGTGGATGGGGCCATCTTTACGTACCAAGTTTTACCGTGCCTCAAAAAGCACGTGAAGCCGTTGGTCCCGGCTGTTATTTGCAGACCTTTGACAGTTATTACGGGTCGTCAGAAGCCCGAAAGTCTGACAACCAGTCTTATCGAGGTGTATCGTGTTAGCCAGTAACTGGGTTGTGGAGGTCAGAAAAACAGTCGCTCCATGTAAAATACTGGTATTCAGCTGCATCCGGTTAGACTGGAAGCCGACTCCAACACAGTTGGGAAAAGGCTAGGCACATGATGAGATATTTAAGAGTAACTTGATTCCACTGCAGATGCCTTCCGAGTCTCATGCACATACATCGTTTCACCACCTGCTTATGTTATGTCATAGTCTCAGGTTTTCTTCCACAGATTCACTTTCATCTCACAAGCAACAAATAATTTCCGCCTATTTGATTAATTGATTCTCACGAAAATTTTATCTATCACATTTCTGCTAGGCGCTTCTAATTAACTGGGCCTGAGAAACAAGCCATTTTAAACTATATTTTTAGCCGAGTAAAGTTTGAAATTCAATGCACATGCATTGTAATAACTTTAGTGCAATCTAATGTAGAATCGATTATAGAAGAAAGAAAACGTGTACGGACGTACAGTCGAGTGCAAAGTAAACGACCATTTAATGACATTACAGTAATAAAAAAATATAAGTTTATTAACACAAAATTCCTTTGTATACAATACCAACACATTTCACAATAGGTACATTGGATTTTGGGAAAAGGCTGCACAAATAGTGGAAAACCCTGCCTCCTAAACTAGGGGAACCCCGTGACCTAGGAGTCAGTGTTCTACTGTAACTTCGTGTACAAAAGAAACCTTTATTTATGTGTGTTAATAAAAACCCATAATGACCTGATTTAACGATGAAAAATAATTTAGTAAAGGGAATATGTGTGTAAAGGGGGATAACTGTAATAACTGTTGTGTCTTTTGTATTTTTGATTGACATTTCGTGTAAGATGCCTTTAGTTACCTACTGTACTTTGTGAATTAATGAACTTAGCTTCCGCGTCATACAATTAATTAATAGCTATATCTAATATCACTTCTGCGTATGTAATTGACATTTTTCTTATTTACATTTCATGAATTATGTGACTATTTTATTACAGGCTTGAATACTAAGTAAGTACTTAATCATGTTTTTAATTGGTTTGCAAATTAATATTATGTTTTATTTGATTGAAGTGTTATGTATCAAATAACTTTGTTGAACAACATGGAGAATATCTCAGGTTTCTTCGATACAAATGGAAAATTTTGTGATTTGATTTAAGTATGACTAATTTCAATTAAGTACATGCTGTTAAACTGAAAGCGAGTCCTTCAAATTAATTGACACTACTGGACATAGGTCTGCCCTTAAAAAAAGTAAAGTCGTTGGCCAAAAATAAACAAAATACATTTGCAATTTGTTTAAGTTATGTTTAGGTACCTATGTCAAAAGAATGTGTAGCACCCTTGCGTGCTTTCATAACAACATGCCAATATGGCTGACAAGAACATTATGCTCACGAAAAGTAATCCAATGGTGGCAAGTGCTCACTGTAAAAGCACCTAATTTAAAGCATCATTCTGCTGCCCTTATCCTAATTTATTAGGGGTCGGCACAACATATTTTTCTCTTCCATACTTCTCTATTAGCCTTCATCTCGGTAGTCACCGGCTTTCTAGCCATATCATCTTTCACACATCGTTTATTTGGTCTTCCCACACTCGTATTATAAGCCTCATTCATACTCAAAACTTTCCTCACGACATTTTCCTCAATCCTGCGCATGGCATGCCCATACCCTGATAACCGCAAAGCTAAATAAGTAAGTAAGTAAGTACTCATAAATATAGAAGATAAATCATAATTATAGAAGAACAACAACACAGTATTTAGTACTTAACATGAACTTAACTTACTGAACCGTTATAAAGCATTGTTTACAAAAAACTTTGTTAGAAAGTGTACTAAAATGTCATTGAAGCGCGGCCAAGAGAATTTACGAATGCTTGTCGTTGCCTCCAGAATATTAAAGAGTTCCGGAGAAAATACATCCACTGTCATTGTGTAACCGTTCCCTTTTGGCAGCAAAAATGTTGTGTAATTAGAACTAATTATATTCAGAGGCTACTGGAATATTGATTGACTGTATGTTGATGGTTATGTTGGTAAGTAATAGGTATTGGAAAATGAGCTACAATTTGTTTTACTAATGATAATTTTGTTGTCCATAAATAAATCAGCTTTGTTTTGCAGCCACTGTTGTCCACATTATGACCAACTTGACAATAGTAGGTATTTAACGCAATTTTAGACCACATATCGTAGTAGTTACCGGGTTTGCAGTAACCTTTCAAAGTCCAAAGAACCAACCAGTTATCCCATTGTTTACAATGCCATATGAACCCAAAATCACATAATAGTCCAACTAAACGGTCTGTAGGTTTCGTAGGTTCACAACTGAACAGACATACCAAAGGGAGATAAATCATTCTTAATATCTCTACTCAAACAAGGATTTCACATAATCTAACCCACTTTAACTTGGTGCACGACCTCTCCCTAAAGTAGGTACGCTGTTTGAATTTCGTGAAGGATATTATAACTCACAACTGCACCATCCTTTTTCTATGATTTCTAGGGCTTATTAATTCTCAATTGGGGCTTAAACCGGTTAACGAGGAGGAAGTTGAGGAAGGTACTAGGTAGAAGACACTAGCCAGTCAGGTATAGACGGGCAAAAGAGTACGAAGGAAAGTCTCAAAAACTCAAACTCAAAACTCAAAGCATTTATTTCAAATAAACCAATTACAGGCACTTTTGAACTGTCAAGGGGTCGGTCAGTCATAAAGATGAAGCTAGTTGCCCATTCCAAAGCTTAGTAGGTTCCTATGGAGAAGAACGGGAAAGAAACTCCACGGGAGTGTAAATAGAATCTCATAAAAAGGTTTCGAGTATTTCCTTCTGACATAATTTATCTATCCCATGTTATCAATTTTAATGAGCGATAAAATACGTGCGCATATCGCGTTATTATATACACACTTGGCATACCATAGTTTCAACTTGATAAATTACATTTTTTGGACAACTCTCCCAACAATACTCGTACTACTGTAACTCACACTTGGCATACCATAGTTTCAACTTGATAAATTCAAATTTTTGGACAACTCTCGCAACAATACTACTGTAACTAGATTTTAAACTGATGTTTACTTTAAACACGTATGAATAGAAACCGTTCGTTTAAAAGTCAACAGTACAATCACCGACAAATGTATGACAATGAACAACCAATGTTTACGTTACAAAAGCTTGTTAACTTACGTTCAGTCGCTTACACTTTCACACATTAAAACATAATACACAAGAAAGCTCCACGGGTCCGCACCGAATTATATTGAACACTTCGTTTTACTGCTCATTACAAACACTGTATATCACAGATTCCTGAACACTTTCCCTGCGTCTGCGCACCTCACACATCACGTATCTTTTCAAACAAATAACTGAAACACAGTTAGTTCGGTTTTTCGAAATTGTCAAGCAGTTTGGTTTCGATTTCGTGCGGTGCTTCGTCTAACCGGGTGACGGGCACTTTCTTCGGCTGTTGTGGATCAACTCCCGCGCAGGTCGTTTATTGGATAGTACCTAGTGAAATGGTGGGAGAAGGGGACTCTATTTGAACTTCTTGTTGTGGCGTCATTTTGTCGTGTAATAAATAGCGTGTTACTTGCCTTTTGAATTTAAGTGTGTTACCCGTGGTTAAAGTAAAGAGACAGGTATACTTAAGAACGTACATAGCGATCGCTTTACGACCGAATACGGTCGCAGTCCTAATGGAGTCCCTAGAAGGTCAAAAATGCTTGACAAGATTTTGATTTTTTTTTGTGCCTGTATCAAGCAATTTTGACCGTTAAGAGATCTCATTAGGACTTTGCGATCAAATTCGGTCGTAAAGCGATCGCTATCTATTTCGACACTGCAGGGCCTGGTTGTGTCTTTATAGCTATTTATGAGTTCAATCGGTTCCTCAGATTTTTACAGGCGATGTTATAGTTCTTCCGAAACTATACAACATATTACTGGAGCATCTAGAGCAATCGTTCAAACTGCCTATAAACACAGGCCCGGTCAAATACCCAACAAAATCCATCAAAAACCTTTAAAATACTGTAACTTAATAACTACACCCCCAGTACCTTAACTTAATCAGCCTATAATGTTCCCACTGCTGGGATATGGAGTGGGCCGTAATCCACCACGCGGGCCCAGTGCGGGTTGGTAGATGTCACATGTCTTTGATTTTTTGTCTAGGACATGCCGGTTTCCTCACGATGTTTTCTTTCACAGTATTGAGAGCAGTGGTGAAGAATTAATTTACTTACACAAAATAAAGCGCCTGTCTGGGTTCGAACCTACGACCTACAACTCCTAAGTCGCAGTCGTTACCACTAGGCAACAACTGCTCTCAATACTCTAAACACAATAGTAGAAAACCTGTCAATATATACAGACTTAAAAAATGGAAATTAGCCGATAGTGGCGATTAGGCGGCCTTGCCTTAAGTGACCCTATAGTACTCTCAACCACGGGTGTCATTCCCAAACGCTATACAAATCTTTTTAAAAGCTAGACTTGTCTCCTTCCACCTACCAAATTCTACAGAAAGCTGCTATATACTGAACAGTATATACAGAACGACAATGATGCACAAATATTAGACCTACAAAAATCATCAACAACACAAAGTCTAAACATTTTTTTGGCTTGGCTTTGGCCCGTGTTATCCTATAAAACCGAGATCAGTGCCGAAATACAAAAATATATACCAACAAATAATAATAATAAGGTTGCCTGGATGGAAGATATCGCAGAAAGCAATAGGGCCGTCCATAGTTTTTTTTGTGGTGTTTCAATTATTTTTTGTTATGTATTTTTTAATAAAGTATATATAAATAAATAATCATTGGCCTATATTGTCCCACTGCAGTAGAGCAAATGCCTCCCTTTCCTCTAAGATGTATTTCATTAAATTATTCAGGCATACAAATAACTAGTATCTGGGAATCCCGACTGTATAGCAACACGGATGTATGTTGCAATTTATTTGTAAATCGAAATTAGCTTTCGTTCACTTTCATAATATTTGTACGAGTATGAATCATTTGTGGCAGTAGTGCCTTCTTAAAGATATTTTTTGGCGATGGCCGCGTGTTCTGTAAATGTCTTCTAGAGGCTTATGGCTGACCTCAACCGACCTCGAACAGAAACTTTAATCGGCGATTTTTTTAAGGAAAGCAATTACAAATGTGAAAACGCTAGAAATAAACTTTTTGAATATCTAAAAAAGGTGTTGATTCAATAATTTTACATCTTGTGTGAGAGTTCTTTGTAAGTATGTACGCGTATAAAAAGTTGTTTTGAACTACAAAGCCGGGGCGCCTAACTAAACATAATAATATCAGTTACACGGGCGACATGGTGCTGCTGAGTGCTTCTGGATGTGGTATGGCGTTTCAAAACTGTTGGGCATCTGTGAATAGTACGATCACAGCCATGGCTTGATTTATAATGTCAAAAAAAAGTAAATGCATGGTCTTTCAGGCCAGAGGAAAATGTCCGACAACGATACCTGCCATAAAATTATGTGGAACGCCCCTGATGAGGGTTCTTTTTTAAATATCTTGGACATGTGATATACTCTGATCTGAAAGACGATGCAGACATGGAGCGAGAACGCTGGGCGTTGTCTGTGAGGGCGAACATGCTGGCCCGCAGGTTTGCTCGTTGTACCACTGAATTGAAAACAACATTGCTCAGAGCATATTGTACATCTTTCTACACGAGCTGCCTGAAGGTATCATACACGCGCAGACAGTACAACGGCTTGCATGTGCAATATATGAATGTATTCAGGGTGCTGATGAGGCTGCCCTGATTGTAGGGAACCGAACCGAACAATGTATTATAGTATAAAGTTGTCAAAAAATAATAAGCCCGTTTTGACATTCAACTTGAATCGATTTATCGTAAGTATCGAGTACCGAGTCGTATGGTTACTTCACTAGTTACGTCGCGATTGACCGTCGCGTCTTCCACGTACCTGTGCCTTCATAAAACTGGTTTGGTTCTCTCCATTTATATCTCTGTTCCTGTACACTAATTCTAGGCCCCCATCAATAAAAGACTGTAGGAGTGGTGTATGATAGGGTGCATCAGACACTGTCAGGTATTCTCCAGTGCTGTGGTATGGTGTATGTGCTAGGGAAGGGTTCTTGTTGTCTTCCGACTTCTTGAAGTAGTAGAGCACGTCTTCCCAACACTTCCCACGAGTCGTAGTCTTTTCTGTTGCCTCGTAAGTACAGCATGTAGTTAAGGACTGAGCTGCCTCCGAGCACCTTGCCGCGAGGCCAGTTGCATTGGCCACCTTCCATTGCTGAAAAACAATAAAAGTACTTTGAGTAAACTACAAATTAGTTTGGTTTGTTCACCTTAACACTATTTAAATAGAACTATAAAATGGTATAGGTTTTTTCCATCAGTGGATATCACAAAAGCATCTATAATATTGTGAAAAGAGGATGTCCACATTTTTCTGGTAATAACATTACTCGTATAACGATTAATACAAAATATGCTTAGAATTTTTTATTAGCCTATACTGCCCCGCTGCTGGTCAAAGGCCTACGAGGTCCTTCCAGGAACTCTTTTCCCGTGCCACCTCGAACTAGCCCTCGCGGTATGCGTCCAGGTCGTCTCGCCACCTCTTTCTGGGCCGGGCTCAGCGGCGTCGTCCATCTTCATGCACCAATTGTGTGAAGACTTTTGCTCAGCGGTCATCGTGCATGCGGCTGATGTGACCCGCCCAATCCCATTTGAGCCTGGCAGCTCTCTATCCTACATCCAGTATGCCCGTTTTGGAACGCAGCGTGGTGTTCTGAATTCTGTCCTGTCATTTTACTCCAAGAATTCCATCACTCTTTGGCAAACTTCAAAGCGGAACCTTTGCGACTCTAATATGTCAAGCTTTTTTTCCAAGACGGATTTCTTGTGAATTATTTACCTAGACAGCTGGTTCCCGAAGGCTCAGCTTTGTTCTGCCAGTCTAACTTGCTGAGCTGCAGGTATCCACCTAGAAGAGGCACGTCAGATATCACCGTCTCATCTCCGACGGCTTCCAATAGTAGAATCTTCCAGTTTCTGACTTCTGATAATCGGTTACCTACCACTGCGCCTGGAAAAGTTGAAGAAACGGATTAATAATTAATGGAAGAAATTAATGAACTGTATCCAGTTAATTTATCCTCTCTATTTATTGTTGTACGTCCATAGGGACGTTTTGTTTTCACCAGATTATCAATCAAACTACCGCAGTCCATGACTACACATCATTACAGCACCTGTCGTGAAAAGGTATCACATTTGACAGTTTTCTACAAATAAGTCTGATTGTAAGTTGAATTAAGTAGGGCCCTAATAAGGTAGAAATAAAAGCTCTTTTACCCACTGACCAGCAGAGCCGGCTCCAATGATAATGAAGTCGTAGTCTGGCAGCAATTCGGCGTCACTGATGTCTGCTGGTCTGCCCTCAGGGTTCGTCACGTTGAAATTGTAGTACGCTGTCGCTGCCACCAGCATCGGGATGTACCAGGCGATCTGGAATGTTACGACACTGGGATTTAGTATTGTGTTCTAAAGTGTTTATCACATCACAAAGTCTCATAATATGGTTATATTTATTTATTCATGCACACACAAAAAAAAATAAAGAAAAGTATATAAAGATAGAAGAGCACAAAGGAATTGCTTGTTTTCTTTGTTTAAAACAGTTCTTACTGTATATTTTCTTAGGTTTATTTTCGATAGGTTTTGCCCATAGTATGAGCCCGCATTTGGTGGTCGCCAAAACTCACTACCTACTTAGATATCTTCTTATATCAATAACTTTAAGCTTGTAAAGATTCTGGAAACACTATTCAACTCTAGTAAAAGTGTATCTAATATGGCACTACGAGCAGAAGCCGGTAATAATCTGGTCTCCAGTTTCCGGCTCTGTTATGGACCTAAAGTCTAACTGGTTATAGATACTAGAACCGGATGCTATTTACTTTTGGCCTAATGCAACAGCTTCTTTAGGGCTTAAAATTTTAAAAGTCGTAGCTATTTCACATTTCACTTTGAAAATATAACATTTATTTGGCAACAAATTATGAAACAAGATAGGGACCTACGTCATAATAAAAATAGAGAGACATAAAGAATACTCTTTAAGGCTCGTACAGACTGGTGCGAGATCGCGGGCGCGACGCGACACTACTAGAACAATTTCTTTGTCGATGCCTGTCGCGCCCGCGATATCGCGTGAGTCTGTAAGAGCCTTTATTGTGTACATTGTGAAATGCTAAAAAAAAACACATTGTGTATTTGCGCTAAAAAGGTTTATTTCAGCAGTAATGCCCGACAGACGCTATCTGATGCTTGTTTTTTAATGAACTTTGCAGAAATTGGTAACAGGATCGCTACTTATAATTTTGCTTCATAATATTAATTAAATTCTATTATTATTGCCGAACAGTACCTAATAAATAGACGAGCTATGTGTGTGGAACACTGCTGTTGTATAATCCATGTTTGCACAAGTTTAACGAAGCATGCTCAGTGGTCACTACCGGGAATGAGCTAAAAAGTTAATCGATTGTTAATCGCTTTGAACGCCTGTCATCCGATATAAATGATAGCCCTCCTGTTGTTTGCTGATGTAGGTACAAGATATAAAATCAAACATTCATAGTACATGTATACCTAATATATACTTACTAAGTACTCAAAATGTTAGTATTTTCAAAAGTTACAAAAACAATTTAATGCTTGAACAAATAGTGTAGATAAAATCGGTAATCTATATAAATAAAAATCAATTGTTTCTTTGTCTTCTATGGACTCCCGAAAGGGCTGAACCGATTTTGATGAAAACTTAGTGAGTTTTTCTGAACGCGAAGGTTTAGGGGTAGTGTATGGTAGGGAGGGTAGGGTAAGGGTAAGGGGGAGGGTAGGACACTACGCGAACGAAGTCGCGCCGGGCAGTTATGAATAAAAATACTAAACCATATATATTTTAAATAAAAAACCAAAAAGCAATCTTAATATAGGATAGGAGGGTATCGCTTACAAAATAAATAACAATAAATTATCGTTGTGACCTGTTTTGCTAGCTGTATTGAAATCTACCAACCAAAAAATACAGCAAATTAAGTTAAGCTCAAAACAATCCGCAATTCAGACACAAAAAATAATGTAACGTTTACCTTAAATAATAGCTGTAGAAGAAAAAACCGGCCAAGTGCGAGTCGGACTCGCGCACGAAGGGTTCCGTACCATTATCTATAAAAATGGCAAAAAAATCACGTTTGTTGTATGGGAGCTCCGTTAAGTATTTATTTTATTCTGATTTTTAGTATTTGTTATTACAGCGGCAACAGAAATACATCATCTGTGAAAATTTCAACTGTCTAACTATCACGGTTCATGAGATACAGCCTGGTGACAGACGGACAGACAGACAGACGGCGGAGCCTTAGTAATAGGGTTCCGTTTTACCCTTTGGGTACGGAACCCTAAAAAGTGTCACTTACTATCACAGCATTTCATTCATGTCTCTACAAATATCCCTTCAGTAAGTAAGCAAGAGTGACAGATGCATAAGGACGCCAAGCATTAGAACCGGAAGGCGGACGTAAGTCGCGTTTGTTCTAGCATCGCGTGCAGGCGTCGGGGCTTCGTCGTAAGGCATGCTAGTCCGCGGTCATATAAGGCTGGTGATATGACTTACACACTCGTATGTTCGTCTCATATACAATACCCACACTGACTTAATTCACAAGAGGAAGTATAGAATAAAACACTCTATATTATGTTCACCATAAAAATTACAAATTGAAATGTAGAAATTTTACATAGGTTGACACAATGGCCGGTCTTATAGGTAAAAGCGATCTTATGAATAGAGACTAAGCTTCATACGATTGACGCTTGCTAAAAGACAATGAGTGTATAATTACGTCAACGCTTAACCCAATTCTGCATAATCACACTAATATTATAAGGGCGAAAGTTTGTGAGTGTATGTGTGTGTGTGTATGTTTGTTACTTCTTCACGCTCAAACGGCTGAACCAATTTTGATAAAATTTTGTATGGAGGTAGCTGACACCCTGGATTGAGACATAGGCTACTTTTTATCCCGATATTCCCACGGGATCGAGACTTACGCGGGTGAAACCGCGGGGCGCAGCTAGTTGTATATAATTATAGCTTCATTATCATCATCAGCATCTAGTGTCTATTCCTGGACAAAGGCCTCTTCAATTGCACGCCATTTAGCTGTATTCTCGGCTGTTCTCAGCAAGTCTTAACCAGCCACCCTGAGAAGATCATCACTCCTCCTGCCCTCGATTTTCACTCAAGAACTCGTCTATCACAACTGCCATCAGCCCTCGGCCGTCCGCCGGCCGTTTTGCGTGGATGTGACGCATATATTCCCTCTACTTGTTCTTTTTAGGGTTCCGTACCCAAAGGGTAAAACGGGAACCCTATTACTAAGGCTCCGCCGTCTGTCTGTCTGTCTGTCTGTCCGTCTGTCCGTCTGTCACCAGGCTGTATCTCATGAACCGTGATAGTTAGATAGTTGAAATTTTCACATATGATGTATTTCTGTTGCCGCTATAACAACAAATACTAAAAAACAGAACAAAATAAATAATTAAGGGGGCTCCCATAACAACGACACACGTGATTTTTTGCTCGATATTAATAACGGCAACAGGTAGACGCTTGAAATTTTCAGAGAATATTTAGTTATATATTCACTTTAAAAATAAATAATTAAATTAAATTAAAACAAACATTTAAGGGGGGCTCCCATACAACAAACGTGATTTTTTGCCGTTTTTACAGATAATGGTACGGAACCCTTCGTGCGCGAGTCCGACTCGCACTTGGCCAGTTTGTTTGTATTTGTGTTCCTTTTTGGCGTCATGTTTACCGCGAATAAACGCATTTTTTTGTTTCTTTTTTTTCCATTGATTCTTCGGCTAAGCATATAGCTTTGTCTCTGTTCAGTATCTACTCATGCGCTAGAGTTCCTTTGCCTCCCTGTAGATTCCAGCGTTCCCGAACGCTGTCTATGCGTGCGTGCGTTGTTCATCTATTAAAGGGAGTGAAGTATCTTGGCAGTACGTGTCTGTTTATTATGATGTAGTCTGTGATAGTAGGTTAGCGGACGTTTACCTGTGAGCCGGCGGCGGCGGCGATGGTCGTGCCCGACCGCACGTAAGCGGCCAAGTTCACAATCGAACTCATTCTTTACTTTCACACCTGAAACATTATGAGGGATATTAAGAATATTTTTTGGGCCTTCGGTTGCATAATTAAGCTGATCATAGTTTTTGAGCATGAGAGTTTTAAGTCTAGTGAGAACCGTTTAGAAGAGTATTATACCCTGTAGACATCTATCCAATCAAACAACTTTTATGTGGTTGAATTTATTTACTTCTCTATCATTTTCCCACGTAAAAAACGATACCCTAGTGGTTTATTTTAACTTAACAAATAGAACCTTACGAAAAAACATCAATCAATCTGCCTAGCCTTTTCCCAACTATGTTGGGGTCGGCTTCCAATCATGGAGGCGACTGTCTAATTGACCCCCACAACTCAGGGGATCTACTCCGAACATAAATCCAAAGTATCGGCCGAATGTTCGGCCGTTTCTTTACTACGGCTAACTATGGCTGAATACAGCGAAAGAATAAAAAACGACAGTCAAAGAGTTAAGCCAAAGTCAAAAATGTGACTTGAAGTTGGGTAAGGATTCAAAGTCAAAAAAGGAAACTTTAGAAGTTATAAAACGGCCGATACTTCGGATTAACACTTCGGAGTAGACCCCAGTAACTGGATAATACGATACTTCTTGGTAAGACTGGTTGTCAGACTTTCGGACTTCTGACGACTTGTAACGACTGTCAAAGATTAGTGGTCCATAAGGAAGTCAAAATAATAGGAGCTTGTCAGTACGAGATTACCAAATACAAACAATTTTTCCAATGGAGTATCAGTGGCACGTCATCGGAAAATCATAAAGACGCCTTTCAATTAGGAGATTAGAAAAACTGTCAAACTCTACAATTACGGTGCCAATGATCGGCCATTCGGACACAACTGCGTTAGCAGACTTGGCCCCCAGTTCTTATGTGTATATCTGTTTAAAAAACCAGTAGAATACTAGATGAAAAAGATACTCGCCTTTTCCATAATAGAAAATCCCAACTGATAAGATAGATTGGCGAAAAAAATCGACTTCTTCACAAACAAATCTGCAATTGAGCGAATAATTATGCGATTATTAGGTACCTACTTCTTTGAAGAAAAACACATTTTATCAAGATTTTAATTCTATTGATTCGATATATTCATGTTTCAATTATCTACAATTAGGTGTTAAGTCGATGCATATTATTATTTGTATGCCTATATCACCACGACTTGGCATTTTATAGCACCTTATCATTTTAGGCATTTCTATTAACGATAGTAAGAAAGCAAAGCTGATGATGATTATGAATGAACTGAAATAAACATTTATGGAAAATTCAAAACAAAAAAAAAACCTTGCTTTGACCATCCTTAATATATTTTAACGAAGTTCCTTAACGCACGCTATAACTCTGCTTATTTGGGGAATCGAAAGAAGTGTAACATTTTGACAGACACGACACTTTTTCTTTTAGTTAAATGATAAAAGATTTTTAGGGTTCCGTACCTCAAAAGGAAAAAAACGGAACCCTTATAGAATAACTTTAACATGAGGTCGGCGTTTCCTATCTGACTGCTCTGAGAAGAAAGGCCGAATCAAACTCCATCTGAGTTTCCTCACAGTCTATTTTAAAGTCCAGACATAATCTTGGTCAAATCATGTGAAGGCCAGGTAGATTGGTGTCTGAAATGGTCTTTTGAGGAAAGAATCATACAGATTTGAGTGGACCTGTCCAGATGTGAGTTACTCTCACACGTCATTAATTTATTTAATTGTGCCTGTCATTTAATACATAATATATTTTATAGCGAATGGAAATTCGTTCCAACCGGGTGTCAACGACTCCTCTAAACGTTTTTTTTTCGTGTTCACTTGTAGAATTCATTAAGCTGTATCTGGGAATCCTGGCCGTATCATCACGGATGTGTGTTGCAATTTATTTGTGAATCAAGAGGTGTTATCTTTCCTTTTCATTAATAAACGTATTTTCTTTCTTTTTTCTTTTTCTTTTTTTAAATTTTTATAATATATGTATGAATCATTTGTGTTAGTAACAAAGTCTTCGTAGAGATCTTTTTGGTGATGATGGCTATTTGTAAGGATAGTCTAGAGTGTAGAGGCTTATGGCTGACCTCAACGGACCTCGAACAGTAACTTATTTATTAAATAAATACGTCAAGCGCACAAATATACAATATACATGGCATTTTCTACCAGTCAACCGTTTGGTGACGCAGAGACAAGCAGTGTTAGGTACAATTACGAAAATTGAGGAATAAAAAGATATAAATAAACACCCATAACAAACTTTAATATATATACCAACTTATATCAATATAAGCATAAATAAACACACAAGTATACTAAAACCAATTAGAGAAACAATGCTGTCAGCTTCTTACGAATGTGCTCTCGAATTTTAATTTTAAAGGATAAGGGCTTGATTGCGAAACTTCTATCGGCGACTTTTTATGGAAAACAATTACAAATAAGTAAGAAATATACTTTTTATGGAAAACAATTACAAATAAGTAAGAAATATACTTTTTATGGAAAACAATTACAAATAAGTAAGAAATATACTTTTTGAAGATCTAAAAATATTGTTGCCCTATTAATTTTACATCATCTGTGTGAGGGTTCTTTGTCTGAATAAGAAAATTGTTGTGAAGTACAAAACTGTTTATTCAAAAAACATATGAATAGTAAATTGTCCTCATATTGTTGAAAATCAGTCGTTTTGCTTTGTAGTTGAAAGAATTGTTCTCGAAGCAAAAACAAACAAAAAATAATAACAGAGTATTATAATAGTGCACTTGGTTAAGTTTTTAGGTCGCCCCACTTTCTTCGGTAGTGCGCGCGTGATGTATTGGTCGTTGACAATAGTCGCCATGTCAGGACGAGTGGTTTCGACCACGTATGAGGCGACCGGCAACCGGCGACCCATCGGTATTCATATCCCATAGGAATTCACTTGCTTTCAATTTACGAAGCGTTGGACTAGTTTCAGTGACTGTATTGTTATTCGTGTTCAATTTCAAGTTTAATTACCGTCTATTTCAATGATTTAGAGACATTTCGCTGTCCGTCATTCCTGAGACTTTCTCTTGAAATGACGCGTAAGAAGCCATTTGAATTTCAAAGTTTTACATACTGTAGCTCTGCTCATTTAACATGGTTATTTATGCTCCTAATAAAATTAGGTATGCACTTCACTCGCTGAAGCCACGAGAGGAAAAGTAATTCAGCAAAAAAAAGTTAATTTAAAAAATTAAAAACCCGACTGCGTAAAAAGTGAACTTAAAAAAAGATGGAAATAAGATTTATATAAATTAATAAGTACTATAAACAATCTCATGCAGTCGGGAGGCATCTTCCTAACAATAACGACCTATTGCCTCCGACTGCATGAGATTGACTGAATTGACTGCAATAAAGACGAATCTATCGACATATCATTCATCAAAATCGGTTCAGCCGTTTAGTAGTTACGAGGGAACATAGGGACCAGAGTGGCGAAAACACTGTATAACACGATTCCTACCGGCTTCCCTTCGGAAATTCGCAACACAACCATCATTGAAAAATGGCACAATCAGTAGTGTTTAATAATGCCAAATAAAATGTATAATCACACAGTAGGTATTTAATACACCATACAATTAAAACATTACAAAACGCCTACATTACACTTTTGTCTTTATATCCCAACAACAAAACATTTTGCTCTAAAATAACTCACAGGCGCATCTGGCTTCCTGTGAGTTCAGTTTATAAACGAAATCGAGCGACGTTGTCAGGAGGAGTTTATTTTATATAGAAAATATTTTATTGCTCCGGCTTATCTCTCTTATAAAATCACCCTTCGCCACTGATAGGGACAGACATACATACATTCATACATACATACAGGTCAAACACATAACCCACCTTTTTGGCTTCGCCGCAGTCGGGTAAAAAGGTTTCTCATTCATTAAGGTTTTAGTTTCAAATATCTTTACAATGTTAGGTCACTTTACCATGTGACAGATATGACTAATGTAACTAGCGTCATTATACAACACTGATGCGCGGGAGTTCCGGTGTCACGTGACGGTCAGTTACCCACCATTACCGATGAAAGTGAATTTGATCTCGACATCTACTCGAACTGACTTTACAATTTACATATTTATCTGTTCAGAGCACCGTAAAGTTGTAAATTGAATCAGCTTTCGCACTCGTTGAATGCTGCACTGAAACTTGTCTTTAGCTTCCACGTATGCTTCGAGTTGCATACCTAATTACCTATGTATGGACATACATACTTAATTTTGACCAGCTTTACATTAGTCATCTTTTTAAAATTAGATATACACTCCCGGACTCCCAAATCGAGCCACCGTGCATTTCCATGTAAGATATAAAGGTTTAAAACATCAAAATAATGATAAGGCAAAGAAAGTTCGTATGCAGTTGTGAAGTCGACATACTGGCCATCATTGTTCCGAATTAGAATTCACGAACATTAAAAAATATATAGACTTTTATACAAAAAAGTTCAGGGATTTAGGAGTCCGGGAGTATATTATTTGCTGGTTTTCTGGCTGGTTAGTTACAATTTGTGCCAGGAACTCTTGACAACTAATCCTGCTGCTCTGTCTGTGACGAGAAGTGGTTTACGTCCAAGATAATTTAATTTTATGAACAGTTACAGCTCCCTATTCCCTATCTAAGATAGACTTTCCTACGTATAATATATCATAGCCATACAGCATAGTTTTGGTTTCATCCGTAAAAAAATCCTGGCCCTATTGACGTTGAGTCCAATGTAAATGTTCGCGTGCAAATTTTAGGCGCACCATTCTGTGAGCTCTTGTCAGTTTGGGACCATTGGCTAGCTTATGATGTTTCACGCCACATTCTCTTTCTAACAGTTCGAGCACAAACAGCCAGTCCATGAAAGTTTATGTACACCTAATTTTAAAATAGAAAGCGTATAAGGACTAACAGTACGTAATGATATCTTTGAGAACGGGAAGACAAACCTGTTTCCACCACGTGAGCACTGAGCAAGCCGGTCACTCTCCCTGAGGTTACCGCCCTTTTAATAATAGTGTGGGTACTACAACCACCACAGGTTTTATCTGACGAGGAATGGGAATACTTTCCTTTTCATTAGCTTTGGAACTAATACTGTGTGGTGCATTCAGAAACGGATTCGATTAGATTTTATAATAAGGTTGTCAAGTATATCACTGATAAAATGTCACAATTTCGTATCGTTTTGGTGATTTTTTTTTTGGAGGTTTGCCTAGCGCTATAATTGCGCGTTATCACAGATTTGTGTTTCGCAGACCAATATTTGTACACTTAAGTTTGCAATATAATTAGGTACCTTTTGAC
Source organism: Tiliacea citrago (assembly GCA_963921375.1). NCBI lineage: Eukaryota > Metazoa > Arthropoda > Insecta > Lepidoptera > Noctuidae > Tiliacea > Tiliacea citrago. Next base: position 16,368,808 of record OY992800.1, on the reverse strand, counting down.
TTTGTCTTGGATCTGTGTTTCTACAATTACCAATCTTCCCGAGTTCGCATAGTTGATTCGCTTTCTGATGGGGTGGAGTTCAATATTCGCTTAGGATCTTATTGATAGGTTAAAAGGGGTTCTAACTATACTTACTACATTTGATAAATGTCAGCCTCTTTTTCGGTGTGGCAGTGGTGGCCCAGTGGAAACAGCCGCGAGTTTGTTGTAGGTTTAGGTTCGAACCCATGGCCTAGAACCAAAAAATCAAAGACATATGACATCCACACTGGGCTCAATTATAGCTCAGTCCCTCTCGCAGAGAAGTGGCCTGTGGCCAACAGTGGGAACATAATAGGCTGATGAAGCTATTTAGCAGTGTCATATCATGCTGGTAATTGATTTTCTTTCTCTATTGTTCACAGGCGGGTGCTTCGGTTCTCAGACGAAGCGCACTATCGTCGGGGGGTGGGCATGGGCGTGGTGGTTGATCACCGATGTCCAGAAGATCTCACTAGAGGTAATTTATGATATCACTGCATTATTTAATTTGTTTATTTAACAGTTCATGTACAGTACGAGTACCTACACTGTTAAACAGACAAGAAGAAAGAAAGATAAATTTACGTACAAAGGGAAATCTCATCGAGAGATGACGACACAGTGTGTAAGAGTATTGAAGAAATTAATAATAGGTACTAATTATTCAGCCTGATTCTACTACTGTACTAATGATCAGCCCAGATTTTACGCCTGGCGGTGGCCAGGCGTAAAATCAGATGCTGAATAATTGAATTATCTGTTTTAATTCTCAACACAGACAGGACGTCTCATAAGCGTCTTTCAGTGAATGTTATAAACTGCATGAATAGCAAAGGAAGCGCATTCCTAAGATACCTATAATAATATGAAGAAAAAAAAACCGCCCAAGTGCGTGTCAAACCACGCACAATGAAGGGTCCCGTGTAGGGATCGATATATCCCAACAACGAACTTAACATTGTAGTTGAAAAACATGTTCTCCCATTAATTCCAACTGCAAATGTAAGTTGGTCGACTATTACTCGTTAACTTGTAAAGCCTATTATATTCCGTTGGTTTAGGTAGTTAAATAAAGGTAAACAAAAAAACCCACGTGACGAGAGAGCTGTCAAGTAACCGACTAAACGTAATAACTGGAACTTCAGTTGGCATGCCACGTCACATTTGTACTCTTTAATTTAGCAACATTTTATTTCGTTGAAGTTTAGGGAACATGTCTTTTTGGGCTCTTAACAATAGACAGATTACAAAATAATATAGTAATATTATACAGGGTTACTGGTAATTCGACGTATATCCGGCAGGGGCTGATAAGGGGGCCAAAATGCAACAAATTGAACCCCCCATATGTATGGCCGAAATTCAATAGTTTTCGAGATATTAGAATTTTAAGGGTTTTTCGATATTTACCCAAAATTTGACATTTCATTCCAAATTTAAAAAAAACTACATATTTGAATGGGTACCATTAAAAATGATGTTGTAGCTGGCACTTCAATTAAGCTATGGACATAATTAAAACTACTTAATTTAACAAAATAATGAAAATAATGAGCGATATAAGAATAATATCTTACCAATATTTTCATTTTACGCTTCAAAAATGTTGTCTCGTCACAAAAATTTCTATGACATTAATCGTACAAATAACTAAAACAACTTGCTTATTCTGTAAGCTTTCCAGAAAGCTATAAAAGTCAATTTTAAAATACATAATTCTTGCCAAGGCATGTGTTTGAATCGGCGCGGGGAGAGAAATTATCTGTGTTTTTAGTTTATGATCCTCGCTAAAACAACCGATTTTCCTGGCGAAATTTTTCGCGATGGGGCGGGGTGTGAGGGCGGGGTGTGCGGGCGGGGGAGTACACGGCGTCTGCTGTGCTCGCGTCGCCTTCCTTAGTAAGTTTTGACTCTCCGCCGCGCAAGCACGTGTGTTGTTATCTTGCTACCAATCTCTCATCCCGTTAATTTGTTATCGATCATTATTGTTAATTCTTGTTTCTCTTGTTATTCTTTTTGTTATCATTGTTATTTCGGATAACATGGCTTCGTATCCAGACATAATGTTTTGTTATGGTTTTGCCGATGGAAACGCGGCTGCGGCTCGGCGAGAATACCAACGCCGCTTTCCCGATCGTCGACTTCCCCACGTTACTGTTTTCGGGAGCACCTATCGACGATTGTCTGAAACTGGCAGTGTTCAAAGAGCACAATTCAACGCTGGCAGACCTCGACGGTACACGGCTGACGAAGAGGACACCATTCTTCAGTGTTTTATTGATGACCCAAACATCTCAACGAACATTGTTGCAAGACAGCTCGGTATGTCCCAGTGGAAAGTGTGGTCGGTAGTACATCTATCAGGTAGACACCCGTACCATTATCAACCTGTTCAAACATTGCACGAGGGAGATCCTGCCAGGCGACTCGAATTTTCTCGGTTTATGTTAAACGCTGACGCTGACCAGGAACATTTCCTAAGAAATATTTTGTGGACTGACGAGTCAAAGTTTGACCGGGATGGAATAACGAATTACCATAACTTACATTTTTGGGCACCTAAAGCAGCCAGGAATCCAAAAAAACTAAAAGAAACTGCGTCGCAAATGAGATTTTCCCTGAACGTATGGATGGGTGTCTTTGATAATTATTTGGTGGGCCCTCATTTCTTGCCCCAAAATTTGAACGGCGAAAATTACGAGAAGTTTTTGAGAAACAACCTAGACGATTTGTTGGCGGATGTTCCCGAAGAAATAAAAAACAACCTCATGTTTCAACATGATGGTTGCCCAGCACATTACCGGATTACTGTCCGACAGTGGCTAGACGAGAGATATCCAAACCGATGGATTGGGAGGGGAGGGCCAATTCCAAAAACAGATGAGAACAACGTTCACATCAAGAGTGACGAAAACCGAAGTTAGGAAGAGAATTCGAACCTGCATTCGTAATCGAGGGGCTCATTTTGAACAAGATGTGTAAAATTTGTAATAAAATTTGATGTACATTTTTTTATGCATTTTATTTCATACAAATACAAATGACCCTTTCTCTCCCCGCGCCGATTCAAACACATGCCTTGGCACGAATTATGTATTTTAAAATTGACTTTTATAGCTTTCTGGAAAGCTTACAGAATAAGCAAGTTGTTTTAGTTATTTGTACGATTAATGTCATAGAAATTTTTGTGACGAGACAACATTTTTGAAGCGTAAAATGAAAATAATGGTAAGATATTATTCTTATATCGCTCATTATTTTCATTATTTTGTTAAATTAAGTAGTTTTAAATATGTCCATAGCTTTATTGAAGTGCCAGCTACAACATCATTTTTAATGGTACCCATTCAAATATGTAGTTTTTTTTTAATTTGGAATGAAATGTCAAATTTTGGGTAAATATCGAAAAACCCTTAAAATTCTAATATCTCGAAAACTATTGAATTTCGGCCATACATATGGGGGGTTCAATTTGTTGCATTTTGGCCCCCTTATCAGCCCCTGACGGATATACGTCGAATTACCAGTAACCCTGTATATTACTAGATAGATAGATAGGGACTAGGGAGGGGGGGGCGGGGGGAGGGGTTATTGTTAGATTTATAATCTAACTAAATAATTGTGCTCAAGCAGTTACATATACGAAGAGTAGTATAAGAATTAATGATAAAGTTTAACATACAGTAATAACAGAGGAGACTATCGTAATATTTTTTTTTTAAAAGGTTATAAAGGTAAAGGTTACAAAGTATTTTAAACAAGAAAGTGTCATCTATAAAAACCCTTTTTATGATTTGTTTACCTATATTTAACTACCTAAACCTATGGAGTATAGCTGTGATAGTTTTCCTTTTAACTAGCAATATCTAGCAAGTTAACATAAGTAAGTCTGTACAAATACAAATATCCTGCCAACATCTCTTCCAGGTGATGACCCTCAATCCAATGTGCGAATATGTGGAAACAGCGCAGGGTGTCCCACTCACCGTTACCGGTGTGGCCCAATGCAAGATTATGAATGAAGACGAACTTCTCACAACTGCTTGCGAGCAGTTCCTGGGCAAGCATGTCAAAGAAATCAAGATGACGATATTACAAACACTGGAGGGACATCTCAGAGCTATCCTTGGTAAGTGAATTATGCTTTTAGTAACAGCGCCATCTACTGTTCATGTGTGGTATTAATAGCAACAGATCGTATGCTGGCATTAAAATACTTGTATTTTATGCCACTAGATGTCGCTAGTAATTGGGTATGCACTGAATAATAAAATTATAAGACGTCGTTTTCTTACGCAAATATTTTTATTAAAACGCTGATTTTCTGACTGGCTGTATTTCTTTGAAGTATCGTCTAAATGAGTAGAAAAACAAAACAATAACATTCATTTTTACAATAACATTCATTCATTAAATTTATAATAATCGCCAGAATGTTTCGATAAATCCAGTAGAAAACGATTTAAAAATAATTCAATAATTAAAAAAATACAAGTAGAAGTACAATTTGTTGTAAACAGAGCTGATGAAAATTAAAATAGTATCTGTGTAACTTAATTCAATTTTCTCATAAAACATAGGTCAAAAAAACATTTTCAAGACCTTCAATACGGATCATATTCTATCCATTTAATTTTTTGTGACCAGTAAGAAGTTATCTAAACTTTTAGGTAACTACTTACCTAGTCTATTTGTCTATGCAGGTCTATAATATTGACAGTAGACCACTGTTTATCGTTATCAGAAAGTTACCTACAAGAAATACAGTTGAGACTCCTGAGTGCCTCGGAAAAACGTTAAAGGCTCCCGCAGACAGGCGCAACGCGACACTAGTAGCACACAGCCTGTCGCGCCCGTGATATTGTGCCAGTATACAAGAGCCTTACGCAGATGGTCCCGGCTTTCATTCGTAGATCTTTGACAGTCGTTACGGGTAGTAGTCAGACGCCTAAAAGTCCGACATCCAGTGTTACTTAGGGGTATCGTGTTACCCAGCAACTGGGCTGTGGAAGTCAAATAGGCAGACGCTCCATGTCCAATACTGGTATTCAGCTGCATCCAGTTAAACTGGAAGCCGACCCCAACATAAGATGGGAAAAAGCTAAGCAGATTGACCTTACCAAGTTCATGTAGGTATGTTTTTATACTTTTTAACTACCTAGTACCTAGCTGACCTGACAGACGTCCTTTCAATATTTCCATACGGAAAAAATCCCCCAAATGTTCCTATAAAAATGCCATGAATAAAAACACGTTCAGTTTTTCTCGAATTTTCCAATTTTCCGAGCAACTTTAGGTAAGGTACCAATTTTTCTTTCCATAAATACCTAATTCGAATTATTACCAATATTTTAAAACAAAACATAGCCTTAACGGTGCAGCCGCTAGCCGTTCTCAAATGAAGCACTTACCAACGAACAGCATTCGTTTTTATATAAATAGATTATTATTTTATATAAATATATTATTTTATATAAATAGATTATATTATATATTATTATTATAATAATTATTAAGTCCAATCGGTATGGTGTCTACTCGTCTTGTTGTGGCTACTACCTATTTATTTAAGTATCCGAAAATTCAAATTTTAATTACTTATGAAGCCACTAAACTTCGTACTTCGTACGTATAAAATTAAAAGGGAAAATCAGCATTCAAATGAAATGAAATGAAATGAAATTTATTTGCAAGAATTGTAGTACATTACAGATGCTCGGGTTTTTTAATTTAATTTCTAAAACAATTCGCTAAAACTAGCATGCAAAATTATTGATTACATAATAATTGATACAAATATAATTAAATCCATGATAACAAAATTGTAACATAAATCCTAGATAATAGAAATGTCACACATTTATCAAATTATAATAGTTAAATGTCAGTGTAAATCTTTAAAGTTTAGGTACTCATTCACAGAATAGAATGATTTTTCTATAAGCCATTTGAATAGCACTGTTTTAAACCGATTGATTGGTAGTTCCCTATAGAAGAAAAAAAACGAAGATCATCTTCAAGTTTTCGAAATTTTTACAATTAATTTTTTAACTACCCAATCGAGACGAAACCATAAAGGCTTCTGCGGACAGGCACGGGAATTTCCATTAACTTTTCATATAAATTGTTCTACTAGAGTCGCGTCGCGCCTGTCTGCGGGAGCCTTAAGCAAACGTGACCCATATTTCCTTGAGCAGCAGTAAAAACGGTCACAATAGGTGATCGGAACTTCAAAACTGACATCTGACAGGCCCGCATCGTTCTTTCTCGACACTTCCCGTTCCGTATATATTTTGGATTTGAAATACCTAACACTTATGAATACAAACGTGTTTGAATAAATGGACCTTGATAATACGCCTAGCCCTAGTTAATTGATTGATGACGGAATTTACGGTGGTGTCAATTTGTATAGGTACCACAAACTGTCAAATTTTCTCATTCGATTTTGAACTTAACCGTGAACATTTTAAGGTTTGAACTCATTTGGAGTAATTGGTCAGTTTGGTATTACCTGATGTGCTGGCGGTACCTACTGTTTTGTTTAAAACTACCACTGTGTGTGAAGGCTCTTGGGACTTCGTTCCAATAACGCTAAATAGGCATTAGTTGTCACTCCTTTGAATATAATTATACCTATAAAAGCTTAAAGTGATTAATACTCAAACTAAACATTTTGAGTAATTTTTAATTCGTAAATCGTCCACTACGAGCAAGTTAAAAAAACTCAGTAGCCAGAATGTCACAGCAGTAGTACAAATACTTCAATGTTGGTCCGTAGGTGCTCGACGCGACTTAATAACGCGTTACTAACTAATTTATAGTTCGTTTTTAGGGTTCCGTACCCAAAGGTACCCGTGGTACCTCATTAACGGCATAACTATGTAAATGTCTATTAACTGCTCCTAAATTACGATGTCTATTTCTTTTTTTTTTACATATTTTGACATAACCTACAATTTTAATTTAAAATATTTATTAGTGACTTGTGGACAGAATATTAATTCAGATTTGTTACAGTTGTAATGGCAATCTTTTCATTTGGTTTAAATATGTAGGTTTTTATTTTTATTATTTTAGTAATATTTTATATAGATTCTTTTTTAATTTATGAATGTGAGAACGTTGTAGGCTTAATAGACTGTAGTTTTGTAAACCATATTCTATTTTGTTAAGTACTTGGTACTTTTTGACGGGCCTACACTGTCCTCCCATACCTATTAACACTGTAGCATTAAAAAAATTAAAAAGTCCACTTTTTTTTAATATTATTAAACATTATCTATAAAAATGGCAAAAAATCACGTTTGTTGTATGGGAGCCCCCCTTAAATATTTGTTTTATTCTGTTTTTTAGTATTTGTTGTTATAGCGGCAACAGAAATACATCTTCTGTGAAAATTTCAACTGTCTAACTATCACGGTTCATGAGATTACAGCCTGGTGACAGACGGACAGACAGAGAGATAGACAGACAGACAGGCAGACAGACGGCGGAGCCTTAGTAATAGGGTTCCCGTTTTACCCTTTGGGTACGGAACCCTAAAAATAACTTTGGTTTGTGAGTGGTTGGTTGCGTCCTTTGCGGCACTGAATTAGCGCTTATTGGACGGCATAATTATAATTTACGGAAGCCGACCCGTAAAAGCGCTCGTTTTACACTTCACATACATAAGATAGCTGCAGATTACGAACACCACGGCGCTGCGTGACGAACACAGTGTACCATGACGTTAAGAGGTTCACACTTTGACTATGACTCACTGGTGATAACGACACACTTGACCGCAGTCACTCGTGCTAATCAGCCAAAGTAAAAACCGGAAAAATAATTACATTACCTATGATTAACAAAAGGGCAAACAGTATGACTAAGACCTTGCCTTGAGAGTGGAGGCAAGGTTTTGCCTGTAAGATAAGTACGTAGGTACCTACTTGTATCCTCGGTATTCAAATACTCAGTGACACTATTGGGCCTCAGATTATTTCTATAATCTGAGCTATGGGCATTAAAAAGGTTTCATAGTACAGTGTCCATTCTCGTTGGTTCCCAATATGGAACCCTAGGGAACTTTGCCCTGCATTGCATGTTTTTGACGGATGTAGAGTCTAGATTGAATAGGGTGGAGAATCTTGTGGCACACAAGATACCCACTATTGATATTAGGTATTAATTACCTATAACATAAATAGCAGTGGGCAGGGCACATTGCTTGCATAACAGATGGCCGATGGGGCCGAAAGGTTCTGTAGTGGCGACCTGGGGCCTTACTCCCGAAAACGATTGGAGCTTGATTTTGTTTTCGATTCGAACTCGTTTCTGATCTGAACTCGATTTAAAACCTTACTCCCGAACCAAATCGAATCGTAAACCAAGATCGACATAGGTTCGAGTATTATCAGCGTCGTTATGCCTGTCATTGTCTATATCCTATCATTCATGGATTACATCATTGTCAAGTGTCTTATGTCTGTGGTTAGAATCTTTTATGTGGTTGAATTTATTTACTTCTCTATCACTTTCTCACGTAAAAAACGATACCCTAGTGCTTTATTTTAACTTAACAAATAAAACCCTATGAAAAAACATCAACCAATCTGCCTATTATTTTTCCAACTATATTATGCTCGGCTTCTAGTCTAACCGGATGCAGCTGAATACCAGTATTTTACAAGGAGCGACTGCCTACTTGAGAGCACTGGTGGCCCAGTGGTAACGACAGCGACTTACGAGTTGTAGGTCGTAGGTTCGAACCCTGACAGGTGCTTTACTTTGTATAAATTATTTCATCACCACTGCTCTCAAAACGGCGAAGGAAAACATCGTGAGGACACCGGTGGCATGTCCTAGAACCAAAAATTCGAAGACATGTCAAAACTACCAACTCGCACTGGGCCCGCGTGGTGGACTACGTCCTACTCCCTCTCACACAGAGGAGGCCTGTGCCCCAGCAGTGAGAACATTATAGGCTGATTATGTTGACTGCCTATCTGACCTCCTCAACCCAGTGACTGGGTAATACGATACCCCTTGGTAAGACTGGTTGTCAGACTTTCGGGCTTCTCGCCTTGCATTTAATGGAAATGTCACTTCGTCTGGTTAATTTCTTCATGTATGGTGTTAAATCTTCTACCAACACATTAAACAACTCCTTCGAGAAACTATAACTTCTTCGAAATTCTTCCGAATCCAGTTCTATAGCCCCGGATATTATATCGATTCATATTTCTTTTCGCACGAAGATCCATACGATGTTTTCTCAAGAACATTGAAAAACAAAGTAAGGCGAGCCATAATAATAAAGATTTTGAAGAAATAAAGCAGTAAAGAACACAAAAAAATCTCACTCGATCTTCATAAAGTAGCTTCTTTGCTATCGAGTTATTTGACGTTTAGTTTTGATTCAACTACTCGATACATAACTGTCAGATGGCGTGTGGAGTACGAACTTTTCGATTCTAACGAATCTTTCGATCGAAATTAGTGTCGTTTTGAACCACCGCACGATCGTGCGCTAGTGTCGGTTTCAAGAGTATGGATCGTCATTTATTTCGAATCTAATTCGATTGATTCAGTACTCGATGCTGTCGGGAGTAAGGCCCCTGGTACCGGAAGACGTAGCGTTGGTGGGCCGAACAAGATGGACCAATGACCTTGTGACAGCCGCTGGAATCCGCTGAATGCGGGAAGCACAGAACCGGTCGAAGTGGTGGTGCTTGGGGGAGGCCTATGTCCAGCAGTGGACGTATGTATGTATAACAGTTGTGTGTTAAAACTAAAAAAAAAAAAACTAAAAAAATTAAAAAAAAAAAAAATGTTTTCAAGGGACTTTTCATTATAATGTACAGGGAATTAGGATTAGAAATTACGATTCAGCTAACGCGTAGTTGTTATACTTTTTTTTTTTTTTTTTTGGGTGGGAAATTATCAAATAACTTCTCCCGCTCTGGGTGGAGCGGGAGGGAGTGTCAGACTTTTACTGACTAAAACCCACCGTGTTCCTTCAGATGCCTGTGTGCCAGGGCCACGATATCCCTTTCGGACAGGCTCGTAACCCTGGCAGGCATTAGCCCTTTCGGACCCCGTCAATTGGTGCTGACGTCTCTTTGAGGCGCGCGTGGAACACAACGCGCCGTCGACCCGGGCTTGGTCCTTATCGGACGGTGAGCTACCCATCGCTCACCGTCCGCAAGCCCGCGCCTACGGTGGCCGGGAATCGGCCTGCGATTCCCGACGCCCGGGGCGTCTCCTGCGGCGACTAAGGGAGCGAGGGCGTTGATTTTGCCTTACCCTCACGCGTTCCGCCTCCTCCTTCGCAAGCATCACTGTTTCGCAGAAGTAGGTGACGGCCTCCCATGCACTCTCGCTCCGAACCATGGCCTGAACCAGGGCCGGACGCGAGAGATCGCCGCCGCCGATCGCTGCCGTGAGGACACGGCGGTGCTCCGCCCAAGCAGGGCAGACCTCCACCGTATGCTCTACCGTGTCCTCCGGGCGATCCACACAGTGGTGACACCTGGGCGTTTCCTCCCGCTTAATCCTAAACAGGAACCTCCCGAAACATCCATGTCCGGTGAGGACCTGCGTCAGGCGGAAGGTGAGGACGCCGTGGCGCCTCTCTAGCCACTCCTCAAAGAGGGGACTTATCGCCACAATTGTGGCGTGCCCAGCGCTGGGTTGCGACAATCGCACTCTCCATGTCGCCATGAGATCGCACCGGAGCTCCGTCCGCTGTGCCGCGATTTCCTGCGGCAGCGGAGTTATGCCCCGGAGTTTCGCCTCTTCGCGCCACACCCAAATGTGCGCGAGGACTTTCGCCTCCAGATCCCATGGCGGCAGTCCGGCAAGGAGGCTCGCCGCCTCACGGGAGACCGTGCGGTATCCCCGTACCATCCTGATGGCCATGACCCTTTGGGACGCGTTCAACCGCTGCGCTGGTCGCAGCCTCAGAGAACGCGCCCACACCGGTGCCCCGTAAAGGGCCATGGACCGCACGATCCCCGCGTAGAGCCTCCGGCAGGAGGCGTTTGGACCCCCCAGATTGGGCAGGAGCCGCTTCAAGGCAGCCCCGGCCCGCTCCAGTCTGGGAGCCAAACGTCGGAAGTGCTCGACGAAGTTCCACCGGCTGTCGAGGACGAGTCCCAGGTACTTCATCGTCGACTCGACGCCGATGTGAACCCCTCCCGCCGTTATCTGGGAACCCGACAGTGGCGCGTTCCGAGGACCATAAAAACACATGGCCTCGGACTTGTGCAATGCCACCTCGAGTCCCAATTGCCGGATCCTATCGACGATTGTCACAACCCCACGTGCCGCCAGTTCGGCCGCCGCCTGATGCGAACTCCCTTGTGCCAGGACTAGCGTGTCGTCAGCGTAGCAGACTACGCTGACGCCACTAGGGAGGTCGGCGCGCAGCACCCAGTCGTACCCGATGTCCCACAGATGCGGCCCCAGGACCGATCCCTGTGGGACACCGCACGACATCTCTCGCCGGTTCCACTCTCCTTGGTGACCGGGGTAGATGACGGCCCTGTCCGTCAGATATGCCTCGACTACGCGACAGAGGTAGGTCGGCATCCGGTGATATCGGAGTGCCTCCCTGATGCAACTCCAGGGCAGGGTATTGAAGGCATTGGCGATGTCAAGAGACACCGCCAAGACGACCCCACCCCGGTACACAGCATCCCCCGTCGTGAGGGCTCGAACGCGCATGATGACGTCCACCGTAGAGCGACCTTTGCGGAAACCAAACTGGCTCTCCGCCAAATCCGGCCCCACCCGTACCAGCCGCCCGACAAGGCGGTCTGCAATAACTCTTTCAAAGAGCTTTCCCACCTCGTCGAGCAGTACGATGGGCCGGTAAGCGGACGGAGAGTCCGCTGGGCGCCCCGGCTTCTTAATGAGGACCAGTTTCCCCGTCTTCCAACGAAGTGGGAACTGGCCCCTCTCCAAGCATGCGCTTAGGAGCCCTCTTAGTCGAGGCCCGAGAGCCTCCAAGGCCAGAACCCAGGCTTTTCCAGGCAAGCCGTCGGGTCCTGGGGCGGTATTCTTGGCATTCAGCTTACGTACCGCCACTCTCAGGTCTACCTCGGTCATCTCCGCTCGGAGGGCGTTCTTAGCCTCTCTGTACCCCTCGTACAGCTCCACCTGAATGGCTTCCGTATCTGGAGGGCGGATACGGAGCCTGCGGTGCCTGGAATACCGGCGCCGCGCAACAACACACGCCTCGCGTAACGCGGTCAGCTCGCGCGACCACCAGTACACCTGGCGCCGGGCACGTCCGGGCTGGACCCGGGGCATTGCCACGTCACAAATTTTGGACATGGCCTCCCGGAACCACTCCGCCTCGTCGTTGATGTTGGCAGGCCTGTCCGATGATGACACCCAGGCCTGCACGATCGAGGCTTCCAGGAGGAGCTTTACTTTTTTTGTATTTATTTATATTGTGCAGTATTAAGTAGGATAATATGTATCTGTAGATATTTTGGTAAAGATTATTTGAAGAATTGTTTTTTTTTTACAAAAAATCTAGACTATGAAACATCAAGAAAAATACGATTATATTTTTCATGCACTAACAGTACATCTACCGAATTTGCTAACACTTCAGTAATTTCAGTTACTAGTTCACCTTCAAAATCAAAATTTCATCTGTATATGCATCTATGTATGTTTTGTAATTATAATGTCGTTCACGTCCACTATAATTTTATGTCATTCAACAACAGCCCACCAATTTTCCGCCATCCAATTGCACCACAAAAACCTTCATACCCACTTTCCCTGCTGTCGGTACCCGCTGTAGACGTGCAGCCGATCACGTAGACCCCTAGAGGCTTTTGTACTAAAACTGCATTGAAAAGAAAAGTTATAACATAACAGTACCGGGAATGAAGTACCTGTCATGGAGGTTGGTTCATTCGTTGCTCGTCTCTTTTAATGTTAATAGTTACCTACCTCGTTCTACCATACTGCCAAGCATGGTTCCAAGTTTCGCCGTGTGAAACAGAAAATAAATATACCATACAGGGTCAAATTAAATTAGTTAGCGAAACTCCGCAGATGTTATGGGTATCGATACCTAAACATGATAAAACAAAAAATAAATTAATTTAATGTTTTTTTTCTGGGATCATCAACCGACGGTAGTGTAGTCACTTAAAATATCAGTTTAAAAATCCGTTATTTTTGTGGAAACTTCACAGACGTGATGGTTACCGACATCTCAACATGATAAAACAGATTTTATTAACTCACACTTCAAGAAACATGAAACAACACTACCAGCGAGCGGTCGCTGACTCCAATAAATTAAATCATTACTTAAATCTTTTTTATTTTTATTTTGTCGTGTTTAGGTACCCATTACGTCTGCGGAGTTTCGCCAGCTAATTTAATTTGACCTTGTATATTATTTAATTATCGACTACTAGGTAGATACTTCCAGACCTTGAAAAATAAAATGGTTAAAATTATTTTCCAATTTAATAATTTTGTCATATTTATTGTTATTCAGCATGTTATTTTGATAGTAGTTTATAATTTATGTGTAAATTTTTCATGCCCAAGTGACGGCTGAGCATGGAGAACATTATCAAAACATGAACATCTATCCTACCCATGTTGGCAAAAAATTAATGATTTGATTTGAAATATTTTTAAAGTTCCGTAGATTTTCCGTAGATAATAGAAAAACCTAAAGTCTATGGATTTAAAATAACACGGTAAATCTGGCAATATTGTGCGTACAAACTGACATTTGCAGTTGGAATGTATGGGAAAACATGTTTTGCAACTACCTACAATGTTAAATTTGTGTTTTAGCATCATTAAAACACACTTTTACGGTGTTTGTAAAATATGTGAGCACCATGTATCTATCTAATAATTAAGTTATTTTTCATTGCTTATTTTTTTAATTCTTTTTACCTATTATGGTATAGTAATTTTATTCTAGGTGCATCGTCTTCACTTATAATCATATATTTAATGTACTCAAACAAAATATTGTAAAACATTTTTAAAAGAGTAACGGTGGAGTTTCTTGCCCATTCTTCACTACCTTTTGGAAGGGGCAACTAGAATAAATTCTATTTTTTTGTAAATTTTGACGTTCAAAAGTGCCTCTTATGTGCCTATTTGAAATGAATGGTTTGACTTTTGACTTTTTTGACTTTTGCACCATTAAGTCCGGCTGCTAATATATTTGTACTAATTACAGTCTATATCAGAAGTAATCTACTGCTGAACTTAACACTTAATTACTTACGAATAGGCACTATGCTTTGATTTACTTACGTAGTTACATGAACTGCCTCTTATTTCATACGTAATTCTCAGAAAGCCTACGTCATATTTTTGTGGACTAACATTTTCCTGTAGATATTCGATCGTATCTTTTGCTGACAAACATCGTGATCTTTGACCCGGAAAAATCAAATTTGTCCAGTGGTTAGGTAAATTTGATTATTCTGAATTGGATTCGAGCCAATGCACCTGTAAGTTATATTAACTCCATTCTTTATTCTACCTACAGTCAGTTATGGGAAATAACTTTGTTTATTTACCTACGTAGGTGCTTGCTTGCTTGGTGTGGCACCACAGTGGGCCCTATCAGAATACCAGCGCTACGGTATTTATTCTTAAGATATAGTAGAAGATAGAATACTATTTAATAAGTATACCATAAAAATTACATTTTACATAGGGTGACACATTGGGCGGTCTTATCGCTAAAAGCGATATTTTAAAGACGAAGGAGAAAGAGAGACTATACTGCAGGTATTCAGATATATACAATAAATACATACATGCATAAAACATAATATTAAACTTATCTATTTATATATATGTTACGGCTAATACCCGAAGTGCGGCTACACCTAGTTTTAGCCGGTTAGAACTAGGTGTAGCCACTTACTCTTGGTTAAACCTAGTACGAGCCGATTGTTTTCGGGTAAAATCATTTGGGTTAGGTTAGGTTAGAACAGTAACCATTAACAAGCGAAGGCGAGCGAGCGAAGCGAGCGTGCCGCGGTAGCGGCCGCCGAGCGCCAGATCCCCTCTATTGTTGGTAAATTGGTTTTATCCAACAGGGATTGTCTGGACCTATAATTCTAACCGGCTAAAACTAGGTGTAGCCGTACTTCGGGTATTAGCCGTAACATATATATTCAATAATAATCATGAAACAATTGCAAAGAACAAAAATATATGTTTATGGAGAGAGTGTCTGTTTTTACCATAATTGTAAAACTGGACAAAGATTGAGCACGTCTTATCGACACGGGCAAGGCATTCCATAACCGTACTGCTTGAACTGTAAGAGATTTATCATAGAAACTGGTGGAGTGCATATCTACTCTCAAGTTTGCCGATTTTTCTGTATTTCTTTCTCTTTCTTTACACAAAAGATGTACTTCCAAATTGTAACAGTCTAATTACCTAATCTCAAAATGGCCAGAATCTACAACGGTCATGCGTGATTTTACAATACTTCATAAATGTTTCAGGAAACTCAAACACTGCCTTTAACGTAACTTATTATGTGCTAATGACAAAATAAATATTTTTAAATATCCTACCTTTATTTACCTACAAGTAAATAACAATATCCATCCATTTATTCAAGATTTCAAGTTCAAATTAAATTAAATACTTCAGCTGACGTCATAGCTATTGTTCTCAATTCACTAGTGGTTCCAAATCGACTCGACTTATGTTCGGTACGGTTGACTTCGAGGCACCTCGAGACCAGGGTATTGTACGAGAGGGCTTACGGCATCTCCTCTATTAATTGGACCTTGGTGGATTTGGGCATTGTATAGGTTTCATAAAGGCACTTACCTAAAATGCAGAATACTAACTAAAACTAAACTAATTCTAGCCTAGCTTTAATTCTTGGAAATATCTAGAAGCAACTTTTTTAAGCCTTTATAGTTTATTGAAATGGAAATTTATATCAGACTCCTACCGCCTAGAACCATACATTACAGTAGCTCTTCTCAGTAAATATAAGCTCCGGAATCTCAAGTTGAACGCACCTGTGTCATTTCTGTGCTTCCTTCCTTTGGCGCGTTCCGGAAGTGAAGTCATTTCTACCGGAAGCATCTTCAGCCTGGCCTAGAGCCCTCCTTGAATTCCTAGAATCTACTCTTCCGCCATCTTAGCTTTACTTATTTGGCTGTGCGTTTCTAAGACTTACTACAGCTATACGTTTCTCATAAAATAACACCTTATTTACTATACTGGTATTTATAAAGAGGTATTTGTTTGTAACTTTGTATGAAGGAGGTAATCTCTGGAACTGCCAGTCGGAATTGAAAAATTATTTTTGCATTTGATAGCCTAATTCTTGAGGAAGGTATAGGTCATTTAATATCACGCTACAACCCTCAGAAGCCAAGAAAAAGTCAGAAAGAAAGCTAAGCGAAATAGCGGGGGCGGGCGATGCAATGCGACGCAGTAGGTCGGGGAACAAGAAATTTCACACGGATGAAGTCGCGGGCAGAAGCTAGTTTGATATATTATTTTACACTAGTTGTAATAAGTAGTAACATAAGTACATTCGTTGCAATCCAATCTCAACTTTCCTCACAAAGACTTGCATAACTGCATAATGAACGTATAGCGTAAAAATATCATATTACAAGACGACCAGCGAGATTATCATTAAACTGGGTAATTCCCCGAGCCGTTTTACCGTTGGAAAGTGCAGCTTACTCGGCCGGCTAACCATAGTTAACAAGGAAAATGCCGACAACTTCCCTGCCCTACCACTTGCGATTTCTATTAATTAGCTAGTCACCGGTGAAGGTGCTTCGGAGATAAGTGAGATAACTTTGTGCAAAATCGAAGAGACAATAAATTGATGGAGAATAGGATACTAACTTGGAAAGACAAACCCTCATCCTAATTGCATAACACAGTTTGAATCACAATCGGAATGATTTTGAAGTATATTGCTAATCCATTGCTTCGTATCTTACAAAACTTTGTCTGCTCAACAACGTAAATAACGCAATGAATGTTGTTGAACTGTCAAATTGAAACCGATTCTTGCTGATAGTGTGTTACGCAATTAGCCCGCTGAATTTCGGTATTTCTTGATTAACAATTCACAATTCTTTATTACATTCCAATATAATAATAATTAATTGCCAAGTGAGCAATTTACTGCATTTTGAGGAGCTATTCTGCTCACCACGCTGAAGATCCTCATCAGATCTTCACCAAATTTATATGACACTAACTTAAAGTTACTCCCTTTCAAATAAAAATGGAACCATCGAAATCAGATCTCATATGGCAGAGGTATCCAGTAAAAACCTATTTGCCCCTTTTTGGAGGAAGTAACGCACCAATCAAAATCCCCTACGACAAAAATTTTATAAAGTCGTAAAACCTGTATACCAAGTTTTGTCCAGATCTATTGTAAAATACAACCTGTAGAGGAGTAGCAACAAACTGACAGAGGAAAGCAAATTTTGTCAGACTTGAAGCAGAGACACTTTGCTCGCTCGGTCAATAATCAGTGAAATCAGTCTTCCATTGTAAAAAATTTTGTAATAAAGAAGGTAATTACCGCGACCTTAACTTTAAGGCTAGGTTTTTTTTTGAGTGGGAAATTATCAAATAACTTCTCCCGCTCTGTGCGGAGCGAGACTTTTACTGACTAAAACCCACCCGTGTTCCTTCCGTTGCCTGTGTGCCAGGGTCACGATTTCCTTTTCGAACAAACTCACAACCCTGGCATTAGGCTTTCATTATTCTTAGTGGCATTGTATTCGCTAGCACTTTTCATTATAGAGCCTTGGCTAAGGTCAGATCCATTATTCTGTAAAAGGGATAAGATAACTCTTGCGTTTAACTATCAAAATGGTTTCTTGAAAGTTATATAATATATGAAAAGATAGAAGCCCAAAAATGTTCATAGAGAGTAGAGTAGGTCTCCCTCAGCACGTGTTGTAAAGAAGACCCTGTCTCTTGAGCCGTATCCTCTGGTAGCTCTGACCGTGGTTCCGATGTTGGCCATGTTGGGATTAGGTTTCTGCCTCTTGAGCCATATCCTCTGGTAGCTCTGACCGTGGTTCCGATGTTGGCCATGTTGGGATTAGGTTTCTGTCTCTTGAGCCGTATCCTCTGGTAGCTCTGACCGTGGTTCCGATGTTGGCCATGTTGGCATTAGGTTCCTGCCTCTTGAGCCGTATCCTCTGGTAGCTCTGACCGTGGTTCCGATGTTGGCCATATTGTCATTAACGTTAATGCCTTTTCCCATGAAGATAGGCAGTGATTACCATCTTGGCCATCTTTACATAACAAGACCCCTCCGTGCCTCGGAAAGCACGTTAAGCCGTTGGTCCCGGCTGTCATTCGTGGATCTTTAACAGTCGTTACGGGTCGTCAGAAGCCAAAGTCTGACAACCAGTCTCACCAAGGGGTATCGTATTACCCAGTAACTGGGTTGTGGAGGTCAGATAGACAGTCGCTCCATTTAAAATACTGGTATTTAGCTGCATCCGGTTAGACTGGAAGTCGACCCCAATATAGTTGGGAGAAGGCTCTGCAGATTATAATAGGCAATTATTATAGAACACCACGTGCCCCTCTCCTCTTGCGTGTCATTTTCAATAATGAAAACAGTTTCGTTAACCCAATGTGTTAATTAATTCATCAGCAAATTAAGCCTATGTGTCATCATAGGTGTGCCGGTGTATTGGGAATACCCTAATTGAAATGGTATTTGTTTGACAAACTGTATTACTTACCTGCCTATAATAAGTTCATAGTCGAATTAACTGAACTCAACTAATTACTTAACAATCCTAACTAATATTACAAATGCGAAAGAGAGCTTGTTTGTTACGCTTTCACGCTAAAACAGCTGAACGGATTGTGATGAAATTTGGCACATGAGTAGACCATGACCATGCAAAAGCGAGTAATTCTCATAACTTAAACATAACTTTATTAAAATGAAATAATTAGCAGGCCTGACAAAATATAGACCAGAGGGCTAATTACGTAACACACTATCAGTAGGAATCGGTTTCGATTTGACAGTTCAACAAAATTCATTGCGTTATTTACGTTGTGAGCAGACAAATTTTTCTAACATATGAAGCAATGGATTAGCAATATACTTCAAAATCATTCCGATTCCGATTCAAACTGTGTTACCTAATTAGGGTACAGGTACTTATCATTATCTTATCAGGAGTTTGGAGTACAATAACAACTGTTATTGGCTACTATTATTTAATGGATTTCAGCACTTTATCTATTCGGGGAATATTGTAATCTAATGATTAAAAGGGTACTTAGTTGCTTACATAAATTAATGAATTAATGAAATGCATTAAAAATTAAATATCAACAAAAAACATTATCTTAATTAGGCACCTAAGTGGGTTTTTTTTTATAATAGTTTAATGGCCTGGTTGCTGGGACCTTTTAGCCAAGTCTTTATTTAGTTACAAACTTTGTAATGTAATGATGAAATGAATTTTAAACAATGCATGATAGATGATATCCCCACCCGTACGCTCCCCTTGAGTTTCAGTAAAGACGCTTTACTGAGACCTCACGCGGACTTCTTGAGAGAGCTTGAAGTGATATGTTGCACTATTTTGTTTCATTTGCCTACACTAATGCACGTTCGCGAACACATAATGGTTAATAATCCACCATTATTATACATTAATATTCGGCTAAACACAAGTTTTAGAAAATAAAACAAAACTGCTAATCATGACGCTTCACTTTCCCGCCAAGAACTCCCCTAAGTAGGTAAAATTTATGGCAGGGGGAAGAGATGGGAAGCACGGTAAACTCTGCTTGGGCGATGCAGGATTTGCGTGACGTCAGTGTGACGCGTAGTTCGCATATGGCGATGTTGATGCCGCTACAGGACTACTCGTATACCGTTAATGTAAATACTATTAAACTTATTATTTTACATTTCTATTTAGGGGCCTGAAACGACTGTAATCAGTCCAAGTCCTTGACTGACCTTTACTATTTGTGTAGACCACGATAATAAGCATTATTGAATTGTTTTAAATTATGTAGTTCGTTTTTTAGAAACCAATTAAAAGCTGCTGTGTTCTAACAATAAAAATATTTTGTAAAAAAAATTCTAACAAAATACATCAATGACTGAAAAAATTTACCAAAGTGAAACTACGAGTATTTGAGCCAACAATAAAATAGTAGGTAACATATTTACGAGAGAAAAGTGCATGCAACTACTAAATGTTCTCATTTCGCTAGATACAAGGAATTGCACCATAGAGCAATATTATTCTGAAAATAACCGCGAAGTTTACTTTAGGGGAGTGCGGGGGGCAACCTCCGGTTTATACTGTAGACGACAGAACCACCACGCCATTCGTTCACTAACGTTTGAACTCGCTACTCGATCAACTAAACTTAACTTTCATTGATATACCACTAGAGTAATAAGGCTCATAAAAAATAATTTAAACTTAAATTCTGTCATAAAAAGAACATCAAAAGTCGATCAACTGTTAATTACGACCACAGACAGTTCAATTCGAATTCCGAATAGGTCAGTGTTGTGCCGTGTTAGGGATGAACGGGACAGTTGTCTAGTGTTGTGAAGTGCCCTTAGTTGTCGATATCGAGGCCGTACGAACTACAAGGAGTAATCATGTCTTTACTGTGGATGAGCGCCTTTAATCTTGGATTAACTGTTGGCGCTACGTTTGCTGTTGTTACGAGGTAAGGTTCACTCATAAAGTTTTGAAAGTATTTAAGTTTTTCTAAACGCGAGTAGCAAGTTACTGAGCCTAATTTTTTTTACCCTTAGTATTTGTTACAAACATTTAATAAAAGGTTTCCTACCTAAATAACTGAAGGGACTTATTATAAAATTAACCATTTAACCATTTTAACCATTTATGTACACACATTATAAACATACAAGAAGAAAGGAACAGAAAAATACGTACAAAGGTGATGCTTATTTCTAAAGAAATCTCTTCCAGCATACCTGCGATAGGAAAGTCGATAAAGAGATGTAGTATTAAATATTCTTCTTGCTACCAAAATCCGAATAAAAACCCTTTGTTTGATAACAAAAACATTAAACATTTACTTCTCCAATGAATTAAATAATTACGTCCCAGCTTACCTTTATAGAAATTCAATGAAATATTTTATGCCTTTTTGGGATATTTAAAGGCAGGACTGAACTATGTACGCTTTTAAGCTTTTGCAATGTCAAAGACGGCGCATGAATAGTTTATTCACCTCTCTCTCCCCCACTAGGGGTGAGCTCGGACTTAAGTCCGGTTTATATCGGGAAAGCACACTACTGGGAAAGCACAAATCACATTACTGGCCAACGCTCTGGGCTAGATTCAGTAACCTTTATGTGAATAGACAACTACTTTTCCATATAAATCGATTTTGAAATTGGAATAGTTGTAGTAGTCTCGCCCCTACTATGATTATATGGCCAAGCAGCTCCCAGCGGCCAGTCACTGTAGTCTATGGTTTAGGCTAAGGATCGCTCGCTATAATGGTGTAGGTTGTGTTGTGTGTGAGGACTATGCTTGCAAGAGCTGGTATGAAAAGCGCAACTACAATAGGTTAATGATCCCTTGCAGTGCTTACTAGCTTTTTTAACTCTCGTATTATAGCTCCGAGCTAGCTTGTCGTAAGTTCTTAGGTACATTTAAGGCTGTAACATTCGCGCAATCGATTCTGGCTTGGCGTCTTGAGTATTATTCGACCAAATAAGTCAATAGGCACCTATATTCCGTTGGTTTAGGTAGTTAAATAAAGGTAAAAAAAAGGCAAAAAAACCCACGTGACGAGAGAGCTGTCAAGTAACCGACTAAACGTAATACCTGGCACTTCAGTTGGCATGCTACGTCACAGTTGTACTCTTCAATTTAGCAACGTTTTATTTCGTTGACGTTTAGAGAACATGTATTTTTGGGCTCTTTACAATAGACAGATTAGAAAATAATATAGTAATATGTAAATCTAACTAAATAATTGTGCTCAAGCAATTATATCTACGAAGAGTATTATAAGAATAAATGATAAAGTTTAACATACAGTAATAAAAGAGGAAATTATCGTAATAATAATTAAAAAAAAAACGATTGTAAGTTACAACGTATTTTTAAACAAGAAAGTGTCATCTTTAAAAACCCTTTTTATGATTTGTTTATCTTTATTTAAATACCTAAACCTATGGAGTATAGTTATTTCGAATAATATGAGGAGAAACCGAGTTTTTTGAGCAGCAAGTATTTCTTATTTTGCTTAGCAGCGCTTGCATTTCAAATTAATATGAATCAGCGGTACGTTGCATCTATTTTTCTTAGAATTATTGTTTAGTCGTTGCCTTAATGAAGGTACCTACCAAACTAGATACCTACCTAACGTCTTATTCATAAATAAATACTAATTTTCCTTGTTTTCCAACTCATTCATACATTAAATCACTTAACACGATGGTTTTTGTTATTTATTGTATTTGCAATAAATAATTGCACAAACAACGGTTCATTAAATACTATTAACGTGGTTACAAAACAAAATTCCTCAACGATCTACCGCAGTATAAACCGCATGTTTAGGTTGACGTCATTAATTATTAAAAATAAGTAGGTATATTCATATTATCGCACTTGACGTCACTGGTAACGTCGAACATTATTAATTTGTAAATATTTTCTTGATAGGTTTATCGATAATTATTCTGGCGTGGGGAAACTCTAAATAAATAATATAACTCTTCTGGTATGATTGAACTGATCTGGCGCTTTTTAGAGTTCCGTACCTCAAAAGGAAAATAACGGAACCCATAATAAAGAATGCCGCAATATTTACCCACCGCAATTTAAGATAATGATGGGTTGTTGAAATATTGAAAGCAAGCCATAGGTTAGGAAGCAATTTTATCAAGGTATTATTAAATAATTGGTTAGTACTTACAGCCCCATTCAAACTTTATGACGGCTCGGAACATGAGGCGAGTCGCTGCGCAGTAACAAATTCACGTGTTAGCAGAGGTGAGGGGCGGGGTACTGCGCAGTGAGTAGAGCAATACAGAGCCGCCATTAAGTTTAACGCATACTGTAGCTGCCTACTACCTATATCGGAATATGAGTAATTAGAATTACAATACTCCATTTGAAATAATATTAGAAATTTAAATAAACATTTTTTACAGTCCGTTCAACCGATTTTGACTTCTATTGCGTTGGTGACATGACAAATGGCAGCTGTAATAAACAGTTGGTATTGTAACCACGTTTTTGCTTTAAATGTCATCTTTATGCCTATATACGGAATAGAAGTCAAAATCGGTTGAACGGAGTGTAAAAAGGTTTATTTAAATTTCTAATCTTATTTCAAACAGTCCCGTACGGTATATCGAATTACCCTTGAACGATATTACTGTCTACAGAAAGCATGGTTCACCGACGAACGGTAATACGAGAAAACTATTAGTCGATACCATTATTTAGCGACAGCACGTTTCGCCGAATAACGCTACATAGAATGAATGGTTGGCCGATACCAAGATTTGCCGATGTCATGGTTCGCCGGAACACGCTTGAACTAAATAATCCTTTATCGATAGCAGTTGCATGACAATGGCATGACTATGGGATCGTGTTGGAATGACGGCATTTATAAAAATAGCAGACTTGGGCCCCAGAGCGTATATACATTCTTTGCCAGATTGAATCATTTGGGTTAGGTTAGGTTAGAACAGTGACCATCAACGCGCGCCAGGTCCCCTCTATTGTTGGTAAATTCAGTTACCAAAACAAAAACTCTTCATCAATATCCAATTTAACTAAATTACTATACGTTTAAATACTACCCTTCAATAAATTACAATTTTGTATCTAATTTTATATATTTTTTTGCTGATCTCATTATGTGTCATATTTTTTTTGCTGCAATCGATAAAGCAAACTGCTATCAATAAAGGATTATTTAGTTCAAGCGTGTTCCGGCGAACCATGACATCGGCAAATCTTGGTATCGGCCAACCATTCATTCTATGTAGCGTTATTCGGCGAAACGTGCTGTCGCTAAATAATGGTATCGACTAATAGTTTTCTTTTCTCGTATTACCGTTCGTCGGTGAACCATGCTTTCTGTAGACAGTTATATCGTTCAAGGGTAATTCGATATACCGTACGGGACTCTATTTCAAATGGAATATAGTGGGTACCTATTCATTTCTATATTCTGCGGAGTCCCTAATAGTACCTGCCTCCCTAAGTCCATGTCTCGAACTAATAACAGTCTGTATCATCAACACAACAATCTATAAAATTCAATCATCATCTGCATTGACCTTCTTGGTCAATGCAGATGATGATTGAATTTTGCATGCATTGTGCTATTTATAATATTCAATACTACGTACTTATAACGAACTCGATTGGGCTTCCCATCCTTATCACTATTTTATGTTTCGTATTTCGTGTCGTGAAGTCCAGATTGCATTGCGATTTTACAATATCTTACATCCTATATACTTTATGCATAATAAGAAATCAGTAGGTAGCTGCATATTTGCTGAAATTGTGCAATGAATAATATTTTAGTATCTTTAATTCGAATAATCAAAATCGAATAACAAAAGTCATCAATCATTATTCGATACTTATTTCGATTGATCCGTTCGTTTTTAAATGTTGGCTACTAGGTTAAGGTATATATATTTTATTCTCCAAAAAGTCACTTACATGAGAACAATGCATATATTATAAATATAAAGTTCGTCACAGACGTCACGGTAGCAAAATTATACACTCATCCAATTCATTCAGCTTGGGTGTTATTTGTGATTAAATATTCAGATAATTGAGTTTTTCAATGCATTGAATGAGCTACTAGACTTTTTTCATTGCTGAATAAAGTCGTATTCGATAAAATAAAGTTTAAATACAAATGTTCCATAGTTTCAGTGGAGTTAAACCAGTTTGCTGTTCAAAGTTTGAACAATAAACAAAATGGACGTGTGTTTCATAAATGGCGGGAATATTCCCGCGCTGGCAGGCGAGGCCTGGAACTAATTGTTGCTACCTACCTACTTTGTTCCGATATTGTGATGTAAGTAATCGAAACGTCAAAATAGCTTTAATACTGAATTCGTTTGCGTATGAATGATTTTTGATGTGAAACATTTTTCCTCTCACTTTCGGTGCGAGTTATTTCGTGAAAAAGGACGGAAGTCTGTAACTGGAAGTGACAGCTTGACCATGGAATTAGTGTACTCATGGAATTAGTAAGTACTATATAATATAGATTTCAAGTAGAGGGGGGTCGAACTTCGACCAATGAGCGACCACTTGACTAATTGATTGGAATAAATATTTCAGTATTTAGCTTTTTTAAAATTTTGAGGTTAATTTCTGTCGCTGCCCAGTTCCTTATTACCAATGTGAGATGTCAGATGTTACACAACATATGCGACTACTGTAAGGCTCGCGCGTTTTTTTTCTTTTTCTAGGACCTTATTAGTAAATACGGTATCATCAAACTCTTGATCGAATCTATATTGTTAGTGCATTTAGCCAATATAGAACACAGTTGATTATTTCGCCATGCTATCCGTTGTCTATGCTATAATACGAAGGCCAGAAGAATGGAAAAAAAATGTACAAAGGTTAACCAAGCTAAAAACTTCCATAGTCCCAAGCCTCCAGTGCTATCATGGCCAAGCATGTACCTACTTCGTCTTGTGAAAAGGGCCCGACAAAGAATTCTGACGCAATCGAACGCTTTGAAACCAGCTACCGGCTGACCTCCTTATTTGACGTATTAACTGTGCCTACCTATGACGTCACGACCGTGAACTTGACTCTAGGGCCAGAACGACCATGATTCACCTTTTACGATATTACTGAACTTTATCAAGTTGTACTGACAATGTCAAGAACGGCAAATAATATCGTAAAAGGTGAGGCCAATACGTTAGTGTGTCAATTACTGTAAATTTTTACGTTACGTAACTAACTGGGTCACGGTGACCGCGTCATCGAGAGGTATCGAATCGAAAACGGATCTCGGTCGATACCTTCGTCCCTACTACTCGATTTCGTAACGGAGGCGGCAAGGGCTTGAGCACGCGCTGCATATTACGGTTGCTCTCCAGAGTTGACAAGAAAAGTTAATGGAGAAAATCTTGATGTTCTGAGTAGATTTAATAAAACCTTATGTTGATATTATTATATCACAGGCTGTCTCTTTTTTGAAAAGCCATTGGCGTCCATGACTACGTCATCAATCTATGGAAAGAAAAGATTGGCATGAAAATTGGATACATTAACACCATTAATAACAAGAAAAAGTTTGTGTCAGCAACTCAGCATTATAATTAACCTTAATCTTTAATCCAATAGGTAGCAGGACAGATTAATGGAACCTTATTAGTGGGGAAGTTTGAAACCGGTTGACAACCTTGTCAAAATCAACCTTTTGTTGATTTTGACAAGTTTGGTAATCTACTATTATAATGGCGTCATTATGACTTTCCAACGGTCGGTCACTGACACTACACTGAAAGAAATTGCATATATAGGTAATCTCGTACATAATGACAAATGAATGACATTTCTACTAATGGGTTTTATAATAATGGCAATACGACAATGCCATTATAATAACACAATGATATTACGAGAACATTGACCGACCAATGATCGACCATTATGAATTTACCAGATTACGAACTTTTAGCAAAATGACAATATCATGACAATGGGATCGTGTTGGAATGACTGAATTTATAAAAATAGCAGACTTGGGCCCCTGATAGTGTGTTACGCAATTACCGCGCTGCTTATGCGATTATGTTCACGTGAAGCCCTATCTGTTACTATTCTATGAAACTTCATAACAACACTGTTTAGAAGTGTAGTCGACCTAGTAATTCCTTTACCCGTTTTGACAACAATTCCAAGTATATTGAAACTTCACTAAGGTTGAAAATACTATGCATATAGTATGTATAGAATCAAGTTTTTCTAACTGAACAGACAACTGTGCTGCTGGGGAGTTTGTAGCGCCACTTCTTCATCCCAGCTAAAGCACTAGGAAGTGGTGAAGGGCGGGGGGGAGGTGTTTAGGGGTACTGTATTATGTAATTTTGACGTTCGGGTCTTGCTGATTCTCAGCCTAGTTTGAATAAATGACATTTGCATTTGATTTTGAATATCTAACTGTCACATAGAAAAATAACCTTGTCGTTTTATAACGTACAATGCAAGTGACATTCAACCTTAGGGTGGTAACTCAATTACGAGGTCGACTATACCACTATAAACTTAAAAGGTTCTATTGGTGCCACTGGCGGACTAAGGCCTTGTTTACGGAGACGCGGGGCGTCGCGCGTCGCTTTTTGCGGTCCGGCCCGCACTAAATTCAAACATAATATGGCGTTGTATGAGTGCGTTAACGGAGAAGCGATTTTACACGCATTTGCTTGAAATGCAGGCGGAGGACGCGGATGGCACCGCCGCGTCGCACGCGACATTTATCGCGCGCACGCGGCGTTTCGTTTCTGTAATTGTCTGCTTAGGGTAAAACGGAACAACGCCCGCCCCAGTACGAGCATACGGCGATACCCGCTACGCTACACGCTAGAAGTTTCGCCGCAGCTTCAGCGGCGGACACCGCTACTCTTCACGCCCCGCGTCTCCATAAACAACATCGTACATTGCCATATGTTTGTGTTTGCGCGTGTGATGACGCGGGCCGCTACACGCACCGCCTCTCTGTAAACAGAAAATAGGTCCGACGCGCCGCGAAAAGTCACGCTGTACTGGACGCGCGACGCGCCGCGTCTCCGTAAACGAGCACTAAGGGGGGAACGGCAGGGGCGGTCGGCCCCAGGCCCCCGGTCCTCCCGGGCCCCAAATCTCCAGAAATAGTTTTATATAAAATCCCAAACAAGACTGCACATACTTCAGTAAGTAAAATGTAGTTTGTAGTTACCCCTACGCTATAAGCAGAACGCAAAAACGCAGGGTGCAAAAATTTTATCACTCGCTTCGCTCTTGCAACCTACATTCTTCAAAACCTATTTATAATATGTATGAATAATCAAAAGAAAACCTCTGGGGCAGGGTGCTAAAAGTTTGCGAGCTTTCTATATTTTCACAATCTAGTTAGCCACAAAGCAACAAGCAAGCAACTTAGTAGGTAATTTCCTAACTTATTTCGTATGGCCTTGGTAGAAGTATTACAAATACCTAATACCTACTTAAACTAGTCTAGAACTAATTATAGTTTTTGCTGTAAGTCTAACGTCCGACAAATGATGGAGCTAATAGAGCAAAAATTGCTTTCAGATACTGTAGTTTTTTTAATTTATAAAAAAATAAGAAATTCATTTTTTTCAGGTAAATAACACCCATTGCCAAACATAACTTAATAGAAATCATTAGATAAAACCAAATAACATCAAATAAAATCAGTTAAAATAACATCAGATAAAATTAAAATAAAATCAATTAAATTGATGTATTAAATGACCGCTTATAAACCCTAGATTTATTTAGCGCGAAATAGGAAACAATCTCTGGGACAGAAAGATGAAGCATTCATACAGAATTTAGGCCAACGCACAGATAGATGAAGTATTCATACAGAATTTAGGCCAACGCACAGAAAGATGAAGCATTCATACAGAATTTAGGCCAACGCACAGAAAGATGAAGCATTCATACAGAATTTAGGCCAACGCACAGAAAGATGAAGCATTCATACAGAATTTAGGCCAACGCACAGAAAGCAGGCACGCAATACATACATACATACATACATACATTATCATTTTTATACAAAACAGAAGAAAGAGGGCAGAAATAAGTCAACGAACTTTGAATGAGTTCCGTAGACAAAGGAAGTCCCATGTCAACTGCCTTTTTGATGAACTGACCTAATTTTTTTATCCCCTTTTAAGGCCATTTTGAATTTAAAAATGGAAAAAGAAAAGACGGTTGGCTGGAACTGAAATGGAATTTAAATGTATGCTAATAAGACAGATTTCGCTCGTTCTTTTTTTTAAATAGGCACTCTTTTCCTACCGGGTGTTTGAGGACCGAGGGTGGCAGTTAATCCTGATGCCAGTCATAACTCTCAGGTCATTCCAATGAGTTAAATCGAGTGAATCCAAACGTGAAGCGTTTTTTCGCGACACTGATACGTTTTATTTATACATTGAGTAAGTTTATACAGGGTCAAAATAAATTAGCTAGCGAAACTCAGCAGACTTGATGGGTATCAATATTGAAACATTTTTTTAACCTTTTTTAATTTTTTTAATGGGCTGTGCATGAAATCGGCTGATTTTGAACAATTTTGTTCATTGGTTGTGAAAAAGGGAAAAACAATTTAAACAAAATTATTTGTGACTTGCAAAGTCGAGTTCTTTGTTTTGCATGTGGGTAAAGGGATTTTTCAAATAAATTAAGTATACATGAAAAATCACTAATATTCGCAACAAGTTTTCCTAAAATTTACGCGAGACTGACGTTTGATCATCTTTATATAATAAACTTCTTTTGATTTTGAACATTAAAAGGTATCATCAACATGGTCTACTTGTATGTGGATAAAGCACTTTTTCAACTTCGATACAAAATATAGCAGAAAAATAATGTTGAAAAACCTATTTTTTTTAAACCCAGTCAATGTTTTTTTCTCTATTATTTATTAAACCATATCAAGAAATTTAAAAATCACACACTGGGCTTCAGCTATCCTTGTGATAATATCAAAATTTTATTTTATGATTATACAATATCGTCAATAAGTATAGTATACTTAATACGCAATATATACAGTAAGTCAACGGCGAAATAAACTATATTTTCGAGAGCGCAAAAGTGATGAAACTATTAACAGGTGCTGAGACTGACACGAATGGAGTTGATTTAATTTTAAGATCTTTAAACGCTGTTAAACAGCCTGGGGGTTGTATGCTGAAACCTAAATTCCAAAGGGCATGTCTTTACATTATTTCTAAGTAAGGCAGCAGAAAGCGCGGGTGAGGAATTTAAAGTTTCAGTAGTTTTAAGTGGAATATTAGTAAAAAAAATTGAATTCCTGAGCTATTTCTACATCTGAGGTGATGAGGCCATGTATAATAATATTAACACTTTGTTAATATGTTATAATATGTTTGTCATTGTTACTATTATTTCTGCACTTTTACACTACAGCGACTTCGTCTATGATACGTTTTAAAGGTTTTTAAAACAATTTTTCAAACAGCTTTAAACAGTATAGGCAACAGGGAAATGGGCCTTTATGATGATTATTTGCATAACAACAGTGCGACGCTCCATGATATTTTGTTAATAATCGTGGAGTCGTGTATCGATATTTTGTTAATAATGCACCACGAAAACTGCACTTTTATAGTTACACAGACAATACTTTTATAGTTTCAATTATTTCAATCTTTCTCACAATTAGATAGGAAATCGATGAAAAACGGTTTTTTTTTTGTGCACGCACCCTTAAGTGCTAGACACCGCCTAAAAAAAAATATAGGCCCCTAGTCTGTTTCGTACCTACTATTGGTTTCGTTTTGTTGGTTGTTTTCGCGTATACGAGTATATATGAAAATATTATTTCCTTTTGAAGTCGATATTTTTTTATAACTTTTTTATTTATTGTTTTATCGTATTTAGATAACGATACCCATCACGTCTGCGGAGTTTTGCTAGCTATATTAATTTGACCCTGTATGTGCTTGTATGTTTATAGAGGCAAATAATAAAAGGACATACTATTTGGCATTGAATTTGTAGCCTTATTAGCGTTCAAAGGAATTTTGAATGTTTGTTTTGTCATAATAGAAGGCATAGGATTTAATTCGCGTTGCTTATTATTATGTTTGCGAATACGTAAATAGGTATAGGAATAACTTACTTACAAACATAAGAACTATTTTCCAATAAAATTACGTCAAAAATAATAGATCACATCTATAGATTCTTATCTGCTTAATTTCTGTGAGTTTACCTAAAGTTTAATCCCATTTAGTTATTAGACATTTCAAATCTGTATTGTTTGTTTTTTAAATTTGGACTTAGAGATTTGCACCTGTCAAATAACTATCTGGGATTAAAAAAAACGAACTATGTCAAATTCTGCGCGTTAAATGTGTATTTTTACACCACTAAAGTACTACAATAGACAACCTTCGGGTATAATAGTAAAAATAATGCCTTCCTGTTCAGAAAATGTTTGCTGAATGCACATTTTTAAGGAGATACGACAATTCAATCAAGTCAAGACACTCTCCGCCCCAAACTGCCTATAAAGCCATTATGTCACACCATACCCTTATCTTTTCCCGCCGGTCGTTAAAATGTCACTAAATGTCTAAAATAAGGCGTTAGCTTTCAGGATGTGGTGATGATTATAAATAGTGTCACCCTACTTGAGGAAAACTCTTGGATAAAATGGACATTCATTGATCTGCGACTGTGAACAAGGAAAATTCAATCTCTGCAATGATAGGCAGGTATTTATTGAATTTTCCCAGAACTATTTGATAAAACTACAAAATGATAACCGTTTTTGTACGACTTTTACGAGTTTACGATCGAAGAATCGCGTAAACGACCGAAATACAGGTCGTCTTTTTTCTAGAGTAGCTGACGAAGCTTTTAAAACGTCATCAGTTCAAAGTTGTACCAAATTCCGAATTCTGTTGACTCATTTCATATTTTCTGGACGATTTCGTAACCTTGACTTCAAGCAACGTGACGTGGTAGTCTGTGGCTACATAGAGATATATTTGTGGTACTGTTCAAAGACCTGATCAGTATCAGTCATCAGGCTGTCAGTATAAATACCTCGTGAAGCATAACAAATATCAGCATTAAAGAAAACTTAAAGTTTTCTTGTTATTATTAGAAACTGATATAGGTGGCCTATTTAATAGTGTTACGTATGGTCGTGTCCTAATTAAAGGGCTAAACAATTTCTATATTTTCTAGAAGGATTCGTAAACGAGGCAAAAGGAGTATGTAATGGTAGTAGCGGTCAGTTGGCGTTCTGTAGTTCCTGCCCAGCCCCGTGGGATGAAGGCGTGAGTTTATGTATATATGATTCGTAACTTTGACTTTAAACAAGGTAACTATACCTTTTGTTTAGCAACAAAGCAACAAATAAGAAGCCATAATTCACGGGAAGCTGACGATCAAACAAAATGTTTAGAAGATAAATCCGAAGTATCGGCTGAAACTTCGGGCGTTTCCTAACTACGGCTGGCAATGGCTGACTACGGTGAAAGAAAAAAACGACGGTCAAAAAGATAAGTCAAAGACAAAAACGTGATTTGAAGTCGGGTAGGGATTCAAAGTCAAATAGGAACCTTTGGAAGTCAAGAAACTAACATTCGGCCGATACTTCGGATTATAGCTTCGGAGTAGGCCGCCAGGGAACTTTTTGCTACACAACTCCTACAAAAAAGAACGATAGACCAGTCAGAATTCTAAACAATAAGGTACTATTATTTAGATTTCTGTGGTCTACCTGGATGCAGCTGAATACCAGTATTTTACAGAGAGCGACTGTCTGTCTGACCTCCACAACGCAATGACTGGGTAACACGATACCCCTTGGTAAGACTGGTTGACTTTTGCGGTTTTGATTACCCGTAACGACTGTCAAAGATCTACGAATGACAGGTCAGAACCAACGGCTTAACGTGGTTTCCGAGGCACGGAGGGGTCTCCATATGTAATGGATGGTCACCCATCCACGAACCTACCGCGGCAAGCTTAAGCTTAACCTTTGATCGAACCTGCGCCTGTTATTATAAAAGATAAACCAGTGTCGCACATTCAAAAATTAGTTCAGAAGTTTATTTCGAATAAAGTTGAATAAAAAGCCTGATACTGATAATGTTATGCCATCTGCTGCCGGTTGGAAAACCCGCCCGATTTTGTACGGCTTTTTGCATTTTGCTATTCGCATTGCCTTAAATTCGGACCTTCTCTCGAATTTATATTCACCCATGATCGATTGTGACTGCCTTATATGAGGCCCCCATAACTACTTGGTCGTGTTCGAATTTCAAAAGTCTTTTTGACAGAAACTGTTCAAATGTCCGAATCGAGGTTTGACACACACAACACAAAAGAAGTGAAAACGTTGACCTAGTCGGTGTTTGATCCCTTCATAGTCTTCACTTGTGTCACTGTATTTGTAGGAAATTAAATGTCAAATCTTCAGTAAAACCTCTTGTCATCAAGAAGGGGAGTGACATCTCATAAACGTGACCTCATTTATGTTATGGCGTTTAATCGCCATTCTTGACAATTTGATAATATGAAGTAACGGGTAGGTTTTCTAAGCTGTATGTTAAGATTATCAGACCATTGATTGAATAGCGAAGCACCGTAGCTGAACATATAAGCGGTATCACAAAACCCAAATCTAACGCCAATTAAAATAAAATAAAAGAAAGAGATTGTCAAAACAAGACCGCGACGAAATACTCTATTCCATTTTCAAAAAGCATTACATAACGCCCAAAACACATATCAAAATGTATAACAATATTCAAAACTAAGTACGAAAACTGGTCTCCAACTGTGTTTTTGCGCCCTTTCGATGCTCTTTTATGGTCGTCGAGGGAACCCTTTTTGGATACTTGACCCACTTACAGAAACCATTAATATCTTGTCAAACGCAAGTAGATGAAGAGTATCACTAAGTTTTATGGACGAACGAGACATGTTACTGAGATTCGCGACGAAATCTCTGAAATGGTGCTCTTAAATAAAAATGTGGAACGAAAATTGGAATTCTTCAGATGAAATGTCTCATCTGTCTTTTATGTGGATTGGTTTATTTCTACATCTTTCGTTTTCTAAATAGTGACTGTCTTTTCAATTTTTGAAGCTCGTGACAACTAATTGTGGGCGTCCAAGCAAAAAGGGTCCAGTATTGAGGGTTTTGAGTTAAGACTAGATTCGATATCTAGAATAGTCAATTAATAATAAGGATTAAATAGTAGATTGTGTCATAAGGGACCAAAATAGTGTATTGAGGTCGAGAGCGATTGTTTGAATCCAGAGTGAAGCGATGGATTCTAGAGTAGAATCCTAAGCGTAGCGAGAGATTCAAAGTACGTCGCTCGAGGTTAAATAATTTTGGTACCGTGTGGCACACTCTGCTTTTCATGCCCCTCTATGAGAAAAATAAATAAAACATGCTTTTAGTAGTGACGAATATTTATATTTCTCTCGATTTGTTTGGTAGTAAATTGTTTATGACTGTTTCTGCGTTTAATTGTACACTTTCTGGTGTTAATATTTCACTTTCACTGCTAGAACTCATCTTTTATTCAATTTGTGTGAATCAAATTTAAATTGTCTGTAATATTTTGCTAAAACTAACTTAATAAAAAACAAATAATAAGTTCCGGCGTATTTTTTTTTTATTTGGTTAACCAATGCCGCGTCGGCAGGCGCGCTTTTTTTATAACCGGCCAGAGGGTCTACTCCGAAGCGGTAAACCGAAGTATCGGCTGAATGTTCAGCCGTTTTATAACTTCCACAGTTTCATTTTTTGACTTCGAGTCCATACCCGACTTTAAGTCACAGTTTTGACTTTGGCTTATCTCTTCGACTGTCTTTTTTTTGCCGTATTCAGCGATAGTTAGCCTAGTTAAGAAACGAACGAACATTCGACCAATACTTCGGTTTAGCGCTTCGGAGTAGACCCCCTGGACTTTTTCGAAGCGAATTGCGTTCAAACTTTTTAATTAAATAGTATTCCAAATTCAAAACTCATTTCGTCACCGTTATTAAGTGCGCCAGAATGACCCATTTTGCTCGCACTTATCGAGGAACCCTTCGGCTCTTTTCGAGTAGATGGGATGAAAAAAATATTCAAAAACTGCCAATTTTTTTTTAAATCAGACATTTGAAGTTGAAACTCTGAAAAGCTTAATTTGAGAAAAAGCATAAACTTAACTTTTCTCTTAAAATTTCTGGTACTGAGAAACATCATATAAAACTATTTACTATATGAACTTGTAGATAATTGAGCATTAATTAATAAGCAATTAAAATCGCGAAAAGCAATTTTTTCACCCAACTTTACAAAACTGCGTATATCTCTGAAACTAAATGCCGAGAACTGGACCCTTTTTGCTTGGACGGCCACAATTTATGATTAGTTGTTGTTATTTTGGTCAACTAATCATAGCAGCTACAACGCTTCTAGGTTATTTTGGCACGTGACCAAATTCTGAACCAACGTCGCCATCTTGTTAACTGACTTCAAAAAGGAGGAGGTTATATTTTATGTTCGTCTGTTCTTCGTTCGTGTCGTTATTCTATAGATTTTCTTCGATATTTTAGTCAATTGTGGACCGATTTAAAAAAATTCTTTTTCTATTTAGTAGAGGAAGCCTGCGCGGTGGTCCCCAATAATTTTTATTAACTTTGCTTGGTAGTTTTTGAGTTAGCTTCGATAATACGTATTTAATCCCCTTTGTGTATCTTGATAATGTTGAAATCGCATCAATCGAATTCCGGCAATTCGCAAGGCCGTGGATATAAACATAATTATGGTCCTATATCGGACCACCTCCCAGTCCTGATCTGACGCCTCTACACTTTTTTATGTGGCGCTATTTAAAAATTGAACTTTATAAAAAAAAATACGACAGTGTTCAGGAACTCAAAGATTTACTTACCACGATTCTCTACGGAATTAATCCTTGCACATTATCAGCTGCTCTGTAGTAATGACAATATGCCTTTATATAATATAATATACCTTTATGGCACGTCAAAACGGCTACCATTTTGAACACCTCATAACTTAGAGCACTATAGTAAAATTTCTAGGTGAGTCCAAATGTAGTTTCAAATTTTTAATTTTCAGGTGAAATAATACCCAATGTAGAAGTTATTGTTTTATATTTGTTCTTCGGTCAGTCATTTCTGCGGTGACAGCGGTTTACCTGTTGTCAGCCTCTTAAATAAAATAAATGGCTTTCTCGATATGATTAGAAACTGATTTATGTGGCCTATTTAATAGTGTAGTATGGTCGTGACATACATAAAGGGCTTTATGTATCGCTCACCAGCGGAGCCGCCTGCCAGTGACTACGCACGTAAAATAAATACTACAAGCATATAGCAGCGTGAAAAACGACGGAATGAATTGAGATCTTAGATTTTTTTTTGTTTTTATATTATTTGATTACTAGTTTATTTATTTATTTATAAGTATAAAAATTATGTATTAGGTATGTTGAAACTGTTTACAGTACTTCCCATCACTTGGCCCTATAGGTTCATTAGAAAACCAGCGTCAGACAGCATCTGTCTGGTATTAATGCTGAAATTACCCTTTTTGGCGCAGCCGTGACGTACACACTATTGTAGGTTAAAACATTTTTAATTTTTTTTTATTTAGTCTTTATATTTTGTGTTTTACGAACTGTGTCCAAATAAATGTTATTCTTTCTTTCTTTCTTTAGAATAATGATTCAATAGAAAGATAGAACATATCCGAATATTCTTTTACGATGTCCGAAAAAACGAATTTCGTTAACTCATAAGTTTTTGCATTATGGTGAGCGATGGCTGTTTTTCGTGGATGTGACGCATATTTTCCCCCAACTGGTTCTTTCGTATTTGTGTTTTCTTTTCCTTTGCGTTATTTTTACCGCAAACGGATTTTCTTTATTTTTTCTTCTTTCTTTGTACTTTCATAAAATTGGTGACATCAGCAGTCAAATTAACTTTATGCCAAAATGGGGCAATAAAATTTAAATAAAAGTGCCATTTAATCATACAACGCGATATTTAATTAAAAAAACAGGTCAGGTACTAACAACTCTTTTACATATTATAATGATTTCAGCCTTAAATGTGAATGGCCTATCAACCTCAGAGATCTTTTCAACCCACTGAAGCGAGTAAAAAATCGGGTAGAAAATGTTTTTCCGATACAAAAAATCGCTTACATTTTTTTCGAAGCCTTTTTAACAAATGTGTCAACCACAACACAGCTTTTTTTCATGTAAAAAATCAAATCAGTGGCGTGTGACCCATGTTCAGGAAACGTGAATGGAAGAATAATAGGTTTCTTTTTGAAAGGATTCAGAACAATGATCAGATTTAAACCTGTCTTTACGAATCCAATTTATTGTATTACTTATTCTGTCTTTTAATTAAACTGGGTATTAACAAAATAGATTCGGTTCGAATTTCTAATGCTTCGGCAATGTAAGTATTGTACTATTAGTACTTAGACCATTACACACTCTTTCTAGGGTTAATGTAGAAACTGCCGTTTCAAGAAAAGTCAATCTCACTTTCGTTTGATCTCATTCAAAATCCATTTTCACCTCAGCAACTCAAACAAGCAGGTTTTGCTGTTTAAAGACAGTGAGCAAAATTCGATTTGCGATCTGCGAGCGAGCGTGAGACAAAGTAACTAAAAAAAACTAGTTCGTAATAATGTATAATCTAACTAAACTAAGTATCGATAAAGAAAACGGTATTTCATCATTTTCTTGAAAAGCGATTAGACTTCCACAAAACTACACTGAACAATGAAAAACTGTCTGTCAGTAGGTACCTATTCACAATTTGATTGAGGTCTACTTTATTACTTTATCCAAAGTAGAGTTGTATTATTTCAAGAATTCCACTGGAAAATCGTGGAAATATGTCCGAAATTGGTTTTGACAGATCCGAAATCACAGATCATAAATATTCATTTTAAAAGCCGGTGTTCTGAAAGACCCAAAGTAATGAACGCAATAAAAACCAGAACGGATATTTTTTTTAACGCAAACGTTTCATTTCATGATGCCAAAATATTTTTAATTTTAATGCGCTGCTAAATGATTAATCGTCTTATTACAATAATATCGTATAACGTTAATATTATTATAACAAGATAGATCATTTAAAGGGAATGCCAGCTGGCTGGAAATGGAACACGATGAGAGTCGCTGTAACTACAAAGATACGCAATTTTCCGCACTACAATGGAAACTGTCTGGCGGACGTTAGAAGACGTTCTAATAAGAGTCTGCACGAATCCAACACTATTAAAGTTTAAAATGGAGACTCTTCAGTATTTAACGTTTGTTGTTCCTTGTGTCTGATTGTTATTGACAAAAGGAACACAGGAAGAGGAAGTATTATAACATTATCAAGATACACAAAGTGGATTAAATACGTATTATCGAAGCTAACTGAAAAACTACCCAAGCAAAGTTAATACAATTTATATGGGACCACCGCGCAAGGTTCCTCTAACATATTATGAAAAAATATTTTTTCAAAAACGGTCCACAATTGACGAAGATATCGATATACATAATATATATATTCTGTTATACATAATACATGCAGACGAACATATTATAACCTCCTCCTTTTTTGTAGTTGGTTAAAAGTTTGATTTTGATTCTTTAATATAATTAGGTATAATGCGAGTACCTAGTGCTATTTGAATCTTTCTCCTAATATACTATGTATTTGTTTGTCATCAATTAACAACAACAAAGATTTTTTTGAAACCGTGTAGTTTTTAAATCGATAGCAATCTATTTGGTACTGGTGCCGGGTGCGGCGAACCGCTTCAAGTGTGCTTTTTTATTTCAGCAGCTGACATTAAAACGAAGCTCGTATTTTTACATCTTTTTAAATAAAACACACGTGTAAACTAAAACCGAGCTAGCCTTACAGTAGTCGCATATGATGTGTAACATCTGACATCTCACCTTGGTTATTTAAGCAACTGAGCAGCCTCAACATTTGACTTCACTGAAATATTTATTAGAATAATTTTATTCATTTCTAGTGGTCGGTGGTCGCCCACTGGTCGAAATTCGACCCCCTCAACTTACAATCTATAATATAGTACTTACTAATTTCATGAGTACCTACACAAATTCCATGCTATTAAAAAGTAGTTACTAATTCCATGCTGTTAAAAAGGACTTACTTATTCCATACTCGAGCTGTCACATCCTGTTATTCACTTTCGTCCCTTTTCATGAAATCACTCCCACAGAAAGACAGAGACAAAGACACAGAGTAAAGATGTTACATATCCAAAATGATAACGTGTACAAACAAAGGGAGAATGGTCGCTATTCTGTAAGCACTTGGTTTTAAATTCATTCTACTTCACAAGGTATAATTAATTGAGTCTCCAGTCCCAGTAGTCTTAATTATGTAATAATAGTAAAATAGGCTCTATTGTGACCCAGAATATCTAGATTCTAGATTATATTAATAGTCCCCTAGGAACCCGGGGCACAGAGATTGCGGCAAAATTGATTTTAATTAGTTCCCTGAAAGCGGGCCATTATTCAAGATTATTCAGCCGGCTATCAACAGCTTGTCTATGGAAACTCTTGTAATATTCATTAAGGATTTTTC
This sequence comes from Tiliacea citrago, assembly GCA_963921375.1. Classification (NCBI taxonomy): domain Eukaryota; kingdom Metazoa; phylum Arthropoda; class Insecta; order Lepidoptera; family Noctuidae; genus Tiliacea; species Tiliacea citrago. The sequence continues at coordinate 16,329,329 of OY992800.1, read as the reverse complement.
AAAATAAAGGCTTCAATAGTATTTGCCACTAGTAAATAAATGCTTGCAAATATTTCCAACAACTTTAATTTGGTAGATACCTACTAAAGGCTCCTGCAGACAGACGCGATGCGACGATACGACGTGATTCTGGTAGATCGATGAGATTTTGATTGAGATTGAGATGACATGAGATTTTCATAGAAATTCTTCTTCTAGAGTCGTGTCGCGTCTGTCTGCTGGCTCCCGCAGACAGGGTAGAACGATAAATGAATGATGAAACTGTCAGTTCATGAACGCAATCAGCACATCTAAATCGCGTTCATGAACTGTCAGTTTCATCATTCATTCATTCATCGTTCATTCGTTTCATTTTCCTTTCTTTCTTTCATTGTTACGGAATATTGACAATGACAGCTCTCAAACTCGATTCAGATGATCGCGTTCAGTTTCATTGGTGAAATTCGCCCTCAAGGCTCCTGCAGAGAGGCGCGGCGTGACTCCAGAAAAACCATATCTAAAAAAATGATCGAAAATCTTCTACCAGTCTAGTTCTATCTGTCGCCCCAAGTCAAATAAATTATGAAAATCCGTCTCGTAATTTACATAAACTCATACATTGTCATACTAAACCTACGCCAGTTAGCTGAAAGTCCAGGCTGAAACACATTGTTCCCATTGTTTCAGAATAAAAGCTAGATTAGTCTCTATGTGGGGTAACTGTACTTCTAAGCTGAAAGACTCTTTTGTTATCACGTATTTTTTTTATTAATCAATATTTTTTTGCATAAATAACTAACAGTATTTTCTCAAGCCCCAGCAGCAGATAATCCCATAAAGTGCAAACTTAGGCGGAGATTTCTTGAAAATGGTCATAAAGGTGGTTTTTTTAAAGCAGTGTATCTCTTAAACCGTAAATATTTTTTCCAAAACAAAAACAGTGTGATATTTTCAAGTCTTTTGTGACACTTTTGTGACCAGTGATGTACCTCAAAAAATAATTTAATACATCAAAAAAATCTTCAAAGACAACTCTTAATTATTTTTAAAAGCAGTTTATCGCTTCGTTAACAGTTATAATTATAAAAAAGCCATAAAATTCAAATGCCAAACTGCATCCGGTGATGGATTAATTTTTATTAATTAGATACTATCTAATTTTATACGATTTTATTTGCATTTGTACGCCATACGTTGAGTCATTGCGCATCAGTCTCTTTCTTTTGGATGCAATCTGACAGTGACAGCGGTTTACCTGTTGTCAGCCTCTTAATCCATGATATTTCATAACTTATAAGGATCCCTAATCCCGGTAGGTACGTGGAAATGGAATAGTTATAATACCCTCTGAATATTTCAGTCACACTGTATTCAGTCCATCGAACTACGTATTTGGTATTAATGTAATTCGCGCCTCCGTGTACGAAGTGGGCCACCGTGCACCGTATGATTATCCGATAGAATCCAATATTGGTTTGTGGTATCGTCCATCAATATTAATATCCGACGGCCAAAAATCAATTAAATCATATTCTCCCAACGGTTTTATTGCCAAAATAATAATTATAGCGCGTACCTTTTGCCTTTGACGTCAGGAAAATGCTGATTCTCAGCCTAACTTTAATAAATGACATTGCTTTTATTTTGGCTGTTTTTCAAGTTTTCCGTATACTTACTTGAAAACCGAAATTTAACCGCCTGCACTTCGAAATAACGCTGCTGAAACTTTAAATTAATTTGCCAAGATGTTGAGCCGATAGTTAGGTATGTACTTCGGAACCTTTACATATTATAAAACATAATACCCCGCCGCGTCTGTCTGCCTGTCTGAACGCTATAATCTCAAAAACTACCGGAACGGACTTTTATACGGGCTTCACCAATGGACGAAGTGATTCATGAGCAAGGTTTAGGTGTATAATTCATTAAGGTTTTGTGTAAATTGGCTGAAATATGACGATTATTGCTAAAGATGTCGGAAAAAATCATGCTGACTGGGAGCTTGGGCTGCGTAAACCGTAAGAGATACATACAATTTATGTTCTACTGGATGGTACATCATAAAAATTTCATATCAAATGTTGTGTCTATCTTCAAACGATGATCCACAGTAACCATTTTAATCTTTCAGAATTTAATAAAAACTTGGTTTTTATTTTCGAAGCTATTTTTAGCGGTATATGATTAATCCCTGTCCAATAAAATAAGTTATTTTAATTGAGCATTTAATTTAGCTATTACGTCATATCATTTAAATGATTACTGTAAAAGATATCACAGTAATTATGGTTGACAGCGGCAGCGGCGGCGCGCGGCGGGCGCAATGCGTTATGCGCTCGCTTCGTTTACTTTTAATCCCGGTAGTACGTTCCCATGGGAACAAAAAAACCTAGTATTAAAATAACAAAACAATAACAAAACCTAGTATTAAAATATATAAACTTCATGTACAGTCAGTGCTCTGCATTTACCTGACCCCTCTTGCAAAGAAGAAGTTTGAAAAAGGGGTCGGGTTATGCAGAACACTGACTGTACCCAAATTAGTATGAAGAATTTCAACTGTAGTTTATAATCTTTGTATTAATAATACGAGTATGCTTGACGTGAACGTGAAATAATGATTAATGTTTTGTTTATTTGATTAAATTGCAATAATTAGAATCAATATTATGTAATTTAATAACTTAATTTGATATCATATTATGTATAAAATTGTCTCATTCAATTTTTATGTCTACTAACCACTGTTTTACATGTTAGCAAATAAATAAATAATACCTCAAACATTTTTCCAAATTTACCTAAGGTACTTTATTTAGTTTTGCTCAATATTGTTGAAAGGTAAATTAATATTGTATAGTGTGATTGAAAACCAACTTGGCAACTTTAAAAATCCTACTGTTGCCGACCGAAACGCCGCCATCGCCATCGTCAACAAGAAAATCTTTGACACATCCTGTCTATAGATCATTATTTTCTTCTATTCGCTCAATAAGAAACTATTACACTACCTTATCAATATGAAAATGCAATACATTTTCCACCAATAAATTACAGGAAAATAAAGAATTGTAAATTCGTTGCCAGCGTTATGTTGTTAGTTCGGAAGGAAGGATGCCTACTTCTAATATCAACGATAGGTTTGTATACAACAAGTCTCTGGAGGATCGGAGGTTCGAAATCTCCGAGAGTCAGTCCCGCCGCGGCCGTCGCGAGCGGCGGGTCACTCTGCCCTTGCAATTCTCCGCCTTCGGAAAACGCGAAGGCGTTCGTGTATTGAACCCTTAAACCAAACATATTACGCTAATTGGGACCGTTATTAGATTAGTGCGGAATAATCGTTTCGCGCGTTTTTCAATTATAAGTGATGTAAAGAAATTAGGTTAAGGAGGTAAACGGGAACACAATGCGTAGAGTTTTGCTGAAGTCGATACTATGTATACAAGATGTCCCAGAATTAACGCACAACCTCTGGGGTCATTGTACTCATCATTATGAACAAATTTTACTATGGGACCAAACCTGAAATCGCGAAAAAAAATTTGCAAAGCAAAACTTGTTCATAATGATGAGTAAAATGACCCCTTAAGAGGTTGTGCGCTAATTCTCGGACATGTTGTATAGCTGTTTTCAAAGCTTTGTATACATATATCCCTTTACAACCCCGCTTGTGAAGGTAGACCATTTAAAATTGTTTATTTTTTAATAAGCATTTTTGCTAAGCACTGTAAAGGTATTCTGCAAAAGTGGAACCTTAGGTCGTTCAGGCGGGTAGAAAAATAACTCTGGTTGCATTCGATCGCTCAAGCGAATTTAGAATTACTTTTCAAAATTGGAATAGGCGGCAATTGTTTTCAAGAAACAACAGTTATGTGATAGACGCGTAAAAGTGAGCACGTCTTCTTGAAATAAATAGAGAAACTGTAATACATAATGCTTCTTATTTTCGTATGTCTGCCACGTTGGTCTAGTGGTCGCAAGCGCTACTGCTGAGCACGAGGTCCGGGGTTCGATTCCCGGGTCGGGCAGTGTTATTGGATTTTTCCACCAGGAATTTCACAGTAGCAGCCCGGAGTCTGGGTTTGCGGCCGGTTGATGGAAATAGGCTCGTCCCCTATTACATGGGACTTAAACATAACTGGCGAAACGTGGGTGTACTATAGGTGCACCTCTGCCTAACCCTTCGGGGATTACAGGCATAATGTTATGTTTATTTTCGTAAGTAGCGCCCGATTACAGAAGATGGAGAGATCAAACGCTACTTTTGACCAATTACTCCACTGTCAAAGCACCTATATAGGTACAAAGTAGATTTTTGTAATTAAACATTAAATTATAAGTAGGTATTATAAACCCAAGAGTAGTGGTAGCCCAGTGATAACGGCCCCGACATACGAGTTGTAGGTCGTGGGTTCGAACCCAGGCATGCGTTTTGCTTGTGTAAATAAGTTCATGACCACTGCTTTCAAAACGGTGAAGGAAAACATCATGAGGAAACCGGCATGACCTAGAACTAAAACTTCGAAGACATGTGACATCTACCAACCCGCACTGGGCCCGCGTGGTATATTACGGCCCACACCCTCTCACCGAGAGGAGCTAGGAGGCCTGTGTCCCAGCAGTGGGAACATAATAGGCTGATTATGCCTATAAATCTAGATTTAAGCCCAGATTTCCTTTTCTAGTACTCAAAGCTCAGTTGGTCCATTAGAAGTTTTTGATCCTTATAAGAAACAGGATCGTTTGCCATAAAAAAAAGTTTTTGTGCAAATTGCCAATTTTCCCCCTTTTTTTTTTCTTTGTTTTCAAAATCTGTAAATACAGCTCAAAATTTCTCAAAAAGTTACCTGTATATAGTTACAGTTACAACGATAACAGTAGCTGCCCTTCCTTCCCCATCTCAAAAATCCACCCTAAGCTGAGCTCCCAGAGCGGGAGAAGTTATTTGACAATATCCCACCCAAAAAAAAAAGCTGTATATAACCTCTATAGCTATAGCTCATCATATCAAGCTTAATATATCATGACATCATGTTTTACCATAATTAGGGTAAAATCCAGTCAATGAACAGTGTCGGCAATGTTAGAGGTAGTATATTTAATTTCCCTAGAAACGTCACCAGATGTGCGAACTGCCATGTCATTTACTCACTTACTGTAATTAAATATATTATTGTGTGCCGGCAAAGAGTACCTTTATGTACATACTTTGTATTATGTGCGTATGAAAGTGAGAGCATTTTGTTTGGGAGTGTTTCATATACTTTTGTTTTTGTATGCTCGTTGCTGAAAATATGCGCTAATTTTAAATTTAATTGTAAAATAATTACGTAAAGCGTTTATTTTTAGAGCAAAGTTCCAGTAATTGATCAAGCTTCATTTTATGTTTCAGACAAATTAGAACTCGATCATTCTTTTTCTGCCAGTTGTTTGAAGTTCACCGAGACAGAAAGATATTTTAGGCCCTAATAGTAATTATTAGACCATAGTTAGTTTGAAATTATTGAGGTTTTATTAACTAACCCTTATTCTAGAGCAGTCTTGACTCTTCCAGGTCGTTAAGGCTCATTCAGGCTGGTGCGATATCGTGGGCGCGACAGGCAGCGCGACCCTTGTCGCGCCCGTGATATCACCCCAGTCTGAACGAGCTTTAACGCTAAACTACAATAAACAAATTATACCCATGTTGCAATGATTAAATAAATATCTATATAAAGGATTCCTAGAATTCCCCATAAGGCTATCAGTGTGACTGTGAAGTGTCGAAGATATCGACATGGTTCTAATTAGGACATGTTGCCGAGTGGATGCAGTGTATGACAGTATGACTGTCATACTAGTTAGTTAAATAATACAATAATCGATGAAGATTTCAGGCAAGCCGTGATAGCTGTTGAATTGAAATGAAATTGATTGGAAGTTTGATTCACACATCATAACTTTGTAATTTTTAGGGTTCCGTACCCAAAGGGTAAAACGGGAACCCTATTACTAAGGCTCTGCCGTCTGTCTTCCTGTCTGTACGTCTGTCACCAGGCTGTATCTCATTAACCGTGATAGTTAGACAGTTGACATTTTCACAGATGATGTATTTCTGTTGCCGCTATAACAAAAAATACTAAGAAACAAAATAAAATAAATATTTAAAGCTCCCATACAACAAACGTGATTTTTTTGCTCGGTTTTGCTCGATATTGATAACGGCAACAGGTAGACGCTTGAAATATTCACAGAATATTTAGTTATATCAATCAATCAATCAACTCAGCCTATCGCAGTCCACTGCTGGACATAGGCCTCTCCCAGGCTGCGCCACAATACCCTGTCCTCCGCCTTCCGCATCCAGTCTGACCCAGCCACCTTCTTAAGATCGTCGGTCCATCTAGCTGGGGGGCGTCCCACATTACGCTTGCCGATACGCGGTCTCCACTCCAGGACTCGGCTCTGGTCTGCTCCATCGGCCATAGGTCCTTCGACAAACATGGCCAGCCCACTGCCACTTCAGTTTGCTTACTCTGCAAGCTATGTCGGTAACTCCGGTTCTTTTCCGGATAATTTCATTCCTGATCTTATCCTTCAAAGAGACTCCAAGCATAGCCCGCTCCATAGCACGCTGCGCAACCTTGAATTTGTGGACTAGCCCGACTGTCAGTGTCCACGTTTCGGCACCGTATGTCATGACGGGCAGGACGCACTGGTTAAAGACTTTAGTCTTCAGACATTGCGGGATAGGCGACGAGAAGACTTGACGCAGTTTTCCAAATGCCGCCCAACCCAACTGGATCCTTCTGTCGGCTTCTTTGTCAAAGTTGTGTCTACCGACCTTGATGACTTGTCCTAGGTAGATATACTCCTTCACAACTTCGAGTAGCGACCCTTCGATGTGGATTGGACTTGGCAAGACGTGCGAATTGTGCATGACTTTTGTCTTGTCCAAATTCATGCCGAGGCCAACCTGCCGAGAGGCTCCGTTTAGGCTATGCAGCATCTGGTCTTACTGTTCCAGCGTCTCTGCCATTATGACGATGTCATCAGCAAAGCGAAGGTGTGAGATGTACTCGCCGTTCACGTTGATACCCTGTCCTCCAACGCATTGGTGAACAGTGTTGGGGATATCAAATCCCCCTGTCTCACCCCTCTGAGCAGTTGGATGGGACTGGTTTTCTGATCTTGGATCTGGACAGTCATGGCAGCGTCATACAAACATCTCAACACTTCTATGTAGCGCCAGTCAATTCGACATCGTTGTAGAGAGGCCAGAACTGCCCATATTTCGATGGAGTCGAAGGCTTTCTCGTAGTCCACAAATGCCATACACAGCGGCTGGTTGTACTCCTCGGTCTTCTGTACAATTTGCCGAACAGTATGGATGTGGTCTACGGTACTGAAGCCTTTTCGAAAACCAGCTTGTTCTGGCGGCTGGAACTCGTCAAGTCTCCTGGCGAGACGGTTCGTGACGACCCTCGAGAACAGCTTGTATACGTGGCTCAGAAGTGAGATGGGTCTATAGTTCTTCAGCAAGGTTTTGTCGCCTTTTTTGATGAACAGAACCACCGCACCTCTGCTCCACGCTTCGGGCGTTATACCCTCTTGGATGACGGAGTTAAAGAGACTCGCTAGCTCCTTCAGGACTAGAGCCCCGCCCGCTTTAAGGAGCTCTGTCATTATTCCGTCATCACCAGGTGCCTTGTTGTTCTTAAGCTGCTCGAGAGCCGCCCTAATCTCGCTCTGGTCGACATCCGGGATGTCCTGCGTGTAGTGGCGCGTTAATTCGGCTCGATGGTCACCCGCACTATGCCCCGCTGGTTTTGGCGTTCGCGTTGAGTATAGGTGCCCATAGAAATCCTCGACTTCCTCGAATATCTCGGGCTTCGAAGTCACGATTCTGCCATCCGCAGTTCTTAGTTTCGTCAGATGAGACCTCCCTAGTTGCTGAGCGAACACTTTCGACCCTCGGTTCTGCTCAATCGCGACCATGATGTCGCGCGTGTTGGAGCACCGAAGATCGCGTCGCGTCAGTTTCCTAATTTTTAGGTTTAGGGTTCTCCTAACTGATGAAGACGGCTGCGTGGATGGCAGCTCTCGTCTTTCCCTCATAAGCCCAAGAGTCTCCGAGGAAAGTATGGACACCTTACTTTTTCGCTGCGACGGGAAATGTCTGCGGGACACGTCGCGTGATGCTTTGACCACCTCGTCAGCTTTCTCTTCAACAATATCTATGGTTTCCAATTAGGCGAATCGATTTTGAAGTTCCAGTTGGAACTTTTCGGATCCTAGAGCGGCTTGAAGCTGCGTAGGTCGGAGGGTAGGCCTCATCATACGGATCCTTTCAGCTTGAAAATTGATATTTAGAGTGCCTCGGACAAGCCTGTGATCGCTTCCGATATTGAACCTACTAATCACGGAGACATCTCTAAATATATGCTTCTTATCCGTCATGATGAAGTCTATCTCGTTCCTTGTCACGTTATCGGGGCTTGGCCAGGTCCACTTCCTTTGGGGTTTCTTTTCGAAGAGTGAATTGATCAAAAATAGCCCCTGCGACTCTAAAAAGTTGACCAGCATTTGCCCCCTGTGATTCCTGCGCCCCAAACCGAACGACCCGACTTTCGATTCACCGCGTTCTTGTACTCCCACTTTGGCATTGAAGTCCCCCATAACAACGTTGTAGTGGGACATTGTTGTACTGTGCATTGCCTTGGCAATATCCTCGTACATGGCCTCTGCTGTCTCGTCAGAGCATGTCGAAGTCGGCGCATATACCTGTACCACTTTCAAGTAGTACCTGTCAGTGAGTTTCAGTACAAGGTACGCTACCCGTGTCGACACACTACTGATTTCCACAACGCTCCTAGTGAGTTCCTTGTTGACTAGAAAGCCGATCCCACCTTGGGAGAGCTGATCACCTTCGCGGAAGTAGAATAGGTGGCCTGACTCCAGGGTTATCGTGTCCTCCCCCTGTCTCCGGACTTCAGATAACCCCAGTATATGCCAGTTAATCGACCTAACTCTACCTCAAGTTCGGCAAGGTGATGGTCCAGCCTCATCGAACGTCCATTATACGTAGCCAGATGTAGTCGTCGTTGGTAACGTGCCGTAACCCGGTGATTCTTCGCACCCCCATCCCGCCGTTACCGTGACCGCTACCTTGACCAGGAATAGCGGGACCACCGAGAACTGGGGGCCGTTGTTTTAGCACTTTCATTTAGTTATATATTCACTTTCAAAATAAATAATTAAATTAAAATAAAACAAATATTTAAGGGATAACTGACGGAGATAATGGTGCGGAACCCTTCGTACGCGAGTCCGACTCGCACTTGCCCGGTTTTTTTTTAAATCGCTTGTTTGATTTTTAACGCATCGCAAAGGAAAGAAAAACCAACAGTGAATGCAATAATATTTAGGCGTTCATTTAGGTGTTTCTTAGTGTTAATAAAAACGGGCATTACATACCCACCTACTTGCTTAACTTCTTGGTATGGTTCGAGTCACCAGACAGATACGTAGTTGTTTTACTTCGTCGTATTATATGTAAATTAACTGATTCATGCCATTTGAAGCGATCGTAGGCGGCTAATTTTTCGCTTCATCAGAAACGACACATTTAGCTTACGTTATGCCATTGACGTCATGTCTGGAATTATACTTACCATAGTTAGTTTTTTTTTCGTATTTACTTCATATGCTTGCGTTTGACCTATATCTCACCTGATGGTAAGCGATGAAGATAGTGCACGCTTACCTAGACGTTACTATGGATTATAATAAATGTATTTAAATGAATATTAATTTGTAATAATTAATTGAAAGTGGATTTAAATGTAATTTAATTTAATTTAATAAAATGATTAAGAGTTAAAATATTAATAGTCGAGACTGGAAATATCCTGGAAAATAGAATAATATGGCCAGATAGGAGATTGTAATATAGGTCAATCAATTATGTCGGGGAACCGCAGTCTTCTGAATATTCATATAGGTTTATACATTGCTTTAATAACGCAATCCCAACATCCGTCTGTCGGTTCATATGGGCACTATTCTCTCCAATAATGATTACGTCGAACGACGACCTAATACTCAAGAGAGCCTTGATAAACACCTTAAGAGGCTTTCGCCAGGCGGCTGGGTCAAGGGTCTAATTAAGAGGGCTTTATTTTTGGGCCCTTCAGCACTATAGTGAGAAAGTATACCTAATGGACTCTCTGTCCAACAAACATAAGCTAAGGGCTCTTGTCTTTATCCCTGCGTCCTTGATTGTCTCCATCTTTGTGATATAATAAATAAAATGAAGCCACAAAAATTCAGGCTTCGCTTTGTTCCCTAACAAAACTTATTATTATTTTAAAATTCGCCTGAAAAAACCCTGTTGTAAAATTAAATCACTAGATATGATTTTTTTTGGCATGTATTTAACATGGCGACAAATTAATCTGAATTTGGGATTAAAAAATGATTAAAGCCGGTAGCAAAAATAATAGGTTGGCAGCAAAAATAATAGCTTGGCAGCTACAGCGAAGTATTATTTTAAGTAGAAAGTAGCAGCTCAATAATCGGTTTTTAGCTTTATTTTAATTTAAACTGGCATCTAATTTTTGTTTTGGTAACTGAATTTACCAACAATAGAGGGGATCTGGCGCTCGGCGGCCGCTGCCGCGGCATGCTCGCTTCGCTCGCTCGCCTTCGCTTGTTAATGGTTACTGTTCTAACCTAACCTAACCCAAATGATTCAATAACAGTAGATGACTTTGCAGCGATTAAGAAATAATATTTAATCGCTGCCAAGTTATTATTTTAGTAGCAAATAGTTAGTCGCCCATTCAGTTATTAGTCGCCAAGTTATTATTTTAGTAGCAAATAGTTAGTCGCCCTTTAAGTTATTAGTCGCCTGGAAAATTATTATCCATTTTTTTTAAGTAATCTAGAAATATTAAGAAACATTATAATTGTAATGTTTCTTAATATAATTATTTAAACTACTTTGTATTTAACGATCATTCAATCTTGGCCCTATTTAGCTTAACTGACAATGCGACATATTTGTCAAAAAATTACAAAATTGTCACATTTTCACGACAAGTGCTATTTAATAAAGCAGAAAATGTATGAAAGAAACTTGTAAAATTGTCGTATTGTCGCCACACTGCACTATGGATGGATCACAGTTCGTATGTTTTGGCGCGGCGTAAGTCCAGTGTGTGGGTGGTGCTGGTAGACACGCATACATTACGGTACATTACGCATGATAGGCACGTGTCAAGGCCGTTACAAGTACACCTAATACTACTTAATAGTATTTCCGCATTTAACGGTACATTTGAAAAAATATTGGTGCAATTTCTGAAAATAATAAAATTAGAAAATATTCCCCGAGATTTCTTTGTTTGATAAAATATGCCTGAGAAGATATACAGATGATAAGATGACGAGGATTGGGTACACTATAATTAATTAATGTAAGTAATTTAGCAAGCAAATGCAAACCACGTTTAATTCGCAAATCTATTCAGGGTTCCATTTTCAGACTGTATGAAAATGTAAGGGCAATTCCCTCGCTTTCCCATCCACAGCTTAGCATCCGCTTAGGTACCTAGGTATACTTCATTCACTTATCGTTAATTCTTCGGTCAATATATTATTTCCTCATTTATTTTCTTACGGCCGAACCCAATAATCTATTTTCAGTGAAAGATAGATCGCTATTGATGATAGACGGTATATTCTATCTATCTAACTTAAACAATAAGTAGGGTTTTTTACTTGGCCAGCTCCCGTGCGTTCTGTTGCGTTCTTATAAAACTTCTTTGTTTCTTGATACTAAATTAATTACTGGATTAAAATATAATTTATTTTAAATATGATACAAGATTTTATTGCATTTTGCTGAACAAATAGTTAACGCTGGAGAGGAGTAATGAAACGTAATTGACAGTTTGTCATAAGAAACACCACACGTTGCTAAGGTTACTAGACGATATATTTCGGTGCTTATTACTCACTGCCGTTTTTATTTAAATTAATAACAACTTTATTCGCTCATATGGTCGATGCGGCATTTATAGGTAAGTTATCTGTGAACTAAGTGATTGGACCCCAAAATCACTTTCCGAGTCGATAACTTCTGCTACCATTTCAAAATCACCACCAGATAACGTACTTTTAGTGGAATCGGACATGTTGTCTATGATTATTTTTAAAGTGTTTATTTTTTAAGTGAACATAGCTTAGTTAAATACGTGTATCTCTGCAATTGTGGCCCAATGGTTAACGGCCTAACTCGACTTACGAGTAGTAGGTAACCCCCCCCCCCCCCCCCCCCGCCGGCGCCTGTCTGGGCTTCGAACCCAGACAGGCGCTTTACTTTGTGTAAATTATTTCATCACCACTGCTCTCAAAAACGGTGAAGGAAAACATCGTGAGGAAACCGGCATGTCCTAGAACTAAAAAAATCGAAGACATGTGACATCCACCAACCCGCGCTGGGCCCGCGTGGTGGATTACGGCCCACTCCTTCTCACAGAAAGGGGAGGCAATTCGGGGAATAGACCAATCTGTCATCTTTAGTAACTGTCTTGTTAAACAAATAGCTATCAACAGGTTATTAGGACGCATTCTTTGGCATTTTCATACAAATAGCTATCCGTAGTAAGCGATACACCCTCCCATCAATCGATAGCGTGGGCCGGTAAGATTCCATAATGTCTGATAGATTATTGGGACGTTAAAACCATCGATAGATAGATTGTTCTACCACCAGTATGCCAAAACTGGCAGAAGAATTTTTGCAACAACATGAAACTTGAATTAAAAACTGATTTGTATGCAATTATGGTCCGTTACCGTTCAGAAGTATGCTCCACTTTGCTATTGTATAGATAACATTTGCGAACTAACCTCTAAACATAACGGCAATGGCATTGACTCGAATTAAAAGTCTGAGGCGACATATAAAGTCTGCATAAATCAGTTTCTTCGTCTGTGCATTTGATTGATGTCCTTATTAGGGTAGAGACCTTAAAAGAAAAAAACTGTCCATGTGCGTGTCGGACCACGCACGATGAAGAGTGTCGTAGTTGGGATGGATCTATCGCCAAAACAAACTTAGCATTTTAGTTTCATCATAAATCGATATACGTCACGGTCACGGTCCATTATCCAACTGCAAATGTAAGTTGGTCAACTATTACTCGTTTACTTCTACTGCCTACTTAGCTGTGATAGTTTTCCTTTTAATTTCCTTATTCATTTTTTCACATTACATTTTTGAATATAACAAAAATTTGCACTTTAAAGCTTAATACGAGTATTACGCAAACGGATCCCTGAATCGAAAAATGGTCTACACAAACCCACATTATTTTGAAAGGCCTATCCAAAGATATCCCACATCATCCCCACTCTACGTACATATTTAAAAAACACATTTTCTTTTTATATGTATTGTTATGCCAAATTACAGCTTTCTAGTACTAAGAATCCCTGAGCGAAGCCGGGGACAGACAAACAGACAGACAGACCGAAGACGGACATGGCGAAACTATTAGGGTTCCTTGTTGACTACGGAACCCTAAAAAGTGAACCATTAGGTATAAGATCACGTTCTTGTCCGTCTGTCACCGAGGTTCTTGATTCGATTGACTACTTATTATAAAAAGCGAATTACCGGAAGTATATGACGACTCACAAAATCCCATAAATTATCCTATGATCTACTGTGATCATAGGATAATTTATGGGATTTTTTTCGAAGGGAACAAAATTGAAGTCATGAAATATAGAAGAAAGAAATGTTACGTCCGCCGTGCTCTCAGAAAATTTATTACTAAAAAATCTTCTTACATAAATCTACGCGAATATTGCGTAAATTTCTTGAGAATTGGACGAACACATTCGCACCTGTGCCCTATTTTCAGAACGCTATTTAGATACTGATCGATATTTCAATTGAAAAAGTTTCTATCGGAAACTAAATATTATTTCTGTTTCTTTGATTATTTCTGTCTAGATAGAGTGTCGCGCTGCAAAAGAACTAAAACAAACAGGCCAACTTTGATAGGCTGGTGTGCGTGCCAGCTACGTCTTACACTCACGACACGTCATTGTGTTATTCTAGTGTGCGTGCATTTTGCGGCCAACTGTTGGACGCATTTTTTTAGACTAGCTCACAGCTTTGTCTGTCTATCTAGACATATTTATATCTTTGCGTAGATCTTCCTTTGTTTCTATAAATGGACGACAATAAATTCGGCAACCGGTTTTGGGGGTAATCAAACCTAATCCTAAAATAATTTTGCAAGTACTTAAACCTTGTGCTCACGGGCGGTTTTTGAACGCTGCGTCTTTTTATTGCGCATTTGATTTTAAACGCGCTGCTGAGAGCCGAGAGTTGAGAATCCAACAGTGTATTTTTTTGTCGCGCTGGGATGCACTCGGTTGGATTCACAATTCTCGGTTTAACACCGAGAATTGAAAATGCAGTGCAGCGTTAAAAAATCGTCGCAGTAGAAAATCGCCCGTGCAACCTAAATAAATAAACCAAAACCAAGAACTGAGGACTTCTTGGTGGGAAAGTGAAGCGTCATGTTTAACACATTTGTATTATTTTCTAAAATTTGTGTATTGCTGAATATTAATTTGTAATAATGGTGGATTATTAACCATTAAGTGTTCGTAAACGTGCATTAGTGTAGGCAAACGAAACAAAATAGTGCAACATCACTTCAAGTTCTCTCAAGAAGTCTGCGTGAGGTCTCAGTAAAATCTTCCACATCTTTACTGAAACTCAAGGGGAGCAGGCTGGCGGGGATATCATCTATCATGCATTGTATATAATTAATTTCTAAATAAAGACTTGGCTAAAAGGTCCCAGCAACTAGGCCATTAAAAAAAAGGCAAAGAACTAACAAAGCCAATTGCAAAACAAAGATTACATCATACCACGTGGGCGGAGACGTAATAAAAACTTATTGCGACTTAATTGTAGACGACTTCAATTGGGTTAAAAAAATCCTTCGAAGTGTATTAGTATAAAAATACAGACATGACATAACATACTAAAGCCCCATTTACACGGTGCAAGTTTTAGGAAAGTTCTAGAGCAATAATCGCATGCCATAAAGCTCGTTCATTTATGGCCATTCTCAAGTATTGCATGCAAGTGTATACACGCGTGCGATTTCCTTATACAATAACCATACAATAACTGAATTCAAGTTTTGCCATTTAATAATTGTATGCGACTTCTGTTTTCACCAAGGCAATTATTGCAAGGCTTTTATTGCATGCAAGTTTTGCCTCGTCTAAACACAGAGTTGCACGTTCTAGTACAGTTGATTCAAGTATTGCCCGCACTGGCGGATTAGGGGGAGCAGGCGCGGTCCGTCTTGGAGGCCCCCCAAATCTCGTGTAAGGCCCAAACAAGGCCAAAATTATGTTCAGTAAGTAAAAGGCAGTTTGTAGTTGGGGACGCTCCTACGTATGCTAAATATAAACTGCGGGTGCTAAAATTTTCAAGCTCGCTCTTGAAAGAAAGAAGAAAGTGATTTCTACTTCTGAACAAATGTTCAAAAGAAAATGTAACCTATCCGGAGTGCAAACATTTCCGGGCTCTCTTCGCTTGCTCTAGCATCATGAATTCGTTTCATGCTCTAACTTTTCAGTACCTACCTATGAGACGACAAAGTATTTCCTAGTTCTGTATGAATTCAAAAGAAAACCTAAACTTTTCGAGGCAGTGCGCTTAAAATACTACTACTCAAACTTTTCGGCATACCTTGGCGTTTAGTTTTGCCGCCCCGGGCACGCTTAGTCCGCCAATGATTGCCCGTATTTGCGCTGCCAAATATTTCATTCGATTTTATTGAGCGTCTTCTCATTTTTTTTTTAACTTGTTTCGTTCGTTTGTAGTATTCGTACTTGTAAAATTGAATGCGATTTTATTGTAGGTGCAATTTTCTTGTAAGTACGTACCATTTTAGTGTACGTGCTGTTTACACCTTTACCAGTTTTGAACGGCAAGTAACTTACCCGTGTCGTGCAACAATTGTACGTGTTATTTAGATGGTGCCAGTCAATTGTTGCTTTAATTTTATGGTGTACCACAGGCAGTAAACTTGCACCGTGTATATGGAGCTTAAGTGCCCAATGCTGTACAGTCAGCCTCACAAATATGTACCTATACCTACATCGACAATACCTCATTTGATTGTCTACATTTTTTGTTGCATAACACTGTATCAACACAATTGTAGACAATTCAATGTATTCTTGTAGATGTATACCTACATCTTTTTGAGACCGACTGTATCCATATTATGTGGTAAAAAATATTTAATCTTTGTCACACTAAATTAATAAAATAAAATTAAAACAAATAAATAATGTGTGATCGTAACATTCAACTGCTTACAGCAATCATGGCATTATAAAACAAATGTGTCAACCATCGATCACTAATAAAGTCTAAACTCTATGGCCATTTGTAGAAATTAACCTAATGTCAAGATCGCGTGCATTTGGAGCATGGAAGACTACGCTGCCCCATTTATTTACAAGACTAGCTGCGCCCCGCGGTTTCACCCGCGTAAGTCTCGATCCCGTGGGAATATCGGGATAAAAAGTAGCCTATTATGTTTATTCAGGGTGTTAGCTACCTCCATACAATAATTTTATCAAAATTGGTCCAGCCGTTTGAGCGTGAAAAAGTAACAAACACACACACTCACAAACTTTCTAGTTTTCTAAATATTTAGAAAACTAGAAAGTTTGTGAGTGTGTGTGTTTAAAAATATTAATTACATTAATCACACTAATATTAGTGGTATAGGTGTTTCTAAAAAAGATGATTTGTCAAAAAATAAATAAAATCGGTGGGAAAATGGAGAAGTTACACGCTTTTGAAATTATTCTACTTTCCTTGTCACGCAAATCGATCATTAAGTAGTGAATGGCGAGAAGTTACTATGGAGATGGCGTTCCTGTGTTGTGACGTCAGATCGCAGCAGTGCTGTCTCTGTCTACAATAGACTACTTTAAAACGCTTCTTCGCTTTTAAACTGCTACAACTTCGGCATTTTTTGAGATATTAAAACATTTTTTTTTACTGCGGCTTAATTTTGTTGTTGGTATCGAAAAATCTAAATAAAAAAAAACTGTTAAATACCCTATTGTTGGCACTAATCTAAACAACGCTTTACACAAGGAATGCAGATTCTGATTAGCCTTATAATGAAAACTAACTAGACTAGATAATAATAACAATAAAAAAAATTGCATGGGAGCGTCCACGGTATTACCTCCGCTGAAAACATGCTGATAGTTCTAAAGTACATATTGAAAATTACATTAATTTAATGCATCAGTCTATGAATTTAATATAAAGGATTATTACCTCCATGTTGAACGAAAATCCGCTTAAATCCGTTATAATTCTGCGAGTTTTAATGAAGGAAAAGTTAGTATCATGTGTGTGGAAATCAACACGTTAATGTTATGTATTGTCACGTTCTATGTAATTACAAGGATGAGTATTATATGCTAGTGCACACAGAGGGTTATAAGCTTCAGGAAGGTGTTAACAAGGGTCATTTTCGGACAGTGAATAGAATAAACATAGAACCTTTTTTAAATTAAACAATGAAATATATTTTTTTTTTATCGGTTTCACAGCCAACGCGGTGCTATATTATTGTAAGAATAAACAATTTTCCATTTCATTTACAAGTCAGAGCTATTAAAAATCGTCTAAGCCTACCTGCAACAGACCTAAGAGGAGCAGACAATCTAAACTTTTTTAATCTGGCCTATACTGACGGCACGATGTGTTCTCTTTCTAACGAGCAAGACGGAATGAAAAAGAAAACTGCGACTTTTAGCTTACAATGCTAACATTATCCAACTTGCCTCCCGAGGGTTAGTAGTAGTTAAAAGGTTTGCTAAAATGCATAATGTATGATATGACTCTCTACCCTTTGTGGGGGTGACAGCATTTTATATGCGACTCTTTTTAAATGTCATGTGTGAAGACTATTCATTTGGCTTAATGCTATTACACGTTCGTAAGCAATAGGGTTAATAAGGAGTAATTACATAAGACACTTACAATGCTACTGCCATTTTGACAGTTCAACGACATTCATTACGTTATTTGCGTTGTTGAACAGACAATTTTTTCGAACAAATGAAGCAATGGATTATGAATATACTTTTTAAATCAATCAGATTGTATTTGATTGTGTGTTACTCAATTGACTGCAGGGGCCTTACTCCCGAAAACGATTCGAGTTTGATTTTGTTTTCGATTCGAACTCGTTTCTGATCTGAACTCGATTTAAAACCTTACTCCCGAACCAAATCGAATCGTAAACCAAGATCGACATAGGTTCGAGTATTATCAGCGTCGTTATGCCTGTCATTGTCTATATCCTATCATTCATGGATTACGTCATTGTCAAGTGTCTTATGTCTGTGGTTAGAATCTTTTATGTGGTTGAATTTATTTACTTCTCTATCACTTTCTCACGTAAAAAACGATACCCTAGTGCTTTATTTTAACTTAACAAATAAAACCCTATGAAAAAACATCAACCAATCTGCCTATTCTTTTTCCAACTATGTTGTGCTCGGCTTCTAGTCTAACCGGATGCAGCTGAATACCAGTATTTTACAAGGAGCGACTGCCTACTTGAGAGCACTGGTGGCCCAGTGGTAACGACAGCGACTTACGAGTTGTAGATCGTAGGTTCGAACCCTGACAGGTGCTTTACTTTGTATAAATTATTTCATCACCACTGCTCTCAAAACGGCGAAGGAAAACATCGTGAGAACACCGCTGGCATGTCCTAGAACCAAAAATTCGAAGACATGTCAAAACTACCAACTCGCACTGGGCCCGCGTGGTGGATGACGTCCTACTCCTACTCACACAGAGGAGGCCTGTGCCCCAGCAGTGAGAACATTATAGGCTGATTATGTTGACTGCCTATCTGACCTCCTCAACCCAGTGACTGGGTAATACGATACCCCTTGGTAAGACTGGTTGTCAGACTTTCGGGCTTCTCGCCTTGAATTTAATGGAAATGTCACTTCGTCTGGTTAATTTCTTCATGTATGGTGTTAAATCTTCTACCAACACATTAAACAACTCCTTCGAGAAACTATAACTTCTTCGAAATTCTTCCGAATCCATTTCTATAGCCCCGGGTATTATATCGATTCATATTTCTTTTCGCACGAAGATCCATACGATGTTTTCTCAAGAACATTGAAAAACAAAGTAAGGCGAGCCATAATAATAAAGATTTTGAAGAAATAAAGCAGTAAAGAACACAAAAAAATCTCACTCGATCTTCATAAAGTAGCTTCTTTGCTATCGAGTTATTTGACGTTTAGTTTTGATTCAACTACTCGATACATAACTGTCAGATGGCGTGTGGAGTACGAACTTTTCGATTCTAACGAATCTTTCGATCGAAATTAGTGTCGTTTTGAACCACCGCATGATCGTGCGCTAGTGTCGGTTTCAAGAGTATGGATCGTCATTTATTTCGAATCTAATTCGATTGATTCAGTACTCGATGCTGTCGGGAGTAAGGCCCCAGGTCATACACGCACGCCGGTTGCGAGTACTACGCACCTGACCTTTTTGAAGAACATCGCCAATAAGGTCACTTATGGCGTCCCCTCCCGGCCTTTTAGTTTAATTATTACCTTTGTCCTATTATTCTTCTTAGTAGCTATAATTGCCTGTATTGCATTGGATATATTTGCATTATCTTTATCTCCCCATAATGATTCTCCTGCCCTCATCCCAATTCATTTGGGATCGGCGCAACATGTCCCTTTCTTCCATACTTCTGTATTAGTTGCATTATCTTTATCTATATGTGCTGCTTGTGAGTTTGTTGCGCCACTTCATCTACCCAGTTAGAGCACTACGAAGTGGTGAAAAGCGCCCGTTTTAGGGGGAGTGTCTCGTGTAATTTTTGACGTTCAAGAAACGAAAGACGTCAAGAAAGAAGATGTCAGTTTGAATAAATGACTTTTGATTTTGATTTTTATACATATAAGTAATAAATTAAAGTCGCTTTTCGTGTGACCGCGTTGTTCTTCTAAACTACACAACAGATTTGGCTGCGTTTTTCATCACCGTTTTATGTATCATCACCATCTTCCTGCCTTTGTCCCATGTTACTTGGGGTCGGCGCAACACGTTTCTTTTTCCATTCTCCCCTGTCAGCCGTCACGCTATCATTCACTCCCTTCGCTTTCAAATCATTCCTCACACAGTCCATCCATCTTTTCTTTGGTTTTCCTCTCCCCCTCCACCCATCAACATTTCTATTCATCACTATTTTAATCACATGCGTTTACTCCCTCCTCATCACATGCCTATACCAAGCCAAACGATTTCCTTTCAACTTTTCTGTCACTAGCGCCACTTTCAAACTTCCCCTTATGTACTCATTTCTTACGTTATCCATTTTCGTCACTCCACCATATTCATCTCAACATTCTCATCTCCGCTACATGCACCCTTTTTTCATCCGTCTTCTTCACGCCCAGCATTCCGAGCCATACAGTACAACAGGGCCTCAAGTCTGCTATTACAATAGTGTCAGAATGGTCGATCATTGATTTCATAATTGTTGATTTTGACAAGTTTGGTAATCTACTATTATAATGGCGTCATTATGACTTTCCAATGGTCGGCCACTACACTACATTGAAAGAAATTGCAAAGAAAATGATCGATCATTATGAATTTACCAGATTACGAACTTTTAGCAAAATGACAATGGGATCGTGTTGGAATGACTGAATTTATAAAAATAGCAGACTTGGGCCCCAGGCCTTATCTCGGACTTGTACGTTTTCCCCTTTAACTTGAGGGGCATCCGTGGGTTGCAAATTGTTCCTGTGACCTGTCGCTATTTCATCCATCCACCACCGTTTTGTGTATGACGGATGTTCGAGCGCGAGCGGGCCGTGACACCACGTGTCGCTGTTGAGTCGTCATCTGTTGATCCTCCATCATAGGCGTGTACGTGCAAGTGTTTGAAAAATAATACTCGAAAAATAATGCACTTAATACACACAAATGTCGCATCAAAATATAATCATAAAAAATAAGGATTACAATGATTGTCACTGATTAAGTATATCAATTCACAATATTCTTTTAAGCTTCCATTTAAAGCCAACAGATTAGTGCGTTATGCACCACGTAACGATCCCTTCCGCCGCCATGATACTCACAACCTCATTCGGTGTTAACCGCTCTAAATAAAAATACGACTAAAGAAATAAATTCTAAACCACAGAGTAAAAATAATAGATTACAACTTTTTTTTTTATAAATCAACTAAATCATCGCGCGCCGTCATGTAATAATGCTTTAATATTTAACTTAGATCTTCTAGCACAGAATTGTCGATGTTTTGACATGTTGCCTTTGCAGCCTTGCACAGTAGGGGCTCTAGTATAAGCCTGAATTCAGCCACGTCGGCAGCTGACAGCTTTGTCCCATTCCCCTCCTTAAGTCTCCTCCGCCGTGCACCTTTAATTTTTTATAGCCCATTACACGAGACGTTTTCGGGGATTGCTCTACATTATCGCTACAATTAGATACGGTTTATGCGGAACGATAAAAAATGTCGTATCTCACTGCAGTAAATGATAAGAAAATTTTACACGCTTACAACATTAGTACTTGCCTACTTATTTATTGTATTTGTGTAATTAATCTTTCTTTTCTTTTAGAAATAGGATGTCTTGCCATAAATGATTAGTTCTAGAACTAATAATTTATATAACACACATAAAATTACAATTGATCGCAATTCGTTTCATTTTGACAGTTCATCCTCGTCCATTGCATTATTAACGTTGTGGAGCAGACGAATTTTTCAAACATATGAAGCGATGGATTAGCAATATCCTTCAAACTCTCGGATTGTCATTGAAAGTCTGTTAAGCAAATAGGGTGGTTCTTAGTATGGTGATTCTTGAATTATTTTCGAGTAAAGCTATCAATTTAAGCCCAGATTTCAGTACTTGTATGTGACTATTGAATAGAATAGAATAGGATACTCTTAATTATGTACGTTTGTTATGTATATTTGTTTGTTGTGTGTCTCATTATTGTCTAGAGACAAGACTTAGTATTAAATGGCAGATTGCACTTTAATCTTTTTTTGGTTTTGAAATAATATAGCATCTATCTTTATCTAGTTTGGAACTGACTGTATTGCAAGAAAATTGCAGGAAGTAATTATATTCAAGTGCCTATAAATGCAATGGTGGCCCGGCCAGTAGTAATGACCCAGACTTACGAATTGTAGGCCGTGGGTTCGGACCCAGGCAGGCTCTTTACTTTATGTAAATAATTTCATCACCACTGCTCTCAAAACGGCGACGGAAAACATCGTGAGGAAACCGGCATGTCCTAGAACTAAAAATTCGAAGATATGTGACATCTACCAACCCGCACTGGGCGAGACTGGTAGATTACAGCCCACTCCCTCTCGAAGAAAGGGGTCACAGGGCACGGGTCGATCCATCAGGTTAAGCTAAGCTTGCCGGGGTTGACGTCCACTGCTGGACATAGGCCTCATCCAAAAGGGGGGTTGTCATAATCGCCACGCTTGGCAAGCGAGTTGGCGATCGCAGTATGATGTTAAAATGCATAGAGAGCGCTGCTGCCCATTCTCTAGTAAGTCCCTTAGTCGCCTTTTACGACACCCACGGGAAGAAATTAGGATGGTACTATTCTTTACGTCCGGCACCACACGGCACGATACTTGGTTATGGAGGTCATATAGGCAGTCGGTCCATGTAAAATACT
The DNA here is from genome assembly GCA_963921375.1 of Tiliacea citrago. Lineage (NCBI taxonomy): Eukaryota > Metazoa > Arthropoda > Insecta > Lepidoptera > Noctuidae > Tiliacea > Tiliacea citrago. Next base: position 16,306,504 of record OY992800.1, on the reverse strand, counting down.
GGTATTCATCCGGTTAGACTGGAAGCTGACCCCAACATACTTAGTTGGGAAAAGGCTACGCATATTGATTGATTTTGATTCAGATTCTTTATCTAGTTCTGAATTGACTGTATCTGCAAGAAAATTCCAAGAAAGTGTTGAGTTATTACTCGATTTTTTTATTGTATCGAAATCTTAATCAAATGCGTCGTGTGCGCAACATCTAACCTATCTACAGCAATCCTTATCATTATCATATTTATATCATCGCAACGTAAATATTGATTAAATCACGGCTTGTATGCAATTGTGTGTTTTATGTTAGTGGAATAAGATTTATAATTGCTTGAATGATAAATCGCGCATGTTACTTACAGGGGCGGTAAGACAGCAGTATTTTTTCGCATCTGTGTCGGTCGCGACGTCTAGAAGATATTCATACGTGTTAAAATAATTAAAAATATTTACAAATATCCTGAAAATCGGTACTTACTTGTTATTTCCAATTAAATCGTTAAGTTTACTTACTTTTGTTTTAAATACTGGTATTCAGCTGCATCCGGTTAGACTGGAAGCCGACCCCAACATAGTTGGGAAAATGCTAGGCAGATTGATTGTTAAGTATTAGTTTGTCTAAATTTTTTATTAAATTTTTTATTGGTTTTCGTAAACCGTTTGAGTGCTGTTTCAATTAATTTATGTGTAGCGATGGTTTAATTTTGACTTTCCATAGGTTTATTCAAGTTTTTATAAATAAAATATAGAGCAAAATACCTACTTTATTTGGTTTCTAGCAGTTAGCTGTTATGCTATGCAAAACATGCATAGCATAACAGCTAACATAAGATAAATATACAAGGGTACCAGGAAGTGCATTTAAGATACAAACATAACCATACAAGATTATATCGATACATAATAATGATTAATTTACACCATTTATGTTTTAAACATGCAAAAGTACCATTTATGGATTGAAATAATTCATCACATTTAAGAGAAGTTACACTTAAAAACTTTGTGATTAATTAACAAACGCTCTTGTTTTTTTTTTTATTTTTATTATTATAGAATAAAATAAAGACAATAATAAAAATATGGACTCGAAAAACGTAACGAAAGTATATCAATATTAAAGTATATCAGTATTAGTCTTCCGTATACAATTATTATAATAGTGTTAATGTGCAATAGTGTGAGTGAGTGTTAAATTAATAATAAGTGAGTTTAATAATAACTTTGAGTATGGAAATGTTACGCATGGGATTAGTGCCAGTGACTGGTGTCGCGTTGACCATTGGACTTACATGGCTTAATGTGAAAAAGTGAGTACCTAACCATGGTTTTTACAATGATATTATAAGTAAAAAGACTTACATAAGCTACCTACACAACATTCGATCTTCAAAATAGGCACAACGTCGCACGTGGAAGTAGGACGGCATATCGTAATTATCGGAAGCGAAAAAGAGACAAGACGAAGAAAATGTGGCTAATTAGCCATATTTTAACGTGCCACTTGCGGAGCGTGTACATAACCTAACTACCTCTTTTTACATACAGTATCATTGGGTTTTAAACGTATTTCAGAGTACAGTCAGCCTCAAAAAGATTTATGCTTCGACAAAAATATATTTAATTGACTACAAGCCTTGTCCCATAATATTGTGTCAATGTGAAGCCACAAAAAATATTACTCTTTAATTGTAGCTATACATTGATACAGTATTATGGAACACAACGTGTAAACAATTAAATGAATTCTTGACGATATCTATGTCACCGTAACATTGTGAGAACCGTTAGTTTATAATCTATCGGTATTATTGATGTGAAACATCTATAGGCGCACGTCAAACCGATTGCTGGCGGGGCGATGCATGCCGCGTGGCAATCGGCCACTATACACTACTGTATAAGTGTTCGTTGACAGATTGTAATCTAACGGAAATACATTATAAACTAACGAAGTTCATAATTATACGGTGACATATGCATCTCTTTGAGGCTGTATGTACCCACGATAATAATTTTCAAATAACTCATCGAGATACTTACCTACCTAATTATAGCGATTATCTCGCAGCCAATTAGATCGATTCAAATGTTAAAATACTTTTAAACAATATAAGAGGTAGTATGTGTTCAAATATACTGTATGAACAGTACCTCATTATGACTGTCTACTTTTGGAGAAAATCGTTGATCAGTTTCACTAAGTGCATCCAAATTCTTGCACGTGACTGTACAACATCTTTTCTTTAATGCACTCAATGGACTGAGATAAGTGTCATTCATCCTAAGAAACCAAGGTTAGGGTTGCTTACAGTTCGTTTTTTAATCGCAAATAGTGTGGGATTTCCTTACATAAATGTTATAATCCCAATTTGACAAGTGCAAAATATGTCAAAGGCTAAAATGAAAAATCAAACATAGATTTGAAATGTCAAAGTACCTACTATCTGGGATTAAAAAAAGTAGAAAGCTATATCTCCGCCCAATGACAGTGTCTACAAAGCTGTAGAAAGGGATAATGATGCCGTTTATTCCGGCCACCAAGATAATGCATTCCTTAACCTGTCTGTTGGACACGATTAGGAACCAATAAATTTTAAATTCGTAAAACACGTAGGTACTCTGTGTTTGCAAACCCTACACACGTTTCTTTTTTTTACTTATTTTGCATCAAAGTGATCTTTATTGGCGTGGCTGTAATCTAGCTGTCAGATGTACTATATCTGTTAAAAATAACTGTTAAAACGCTGGCAGAATAATCGACACCCGCTCAGTTGACAAGGAAGAAAAAAAAATAGGCACTACTGCCGCACGCGCGTGCTGCTTTGTGCTGCTGGCTGTACTGGCAGTGCTGGGGGGGTATTGCCGACAGAAGAGAAAACTTATCGCTTATAGCACCTAAAGAAGTTTTCACTTGAATAAAATAATGATTATCTAAAGCCCGTAGCGATTACTCTAGCTGGAGCTTTCACGTAGGGTAGGAGTATGCTTGATTAATTTTAAAGTCGTCTATCTACTGAGTTATTGCTTTACCGTAGATGATGCTCTTCAACATTCGTTCAACATGATAGCATCTCATGGGCCCCTGGTCTATAAGATAAATAGAGTTGATCTCAATTCTATAATCAAAACATGATGGCTGAATGCACATAATAATTATACAGCTAAAATAATTGGCAAACATAATATTGTATTTCTTTGAAGTAGTCATTATGATCAGTGCTTAAGATAGATCAATCCAAATAGCGAAATAGATCAGTAGGTGCAGTACAATGCTATGCGGATACGTCCAGAAATATATCTATGATCTTGACAATGAAAATTAAATTTCAGCATCGGTCGATCTATTATTAGATTAATCGACTGGGATCAATTTAAACTATGAACATAATCTTTTCTCATAAAATTACCTTTTCAGGAATTACTAAATAACGGGTGTAAAAATACCCTTAACGAAATCGAAAGTCAGTTTTTTCTCCGTTATTATTGTTTTTTTTTTTTTTTGTACTGGACCATACCTATACCCCATTTGAAATAAGATTAGAAATTTAAATAAACCCTTTTTACAGTCCGTTCAACCGATGTTGACTTCTATTGTGTTGGCGGCATGACAAATGACAGCTGTAATAAACAGTTGGTATTGTAACCACATTTTTGCTTTTAATGCCATTAGAATACAAAATCGGTTGAACGGACTGTAAAAAAGTTTATTTAAATTTCTAATCTTATTTCAAATGGGGTATAGAACGTTCTGATGGTTACGGAGATATTAATGGTCAAAATTCCAACTTTTTTTTACGAAATCTAATTTAAAATTTTATAACATAACTTTATTTTAAATACTCCCACAAACCCGAAGCCCCGTTAACAGCGAATTTTCATACCAAAACTAAAAGTCGTAGCCCATAATTTTGCCAGTCCTGCAGTTAAAAGAAGCTGTCAACATCTAACCATCTCTCTCTCTCTCTCTCTTACAGGAACTCTTACAGTAGAAGAGGTGTACAGGGACAGAGATCAGTTCGCGGGTCTTGTGCGCGAGGTGGCAGCACCGGACGTGGGCCGCATGGGAATCGAGATCCTGTCGTTCACGATCAAGGACGTTTACGATGACGTGCAGTACCTCGCCAGCTTGGGCAAGGCGCAGACGGCGGTCGTCAAGAGAGACGCCGACGTGGGGGTCGCGCAGGCGAATCGAGATGCCGGGATCAGGGTAAGAAGGATTTGGAATTATTGTTATCTTTAATGAGTGATTGAGCTGTCTATAAATTGTTTGCTATTCTTTGGCGGTTGTGTGTAGTTTTATTGATTTAAAAAAAAACGAACGAGCCTTACAGTACTCGCATACGATGTGTAATCATTACTAGTGGTCGCCCACTGGTCGAAATTCGACCCCATCTATATACAATCTATATAGTACTTACTAATTCCATGAGTACACTAATCCCATGTATAAAGTACATACTAATTCCATGCTTTTAAAAAGTACTTACTTAAGGATAATATTTTTGTGTTCACCAAAAATCTAAAGGTACATCTATGTATGCATTTCTAAAATATTGATCTTAAACCCGTTTAATTGTTTTACTATAATTAAACTACTCGGCCAACAAAATATGTTACATCAAACAAATTCCAAATTAACACCAAGATATAACACTTTTTTATTGTAGTGCGCTGCAAATATTCTATTGTAACAATAACTATTTTATTCTTCCCCGAAAAATACTGATCGTCCACCAAATATTCCTGAATGTTACACAAAATATTTAGTATGCATCCTAGTACCGTATACCCATTTAAAACGGTTTTGTACAACTTTTATGTTACTGAAATAATTATAATTGAAGAACAAATAATGCATTTCGTAAAACATTACTTCTAAGACTTATATTTATTTTACTGAAAATGGTTTTGGCGCGCTTGCGACGCGCATATGCCTGCCTATTGCTCTCTGTTGTGCGACGGAGACGGCGCACGGCGGGGGTGTGTAACGGTTGATATAATAACAAAAAATCTAACGTTCACTTGACCTAATTTCAGTTAATATACTTTTGTTTAATATAACGATCAGTTGAGATAATGAATTGTTGATATAATTTCATTTTATCTAATTTCTTATGATATAATAAACATTTCCGATAATGCACATTTGACATAATATTCATGTAGTATATTATTCATTTACTATAATATTCATAATCTCTAATAACTTTTAATATAATTTAGAAAATCTGATACGATTTTAAACGCCTGCTAGTATGGTGCTAGCAAAAATGCATCGCATAAGCATTAATTGCTACAAAAGTTTGCTTTTATGCGTGAGGTGGGTAGACTATACACGAATTTATTATTATATATATATATATTTTACACACGAATTTATTATAATTTTATATAGTTTTTTTTTTCTTCGCTTTATACCCTATACACCTACCACCCTCAACCTCCAGTAGAAGCCAAAAACATAGCCATCGGGCAAAAACGAAAACGTGGGCGTCCTACAAAGGCAAAGTGCGCTTTATTGGTGCAATAATTTAAAGAAGTACTGCAGAGATTGAGTGGACTGATAATGTGAACATTGTAGGAGTAAAGACTTTGTTTAACATTTTGAATTATTATGGTTCGTACTGATTAGTATTAAAAAAACATTTTTAGTAAGCATTACATTTTATAATGTGTTCATTTTTTATTAATAAAGCTACATTGGACATTAATTGGTGTTTGATTCAAATACATTTTGCAGTGCATTATCTGAAGTAAAACTAAAAAAATAAATGCTTGTTTTTAAAATTAGGTGTATTACTATTTTTACAAATTTGCAACAGTTGTTAAATAGATGCTCGTTATGACATATTTTAATGAACATATTTTGGTGCACATTCAGTATATTTGGTGTAACACAGGCAAAATTAGGTAAATGAAATGGAAATAAATTGAAGTACTTTTAAATACCATCCCTTACTTAATCCATGCTACACATCAAAAACTAAATTTTTGTAAGCCTCTCTTGTTCCTATTTTCTAAAGCTGAAAAATCAGCTAGCAAAATTGCTAGTTTTTAGGGTTCCGTAGTCAACAACCCTTATAGTTTCGACATGTCCGTCTGTCTGTCTGTCTGTTTGTCTGCCTGTCTGTCTGTCTGTCTGTCTGTCCGTCCGTCCGTCCGTCCGTCCGTCCGTCCGTCCGTCCGTCCGTCCGTCCGTCCGTCCGTCTGTCTGTCCCCGGCTTAGCTCAGAGAGGCTTTGGACTAGAAAGCTGTAATTTGGCATGGGTATACATAATTACGTATTAATCACGCCGAGAAAGTCAAAAAATAAAACTATGAAAAACAATTTTTTTTAGGGAACTACGGAACCCTTCATTATGCGTGGTCCGACACGCACTTGGCCGGTTTTTTTAATTCTAAAACTTTCATGACGGCTACTTGATCGTTGACATTATGTCTGGATTAGAAGAATTGATCGTTGACATATTATGTCTGGTTTGGAAGAATACTGTATTATTACAAATACTACAATTTCGAGTTATTATACCATGCAACGAAGAATAATCCATATTGTGTACTCAGTAAAGATCATATTGGTACCTATCACAAATTCACAACCCTTGGGGCCTACTCCGAAGCGTTATTTCGATGTATCGGCCGAATGTTCGGCCGTTTCCTTTTTACGGCTGACCATGGCTAACTACGGCGAAAGAAAAAATAAAACGACGGTCAGAGAGATAAGTCAAAGTCAAAAACGTGACTTGAAGTCGGGTAAGGATTCAAAGTCAATTAAGGAAACTTTGGGCCTCAAGAAATGGCGGAACATTCGGCCGATACATCGGATTATCGCTTCGGAGTAGGCCCCCTTAACATTTTTTTACAAGCGACGGCTCGCATCAGCGGCGGAGGACCCGCGCCGCGCGTTCACAACCCTTGTGGTGCCACGAAAAGACTTTACGCCATTGGTTGGCATTTCTTTTTGACAGAGATTTTTCACCAGTTGCGACATGACTTTTGAGGCGAAAGCACGTTTTTTCTCCGTGAAACAGTCTTACGAGTATCACAAGTTAAATATGGCAAAAGTTTAAAATAATAGTAAACTTCAATGAGCTCTGCTGAAAAACAAACCCGTGTTGAGTTGCAACAGTATTCATACAATGTTGTTTTGTTAATTCACGTGCATGTTCTTTGATGGATTAGTTCTGGACTCAAATATTTGTTGATTACGCTGCAACGACGATGCGAGACGGTCTTGCACGCGATCAAAATCATAATTGTAAAGCCATAAATACAAAATATTTAACTGGAATTCATCCTGTAATTATATTAAACTGTCTCAAAACCTGAAAACCGAATGAAATCCAGGCCTACAAAATAACTTCATAATGACTGCCGAAATTCATGAAAATTGCTTTAATGTGAATTATTCAGCTCATTAGGTTTGTAATGAACACAACACAGGCTGTTCGAGTCAAATGGACCGTATTCGAGGCCCGCGCGTGTAGCGGCCATTTATTTGCTGTCCACAGGCTATCACCAGCACGATCAAATTAATTAATTTATTGCGACCTACCAACTCTTCAATATGTGCGTATATTAGTTGCAAGAACTCAATTGTTGTGTTATTTGTTACATTTCATAAGAGTCAGAATAAAGTTTTTGTCTTCTTTTTGACGACTGTACGAGTATGTAGATGGATAGAATAGTCTTAATTCTCCAAGAGCCCAAGTACAACGCTTTATGGTTCTTTCGGCGCGTGGCCAACTTCGGAACTAACTTTGCCATCGTGTTTTGTTAATACAATTATTTCTGTGACACAATTTCACAAATGTTTACCAATCATACCATATCATGTCAATGTCATTTAGGCCTCGAATTCAATTGGCGACATTTAGCTGTGACTAAACCAATCAAATCAAAATATAATATATGTTTATGGTACAAAGAGAAACATACAATTAGTCATACACTAAACATGATTGTACAAGTTGTGGTCTAAAACCAGGTTGAACAGCTGGCTCCTCAACTAAGTAAAAATATACTTGTCAAGAAACAAAGATTTATATAAATTAAATGCAATCAGGTTAATGTGACTCAGTAATTCCAGGTATCAGTATTGAGAAAGGTATTCATGAGGTGATCGTTAGTAAATCTTCTATATCGTTGTAAGACCAATTCTGCAACAAATTAGTTAGCTTTGCTTTCAGCGCAAACCTTGGACAACGTGTAAATATCAATTAACCATTTAACACTATTATCAAGACGAGCGCTTAGGATTGAGTAATGGCGGCTAGCAAATGCGGAACGACATTGGACGGAGTCTCATCAATGTCGCAGACACGGAGATTTACGGGAATGATCAGGATAATTACTCATTTTCGGTGTGTTATATGAGTAATAGGGATGTCCTGCTACGGCTCGTAGTATTGGCAGAAACAAACGCGGGATATTTGAACTGCAAATATAAACTATCTAAGAGCAGTCTGTAGTAGTAGAATCTTTTGAAAATAAACATTATACAGGGTCAAATTAAACTAGCTAGCGGAACTACACAGACGTGCTGGGTATTGATATCTAAACAGGATAAAACAAACAAAACAATGATTTCCTAAGATCATACTTCAAATAACTGCACAACTTTAATATGATAAGATATGCCTTTGATTGATGCCTGATTTTCTAAGATTATTACCTATCACATCTTGTGTGGAGTTTCGCTAGCTAATTTTATTTAACATTGTATAAAATGTCGGTTAAGTTATTGTATCATGTTAAATCATACTTAATTTAATCTGTCCGATAATCGAAAGCCATTAGATGCTATATAAATAAAAAAAAAGTTTTTAGTCTATGGTACGTTCATACTGAAAAAACCGATCCAAAAACCGGCCAACTGCGTGTCGGACCACGCACAAACACAATAGAAGAAGTTAATGTGAGAAGTACTAAGGTATAATTTATAATTTGTTTCCCAGGAAGCGGAGTGCGAGAAGAGCGCCATGGACGTGAAGTACTCCATGGACACGAGGATCGAGGACAACACGCGCATGTTCAAGCTACAGAAGGCGCAGTTCGACCAGGAGGTCAACACTGCGGTGAGTGTGCAACGACGCGTGGCCTTTACTGTTTCGATTTTATTAGATTCCCCTTTTACGTCGTAGGTACTGGCTGAATGCCTCATTAGTGTATTAGGTCAGGCCCAATTGAAAACCAGCGTCAGGTACTAGTTGTCTGGCATTTTTGCTGAACTGAGCCTTTTTGGCGCAGCCGTGAGGCACACTTTCCTGCTATTTTTTTTTTTATCCGGTGTATATTATATTGTGTGCCTTTTAGTCTGTGCTAAATACATGTATTTTCTTTATTTCTTGCTTTCTTTCTTTCAACCAATACACTTGAACTCATGGTCCAAGGTTAGATTCGCAGGACGGGCAGACTGTTACTGGGCTTTTCCGTTTTTCCATTGGGAATTTCTCAATAGCAGCATGGAGTCTGTCTACTGGAGCGGAGAAGAGAGGAGAGGAGCAGGGCTGTGCCAATATTAACCAATGAATGTTTTTCATCCATGCGGAGCGGAGCGGTGTTTAGATTCTATTAGTTAATATTGGCGCAGCCCCGTTCTTCTTCTCTCTTCTCCGCTCCAGTGGACAGTCAGCCTTATGCTAGGTTGATGGCAATAAGCTCGCCCCTCATTACATTAGTGAAATTTGGTAGTAACATGGTGTATCATGTCTCTGTCTCCAGTAATATCTCTGCCTAACCCTTCGGAGAAAACAGGCGTAATGTTATGTTATTTATGTACTGGTTCAAATTGTGTTTATACGTTAATTTTTTTAATTTAATTTTACCTTGTTTAGCTATCGATACCCAGCGGACTGTCGCTAGCTAATTTAATTTGATCCTGTATTTTTAATTTGGTCCTGTATTTATAATTTGGTCCTGTATTTTTAATTTAGTCCGGTACTTTTAATTTGGTCCTGTATTTTTAATTTGGTCGTGTATTTTTAATTTGATCCTGTATAGTGATATTTTAATATTTGATCCTGTAAAGTTATATTTTCCTGTTTCAGAAAGCGGAAGCGGCGTTGGCGTACGAGCTGCAAGCTGCGAAAATAAAACAAAAGATTCGAAACGAAGAAATAGAGATCGAGGTCGTTGAGAGACGCAAGCAGATTGAGGTAAGACCTGTTGTTTTAAACAGGTTGAGAATTTTGAGATAGCACTTCAGAAACGGTAATAGAGAAATAAATAAAAACATCCTATTTGATTTGATTGTAAAAAAACTAATGTTTTTCAGTCTGTATTACACTAGGGCGACTTCGGAATATTCTCCGGCTCCTTAGTAATCTGGAGCATGTTCTTATCCGGACACTGATCCCGGGTGGCCCAGAACCCGGAACGGTTCCTTAAATAATGTGATTATTACACAACAAACTGAAGAACTTCCATACAACTTTTTATCCCCTATTGAACCCCTTTCATCATCATCACCCACAGCCCGACTTCACCCACTGCCGACCAAGGTCTCTCTTCTCATTGTGCCAATCCCCACGCTGCTGTGCCAGCCTCATGCAGGTTCTACCCGCAAACGGACCTCAATTGAACCCCTTTAGGGCGGCATCAACATCGCCACATGTGAACTATGCATCACACTGACGCCACGCAAAATCCTGCATCGCGCAAGCAGAGTTTACCGCGCAACTAGCTTATAATACAATATTCCGACCAACCGGCTGGCAGTTGCCTATCAGACACAACACCTGTCTGGTCGGAGGATCCTCCCTTTTCTATGGAATATGAGCGAACGTTACACCCTGTTCCTTTAAAAAAATCCTTCTTTAGTGCTCACCTTTGTTATCTATGGGATTCTTGTGTCAGATTTCATGCTTCTAGCATCCCACCCCGCGGTTTAGGCTGTGCGTTCTCTGTCAGTGTCCCTCTCACAGTGAGGAGGCCTGTGTCCCAGCAGTGGGAACATTATAGGCTGATTATGTTGTCTTTCACTGAGTAATTTTAAGATTTTTATTAAGTAGAAGATACTTAGTGAGTGTGATGTCCTTGCAGGTAGAACAACAGGAAATCTTGCGTCGTGAGGAGGAGCTGAAGTCGTTAGTGAAGCTGCCGGCCGAGGCAGAGGCTTATCGTCTTCAGGCCATTGCTGAAGGAAAACGGTAAGTGACAGACAAACTCAAAGCATTTATTTCTAATAAACCAATTACAGGCACTTTTGAATTCTCAAGGGGTCGGTCAGTCCGGAAAATGAAGCTAGTTGCCCATTTCAAAGCGTAGTAGGTTCTTATGCATAAGAAAGACAAGAAACTCCACGGACACTCCTAAATTAAAATATTGTTACAAAATATTGGTTACATCATTCATGTTGAAATTATACATGTGAGAACAATGTAGAAAGATATGCACGTAAAAGCGTCCGTAATAAAAAGATTAAAAAAAAACAATTGAAAAGTTAAAATAAGCCGTGAAAGCTAAAAAATGACCAGTCCCTACTGATGGCGCCCGTTCCCGAACATGACGCATGGATCACATTTTGTATAATAGCGGAATAATGAAGCTTAGAATCTGTATCAGGTGTTGTCTCGTCAGTGTCTCAAGATCCGTGTAAAAATACCGCCCGCACTTGAAAGCGATCTCGGTTGTGCGGATTTTTGTTTCCGGATAAGATAATTTAAAACGTAGGGTATTTGACTGTTTTTAGGGTTCCGTAACCAAAGGGTAAAACGGGAACCCTATTACTATGGCTCCGCCGTCTGTCTGTCTGACTGTCTGTCCGTCTGTCGCCAGGCTGTATCTCATGATCCGTGATAGCTAGACAGTTGACATTTTCACAGATGATGTATTTCTGTTGCCGCTATAGCAACAAATACTAAAAACCAGAATAACATAAATATTTAAGGGGGCTCCCATACAACAAACGTGATTTGTTTGTTCGTTTTTGCTCGATATTGATAACGGTAACAAGAAGACACTTGAAATATTCACAGAATATTTATTTATTCACTTTAAAAATCAATAAATAAATGAAAATAAAACAAATATTTAAGGGAGCTCCCATACAACAAACGTGATTTTTTTGTAGATAATGGTACGGAACCCTTCGTGCGCGAGTCCAACTCGCACTTGGCCGGTTTTTTTTTATTTAGATTTTTCAACACCAATAAAAAATTTAAGACACTAAAAAAATTGTCTCAAAAAATGCCGAAGTTGTATGCGTTTTAAAGTCTATAGTAGAGAGAGATAGCACTGCTGCGATCTGATGTCACAACACAGGAACGCCAAAGTAACATCACACCATTCAATACAATGATCGTTTTGCGTGAGAAGGATAGTAGAATAATTTCAAAAGCCTAGCTTCTCCATTTTTCCACCGATTTTAGTTATTTTTTTATAAATAGTCTTTTTATACCTTACACCATTAAAAATAAGTATTAAAGCATGCACATTTTTTATAGCAGCCAAATACCCTATTAATTATTAAATAATGACTCTTGATTCTTTTCTTAGTTTAATTTTGGCATTATTGTTGAGACACTAATTCTATAAATTGATGAAGTTGCTAAATCTGTTAGCAAATTGCTACAACGCTACAAGGTTCATTTGGTGCTTGGCCAAAATCGGAACTAACGTCGCGCGCCTCCATCTTGTTTTGTCAATACAATTTCTGTGACAATTTCACAAATGTTTACCAACAAGACAACGCCCCCTGTCAATGTCATCCAAGCGCCAAAAAATCCTTGTATCACTCTAAAGGCTCGCGCACAGTACAGGCGGACCGCACCGCACGATTTGTTTAAAAAATACGTTGCACTGCGGCTTAATGTGCGCTGGGCTTAATAGGTACTTCTTTTACCAAGCCATTGTGACCAAAATGTAAATCATTTGAATTCTTTCCATTTAATTCCAGAACTCAAACCGTGGAAGGTGCTAAAGCCGATGCGGAGCGCATCAAGGTGCTGGGTCTGGCGGAGGCGACGGCCATTGGCGACGTGGGCAAGGCGGACGCCGAGCGCATGCTGGCCAAGGCGAAGGTCTACAGGCAGTACGGAGACGCAGCTATTATGGCGCTGGTGCTGGAAGCACTACCTAAGGTATGTGGTATTGATCTAGTTCAGGTCAGCATTATGGACAACACGCAGTTGTCCAAAAAAATAATTATGCCAAAATTGTTTCTATGAAAATCGAATGAAGTGCTAATTGTTCCTAAGATAATTTCCTCGTATCTCCTATGGATTCGGATTTCCCCACTGTTTCAGTTAATAAAACCCTGTATATATATATTATATGTTTTACTTTATGTCTTTTAAAATTTTCGACTTGGTTCATTTAAGATTTTGGAACGATTATTCTTGTGCAAAATGATTGAGGATGATGATAATGATGAGTCATCCAAGATGTAATGAGAAGATGTAGGGATTGTGTGAGGTGATATGAGTGAAAACGGAGCGAATAATAGCGTGACGGTTGACAGGGCAGAATAGACGAGAAAAACATTTTGCGCCAACTCTAAGTAACGTGGGACAGGAGAAGGGAGAAGAAAACAGTAGATGCCAAGATTAGGCAAAAACATCCTCGATAGGTTTTCAAGTAGCACTGTTTTGTTACAGTAAAGAGTAAAGCTTGACAGATTACCCTCGAACGGTTTCTAAGAGAGGAGGGTAATCTATTCATCATCATCATCATTTCAGGCCAGAATCACCCACTGCTGGGTAAAGCCTTCCCTTTTTTCTGCAATACTTGCCGGTACCGCGGGCCCCTGATCCAGGTGTTTCTCGCGACTTTGACGATATCATCAACTTAACGCGTTTTTGGACGGCCCTGGTTTCTATGGCCTAACCTTGGCCACCATTTGGCCACAGCTTTACTCTATCGGACGTCTCCGCGTCCTACTAGATGTCCTGCCCAACTCCACTTAAGGCGCATCGCCCTGTCCCCGACGTCGTAGACTTTCGACCGACGACGGATTTCGGTGTTACGTTCTCGGTCTAGTAGGTTTATGCCAAGCATGGCTCGCTCCATCGCCCTTTGTGCTACTCGTATGCGGTCGACAGTTAGTAATCTCTTACTGTAGGATATAAGTGACGAAATTGAAGGTCCTCCTCTTCCTGGACATTTACTATTTTACTGATTAGAGAACATTCGAGCACTAAAGTAAAAAAAAAATCTTGACATGGGATAATTATTTCGATTTCTTCCACAGATCGCAGCCGAAGTATCAGCCCCTCTCGCTAAGACGGACGAGATCGTCCTAGTGGGTGACACCGGTGCGTCGGGCGAAATTGCCCGCTTGGCAGGTGGCATCCCGCCCACAGTGAAGACGCTGACCGGGCTCGACCTCAATGCAGTGCTCAAGAGACTGCAACCCACTGGCACCGGTCAGTAACGTACACTTGACACGCCGAGCATTGAGGTAGGGTATAATGTGACAATATTTATGAAAGTTTCCGGTGATGGTGGAGATTTGACAGGGAAACCATTGTCTAAAGTTTAGACGATCTGTAGCCCAAATAAGCGAACCTATGTCTCTATGTGCCTGTTAATGTCTGCTGCAATGGGTAACTGGGCATATGTGGGACAGCCAGCGAGGCACGCATTCCTGCTTTTTTTTATAATTTGCAGGATAGGTTGTGTAATTTTTAGTCTGTGCTAAATAAATTTACTGTCGTTCTTTCTTCCGATCAACAATATGGAAGCAAAGTTTTGAACAGTGGTTATTAGACTTCCTTTTCCTTGTAGGGGTACTAAAGTTGCTGAATTACGTCATGAAAATGGGGCAGCACTGCTATTAACCAATGCATTTACCTAAAATAATCAGTGTGTGAGTTAAGGTAATCACAGAGTGTAAAATAAATGTCATAAAAATAATAAAATATACAATTAAAATAGCAATCAGTTAGATTTTGTCTAGACTCTAGATTGTCCTATGGAGCTGGACCAGCATGTTTCCAAGCGTTCTTATCCTGGATATAATCCTCTAATTTGTAATAAGCTTGTTTACAAAGTGTACTTTTTATATGAGTTTTAAATTTTCTTTCATTTAATTGCAATATATCACAAGGTATTTTGTTGTAACATTTAACACAGTACCCCATAAATGATCCACGGATGACAGCCGGGACCAACGGCTTAACATGCTTTCCGAGGCACGGAGGAATCACGGTATGTAAAGATGGTCACCCATCCACGGACCAAGTCCGGCAAGCGTAGCTTGACCTGACGGATCGACCCGTGCGGCAGTTATTACTTATCCACGAGCTCCTGTTAACGACTGCCCTAATATAATTAATGTTACCAACATTTATACCAACTAAAGGACCAAAATTACTTCGCCATCTCCCATAGAAAGTCAAATGGGAAATAAAGGGACCTTCGGGTTGGGTGAGCTCGCTCTGCTTCCGCTAACGTTGCGCACATCAGACCGCATGCGGGTGCGGTTATAAACACAGCGGTGCTTTAAACCAATGTACTAACATTAATGTATTGTCTCTTTCAGACTCCTCAATGTCTGCGGCCACCAGTTAGAAGAAAACACCTGAATTTGCTGCATGCTAAGAACCAATCAGACAGCAATCTGTCCGTGCCGCACATGCTGCCACCAATGGCAGCATGTCGCACGACAGACCAAGCAGCCAGTGCCATACCAGTTACCGCAAACACACCACAATATACCATGGTACAAGCTATAGCTATATAAGCAATAATATTATTTTTACAACTGTATAACGTAAGCTTAGACCGTCACAAAAGGAAAGACTTTTGTTTCTGAAAGACTATTATTCTATTTAATCTGTGGTCACGTCACATGATAAGTGATTTGATTGGCTGTTGCTACTTTGGTCAAGTAATCACAACACTTAACATGAGGTTTGGTTCTATTTTTTTGATCTGAAACATGGTGAGGGTTTCAGAAACCGGAGGTCATTCTTACCTTTGATGTTGGTTTCGGTCAAATATTAAATGTCTCGTACCTACCCCTTTCTTCCTCATTAATGTTGGGGGCGTGTCCGATCAAATCGATGTAAGTATTCGAATTTCTACGTCATATATTTATAGATGAATGTCGATTGCCTATTTAGTACATACTTGTAGCACATAACGTTTAAACGTACTCATAGCGTAACTACATGTTAACCGAAGATGTATATTTTTCAATAGATTGACTACAGGTAATTGTCTTATAGAGTCTAGATTTTGTACAACCGTGTAGAAGTTAAATATAAGACAACGTGTTCTTGAAGGCACTGCCTTTTTCAGTAATTTATCTTACTTGTGTGAAGTACGACACGACCGCTGCCGCATCAATCAATGTTTATAACTTGTACAAGTTTCGCTTGAAATATATTTCTGATATTTAACTCTTGTAACGGAAAATACGGTTACACTTAGAATAGGTCTAAATGTGAATCTGTTTTCGCGTCAAATTGTGTGACAATTTCGACAAAAAATATTTAATGTTAGTTCATTCAGCTTCGTCTGGAATCTTATGATTATTATTATTATTTTCTACTTAATAAGTATGGATGTTAGCTTGTGAATCCCACCATAGCTTACTTTGTTGGAAGCATTTATTTCAACTTGGGGTTGCGTTTATTTTGTGTGGTGTGCGTGTGTCTATATATTCAAAATTAATGGCATTTTACACTTGACATTTTGTAATTTTTATTATTATCTACCTAAAATTAATTAAATATTTTAATTTTGTTATTTTCAATGTTTATACTATTATTTAAGTACAATATTTTGAATTCGTGTATATTAATATATTTGCACAATAAATGTGTCTGAATTGGCCATGCCTTAAAAAAAATATATTTTTAAATTAATTGTTTCGATAATACAGTCTATTTTGAGAAACTTATTTGCGTTTTTATTTTTCTAGGACTTGTAGATATTTTTATGATATTTCAAAGTTGGAATGTTTTGATGCGCTCTTTTTACTCGCATGAAACTTGGCAAGATAAAAAACCCATGACAATATACATCAATATAGCGCTACAGGGTTATTTTGGCGCGTGTCCAAAATCGGAACCAACGGCGCCATCTTTTTTTCAACACATTTGAAAAAACATTGCACAAAATGTCAAAGACAAATGTCCACCATTACCAACAGGCAGCACCCCCGTGTCAACGCCATTAGAACGCCAAAAAATCTTTGTACACACAGCTACACATCAAGCTAGATTTCCAGTATACGCTGACCTCTCATTGTACGGAAATCCTATACAATGCGAGATCAGCTTATACTGGAAATTATAGCTTGTTATGTAGCCGTGTGTACACTACTACAACGATATTTTGGCTCTTGAATAAAGTTGACAGGGCAAACATTTGTGCAATTGTTTTGTTAATGTATTGAACAAACAAGATGGCGGCGTTAGTTCCAAATTTGGCCACGCGCCTAAAAACCTTTGTAGCGCTATAATATGTATGTCAAATATATAAAAATGTTTCTTATAGCCGCGTTGACACAGTCAAGTAGATTTGACGAATAATTGGAAGATTTTTTGATCGTGGCAACACTAGTGGACTAGGACCGCGTTCAACTTTTCAAAAGAGGGACTTCTTGGCGGGAAAGTGAAGCGTCATGTTAGCAGTTTTGTTTTATTTTCTAAAATTTGTGTTTAGCCGAATATTAATGTGTAATAAAGGTGGATTATTAACCATTAAGTGTTCGTGAACCTGCATTAGTGTAGGCCAATGAAACAAAACAGTGCAACATCACTTTGAGTTCTCTCCAAGAAGTTCGCGCGAGGTTTCAGTAAAGTGCCACATCTTTACTTAAACTCAAGGGGAGCGGGGCGGGATATCATCTATCATCTTTATCATGCGTTGAATGGAGTTTATTTCATAATTTGTACTTGTTACATAATTTTACATGACACTGGCTAAATGCACAAACCGTGCGAAGCCAAAAAGAAAAAATAAAAAACTTTTCAAAAGCTGCTTTGTCAAATCAACTTATACAAGCATTCTTTGATTGTGTCAACGCGGCTTTACAAATAGTTTCTTTGTGCTCACAAAACATTCATTTTCACTCCGTCAGTTTACAGTATCATCGCAGCATCGCGCGCCCACGACGCTACTCAAAAGTAACGTGTTACAAACTCTAATCACCAATGAGCAGCCTGAATGTTACTCCATTTAATATCGCATTAGAAAAATAACGTCAAAATAACGACAGTTACTGTGTAATATTGCACTTTAGAGTTATTTTTTTTAATGTAAACGGTAAATAGATTACACTACTTTGTATGTATCGTGAAATAACGGAGTTTATTGTACGTTTATAATGAAACTGGCTGCGCCCCGCGGTTTCACCCCCGTTAGTCTCGATCCCGTGGGAATATCGGGATATAAAGTAGCCTATGTCTTAATCCAGGGTGTCAGCTACCTCCATACTTTCTCAATTTATCAAAATTGGTCCAGCCGTTTGAGCGTGGAGAAGTAACAAACATACACATATACACACACACTCACAAACTTTCGCTTTTATAATAGTGTGGATAACGATAGCCGTTATTTTTCTAATGGTATAATTAATGGAGTATACTATTCCACTGGTAGTCCGTACACGACGCGTTATCTAACTTGTGATCTTTTACGTCGTATGTATGGACCGCCATTTAAATACTAGTGTATTCTGGCTACTCATTAGTGAGTTCGTAACATGTTCTCAAACTCAAAGTCAAAGCATTTATTTCAATTAAACCATTTACAGGCACTTTTGGACTGTCAAGGAGTCGGTCAGTTAGAAATATGAAGCTAGTTGCCCATTCCAAAGCGTAGTAGGTACATAAATGGAGAAGAACGGGCAAGAAACTCCATGGACTCTCTTTTAAATTCAAATCTTACATCTATAATGTTGAATTTTTAACTAAATGTGAGGACGATATAAAAAAAAACAAGTGGGGCAGTCTTTGGGGACTGACAATAGAAGTGAAAACTAAGTAACTTGTGAATTGTATCGTCGAGCTAGCGTTCGGTGACGATGACGCGAATTTTATGATTTTTTTTTTCACCCAAAATGTGCTCAACGCGCCTTAAAGAAGTTTTCACTTTAAAAACAAAAAACGCGTTCATAGTACAGCAAATAGAAACAAACAAAAAAATCAGAACTAAGCTAATTAAAATAAGGCGTGACAGCTAAGAGATGACCAGTCCCAACCTCCGCTAGGAGTAAAGTGTTCTGTGGTCCCAACTGACAAAGCCCGTACACGAACATGGCGCATGGATCAGTAGTTTATATCGAGTAGCGTCGTGGACGTAAGTCCCTGTTTTTCTTCAAATTGTAGCACACCTTGTGAAATGTCAAATGAAAGTCATTCAAGAAATAATTAATAACTTTTGTTGTAATCTGAATACTGAAACAAATTTATTCTAGAAAAACCCACGAAATGGTTTTGACAAAGGTATAAAAAAATGTTGGCATGGCCAATATTGATTTCCTTATGAATGATGATATTGAATAAGCTAAATTGATTATTTTTAATAAAAATATGTGTAACAATATAGATTTGTTTTATTTCGAAATCATGACCAACTGATTACATCATACGAGTACGCCTGGCACTTTATCAACTAGATTAAATTATTCCACTACTTCAATCTTTTTAACACGTTTGCAGCATTTTAGGCTACCCAGAGAATGCTAAGGATTTCAGGACCAGGGACCATTTTGGTTACCCATTGAAAGGGTTTTCGTTTGGGTTTTTCTAAGCGGTTAAACCAAAACCCATACGATATGGGTAACCCTTTTGAACGACTTAAATTAAATTTTGGTTACCCGTTGAAAGGGTTTTCGATAAAAACCCATACGGTATGGGTAATCCTTTTGAACGGCTTACTTTAAGACATTCAAAATTACCCACACCGTATGGGTTTTTAATTAACTGCTTAGAAAAACCCTATCGAAAACCCGTTCCATTGAAAGGGTTTTCGATAGGGTTTTTCTAAAATGGTAACCAAAATGGTCCCTGGGTAGAATAGAGATATAATTGGTCATGCTACGCGTGCTGGGCCGATATCGAAACAACATAACATTATGATTTTTTCATGTCACTGGGTTTCAAGTAGGTATAGAACCCATTGAATGGGTTATCATATAACCCTTTCACTGGGTTTCAAGTATAAAACCCATCCAATGGGTTATCATGCAACCCTTTCATTGGGTTTCTAGTATAAAACCCATTCAATGGGTTACATCATGATAAAGGTAACCCATTGAATGGGTTACCCCTTCGAAAGGCTCCCTTAACCCTTTACCGGGGTTGTACGGTCCCTGTTCAGGACACGTTGAATATTTACATTATATTTAATTAACAAATTCTTACTAGGTACTTCAATGCGTAGAAGTGTTTATTGTAGGTATTATACAATATCACCGTCGTTCCCCGCCTCGTTTCCCGGAAGGGTTGGACAGAGGTATACCTGGAGTACACCCACATTTCGCCAGTTATGTTTAAGTCCCATGTGAAGGGGGGCCAGCCTATTGCCATCAACCGGGCATAAATCCAGACTCCGGGCTGCTACTGAGAAATTCCACATAGAAAAACCCAATATCACTTTGCCCGACCCGGAAATCGAACCCAGGACCTCATAGTCAGCAGTAGCGCTTGCCACCACTAGACCAACGAGACAGGCCCTAATTATTTACAATAAATTACCAACTGGTTGGAAAGAGTTGACAACAGTGTTGTTTAAAAGTAGAATATACGTAATTTTTTAATGTATAAAACGTACTAGACCATGAATGTAGGCGGGCCCCTTCGCTGACCCACAATTAAAATTGGGCAGATGCTGGTTGATAAATGAAACAGAAGAATATATTATTCCAAGAGAGTGCTTCCTTATTTTGCTATTTAGGTACTTTGTCGGAGCTAGAGCGTAAACTGCCTTAATTTTGACAAGCAAGGCCTTTTATATGCGTCAGTTTCACCCATTTTTACGGCCTGTTCCCACTAGTTCGATTCATTAGTTTGATCGTCGAACTAGTGAGATTTTTTTTTCTCATTTGTCCGACCGTCGAACTAGTGAGATTTTTTTTTCTCATTTGTTCAACCGTCGAACTAGTGAGATTTGTGCCGCGGCAGCGGCCGCCGAGCGCCAGGTCCCCTCTATTGTTGGTAAATTCAGTTACCAAAACAAAAACTCTTCATCAATATCCAATTTAACTAAATTACTATACGTACAAATGAGGAAAAAAAATTTCACTAGTTCGACGGTTGAACAAATGAGAAAAAAAAAATCTCACTAGTTCGACGGTCGGACAAATGAGAAAAAAAAATCTCACTAGTTCGACGATCGAACTAATGAATCGAACTAGTGGGAATAAACGATTTTTACAGTGTGACGTGAGTTTTTATCAGACAATTTTGTTTGCCGAATTACTCTTGCCGAATGGTAACATATTTATGGCTGAGGTTTAATTTATCGCAACACCTATTATCCCTTATTTGCAAAATAAATCTATTCTATTCTATTATATTCTTAAATTCATTTTCTGATAGACAACTCACAGCCGAAACCACTTTATTTAACCAAAATGAGCAGTAAAGAAGGATTTTCAAAATTCGTCTTTTATAGGGGCTTAAATAGGGGATCGAAATTTGTAACTTTTGGCAATGGGGGTATTCCTTGTGGTATTCAGAATAAGATAGAAGACCCATAAAGTACCAGGGTACCAAGGCCTCATGACTTGAATATAGATAGAATACTCCTGTGTACACCATTTATACGACAGATATAAATAAAGCTCCATTGATCAAAGTGGAACCACTAGATTGTGTCGTCTTCTTCTTCTAATTTTATACAAAAACTGGAAATCAATATCACTCCGCGTCGTAACCAAGGCGATCGACGCACGAACACGCGACTGTCGTGTTTATTTTGTTCGGCGAACCCGAAGTCATGGTCATCGTCGCGCGACGATCACGATTCGCGAGACCGATCGCTTTGGTTAGGACGCAGGGTCAAACTCAGTAGGTATACATACATGAGCGTTAAAAAAACTTCAAGTAGTAAAAAAACTTACGAATCATTTATTCGACATTTTAAAACATAACAAATTAAGAATTTAGCAGATTAATTATATATAAACTAGTTAATGAGCTTGGGTTACAACATCTCGCCTCGAATATTCGTCTTCATCAACTGCAATGAGAAAGGAAATATGATTAAACACGTGCATTTTATTAAAATTTATGAAAATGGTGAGACATTGGGCAAGTTTGTATGGGAATTGATCCCAGAGCGGTCTCGATTAAAGGCCATGAAGTTTTCGTAGAAATTGTCCCATCAGAGTCGCGTTGGCCTATCTGCGGGAACTTTAAGGTCGCCGCTGACGACCGCTTTCTATTAGGACGCCAAGTTATTTTTTTTGGGTCGGTAATTATCAAATAACTTCTACCGCTCGGGCGGAGCTGGGCGTGTCAGACTTTTACTGACTAAAACCCACCCGTGTCGTTCAGTTGCCTGTGTACCAGGAGACACAGGTCCTACTGGACCCCGTCAGTTGGTGCTGACATCTCTTTGAGGCCCGCGTGGAACACAACGCGCCGTCGACCCGGGCCTGGTCCTTATTGGACGGCGAGCTACCCATCGCTCACCGTCCGCAAACCGCGCCTACGGTGGCCGGGAATCGGCCTGCGACTCCCGACGCCCAGGGCGTCTCCTGCGGCGACTAGGGGCGTGAGGGCGCGAACCCTGCCTCTCCCTCACGCGTTCCGCCTCCTCCTTCGCGAACATTACTGCTTCGCAGAAGGAGGTAACAGCCTCCCATGCACTCTCGCTCCGAACCATGGCCTGAACCAGGGCCGGACGCGAGAGATCGCCGCCGCCGATCGCCACCGTGAGGACACGGCGGTGGTCCGCCCAAGCCAGGCAGACCTCCACCGTATGCTCCACCGTGTCCTCCGGGAGATCCACACAGTGGTAACACCCGGGCGTTTCCCGCGTTATCCTGAACAGTAACCTCCCGAAACAACCGTGTCCGGTGAGGACCTGCGTCTGGTTGAAGGTAACGACGCCATGGCGCCTCGGGGTAAGATATATCAAATGAAAGGGTATAATGTAATCTTCAAGTACGCAGAAGAACGCACGCAAAATTCATTTGAGTGATTTTGAGTAATAGTAAATGAAATAGAATATCTTTCGCGCTTCCATAAATGGTTTCCTTGATTTCCTCAATAATTTACGCCCTTTTTCTACAATCGGACACTACGCTTTTTCGAAGCGACCGTTACGATTGTCTACCTATCTTTTTGTAAACTGAAAAGTTTATTACCTATCTTTTCCCAACTATGTTGGGGTCGGCTTCCATTCTAACTGGGTGCAGCTGAATACCAGTATTTTACATGGAGTGACTGCCGATCTGATTTCTATAACCCAGTTACTGGGTAACACGATACCTGACTACGCTTACTACTTGTAATAAGATACAAGGAACACGACAAAATGGGCTCGTCAATAAAGTTGGCCAAACAAGAATTTGGTAGATAAACATTACGCTTGTTCTATCGTTTAAGCCAATGCTAATAAAAGTATAAAGAGGAACATAATATAAGTGGCACGTCAATATATGGTTTATTAGCCACTGATTCTTCGTCTTGTCTCTTTTCGCTCCCGTTAATTAGGACTTCCACGTGTCATCTAATAACGGGACATTGTGCCGTTTTTAAAGAGCGAATGTTGGGTAGGTAGATAACCTATAGTATCATTGATTTAAGCCCATAATATCATTGGTTTAAGCCCCGTAATAAAACACTTCACTCACTTTAACTTTCTCTTCATAGCTGAGTTCTTTCTTAGTCAGTACGTAAGATAGCTTGGCCCACGCTGCCTCAGCTGTCATGTCGTATGCTGGTACCACTCCGCATTCCAACAGGAGCTGTAAATAAAATTAATTATAAAGTAATAAAAGAAGATAAATTATGAAATCAAGCGGAAATACCAGATTTTTTTAAATTACATACACAGTTACATAGAGTCGGATTTGTGCCCGGTTGATGGCAATAGGCTCGCCCCCTATTACATAGTACTTAGACATAACTGGCGAAATGTGTACTACAGGTACAGCTCCACCTAACCCCTCGGGGATTACAGGCGTGATGATTTTATTAGATACATTATAGATCACACACGCGAAAAACATAGCCCGATCTTTTCTGTCGCGTAGTCGAGGAAAAGGAAGAGCGAAGAAGATTGTAACGTGCACCATCATCAACCGCAACATCGTAAGATAAGATTGTGGCAAAAGAGAGCTTTGGTGCCCAGTGATAACGGCCCCGACTTACTTGTCATTGGTCGTGAGTTCGAACACAGACAGGCACTTTGCTTTGTGTTAATTTTCGGTATGTCCTAGAATAAACTGTGACGTTAGCTAGAAGGTGCTTAAGCCTTATTTTTTTTCAAATAGCCACCAACCATAATTTTTGATTATTACCTTCTTATTTTTTTTTAATGTAATTTGTTTTCCTTAACCCAAATAGTTTTAGACAAAAATATGTAACCTCTTAAACAACACAATGTAATACATAATACTGTTGTATGCTCACATATAAATTTCCAGTCTAATTCTACACGCGAAGACTTGTAATTAGCTTCCTGTTGACTATGGTTTCCTTTTTATTACGTTTTTAAGCTGTAAGTCTTCCATTTTTCAATAAAAAAATAAAAAAATCGAAGACATTATGTAAGACACATCTAGCAATCCGCATTGGTCCCGCGTGGTGGATTATGGACCACTCCCTCTCACAGAGAGGGCTGTGTCCCAGAAGTGAGAACATTATATCTGATTATACTATGCATGAGCAACCATTAAAAATCATCTTCTCACCAGTCCAGTCTCATACAGTGGCTTAGCGATGACAGTACCATTGATGCACTGCGTCACATTCACGACCAGGACCTTGTTTTTCACGGCTGCCTCGATCTCTTTGTAGATCTCCTTGCGTTTGATGGGGATGTTGCCGTTGCCGTACGTCTCGAGGACCACGCCTGGTAAGGAGAAATTGATGGTTTAGCTAGTATAAATAGTAACGGCTTTACGCTAAAGACACACGACGTTTTTTGTATGCACCATCTTTCTTCCCAATTTTTATGGCAGTGATTTCGTGAAAAAGGACGGAAGTGTGTAACAAGAAGTGACACCGTGAGCATGGAATAAGTACGTAACGATGACGAAGAGAGACGAAGGGCTGCATTCGTGATATTACGTAGTTCTTGGTAATCACTGGGTCTCGAGTTCGATTTCCAGACAAATTAACGCAACAGTGTATTTCGATAACATCACTTTCGTGCTAGCGTAACATTCAAAAAGTTTTTCGCATCAGCGTGTTCGTGACAACGTCATTCGGTATAGCGGTTTTCGATTCAGAGTGTTTCCGAACTGGCGTACCTACCACTTGCAAAGTTTTTCGCTACAGCGTACGTCGCAATAACGTCATTCGAATCTTCATAATATCACTCCCAGAAAATAGATATCTCAGGCACTAACCGGCTTAACTATCAGAGTTATATTTTGTACATTAATGATAAATGATAAATGATTTATTTCTGTAAGTAGGTTTGTACAAACACTTTTACACGTCAATCATATTAAAAAAAAACTAGATGAGGTCGGCGTTTCGTATCCGACTACTCTGAGAAGAAAGGCCGAAACAAACTCAGAGGTCACAGTCTCTTTTTAAAGTCCAGACATAATCTTGGTCAGATCATGTGAAGACCATGTAGATTGGTGCCTGAAATGATCTTTTGACGAAAGAACCACACAGGTTGAGGGGACCTGTCCAGTCAGTGCACGCATTTGTCAGTAGTCGTGCAGCTCAACTAAGAACTTAAGGAGCTCAACGATTCAACGAACAATACCAAAGAAAGGACATTTGGGTAGGCCGCATAAAATCACTCAAACTGCCAGACTATGATAAAAACTAACTGAGATAACGAAGTGATAATGAAGGGGGTTACGAATATATTTTCTCAAGACAGTCAATCAAGTGTCCTATCACAGCGAATAGCTATAATAAGAATAATCACCTTCCATTCCCGAGAACACAGCCCTGATCAGCTCAGGCGTGATTGTGGGCGCCACCTTGAGTATGTACACCTTCCTGCAGACCTGGTCATGCAATCTGCACTCGTTGGGTACGGAGCCGGCAGGGTGGATCAACATCTTGGGATCTACCTCCAGGGTTGTCTTGGCTTCTAACAGTGATGGGAAGTTTGGCGAATCGAAAGCGTAGATCTTTGTGTTTGAAACTTTCTTTACTCTGTGAAGGTAATGTCAAAGGTTCAGTAAGTTATGGCAAGGCGTAATTAATTCATTATCATCAGCTTCAGTCTGTTAATGCCCACAGCTGGACAAAGGATCGCATTTCAAATGCATGCGTAGTAGGCGTAAGGGTCAAATTGAAAAATGTTTCGAGCGAGCATTAACCAAGATATACATTGTGGTCTGAATTCAACCAACCAATCCATATGGAATCTGAATATCTCAATTCCCAAATAGTGGTCCCTTCGGTTTTTTGTTGTACAAAAATATCCCTACCTTGTGCCTCTGAAGAGCCTGGCTCCGAAGAACACGGTGACTTCTGGAATGAGTTGCGTGGCGGCGACCAGGATGGCGCACAGCAAGTTGTTGTTACCATCGCTTCGAGGTTGGAAGATGGGGACCTAGAAATAAAGATTTTCAATTAGGTTCCACGTGCTTAATCCCCTGACCGCCGATGATCATAAATATCAACTGAGTACTAGTCCTTTCACGGTTATTTTACCTCTGACAGCAGCAACCCAACAGTAATCTTAGTTGATCAAGAATAAAGTTCACTGTGATGACAGAGATGCAAAATCAAACTAAATACTCGTATAACTGTAAAAGGACAGTACATTTAGTTTGACAGATTATGGGGCTGAATTACGAGAAGAGAACCGAGGCCTCAATATGCCGTTCGATATTTAAATGCGTAAGAAGAGGTTATGTCAAGGACATTACGCGTAAGTAAGTACCTGTGCTCCTGTAAGTACGACGGTCTTGCCAACAGACTCCAGCATGAAGGAGAGAATGGAGGCGCCGTACGCCGTCGTGTCGGTGCCGTGTAGGACCACGAAACCATCGTAGTCGTGGTAGAATTTCTGGAAGAAAGAAAATTCGTGGTTGGGGTTAAAATCATCGAAGAAATAGACAACATAATATTAGCCTGCAAACTAACGCACAACATTGGCCTTCGTATAGACGGGAGAATAAAGACCATAATAAATTACTAAAAACTACTACACTATGCACTAACTGCTACCATTAATTACTTCATCATTAACGCACGATCTATTATTTCAATGAAGGACAAATAGCTCGGAAGCTAATAAAACAGAACAGTGTGATGGTTACAATATTTTTAGATGTTTCATACGCTCCTTGTTTAGCGGTTGTCCACTTTCGAACAAAATGCTGCTTCCAATATAACATTCTGTAATGGCCTGCTTCAAACTTGACACTTGGCTACTTCGATTTATGCTCAGAGATCATCGATGACTAATGGTTAACTTATCTGAATCTTTTAACGTAAACATATCATAATACTCGTATCACGCTTGTCAGTCTATATTCCCCGCGGGGTTTTACTAGGCTTGTAGAAAAAAAATTGATGTATCGAAATAAAAATTAAAATAATATTATTATATCACACACAATTTCACGCCTGTAATCCCAGAAGGGTTAGCCAGAGGTGTATCTATAGTACACCCACATTTCGCCAGTTATGTTTAAGTCCCATGTAATAGGGGGCGAGCCTATTGCCATCAACCGGGCACAAATCCAGACTTCGGGCTGCTACTGAGAAATTCCTAATGGAAAATCCCAATAACACTGCCCGACCTGGGAATCGAACCCAGGCCTCATGCTCAGCTAGACCAACGGGGCAGTCGTTTCATTTATATATTTTTCAATATTATTATATGATTTTGAAAAATAATTATATAAATTATAGGAATATCAATTTATAAATTATTATTATAATTTATTAATGTATACATATTATTATCATATTAAGTGTAAATCTTTTGTTTTCATAGTTACCTTTATATCTCTCGCTTGTCTGATCCAGTCGTCCATAGTAAAATCTGAGGAGTCTTTGAGTTCATCGTATTCATATATTTTGTATAAAACCTTCTGTTCTGTGTCCTTGCCATCTGAAATAAGCTAAAAATCTTAAACTCATACATTCATAAAAAAAACTACTCAATATGTGACTCAACTGCTGTCAATACTTCCTTTGCACAAAGAAGTACCTACATTTATTTTTCGATTTATATAATTTGCAAAAATCTTCTATTCAATTTCATATCCTGAACAATATACTTCCTAATCTCACGTTAACTGTAAACACATGACTTGTTAGTTACTATCTTTAAATACAAATATTTTTTAAGTTTATCTTTGTCGGACACACGTAACAAATCAAGACTACACTATCAAATACCTACTGAATCTTAGATGGAAGGAGACAGAATCTACTCGTAGAACTGTCAATATTTCGCGTAATCTACTAATATTGTATGCGCTGCTGAATGGGT
Source organism: Tiliacea citrago (assembly GCA_963921375.1). Taxonomy (NCBI): domain Eukaryota; kingdom Metazoa; phylum Arthropoda; class Insecta; order Lepidoptera; family Noctuidae; genus Tiliacea; species Tiliacea citrago. The sequence continues at coordinate 16,277,953 of OY992800.1, read as the reverse complement.
CGCATACACCTTGTATGTTAGCTAGGCGACGGAAAAGTGCTGATCTATCAATGCGCGCGTGCCATGTGCGATACATGACTCGTACAAATATATTCATTAGCATTATGTGAAAATAATATCTAATTAAGACATTTAAAATGAGAGGGGTTAAAATGCTGCACAGGGTTACCTACCTACTATGTTTTTAAATTTTTCTATCACGTTTTTCTATCCTTTCTTTTATTTTCCGGTAATCTGATAACCGGTAAACGGCAAGAGTCCCGTTTTCTAGAGCGAACCGTGTACGCTCGAGCGAACTAATCATGGTGAACACGAACACCGAACATTTGTTTCGCACGTGTGGACGTTTTGCAAAGCGAACACGAACACCATACACCGTCCACACAGAACAATGCAAGTGGATCGCCACGAACATTTTTGACGAACATAGTGTTTGATGCTCTTTAGTGGTACGCACATGCGAACAAAGTGTTCGATGTTCATTGTTCGTTCGTGCGTACACGCCTTATATGCCGTACATTACGGTGCACATACAACCCTTTTTTTTAGGTCAAATATCTTGTCCCGCTCTGGGCGGAGCGGGAGGGCGTGTCAGACTGAGATTTAAGTATTTTTTATAGTAACTCGTGCATTTGCACTCGAAAAGCACCATTTGGTGAAGTGGAACTGATGATGAAGATCACAGATGGCCACCGGAACTACTTAATAATAAGTAATTCACCGTTGCGATTCGATTAGGCGCTTTAATATACTGCTACGCAATTTATGCTCGTCAAAATGCATATGTTCAAGTCACCATCAGTTCTCCTGGTCCTTACCAGGAGAACTCCTCAACAATTAACGCCCCTGCATCGGGCAAAGCAATATTTTGTAAAAGTTGATGAGCATTTGGCAATAAGCTATTATAAATTAGATAAATTACAAACTAACCCACTAAAAAGTGAAAAATAAAAAACTTTTTACAAAAAAAAAACAACCGACTTCCAAAAAAACACTACAAAGTGAAAAATAACTTTAATTTCGGAAGTCGGTGGCAAAAAACTAAAATACAGATCCAAAGACACCGACTTCCGAAATTAAAGTTATTTTTCACTTTGTAGTGTTTTTTGGAAGTCGGTTGTTTTTTTTTTGTAAAAAGTTTTTTTAGAAGTATGTTATACTGTGTGGGTAGGTATATCTCGTGTGTAGGTACATACCTGGTAATACTAGATATTCCTTGTGCTCTGTCCCTGCCAGTTTCGTCTGCCAGTATTCGTTGTCGTGTAGCTGTGGCAGCTTCCTGATCACTTGCTCTATGTTCTTCTGAGGTACCAGCACTGGATGTATAAAAAAAATATGATTAATTTATTTTCGAATTTAAAAATGATGCTGACCGTATCTATTGCGCTGGCGCATCTAGAGAAGTTTTCATTATTATTATAGTTACTTTAAATTTTCTGCAGTATCAATACGGTCGTCTGGAAAACATGAATAAATACTGCAACACTGTTCACACATAGATTTTTAGGTATAATTACAAATGCAATTCATACAATACACAAAGTGTTAACCAGAGGAGCTTGTAGCTAAATAATAACTGCCGTGGCACGGGTCGATCGATCAGGTTAAGCTACACTTGCCGCGGTTGGTCCGTGGATGGTTGACCATCTTTTCATACCGAGATTCCTTCATGCCTCGTAAAACACGTTAACCCGTTGGTCCCGGCTGTCATTTGTAGATCTTTGACAGTTGTTACGGGTTGTCAGAAGCCCAAAACTGACAACCAGTCTTACCAAAGGATATCGTGTTACCCAGTAACTGGGTTGTGGCAGTCCCGTACGGTATATCGAATTACCCTTGAACGATATAACTGTCTGAGAAAGCATGGTTCACCAACGAACGGTAATACGAGAAAACTATTAGTCGATACCATTATTTAGCGACAGCACGTTTCGCCGAATAACGCTACATAGAATGAATGGTTGGCCGATACCAAGATTTGCCGATGTCATGGTTCGCCGGAACACGCTTGAACTAAATAATCCTTTATCGATAGCAGTTGCATGTCAATGGGATCGTGTTGGAATGACTGCATTTATAAAAATTGGGCCCCAGAGCGTATATACATTCTTAGCCAGATTGAATCATTTGGGTTAGGTTAGGTTAGAACAGTGACCATTAACGCGCGAAGGCGAGCGAGCGAAGCGAGCGTGCCGCGGCAGCGGCCGCCGAGCGCCAGGTCCCCTCTATTGTTGGTAAATTCAGTTACCAAAACAAAAACTCTTCATCAATATCCAATTTAACTAAATTACTATACGTTTACTACCCTTCAATAAATTACAATTTTGTATCTAATTTTATATATTTTTTTGCTGATCTCATTATGTGTCATATTTTTTTTGCTGCAATCGATAAAGCAAACTGCTATCGATAAAGGATTATTTAGTTCAAGCGTGTTCCGGCGAACCATGACATCGGTAAATATTGGTATCGGCCAACCATTCATTCTATGTAGCGTTATTCGGCGAAACGTGCTGTCGCTAAATAATGGTATCGACTAATAGTTTTCTCGTATTACCGTTCGTCGGTGAACCATGCTTTCTGTAGACAGTTATATCGTTCAAGGGTAATTCGATATACCGTACGGGACTCGGGTTGTGGAGGTCAGATAGGCAGTCGCTCCATGTTAAATACTGATATTCAGCTGCATGCGGTTAGACTGGAAGCCGACCCCAACATAGTTGGAAAAAGGCTAGGCAGTTGATGACTCAAAGCCACTCATATATTATTTAACATACGGCCCCAGGTCGATAATAATATTAGCGGAGTAGTAGAGTCATATTTCATTTAAATTCGATAAACAAATTCGCGGTAACGCAGATTTTTACGGTTCCGTACCTTAAAAGGAAAAAACGGAACCCTTATAGGATCACTGATCGTCCGTCTGTCACAGCCAATATGCTCCGAATCTACTGGACCGATTAAGTAGATATTTTGTACACATATGAATTTCTGTGACCCAAATACATGAAATAAATGAATTTTCAACATGGGGGACTCTTTAGGGGGAAAACTATAAAATTCAAAAAAAAGTTTTGCAAACTGTAAGTACCGTATGACATCCTAATTATCAAATGAAAGGGTTTTTTTTTTTATCAGATATATATTTTTTATATTTTAAAATAGAAGAAAATTTACCATTCCGAAACTACTGACCCTAAAATTTCTTCTTTACTTACTTATCTATAGATTACAGGAAAACCTATAAGAAGTCTATGGTCTTATAAAAACTTGTTAAGTCTCTCAATATTGTGCGTGCGTACAGACTTACATTTGCAGTTGAAATGTCATGTTTTTCAACAACAATGTTAAGTTTGTTCTTGGAATAAATTCATCCCAACTACGGAACACTTCGTTCTGCGTGGTCTGATATGCACTTGGCTTTTTTTTCTCCCTTTCTCTCATAATTATAACAAGAAATTCCTCTCATCGACTTAAGCCTCGGCACGTCGTCGCTGCAAATAAAATTAGAAAGAAAAAAAATAGGACCAACCTCCTTTTTCATTTTTCAGCATACCAAAGGTACCTCCAGTGTAAATAACAAGCACTCTTTTGTTTTGCACCATTTTAACTATTTAAAATCAAATCTATTACTTTAAATTATTTATTTGTTATTAAGTACACTATCAATTTACCGCTAAGATAACGAATGTGCGATGTATACGACAAGGCGACACTTATTGAGCTCTAGAGATACACACGAACTTAAAATTCACGTCGTATCTCATTTCTCAAGGATATTGTGTCGTGTCATGTACAGTAACGTGTGAACTGTGTCGGGCTGTGTGCAGCTCTGCCTGGCCACAGATCTGTGTCTGCCACTAACTAGATTCTCTGACGCTGTTTAGAATGATTTGACAAGTTAGAATATACAGCGTGTATCAGTAACAGTGCAGTGTGGTGTGCCGGACGTAAAAAATAGCACCATCCTATTTCTTCCCGTGGGTGTCGTAAAAGGCGACTAAGGGACTTACTAGAAAATGAGCAGCAGCGTTCTCTATGCATTTTAACACCATACTGCGATCGCCAACCCGCCTGCCAAGCGTGGCGATTATGACATACCCTCCTTTGGGGGAGGCCTATGACCAGCAGTGGACGTCTTTGGGCTGCAGTGAGTTCAGTAACTAGCACTTCCCCGCGACTTCGTTCATGTGAATTTCATATGTTCTCCTACAAATTCCAACACTTTCTTACAAATGTAAGATAAAATGTATGATAATAATCTTAATTATATATTTCGACGCATATTACCCGTGCTATTACTTCGTTTTTGCTCGCGTTCTTTCTGCCTTTTTTTTGCTCGGCTCCTCAGGGACGTAGAGTAAATAGCCTTGAACCTTCCCCAAGAATTGGACTATCAAATGCAAAAATAATTTTTCAAATCCAACTGGTAGTTCCAAAGATTAGCGTGTTCAAATAAAAAACAAACTCTTTAGCTTCATTATTAGTATAAGTATAGATTATAAAGTATAGATGTGTGGTGGGAACAGGGTGCAAGAGGGTGTACTTGTACCTCCCTGACTTCAAAATGAAATAAAGGTGTAAAAACATTCAGAACGATAAAAATATCCGAAAACGCCTAATACAATAATAGAGAACTTAACCTATTCGAGGCGAGATCCTAAAATGTTCCTCTCAATTCTAAAGCTTCTGTGCATTAGTCGACAAAGTACCGAACTCCTATTTCCGAAAATCTAATCTACCCTAGGCGGGGTGCTAACATTATCGAGCCTGCTTCGCTCGCTCTTGCATCCTACTCTATCTTAATTCTTAAGCTTCTTTGTATAAAAATCAACAGTTAGTCCTCTTTCTGTATGAATGGACAAAATAAAACCTATCCCATTCGAGGCGGATGCGAAAATGATCGAGCTCGCTTCGCTTGTTCTTGCATCCTACATTCTCTTAATTGTTAAGCTTTCCTGCTTATGTCGACAAAGCTACTCCTTGTATGAATGGACAAACGATAACCTGACATATGATCCGTAGTGAACTGCAAAAATGATCGAGCTCGCTTCGTGGAGCTAAATATGCACCCCCCTGCAAATAAACTTGCGGGCGCCCATGAGGTTGATGGTCTATACCACACCCTTAAATATAACCACGCATTTCTGATACACGGTGTATACAGGATGTTTGAGCGTGAAGAAGTAACAAACATACACACACTCACAAACTTTCGCCTTTATAATATTAGTGGGATGACGACCTCCATCGTGACCAATGGAACCAGTCACCAACATAATCCAAAAAAATCTGAGCCCCATGAACACCGACTCCACCGACTTGTGAACATCGAAGCAATTCAGCTGTTATACCAAACAAATAATGCGAAGACTAAAACGGACAAACTAGACAAAATCTAACTGATTGCTATTTTAATTGTATATTTTATTATTTTTTGTGACATTTATTTTACACTCTGTGATTACCTTAAATCACACACTGATTATTTTAGGAAAATATATTTTTTTTTTTTACAATGTTTGTACCTAAATATGTGAGCACCATGTATCTATCACATAATTAATTTATCTCATTGCTTCATTATTAATTCTTTTTACCTATTGTGGTATAGTAATTTTATTCTAGGTGCATCGTCTTCACATATAATTATATAATTGATGTACCAATACCAAATATTGTAAAACATTTTAAAAGAGTAACGGTGGAGTTTCTTGCCCATTCTTCTCCATACGAAGCTACCTTTTGGAAGGGGCGACTAGAATCAATTCTATTTTATTTGTAAATTTTGACATTCAAAAGTGCCATTTATGTGCCTATTTGAAATAAATAATTTGACTTTGACTTTGACAAAACCTTTTGAGTTAGTGTAGTGTAAAAGTGTAGTATAGACGTATTAGTGACAATCACACACATATAACACATGAACAAAGTCTTTTTATTATGATTAAATCAGACTTTAATAAAGTGGAACGGACTTGTGTAAAGTGAAATCAACACTATTCTAAGTTTTAAAATAATTATCACGTAAAAAATTAAGTTAGATTAAAATTACATAGTAGTCTTATTTAGTAGATTGTAATTAATTACTAAGAACCTGGTTCTTTTTTAAAAGTATTAAAAAAAATGTTCTAGAAACTAGCAAAAACAATAAATTGATGGTTTTCAGTCACTGTTTTAAACTTTTACAACAGCAATCCTGCATTAGATTAAAAGATCTTGAATACCCCTGTCACTTATGTTTCTACGTCGTTGTGAGATCTGGGGGTCTACTCCGAAGCGCTAAACCGGCCGTTTTATAACTTCCAGTTTCCTTTTTTGACTTTGAGTCCTTACCCGACTTGAAGTGACAGTTTTGACTTTGGCTTATCTCTTCGACTGTCTTTTTTCGGGTTCCGTACCTCAAAAGGAAAAAACGGAACCTTTATAGGATCACTTCGTTGTCCGTCTGTCTGTCTGTCAGTCTGTCAAGACCATTTTTCTCAGGAACGTGTAGAGGTGGTGAGGAGGAGTTGACATTAATATCAAATACGTAAGTCCCTTGAAGCTCTAAAAAAATCAAACTTCCAAGTCAACGCAATAAAAAAATAGGGCGATATAAGCGACATTATTGCGACATATTTCGATACTCGCAAATAAATCAAAACCTATAGGGTACTTCCCGTTGACCTAGAATCATGAAATTTGGGCAAAAGCAAGGTCTCACAGCACAAGTAAAGGAAAAAGTCCGAAAATAGCAAATTTGTATTTTTAGGCAAATTGAAAGCCAGCTTTTATAAGTTTCTTCCCATATGAACATTGAGTTTCTTGGCCCTGCGTTATCTCACTAGGTGGGTGAATTTAGGCTACTTATATATATATTTTTTTGTATTACCTAATTTTGTTTACTTAGTTCGTTTTTGTTTGTTTTGGTTTTGTTTTAATTTGTTTTTGTTTTAATTCAGTGCAACTTTATAATATAGTCTTTTATTTCTTTATAATTTTTTTTGTAGGTTCAACAATGCTTTGTGTGCATGCAGAGTTCACCTATAAGTGATTGTTACACTCTATTCTTATTTGTAGCTTCTTTTTCAATTGCATAAACCAGTGTATATAATTGTTGGTGAACCAGTTAAATAAATAAATAAAAATCACATTTAAAAAAAATGCGATTACAAACTTACATTTTCAGTTAGAAAATTAACGTGGCGTATATCGATGTATGGGAGAACATGTTTTTCAACTACAATGTTAAGTTTGTTTTAGGGATAACTTCATCCTAACTACGGAACCCTTCATTGTGCGTGGTCCGACACGCACTTGGCCGGTTTTTTATTTTTCACCGTAGTCAGCGATAGTTAGCCGTAGTAAAGAAACGACCGAACATTCAGCCGATACTTCGGATTTATGTTCGGAGTAGACCCCCTGAATCGTGATCGTTTGAAGAACTTTCAATTTGTACCCCACCAACTATATCCTAGGGACTTTGGGTTTCAACTCGTTGGAGGGAAGAAGAGGCCTTGATCAGCTCACGGTAGCCTGTAAGACCCTTACCGGTCGTATCGACTGCTCTGAGCTCCATGACCTTTTCTGTCGACTATCTGTCATAACTACAACATTTATATTTGTAGCTTTTATGGTGTACATAATAAAGAGTATTCCGTTCTATTCTATCTGTGCCCGACAAATACATCGGTCACCGCCAAAGTCGCCGACACAATCTGTTCGCGCAATTGCCTTGCAGAACGGTCGCCAGAGATGAATCACCTGTGTGTCGTACTTCAAGGATGCTAAATGCCCGCCCTCCTGATGACCAACCCTGAATGTGATATGTTTGCGGATGAATGGAGTAAAATTAAGCGCGTATGTCTTGTCTGATGTTCTGTGAGAAACAGTACGCGAGTGTGTCCACTGTTCCATGTCAGTAAGAGCGAATAATTGTTTATGACACAATTGTCAGCATTGTAAAGTTTTGTTTTCTTTTTATATAGTTTAATTAATGTAATTGGTACCTTGTTCATTAATTATCACACTAATATTATAAAGGTGAAAGTTTGTGTGTGTGTGTGTGTGTGTCAGCTACTCCATACAAAATTTTACCAAAATTGGTCCAGCCGTTTGAGCGTGAAGAAGTAACAAACTTCTTCGCGCTCAAACGGCTGGACCAATTTTCATAAAATTTTGTATGGAAGTAGCTGACACCCTGGATTGAGACATAGTCTTTTTTTATCTCGATATACCCACGGGATCGAGATTTACGCGTGTGAAACCGCGGGGCGCAGCTAGTTTAAATAAATAAATAAAATAAAATCTAATAATATTATTCTCCGCTCATTTTCGACACCACCCTTTATACTTTGCGCAAGATTGATGTAACATAAAATAATAGTGTCATGACATGCGTTATCAACTGCGTGATAAACATTCTTATCAGAATTAAGATGACAAACACTATTTTCTGTTTTTATTTAAATGATGAATAGGGTTTGACAGTTTTTTTGTTAATTTAGATTTTTCGAAACCAACAAAAAAAGCCACAGTAAAAAAAAATATATAATATCATATAATATCTCAAAAAATGCCAAAATTGTACACATGCGTTTCAAAGTCTATTGTAGACAGAGACAGCACTGCTGCGATCTGACGTCACAACACAGGAACGCCATAGTAACTTCGCGCACTTCGTACAGTGATCGTTTGGCGTAACAAGGATAGTAGAATAATTTTAAAAGCGTGTAACGTCTCTGTTCTCTATTTTTCCACCGATTTTTTTCACTATTCTCCTTTTTAGTAACACCTTTAAAACTAAGCATCAATTCATATATAATATTAGTTTTAGTATATGCGAAACCCGAAACACGTGTCTAGTATTTTTATGTAAAGAATCTATGTACAAAATTTCAAAACTGTATCATGAAAAATCACAAAGATAAAAGGATGTTATGTTACCAGGGGGCCGGTCGCGCTATTTCTCAACGTAATTACCGTTTGAACGGAACGTTTTTGGTTTCGGTTTAGTTTTGGTTTAGCTGATGTAAGAAACGGTATTGCGCTATTTTTTGTGAGAGTATTGTTCGATCGATCGTTCCTCCAACGGAACTTCCAAAGTAAAGCTAAATCGTTTCCGTAGAAATGATTAGCGCGATACGAAATGTGTCTAACGTAACGTTTTTGGTTGTGGTTTAGTTTTGAACGTTAATACCAAAACGTTACGTTAGACACATTTCGTATCGAGCTAATCATTTCAACGGAAACGATTTAGCTTTACTTTGGAAGTTACGTTGGAGGAACGATCGATCGAACTATCAGTATTGGGTAACGTCAACGATTTTGTCGCTCAGAAAAAATTGCGCGATACCGTTTCTTACATCACCTAAACCGAAACCAAAAACGTTCCGTTTGAACGGTAATTACGTTGAGAAATAGCGCGATCGGCCTCCAGCGTTGTCCGTACAAAAACATGCTAACGGCGCCCCCGCGCCTCCAGGGTCGTCTTGCGCTCATTGATAATAATTTGGCAGTAGGTACCTAACCGTACGGCGATTGTATTGTACTCGTAAGTAATTAAATGGTGATAACATTTTCCATCACACTTAAATATTTTTGGGACACAATATAACATGGTGTAAAAATTATTGAAATCGATTCAGTTCCTTATAACCTTGTTCCTTTAACAAACTATATTCAGGTTTCGCATATACTAAAAATAATGTTGTATATTATATTTGATAGCAGTCGAATACCCTATTCTTTTCCATCTTTTGAGTGTACGGTCCCAACTACAATATTTTTGAAAGAAAATCTCTTATTATAGATTGTCTATACCCAGTGAAGTTGGTTAAGTAGTGTACCCGTTTTCACTAACACTAGGCGACACCTAAACTAATGCCTAAATAAAATGCGATGTTGGATTTTCAACTTTCAAAATCCGGGCAAAGGTATTAATTAGTATGTTCTTAGCATGCAACATATTTTGAGAGTATCAAAATATGTTGCATTAATGGCCGTATTTTTTATTGCGTTGAAGCTTTGTTTTCTTAGAGCACCAAGGGACCGTAGACTTACATATTTGATATAATTTTCAACTTGATACCTCCACGCGTTCCTGAGAAAAAGGCTCTTGACAGACTGACAGACGGACAACAATGTGATCCTGTATGGGTTCTGTTTTTTTGCCTTTCAGGTACGGAACCCTAAAAACTGAAGTGTTATTCGACTTTTGTTGCTGCCTATAGATAGATTAATTTACTTGTTGATGACTTCCACAAAGTGGGACGCTTCGTCATCTCCCCCACTTTAATGAAGCCTGGACGTATCCTCAGTATCTTTGGTATGATGCTGAAGCTAGTGTGCTTCTCCTACGGGATTCTCTGTACCATGTTTAGGTTGCCATTGATAAGGTCATAGAGGAGTTGGAATTTACCCTAAGTAATCATGTAGAATAAAAGCAACATTCGAAGGCCGACTGCAGTGGCGAAGAGGTGTGCATCGCTTGCAGTGACGGTGACAGACGAGTCAAATATCGCTTACTTAAAAAAAACCGGCCTAGGACTAGGCCACGCATAATGAATGGTTCTGTAGTGGGGATTAATTTATCCTAAGAACGAACTCAACATTTTGGTTTAGGAGTCTCCTAACACAGGCTTATCTGCTTATAAGGAGGCTTCAATAACTAATTATTAAGGTTTACTTGTTAAAATAATAAACCATTTTTTTTTCATAATTTTCATAAATTTTAGTTGAAAAACATGTTCTCTCATATATTCTAACTGCAAATGTAAGTTTGTACGCACATTATTGAGAGATTTACTATGTTATTTTAAGATAATAGATTTCTTATAAGTTTTCCTGTATAGGTAAAGAACTATTTTCTGTATTTTTTTTTTAATTTAGGCTCATTAGTTTCGAGGATAAGGGAATGGAACGGGAACGGTCAATTTTCATCTACTTTCTTAAATAATTTTAAAAGCGTTTATTTTAAAATTATAAAAAAGAATATACAACGAACCCTTTCATTGATATGTCATACGGTACAGTTTGCAAAACATTTTATTCCTTATTCTCTAATTTGCCCCCCAAAAGGGACCTCCATGTTCAAAATTCATTCATTTACGTTACATGTCCGTTGTCCGTGTTTGGTACTTCATATATGTGTACCAAATAACTTAATTTGTCCAGTTAATTAGCAAAATAGCTATCATAGACGGACAGACAGACAGACACACGAGTGATCCTATAAGGGCTCCGTTGTTTCCTTTTAAGGTACGGGAACCCTAAAAATCAGCTTTCGTGCATACCGAGATATTTTGCGAAACAAAACCCACTGATAATGGAATGTGATACATAAGTTTAAATAAGTCTCGGCCACATATTAATATGCTTTATAACGGGATTTTCTGCTCAATATGATAATTTATTTAGGTACTTATTGGTTTAATTTGCATGATAATGTACACGTAAACACTGCTACACATAAATTATGTTGAGATAGTCAGCACCGCACGATAGGCTTGTAGAAAAAATAACCCGACATATTTTGGCGATATCTATTATTTCGATACATCGACTTGAATTCAACACTGACAAGAGTAGGTCAATAATTTGTCTCCTAAATTAAATAATACAAATTTATTGCAATATTGAAGATGTCAAATAAAAACTTTTTACAAAAAAAAAACAACTGACTTCCAAAAAAACACTACAAAGTGAAAAATAACTTTAATTTCGGAAGTCGGTGTCTTTGGATCTGTATTTTAGTTTTTTGCCACCGACTTCCGAAATTAAAGTTATTTTTCACTTTGTAGTGTGTTTTGGAAGTCGGTTGTTTTTTTTTTGTAAAAAGTTTTTTATTTTTCACTTTTTAGTGGGTTAGTTTGTAATTTATCTCATTTACAATAGCTTATTGTCAAATGCTCATCAACTTTTACAAAATATTGCTTTTCCCGATGCAGGGGCGTTAATTGTTAAGGAGTTCTCCTGGTAAGAACCAGGAGAACTGATGGTGACTTCAACATATGCATTTTGATAAGCATAAATTGCGTAGCAACCATATTAAAGCGCCTAATCGAATCGCAACGGTGAAATACTTATTATTAAGTAGTTCCCGTGGCCATCTGTGATCTTCATCATCAGTTCCACTTCACCAAATGGTGCTTTTCGAGTGCAAATGCACGAGTTACTATAAAAAAACTCAAATCGCTATAGGTATGCCAATAAAATTTGAGGATTTCCCTCGATTTCCATGGGATCCCCTCATCAGATTCTGATTTGTGTGATTTGTGGCAATGGGACCACCTCGGGAGCATACCCTTCCATACAAAAAAGAATTTTCAAAATCCGTACACAATTGAAGGAGTAATCGGTGAACATACATAAAAAAAAAACAAACATACAGCCGAACATATAACCTCCTCCTTTTTGGAAGTTGGTTAATAAATAGTAGTTATAGGACGTAACATCGAGCCTTGGAGCACACCCATTTCAACTTATATTTTTATTCTTTTAAAAATACGATTACAGCCGCACGTGTCGATCGATCTGGGGGCCAAGTCTGCTATTTTCAATTATTGGTCATTATGACGACTATACCAAGGAAACGCTATGACCATTGTGCCAATAGTTTGTAACCTCCTAAATTCATAATGGCGTGACAGTGGTCCATAGGGAAGTCAAAATAATATGAGCTTGTCAGTACGAGGTTACCAAATAAATACAATTTTTCCAATGGAGTGTCAGTGGCACGTCATTGGAAAATCATAGCCTTTCAATTAGGAGATTAGCAAAACTGTCAAACTCTACAATTACGGTGCCAATGATCGGCCACCCGGACACAACTGCGTTAGCAGACTTGGCCCCCAGGTTAAGCTACGCTTACCGCGGTTGATGCCTCTTACAACTGGCAAATGAATGTAAGGACGAGACTATTCCTTGAAATCCAAAACGATTTAGATTATTTTAAGCAAGCTGACCAAACTCGTTCGAGCGAAACCAACTAGGCTCCACACAAGTAGAAACAAGTATGTAGTTAGGTTTCCTGGAATAGTTAGGTTTAGCCGGTAGGTACACTTCTGAAGTAAAATTTGAACAACGAAAACCGTTCTTACTGCTTCGAAATAAAGGCGCTGTCTTTGTCAAATTGTTACCATGGACTTGACTAACTGCGTCGTAATCGTAAGTCCTGTGATATAAAGGGTGCTATTACAAAAAAAAAACCGACCAAGTGCGTGTCGGACCACGCACAATGAAGGGTTCCGTAGTTAGGATGAATTTATCCCAAAAACAAACTTAACATTTTAGTTGAAAAACATGCTCTCCGATACATCGATATAAGTTACGGTCAATTCTTCAACTGCAAATTTAAGTTGGTGGACTATTACTCATTAACTAGTAAACCCTATTTAGCTGTGATAGTTTCCCCTTTAATTTTGTTATATATGTTACGGCTAATACCCGAAGTGCGGCTACACCTAGTTTTAGCCGGTTAGAACTAGGTGTAGCCACTTACTCTTGGTTAAACCTAGTACGAGCCGATTGTTTTCGGGTAAAATCATTTGGGCTAGGTTAGGTTAGAACAGTAACCATTACCAAGCGAAGGCGAGCGAGCGAAGCGAGCGTGCCGCGGTAGCGCCCGCCGAGCGCCAGATCCCCTCTATTGTTGGTAAATTAGTTTTATCCAACAGGGATTGTCTGGACCTATAATTCTAACCGGCTAAAACTAGGTGTAGCCGCACTTCGGGTATTAGCCGTAACATATATACTACTGTCATGAATTTTTTCACATATCCAAAACCAACCATTTTGCTTGGAGGGGTGGGGGGGGGGACACTTGACTCTAACAAAAAAAAGCACTTTAAAGCTTAATATTACGCAAACGGATCTCAGAATTGAAAAATGGCTTTCACAGACCCACAATATTTTTAAACGGCCTATCCAACGATACCCGACACCATGTATTAGATGAGAAAAAAAAATATCATCGCCGTTTTATGTGCAAGGGAGGTACCCTAAAAAAAATGTTTTTCATGGTTTTATTTTACGACATTTTCGGCGTGATGAATATGTACACCCTTGCCAAATTACAGCTTTCTAGGACTAAGCGTCTCTGAGCTAAGCCAGGGGGGACAGACGGACATGGCGAAACTATAAGGGTTCCTAGTTTACTACGGAACCCTAAAAAAAGGTTTTCGTCAATTTCTTATCTAATTGTGAGAAAGCTTGAAATAATTGAAACATTGAGTCTGTGTTACTATAAAAGTACAGTTTTCGTGGTGATAAACCATTCGTGTCAGTCTCAGCACCTGGGGCCCGATCGCGCTAATTTTGAACGGTAATACCAAAACTAAACCACAACCAAAAACGTTACGTTAGACACAATTCGTATCGCGCTAATCATTCCAACGGAAACGATTTAGCTTTACTTTGGAAGTTACGTTGGAGGAACGATCGATCGAACTTTCAGTATTGGGTAACGTCAACGATTTTGTCGCTCAGAAAAAGATAGCGCGATACCGTTTCTTACATCAGCTAAACCAAAACTAAACCAAAACCAAAAACGTTCCGTTCGAACGGTAATTACGTTGAGAAATAGCGCGATCGGCCCCCTGTTAATAGTTTCATCACTTTTACGCTCTCGAAAATAAATAAATTTCGGCGTTGAGTTACTTAATGAAGATATTGTATAATCATTAAAAAAAATGATGATTATATCACAAGGATACCTAGCCTAGTGTGTGATTTTTAAATTTCTTGATATAGTTTGTTAAATAATAGGAAAAAAAACATTACCGACTGGGTTTTTAAATGAATATAAGTACATAGGTTTTTTTCAACATTATTTTCTTAGACTATTTGTAACATTTTGATAGTTCTTTTTGCTATCTTTTGAGGTGAACATGTCCGCTTACATAAAACATTTTAAATAACTTTTATGTTATTATATTGAAGAAAAATGTTCCTAAACTCAACACGATATCGTCAATTTTGTGTGCACGCAAATTAGCGAACGCATCCTTAATTTAACAAACAGGAAAGTTGAAAAAGTTCAAAGAACATAAATGCAGTGTACCTACCTAATTATATTAAAAATGATTGCATTCATTTCGTATCATTTCGTTATTATTTTACAATTATTTTTCCGTCGATAGTCTCGGAAGCAGCATCTATATTTGCCAAGCAAGGGCATGGCAGTGCTTTAAATTAAGCTGATCACAAATACTTTTTCTCAAGTTAAAAGTGAATCAAACAAAACTGTGCAAGTGACTTCCACCATGCCTGACAGTGAGAGAGAGGGCTGTTATACGGATTTATTGACTTTACAAATCATCGAGATTGTGCTGACCATATCCACGTTGATATACGGAGTGACGTCATGGTGCCTCATGAAGCAGTTCCGTAATTACAGAAACTACGTGTGCCTCAACGCAATTCTAGCAAACTTTCTCTTCTATTCAATGAAAACGATTAACATCTGTGTTTTAAAAAGTGGTTACGTAGAAGCCGACAACTTATTTTATAACGGATTATCAATATTTCTGATAATATACTTCGTTACAGCGAAATATCTCTGGTTGATTGTAATATGCCTTAAGGTTTACGTGGACATTGTGAAAGTTTTTAATAGCCATATCCAAAGGAGATATTTAAAAAGTAGCTTCTTCGGTTGGGGCGTGTCTTTTATAATTTGCCTTATTTTTACTTTTATTGCTGCTTTGATTTTTAACAAATTTAATGTATTTATCCAAATTGTAATGATTATCATTTTGTTTTTACCTGTGATAGTTAACTGTTTACTTTACATTCTAGTTTTATATTCGGTTTGTCGTAATTCGAACGTGAGCGTTCATACCCACACAATATGTGTTCGCTTGTGCATCGCCACTTTGATATTTATATTGAGCGACGTCTTCTTGCTGTCTGATTTGATTGCACCGCTGGTCGGAGTCGGTCGCAGCTATCTAGCGAGATTACTGCAATTTATAGTGTCTCACGCCAATGTGCTAATATTGGACGTTTTTTTGGTTGTTGTAAAGGGTAATCGAGAAATGTGGTACGAATTTTATGTAAAAAAATTAAACTGTCGGTCGCTATCAGCAAGGCATAGGGATCACGATGTCAACATAGATGAGAGAGTTAGTCGTGAGCCTGCTGACAGCCCAAAGACGCACAGTGTTGCCGGTTCATAGTAAGACACGGACAAAATTCTTTATGATGTGAACGTACTACCTATCGTCACTATTGTATAGAAAATATATGTATTTAATAGAATAACCATAATTACTCTATGCACTAGCTGTGTCCCGCGGCTTTACTCGCGTTAAACTGGATAAAAACTTAAAACGTAGCCAATTTCAGGTTCTAAACTATTAAGTTGCATCCGAATCATCTAATAGAATAACAATAGTTACACACGCACACACATACACACAATCATTTAGACATGTTTAAAATATTAGTAGGATTAATAAAAAAGTTAGTTGGTTTGGAGGGCAGTTAGTCTTCAAAATTATTAGCTCTTGCAAATTGCTCGTTAATTGTAACTGTCTATATACATACCTATATATACCCAGTTAATGCGTAAACGCGCTCCTTTCCCAGCGTTAAGTCATAGGGTAAATAAATCTTATCTCATCTCAATAATATTATAAAGGCGTAAGGGTGTGTGTGAGTGTGTGTGTGTGTATGTTTGTTACTTCTTCACGCACAAACGGCTAAACCAATTTGTATAAAATTTTGAATGGAGTTAGCTGACACCCTGGATTAAGACATAGACTACTATTTATCCCGATATTCCCACGGGATCGAGACTTACGCGGGTGGTACCGTGGGGCGCACCTATATAAATAAATCATAGAAAAACCACATACGAGGAAAGTAGAGGCAATTGTGAAATGGCCTAATTATAACTTATCACCGATTTGAATGTCCATTCCATACTATTTTAATTTATTTTTTGTTCTATGTTAGCTGTTTGCACTGATATTCAATATTTTTTTATATTTTTAAGCATACTCTTTTAAAGTTCATCCAACCAAAAAAATCAAATGAAAATGTCTATGAAAGCCGAATTTCAGCCCACTGTGGCGTGGTTGGGAGTCATTTTTGCCGATGGAAGAGAGGACCCATCGGGCGCATGGCTTGTAATGTACAAATAGCTCTGTTAACAACAAACCTGGGGGCCAAGTCTGCTACCACAGTTGTGTCAGAATGGCCGATCATTTGGCATCGTAATTGTAGAGTTTGACAGTTTTGCTAATCTCCTAATTGAAAGGCGTCATTATGATTTTCCAATGACGTGCCACTGATACACCATTGGAAAAGTTGTCTGTATTTGGTAATCTCGTACTGACAAGCTCCTATTATTTTGACTTCCCTATGGACCACAGTCACGCCATTATGAATTTAGGAGGTTACAAACTATTGGCACAATGGTCATGGCGTTGTCTTGGTATGGTCGTCATAATGACCAATCATTGAAAATAGCAGACTTGGCCCCCTGATGGGCCGCTTCCTTTACAAGACTCGTGTAGTTAACAAGGTTCGTCGTCACATTTCCGGTTACTTTGTACTCCACTACAGCGCCTTCGTAGTGGTCATCTTAAGGTTTTTCTGTGGAGAAAAGAAACTTAATAAATATAGACATTATACTGAGTAAAGGAGTAAGTAGTGTAAGTTATTTCAATACGAGATTCTTGATAAATGATTTTATTTATGTAAGTAGGTTTGTACACACTTCAACATGTCAATCATTTTTGAATCGGCGCGCGGCGTTTCCTGTCCGACTACTCTGAGAAGAAAGGCCGAAACAAACTCATAGGTTACGGTCTCTTTTATTTTAAAGTCCAGACATAATCTTGGTCAGAACATGAGGACCATGTAGATTAGGGTCTGGTGATCTTTTGAAGAAAGAACCACACAGATTAGAGTGGACCTGTCCAGTCAGTGAACGCATTTATCAGATAATTGGCCTATTTTTATTTCCTTTATTTCATTAATTACACATAAATTATATTTTTAAATACTAGAATATAAAAAACTAGTAGCCCACCGGTATCGAGAACAGGTTCTAAGCTACCGGCGGCGCACGTATTTGACTTCAAAATACGGACAAAATTATTTTGCGGTATTAAATGACATATAAGTTTAAAAAAAGTTATAATCAACAACAATCAATCAATAGTAGTTATAGTAATTTTTCGAATGGGGTTTGGAAAATGGCAAAGAGTGAAACGTTTTTAAGCTACTTCTTCAGGAAAAAGTGTAATAAAACATTACATTTTTTAATAAAATTGATTATTTCTAGGATAACATTACTCAGAGGACGAGTTCTACTCGTCTTCATCCATAGAATTATTCGTTTCATCTATATGGAACGATGAAGACGAGAAATTACCGAAAATATTTTTGGTAATTTCAACTATTTCATTTCATGGAGGCATGGCAACTTGGCAAGTTGAGGAACGTCACTCAACAATAACATATCCATGGCTGCTGCGCTAAATGGCCTTGATCTTTTCGGTAGTTACAGCCTTATGCTACTCATGAAGGGATCTGATGTTAGGGGCAACCTGTTCAAAACGTCTTGGTTGCATTGCTCTTGAAAAAACTTTCGTGAGAAGTATTTTTACAAAAACATGTTCAATTCTGTTGGCTTTCTGATTTAATATACGAAAATTTGTGGCGAAACTCTTGTATTTGTTCAACGGGAAATGATGATTTATCGCATTCTCCACAAAATCCCATTACTTTGAAAATTTTCTTTCTGGACTAGTTTTGGCTATATTAAAACATTATCGTGTCTTAATTCTGATACCAGAACCACCTAAAGAGAAAAAAGTTGATACAAGAATAATGAAGTGCTATTCATTTTGTTTTTAACCGACTTCCAAAAAGGAGGAGGTTCTCAATTCGTCGGTATGTTTTTTTTTTTTTTGTATGTTTGTTACGCGATTACTCCGTTAATTATGGACCGATTTTGAATTTTTTTTTGTTTGAAAGGTTATACTCCCGAGGTGGTCCCATTGCTACCAAATCAGAATCAGATGAGGGGATCCCATGGAAATCGAGGGAAACCCTCAAATTTTATAGGCAAACCTATAGCGATTTGGGTATTTTTTATAGTAACTCGTACATTTGCTCTCGGAAAGCACCATTTGGTGAAGTGGAACTGATGATGGAGACCACATATGGCGACCGGAACAATATAATAATGAGTACCCCTATTTAACGGGTTGCGATTAAGCAATTTATGCTCGTCACTATGCATATGGTGAGTGGCAGTTCTCCTGGTTCTTACCAGGAGAACTCCTCAACAATCAACGTCCCAGCATCGGGAAAAGCAATATTTTGTAAAAGGTGATGAGCAGTTAACATTAGGCTATTGTAACTTAGATAAATTCAAAAATGACCCACTAAAAAGGGAAAAATAAAAAACTTTTTACAAAAAAATAAGAACCGACTACCAAAATTAACACTACAAAGTGAAAAATAACTTTAATTTCGGAAGTCGGTGGCAAAAAACTCAAATACACCAAAGACACCGACTTCCGAAATTAAAGTTATTTTTCACTTTGTAGTGTTAATTTTGGTAGTCGGTTCTTATTTTTTTGTAAAAAGTTTTTTGTACAATGATAGGAAAAAAAATACAATAGGCAAAAGGCACCCAATCTTAAATTATTTTAAAAGTAAGATAGTTACATCAACTTACGAAAACAAAACATATACCGGGAAACTCCAAGAACTACAAAAAAATCTCTAATGTAGGTACCTATATATTTTTGACCCAAAATACCATTAGTTTGATTTGCGGTTCATAATAACTACAATATCTACTAATAAACTAGTATTATTTTGAAATAATTGAGTAATACATATGGCTCAATAGTATCCATTATAAAAATAACATACGTCACCATAGTGTTGTCAAAAAGGACATCGTTGCGTATACCTTTATAGAAGTGACACGAGACGGAAGATGATAGACTCTAATTATGTTTATATGACCCCGAATGAGGCCGAAGGACACAATAAATGCTTTTGGCAAAAGACTCACTATATGTTTCTATTTATTTCCTATCCATCTTTGTACCAGGCTTAAAAATATTAAAAAAAAAATTAAACAGGATGATTTTCACGCTCCTATGTCAGTAACAATATTCCACAATAATGATGAACCAAAGAGATTTAAGATTGTCATAGAAAAACTGTGATGCTATTTCTCAGTGACGCCATCCAAATATAAACCGAAGTTAGGTCCAGTAGTTTTACCATAACGAGATTTTAATATTTTCTTAGAAAATATTTTGCTTTTGTGGACACGAATGCGACTTAACATGCAGGCGTACCACACTGTCCGATAAGGACCAGGCCCGGGTCGACGGCGCGTTGTGTTCCCCGCGCGCCTCAAAGAGATGTCAGCACCAACTGACGGGGTCCAGTAGGACCAATGCCTGCCAGGGTTGCGAGTTTGTCCGAAAGGGATATCGTGGCCCTGGCACACAGGCAAAGGAAGGAACACGGGTGGGTTTTAGTCAGTAAAAGTCTGACACGCCCTCCCGCTCCGCCCATAGTGGGAGAAGTTATTTGATAATTTCCCACCCAAAAAAAAAAAAGTAGGCGTACCACACTAGACCGAGCGACTTTTGCCCACTAGGAAAAATGTATCGCATTACGATTTTGTTCGAATCACTATGTCTCGTGTATTCATAAATTAATTTAATGTCTTTGGATGACACTGACAGCTCTTGAAAGCGATTAAAATCGGCTGATAGCGTTATTTTATATAAAATATTTTAATGGCCTGGTTGCTGGGACCTTTTAGACAAGTTTTTATTTAGTTACTTTGTTTGGTGGAATGAATTATATACAATGCGTGATATGAGGTCCCTATGTTGTTTCGAACGCCGCTGTTGCGACACACGCTGTTGCGAATTATTTTTCCACTGCCTCACAGGTTCGAAAGCTCACGGACTCGAATGAAGTAGTCGCGAAAGACGCTGTTTCGAAAAACATTTTCACTGCCTCATACGCTCGAATGCTTGTGATTTCGATTTATTTAGTCATAAAGTGTACAGAAAAGTATTTAATCATTTGGGTTAGGTTAGGTTAGAACAGTGACCATTAACGCGCGAAGGCGAGCGAGCGAAGCGAGCGTGCCGCGGCAGCGGCCGCCGAGCGCCAGGTCCCCTCTATTGTTGGTAAATTCAGTTACCAAAACAAAAACTCTTCATCAATATCCAATTTAACTAAATTACTATCACAAGCATTCGAGCGTATGAGGCAGGGAAAATGTTTTTCGAAACAGCGTCTTTCGCGACTACTTCATTCGAGTCCATGAGCTTTCGAACCTGTGAGGCAGTGGAAAAATAATTCGCAACAGCGTGTGTCGCAACAGCGGCGTTCGAAACAACATAGGGGACCCGCGTGATATAGATAATATCGGCCCGTCCGCTCCCCTTGAGTTTCAGTAAAGACGTGACACTTTACTGAGACCTCACGCACGCGGACTTCTTGAGAGAACTTGAAGTGATATGTTGCACTGTTTTGTTTCATTTGCCTACACTAATGCACGTTCACGAACACTTAATGGTTAATAATCCACCATTATTACACATTAATATTCGGTTTAACACAAGTTTTAGAAAACAAAACTGCTAATCATGGCGCTTCACTTTCCCGCCAAGAACCCCTGATAGCATTAAGTTTCATTGGTGCACAGACTAGTTAGGTTACATTAATGTAATCCGCCGTTACAGTTCGGCTTCCCCAAAATGGTATGGTAAATAAAACACACACCAACTGGTTAACATTAGTATATTTCAATAACTTATTTTATAAAATAATAAAAGGATAACAGTAATTATTAAGACATAAGAACCCTTTAGTGCTACTAACGTACTACCCAAAGATATATATGTCTAGATAGACAGTCAGAGCTGTGAACTCGTCGAAAAAAATTGCGCCTAACTGTTGGCTGCAAAATGCACGCACACTAGCATAACACAATGACGTGGCGCGAGATTCAGACGTAGCTGTCAAGCACACCAGCCTAACAAAGTTGGCCTGTTTGTTTTAGTTCAGTGAATATGGGTGTATATCTAGCTAGACATATAAATACTCAAAAGCCTGTAATAAAGCCATTACTAATAGGTATACCGACGATCTTGTTCGGGCTATAACAGTGATTCTAAGTACTTTGCGTAACTTAATAACTTACTTAGTTTATAAGCTGATCTTTTAACTGAATACAATAAAAAATGGTGCATTTACAATAGTAAAGATAAAGGACCTATACTTACGTACTTAATCGCAAGATATAGAAATGATTCAAATGATGGAAACAATAACATAAATATTTGTCCAACAACTCAAAAAGTTGTCGCTAAACAGCTAGGTCAAGAGTTAGATAATGATTACAGTCTTAGACACGGCACGCATTGTGAGGAGGTTCCTCATTCTGAACCCCTAATCACCCTTAAAAAAATATATAATAAAATCAAACCGAAATAATCATTTAATATATAAATATGTGTATTATATACATATGGTATTTATTTATTTAATTTTCAGACCAAAGATCCATAAATAAACATAATAAAACTTATCGGATATATTGTGTTTCATGAATTTTAATAGTTGTCGCGTCTTAGCATGGCAATAGCGATCGTAGACCCACTTACATTTTCTAGAATTTTTAATTTCAAAAACTGAAATAAAATCCGCTAACGCCCTTAATCTATAGTGATCTTCAACATGTTCCAATAATGAAAAACCATACATAGTATATCGTTTGGGTTCCTACGAAGAGGTATTAGGGAAAGCGCAATTACCTCTATTGCGATGCTAAAACGCGACAACTATAGCAATAAGTAGCACTACTGTCTCGAGTTTCTTTATTGCTTTCTACACTTTTTGCGTTTAACTTCAATAACAAGATAGTAAAACGACATCTTTGGTACCTTATAAATAAATAATAAGTTTATAAAAAGCCAGTACAGAAATTAATTTAATATCTATTATTTTCATAATAATAATAATTATATGTTTAAGAAAACTAATATGGCATGAGCTGGTAATGCTGGTATAGGTAATACTTACCCTAATTTAACCCTATCTAAAACTGAATGTAACATATCAAAGCTACTGCAGACGCAAACAGCACTCGACTCAGAAGATGAACAGCAGAAGCATCTGGTACTGCTGTTGTTGCTGCTTCAGTTGCTGAACTTTGAGTTGTTGTGCTATCAGTCGCCGAGCTTTCAGTTGAAGCTCCTTCAGTAGTCGATGCTGGTGTAATGTCACCTTCAGCATCAGTCAACGGTGGGTCTTCAGTCTGACCATCAGTCGCAAACCGTCTTCCCCAAATAGCGAACGTATACAACTCAGCGGAGCTGTTCTTCAAAGTCATAGTATATATGGAATTGGTGCTGTATTTAGAAGTGGTGTAATCGAACTCTTTGGACTCGAGAGGCATGATGGAGACCTTCGAAGAGACAGGGTACATTATGGCGTTGTTAGTTTCCACATCATTGACGATGGCGGGAGTTGGTATCCTGGCTGTTATAACCAGCTCCTCGAAAATTGCCGTTGTGTCTGGTATGTAGCTGGAGAACCTGTAATAAGCAGAGTGATATGTATTAGGACTTCACTTAATTCTGACATTCTGCAGACCAATAAATGTGCTTTCTACTTGGTAATTAGGCGGTACTTATTGGCTGCACATCTCGTTATAGATACGTGTGTCATTTCAAAGCAAACAACAGAAAACAACGCTCCATTTATTCCCAAGAGATACTGCTTTAATAAAATATTTGCAAACAGGCCGATTTGAGGCGCTGGTAAGTGCTAACCGCCGCCGCCTCTTATCCCCAGGGGATGCATTGTCCGGACTAGAGACCAGCCGATCTATTCTGAAAAAATCTCACCGTGTAAAAGTAGGTGAAGTCAGCTTGAAGTGACTTGTTAATAGTGTCATTCCCTCACTGACAGTTCACTCCACGCTCACTTCACCTAAGTTTTCACGGTGAGATGGTTACAGAATAGCACTGCTGGTCGAATTATCTCTTGTGGTCAATGCTGCTTACATAATCAGCCTACAATGAACTTCTGGGACACAGGCCTCCTCTCTAGGAGAGGGAGAGGGCCGTAATCCACCACGCGGGCCTGTGCGGGTTGATAGATGTCACATGTCTTAAAATTTTTGGTTATAGGACATGTTGGTTTCCTCACTATGTTTTCATTTACCGTTTTGAGAGTTGTGGTGACGGAATAATTTGCACAAAATAAAGTGCCTGTCAGGATTCGAACCTACGATCTACAACTCGTAAGTCAATGCCGTTATCACTTAGCCGCCACTGCTCATAGTGTGCTGGAAGGAGGAAATAATGTTCAGGTCAGTAGGACATAATGAGTCAGGTCAGTAGGACGAGCTCTTTTACAAGCACCTATTTGACTACATCCTAGCTTTCTTCATCAGAAAAAGAACTCATTGTTGTTTGTGTGTTACCTAAGGCCACAGGTCTCTCTGGTGTCTCCAGTGCAGGCGTAGACTCCGCAAATCCTAGTGCCGCCCGTCGCTACGTGCGAGAACGATCTTACGCCGCTGAATACGCCTGCTCTGTATCTGTAATGCTGCAATTAAATAAAATAAAATTTGTAATGCCTATGATTGGACTTAATATAATGTAAGTAATGCCTATGATACGTCACTGGCTGTTGAGACATAGGTAAAATGAACAGACGCCCAAACAAGAACGCGCGACGTAAATATATCGTAAAATCGAACGTTTAATTGTAATAAAAAAAAAATACTCTCATATTCTCATAGCATTTTAGTTAAAATTTTGCGACTTTCTAGGTACCTAATACTAACAAGATATAATAAAGTCTTAAAATTAAGTAAATATTGTGTACGACACTAAGTGTTCATACACACGAGCGGCACGTGTCAACGACATAGGCAACTGCACTCTGCAGCCGTCAACACGCGTCGGCAGCTGCCGTGTATTGGAGTCTTGGAGTATGGTGCAAATAAATATTTATAATAATATTATAATCATTTTTCTAAAGAAATCTCTTCCAGCATACCCGCGATAGGAAAGTCGATAAAGAGATGTAGACACCGTGTGTAACAGTAGGAGAGAAAATAGAATACATAAAATCAAAAACAATTTACTTAATAAAATAAAATAAATAATATGAGAATATACTAATATACATACATAAATACTTCTAAAATAAATATCACTAGTATATTAATAATTTAATTAAAATAATAAATACATACGCAACTATGACGAAGTGGAAAGATAGTGTTCTTTCACTCTTCTCTTAACTACTGAAACAGTTTGACAGTCCCTAATATCAGGTGGAAGTGAATTCCACAAGCGCACCGCGTGCACAGTGAAGGAGTAGGAGTAGAAGTCGGTGAAGTGGGGAGGGACTTAAGGTTTCTAAGATGCGACCTGCAAGGTGCATCAGAAGGACGGGCGTAGGAAAAACGTTCCCGCAGATAGGATGGCGTTTTAGGATTGTGAAGGAGGTTAAATAGGAGACACAAAATCCGAGAGTTTCTGCGAAGTCGAATAGGGAGCCATTTGAGTATCTTGCAAAAATAGAAACGTGGTCATACTTTTTAAGGTTGAAAACAAAACGAATACAGATGTTTTGCAAACGTTCAAGTTTATTTAAAAGCTCCTCGGTGGCATCCAAATAACAGGCATCTGCGTAATCAATAATAGGCTGAATGAGTTTGATTTGGTAGTAAATTAGCCGAATTTTGTAGGCCCGTTCCTGGAATTTGTAGTAAAACCGTTAAAAGTTATAGGACGTTTAAGGTGGCTCCTCAATTCATACGGACACTGATAAAATATTACCTTTAGGCCCTTGTATATAAAGTGCTGAGCAGTGAACTCTTTGACATTGTGCATCTGAGTGTTTTCTACAGGTGTTCGTTCGGATCATAATAACTAAGTAGCAGTTATTCATACTACTGCATCCATCTTGTTCTAAGTGCGGTGATATTGCTCAGGTTTTTTTTTTCATCGATTAATGAACATGAACATTATGAAATGAACATTATTAAATAATATTATGAATTTGACGAACAATGCGAAACATAGTTCGTCAAATTCATAATATTATATATTCATACCAAAATAAACATTTTCATACTGTAAGGTCCTGTAGCTCCTATGGTTGGTTATGTAGGTATTTTTACAAACGGTTGGCGCAGTGGTTAAGTAATTGACTGCTGCGCTGCGTGTCGCGGGTTCATTTCCCGCACGGAACAAATATTTGTATGACCAGCAGTTGTTCCGGGTCTGGCTGTTTGTGTATGCGAGTTTAAATGTTTGTAAACGCACCCACGATACAGGAGAAATTCCTAGTGTGGGGCAAGGTTTAAAAAAATAACCAAACCCAAGGGTTTAATGATGATTGGTATACTATCCAATAAAGTATTTACATCAAATCTCTATTAATACTGGTTCCATAATTCCTACGAAATATTTCACTTGAACTTTGGGTTATTTAACACTGAATAATGATAAAGGAGGACGTGTGATAAGTGGAACAAAGCAAATAAATAAATTACGACAACAATAAACATTTAATAATTAATAAAATGTACGTTTTTAAGGTTTTAGAGTATCATATCTTAACATCTCAGTACTTAGTTGAGCCTAAAGGACTTACTGATAATAATTTGACTTTTGAAAATAGTAATGAAATTACAAGTGCAGAAATCAAATTATGTCTGTAACCATATAGTGCAAACTATTATTATGAGATAAGAGCGAGCCCTCTTTGTCTATTGACGAGAGTATTATTATAGACATAAAGACAAAAATCGTTTCTTAATACAGAATTGAATTTTCAGTTGAATCGTCAATACAATGTTTCAGTTTATCAAATACTTTCAGTCTTCTAAACAAATTTAGCTTCACATTTATACTTAATATGCAATTATTCAAAAATGGCACAATATTCCATAAATTCAGTATTTTTAATCAGAACTGAATATCTCATCCAGTAGAGTGTTAAAATGATGAAGATCTTCCTCAGATGCTCCTTTATTGTGGTCAATATCTCTGGTATAGATCCTTCCCCAGATGCCAAACGCGACTAGCTCGTTTTGGGGAACATTGATCTTGAAATTCAAACGCTCCCGATTGTTTCTACTCAGAATTTCCTTTTGTAGTACAGAAACGGTGTTCTGGTCCTTCAATTCGCACTTAGATTGGTCCTTTAGCTTCGCGGTGTAAGTGAAGTTCTTAGGACTGAGCGGAAACTTGTTGTATCTCAGTGTCAACGGGAAGTACTCAATGTTGTCACAATCAAGCGTGTCGTTGTGCGTGTTCCTGTACGTTTTCATTTCTATTTCCAGTTTTTCTATTAAGGTTTCTTCTGTTTGATTGAACCTGAAATATTTGAAACAAAATTAAAATTTATCAGTAATCGCCACCGTAGATAAAATGTTATGTGTTTGATGATCATTGATGACATTATCCGTCCACGTGGAAAGACCACGGTGGTTCATCAGTAAGCAGTGGACAACGTTTGTGCTACCTATAAGAGCAGGTGGTGACGTCATCAGTCTTGCAGGCGACGAGTAGGCAGGAGGCGACGCCTATCTCGCGCCGCGCGTATGTGTGGGTGCCATCTTGTATGAACGCGCGGTACCGCACCGACTGGCAACATAACAATTTATATTATAAACTTAGCAATTAAATTATAAATTGTTTAGGAAGGGTGAAAACAGTTAGAACTGTTCGATTCCGTAGACGGCAGTGATGGGAATGGCGTAGTACTGGTAGGTTCTACTAATAATGACTAGGTAGATGAAGAAGAAGATTATCAGAAAGATGGATATCAGCTTACTTCAAGTGGTTGCAGTGACATAAATACTGTTTCCATTCGGACGCCAAGCGTGATGGTGACTATAATTGGCAATCGAGTTCATTGATATGTAAGAAACCTAGAGAATCCATGATGATGCTGAAGTAAAAATAGTAAGTGAATGTGGAATAGGTCTGACGCATAAACATAATTTATTTTTAGGTCTGGCCTTTGTATTAATAAATCATAAAATAAGTTTAGGAAAACCCAACATAAAACAAAAGGTAACTTACCTCCATCAATCATACACTACATAAATTAAAACCATAAAAGCAAGCACTAAATCGCACTTATATAGTACAATTAAATAAAATACGTGTGCAAATTGTTAATTTTCGTGTAGTTTACATGCGGTGCATAAGACGTGTTAGTAGCATATTAACCATTTTGTAATAATTATAATAATATTGTAATTGGTGCATAAAATAAATACAAATTAGCTATTAACAAAATTAACCAACTTCAGTTAGTAACATACCTACAAATAAAAAAATACGTATGCAAAGACACGTCATTCACTACCAATATCAAAGCGGCCATGCAATAAAAGAAAAAAAATCACATCTCCAAAGTCAACTTACCGTGCTGCCATCTCTCTGGGCAAGCGTGACCTTGAAGGTGCAGGTTGTATCGCTGTCCATCAGCGTGAACTCCTGGGAGCCCACCTCCAGCAGCCTGCTGACGTGGGAAGGGAGCGACAAGTCTGTGATCAGGCGCAGGCTGTCATGGTTTGCCGGGTTGTCGTAGATAGGACCAGGATACGGTTCTGTAACCTGAAGAAATGGAGGAAGTTATTGATTGGTGAGTAGCATTACTAATGTACTAAAACAGAGTAGAATTATTTATATTTGATCAAAGTTAGATTCATTATGCGCACGGCCAGTGTGGAACTCATGCCAGTCTCTGCGTTCCCTTCCATGTATACCGCAGTCAGCCTTCAAAGCAAGAGTGAACAGGCATCATCTGAGCTTACTTGTTCTATCATAGACCTCATCCATCGCTTTCCATCAGGCGAAATCGAGGCCAAGAGTTGATATCACAATAAAAACTTCAAAAAGCCAGCTAAAAATGGTTCGTGAGGAGGATTTGCAATGTTCTCTTTACACATGTATAGATAAATTGGGATTACTTAAGGTTAACTATCAGAAGTTACTAAGAGAAGTATGGAAAAAGGGACATTTTGCACCGACCCCAAATAAATTGGGATAAGGACAGGAGAATGATGAACTATCAGAAGTATCTAGCTCATAATGTAGGTTACTACTTCTGGGACACAAACGAGAGTCGGCCAGCTCTTGGTAAATCCTGTCCCTAAACTTAAGAGAAAAGTCTTACTTGTCCAGGTACTTTAGGCACTTTAGCTACAAGTACTTTAGTGGTGGGTAATCCTGGCATAATGCTGATCAGAGCACCAGCTTTGCCTGAATATATTCCGGAACCTGAAAAGAAGAAATTAATAAAAGGTTACTGAGATATAGAATCTCCACCTCTGATCAAAAAAATATTAATAGATATAGCTTACCTGCACTACCAACTCTGACGTTATTAGCTCCAGCTCCTAAGAAGTTGACATCCAGGGTATAAGCGTACGCTTCCTGAATCTGCACAGCTGAAACATTACAGAAAACAGTTTTGAATAAAATCAACATAACAAATGGTTGACTATACAAGTAAGGCTTCTTGCAGTGAAAATACTCTTCCAGTTTTTGTCACACACCAGTCAAATATGGTAGCTCAGAGAACCACATAGTTGGGAATATGACATCTTTAACGTGGCTCTTCTGAACCACTTGCACAGCCGGCACTTGGAACATGAGATCAAAGCAGATGAAGTGGCCGAAGGTTACTCCGAAGTCTGTGGTGAACAAGCCCAGTTCGGGACGCAAGGCTGGCGTGTGCGCGTACTCGCCGAATAAGTTGATCTTGCGGAATCTGTAACATACCAAAAGAAGTGCGTTAGTTTTGATTTACACCTTAATCATCATTAATTTCATATTCGAAGGTTCCGTTCCGATCAGACAGATAACGGGAAGTACGAAAAAAAATGGAATAATTTACTGTACTGTCCGAAGACAGATTTCGTACGAATAGCGGTCGTTTAATTTATACCAGCCCTGACAACTACTTGCAAGGTTAAAATTAATACAATCTTGACCGAGAAACGTCAGACAAACACCTTAGCAGCAGGTATCCGGTGGGTCTAATGTCAACCCTAACAAAATACAAAAGCTGAGAAATACCATGAAAGAAAAATCTTTTAATAAAAAAATGCTTTTGATTCGAGTCATTTCAGTAACTTTATACTGCTTCACGACTGGTATTTCTGGTCCTTATGGTCTCACCTGTCAATAACCGCTCCAGTCCTGTCGAATACGACGTTGGTGTTGAAAATGTACTCCTTCGCCTCAGGGCAGTACTCTCCCGAATCCGTGTCCTGCGCTGTGCAGTCCAAGTGCTCGCGACCATTGATCACCACGTAGATGTCGTTCTGCCGGGCAGCTGTTGATATGCTTACCATGAACTGAAAAGACGATTTCAAAGTTTAGATTAGATATTGCTCATGAATATGAGCCTATTCATGGCAAATTCATTCAAGCTAGGTAAATTGGATGTCAAATTTGGAATCAATTGGTAAATGGGGTGATGACAGCAAAGATACCCTGGAAGGGTAACAGGCTGCTACTACTACTCTTTAAAGCATTGAGGCCGATCATATTAATTTTCACCATTATCGTGTGATCAACATGCGTGTGGTCGACGCATGTTGATCTCATGATATGAATATTTTTATGGCGTACGTAATCATTTAAATGAAGATTATACGTAGAAATGTAGTACCATAAAGTTTGAATAGGTGTTCTACAAACCTCATCAAATATCAAGGGGTACAGAGCTGGAATTGGATACTGCCGCAGTGCGCCTAGGATTGGCACCGTGAAGTAAGTGGAACTGTTTGTAAGGGTCAGTTCGGGGAACACCACGATGTCAGCACCCTGAAAACATTGTTAAATCCTTTGGTTAATTATCCTGTTATCAACGTTATTATCATAGGAAAGTCAAAAACTCTTATGTAAATATGTGGTCCTTTTGCATAAAAGGACCAGATTTTTCAATGTCTATCAAGTCGTGCGACTTGATATATATATATTAAAACTCTTCATGGTCTTTCAACTTTCTGAGTTACTACTAGATTCAAAATATGACAATCATTCAATCATTCATTCACTCATGGACAGAAAACGCACAACTTAAGTTTTATAAGCATGACTTAGCACAAGAATTCCTTTTATAACAAAGGTACAAAGAAGAATAATGGAAGAGGGGTCAGATAATGCTGGTCACCGACTGTACTAAGGAAGGATTTTTGATAATTCATGACCCTAAAGGGGATCACAGTTTTTATAGTAGGTTGGTATTTTTGTCAATGGGAAATCCCATCGGGCGCGTACGCGTAAGCGAAAGTGAAGCTCAATTTACAAAAAAAAAGGTTAACTAACTACTAACTAAAAAAAAGATTTTTTGAACTGATGATGATGCTTTTTTTATTCTAATGATTATAATTCTGTAAAGCCATATTTATTATTGCCGCGAAACATATTTAGATCGATCCTCTTTCTTATTAGGATCAAAAACCTCTATTGGACCAACTGCGGTTTGAGTACTAGAAAAGTCATAAATCGCATAAAACTTTTCCCATAGATTTCGTAGGAAATGAGACTCGAACACTGAACAGTCTTATTTGTAGCAGCCAGTTTATCGATGGTAAAAAATGTAAGTTCCTGATGGTAAAACCTCAATTGGTCCAATAGAGGTTTTTGATCCTTATAAGAAAACAGAGAATCGATTGGCATAAAAAGTTTTTGTGAAAATTGCCCAATTTCCTGCTGACTGTACATTTTTTTCAAAATTCTTTGAATGTTGATCAAAAATTTTCAAAAAGTTAAGGACAGTCTCTTAAAGCGCAGGCCACACCGCCAGCTAGCGGGCGGGCGGGCTAGGCGGGCGAACATCGTTTCACCTCTTTACATGGTTAGTCGGTAGCTCGCGGTGGGAACCGAAGTATGTAAAGAGGTGAAACGATGTGGGAAGACCGTTTTCCTGTAGATACAACGGTTAGGGTAGCTGCCCCATCCGGAAAATCAAACCTGTATACATATACAGTGGTGGTCATAAAATTGATGACACAGTCACTTGGTAGTGAAAATTACTTTTTATGTTATTACAGCAATTAATTGGAGGTAAAAGATTTATTTACCACATTAAAATGTACACTCGTAACTCTAGTTTAAAAACGATCATAAACATTCTGTTAACTAATAAAAATAATAAAAACCGGCCAAGTGCGAGTCTGACTCACGCACGAAGGGTTCCGTACCATTATCTATAAAAACGGCAACAAAAAATCACGTTTGTTGTATGGGAGCCTCCCTTAAATATTTGTTTTATTTTAATTTAATTATTTGTTTTTAAATTGAATATATAACTAAATATTCTGTGAATATTTAAAGCGTCTACCTGTTGCCGTTATCAATATCGAGCAAAAACAAGCAAAAAATCACGTTTATTGTATGGGAGGCCCTTAAGTATTTATTTTATTCTGTTTTTTAGTATTTGTTGGTATAGCGGCAACAGAAATACATCATCTGTGAAAATTTCAACTGTCTAACTATCACGGTTCAAGAGATACAGCCTGGTGACAGACGAAATCGGCAGATTATGGTCAATTTTGTTCATTGGTTGTGAGAAAGAGGAAAAGAATTTAAACAAAATTATTTGTGATTTGAAATGTTGAGTTCTTTGTTTTGCATGTTGCGAAAAGGGATTTTTCAAAAAGATTAAATATTCATGGAAAATCGCTAATATTCGCAACAAGTTTTCCGAAAAATGACGCGAGACGGACGTTTGATCATCTTTTTACAAGACACTTCTTTAAACTTTGAAAATGAAACAATATAATCAACGTTATTATATGGTTTACATGCATGTGGGGAAGCACTTTTTTCAACTTCAATACAAAATATAGCAGTAAAATAATGTTAAAAAACCGGCCAAGTGCGAGTAGGATTCGCGCAGGAAGAGTTCCGTACCATTATCTATAAAAATGGGCAAAAAATCATGTTTGTTGTATGGGAGCCCCCCTTAAATATTTGTTTTATTTTAATTTAATTATTTAATTTTAAAATGAATATATAACTAAATATTCTGTGAATATTTCAAGCGTCTACCTGTTGCCGTTATCAATATCGAGCAAAAAAATCATGTTTGTTGTATGGCAGCCCCCTTAAATATTTATGTTATTCTGTTTTTTAGTATTTGTTGTTATAGCGGCAACAGAAATACATCATCTATGAAAATTTCAACTGTCTAACTATCACGGATCATGAGATACAGCCTGGTGACAGACAGACAGACAGACAGACGGTGGAGCCTTAGTAATAGGGTTCCCGTTTTACCCTTTGGGTACGGAACCCTAAAAACCTATATTTTGTTAAAAACCCAGTCATTAATGTATTTTTTCCTATTATTTAGTAAACCATATCAGGAAATTCAGCTTCAGCTATCCTTAAGATAAAATCAAAATTTTATTTCTTTCATTATTATTATGTAAATCAAAGACGCCAAATACTATATTTTCGAGAGTACAAAAGTGATGAAACTATTAACCGGTGCTGTGACTGACACAAATGGTTTAGCATCACGAAAACTGTACTTGAATAGTTACACAGACTTAATGTTTCAATTACTTCCAGCTTTCTCACAATTAGATAAGAAATTGACGAAAAAGGGTTTTTTCGTGCACGGAGCCTTAACAAAACTAATAATTTGGATAAATCGTGAAATGGTTATGGTATTCGATCCTTATTCATAACGGATTAGTACTTGGTTGGGTATAGCCACTGTTGTCGATTACAGCTTTACAGCGACGTGGCATTGATTCTATCAATTTGTCACTCGTTTTCAGTGGAATACCTCTCCAAACTTCAACAATTGCGTCGTAAACTTGGTTGACGTTAGTGATAATTATGTTTATCCGACAGTGTTTTCTTCACAATGTGCCATAAATTCTCTAACGGATTTAAATCCGGACTATTAGCAGGCCACTCCAACATTGTCACCGATTGTTCTCTAAGAAACACTTTTACGCTTTTGTGCTTTGGGTCATTATCGTGTTAAAATATCCAAGTCACTGGCAAATTTTCATCGGATTAGGGGATCATTGTTTCCTATACGCCTCTGTACTGATACTGAACCATTAGCCCTTCAATCTTTCTCACGGGAACAACCCCGTATCCTGAAAAACATCCCCACACTTTAACATTTGCACCGCGCCGTGCTTAACTGTCTGTTCGGTGTACTTGTTATTGAAAGCCTCGTTAATTGGTAGTCGTGTTTACGTTTTCCGTCGGAATTTATCAAATTTATTTTAGTTTCAACGGAAAATAAAACTTTTTTCTATTGATGAACGTCCATGTGCCATATTTTCTAGCGAAGGCTAGACCATTTTCTCTATGTTGCCTGGTAAGAAGTGTTACTTTCCTAGCAAGTCTTCCAAACAATTTTCCTTCAACCACTAGTCATGCGGACACGTTACGAGGGCCGTCCTGTGAAAATACTTCTTTTCGAATAACATAAGAATCTTTGAAAGGGTCTGTCTTAGCCAAACGAAACATAAGCCTGTCTTCTTGAACTGTGTTCTTTCTTGGTCGAACTTTTCTAGGCACATTATCCGATGTTCCATGCTGTTTGTAATGTGCAATGGCGTCAAATACCATCTTTACGGAACACTAAGTGAGCGGCTGTTTTTCTGTAAGCCCATTTTCGTTTGAAATGAAAATACACAATATTATTTATTGTTACTACAGCTCTTGTTACCCATTTTTAAGGTTCAAAAGTTGTAAAATAAAACCTAGAAAAACATTTGCACGTAAAATGGGGATGATATTTTTTTTCTTGTCTATTCCATGGTGTGGGGTACCGTTGGATAGGCCGTTTAAAAATATTGTAGGTTTGTAAATACCATTTTTCAATTGAGGGATCCGTTTGCGTAATATTAAGCTTTAAAGTGCTATTTTTTGTTAGAGTCAAGTGTCCCCCCCATGCCAGCTAAATGGTTAGTTTTGCATATTATATGTGAAAAAATTCATGGCAGTGATATATATAATGAAATTAAAAGGAAAACTATCACAGCTAAGTAGGCTTTACAAGTTAACGAGTAATAGTCGATACTGTTAATAATATTTTTTTAACTAGAGTAACAAGTGTACATATTAATGTGGTAAATAAATATTTTACCTCCCAATTAATTTTAATAATAACATATGAAGTAATTAACACCACCAAGTGACTCTGTGTTTCTAATTATATATATATCACCACCACGGTCAAATTAAATTAGCTAGCGAAACTCCGCAGACGCCCGCTCCGCTCCGCATATCGATATCGAAACAGGATTAAACAAAAAATAAATTAATTCGACGATTTTTTTTGGGATTTCAACCGCACTTAGTTTAGTCACTTGAAAAACTGTTTTTTTGTGTATTCTTCACAGACGTGGTGAGTACCGATATCTATTATATGATATAACAAAAGGAAACAGATTTTATCAAATCATACTTTAAGTAACAACACATAAAAAAAACATATATTTTTTTAATTTTATTTCGCCTCTCGGAGCTCACCTGTATATAATACTCATCCTGTATATAATACGATAATAAAATTTGATTCTGTCCCCTCCTTTCTTTTGATATACATATATGTATACATATAAGGTATATATTATTATTAAAAAATATTTCACTGTAACATTGTAGATGAGTTGAAGTTACAATAAAATTGGTATTAGTAAATAAATTAAAAAAATATAAAATATATATATTTTTTAATTAATTTATATTTTTATATATATATTTTTTTAATTGATATATTTATATTATATATAAATTAATGGCTAAATGTTGCTAAGGTCAAAACTCGAGAACGGTTGGACCAATTCGGTAATTCTTTAACGCCTGGGGAAGGTTCTTATGAAGAGAAGAACTTGAAAAGTTGTCGGGTAAATTGGAAAATTCGGAAAAACTGAAACTGGGAATTCTATGGGAATTTTGTATGAGTTATTGGACAGAACAACGGCTGGGATCAGCTAGTTTGAAATATTAATTCTACTGCCAACCTTGCGTAAAATAATATTTTAAGTTTTACAAAAGGTTAGGCATCTCTCCTGGGTTCCAGCATTGTTTCGAACGACAATCTGCGGTGCAGCCCAGCTAGGTACCTACTTGAAGCACAGTATAATTAATTAAACTGTGCTAATAGGTAGGTACAGAAGTAAAATTTGAACAAGGAAAACCGTTCTTACTGCTTCGAAATAAGGCGCGGTCTTTATAAAATTGTTACCATTGGACTGGACTAACTGCGTCGTAATCGTAAGTTTTGCGATATAAATTAAACAAACAGGAAAGTTGAAAATAATTAATGTAGTGTACCTACCTAATTATATTAAAAATGATAGCATTCATTTCGTTAGATATTATAACTATTGTTCCATCGATATTCTGGAAAGCAACATCTATATAAAATTTGCCAAGCAAGGGCATGGCAGTGCTTTAAGCCAAGCTTTTCACAAACACTTTTTCTCTCAAGTTAAAAGCAAATCGTTTGTTTATTTTAAATATTATTGTTTAATACTGTGCAAGTGACTTCCACCATGCCTGACAGTGGGAGAGAGGGTTGTTATTTGGATTTCTTCACTTTACAAATAATCGAGATTGTGCTGACCATATCCACGTTGATGTACGGAGTGACGTCATGGTGCCTCATGAAGAAGTTCCGTAACTACAGAAACTACGTGTGCCTCAACGCAATTCTAGCAAACTTCCTCTTCTATTCAATGAAAACGGTCAACATCTGTGGTGGTTACGTAAATGCCGGCAATTTATTTTATATCCTATTAAATACATTTCTGGTATTTTACTTCGCTACAGTGAAAAATCTCTGGATGATTGTTATATGCCATAAGTTCGACGTGGACATTGTGAAAGTTTTTAATAGCCATACTCAAAGGATATATTTAAAAAGTATTCTCTTTAGTTGGGGCATGTCTTTTATAATTTGCCTTATTTTTACTGTTATTACTGTTGTGACGAAATCTGTTATATTTATCAGAATTGTAATCATTTTCATTTTGTTTTTACCTGTGATAGTCAACTGTTTACTTTACATTCTAGTTTTATATTCACTTTGTCGTAATGCGAACGCGAGCGATCATACCCACACAGTATGTGTTCGCTTGTGCATCGCCACTTTGATATTTATATTGAGCGACGTCTTCTTGCTGTCTGATTTCATTACATCGTTGGTCGGAGTCGATCGCGGCTATCTAGCGAGATTACTGCAATTCCTAGTGTCTCACGCCAATGTGCTAATATTGGACGTTTTTTTGGTTGTGGTAAAGAGTAATCGAGAAATGTGGTACGAATTTTATGTAAACAAATTAAACTGTCGGTCGCTATCAGCAAGGCATAGGGATCACGATATGAACATGGATGAGAGAGTTAGTGGTGAGCCTGCTGACAGCCCAACGACGGTTATTGATACAGGGATAATTTAAATATACTAATAACCTCGCGGAGGTGGCTTCGTCGATTAACTATTAATAATATTATGTTTTTGTATTTAACGGATTTGTTCAGTACTTATTATTGTATATTAATCGACTTCATAGCATGTTGTAGTGATGTTATTGTCATGAATGTGTCTCTAAAAGTATTTCTTTCTCATTACAAAACGAGTAACTATTTTCCAAGCACAAATCTTCGAGTTAGTTTTGCATTTCGAACTTTATTCCAGCTGAAGTAAAGTTCTTAATACAAAATTGACAACTTATAGATTCGGGTCTAAAGTGAGCTTCAACTTGAACGTTACTCGAGGATTTGAGGTTGAGACGGAAATAGTTTTAAATGCATTTTCTGACCACACTCACTCACTCACTTCTTTCTTTCTTCTTCTCACTCTTTCTCACTTTCTTTCTTTCTTTTTTTTTCTTTCTTTTCTTTCTTTTTTCTTTTTTGTTGAGTGTAATCTGTAATATTGGTAAAGAGTTTGCTTTTTTAATTTGTGTGTTTTAATATTTGCCAATCCGTAGTTATTATTTTAGATGCCATCCATACAATCATCATGTCTGCTGTGGAGTTTGGCCAATCTACTTAATAAAATCTAAAATCTATAATTTATTTATTCATTCACCCACTGACAGAGAACGCACAACCTAAACATACAAGCCTACAAGGAACTTTTGTGCAATATTTCAGATTCTAGGCTGAAATATTGCACAAAAGTTCCTTATAAGTGCAAATATTGCACAAAAATTCCTTGTATGTGCAAATATTGCACAAAAAATCCTTGTTTTTGCAAATGCATCCCTAAAGAGGTTAAATATTTCAGAGATTCAGATATTTATATTATGCACATTGAATTGATTGCGATCTTGGAAGCTTTGTCCTATATTCTATCAATTGATGGCGATAAATTTGTGATTCTAACAGACTCCAAAAGTTCGCTGCAACATTTGGCTCGGCACACTTCTCACATACGAGGTATTCCGACAGCCTATGTGATTTATGAATTGCTCTTAAAGCTTCAGTCTAATTCCAAAACGGTATGTCTTCAATGGATTCCGTCGCATTGTCAGGTAGAAGAAAATGATAAGGTTGATATGCTCGCCAAACAAGCGTGTGTTGATGGAGTTCTCATGAATATTACTCCACTGTATTCGGACTATTTTGGAAAGGTTAAAATAAAATGTTTAGATCTTTGGCAGGAGTATATTGATGAAAGATCAAAAGAAAAAGGGATACGGTATCGAACTATCCAGCCAGAGATTTCTCGGGTTCCGTGGATTGATTGTGACCTCAATAAAAACCTAATTACTATAGCCTTAAGGGTTCGTTCCGGACATATTCCACCAAATAAGTTTTATTACTTAATGAGGAAGGCTTTGTCTCCAAATTGTGATGACTGTGGTGTGGTTGTTGATGTCTTTCATATTCTGATGGAGTGTGTCCGGAATGAAAATACTAGAATTAATGTTTTTGGACAATATAAAAGGTATGATTTGGCATTTGTAATGGCATCCTTGTTTATCCAAAGTCCGATAAGGCTAAACAATTGTACAAGTTAGTGATAAGGTAGATAGTGATCAACAAATTTGTGTTTTTTCTGCACTGGGCGATGTGGTCGCTAAGTGACAAATAAATTAAAAAAGAGGTTAAATAGTAAATATATGTGTATTATAACTAAGTTTATAACCTATTTATGTACTTTTGTACCTATTATATTTATATTTAATTATTTTAATATTTTATAATATTATTATTTTCTCTCAATCAGAGCACCCGCCATCTTATCTCATCACCACCTTTGGTTGACTGGTAGAGAATGCCTAAGGCATTAAGTCCGCTTTTGTACATTATTGTGTGTGAGAAGTTTTAATAAATAAATTGGAGATGACATTTTGTATAATAGTAACTATTTTTTACATACCACACATAAACTGACGCCTATTTCCATGGGTCTAGGCAGAAAATACAGAACGCCACCTACTACGATCCTTTTATACTCCTTTTTCTTTGTTCACGTTCATATACATCAGCGGGATAATTGCATAGCACACAATCAGTAGGTATTAATGAATTTAATTTTGACAGTTCAACAATATTCATTGCATTAATTGCGTTGTTGATCAGTCACATTTTTCGTAAAAATCTTTTAATTTTTTAAACGCGCTCCTTTGCCATTGTAAGTATTATGCCAAAAAATCCTAAATAAATCATAGAAAAACCACATACGAGGAAAGTAGAGGCAATTGTGAAATGGCTGAGTTATCACCGATTTGAATGTCCACTCCATACAATTTTATTTATTTTTTGTTCTACGTTAGCTGTTTGCACTGATATCCAATATTTTTTTATATATTTTTAAGCTTATAAAGCACACCCAACCAACAAAAATCACCACTTAAAAAAATAAATGAAAATGTCTATGAAATCCGAATTGCAGCCCACTGTGCGCCGATTGGGAGTCATTTTGCCGATGGGAGAGAGAACCGGATGGGTTCTCTCTCCCATCCGGGCGCACGATTTGTAATGGACAAGTAGCTCTGTAAACAACAAACCTGATCGGCCGCTTCCTTTACAAGACTCGCGTAGTTAACAAGGTTCGTCGCCACATTTCCGGTTACCGTGTACTCCACTACAGCGCCTACGTAGTGGTCATCTTGAGGTGTCGATTTCTGTGGAGAAAAGAAACTTTATAAATATAGATACTGAATAAACAAGTAAGTAGTGTAAGTAAGTTCAATACGAGTTTCTTGATAAATGACACACTTCAACACGTCAATCATATTTAGAAAACTAGATTAAAAAAACTATTTTATTTTGAAAACAAGCCTGTCGAATGTTTGTGAATAGCTATGGTAAGCGTTTCCTATCTGACTACTCTGAAATGAAAGGCCGAAACAAACTCAGAGGTTAGAAAGAATGGGCACGCCACAATTGTGGCGATAAGTCCCCTCTTTGAGGAGTGGCTAGAGAGGCGCCACGGCGTTCTCACCTTCCGCCTGACGCAGGTCCTCACCGGACATGGATGTTTCGGGAGGTTCCTGTTTAGGATTAGGCGAGAGGAAACGCCCGGGTGTCACCACTGTGTGGATCGCCCGGAGGACAC
This sequence comes from Tiliacea citrago, assembly GCA_963921375.1. NCBI lineage: Eukaryota > Metazoa > Arthropoda > Insecta > Lepidoptera > Noctuidae > Tiliacea > Tiliacea citrago. Next base: position 16,237,360 of record OY992800.1, on the reverse strand, counting down.
GGTGGAGCATACGGTGGAGGTCTGCCCAGCTTGGGTGGAGCACCGCCGTGTCCTCACGGAGGCGATCGGCGGCGGCGATCTCTCGCGTCCGGCCCTGGTTCAGGCCATGAGCGAGAGTGCATGGGAGGCCGTCAACTCCTTCTGCGAAGCAGTTATGCTAGCGAAGGAGGAGGCGGAACGCGTGAGGGTGAGACAAGGTTCGCGCCCTCGCGCCCCTAGTCGCCGCAGGAGACGCCCCGGGCGTCGGGAGTCGCAAGCCGATTTCCGGCCACCGTAGGCGCGGGCCTGCGGACGGTGAGCGATGGGTAGCTCACCGTCCGATAAGGACCAGGCCCGGGTCGACGGCGCGTTGTGTTCCACGCGCGCCTCAAAGAGATGTCAGCACAAACTGACGGGGTCCGTTAGGACTAAAGCCTGCCGGGGTTGCGAGTTTGTCCGAAAGGGATATCGTGGCCCTGGCACACAGGCAGCGGAAGGAACACGGGTGGGTTTTAGTCAGTAAAAGTCTGACACGCCCTCTGAGAAGTTATTTGATGATTTCCCACCCAAAAAAAAAAAAAAAAAAAGAGGTTAGAAAGAAAGAAAGAAAAAGCATTTATTGGGACTCGCACAGATCACAAATTAAACTAAAACACACTCATAGAAACATAAAGAACAAAAATAAAACAAAGTAAAAAATAAAAACAGAAAGTCCTGTACGAGGCCAAAAGGCCCCTATCTCAGCATATTGCTGCGGCACTTAAAAATGAATGTAGCAGCGCTGGTACAGACGGCTACACATCAAGCTGTACATTCCCAGTTTACACTGATCTCGCACTGTTCGGAAATCCTATACAATACGAGATCAGATTATACTGGAAATGTATAGCTTGATGTATAGTCGTGTGTACAGTCTCTTTTATTTTAAAGTACAGACATAATCTTGGTCAGAACATGTGAGGACCATGTAGATTAGGGCCGATGGTCTGTTGATGAAAGAACCACACATATTAGAGTGGACCTACCAGTCAGTGAACGCATTTGTCAGTTTTCGTGCAGCTCAGTGCAGTGAACCCTAAAAAGAACAAGTTGGGGGAAAATATGCATCCCATCCACGGAAAACGGCCATCGCTTAGCATAATGCTGCGACCCTATGCGAGATAGAGTCCCAGAGAGAGATAGAGGCTTTCAGCGACAGCCGGCGTTGACGTAAACACTGTTTAGACCAGCCATACTCAACCTTTTTTTTATAGGGGCTACAAACACGTTTCAGTCATGGTGTCGAGCGCCGCAAGCAAAAATTATTTAGGTCTTAATTAAAACGTAATTCCATGTTAACGATGTAGTTACTTTATTAATGAAAAAATAAGTTGATGAAATTTAAAATGGTAAAGTATGACCACGTTTCTAACTTTCGCAAGATACTAAAGTGGCTCCCTATTCGACTTCGCAGGAACTCGCGGATTTTGTGTCTGCTATTTAACCTCCTTCACAATCCTAAAACACCATCCTATCTGCGGGAACGTTTTTCCTACGCTCGTCCTTCTGATGCGCCTTGCAGGTCGCATCTTAGAAATCTTCTTAAGTCCCCTCCCCACACCACCGACTTCTACTCCTACTCCTTTACTGTGCACGCGGTGCGGTTGTGGAATTCACTGCCACCTGATATAAGGGACTGCCATACTGTTTCAGTATTTAAAAGAAGAGTGAAAGAACACTATCTTTCCACTTCGTCATAGTTGCGTATATTTTTATTATTTTAATAGAATTATAATTAATATTCTAGTGATATTTATTTTAGAAGTATGTATTTGTGTGTATGTATGTATGTATATTATTTGTTTAGTTTTATTAAGTAAATTGTTTTTGATTATATGTATTCTATTTTCTCTTCTACTCTTACACACGGTGTCTACATCTCTTTATCGACTTTCCTATCGCAGGTATGCTGGAAGAGATTTCTTTAGAAATAAGCATCACCTTTGTACGTATTTTTCTGTTCCTTTCTTCTTGTATGTTTATAATGTGTGTACATAAATGGTTAAATAAATAAATAAATAAATGGTTTACAATAAATTTGTAACTTCAGATGGGCCAATAACAAAGGCCCGGCGCGGCGGGCCGCGTTTATTCCCCATGACAGCCGCAGGTTGAGTATAGCTGGTTTAGACGGAGCAACTTTTATTGTTGCTTTAACATATGGCTTTCCTCAGGCAATATATTTACATATATATTAATATTTATTTTTATCTCATTTAATGCTGCACCGGTTGACGTATTCACGTCAACGCCGGCTGTCGCTGAAAACCAGCGCTGGGGCTCTGTCTCGCATAGGGTCGCAGCATTATGCTGAGCGATGGCGGTTTTGCGTAAATGGGACGCATATTTTCCCTCAACTTGTTCTTTCGTGTTTGTGTTTTTATTTCTTTGCGTTATGTTTACCGCAAATAAACGTATTTTCTTTCTTTTTAATTAAATGGGACCATGTCAATCTGGTTTTACTCTACTATTGTGTTATTTGTTTTATTTGCGATTTGTGGAACACAATCTTGTTTTGGGTCAAACCTCGTTCGAAAAAAATGAATAACATTGGCACAACACATATAAGTAAATAGGGTTGCCAACCCTACTAAAAGCTAATTACTTATGATAAACATTGTAAAAGCTAATTATTTTTAAAAGAGTAACGGTGGAGTTCCTTGCCGGCTCTTCTCCATAGGAAACGACCAATTGGAACCGTGCAGCTTCTAACGTTTCATAAGTGCCCTAAGGTAGGTTTATGTGAAATAAAATATGTTGATTTTGATTAACTACATATTATAGTATCCTAGTATGTTAGAGGCCTAAATTCTATATTTCTAAAGAACAAATATAGAAGGCGAAACTACTGTACCTACATATTTTTATTTCAATACAAAATGGCGAAATAATCGCAAGGCCCCGTAAGTATTATAATTAATCTCTTAAAAGCTGAATTTTGGTATTTTTAACCTTAATTTAAAGTGTAAAAATAATGATGACTTATGAGACATTAAAATTTAAAAAAAACCCAGTAGTCAAAATTCATGGAAGCAAAAAATATGCATTTAAAGATTAAAAATGTTTTTGATATAATTAACACACTTGACTTAACATACTTACTTATTTTTTCGCCATATAGGTACTATATTTTTACAAGAAATGGCTTTAAAAATACTATATTTGATTTCAAAAAAAGTTGCCAGCCCTACATAAGGACCATACGTGATATAGGGTGGCCAGAGCACAGAACAATTATACTCAAAGAGGGCCATTCGTCCGTTGTTAAAAATTGTCCTAAATGTACAGACGCCAGCAGGTCAAGATACCCGAAACTGTCAAATTTTCCCAATCAACCTTGAACCTTATGCTGTAGGGATAAAGTTGAAAATCTATTAAAGAAATTTGACAGATTGTAGTAGCCTGATGTGCTGGCGTCTGTACAAATAATATTATTTTTGATGCACATCCTATCGAAACTCTGCCAGCTAGCTAGTCGGTAACTCAATTCGGACCCAAGGACTAGACGACGACAAAATAAAGTCTTCTATCATAATGCATTGAACACAATTGATCGATAAATCACCACAATACTACACAACACGGAATAAGAAAGGTCACTGACACAACCATAACAAAGGCAAATAAACATGTTTATTTAATCATAATGAATCACTTTACCTCATATGAATTCAACACTAGACAAAGGAATATAAGAACACTAATAATTGACATTATTTACTGACGAAAACATCGGCTGATGAAATTGTTTTCGTATTATATAAACAAGTGAACTTGATAGCCAAGGTTGAGGCATCCGTCGTGGGAGGAGTCTCGCCGGCTACTGACTACACTACACATACTGTTCGTGTCTCATGTTCAAGTTGTTCAAGAGTTCGACCTGACCTAGAATATTATGCTAAAGATGAACTAATTTGTTTATAAGTCGGTTCAAAACTCTAGGTCATTCACATTTTAATTTCTTTGAAGTTACAGATGACTTCCGTGAAAATTAGCTAGTTAAAGAACTGCTTTGTTTTTCATTTCCTAGCTTGTGTTTTGGTCAGTCTCAGTGAAGCCTATTTAAATTCAGAGTGACTGATTGGATTACTTATTCAAAAGACAAGTTTTGTACTTTTGTATAATAATTAAATATCTGACTTCCAAAAAGGTTACATTATTTTGTATGAATTTTACATTTGATTTGGTTTGAATGACATATCATGTTGTGTATGTATTTTAATTTGATTTGATTTGAATGTTTGTCTATTATTATAATGTGTATGTGTGATTTTTATATCAATTTTGGGATTTAATGTAATGCACTTTGTTTGAAAATAAATGGATTATTATTTTAATCGTGTGTTTGTCTGTATGTTTTCTTTTTTTTATGTATGTTAACCGATTTCTCCGTCAATTGTGGACCAGTTATGAAAATTAGTTTTTTAGTTTGAAAGGGTATGCTCTCGAGGTGCTCCCATTGTCACCAAGTCAGAATCAGATGAGGGGATCCCTTATTTTACATCAATGGGGGATCCCATGGAAATCGAAGCAAATCCTCACATTTTATATAGCACACCTATAGCGATTTGGATATTTTTTATAGTAACTCGTGCATTTGCTTTCGGAAAATACCATTTGGTGAAGTGGAACTGATGATGAAGACCACAGACGGCCACCGGAACTACATAATAATACATATTTTACGGGTTGCGATTCGATTAGGTACTTAAATATGGTTGCTAAGCAGTTTTAGCTCGTCACAATGCATATGGTGAAGTTACCATCAGCTCAAGTTCTCCTGGTGCTTACTTCAACACTTTTATTAACGTCCCGGCATCGGGAAAAGCAATATTTTGTAAAAGGTGATGAGCAGTTGGCATATTCCAAAAAAAACAAGTGGTTTTTTTTCTCTTGTATAGTCACTGCAGTGATGGAAAAAAATCCATCTTAGGCAACTATACTTAAATGGAATAAAAAAATGATAACTTTGGAAATACTAACGATATAATTATGTATTTCACAATAACAAGTGTTCGCACAAAACAATCAGTGTCTTTTATTTAAATTGGCTCGTATCCATAACAATTGCAATCGATAATTCGTGGACACGGCTATGAATCGTCAAAAATATTTCCACCCTTTTCTTTTTTCACCGAATTGAAAAGAGACAGAAATAAGAGAAAGTTCTCACGTTTAAAAATACTTTTTTTTAGATTTCATTGAGTGCAGTTAGTAGTAGATGATGCACTAGGATAGCATGAAGTCGGTCATGTTGGTTTTTAGGGTTCCGTACAGAAATGGTAAAAAGGAACCCTTATGGTGGACTAAGTCTTTCTGTCTGTCTGTCTGTCACAGCTGGATATCTCAAGAACTACTAATGCTATCAACTTGAAATTTGGAATAGTTATAGATTACGTTTACCCAACTATTTTGCAGACAAAAAAAAAAAACTTTTTTGTCTGCAAAATAGTTGGGTTGGGAAATACTAGGGCATGTGGGGTATCATATGAAAGAGCGCTGTTTGCACATTCTCAAACATTTTTTTTTAGGCATCATAGTTTTACTGGGTTGTGGAGGTCAGATAGGCAGTCGCTTCATGTAAAATACTGATATTCAGCTACATCCGGTTAGAATGGAACCGACCCCAACAAAAACGGCTAGACACATTGAGTTACTTTCTTAGATCCTATCATTATTTTCTATGTTGTATATTATGGAAACCATAATTTTGATAAAGAAACCATTTAGCCGCGGTTTTAGGACACTTCCGGAAAAAGCAGATTTGTAGATATTATTTTGATACTGGAAAAATAAAGTGTGGCAAAGTAACAGTTCAACCAAAATTAGATTAACTAGCCAAGGTTACACTAGTTTTTAAACTAAAAACTATACCAACAATGCCCAAGTTGTCTCTCCAGAAACCCAAATCTTCTCGTGCATCCTCTACATTTACACAAGGCATTTAAATTCATAGAACTAAAAATCAATCTTCAATCTTGAAAAAAAACCTTACAAAATAATAATCTTACCGAATTTCTTTTTCATTATCAGTTTTCTGCAGAAATATAAACATTCGGCCTTTTTCGCCGGCCAAAAAAATTATATCGTTTCGGCAGTAGCCGAAAAAAGTTCCAACAAATCAATACCAACAGTAAATTTTTCCATCTATACAACAAAAGCACAACAACAACAATAACCGAGAAAAGGCAGAAAAAAAAACCCCGAAATGTATGGACAGTCTGGGGCGGAATTTCCACCGAAAGAATTTAACTGGCCTTGAGGTTGTGACGGGATCACGGTTGCTACCACTAAATAGCGACCTGTACATTCGTCAATGCCTAGAGTCTCATGTGATGCCATATGCTGATTTTGTGGGCCAGGATTAAATTTTTATGCATGATAATGCAAGGGCGCATACTGCAAGAATTGTTCGAAAATACTTGCATGACCTTAGTATCGCAGTAATTGAATGGTCAGCAAGAAGAATCCTGATATGTATCCAATAGAGGACTTACGTTTGGGATGCGCTGATGAGGCGTGTTCGAGCTAATCAACCAGCTCCAGTAACTTTGCGGGAACTGAGAACTGCCATCGTGGAAACATGGGACAACATTCCGCTGCACGTCATAGTGGCATTAATACAATTCCATGCCGAACCGTATGACGGTCGTCGTAAATGCTCTTGGAGGTAACAAGTTACTAAATAAAAAAATTCTATAAGTAAATCATTGTTTTCTTCAAAAAATTCCACGCTAATTTAGCCCCTGAGAAACGCAAAACGACAACTGATTGCAATTAAATTTGTTTTTTTTAGTATTCCGATTTCAAATTTGGAACAATGACTAACGGAAATGGTAGTGTGTAAAGAAACCTTTAAACAAAAATATGCAGGGTAGCTTGATTCAGGTTTCGGGAGTGTACTATGTAAATATATACAAAACGAAGTACTTAATAATACTATTTTGAATTCATGCAAGCCTAGTACTTTTTGTTAGGTTACTGCTCAGAAATTATGCACCGGAGTCGTGAAATACCGTCTTTTCAGTCATGTAAATTACATCCGTGCGATGATTGGTCGGTTTGCTTGTTCAATGATAAAAAAATACCCATTATTTATTTAACTTTCGGCACACAAAAACCTCTAAACAGTATACAAGTATTTTTCTTTTTTAGGGTTCCGTACCTCAAAAGTAAAAACGGAACCCTTATAGGATCACTCGTGTCTGTCTGTCTGTCTGTCCGTCTGTCACAGCCAATTTTCTCCGGATCTACTAAACCAATTAAGTTGAAACTTGGTACTCTTAAGAATTTCTGTGACCCAAACACGGACGTGTAACGTAAATAAATTAATTTTGAACAAGGGGATCACTTTTGGAGAGCAAATTAGAAAATTAAAAAAAAAAAGTTTTGCAAATGGTACCCTTACATATCAAATTAAAGGGCTTGTTGTAAGGATTTCAGATATATTTTGTTAATAATTTTAAAATAAATGCTTTTAAAGTTATTTAAGAAAATCGATGAAAATTGACCATCAAAAAAATTGGCTCAAACTTTTTTTTAATACCTCAAAATATTTCTTTTACAGATTACAGGAAAACCTATAAGAAGTCTGTGGTCTTCAAATATCATGGTAAATCACTCAATATTGTGCGTACAAACTTACATTTGCAGTTGGAATGTATGAGGGATCATGTCTTTCAACTACAATGTTAAATTTGTTCTTGGGATAAATTCATCCCAACTACGGAACCCTTCATTGTGCGTGGTCCGACACGCATTCCGTCGTTTTTCTTTTCGGTTTTTGTCCGAAAATGCTAAACAGGCCGAACAAATTTCGTTTTCGGCCATAAAAAATCAATTTTCGGTCTGACTCATTAATAACCAAAGAAAACAACTTATAAATTCTGACCATTTACATCAACTGATTAGTTTGCTCAAAACAAGTGTTTTCTGTACATCTTTCCGCCCGCATTGTGCTCAACGAACAGTCGTTTTGCCGAAAATTTATATTCCTAGTCTCATTCTGAACCGCCTGTGACTCTCCTATGTACGATCTCTTAACAGTGAAGGTTGCCTCCTTGTGACTGAGTTCCTATCTGAGAAAAATTAGTTGACTTTTCTAGTAACAACAACATAACATCACGCCTGTAATCCCCGAAGGGTTAGGCAGAGGTATACCTATAGTAGGTACACCCAAGTACTTTTCTAGTATTCGTTATATATAAGGAACTCTAATTTAATAATTATTAATTTAATATTATATAATTTAATAATAAATAACTTACTATTAATAGATAATAATTTGATGTAAATATTTGCATGCCGAAAGGCAAAATATGGCTGATCTTTGTACTGTACTAACACCTATTGATGTATCATCTACCCTTATAATTACATAAAAAAAAGTTATTATATTCTATTCTATTCAAGGTAACATATTAAACCCAGTATTTTTTGCGTATTATGAAACTGAAATATAATTAAGTTTTTGTCCAAAGACATTCAACTGTCTGCGGAGAGATAGTTACCTACATATCAGCCCATTAACAACATTTTTTTTTTTAATAAAACTTTCACGATATAAACACTTAAAAGAACTACTACTACTGCAAAAACCAGCATCATGATTAGGACAGTAGAAGGTAGGTACCATTCTAGAGACATAAATAATTAAGCCCTAGTTTTCTTTACAATAGGGAGTACGTTTTCTTTGACTAACTTTTCTTTAACTTTCTTACCAAATAATCTGGTTTTCCTGCAATAGCAGAATAATTTCTTAAGGGGCCGACCTTTAAAGTTAAAACGGAACCTTTATAAAATCACTTTCTTGTCCGTCTGTCACAGAAGTTTTTCTCGTGATCTAGGTAAGTATGCAGCATATCAATTTAAATTTTGGCATGATGACGTCTCGATGCGCTCATGATCACGATCATCATGCAAAGACCAAAAAATATTTTCTTCTTTTGTGAAGAATCGTGTGAATTAATTCTAATAGAAATAAGACAATTCCTTATAAAGGTAGATATAATAGTTGTGAACATTAATTATGTGATTGTTTATCGACACAAAAAACGTGATACACTGATGATAACAATGGTACTTATCTGAAATATAAAGCTGGGGATGCGATAGCAAAAATAACTTATGCAAAATATAAGTACAATATGCATCTAAATATGTAGGCACTTATTTATAGATAAGTCGCCAAACGGTATCTCTATAACTTGAGTTGTTGAGGTCAATCAAAACGGTAAGCACTCCATTCGCGGACTATAGGATTCTACGAATTTTATAAAGCCATATTTGTTACGTTCGCGAATCATATTTAGATCAACATACAACTTGTTACCGACTTGCAAATTACAAAAAACGTAAGAAAATTTGAATTTCGCGGGGTAACTTAGCGCATCCCCCTTAAGTAAACGCTAAAGAGATCAAACATCTTCCGGTTACTGAAAAACTAATCAAAATTCCGCCCAGCACAATGTACCTAAACCTTCCAATCTCTGTTCGCTGTTGTGATTGGTCGAATGAACTCACATCAGCCTTATTTAGCTACTTAAGAAATAATACAAGCTTTCCGGAAACAGAAAATGAAATAATATGAAGAACTTACCTGCACAGACAGTCCTATACAGGAAAACAGTAAGAAGAAACAAAAATGTTTCATATTGTGTGTTGTTTAGTTCCCGCTCGCAGCACGTTGGAGCTCCGACGCGACTTGTACGGTGCTGACTAATCTTAGCATATTTATGTGTACCAGTGTTATACGTGCACATTATCGGACGACTGACGACACGATACGATAAACAGGGAAAGATGGCAACAATAAACAGCACAGTTTTAACATACGGTAAAGAAAAGCTTATTGAGCATAGCTTTCGATCACAATTTGATAGAAAGTTCAAATAACTATAACGAACTTTCTTAACATAAACAAGATAAAACCAAAATTATACATTCTGGAAAGATAAAAACTACAGGTCATTCTTGAATTTGTTGTAACTAAGTGGACAAATTCCATCTTACGATTTCATCAAATCAAACCTAAGTAAGTAGAGGTACTAAATTTATTAAAGCAAACCAAGAGGGTCAAAATATTGTAGGTAGGTTAAACATAATGTAATTAACAACAATAAAACGGTCTACAAAAGTTAATGAGTAACCAATAAAATAACATTAAGCTATTAAAGATGCGTTTAAATGGAAACGCACGGACGAGAATGATGACAAAGTCGTGGTGGGATACGGGGAGATCCCGAATGTACCTACAAACACAATACATACAGATACTCACGATGACCTGAATATATGTATGCATTGTTGTCTGTACAACTGTACTGTGTATACATTTGTAAACTCGGGTCATAGATAATAAAGTTGACAAGTGAACTGGGAACCCAAGTCTGCTATTTTTATAAATTCAGTAATTCCAACACGATCCCATTGTCATGCCATTGTCATTTTACTAAAAGTTCGTAATCTGGTAAATTCATAATGGTCGATCATTGGTCGGTCAATGTTCTCGTAATATAATTGTGTTATTATACTGGCATTGTCGTATTGCCATTATTATAAAATCCATTAGTAGAAATGTCACTCATTTGTCATTATGTACGAGATTACCAATTTATGCAATTTCTTTCAATGTAGCGTCAGTGGCCGACCATTGGAAAGTCATAATGACGCCATTATAATAGTAGATTACCAAACTTGTCAAAATCAACAATTATGAAATCAATGATCGACCATTCTGACACTATTGTAATAGCAGACTTGAGGCCCTGATAGTGAAACAATATGCTAGGAGATTTTACGCGTACTGGTGTCAATGGACAATCTTTGAATATACTCCTAAATTAGATCTTCGTTGAACAACACCATCTGGGTGAGGATGGTCTTATTGAAAAAGAATTATGGTGAATTGTGAGGAGTGACAATACTATTCTGACGCACCCTGAGCATCCTCGCTACCATCAATGTTTAAAATATGGTAGGTACTCTTTAATCTCTACTTGTTTTATGATGGGAGAAGCACGTGGCTAAATAATAACAGCTGCACAAGTCGATCCATCCTGGTGAAGCTATGCTTGCTGTAGTTGGTCCGTGGATGACCATCTTTACATTCCGAGACTCCTTCGTGCCCAGACGCCCGAAAGTCTGACAACCAGTCTTACCAAGGGCTATCTTATTACGCAGTTACAGGGTCGTGGAGGTCAGATTGGCAATCGCTCCATTTGAAATACTGGTACCTATTCAGCTGCTTCCGATTAGACTGGAAGCCGACCCCAACATAGTTGGGAAAACGCCAGGCAGATTGACTCCTTTAACGATGGTATGGGCTATTGTCATGTGGCTCGTATCACAGAAAAGATGATAGAATATAGGAACCCTTACAAAATGTAAGTACCTTATGTATATCCCCTATAATGTATGAGGAACTAAGTAACTTTAAAAAAATCTTAGCAGTTTAGGACCCAAGGCGGAAGACCTAAGCTGAGGGCCTAGACAAGAGGCAATCGCTTTCAAAGCGTTTGGTATTTCTGCATCGACTTTCGACAGGATTGACATAACCTTTTCTATAGATAGCTTATGTCAGTCCCATACATTTTTGTCTTTTTCATCATCGTTACTGCTAACAGAATAGCACTTTGTCTAGGTGCTCTGAATGTCTGGTGTCGAGGAATGGCAGTCATATGGAACCATCTACGATGGGTTTCATATCTTGCAAAGTCAGGATGAATTACCTAAAATCATCCTCCACCTGCAATCAATGTAGATCGTCAATGTTCATAAAGTTACAAAGTCCATTTCGTGAACTCAAAAATTTATTCATCACCTGGAAACAGTCCCAATGTATCATCTAAATGAAACGCCTTATCAACAGCCAACAACTTGTCTATACTGATACGAATCGAGATTATAACTTGTATTTGTTTTATCACTATATTATCTAGCCACAACCAAATAATCCCCAATTTTGTTCCCATACATTTCTTGCTTTATTTCGTAAACTATCAAATGCAGTTAAATGCATTTTCTTGCGATAAGCTCTGGCAAAAACTTTATATCCGGTAGTATAGTCTAAAATTCAAACAAGTGGTTTTTTTTTCTTGGTCACTTTCCTGGTAGCTCTTACGTGTAGGTAATAAAGTTGAACATTCTGTGACAAAATATGGATCGTAATCAGGTTGTACTTTCCTATATATAAAATAAGATAAAGAGTAATAAAGAGAGACTTATTTTATCAAATCACTTTCAATTCAGGTATCATTTTAATCCCCTTGCTCCTGAGGTTTTTTAGATTTTTCTCAAAAACGAGAGGTCATACGTCAGCCATAATTATCCCGATAAGGTTTTCTCAAAATTGTCTATTAGATGTGTTCTTTTTATTTTTAAATCAAGATACTTTTTGGATTAGTTGTGTAACCGTATCAGCTACTGCTAATGCTAATAGCTTCGTATCAATTAAACGTTTATAATTTATTCCGCCAGTAATTTGCTTATCGTTTGAGAGACTCATTCATCTTTATTTTTGTCATATTAGTCGCCGTCATTTGTGACGTCCTTGTATTTGTTCCAAGTAGCAATCCCACGTTTCGTGACAACAACAAAAGGAACATAACTATACATGTTTGTAGGTAAAACTGATAAAACTACTTACTGACTCTTTTACCAATTAGATACTGTTTTCAACGGTCCAGGTGATCATAGACTAATATATAAATGAGACAGGTCATCCGTTGAGATGTGTCAGGATGGGGAAATTTGAAACTATTCGAGGTAGAGATCCTTCTAAGGTACCATTTGCTCTACACACAATTGCAGGAAAAACTTTGATGAAAATCGTTAATCCGTTGAACGTACGTTACGTTACGTTGTTTTATAGAAAATAGTTTCATAGAATTTCGTTTCACATCTCATATTATCATTTCATAGAATAATCAATAAGCAGAATACTTACTTTGAAGAAATTTTAATCAATGATTTTTGTTACAAATAAAATTTTATGTTTTAGTATTCATATCATAGAATAACAAATCAAATATTCTCTATCCTCATATTGCTTAGTTAATATCAAACTTATTACCAAGAAAAACATTTTATCGAGTGACAGTTTCTAAACGTTTCAAACAAACTTGCAAAAAAATATGCGAAGGATTTAAAATAATTCAATCATGAAATGTCTTATTTATAGCTCTTAGTTACTTGAAATCTTGAAATATTCAAAATGATTCACCAAAAATAGAGGGAATCTGGCGCTTGGCGGCCGCTGCCGCGGCACGGTTAATGGTCACTGTTCTAAGCTTTTTTTTTTTTTGTTGCCGGGGTGGAAAATCCTCATGGATGTCCTCCGCCCTGGGGGGGGCGGAGGGGTCTGTCAGACTCTTACTGACTAAAAACCACCCCAGTGTTCCCACACTTGCACCACCCATCTTGAATAGTATTACTTCCGTGATGCCCGGCTAGTGCTGGCCCGCCTCTGCGGGCCACCTCAAGTCTGCGGGGGGGTGAGGTATTAGACCCCCCCCCCCCCCCGCGACGTCTGAAAGGGGCGCGCGTGGAACACTACGCGCCGCCACCTCGGGGCCAATGTGATAGGGGGCGGCGGACGTCCCCGAGAGTCCGCCGTCCCTGGACCCATTTAGGGGGGCCGGAAGATTGTCTGCCCTCTGCCGACGCCCAGCGCGCCTGCTGCGGGCCGGGTGAGCGGACGAGATCTCCCGCTCCCTTTCCGCAGCCTCCTTTTGCGACACAACTGTTTCGCAGAAGAACACCACCGCGTCCCAGGACTCCTCGCTGCCGGCCATCGACTCGACCACGGCCAGCATCACTGATCTAACCTAACCTAACCCAAATGTTTCAATAACAATATATGGTATCTGACGCATTATGAAAAAATACACTGATCAAACAATATTCGTTACAAAATAATTCCATTGTTTGATAAGTTTGTTGTAAAAAAAAATGTTACCATAAAATTCATTGAATTGTGTTTCTGTGAAATATGTTTCATTCAACTAAATAGTCGTTGAAACAATATTATTCGAAATAAAAATACAAGGACCAAATATTATATGAAACATTTTCTACGAAACAAAATTCTATGAAATTTCTGTCTGCGAAACAAGGGAACACTCCTTTGAACACCTGTAGGTAAGCGCAGGTGATAATATGGCTAGATGTAGGAAGAAGTGGATGCAAGAAGTGGCAAAAATCGTCGTATCGATATTAAAAAAAAAATTGATATCGATTTCGATATATCGCAAAAAAATATCGATAGGTATATCGGTGAAATTTTCTAAAAAGTTAGTTAGTTTAATTCATAGAAACAAAAACAAACTAGAAACATTATTTCTGATGTAAAATCTTAAACTAATAAAACATTGATAAAAATAAGTTTACTTTTTACGGCTTTGAATTCTAGCGGTTTTAGTCAGTTGGGGACAACGGTGTTGCTATTGGAAAAATATCGTATAGGATACATTTTCGATACTTGATATTGTATATCGATGTATCGATTATTATATTAGAGATTATTATATTATAGTAGATATCGCTGAAAAGTATCGATATATCGAACAAATTATATCGATTTTTCTTCTACAAGCATATTATGGTCACTCCGACAGGTGACAATGGAACAGGCTGCGACTCCCAAGATGCTCCGGAGTCATTATCCGAATGCCTACCATAGCCCATACCGTCTTAAAAAGAGTACCATATCATAAACATTGGTAGCGGGGATGCTCAGGGTGCACCAGACGAGCTATAATAGATAGAATAGTTATATATTGAATTATGGTGAATTGTTAGGAGTGACAATACAATAGCTCGTCTGGCGCACCCTGAGTCCCTGAGCATCCCCGCTACTAATGTTTATGATGTGGTACTCTTTTTACGATGGTATGGGTTAAGGTCATGTGGCTCGATCGTATCACAGAAAAGATCACAGACTATAGGAACCCTTACAAAATGTAAGTACCTTATGTATACCTCTTATAATGTCTATGTTGATTGAAGTAACATAAAAAACCGGCCAAGTGCGAGTCGGACTCGCGCACGAAGGGTTCCGTACCATTATCTATGAAAACGGCAAAAAAATCACGTTTGTTGTATAGGAGCCCCCCTTAAATATTTGTTTTATTTTAATTTAATTAAACAATGTCTCTAAAAAGCACAGTTTTTCAGAAATCATTAACATCATATATACGTACGGAACCCTCGGTGCGCGAGTCTGACTCGCTCTTGACCGGTTTTTTTATAACTTTGGAATACCTCATATAAGTACTATCACATACAAATAACATTCCTTCAATATTCTTTTAAATGTAATAAAGAAAAAATGTGTTTATTTCATAATTCACCTTGAAACTCCAGAAAATTATACATGTGAGGTGGGGTGCAAATGGTGTAAAAAAAATGTGCTACACTGTCGGTGCCCATTATTTTAAGTACTTGACCAGATATGCAGATTCTAAAATAGTATAGTAGATTCCAATAACAAAACAAAAGTTATGTATAGCCATCTCATTATCTATGAAAACGGCAAAAAAATCACGTTTGTTGTATGGGAGCCCCCCTTAAATATTTGTTTTATTTTAATTTAATTATTGATTTTTAAAGTGAATATATAACTAAATATTCTGTGAATATTTCAAGTGGTAGACACTTGAAATATTCACAGAATATTTAGTTATACTGTTACCGTTATCAATATCGAGCAAAAACGAGCAAAAAAAACACGTTTGTTGTATGGGAGCCCCCTTAAATATTTATGTTATTCTGGTTTTTAGTATGTGTTGCTATAGCGGCAACAGAAATACATCATGTGTGAAAATTTTAACTGTCTGTGTGATCACGGATCATGAGATACAGCCTGGTGACAGACGGACAGACAGACAGACAAACAGACGGCGGAGCCTTAGTAATAGGGTTCCCGTTTTACCCTTTGGGTACGGAACCCTAAAAAGTGAACATTTGAATGACTGGCCAAAATGACCGAGCTTTAAAATATTACTAAAATCTAATACCTATTAGCTACTATTTAAAGCTGATCGGTCATTTTGGCCAGTCATTCTGATGTTCACCTTAAAAAATCTCTGGACCTAAGCTGAGGGCCTAGACAAGAGGTAATCGCTTTCAAAGCGTTTGGTATTTCTACATCGACCTTCCACGGGATTGACATAAGCTTTTCGGGACATGTCAGTCCCATACATTTTTGACTTTTCCATCATGGTTACTGCTAACAGAATGGCACTTTGTCTAGGTCCTCTGAATGTCTGGTGTCGACGAATTATAGCCATATGGAACCATCTACGATGGGTTTCATATCTTGCAAAGTCAGGATGACTTACCTAAAATCATCCCCCACTTGCAATCCATGTAGATCGTCAATGTTCATAAAGTTACAAAGTCCATTGAGTGAACTCTGAAATTGAATGTCTTCTATCATAATAATTTAATCACCTGGAAACAGTCCCATTGTATCATCTAAATGAAACGCCTTATCAACTAGGTACTTGTCTATACGTACTGATACGAATCAAGATTACAACTTGTGTTTGTTCTATAACGCCATTATTATCTAGCCACAATTAAATAATCCCCAATTTTGTTCCCATACATTTCCTGCTTTATTTCCTAAACTATCAAATGCAGTTAAATGCATTTTCTTGCGATAAGCTCTGGCAAAAACTTTCTATCCGGTAGTATAGTCTAAAATTCAAAAAAGTAGTATTTTTACTTGATCACGTTCCTGGTAGCTCTTACGTGTAGGTAATAAAGCTGATAATTCTGTGACAAAATGTGGATCGAAATCAGGTGGTACTTTCTTATACATAAAATAAGATAAAGAGTAATAAAGAGAGACTTATTTTACAAATCACTTTCAATTCAGGTATCATTTGAATCCCCTTGTTCCTGAGGTTTTTTAGATTTTTCCCAAAAACGAGAGGTCATAATTCATAGTTCAGTCATAATTCATCAGCGATAATTATCCTGATAAGGTTTTCTCAAAATTGTCTATCCGATGTGTCCTTTTTCTTTTTAAAACAAGATACTTTTTCGATTAGTTGTGTAACCGTATCAGCTACTGCTAATAACATCTTATCAATTAAACGTTTATTTTTTCCGCCACTAATTTGCTTATCGTTTGAGAGCCTCATTCATCTTATTATTTTATTTTTGTCAGGATTAGTCACCGTCGTTTGTGACGTCTTTGTATTTGTTTCATGTAGCAATGCCACGCTTCATGACTTCAACAAAAGGAACAAATATAGGTAAAACTGTTAAAACTACATACTCTGACTCTTTTACCAATTTGATACCGTTTTCAACGGTACAAAGTGATTCGTTGAGATGGGTCAGTATAGGGAAATATGAAACTATTAGAGGTTATGATTCTTCTAAGGCACCACCATTTAGCTCTACACACAATTTGGTATGTAAAGTATTTTTCAGGTATGTTTTTTATATTTTTATTTTAAAGATAATATATAGATAATATGTATTTGAAACACATAATTTCATCTTTTTGTTTTTACAAGCTGTAGTTATTTTTATATATATGTTTTTAAAGTATTGTTCGTGCTGATTTCTAAAGTAGCCTGAATAGCTTAGGATGTTAGCCACGTTTAACACTTATTTAAAAACAAAATTCAGTAAAGTCAAACAGTCAAATTTGACAGTTAATTTGTTTACATTTCATGCTTTAGCGATTTCCGTACCTTAGTTTAAAGTTATAGCCTATTAATAAAATGAATGGATCAAAGACTACTTCTGCTGCATGCTTCATACCGTCAAGTATAAACACCACAACAAATAGCCGACACAAATTGATTGTTAGTAAAAGAAACTTTAAAAAAGAAATGGTGCGAGGAAGTAAACGTTGAGCAATAGTCTGTGCGGCGTCTGTTTTATTGTGAAGATCATTTGAACGTAAGTTAAGTTTTCCTGAGGCGATACATTGATGTGATTCGACTTGTACTGTCGACCGCTGGTGAAAAACTACACTATTTACCTATTTGAATAGAATAATAATAAGTGCTTCATGTAAGTTTGTCGTTGACATTGACACTTCACATATTACAGAACAACTTAATTATTTAATTACAAGAGGCACTGAAAATTCCCAATTCAGGCTACTTTGGATGACATTTAGAGGTCAAATAAAAGTCAAGTGATTTTAAGTATTTTTGTGAAAATAAATACGATCTTATAATTTTAAGACCTATTAATAGAAAAATAACTCATAAAAGCTTAAAATCTCGAAATGGTTTTGGAATCGGCATAGGTTAAATTTTACTTTACATACTGAATTGCTGGAATAACGGTGAAAATCGTTACTATCTTTAAAGTTTTTTTTTTTTTATTAACATTTTTTATTTATTTTATTTTTTTAATATTATTCATTATGACGCATGACGTAGTTTGAAACAACCTGTTACGAGCGTGGTGCGAGACTTGCGTTCCAAAGGCGTTCAAAAGGCTCGCACCGCGCTCATAACAGGGTGTTTCAAACTACATCATGCGTCATAATGAATAAAAAAAAAAAAAAAAAACAAATGTTCAATTAAGTGTATATATTATATTTATAGTTTTTAATAGGTATATGTATATCTTTATATTTAAATAATATTTATTCCTTAATTCTCGCTATTGCACCTACCACTGTTGGTCTCTACATCGCCCAAAGGTTGACTGGTAGAAAATGCCTATGGCATTAAGTCCACCTCTGTACATTTGTGTGCTTAAATTATTAAATAAATATTTTTTTTACTTTCATTAATGATTAGTAGGCATTGGATACATGAAGTCGGCTGCCGTTGTAAGACGATTAAAATGCCACGGTGTATAACGACGGAAAAGTAAAAAATTTCAAAGACTTGAACAGAGACAACCGACAACAGACACAACTATCTCTAGGTTTAAGACAAGGTACATATTATATCTCTAACACAACGTTTTTAGGCTTTAAATATGTTATTCTCTTAGACTGCAGTTACCCCAAAAAAAATATTCCAAACCTCAAGACCGATGCGACCAAACCATGGTTTGCTACTAAAGCAGTTTTTATGTCCACTTTTTTTGCCAGGTTAAAAAGAACAGAAGCTGCAGTGCTTAACTTTTTGCACACTTCTTCTGCTTGCGGTTTCCAAGTCTATTGATCGTCTACCTATATGAATTCCTAAAAATTTCGCGACCTTTGTTTGATTGATCACCTGTCCATTGTACTGTGCATTAACGTTCGGTGGAATTGTACGTAGGTAAAAATGTATCACATTAGTCTTTGGTAAGTTTATTACCAGATTGTTTTTATCAAGCCAATCTATAATATTTCTAAGGTTAATGTTGAAATCCTGTTCATAATTATTAATATTTGTATATTTTATCAGTGCTATACTGTCATCGGCAAATAGAACCATTTGATTTGGTATCTGACGGGGCAGATCATTTATATACAGCAAAAACAGCGGGGCACCCAATACACTACCTTGCGCTACACCGAATTCAACAATTTTACCATCAGATTTATATTTTTGTTCACATTTTGATTTAAGACAAATTCTGGATATATCCGTATTTTGTGCGGTTACTGAGGTAGGATTTTAAGAGATTCAGCACATTTCTCCTTATGCCGTAGCTATTAAGCTTGTTCAATAAAATATCATGATTGACACAGTCAAACGCTTTAGTCAAGTCTGTAAAAATAGCACAGATAGGCGTTTTATCATTATCCCGATCCGTAATCTTCATTTATCATTATTTCGCATAAAAAATCATATATTGCTTAATTAATGTTTTTATTTTTTCTAAAGCCTCTTTGTTCATTACGAGTACATAGTATGTAATGAACAAAAAGTATTTTGTCAGAAAGTTGTTGATTAATTCATATTATATAATCTTTTGTAGCACTTTGGAAAACATAGGAATTAAAACAATCGGTCTATAGTTAGCCATATCCTCCCAGCAATTCTTTTTGTGAAGCGGTTTGACTATGACTGTTTTTAAACCGTCACGAAATACACCAGTCCCTGATGGCTATGTTAATAATGTGGGTAATATGTACGATTATGTTATTTGAAACAAATTTTATAACTTTGGTTGTTACTTCATCATACCCTACGGTATTTTTATTTTTCAATGATTTTATTGCCCTGAGTACGTCTAGAGGTACTTACTGGTCTCATGAGCATTGTGTTAGGGTTTTCGTGTAGACCACTTGTTTTGAGTGATGGTTGAGGTTAGTTTTTAATCTGATTAATGAAGTTGAATAGGCTCAATCGGGACTTTATAATAAAAGAAGCAGTGGACTGTATATAAATAGGTGTAATACCACAATTAACATGATCAAGGTATGTAGAAATTAGAACAATGAAATGCCCATAGTGGAGCGCATCTGTGGCGTGGAGGTTGCGCAGCGGCCGCCGCGTACGGGTTCGGTACCCTGACACCTCGCACCGCCCCGCGGTCAATCGCGCGCATATGTGATGCGCCGACAAAGTAGTTGTTGAATGCGTCTGCAATTTCCTTGGGGTTATTAATAATTGTATTACTTGTTTATCTGCGAAATGGGTTCATAAGTACATGCTTTATTGTTGATAACTTGTCAGGACGCCTTTGATTTATTGAGTGAATTGTTAATAAAATAGTTATTTTGAGCCTTTTGAGTAAATTTTACAATTTTCTTAAAACGCCGCGAGTAATTTTTAAAATGTTTGTTTTCATTTGATGGCCTAAGTCTGTGCTCCCATAGAAGGTGACGCTGCTTCCTATTACATAATCGTATTCCCCTAGAAATCCACTTATTAGGGTTCCGTACCCAAAGGGTAAAACGGGAACCGTATTACTAAGGCACCGCCGTCTGTCTGTCTGTCTGTCCGTCTGTCACCAGGCTGTATCTCATGAACCGTGATAGTTAGACAGTTGAAATTTTCACAGATGATGTATTTCTGTTGCCGCTATGCCAACAAATACTAAAAAACAGAATAAAATAAATATTTAAGGGGCTCCCATACAATAAACGTGATTTTTTGCTTGTTTTTGCTCGATATTGATAACGGCAACAGGTAGACGCTTTAAATATTCACAGAATATTTAGTTATATATTCAATTTAAAAACAAATAATTAAATTAAAATAAAACAAATATTTAAGGGAGGCTCCCATACAACAAACGTGATTTTTTGTTGCCGTTTTTATAGATAATGGTACGGAACCCTTCGTGCGCGAGTCCGACTCGCACGTGGCCGGTTTTTTATAGATAATGGTACGGAACCCTTCGTGCGCCAGTCCGACTCGCACTTGGCCGCTTTTTTTTTTACATGCCATGAGTTTAGTCTATAGGTTTTGTTTACTTTAATCTCAAATATTTGTGCTGAGTGATCAGACAAGGCAAAGTCTATTAGGTACTTCACATTTACATTTATTCTTAGATATATGAGCGAAATTATCCAGAGAGCTGTTACTTAGCCGAGTTGGTTGACCAAGTTCAATCACAGCCCATACCATCGTAAAAAGAGTACCATATCACTCACGGTGCACCAGACGAGCTCTATAGTATTGTCACTCCTCCCTCACAATTCACCATAATTCAACCTTCTCAATAAAACCATCCTCCCCAGATGGTGTCGGATGGTGACGGAGATCTAATTAAGGAGTATATTTTTAAAGATTGCACCAGTAAGCGTAAACTCTCCTTATGGTAGATCCGCAGTGGTAGCCCGCGAAATTCAAATGTTCTTACGTTTTTTTGCAATTTGCAGGTCAGTGTCAGGTTGTATCTTGACCAAAATATGGTTCACGACAATAACAAATATGTATTTCATCATTCTCCTGCCCTTATCCCAATTTATTTGAGGTCGGCGCAACATGTCCCTTTCTTCCATACTTCTCTATTAGTCGTCATCTCGGTAATCACTGCCTTTCTAGCCATATCATCTTTCACACAGTCCCTCCATCATTTCTTCGGTCGTCCCCTACTTTTATAGCCATCTACATCCATACTCATAACTTTCCTCACGACATTTTCCTCATTCCTCCGCATCACATGCCCATACCATGACAACCGGTTTCCGCACAACTTTTCAGTCACCAGTGCCACTTTCAGACTTCCTCTTATGTACTCATTTCTTTTTCTATCCATTCGTGTCGCACGCACACCAAACATCCCGGTGAATTGTTAGGAGTGACTCTTAAGTGTTGGTGTATTTAACGGTACCGTATCTTGCTATATGTCACGAATATCGGCGCCTACTGCAATTGGAATAGATCTGTCGTGAATTTTCATACTTAAGTGATAAATTGCTTTGATATCCTGTGGTGTTATCATGTGTTGGATATATTTTTGTGTAACAATAAATATGCGATTAAAAACGTGATAGTCTTCTTTGATTATTATTAAGGATATTTTGTTTCTATTTAAGTATTTCCCCTACCTACAGTGTAGTTACGAGTTGTGGGTCGCAGGTTCGAACACGTCAGTGATGCGCTTTACTTTGTATAAATAATCATTACCACTGCTCTCAAAACGGTGATGGAAAAAATCGTTAGGAAACCAGCATGTCCTAGAACTAAAAATTCGAGGACATGTAACATCTACGAGTAACAACCCTCACTGGGCCTGCGTGGCGGACTACGGCCCTTCCCTCTCACCGAGAGGAGGCCAGAGTCCCAGCATTGGGTACATTGGCTGATCTGCTACCTACAGTAGTAGCTTTGCACTATGTCTTAATTTCTTCAATATCTTAGGTTGAAATGAGTGTGCCTCAAGGTTCTGTTCTAGGTTATTTCAATATAATTGCACTTATAAGCTGCATTGTGTGGACAGGAAATTATACCCCACACCAAAATGATCATTATCGCGTGGCTTGCAGTATACTAGTGAACGGTTTTTTCGGTTTTCGAAATCAGAATACGTTTACCAATGGTTGGGATCCACCAGCAGAGTCTCGAAAGTGCTGCTTAATTCAGTTCTGTCTATAAATGAACTAGCACATAATAGAGAGAAGACTTCCTTATACTTCGTGGTATTTATTCAACGCCTGTTATAATATTATATCAGCGCAAAATCTCCACTGATGAATTTGTGTCAACAACTTTTCAACGCCTGACGATATGCTAAAGCAAACAGTATCGCTAACGCTTTAATATTACACACAAATCAAATACACGTGTGAATATGAATAGGAGAAAAGAAAACACACTATACAGAGTTAGAAAATTTGGATACACCGAAAGGCTTGTTCAAGTAATAAGTAACCAATGAAATAGCAATGAAGGCTATTCAATTTGACAGTTTTGAGAAAAGTGATATTTGGTGACGAATTCTGGGTAGTTCAAAATAATATAAAAATTTGGTCGTCTTGAATCCCATGAATTTTCGCCTGGGCTTTGTGGGTTGCTTAATAAAAACCGGCCAGGTGCATGCGGACCACGCACAATGAAGGGTATCCCGTAGTTGGGATGAATTTATCCCAAAAACAAACTTAACATTTTAGTTCTTAAACATGTTCTCCCATACATCGATTTACGTATCGATCGATTCTCCAACTGCAAATCTGCTGGTCGACTATTACTCGTTAACTTGTAAAGCCTACTTAGCCGTGATAGTTTTCCTTTTAATTTCGTTATACAGGGTGACAGGGAAATTCGACCTATTTATACCCATTGTTCAAAAATCGAGGGAAAAGGCACTGAAACCCGAAATACAGGCATTGCCTAGTTCGGCTGCAGTGGCTACATCCATTTTATTAGAATCTAATACTGCCAAACTATTTTATGTAAATATTACTAAGTTTTTTGAGAAATAAATTATTTATTTATTTATTTATTCCTTGAAAGGGGTTATACAAGAGGTCATTAGCAACTATTTAAGTCCAGTTAACCAGAGGTCAAAACTGGATGGACACCCAGCTGTGACGGCTCTTCGGTTTTTTTTTTTGCCGACGTTTTACTAAAAGCACGTAAAGTACTCCACCCTAAACATTTAATTGATACTTTTCTGAAAGCTGAGATGGTTCGGTCGAGGTGGTCCGACTCGATGGCAGGAGAGAATCGGGCACGAAAAACTTTACATACTTAATTAAAAAAAAACGATTAAAAAAAATGCTGCGGTCTTGTGAGTGTATAAACAGCCAGTGTGAACTTAAAAAACCGGCCAAGTGCGTGTCGGACTCGCGCACGAAGGGTTCCGTACCATTGTCTATAAAAACGGCAAAAAATCACGTTTCTTGTATGGGAAAAAAATAAATATTTGTTTTATTTTAATTTAATTATTTACTTTTAAATTGAATATATAAATAAATATTCTGTGAATATATCAAGCGTCTACCTGTTGCCGTTATCAATTGTTTATTTATATTTCTATCTTATGAAAGTATTTGTTGTTATAGCGGCAACAGAAATACATCATCTGTGAAAATTTAAACTGTCTAACTATTACGGTTCATGAGATACAGCCTCGTGACAGACGGACAGACAGACAGAGACAGATGGCGGAGCCTTAGTAATAGGGTTCCCGTTTTACCCTTTGGGTACGGAACCCTAAAAACTAATAAAAATGACTATCCTTATATTCCAAATGAAAAGTAGAGTGTTTAACCCGGGTGAGTCACCAATTCCTTTCGACCCTTTATAACAATCTACTATTCCCTGCTTGTACGAATACCTACAATCATTAAATAAGAACTTTGTGTAAATACTTTTAGTCTTCAGTGGAAAAGTGTCATTTAAATTGCATGTATAACAGTGAAAATAGCGTAATATTGTGCGCTTGGCTCAGATGTTGGCTTGTGTTAAATGATTGAACAGTGTAACGATTGTAGATAGACCAATAAATAAATAAAAGAACTTGGCGTACTCATTTGGTTCACATAAATTATTAAAACTCTGAACACATAATTTACTGGAATAAAGAACTAGGTATTTAATTTCTCAAAATTTTTACATTTTTACCATTTTATTTTTTTGTAAAGGCATATTGGAGCAAAATGTCATTGTTCATCCACTGCGATCAAATGGCAACTAATTTACAATTTACAATTACAAAAAATATTATCCATATAGGTGGCAGAAGAAGCTGTCACTCGGGTTGGTTCAATAAAAACATTTGACAAATCAAATGACCTAAAAAGACTTAATAATCTAACAGTATTCGATATTTTCTAATAAATGAATATTCTAATGTTACAAATGCATATCAAATGTTTTTGGTATCAAAAATTGACATTAAAAATAATTTAAATTAGAAATTAGGACAATAGAGTCAACCTCTAGCAATAATGTACAGAATTGCAAAAATAAATCAAATAAAAGTTTAAAACCAGTCAATAGTATCAAGCTGGTGCATCAAAATATTCAAGGATTTCTGAACAAAGATTTAGAAGTAGAATTATTTATGAATTTTAACAGTATTGATATTCTTTGTATAACAGAACATTGACTTAAAAGCCACCAGTTCTTGTTTAATTTTAATAATCACCAGGTTGGTAGTTCGTTCAGCAGAGTAAATGCTATACACGGTGGCTCATTAATTTTAGTAAGTAACCAGCTTAAGTTTAAAGACCGTAAGGATATTGTGAGCCTATCTGTTGAGCGGACTGTTGAAATAGCCTGTATAGAATTGGAGCAGTTTGTTGTATTAAGTGTGTACAGACCTCCTTCAGGATTGTATGACTGCTTTGAAAAGGTAATGGATGAAGTGTTGCACAAGATTTGTAACTCGAACAAGTCCATTATCACTTGTGGTGGTTTTAATGTTAATTTGTTAGAGAACTCAGGTTCTTGTAGTAAAATAATAAGTCTGTTTCAGTCATACAATCTTGTAAACCTATTTTTGGAGCCCACAAGAATAACCTCTACTAGTGCCACATGTCTAGATAATATTATACCAAGCCACAAAGAAATTATAAATTTACTAGATTCTGATCATTGTGGGCAAAGGATTACTATCCAAAACCGAAACAACAAAGTGGCTAAAAAGGATATCACTGTTAACCCCAAAACAGCACGTCGCTTGGAAGCTTTTAAAGGTAAACTCATTGATAAATTACCAGATCCATCAATTAATGCTGATCTTAATCATCTTTATAATGATTTTTTAATATTTACTGCCAACAATTTAATTCCACGTTTATTCCCAAGACTATCTCGGTTAATAGTAACGCATCTTTCAGTGATTGGGCTACCATTGGTATTCATAAAAGTAGAACACGGCTTTATGAGCTGTACAATGAAAGGTATTATGTAAACACTGATGAATTTAATTTGTATGTTAGAAATTATTCAAAATTATTTAAAAAACGTTTGTTGTGTGGCCAAGTCGCGTTATTTGAGTTCAAAGATTAAAACAGTAGTAATGTAATTAAAACGACTTGGAATATTATTAATAGTGAAACGGGAAGGTCTAGGAACCGAAATACTGACTATAGCCTGTCAATTAATGACAACATAATAAAATCAGACTCACAAGTCGCCGTGGTCTTTGAAAATTTATTTTCAGATATTCCCGTTTCAACTACTAAATCCCTAAACATCACCTTCTGTTGCTGAGTCTTTGCTTAAGGAAAATGTAAATGTTTGCGATTCGGAATTTCATTTTGAACATATTACCTGTAGAGATATAATTAAAACCTTTAACACTTTAAATGTAAAAAAGACTGCAGATCTGTGGGGTAATTCTGTAGAAGTTGCTAAGTCTATTATAGACATCGTAGCACCTACTTTAGCTCTTATCTTTAATAATTGTATTGACTGTGGGGAGTTTTCTGACCTCATGAAGAATAGTAAAATAATACCGTTGTTTAAATCAGGTAGTACATCAGACCCCACAAATTATAGACCTATTTCAGTACTACTTACCTTTAGTAAAATTTTTGAGAAATTAATTTTAGACCAATTGCAAAGATTTTTTAATAAACATAAATTACTACATAGCAAACAGTTCGGTTTTACAAGGGGTCGTTCGACTACTGGAACACCGCTCTGGATCTTCTTACTTCATACTTGAGTAATAGGATTCAGAGCGTTGACGTCAATGGAAAAAGATATCCCGGATCTATAGTAACAATGGGAGTTCCACAGGGCTCAATTCTTGGTCCTTTCTTGTTTCTTATTTATATTAATGACTTGCCTTACCTCATAAAGGATAATCATGATATAGTGTTGTTTGCAGATGACACTTCACTTTTGTTTAAACTTAAACGTCAGCAGCTGGTTACTGACGATGTAAATAGCGCGATCTCAAAAGTAGTTCACTGGTTCAATGTTAATAATTTACTTCTAAATGAAAAAAAAACCAAATGCATTAAGTTTACGCTACCTCACGTTAGGCAGGTGAAAACTGATGTGTTGATAAAGGGCGAAGAATTGAATACTGAAGATAGCACAGTATTCTTGGGCTTAACTTTGGATGCTAAGCTTCAGTGGGGCCCACATATAGATAAACTGTCAAAAAAGCTAAGCTCCGCAGCATATGCTGTTAGAAAAATTCGTAATTTAACTGACATAGAGACAGCCCGTTTAGTGTACTTTGCCTATTTTCATAGTGTAATGTCGTACGGTATTCTGATGTGGGGAAATGCCGCCGACATTCAGACTATCTTTGTTTTGCAGAAAAGAGCTGTACGATCAGTTTATAAATTAAGTCCAAGACACTCTCTCCGAGAGAAATTTAAGGAGATTAATGTAATGACTGTACCTTCTCAGTATATTTTTGAAAATCTTTTATATGCCCATAAAAATATAAAATTGTTTAAAAAATACAGTGATATCCATAATATAAATACTAGAAACAAACATAAATTTGTTGTACCTACAACAAGGCTCAAGAAAATAGGTGGCTCGTTCCGATGTCAATGTATACGCTTTTATAATAAACTTCCAAGCCACGTTCAAGATCTAAGCCTTAATAAATTCAAATCATTCATTAAACGTAAGTTGTGTCAGAAAGCCTTTTATACCGTTAAAGATTATATTGAGGACAAAAAGGCTTGGGATTGAGCTGCTCCAATTTTTACGTATTGAAGTGGTTTATTTTTATTGTTTGATGTTTTTTTTTTCTAACTTTTATTATTTTATATACGTAACGTAATATATACGTAATGTAACGTAATGACATGATTATTTACTTGTAAAGTATTATATTATTTTAATTATTGTGAATGTGAAGACTATGTGGGTTATTGCTTTTTTATTTTTATTTTCACTTTGTCTTTTATTCTCGGTTAGTGTTAATCATGGTCTGGCAGTTTGAGTTATTTAAGCGGCTTTCTTTGGTATTTATCGTCGCATCGTTGAGCTCCTTAAGTTCTGAGTAGAGCTGCACGATTACTGACAAATGCGTGCACTGACTGGTCAGGTCCACTCAATCTGTGTGGTTCTTTCCTCAAAAGACCATTTCAGACACCAATCTACATGGCCTTCACATGATCTGACCAAGATTATGTCTGGACTTTAAAAGAGACTGTGACCTCTGAGTTTGTTTCGGCCTTTCTTCTCAGAGTAGTCA
This sequence comes from Tiliacea citrago, assembly GCA_963921375.1. NCBI lineage: Eukaryota > Metazoa > Arthropoda > Insecta > Lepidoptera > Noctuidae > Tiliacea > Tiliacea citrago. The sequence goes on along the minus strand of OY992800.1, from coordinate 16,208,851 downwards.
GATAGGAAACGCCGACCTCATCTAGTTTTAAAAATATGACTGCCGTAAAAGTGTTTGTACAAACCTACTTACAGAAATAAAAATCATTTATCATTTAGACGAACACTAGGCTAGGCTAGGTTAGGTTTATATGGTGTAAGTTGGCACTATGATGTACCTATATCGAGTCAACAATCTCATGTCAATGGGTACATAAAAATAAAGTAAATCAGCCTGCATCATCCCACAGCTGGGCAATCAAAACACGTTTATTAGCCCAGAAAAAGTCATGTTTTTGTATATTTTTATAATAATCTATTAACATTAGGCACCTAACCCATTTAAATTAATTATTCTTATATTTACTTATTCTTAGTTCTTGGCTTATTTAAAGGCAAATAGAATACCTTATCTAAGTACGTATATAACTTAAAAAAATACCCGTCGATGACAGTCTTATGAAAATGAGAATAAAGGAACCCCCCATATTAACAAATTAGTACTTAGCCTAAACCTGGCAGACATTAGGTACCTCACCTATGTCGCATGTGCATCTTCGCAGACGTTTCTAGGTTAAAAACTGTTCTAATAATTACAAGAACAAATTTGCAGTCTTAACTCTATTGATGGTCATACAAAAAGAATTAAAAAGTTTACAGGGGGCCAAGTCTGCTAACGCAGTTGTGTCCGAATGGCCGATCATTGGCACGTAATTGTAGAGTTTGACAGTTTTGCTTATCTCCTAATTAAAAGGCGTCTTTATGATTTTCCAATGACGTGCCACTACATTGGAAAAATTGTCTGTATTTGGTAATCTCGTACTGACAAGCTCCTATTATTTTGACTTCCCTATGGACCACTGTCACGCCATTATGAATTTAGGAGGTTACAAACTATTGGCACAACGGTCATGGCGTTGCCTTGGTATGGTCGTCATAATGACCACTCATTGAAAATAGCAGACTTGGCCCCCTGAATGATCGCACAAAATCAAAAACAAAAGACTATTCGCTGTAATCGATCGTAGTCTGTCGGGAATGCTGCAGATGGCTCCTCAAGCTCTGACTGTTCAGTTTCTGCCGTCTCAAAGCTTGCGTCCTCGCTCTTCGCCAACCGACGGGTGACTGAAAGCGAGGCGCATTCCGGCGCCGGTCCAATACACCTGTTGAAAATGACAAAGTGGTTCACGGTCACTTCAGGAAATGAGATAGTAAAATGCACTGGTTTAAACATAAAAAAATGCCTAGTTTTCTAGATCACGTGAATCGCCAATGTGGAGTTTTACGAAGTTCTGATTCGGATTACGAAGTTCGGATCGACCCGTGCGGCAGTTATTACTTAGCCACGAGCTCCTCTAAACTCGATGAAATATACAATGGAATCCTACAAACCTTCTCTCATCATTTCAGCCAAAAGACGTCAACTGCTGGACATAGGCCTTCCCCCAAAAGAGGGGGTTGCCATAATCGCCACGCTTGGCATGCTGGTTGGGGATAGCAGTATGGTGTTAAAATGCATAGAGATCACTGCTGCCCATTCTCTAGTAAGTCCCTTAGTTGCCTTTTACGACACCCACGGGAAGAAACAGGAATACCTTCTCTCATAACTTCATAATTATCATTTCCGACGACACTGCGCAGTCTCCTTTCATCTCGACTGGCGAAGCTTTCGAACGACTCCTGACTAGCCTTCAGCATCTCATGGTACCGGTACATGTACTCCTGGTTGAGCCGAGCATCGTCCAGGGTTTTGTCGAACCTCTTCCGTATGGAAAATCCTAGGGACCTCGTCAATGGAGGATCTGCCAACATGTCTCCCAAAAGCAAGTTTTCTGGTCTTATATTCTGAAAATGGAGAACTAGTTTTAGGAACACCATTCATTAATTTAATTCTGTTTATAATTGACCTCCATTGCGCCGGGTAAAAAGCAATGGATTAAGTCTAGGTACGCAGAAAAGAGCTCATAGTATAAGAGATAGCCGTTCTTTTGGTAACTATCGCCAGCAGGCTTACCGTGACGCTTTATATTTCTACTGTAGAATAGAAATCGCTTGTCTATCCTTCTCGGTAGAAAACTGTCTACGTGGAAACGTATTTTTTGTCTACTCTTCCGTTGACAAAACGCTTCTCTACGGTTCTTTTGCTAAGCCTGCAGGAAGGCTGATTCAGTATTCGGTGGGTGTCGGGACAAAGTACCTAATATGAAACATTACCACTTACAAGCAAAATAAAACTTTAGTATATAATTTATTGGATGTTTTTCTTTCCCTGTTGAAGACAGTTACGTAATTGTAATATTTTATCTCAATAAATTTTTTATTCGAAAATCATGTCTTTTTTAAGGATAATTATAAAAAAACAAACAAGATTGTTTTTCAAGCTTTTATGTCTAAAATAAATATTCACAACAAGAAAATTGAGTTTATTATCCCGACACAAGATATTTTTTCTCTAGATCAAGTATTTGATACTTTAGTTACTTAACGAAATAAGAAAGACTTACGCTATTTAGTTTCGTGCTCGAACACGGTCAAAGAGCGCACGCGATATTCAACTTTATTACTGATGCATTAGCGTTTAACACATAACTGAGTGGCGGGGCGAGAGCCGGAACTTGCGTTCGAAATTTGATTTAGACTGCCTGCTCTTAAAGATTATAATATCTTTGTACCAAAGGCACTACAGAAGTAGGTAGGTACGTATGTCGCGTTATACCACGCAATTATTAAAATGAATAAAAAAACTGGGGGAGCTCGTGGCTGTATTAACAGCCGCACGGGTTTATCCATCAGGTTAAGCTACGCTTGCCGGGGTTGATCCGTGGATGGGTGACCATCTTTACAAACCGAGACTCCTCCGTGCCTCGGAAAGCACGTTAAGACGTTGGTCCGGGCTGTCATTCGTGGATCTTTAACAGTCGTTACGGGTCGTCAGAAATCCGAAAGTGTGCCAGTCTTACCAAGGGTTATCGTGTTACCCAGTAACTGGGTTGTGGAGGTCAGATAGGCAGTCGCTCCATGTGAAATACCTACAGGTATTCAGCTGCATCCGGTTAGACTGGAAGCCGAACCCAACGTAGTTGGGGAAAGGCTAGGCAGATTGAATAAAATAAAACTAGTGGTGTTTTCTTAGGGCCTGTGTACACCACGTTTCTAAAACGCACCGTTGACGCGCGTTTTAGAAACGTGCTAAGACGGCGCGCTTTTATCCTACAGAGGTCTACAGGCTGCGTCTGACTCGCGGGCGTATCGCGTCTGTATCGCTACAAGCGCGCGTCAACGGCGCGTTTAAGAAACGTGGTGTACACAGGCCCTATGTCCATTAAAAGCCAACACAGTGGGTATGTAATAATATATCTCAGTTTTAATGTTTCCATAAAATATACGTACCTAATGATACCTAACGTCGCATGATAAGAATGATGGAAAAGTATTACGAAGGAAGTAAATCACAATAGTAGAGTGTTATACATAGGTCGAAACGAATTGGTGACTTTCACCCGGATTAAACTCTACTTTGCATTTCTCTACATATCTATGGAAAGTAAAAATTTTAGTTTTTCTAAATAAGTTTTTCATCATAGTTTTCGACTTTTGAAAAAAATACCGTTCCCTTATGTCCGAAGTTTGCATAGGGATAAATCCGAAATTATTCTTTGTGATAGAAGTTTATGTCAAGATTATAGGAAAAATAAAACAATGTCTCTAAATAGCACATTTTTTCAGAAATCATCAACATCATATTACATAGGTACGGAACCCTCAGTGCGCGAGTCCGACTCGCTCTTGAACGGTTTTTTTTTTAATTTTAAACATAAAACACACCGCGTCACCGCCGCGGGCCGTCCCGATACTTTATATTTAAAGTAGATATTACAATAATTACATTAGTATTGTATCTGTGTGAACCAAATGCAGATCGCAGATATTTTTTTTCACTTTCTAGCATTCTTTCTCATTCCCTAATAAAAAACATTTTATCAATCATAAAATGTAAAATCCGCGGGCAAACCCGCGCGCCGGCGCTAACTTTCTAGAAACACAATTTTGGAAACGATTCGCAAGTTGTCAAGACAATCACGCATGGACTGACTGGAGCAATTTGGCAACAACGCGGGGTGCGTCTTGAATGGCAACGTCGCGCGTTGCATCGCCGCGTCACTTGACGTGTAACCGAAAAAACCGAAAATTCGAACAGCGCCATCTATTATAAATGTTTACCGAACGTAAACTCGTAACACAACTGCAAATAACTCTTTCTCGGTGGTTCTTTAAATTTCTGTAAGATGGCGCGATTCAGGTCACTCACACATGTAGAGATTTTTCGTTTTTTATTGGGTCTAATTCTCCTAGAAATACTGTTTTTTTTATGAAATTTTGGCGTTAGGCGAACATAATACATTATAAAGTCTCATTATACTTGCTTTTATTCTGCAGAAACCGTTTATTTACGGAGATTACAACCCCTGAAAAATGTATGGCGAGGCCTGTCTAGGCATCCACCTTAATATGTATTTTTTTAACTTCAAATTGGCTGTATAAACACTCACAAGACCGGATGTTTTTTTTTAATTTTAATCGATATTTTCTTTAATTATGTTAAAAAATGTCGACTGCCTAACCAAATTTAGTTATATATTTAAAATTCATTCCCGCCCTAGCAATTACTATGAGTCTTTCCCGCCCAAGGGTGGGGAGCAGCGTCTTCTACCCGCTACTCGGATCAAACAAACACTACTTTCCGTGTTTAAGAAATGAAAAATAATATCATTTAGTACTTAATATTTTTACATGTTAAATTGCCTACCGCTCCTGAACCGGCTGACGAATATCGTCAGTTTTTATACTGTTCTATAGGAGGTAATGCACAGACGTTAATACTAGGTATACAAGTATCATCATTCCTAGTGATCGTACATTTTTAACAGACTTCCGAAAAGGAGCAGGTTCTCAATTCGCCGGTATGTTTTTTTTTTTTTTTTGTATGTTTGTTACGCGATTACTCCGTTAATTATGGACCGATTTTGAATTTTTTTTTTGTTTGAAAGGGTATGCTCCCGAGGTGGTCCCATTGCCACCAAATCAGAATCAGATAAGGGGATCCCATCGAAACCTATAGTGATTTGGGTATTTTTTATAGTAACTCATGCATTTGCTCTCGGAAAGCACCATTTGGTGAAGTGGAACTGATGATGGCCACATATGGCCACCGGAACAATAAAATAATGAGTACCCCTATTTAACGGGTTGCGATTAAGTAATTTATGCTCGTCACTATGCATATGGTGAGTGGCAGTTCTCCTGGTTCTTACCAGGAGAACTCCTCAACAATCAACGTCCCAGCATCGGGAAAAGCAATATTTTGTAAAAAGTGATGAGCAGTTAATATTAGGCTATTGTAACTTAGATAAATTCAAAACTGACCTACTAAAAAGTGAAAAATAAAAAACTTTTTACAAAAAAATAAGAACCGACTACCGAAAATAACACTACAAAGTGAAAAATAACTTTAATTTCGGAAGTCGGTGGCAAAAAACTCAAATACAGATCCAAAGACACCGACTTCCGAAATTAAAGTTATTTTTCACTTTGTAGTGTTATTTTTGGTAGTCGGTTCTTATTTTTTTGTAAAAAGTTTTTTTTGTAACCATATTAACACGTCTTTTAGCGGCCATATCTAGTGAACCGACCGATGAATATCATCAGTTTTTACTGTTCACACAGGTACACCCATAATAATATCATAATGCCGTACTAGTATCAGTCTTCCTAGTTACCTTTTGTTCATTTTTTGTAACTAACTCGTGTTTTAGCGGCGACAGTCTCTTGGCCAGCCGCATGTGGACAGACCGTCACAGTTCTCACCAGAGGAGGGCCTTACACCCACCAAATACTTAAGCAGCCTTTCTGGCGATAGTTACCAAAAGTACGGCTATCTCTAGTAATATTAGCTAGACAATACCAATTGACTCTTGCATTGAAGACTTTCTGGTTGTGATCGCAGGCGCTGGCACTCCTTTTCTACACTTCGAGATGCCGTGAAAAGGTAATAAACCCTGATGACTGTCATTTGTTTTTACTGGCCAATAATAGCGGCGTATTTTTCTCCGACATTGCAATGTTAGCTATCACGTTAGCCATCACATAACAGTTAGGTACATAATTATAAAATTGCGCGTAATATCGCGTTACAAAAACATTATTTAATATAAATGCAGTCGGTTAAAAATGGTAAACATAATTATGTTATCTTAACATAAAAACATAAAACAGATAATCTTAAAAAAAAAACTTAAATATGGAAAATCATCCAACCTACAAAAAGCATCATAATTATTAAAATAATTATGTTTACATACGTGCAGCTTATATAAAAATAAATATAAAATATATTATTTTAAAACAAAATAATCAAACCTTGCATTGAGTTCATGTTCTTGACTTTTGGTTGTAAAAACCTAGTGCGTGTTCTCTCTCAGCTCTAAGTGCGGATTTCACCAAAGAAACTGAACGCGATCAGCACTTTAAGACTGCGTTCAAGAGCTGTCAGTGTCCTCGGCTGTCATCATCTTCGGCTGGAATATTGACACTGATAGATCTTGAACGCGGTCTTTGTGCTCCTAAGCGCGTTCAGTTGGCGACGTTAGCCCTAAGAGGTAGACCAGGTATGTAGGACACAGCTACAATAAAATGAATGACAGTGACTTAATAAGTACTCAACTGATTATAAGTACCTATAACTTTACCAGTTATCAAATAAAGTAAATTAGTAAGATTCTAAGCGACAAATTAACAGACCATAACTCGCAATCTCGACACCATGCTGCGCTCCAAAACACAGATCACAGACGTCTTAAAAAAGCGGCCAAATTGAAGTGAGACTAGGTTGGCCACGTCTGCCGCATGCCAAATGAGCTGTTGGGGAAAATAGCCATGTGGAGCCCTGACACGACGACCACGCAGAAGATGACGGAAAGAGCAGGACGAAATTAATAGCCAATGGTCCACACTAGCCCAAAGCCAAAACAGCTGAAAGTCATGGGGGAGCCTTTGCCCAGCAGTGGTATGATATAGGCTGACAGTACCCAGTAACCAGTAAGATCCAGTTCAAAATATTTGCTACAGTAAATATTTGCTGTTATGGGTCGGGTAATCACCGCTAATCTTGGCCATACAAATATGCGTCGCGCTCACGCCACGCAGCGCCTCGCCGCCATTAGGTTTCATAAAGAATATTAATTTTTAATAACGAAAATATTAGAATATTTGAAAAAAAAAACAGAATTATAGATAATAAAATAGTTCGTTCATACAAAAACATCAAAATATCTTAAGTAGTTTGAAAGTATTATCGTTTTATTATGCTTTGGGTAGACATTACTTCCTGAATTGATTTCATAAAGAATTTTTTAATACAGTTGCTCAAAAAGTGGTGTATTGCAGGGACGTATAGCGTTCGGGGTGTGGGCTATTACATACTAGTGCTTTTTTTTTACCTTTCCCGAACTCGTGCGTCTCTTTCCCAACTGTCAAAATAATGTCTATTAAAAAAAAAACCAACCATGAAGTTTTTACTAAAGAGTTTTTGTGATTCATACAAATACGTGTATTTCTAAAAAGAAGCTACTAATTTATTTCAATATCAGATTTAATGGTTTAATTGAATGAGTTAGGTTAGGTTTCATTTCATTTCATCTCATTAAATTACATATCAATAAAAAAAATATACTGAAGACTAAGCTGTATAGATAGTTCCCTTTGCCTACCAAAATGGGTGAAGAAAAAAAAACTCTGCTTGTATTCTACGATTGTCGGTTGGCTCCATTTTCCAGAAATTTTCTTTGCGAGTTTAGTTGTTTATTGCACAAAATGAGTAATTTCGACCCTATTTTTTTTTAATTAACACCACCGGTACTCAGTATAATTGCACAAAATACTTCGGAGAACATTTTACCGGAAAAGTCAAAAAGTCGTTACATATCTACATACGACGAATTTATTGCGTGGAGAGAAGAGAAAAAAGCAAATAGTTTTTCAGAAAATGTTATGTTGTCATACTTCTCCGAACTGTCAGCAAAATTAAAACCGTCTACGTTATGGTCGAGGTTTTCACTGATAAAAAGTATGCTGAAAATAAGGAACAACGTGTATATAAGTGAATACCCAAAATTAAATGCTTGCTTAAAACGACAATAAAAAGTATAAATGTACTTATAACGTTTTACAAGTAAAAAGTCGAAAATATTAACATCCAATGAAGTGGAAAGGTTTTTGAACGAAGCTTCCGATGATCGTTATTTAGCCACAAAGGTAATTTATTAATAAGTAGGTACTTATATTTTTCTTTAGTATTCAGTTTACGAAATCGCAAAATACAGTCAATACATTATTTAAAAAAATATTAATCAAATCCCTTTTTTTGTAGGTTGCTCTGATTTCTGGCGTTGTTGGGCAAGCTCCAACAACGCCAGAAATCAGAGCAACCTACAAAAAAAGGGATTTGATTAATATTTTGTTGCAGAGAGGAGTTAGCCAATATTACTTTAAAAGATATTGAAGCCCATGGAAAAATGCTACTAATCAAGATTCCGAACACAAAAAATAAGATACCGAGAAGCTTTGTAATGTTGTTGAAGGAGATTTTCTTAGAATAGTGCAAAAATATATGATTCAGCGGTCCCAAAAAGGAAAAACCGACCGTTTTTTTCAAAATTGTAGAAAGGGAAGTGTACAGCTCAAGCAATCGGGATAAACAAATTTGGTAATATGCCAAAAGAAATAGCTACGTTTCTTGGTCTGCCGGATGCTGAGTATTATACTGGGCACAGCTTCAGGAGGACCTCTGCTACATTATTGGCAGATTCAGGAGCCAATTTGACGTCCTTAAAGCGACTAGGAGGTTGGAAATCAGACAAAATTGCAGAAAGCTCTATTGGTGATTCATTAAACAACAAACTAGAAACTGGGAAAAAAATCACACAATCCATTAATTTAAGGTCCAGTCCGTCTCCTTCACATGTTGAAGAGAACGTTCGTCCATCTATCTTCGTTGATAATGATAATTCATCAGATCCAATTCCATCAACTAGCAAACGCCATTGTACGACAAATATACATGAACAATCATACAAAATTAATAATAGTTTGTCTCAAACAGTAAATATGCAACCTAAAACTTCCCCAGTTAGTTTAAAAAACTGTACCAATTTCAATGTACATGTGTACTATAACTTTTATAAGAAATAAATGATTAGTTAGTTGAGTTTATTGTGTTTTTATTATTTTATTAAATTTAATTTTTTCGCAACTGTATTAAGAATAGTCGTTCAGTACACCTGCGGAACCGTCATTGCAACTTGTTCCGACTGTCAACCCTCGCCTTCGGCTGCGCCTCGGCTCAGGTAGACATTTGTCGGAACTCTTTGCAATGACAGCCTTTCCGCACTTGTAATGAAATATACTATTTCATTTCTCATACTTGGAAAGTAGTGTTTGTTTGATCCGAGTAGCGGGTGGAAGACGCTGATCCCCACCCTTGGGCGAGAAAAACTCATAGTAATTGCTTCCATCTCTAGGGCGGGAATGAATTTTAAAAATGGAACTAAATTTGGATAGGCAGTCGGCTGCGAAACATTGTACATAATTAAAAAACTGCCGCGGTCTTGTGAGTGTATAAACAGCCAGTGTAAATTAAAAAAAATACCTATTAAGCGGGACGGCCCGCGGCGGCGGCGGTGACGCGGTGTGTTCCATGTTTAAAATTGAAAAAAGACTATTATCATTCGTCGGGATACTAACTCTGTAAGCTGCATCGAAATTCAAAATCTCGATTTTATAGACTAATATTAGATTAATGAATAAAAATGAGTTCAAGTGATTCTGAAATGTTTATCCCAGATTCAGTTAAATACAAGGCAAATACAACCGAAAATCTTTTGCCAGAAATTTCAAAGGAAAGATATTTAAATACATAAGTACAATGATTTTATATGAAGTGGCGAGAAACCAAGAAAATAAAATATTTTAGAAAAACCAAAAAAAAATTTACTTTTCATAGATTCGAAATGAAAAGTAGAGTTTAACACGGGTGAAAGTCACCAATTCCTTTCGACCCTTGTATAACAATCTACTATTTCTACAATACTTAAATATTCACATATAGAATTGATGTGTATGCGCAGTTTAATATACATTTTTTGGATAACTTAGGTACTTGCATTATTATGAAGGCGTAATGAATACCAGATTCCAAAGTCACTAAAATCATATATCTGCGCCTTAATCATTTTAAATATTCATTGGGTGCTTTTATAGAACCGGAATTAAAACGCGCCAAAATACGAACCCAGTTCAATTGCTGCAAGTTTCAGATTTATTGCAAGGCCGCTTAAAGTCATCGTGTAGCATACAATTTTTTTTTTAATAACTATGCCTCACAGTTAGTTAAGTAGGTATGCACTTAGTGAGAGACAAACTTAATCAATTAAATATGCATAATTTAATTTATAGAATGCAAGGCAGGAACCACATTATAATATTAAACATCGTAGTACCTACCTCTATTAGTAAAAATAGAACCACGAAAACAGTCCACCGTTCAGCCATCACTTAACAAACACATTTGGCTTTAATACTACACTAAATCACCATTTCAAGATCGGTACGATACAAAAGGATTCCTCTGAATCTCTGTCTTACGTTGTTGAACAAACAATAGTGTTTTGTAAACGTAATACCGAGGAAGGCTTTGTCTCCAAATTGTGATGACTGTGGTGTGGTTGATGATGTATTTCATATTCTGATGAGTGTGTCCGAATGAAAATACTAATAATAAGTAATTTGCTGATGTAAATATAAATATTCGTCACTACTAAAACCATCTCTTTTTTTTTTATTTTTTTTATTCTTACTTATTTATTTTAGAAAAGCAGTGTGTGCCACATGGTACCAAAATTATTTAACCTCGAGCGACGTACTTTGAATCCCTCGCTACGCTTAGGATTCTACTCTAGAATCCTTCGCTTCGCTCTGGATTCAAACAATCGCTTTCGCCCTCAAGACATTATTTTGGTCACTTATGAGTTATGACACAATCTATTGAATAATATCTACAAAATTGTATTAACGTGATCGAACACATTTAATACCATTCCGCGAGACTTCATCATCATCACCCACAGCCCGACTTCATGCACCCTAATTGCATAACACAGTTTGAATCGCAATCGGAATAATTTTAAAATATATTGCTAATGCCATTGCTTCATATGTTAGAAAAATTTGTCTTATCAACAACGTAAATAACGCAATGAATTCTGTTGACCTGTCAAATTGAAACCGATTGCTACTGATAGTGTGTTACGCAATTAGCCTGCAGGACCTTAGCCAGGAAAATAAATGTATAGGTAAAATAAATAAGTGTAAAAGTCTAGAATACAATAAATACAATGATTATGCCCATTTTATTACACAAAATGACAGCTAGCACATGTCAGATTACTCTCGAATGAATAATTCGACTTTAGGCCACCCATTTCTTGTGCCAATCCCCAGGCTCATTAATTGCCACCTCATCTTAACAAGACGTGGCTCTACATAAAACCACAAAACTTAATTCAAATCAGAATCAAAATATTTAATTTCACATAAACCTTTTTTTAAGGGCATTTGGGCACTTATGGAACGTCAGAAGCTAGGTGCATGGTTCCAATTGGTCGTTTCCTATGAAGAAGAGCCGGCAAAGAACGTGGAGTTTTTTGCCGGCTCTTTTTCGTCCTAATAACATTGTAATTTTCAAATTAAAATATTTAATTTCACATAAACCTTTTTTTAAGGGCATTTGGGCACTTATGGAACGTCAGAAGCTAGGTGCATGGTTCCAATTGGTCGTTTCCTATGAAGAAGAGCCGGCAAAGAACGTGGAGTTTTTTGCCGGCTCTCTTTTTTTGTATGGGAGGACAGTGTATGCCTGTCAACAAGTACCAGTTCTTAACAAAATAGAAAATGGTCTACAAATCTACAGTCTATTAAGCCTACAACGTTCTCACGTGTAAAAGTGATTCTGATATCCTATTTACAAAATAAACGATTTCATTTCACATTCACAAAATACATATAAAAGAATCTGTAGGAGTTACCCAAAATAATAAATAAAAACGTATTTACACCAAATGACATGATTGCCGTTACAACTGTAACAAATCCGTATTAATATCCTGTACACAAAAGGCACTACTAATAGTTGAAATTAGAATTGTAGGTATATAATAATGTTAAATAATATACTCGTCTATTAAATATCGTAATTTGGGAGCAGTTAATAGACATTTACATAGTTATGCAGTTAATGAGGTACCAAGGAAGACACATCATGTCAGAAGAGTTTATTGCCAAACTTCCTTATCTTCAACGTAGTCTTCAATCTTATTTCCAAAAAACTCACGAAACTTGGTCTATTGGGCCTTCCCGTAATAATCGTCCAATGAACGGACTAGTCAATGCCATTATCAGCCTGGGCTTCCCGATTAGTCGTCATGAAAACCAGGGGAAGCTATACCTACTAAGTGATAAAAAAAAACTCCCTTTTCGCTACAGCTGCAGTATTTATGGATGACCCAGTGATAACGGCCCCGACTTACGTGTCTAAGTCCTGTGGGCTAATTGCGTAACACACTATCAGTGGGAATCGGTTTCAATTTGACAGTTCAACAACATTCATTGCGTTATTTACGTTTTTGAGCAGACAAATTTTTCTAACTTACGAGGCAATGGATTAGCAATATACTTCAAAATCATTCCGATTCCGATCCAAACTGTGTTACGCAATTAGGGTGCTGGTTCGATGTTTTCGAACTTCAAACCCAGACGTCTACGCCTATTTACTCCGTAAGCACAATTTATTTCAACACCATTGCTCTTATAACGGTGAAGCAAAAACATCAAAAAATTCAATGTCAAGACGGATACGGATTACTGACTAAAACCCACCCGTGTCCCTTCAGTTGCCTATGTGCCAGGGCCACCATATCCCTTTCGGACAAACTCGCAACCCTGGCAGGACGATTACAGCCTGCGCTCCAATCACAGAGAAAATACTTGGGAATCCTAACTAGTATTATAACTGCGAAAGTGTGTTTGTTTGGCTTTCACGCTAAAACTGCTGAGCGAATTTTAATGAAATTTGGCACACTGGTAGACCATGACCTGGATCAGACCGTAAGATTTTATCCTAGTATTACGTACCCTTGGGATAATTTCCGACATGCATGTAGGCGAAACCGCAGGCAAAAGCTAGTAGGTATCATGACGTAGATATTACCGTAGAAATATCTATTTCTACAACTTCGAAACCAGGGCCTAGCCTAGACAAAGTAACATTCGATTAGCTATGACGCTAGTAGAAAAGCCAAAAAATGTATGGGGCTGACATAAGCTATCGAAATGTCACGTGATCATATGTCAACGAATATAAATTAGCTAGACAAGGATATTATCATCATTCGATTCCATGAAACGAATCGACGATCGTCGAACGATAGACCATAGAGATGCGTAGCCAAGTGGCACTTTTTGACAAGCATTATCTCGAGTTGTCGATTCGTATGAAGGAATTCGAATCTAAAACTACCGATGACGCTTTTCAAAAAGTGAAATAACGATAGCGATTGTAGAAAAAGAATCGCTCCGAAGCGAATGCCATTTGTCTAGGCACTCAACACCTCAGCTCTCTCTGTTTTCCATCGGAAAAGCCCCGTTAATTAAAGTTAATCAATGAACTAATCAGACACTGATTGTTTTTAGTGCAATGAAAGCGGTTCGAACTCGTCTGATCAAGATATCTCTCGATAATAATTACGTATCTATCGAAAGCGTCAAAATACTTTTAATCACACGTAATAATATGACTTTACATTGTCTTTATTGAGTAACTGCGTGGCCGTTATCCAATGATTGTCATATTTGTCATGTCATACCTAATCTTTAGTAGGCAATAGTACCAATAGTTAGCTTACAAAACAATAAACCGGCCAAGTGCGAGTTGGACTAGCGCACGAATGATTCCGTACCATTATCTATAAAAAAGGCAAAAATATCACGTTTGTTGTATGGGAGCCTCCCTTAAATATTTGTTTTATTTTAATTTAATTATTTATTTTTACATTGAATATATAACTAAATATTCTGTGAATATTTCAAGCGTCTACCTGTTGCCGTTATCAATATCGAGCAAAAACGACCAAAAAAATCACGTTTATTGTATGGGAGCCCCCTTAAATATTTATTTTATTATATTTTTTAGTATTTGTTGTTATAGCGGCAACAGAAATACATCATCTCTGAAAATTTCGACTGTCTAACTATCACGGTTCATGAGATACAGCCTGGTGACAGACGGGCAGACAGACAGACAGACGGCGGTGGCGGAGCCTTAGTAATAGGGTTCCCGTTTTACCCTTTGCGTACGGAACCCTAAAAATGGCAAAAAAATAATTTATGTTGTATGGGAGCCTCCCTTAAATATTTGTTTCATTTTATTTTAATTATTTATTTTTAAAGTGAATATATAACTAAATATTCTGTGAATATTTCAAGTGTTATCAATATCGAGCAAAAACGAGCAAAACAATCTGTTTAACTATCACAGTTCATGAGATACAGCCTGGTGACAGACGGACAGACAGACAGACGGCAGAGCCTTAGTAATAGGGTTCCCGTTTTACCCTTTGGGTACGGAACCCTAAAAATTCCGAGAAAATCGCTCGTGGGCGAGCACCCTAAACCTACATGGGCAATTATGAAACGTCAGAAGCTAGCTGCACGGTTCCAATTGGTAGTTTCCTATGGTGAAGAGCAGGCAAGAAACTCCACGGTTACTCTTGTATGAGTAATTGGCTTTTACAATGTTTTCTAATTACAGTGTTAATAAGTATGGGAGGAAAAAATAAAAAAGGGTATACAAATCCAGTCTATAAAGTTCTCACAGTCACAAAATTTAGAAGAATCTAAAAGAGAACCTAACCTGTTAATAGGTAAGAATGTTTACTTTATCATCATCGGTCTATCTGTAATATTCTACTGCTGTATTGAGGCGTCTCCAATTGAAAGCTTGAGCACGTTCGACTCTCTCATCCATCTATACCAGTTACCCCACGAAGATCTTCGCTCCACTTAGCCTGAGGGCGTCCTAATTCCTACACAGCCTACATTGACCTTTGACCATGACGCCTTTATGTGAATTGATTTAGAACCATGCTTCGTTCCATCGCGTCCTATGAATCCACTGATCAGTTGTTGCAACGGCCATTCAGCATCACACAATTCGCATAGGTATTATAATAATACTCTCAGTTTTAAAAGCCTTCCTTGTTTTCTGTTTTTCCTCGGAGATAAACTATAACAAAAAACCGGCCAAGTGCGTGTCGACCACGAACAATGAAGAGTTCCGTAGTTGGGATGAATTTATCCCAAAAACAAACAACATTGTTGTTGAAAAACATGTTCTGCCGATATATACATCGATATACGTCACGGTCGAAAACTCAAACTAACTGCAAATGTAAGTTGGTCCACTATTACTCGTTAACTTGTAAAGCCTACATAGCTGTGATAGTTTTCCTTGTAATTTCGTTATAGGTACATAATACTACTGCCATACATTTTTTCACATATCCAAATACAACCATTTGGCTGGCAGGGGGAAACTTGACTCTTAACAAAAATTAGCATTTTAAAGCTTATTATTACGCAAAATGTCGCAAACGCTTAAATCGAAAAATGGTTTGCACAGACTAGCAATATTTTTGAACGGCCTATCTAACGATACCCCACACCATGGGATAGACGAGAAAAACAATATCATCCCCATTTTACTTTCCTTTTTTTAAATTATACCCATGCCAAATTACAACTTTCTAGTACTAAGCGTCTCTGAGCTAAGCACGGACACACAGTGGAACGAGTGTATAGGAGAGGTTGGACTTACCCATTTCCGAGAAAAAAAGTCTAATTTTGAAAAACTAATAATGCCATCGTATTTAACTATCAAATGCCTTCAAAACTTGAGCTGACAAAATTCTTATTATCTCTCGTATTTCAGGAGTTAATTGAGAAAATGTGAAATTTTACTATGAAAATGACTGTATCTAGCTCCCTGCCGCCTGATTCCGGCCTTGTTTCAAGTTGTGGGCTTTACTATCGTATTACACATAGCAAAAGGTACATTTACTTCTAAGACACATGGTGCGCCAAACGTGCACCTTCTGACATATAGGGTGATGTATTTCTTTACTGAATCGAGCTCTCTGCCTCCTGAATCTGATCCTATTTCAAGTTGTGGTCTTTACTAGCATAATACACACACCAAGAGCTGCATTTAGTGCTAAGACACATGGTACGTCAAACGTGCATCTTCTGACATATAGGGAGAGGGAGAGGAGAGGTTGAACATAGGCATTTCCGGGAAAAAAAAGTCTCACTTTGAAAAACAAATAATGCCATCATTATTAGTTATCAAATGCCTTCAAAACTTGCTTCAAAGGAGACGTTCACGAAATGTATGGGGCTTGGTACTAAAATAATTGAAAATTTAAACAGCCTTCTGACCTATATATGCTGAAAGAGGGTAATTATTTTGATGTCTTTCGGCATTTAATTTTTTTTTACAGCCACCCCTTTTTTTAAAACAAGTGTTGAAAAATAAAATGTTCTACAAGCATTACTTATATTTTAGGGATGGCAGCCCTGTGGCAAATGACGTGACAATGACAACGCCAGTCAGCAGGACTCGGCTTGACATTTACAGCGGATATTTAGTCCGAGTTTACAGCTTTGACTTTTTTAGATACGTTTTGTTATTGCATTGTCATGATAATCAATATTTTTTGTCTTAATTTCATGGAGCTGCAGCTAAAATTATAATAAAATCTCAAAGTATTTAATAGAAACGGAAACATTAGCCACATAAAATAATTATATTGCATAGAAATGAATAAATAAAGACTATGTGCGTTTTGTTTGTATTGAAATATTTTTCACTTTTTCACAAAAACTGGCGCCTGAAAAAATCTGATTTAACTATAATCGAGTAGCATAATAAATAAGCTTTCTAATAAGGTACATCACATTAGCGTTTAAAAATCGTCGGAATATTATACCAATTTTGAACTCTCCTTTCTTTTAATCTCTAGTGTTTCGGGAGTTAATTGAGAAAATGTGAAATTTTACTATGAAAATGAGTGAATCCAACTCTGCCTCCTCAATCTGGTGCTGGTTAAAGTTGTGTTCTTTACTATTATAATACACATACCAAGAGCAGCATTTAGTGCTAAGACACATGGTGCGCCAAACGTGAACCTTCCGACATACAGGTTGATTTATATATTTTTAACAAAAAACATATTTTGTCCTTATATTAAAATTTCGTTCGGTTTCGTTAAACTTACAGTAATATGATTCATACATGGACTGTATTGTGGAATAGCTATTAGGAGTATCGATACAAAATATAACTTTCCAGAGAACCCAATTCAATGTGATTTAAGTTATTAAGAAAAGTGATTAAAGAAATTACTACTTAATGGTTTACACAGAATAACTAATGTAGTAATGAGCACTAACAAACCGCTTATAATAAACTAATTTACCATGCCTCATCAGCAAATAGGACCGTGTAATATTAATCAATCAATGAGGGTACCTGGATATAGTATAAATATGTCACCATAAGTAGCCTTCAAATCAGTATTGATTTATCTCGAAATGAATTTTCCAAATTTATTATTTTTATTATTTAATTATTATATCAGAAGGTGCACGTTTGACGTACCATGTGTCTTAGCACTAAATGCAGCTCTTGGTGTGTGTATTATGCTAGTAAAGACCACAACTTGAAATAGGATCAGATTCAGGAGGCAGAGAGCTCGATTCAGTAAAGAAATACATTACCCTATATGTCAGAAGGTGCACGTTTGGCGCACCATGTGTCTTAGAAGTAAATGTACCTTTTGCTATGCGTAATACGATAGTAAAGCCCACAACTTAAAACAAGGCCGGAATCAGGCGGCAGGGAGCTAGATACAGTCATTTTCATAGTAAAATTTCACATTTTCTCAATTAACTCCTGAAATACGAGAGATAATAAGAATTTTGTCAGCTCAAGTTTTGAAGGCATTTGATAGTTAAATACGATGGCATTATTAGTTTTTCAAAATTAGACTTTTTTTCCCGGAAATGGGTAAGTCCAACCTCTCTTATACACTCGTTCCACTGTCGGACATGGCGAAACTATAAGGGTTTTTTGTCGAAACCCTAAAAAGAAAAGTTTGGACTTCTTTACCTTTAACTCATAAAAACTTGCAATGTTATGAATACAAAAGTAACCAGAATTCGTATCATATTGTATCCAAAACCTATTATTTATTTATTTATTAAAACTTTATGCACAAGTAAAAAGTACACTGTACAAAGGCGGACTTAATGCCTGAGGCATTTTCTACCAGTCAACCTGGTGATGCAGAGAAAAAACATGGCAGGTGCAACGTATGGGATAGATAGCTCGGAAATAACTATAAAATACAAGCATACATACAAATACATAGATAGATATATACATATATACATAATATACCAAAATAAACTTTGTCAGGAGAAATAACGACCAGTAGCGAAGAAAACGACTCCAGCAAATCACCGCTGAGATGCTTCGGCCAACTTCTGACGAATATGTTCACGTGCCTTCACTTTATTATTATGATAGCCATCCACCAAACAACAGCTGATATCAACGCCCGGGCCACTCGAGGTCAGTTCTCTGGCTATTCAGTCACTTATCTGGGGTCAATTTATCTGGCGTGTATCGTCTCTGTCAATGGAACCGGATTCAACTGGATACCTTCACATATTCTGATAGGTACCTACCTATTTAACTAGTACATTCCGCAATGTGCATATCGCTAAAGTAGTTCTAAGAAAATTCAATTCAAAGGCTAAATATACAGTCGTGTTGTATGAGAATAGTATTTCTAAATAAGAACTAGATGCGAACCAATGTAACCGTCGCCGTCGGTCGCTTGAACTCATTTTTACCCGACTGCGTGACGCAAAGGAGGTCTGTGTAAATGTGTTTAATAATCAAAATTAGTCTTTATAACCGAGATTTAGAATTTCGGTACAGCTTACAGAGTTAGGAGGTATCCCGCCAGATTATACAGGGTGGAATTTTGTAATGCCACCTGGAGGGAAAGTACTCTTAATACTGCAGATAGAAAATTTTACTCAAAGGAAACATTCCTTTATTTTTGAATAGAAAGCAAACTGCATTCAAAGATTTTCGAAAATTCTCTTCTCCCACACCCGGGAATCGAACCGGCTAAAATATGAAAAAATTATACCCTGTACTTTTATTGCATCGATCGTTAGGGTCAATTATAAGGATGAAATCTCTCTAACAAACATGATAAATTAAATGAAAGGAAAACCAGGAAATCTTAAATTTATTTTATTATTTACAAAAAATGGTAAACTAACTAATTAGTTGCTCGAAATGGGCTCCATTCTCTTGGATGCACAAATTTATTCTTTTAACGAATTCATTTCTAGTAACCTTTAAAAAAGTGTTGTGGTGAATATTATAAATCGTATTCTGAACTTCAACTCTCAACTCGTTGTCATTCGCATAAGATTTCATGTAAATTTGATTTTTTACATATCCCCACAAAAAAATATCTAATGGGGTGAGATCTGGCGATCTCTCAGGCCATCTGATTGTGCCGTTTGTACCAATCCAGGTATTAAAATGGTTATTAATGTAGGCAGTAGTGATTCTGCTGTTATGTGCTGGAGCACCATCTTGCTGTAGAATTATTTGGTTTCGCTCTTCCTCGGGGAAACCATTTAACTCGTTTCTTAAGAGATCCAGTATTTCAATGTACTTGACAGTGTTTAAATGACCTTCGTACACGTGGACTAACACTACATTATTTCTCATAATTCCGCACCAAACGTTGAAAGAAAATCTTACTTGATTGTTAGTTTCGTGAACACGAACAGGATTCACTCGAGACCAATAATGGTTATTGCGGCGATTGTACATGCCATTATTGCTGAAGTTGGTTTCGTCAGACCATACAATGTTACTCAAAAAATTAGGGTTTCGGTCAATTTCTCCAAGCATGTTTTCACAAAATTGTAATCGTCTGTCACGATCCCCAATATGCAATTTTTGCACCAACCGACCTTCACGATAGCATTTATACTTATACTTTTTCAGCACTTTAAGTACGCGAGTGTGGGTTGTTCCTAATTCATCGGCAGCATCTCTACTTGAAGCCTTTGGAAATGATTCAAAGTATGTTAAAACATCTAGTTCAAAATCGAAATAGTTTTGCTGAATAGTTTGCCGTCTCTTCTTGAAACCACCCGTATTCTTTAAATTTTCTACCATTCTTTTCAATACGAACCGAGTTGGTGCCTGTCGGTCTGGGTACGTATTTGAATATCGAAGATTAAAATACCTACTGTTAAAATATCGATGTTCATAACATCGAAAATGGAAAAATCGAACGACCATAAAACCGAAAATTAAAATAACGAAAGTTTATAGTATCGAATGGTTAAATATCCTACGTCCAATATATCTAAAATCTAAATATCTACAAAAGTTACATCGAAAGATCCAAATATCGAAATACAGTACAGTAAGTAGTATGAGTGGAAAAAGGTTGCTTCTGCAACGTCTCCGGCGCTACGGGAAGTGCAACCCCTTCGCCCTTGCGTAACAAAGAATAGGCACCCATGTTCACCTCCGCAGCTTCGGCTTGCTGGTCGCCTCCGGCGACCAGCCTCAGCCGCTACGGCTCCCACGGGTGCCTATGCTTTGTTACAGCGGGCGGGGGTTAACCTCCCTTCGCGCCTCCGGATTTTTATATACACTCTAGGGGTAACAGCCAAAAGACTACGTAAATTCGGGGTGCCCCAATTCGGTTTTGGAACAATTTTGACCTATTTTATCCATGAAAATCAGTGTCTAGTGTACAAGCATAGGTCAATCGTGAAGGTATTATTTAGGTCTTTAAATTAAAATATTTTCTTGAAAGTCAATATGTTGTGCTACTAAAGTTAGTGACAGAAACGTATCGCTGCAAAACCGACTCCACGTAGTCTTGTCTGCCCTACCCCTAGAGTGTAATTTAGAATCGCGTAGGCGCGGAGGGGCGAGGCAGCCCGCGAGCTGAGGAGCAGGTGGTTTTAACACCCGCCGCCGCAGCTGAGGTTGGCCGGCGAAGCCGGCCAACAAGCCGAAGCTGCGGTGGTGAGCGTTTAGACCATCTGCGACGTTAAGCTCGCGTGGGACTGCCGGAGCCCTGCAGCGCCGGAGCCGTGACAGAAACCATGCTTAGATGTATGAAATGTTGATATTTTGAACTTAGGCATAATGTCATTCGATATTTTGAATCATTCGAAATTTTAATCACTCGGCATTTCAATCTTCGACGTTTTAAGCTTAGGTATAACAATTTTCGACATTTTGATATAATCGATATTTAAATTTTCGATGTTTTGAACATTGGTATTTTAAGCGTAGGTATTTTAATCTTCGATATTCAAATACGTACCCGTCGGTCTTGATATCTCTCTCCATACCACCGCAGAGCTAGATTCACGTTTTTGTTATTTAAAAAATAAGCTTCCATTAAATCAAACTGTTCTTGATGGGTGTACTATGCCAAATCGAATGTGAAATAATCGAATATCAATTGATCGACCACTATAAATCGAACATCTAAATACTCGAACGTTCTTAAAATCGAATGGTTAATAAATCGAACATTCAATATATCGTACACTCAACACATCGAGTGTTCAAAATATCGAATGTTTGTTTGATCGAGCGTTCAACGAATTGCATATTCATTCTATCGAAATATCAATATACTGAATACTTTTTAATGATATTAGAATACAAAATTTACTAATAAATCACATTTTGATCTTTAATTATTATCTTTTATAGGTACATTTTAATATTTTGTGTGAATTGCAATTGCACGGAGAAACTCTAATAAATCCATGTTGTTTTTACTATTTAATATTTTTTCAATCGCATTATCATCCCTTTTGCCTCTTTTTTGTGGAGTAGGTCTCCCCAATCCCGCGTTTGCCTTTTCAATTGTCCTATTTGTTATGGCTTGCTCCTTAACTAAAAATTCTATGGTAGCATAAAGACCCCGTTTGTGCTTATCAAGCAACGTGTTCCATCTTCTGTGCCATCCTTCAATGTTGTTTTGAGTTCTAGGAAAACCCAGTGTATTATTTTGAAACACAGACCACAGTGAAGGTGGAAACATCGGCGATGAGCGTGCTATAAGTAATTTATTATTTCCCGTCTCACGAGAATTCATATTTCCCCAAACATAATATTTTCCAAACCAGTTGGTGATATCATTTGCCTCGTCGGGTGACACTTCTTCTCTCAATTTATCGAAAGCATCTGGTATCTCTTCTTGGGGTAAATAAGCAAGTGCGATAATGTGTCTTAACTTGACAGCAAACTCAGCATCCTGGCCATATTTATTTTGCAAACCATTTTGTTGAATTTGACGCCATACATTTTGACCTAAGTGGAATAGACAGCATTTATGTTGCGCATCAGGAAATTCTTGTTTTACACCATTAATGACTGCCATCTCGAAATCCGTCATTATTACTCGTGGGTTCAATTCGATATCATATTCTAGAGCATATGCCTTTAGTGCTTGAAAAAAATACAAGTAACAATTTAGCGTCTTATTCGTTAGAAACCGCATATACTAAAGGTACGTAATAACGATCTGTACCCGTGTCCACCAAACCATGTATACTATATATTTGTCTGAAAAGTATAGGACATGTTGCGAATGTACCATCCATCACCCAAAGTTGTGATTTATTTAATAATATTAAATTTGATTTCGTTGCAAATAACATAACATAGTTTTCTTCAAACTTAATCTGGCGCCCTAAAAATCTTTCACCATCAACTTTCTGCAATCTATCGGGGATGTTTATATCATCCAAAGTAATCGGTTCCTTTGGCATTTCTTTTCTTCTTGCTCGACGTATAATTTGCGATGCTGCTTTTTTGTTTGGAAGAGCACATGAACTTGATTTCGAAATTTTGGCCTCATTTCGCTGAATAATTTGACTCGGTCTATCAAGCGAGCTGGTAGCATCACTTTTTAGGGAATTCCTAAAACGTAGTTCATCTACCTTACCAGGATCTGGTGCGTGATTATGCTGTGTTGTATAGGTTTCCAACAAATGCTCCTCACTTCCGTGCAATTTTGTTGTTGCAGTACTATTACAATGGTATTTATATTTGTAGGAACAATGCCAGTAGATCTTGTTATTAATATTCTTGTTTATTGCCATTACATAGCCATCCAAAACTAAGACCGACTTGCGTTTTTGGGACAATTCTGGCTTATAATAAGACCCTACAGACATTTTTCACAAAATTCACTTGTACTTAGTCACAATGCTTTCTGCAGATGAACATAGTTTTATTTAATTTAAGAGGTGAAAACAATATTACAATGTATGAGGGTAGCCTGAAATAAATATGACTTACCTAATTGTTCGTTCAGAAATAGGCTTATTTTTATCAAAAGTTTATGTATGTTAATACAATGATACATTTAATTTATCTATGATTAATTTTCAATATAACTATAAGTCTAAAAAAAAGAAGTAATAATTATAAACAGGTATTGATAAAATCTAATAAAAACCACATGGATTTATTAGAGTTTCTCCGTGTAATTGCAATTCACACAAAATATTAAAATGTACCTATAAAAGATAATAATTAAAGATCAAAATGTGATTTATTAGTAAATTTTGTATTCTAATATCATTAAAAAGTATTCAGTATATTGATATTTCGATAGAATGAATATGCAATTCGTTGAACGCTCGATCAAACAAACATTCGATATTTTGAACACTCGATGTATTGAGTGTACGATATATTGAATGTTCGATTTATTAACCATTCGATTTTAAGAACGTTCGAGTATTTAGATGTTCGATTTATAGTGGTCGATCAATTGATATTCGATTATTTGGCATTCGATTTGGCATAGTACACCCGTTCTTGATAAGCCATTTTCACCGTGAGACAAAATGTGAAATGAGTTGTAAAAACAATCAAATGTGAATAACAACTATGACAATCTAATTTTCAAATTTTAATCTAACATTCCATATTTAAATTACCTCATACACGCAGCTACGAGTATGTCGCAAAGGAGTCTGCATTACAAAAGATGGATGTTAGTTAAAGAGCTTTAACTTGACTCATTGAATTTGTAACTTCAGATTTCCTGGTTTTCCTTTCATTTAATTTATCATGTTTGTTATAGAGATTCATCATCCTTATAATTGACCCTAACGATCGATGCAATAAAAGTACAGGGTATAATTTTTTCAGATTTTAGCCGGTTCGATTCCCGGGTGTGGGAGAAGAGAATTTTCGAAAATCTTTGAATGCAGTTTGCTTTATATTCAAAAATAAAGGAATGTTTCCTTTGAGTAAAATTTTCTATCTGCAGTATTAAGAGTACTTTCCCTCCAGGTGGCATTACAAAATTCCACCCTGTATAGTCTTTTTTTATTTTAAATAATATGGAACACACCGCGTCACCACCGCGCGAGATATTTTTTTCACTCACAAGACCGCAGCATTTTTATTTTATTTTAATCGATATTTTTCTTAATTATTTAAAAAATTTCGTATCCGAGTACCTAACCAAATTTTGTTGTATTTTACCCGACTTCTAAAAAGGTTATACATTATGTTCGGCAGGTATGTTTTTTTTTCTAGGTATGTTCACCGATTTCTCCGTCAATTGTGTACCGATTTTAAAAATTCTTTATTTGTTTGAAAGGGTATGCTCTTGAGGTGGTCCCATTACCACCAAATTAGAATCTGATGAAGGGGGATCCTATAGAAATCGAGAGAAATCCTCAAATTTTATAGGCCCACCTTAGCGATTTAGGTATTTTTTATATTCTATTTCTCATGCATTTGAAAGAAAAGAAAGAAATAAAATACGTTTATTTGCACTCGGAAAGCCTCATTTGATGAAGTGGAACTGATGATAAAGACCACAGATGGCCCAGGAACTACATACTTTATAATAATTATATTATGGGTTGCGATTCGATTAGGCAGTTTAGTATGGTTCCTAAGCAATTTATGCTCGTCACAGTGCATATAGTGAAGTCAACATCAGTGCCAGTTCTCATGGTTCTTACCAGGAGAACTCCTCAACAATTAACGTCCCTGCATCGGGAAAAGCAATATTTTGTAAAAGGTGATGAGCAGTTGACATTAGGCTATTATAACTTAGATAAATTAAAAACTGACTCACTAAAAAGTGAAAAATAAAAAACTTTTCACAAAAAAAAAAAACGACTTCCAAAAAAACACTACAAAGTGAAAAATAACTTTAATTACGGAAGTCGGTGGTAAAAAACTAAAATACAGATCCAACGACAACGACTTCCAAAATTAACGTTATTTTTCACTTGTAGTGTTTATTTGGAGGTCGTTTTTTTTTTCTTAAACTTTTTTTAAAATTCATTCCCGCCCTAGAGAGGGTAGCAATTACTATGAGTCTTTCCCGCCCAAAGGTGAGGAGCAGCGTCTTCCACCCGCTAAGCCCAGATCAAACAAGCACTACTTTCAGATATGAGAAACTAGCTTTTGCCCGCGGCTTCGCCCGCGTGGATGTCGGAAAAGATCCCACGGGAACGTACTCGTACTACCGGGATTAAAAGTACTCTATGTATTAATCCAGTTAAACAATGTCTTCTCACACTGCTTAGGTATATAGGTATAGGTAAAACGGGCTGGTTTCCGCAACTCCACGTCAATATGCGCGTATTTTGCGTACGGGTGGGAACATCAATTATTCGATCCACCCCAGCTCCTCAAGGAAGGCCAGCAACGCCTTGGTGTTACTGACAATCTCACAGAGGGTACCTGGGTTACCGAAGTACTTTGCCCTGTATGTGGCGACCACTGGGCAGTATAGTAGCAGGTGCGCTGCTGTCTCGTCATCCTCCATGCAGGCCCTGCACAGCGGACTGTCTGTGACTCCTATGACAAAGAGGTGTTTATTAAATGACCCGTGGCCAGTTAAAGCTGCTGTCATTGTACGCAGCTGTTGCTTAGTTAGTCGGAGAACCTGTTTCGTGAGGCGGCCATCAATTGTAGGGAGTGCTTCCTTGGCCTGCCTGCACTCACCTTGGTCCGACCATAGTTTGTGATGTTGATCCCTGGTGCGTTTCCTTACCAGAGTGCGTAAGTACCCGAAGGGGAGTGGCACGATGGGCACAGGTCCCACCGGTGCCATGCTCGACCCCCTTCTGGCAAGTTCATCGGCTGCGTCGTTGCCTAGCGAACCGCTGTGTCCTTTGATCCATTGAATGGTTATGTTGTTGAGGCTACCCACCTGGTTGAGGCGCTGGTGACACTCGTATATTAGCCCAGAGTCAACAGTGTGACTGCTTAGCGCTTGCAGGACAGACATGCTGTCCGATAGTATACGAATCGAGTGGTCCTTAACTTGTCTGGCCATGATGGCCGAGGCGGCCAGAGAAATGCCCATGCATTCGGCCTGGAACACTGTGTTATGGATCCCCAAAGGCGTGGCTATGTGTATGTTCAAGTCCTCCGAGAAGATCCCAGCACCTGTGCCACTACCTGTTTTGGATCCATCTGTGAAGATACGCAGCTCTGCGGGGCGCAACCCCTCGCATCGGTGGTCCTCGTGAAGTTGGATTCTGTATTTTTTATCAAAGATAAATTGTTTGGGTACCCGGTCATTTATGGCTTTCGTAATAGGAAACTCTTTATTGAGTCTCGCCAGCAGCGCGGTGTGTATAGTGTCTCTCTTACCCCAGAGATCTAGTGCATTTAGACGTACCGCCGCCATCGTCGCTTCCTGCTGTATGAACAGGTGAAGTGGTGGTAGTCCCAGCATGGCCTCGACTGCTGCAGTCGGAGTAGTCCTCATGCAGCCCGTAGTCGCCATGCAGGCCAGTCTTTGCATGCGTTGTAGTTTGTTGGAGGCTGTAACTAGCTCAGTGCGGGGCCACCAGACTACAGCCCCGTAGGTGATCATGGGGCGGATCACCGCCGTGTACAGCCACAGTATAATTTTGGGGGATAGGCCCCACTTCTTACCTATCATTTTCTTGCACTGCCAGAAGCTGATGCAAGCCCTGTTTAGTTTGTTGTCTAAATGACTACTCCAGTTCAACTTACTGTCTATAATGACCCCGAGGTACTTGACTTCGTTGGTCAACTGAAGTTCTGTTTCGAACAGTTTTGGTAGGCGGAAAGGGCCCAGAGCTCGTTTTTGGGTGAACATGACCAGTTCAGTCTTAGTGGGGTTCACTGATAGGTCAAATTCCCTGCACCATCTTTCTACGATACGTAGTGCCTGCTGAGTGAGGTTACAGATTATACCAGTCACCTTCCCCGAAACAAGGATTGCGAGGTCATCCGCATAGCCTATAGTGTAATAGCGGTTGGCATTGAGTTTAGTGATGAGGTCATTAATCACCAGATTCCATAGAAGGGGGGACAACACCCCTCCCTGGGGGCAGCCTCTGGCTATCATGGCCAACTGCTGCTCCTCTTCAAGGCGAACCACTCGTTTGCTTAACATGTTAGTAATCCAGTCCGTTAGTACCTGTTCTACTCCATGTCTGGAGAGGGCGCTGCTGATGCTGGAGAAGTTGGTTTTGTCGAAGGCTCCTTCGATGTCTATAAAAGTGCCCAGGCAGGTGCCCTTCTGATGAATCGCTTCCTCTATCTGACTGACCACTAGATGAAGAGCGGATTCGGTCGACTTACCCGAGCTGTATGCGTGTTGATTACCGTGTAGCGGTATGGTTTTCAGTGCGCCGTCTCTCAACTCCCTGTCACACAGCCTTTCCAGAGTCTTTAGTAGAAAAGAGGTCAGGCTGATTGGTCGGTGGGATTTGGCGTTTGTGTAGTCACCCTTACCTGGCTTAGGGATGAATATTACTTTCACTTCCCTCCATCCTTTAGGAACGTATCTAAAGGCCAGACACGCTCTCATCAAAGGCACCAGTCTTATAGCGACAGAGATCCCAGCCCACTGTAGTAAGGCGGGGAACACTCCATCAGGACCAGCGGCCTTAAAAGGATGGAAGCTCCGGATGGCCCATTGGAGTTTCTCCAACGTGATCACCCTGCGTGCGTAAAGCCAATCATTGTCTGATGGTGGTTGAATTACATCTAGCCAGTCGATTACCTGTGCGAAGACATATCCAGGGAAGTGAGTTTCAATAAGGACGCGTCTCGTTTCTTCTGGCGAGGAAGTGAGTGTGTTATCAGGTTTGCGGAGGGTAGTTGGCCCAGATGTGTTCTGTTGCGCCAGTACCTTCCTTACTCTGCTAGCTTGTTGGCAAGATTCAATGCTACCACAGAATTTGCGCCATCCCGTGGTACTCCTGAATCTGATGGATTTTTTGTAACTGGATTTGGCTGCGTAGTAGTTATCCCAGTCCTCATCCGCACATGTGTTCATGGCTCTGTTTAGAGCTGTCCTTACCTTGGCGCGCCTGCGCTCCAGATCAGCACCCCACCAGGGTTGTTTGCCAGGTGTGCTACGCGGGGTCGTCTCTGGGCAGGCAGTTTGGTAACTGTCTATCATTGATTTGGTAAGACGGCTTACTTGTACCTCAATCTGCGTCGTGTCCGCATATGTCACCGGATCGCTTAGCGTCGCAAACTTGGATTCAAGGCTGCGTGTATAGACGTCACGATCCGTGTTACGCGGATTACGCCGTGGTGGTGTTGGAGGAACACAGACCTTGATGTCAAAGCGGATCCACCTGTGATCAGAGCAGGAGGCCTCATTGGAGACCTGCCACCCAGAGGTGATTTCCGCCGCGCCCTCTGTTGCCAGAGTGAGATCTATGATTGTACGGCTTCGCCTGGTTACGAAAGTTGGTTCGGAGCCAGTGTTTAGTAGGGATAGGTTAGTCGAGAATAAGGTTAGTTAGATTAGGCAGTTTAGTATGGTTCCTAAGCAATTTATGCTCGTCACAGTGCATATAGTGAAGTCAACATCAGTGCCAGTTCTCATGGTTCTTACCAGGAGAACTCCTCAACAATTAACGTCCCTGCATCGGGAAAAGCAATATTTTGTAAAAGGTGATGAGCAGTTGACATTAGGCTATTATAACTTAGATAAATTAAAAACTGACTCACTAAAAAGTGAAAAATAAAAAACTTTTCACAAAAAAAAAAAACGACTTCCAAAAAAACACTACAAAGTGAAAAATAACTTTAATTACGGAAGTCGGTGGTAAAAAACTAAAATACAGATCCAACGACAACGACTTCCAAAATTAACGTTATTTTTCACTTGTAGTGTTTATTTGGAGGTCGTTTTTTTTTTCTTAAACTTTTTTTAAAATTCATTCCCGCCCTAGAGAGGGTAGCAATTACTATGAGTCTTTCCCGCCCAAAGGTGAGGAGCAGCGTCTTCCACCCGCTAAGCCCAGATCAAACAAGCACTACTTTCAGATATGAGAAACTAGCTTTTGCCCGCGGCTTCGCCCGCGTGGATGTCGGAAAAGATCCCACGGGAACGTACTCGTACTACCGGGATTAAAAGTACTCTATGTATTAATCCAGTTAAACAATGTCTTCTCACACTGCTTAGGTATTATAGTATCCCAGGTGCGGCGCGGGGATTTTCAAAAGATTGCTGGAGGTTAGCAAATCCTAAAATCTAACAATAGTAACGGAATACATATCGGAACGGAAAATTACCTACTTGAATGCCAAATTAGAAGGCAACTGTAAAACGGAAATTTAAAATAAAAAAAGTTAAGGTTTTGAATTATTTAGGTACCTAAATAATTACTTACATTGTTATTCACAGGGGGTTAAGACCAATTTTTATATTTCATTTATACTTAAAGAGGTTAGGCTCTTTATGTAGCCGGTACAGCCTTTTTTTTTTTTTTTGGGTGGGAAATTATCACATAACTTCTCCCGCTCTGGGTGGAGCGGGAGGGAGTGTCAGACTTTTACCGACTTTATGGCGGCGGGCGCGGAACATGAGGCGAGTCGCTGCGCAGTGACAAATTCACGTGTCAGTAGGGTAGCGACTAACGTACTTTAGAGCCGACATCAAGTTTGAATCGAGCTGTACCTATGTCAGAATATTCGCTCGCATAATAATGGCACAGAATACAATATAATATAGGGTAACTTAATACCAATTTATAACAGTAGGTAGGTACCTACCTATCGTACCTAAAATATCGTTCTCCAATCGCTAAGCTACTTGCCAATAATTACTTAGGAAAATAAATGTTTTCAAGCTATTTACGATACCTAGTTGTTTTCATAACACAACCGCCAGTTATCCGCTTTTATTATTGAGAACCGCTTTTAACTGGTTTCGCTTGTTATCTTTAACTGTTTTAGGTACTTAAGTCATTATATTTACCAAGTAGGTATTATCTTCAAGAATGATTATTCATTGAACGGAGTGATATAGAGTGCCTCTGCTGCCTACCTACTCTTTACATTGCTTTAGAGCGTGCCATGGGGGAAATTGCCATGATATTCTTTCATCATGATATTCATGACCTTCATTTCAGCCGAAAGAAAGAAAAATATTTTCACACGCACAGGAAATACAAACAGTAAAAAGGGGCATTTTAAAACTAACAAAATTACAAAAAAAAGACACATAATAAAAAAGACCTATGCGAGGCCAAAATTAGGACTCTTCGCCGACAGGACACTTCGCCGACAGGACTCTTCGCCGACAGGGCTCATCAGCGACGCAATTTATCTCCGATAATCAGATACTTACTTTGGAAATCGATTACTTATGCGGTTCTTGTAATTATACAATTCATACAAAATAAACGACGTTACAACATTGTAACGTATAATATGGTACCTACCTAATCCTAAAACATTAACTATTGTTTTAGGATTAGGTAGGGTACCATATTATACGTTACAATGTTTTCTATTAATGCAAGTCGTTTCTGGCACTCGCCGGCCGCTGCACACTGGTCCCGAATGATAAAAAAGTGGACATTAAGAAATTTTTGACAGAAGGTCAACGGATTCGGCTGATTTTTTTTTTGTAGACAGCTGATGCAATTACAAATCACTTTTATAGATTGAGTTTTTGCCAAATAAGCCGTATTTTCAGAGAAAAAAAATATTGAAATATTTTTTGTATGAAAGAAATCCTAATTTTGTCTTTATCTTCCAAGATTCAAACGTATTCAAAATAAAACTTAGCGCAGCTTGTAGAGGTGCTAATTGCTCACCACTTTGTCATAGACACTCTTCTGCGATTTTGTGCTCCTTTTGAGTTACAGGCACTTTAAATATTTTTTGTATAAAAAAATTCTAATTTTGTCTTTATCTTCCAAGATTCAAACGTATTCAAAATAAAACTTAGCGCAGCTTGTAGAAGGGCTAATTGCTCACCACTTTGTCATAGACACTCTTCTGCGATTTTGTGCTCCTTTTGAGTTACAGGCACTTTAAATATTTGTTGTATAAAAAAATTCTAATTTTGTCTTTATCTTCCAAGATTCAAACGTATTCAAAATAAAACTTAGCGCAGCTTGTAGAAGGGCTAATTGCTCACCACTTTGTCATAGACACTCTTCTGCGATTTTGTGCTCCTTTTGAGTTACATGCACTTTAAATATTTTTTGTATGAAAAAATCCTAATTTTGTCTTTATCTTCCAAGATTCAAACGTATTCAACCTATATTATTATATAGGTTTGTATTTTGACGGTCCTAAGCCCGTTAAAGTACGAAGGAAAAGTTTTAATTGCAATTTATACCTTTTTATCATTCAGCGTTTCCGACGCATTCACTAGCGTTAGATGACCAAATATAGCCCAAATTGTAAGTAATCGGCTAATTAAGCAATGACTCATTACCAAAAAATGCTTATAATCTGAATATGAGTCACACAATAAATTACCTGTACCTGAACATGTCTGTACACGTTTTGAGATATCCAAGTTGTTTATTTGATATATTTAAAATAAGACTTTTTTTAATAGAAAGACATTTATAAGAGTTACTTATTAATGAAGAAAATGTTATTACATCTTAGTCTATCTTTAACAAGATTATTTCTAATCCGCCTGAATTAATTTTTTAACTCTGAAAATACGGCTTATTTAACAAAAAATACATCTTTAAAAGTTACTTGTAATTGTATCAGCTGTCTACACAAAACTAGTAAAGCTCATCCGACAACGAAAAATTTAAAGTGCCTGTAACTGAAAAGGAGCACAAAATCGCAATTGAGTGTCTATGGCAAAGTGATGAACAATTAACCCCTCTACAAGCTGCGCTAAGTTTTATTTTGAATACGTTTGAATCTTGGAAGATAAAGACAAAATTAGGATTTTTTCATACAAAAAATATTTAAAGTGCATGTAACTCAAAAGGAGCACAAAATCGCAGAAGAGTGTCTATGACAAAGTGGTGAGCAATTAGCCCTTCTACAAGCTGCGCTAAGTTTTATTTTGAATACGTTTGAATCTTGGAAGATAAAGACAAAATTAGAATTTTTTTATACCAAAAATATTTAAAGTGCCTGTAACTCAAAAGGAGCACAAAATCGCAGAAGAGTGTCTATGACAAAGTGGTGAGCAATTAGCACCTCTACAAGCTGCGCTAAGTTTTATTTTGAATACGTTTGAATCTTGGAAGATAAAGACAAAATTAGGATTTCTTTCATACAAAAAATATTTCAATATTTTTTTTCTCTGAAAATACGGCTTATTTGGCAAAAACTCAATCTATAAAAGTGATTTGTAATTGCATCAGCTGTCTACAAAAAAAAAATCAGCCGAATCCGTTGACCTTCTGTCAAAAATTTCTTAATGTCCACTTTTTTATCATTCGGGACCAGTGTGCGCTGCCGCGGCACCGCTCGCTTCGCTCGCTCGGCTCGTGCGTAGGAGGTCACAGTTTTAACCTAACCTAACCTACCTGTCGGCGAAGAGTCCTGTCGGCGAAGTGTCCTGTCGGCGAAGAGTCCCGTCGAAGTAAAGTCTTGTCGGTGTTCAGTCTGTCGGCGTAGTGTCTGTCGGCGTTTAGTCGTACACCGAGAAAAATCTATGTAGTTTGTGAGAAAAAATTGCTAATAGGGAGCTAAATATAGAGGGCGTGGCGTAAAACACGTAAATAGTGGTCCAACGTTCGCATGCATGTTCTCGTGGCCCCTCAAATAGCATAAAAAGTTTTAAAAAATCTTATTTGGTACAAAACATTTTGTAGTAGAGACCTGTACCTAACGAATTTAAATTAAATGGTGTACTTTTTTTAATTCTATTCTTTTTAGAAATGGTTATGCATTACTTTTGTTTTGTTATTGGAATCTATTAAACTATTTTAGAATCTGTTTAACTGGTCAAGTACATAAAATAATGGGCACCGACAGTGCAGCACATTTTTTTTTACATCATTCGCACCCCACCTTACAACTAACTAATTTTCTGGAGTTTCAAGTTGAATTATGAAATAACCACATTTTTTCTTTATTACATTTAAAAGAATATTGAAGGAATGTTATTTGCTAGTGAAAGTACTTTTATGAGGTATTCCAAAGTTATAAAAAAACCGGTCAAGAGCGACTCGGACTCGCGCACCGAGGGTTCCGTACGTATATATGATGTTGATGATTTCTGAAAAGCTGTGCTATTTAGAGACATCGTTTTATTTTTCCTGTAATCTTTACATAAACTTCTATTACGTAGAATCATTTCAAATTTTTCTCTATGCAAACTTCGGATCCCCTTTAAGCCCTTTTGCAAAAAAGATATATTTTTTTAAATTTCTTTCTTATTTGCAAAATAGTTGGGTAAACGTCATCTAAAACTATTCCAAATTTCAAGTTGATAGCTTTAGTAGTTCTTGAGATATCCAGCTGTGACAGACAAACAAACTTAAGTCTCACCTTAAGGGTTCCTTTTTACCATTTTGGTACGGGACCCTAAAAAACAAAATTAAAAAATATTGACATAAAAAGAATTTACTTACATCATTATAAAAAAAATATATATATCCTGAGACCTATGATGGCAATAAATGGTTAAAATTTTGGTACCTGATAGCTGAATAGACGGCGCGGCGTATCGACTTTATAACGTTGGAGTTGGAAGACTATTTACGTACACCACATTCTGTTTATTAATTGAAACTATTCGATAGTTTGTTTAGATTATTGCTTGGACGTGTTTCAGTCAAAATACCAAATTATATTCTTTATCTTATAGCTATAATATTTTGTCAGTTTTGCTTGGAAATGCAACTTACCAGTTTTTTTTTTCTCAAGTCGGTAACGAATGCGAAAACTATGGTGTTCCACTACTGTCACTGTCAGCTGTCTGTCACATCACAAAAAAATGACAATCAATTGTCAAAAATGTAATGTTTTGGCGGCATCGCGTCTTTGTTTTCGAAATGAATACGATACTCTTCAGCTTTAACGCTATAAACGCTAAACTTACGATAGCGATATCAAGGCTAAGCCGGTGGAGGAGAAGCTAAATACGAGCGTACTGTGGGATTCGTGTTAGTACGACCGCGCGCCAGTCGGTGAGAAGTGTGGTAACAAATTAACAAGTTGTTAGATTATTTTTAATAAATCAAGATTGCCTGTCGTTAACGAAAATGCCACCTGTTTCATTGAATGATGATGTAAGTACTTTCTTGTGTTCATTATAAACAGTGCGGCGATTCATTCACAAAGCGGTTTAAATGTATATTTATTCATATTATCCTCATTGTTTACCCGGGAATAAATGTTTGTTTACTTAACTAAGCTCAGTTTCAATTACATTTTTTTATCAATTATATTTTCCTCCTAAAAAAATCCCAGATCAACTTAAAACATTCACTTAACAAACTAGAAAATCCTGTCCTGTTTATATGGAGAAGTACAATTTTTTATTTTTGAAACATTATTTCTAGGCTCCAAAGAAGAAGCTGCGGGTAGCCTTAATTGGACAGAGCACATTTGCAGCGGAAGTATTCAAACACCTGCAAAAAGATGGTCACGAAGTGGTTGGAGTCTTCACAGTGTTGGACAAAGGCAACCGGGAAGATCCACTTGGTAAATAATCAACTTTAATTAAATATTTATAAGTCTGCTTACCTTAATTAGGGAAACCATTGTTTTGGTATCACATGATATAATTTTAAATAAAATAAAAAGTGTAATAAGTGAAACCATGAAGGAAAATTAAAAATTAGTTTTCAATGAAATTTCACATGCATCAGTAAATCATAGGCACAGTTGTATGAAAGGACTCTTTATCCTCCTCAACAGATAGTTAGAACTTGTGCAGAGTTCTTTAATATCTATCTCATTAAATCAATTGTTGGTGAACCTAATAAAATAAATAAATAATAATCATAGGCTGTGGACATCATCTGTTAAAAAAGGACTGGTAAATCCACTAAATTTATAATGTCCTTTAAATAAGTAAAAAAAAAAATTTTTTTTTTTACATTGCAAGTAGTTGAAAACTTTTATAACGTTTAATCATGTACATAAAGCAAATCCTATAAAAAATTGAGTGAAATATATTATAAAAAAGTTTATTAAAATGTTTTGATCATAAATAAAAGGTCTGTATTAATAATTATACTTACTCAAAAAACAATCATCCGATGTAATTAACTTTATCCTCTATTATTGTTGCTTTTATATGGCATTTCAACAGGAAATAGGTACTGGAAAATTAACTTACTATTCAAAAATTCTGTATATTAATGGGGATTTTTAACATTGCAGCAACAATTGCAGCTCAAAACGGCAAGCCAGTTTACAAATATAAGACATGGCGGGTGAAAGGTCAAGTGATACCCGAAATATTGGAGCAATACAAATCTGTGAGTGACATACTTGTTAATTGGATATTACTGCTTTTAAATTGAGACAAATTGATCCTATGAATACACTCCCAGACTGTTAAATCGAGCCTCCATAAATTTCCGTGTAAGGCCTACAACATCAAAATAGTGTTAAGTCTAAGAAAAACTTTTTGTGTTTGATCATCACGGGAGTTGACGGTTGTACCTAACTTACAGGAGTTTCAATGGCAGCTAGTGAGATAAACTGTTCTATGACATATTAACGCTAACTGAGCCTTAGGTAATAGGTAGGCTGGTGTCTGCAACTCCACGTCAATGCGCGTATTTTGCGTACGGGTGAAAATCGATTATTCGATCCACCCCAGCTCCTCAAGGAAGGCCAGCAATGCCTTAGTGTTGCTGACAATCTCACGTAGGATACCTGGGTTACCGAAGTACTTTGCCCTGTATGGGACGATCACCGGGCAGTTTAACAGCACACGAGCTGCTGTCTTGTAACAGCCTTAGCTTGAACATGTTATGTCACTAAGCTTAAACCCAGGAAATGTAAACCTGATGCAATATAATATTTTAGCACTAAATGGTTTTTTTTTTTTGGGACTTTGCATTGGCCATTCCACTTTTTTTTTTGCCTTAAAGATCGTCGCAATTAACACCTGTATTAATAAACTACGTAAATGCACTTGTTTCAACATGCTCAGGAAAATAACCCTCCACTACCAAGTGGTACCTATAAATATTATGAACTATTAGAAGTACGGGTTAACTTCACGTTTATAGTAACACTTACAAAAATCGCCCTTACCGCTAAGAAATAAAGGCGCTGTCAAAGTCAAACTTACCTTGCGAGTGCGGTTGCCGGTGGAACTTATGTAAAATTGTTAGTAATATATAGTCTTTGGTAATTATAATGTGTTCTCAGTAAAATAACTTTAATCAGTTCATGAATAAGTGATTACATCCTTTTAAAAGAAGTAATGTCTAGCTGTCCGTCATCCGTCCGTCATGCGTCAGTGCGCATGCGCATATCATACCACGTATCCGATAACAAGAACTACCTATCCGATTTACGTGACTTTATTTTTAATTTCGTAAATAAATATAATAATAAAATAAACATCACATGCTGCATTTACGTGTCTTTGGCGCTTAAATCTAGTTGAAACCAGCTCTAAGAGCTGAGAATAAAACATACCAGAAGATAATATTAATTCTGGCTAGTCAGGTTTCCGTACCCAAAGGTTGCCAAACGGAACTATTACTAAGTCTCCGCTGTCCATCCGTCCGTCTGTCTGTCAGCGGGCTGTATCTCATGAACCGTAATAGGTATACAGTTGAAATTTGTTGAAAAATAATAAAAATTAAAGGGCCATACAAGAATCGTGTTTATTCGACGTTTTTGCTAAATATTGTACGGTGGTACTGAACAACCCTATGTGTGCGAATCCGACTCGCACTTGGCCGGTTTTTTTTAATATTTACTCTCTTGACAAGCTGTAAGACAAAAGGTCGTGTCGTGGTAATAAGTTTAGCAATACAGCAAAGATGCTAGCAGGGCTGACTATCCAAGGTACGCTGGACATACTTAATGAACTATTCTTTCTCTTATGGCGTCTCTCCAACTAGTACAGATAGTTGAAGGTAGCCCTTCATATTTTACTTTTGTTTCTCTCGAGCTGAAACAGCTCGTTGGCACTCGCGATCCACTCTTCAAAATTGCGCAGTCATTTGATGACATTTTTTGGGCCAACGCCCCGCCCCACAGTGGAACGAGTGTATAGGAGAGGTTGGACTTACCCATTTCCGAGAAAAAAAGTCTAATTTTGAAAAACTAATAATGCCATCGTATTTAACTATCAAATGCCTTCAAAACTTGTGCTGACAAAATGCTTTTTATCTCTCGTATTTCAGGAGTTAATTGAGAAAATGTGAAATTTTACTATGAAAATGACTGTATCTAGCTCCCTGCCGCCTGATTCCGGCCTCGTTTCAAGTTGTGGGCTTTACTATCGTATTACGCATAGCAAAAGGTACATTTACTTCTAAGACACATGGTGCACCAAACGTGCACCTTCTGACATATAGGGTGATGTATTTTTTTACTGAATCGAGCTCTCTGCCTCCTGAATCTGATCCTATTTCAAGTTGTGGTCTTTACTAGCATAATACACACACCAAGAGCTGCATTTAGTGCTAAGACACATGGTACGTCAAACGTGCATCTTCTGACATATAGGGAGAGGGAGAGGAGAGGTTGAACATAGGCATTTCCGGGACAAAAAAGTCTCACTTTGAAAAACAAATAATGCCATCATTATTAGTTATCAAATGCCTTCAAAACTTGCTTCAAATTTCTTTTAATCTCTAGTGTTTCGGGAGTTAATTGAGAAAATGTGAAATTTTACTATGAAAATGAGTGAATCCAACTCTGCCTCCTCAATCTGGTGCTGGTTAAAGTTGTGTTCTTTACTATTATAATACACATATCAAGAGCTGCATTTAGTGCTAAGACACATGGTGCGCCAAACGTGCACCTTCTGATAAAAAAATACATCACCCTATATGTCAGAAGGTGCACGTTTGGCGCACCATG
Source organism: Tiliacea citrago (assembly GCA_963921375.1). Classification (NCBI taxonomy): domain Eukaryota; kingdom Metazoa; phylum Arthropoda; class Insecta; order Lepidoptera; family Noctuidae; genus Tiliacea; species Tiliacea citrago. Next base: position 16,170,310 of record OY992800.1, on the reverse strand, counting down.
TGTCTTAGAAGTAAATGTACCTTTTGCTATGCGTAATACGATAGTAAAGCCCACAACTTGAAACGAGGCCGGAATCAGGCGGCAGGGAGCTAGATACAGTCATTTTCATAGTAAAATTTCACATTTTCTCAATTAACTCCTGAAATACGAGAGATAAAAAGAATTTTGTTAGCACAAGTTTTGAAGGCATTTGATAGTTAAATACGATGGCATTATTAGTTTTTCAAAATTAGACTTTTTTTCTCGGAAATGGGTAAGTCCAACCTCTCCTATACACTCGTTCCACCCCGTAATGTCGTTACTTGTATTAAGAGTTTAGAAAATCAGTTTTTTTGTTTTATCGTGTTTAGGTGTTGATACCGATCACGATAAGTGGAGGTTTCACAAACAAAAAACAGATTTTCTAGTCCGTAAGCACAATACGTGCGGTCGTAGACCCCCCAAAGAAAACATAAAATCCTTTTTTTACGGAGTTTCGCTAGCTGATTTAATTTGACCCTGTATAGTTAAATTCCAACCATCTTCCATATTAATATAGTGTTCATTTGATTATCTAACTGACATATTATTATTATTGATGTGTCGTAACTAACTGGTTGTGTCACAGACTCACAGCAGTTTATATCAACATTTGAGGGACTATTCCTACTGCACTTTTGACCTCTTATATCTAACTTAACTTGGTCATCATAATATGTATTAATATGCAGTATATATAACTAACCTCACATCTAAATAACATAATCAGCTTTTAATGTTCCAACTGCTGGGGCACAGGCAACAGGCCAGAGGGAGCGGGCCGTAATCCACCACGCGGCCCCGGTGCGGGTTGGTAGATGTCCCAACCAGTGGCGAAAGGACCATATAACACGATTCCTACCGGCTTCCCTTCGGAGGTTTGCATCAACAACTCTACCGCTATTGAAAAATGGCACAGTCAATAATGTCTACTATTGTCAAAAAATATAGTTACACTACGGGTATTTAATTCACTATAACATTCAAACAACAAAAATGCCTATTTTTATTAGCTTTGAATTGAAATAACAAACAAAAAGTTTTGTTTGTGTAGTGATGCGTCTTTTTGGTTCTGCTACTTGACGATATATATTATGGTGTAAAAAATCAGTAACGGAAACTTATTTTTAAGTTAATTAATAATTTTTTATTTTATTGATAAGTAAGTATTTTAAACCGGCTTCGCTTCGGCTTCTCTCATACAAAAATTGACACCTCGCCACTGGTCCCAACCCATATCTAACTATTATAATACTACTAGCTTTTGCACGCGGCTTCGCCCGCGTGGAGGTCGGCAATTATCCCACGGGAATGTAGGTACTACCGGGATAAAAAGTATCCTACGTCCTAATTCAGGTCATGGTCTACCCATAATCCCAAATTTCATCCAAATCCGTTTAGCCGTTTTACCGTGAAAGCGTAACAAACAAACTTACTTTCGCATTTATAATTTTAGAGTTAAGAAGTTAGGATTACAGATCATTACTCATTAAATTTCATGATTCTAGGTCAACGGGAAGTACCCTATAGGCTTTGATTTATTTGCGAGTATCGAAATATGTTGCAATAATGTCGCTTATATCGCCGTATTTTTTTATTGCGTTGACTTGGAAGCTTGATTTTTTTAGAGCTTCAAGGGACCATAGACTTACGTATTTGATATAATTTTAACTTGATACCTGTACGCGTTCCTGAGAAAAATGGTCTTGACAGACTGACAGACAGACTGACAGACAGACAGACAGACGGACAACGAAATGATCCTATAAGGGTTCCGTTTTTTCCTTTTGAGGTACGGAACCCTAAAAGTTGATTTTTAGCGCTCGAAATGAAAGCTAGATAATGAATGATTTCTAAAATTATGAAAGGACTGCTTCGTTCTGTGGAGCGTCTTCCATTCGTATAGGTACACGAAAAATAATGAGAACTAACAGTAACCATACATCTTTAATTCCTCCTGCGCTCCTGCAAATACTATCACGCCATATAAAGAAACAGGACATTTCACACCCAGGCCCGAACTCTGTTCAACGATGTCACCTAATAGACTACAATCTGTATCTGTGTATTACTGTTACCGAGTGTCAAACCATTCGATAACCTGTCTATCTCCCAAATGAAAGTTTACACGAAAGAGGGTTTGTAATAACAAACAGATAAGTAGGCATTCTGTATGTTTCAGAGATAGATAAATGAGAACAGCTGATGAAAATTACGTTAATTTGTTATTGAATGTTAGTTCCGTAATATCATGTTGTTAGGTTCACAGAACTATTGAGAATGGAAAATAATTTAGTAGGTACGAGTATCTACATACCTACTACATTATTTTAGCATAGGTATTTAACGGCAAATTGGATGGGCTAACGCTGACACATAACTCCGGTAAACGTAACGTAGGAATAATCTTTTATAGTCGCAAATATATTAGAACTTTTCAACTTGCGATGCTGCTCTGTGATCAACTGTTTAAAAGTGAATTCGTTCGTGTCCGAAACTCACAATCCCAAAACAAGTGCGAGTCGGACTCGTGCACGAAGGTTTCCGTACCATTATCTATAAAAACAGCAAAAAAAATCACGTTTGTTGTATGGGAGCCCCCCTTAAATATTTGTTTTATTTTAATTTAATTATTTATTTTTAGAGTGAATATATATAAATAGATATTCTGTGAATATTTCAAGCGTCTACCTGTTGCCGTTATCAATATGTTTGTTGTATGGGAGCCCCCTTAAATATTTACTTTAATCTGTTTTTTAGTATTTGTTGTTATAGCGGCAACAGAAATACATCATCTGTGAAAATTTCAACTGTCTAACTGTCACGGTTCATGAGATACAGCCTGGTGACAGATGGACAGACAGACGGCGGAGCCTTAGTAATAGGGTTCCCGTTTTACCCTTTGGGTACGGAACCCTAAAAAGCGTCTTAAGAAAATAAGTTTCATAAAAACAGCAGCAAGCCAAGTAAAGCTCCAGTAGATAACTAAATTAATTATTAATTTTAAAAACTGGTTTGATCGTTTTGGGGTGGCGGTTAACCCTACCAAGTGTCAGGCTATCATTGTATGGTAGCCCCCACAGTATGAGGAAGCTGAATGGCTCAACTGTGCCACCCGTGATGTTTAACAACTCAGTCATCCCGTTTGGCTCCGATGTTAAGGATCTTGGTCTGCATGTCGATACTTGTCTTGACTGACGAATGCAGGTCACGGCTGTCAGTCAAAAAAGTCACGGGAACGTTACGGTCACTCTATCGGTTGAAAAACCTTCTCCCTTCACACATATAGGCAATGCTTGTACAGTCCTTAATCTTTCCCATAAATTGACTATTGTGATGTATGTTACTATGAGCTGAATGCAGATCTCCTCAATAAACTTGACCGCCTTCTAAATAACTGCATACGATTCGTTTTCAAGCTTCGTAAGTCGAGCACCGATTGGTTTTCAAATGGTTGCCCATTCGTCAGCGCAGAGAGTTGAGGGTTTTGTATACTTGACGAACCCACCTCTCCTTCTTACCTAACTTCCCATGTTCAATACTTGTGCTCTGCCCATAGTAAAAATTTTTGTTCCTCCAACAATCGTCTTCTACGATGTCCTTGTCACCGCTCTGGTTTCATTCACTCTTCTTTTTTTGTCCAGGCGGTTATTCTTTGGAATGCGCTCCATGTTAGCATCAGGATGGTAACCGGTCAGTTTACATTTAAAGTGAAGGCACGGGAATATAAGTATTCGCAAGAAGTTGGCAGAATCATCCCAGCGCTGATTCGTTTTCTCCTCGACCAATCGTTATTTCTCCTGACACTTTTTATTTTGTTTGCGAGGATGTATGTATGTATTAGTATACATTTTAGATTTACGAGTTATCTATTCCGTATGTTGCACCTACCATGTTTTGTCTGCATCACCCTAAGTTTGACTGGTAGAAAATGCATTAAGGCAGGCATTAAGTCCGCCTTTGTACAGTATTTTTTTTACTTGTGCATAAAGTTTTAATAGATAAATAAATAATAATTTTATGTTATTACTTATTCAAAATCATATTTTCCATCAACAGGTGAACGCAGACATCAATGTCCTGCCGTTCTGCACACAGTTCATCCCTATGGAAGTGATCACGCACCCAAAGTACGAGAGCATCTGTTACCACCCCAGTATTCTGCCCAGGCATAGAGGAGCTTCTTCTATTAACTGGTAAGTCAATCTACTTATTACTTTAATCTTGACGACGCCGACTCAACACGACTTTTACGAACCCGCGTAAACAGTGACAGAACAATCAACGCTTCAACAGACCACCAAATCTTTAAGACGCCGCCCCACAGCAGGCCATGGTTAAGATACGCACCAGGAGGGTCAAGCTACAGGGGCCCCCAGGTGTGTAACAAAAGTTCGTAAGATATTATCCAAAACCTTAAATTCTTTTAGTTATAGAGCCCGTAATGAATGAATACCTAAAGAAAATATAAAAATTAATGTAATTTGTTTATGGTTAACTAAGGCTTCGAGCTACAGTCACCGACACTCTCAAGCTATTACATTCATTTAGTAAAATCGCACAGAAAATCTAACCAACGAGTCACGATGCTCTCATCTACGAGCTCGCTTCGCTCGCTCTCATGCTCTTAGTTAAATAAAAATGATAGCTTAACCTATCAGAGGCAGGATTCTCCACATTTCTAGCTGGCTTCGCTCGCTCTTGCATTGTTTTAATAAAATTCCAATGAAATCTTCACGAATCCCGGTTCAAAATAGCTAGCCTCGCTCGCTTTGGGATTCTCTTAGAAGGTTACAATGACAGCTTAAGGTCTCGACTCAGGATGCTATTTTATTTTATTTGTATCTATTATTATCTATTTTTGAGCTTCGCTACAGTCAGGACCCCCAACATATTCTCATACATGGCCCCCTTGGCCCTGGCTGCGCACGTGTATTTATAGCTTCGCTTTGTATGAAAATGTAGGCGGAATCGTCCACTGCGACCCACGAATACATGGCTGGAAAACAAAATGAATCGCGCAGCTAACGCAGATAGCCTCTCCGTGCAATTTCTACGGTCGACTATAAAGTCGCTTAGAAAATGACCATGACGAAGAGATGTAACCATTACGTAAAACGCCAAATTCTTTATGACAGCTGACAGCTGCACTCACAGATTGCGTAACATGCGCTTGGCGCTTGAGTCGTTGCCGACGTTACTGAATGTTGCCATTCTAGATATTATATTTATATATACATAGATAACGAAGTATTGCATTTATTTTATTTTGTTTATTTTCATCTCATTATGCTGCACCGGTTGACGTCATCACGTCAACGCCGGCTGTCGCTGAAAACCAGCGCTGGGGCTCTGTCTAGCATAGGGTCGCAGCATTATGCTGAGCGATGGCCGTTTTGCGTGAATGTGACGCATATTTTCCCTCAACTTGTTCTTTCGTGTTTGTGTTTTTTATTTCTTTACGTTATGTTTACCGCAAATAAACGTATTTTCTTTCTTTTCTTTTCTTTCTAAAATGCTTAGAATCTATCTAAAATAAATGCAGTAGGAAATCATGTTTTTCGTAGTATATATAGTAAGCGTCTTCATAGATCCTAAACGCATCTACCAATATCAGTGACAGATTTACAGATTACAGTTCAATATCATGAATGCAACTAAAGATAAGAATTTCTTAAAAAATATAAACTATGTTCTAAGTAATACCTAAAACCCATCATAATTATACCGATAATATTTGTATGAAATAGAAAAGTCTGCCTCGCAACGTTATTTACGCGCTTTACCATGTCTAATGATGAAATGGACTCCACTATGTCATCACAGCTCGAGACACGTTCTATCGGAACTAACGTTATGTAATTACCGAGTCGCGAGATCGATTGCAATATTGTATGCACATTGCAACAGACTGCACATTCAAATCGATTACTACTGGCTACAACATCGATTCTCACATTCACTAATTAGCCTTGTGTGTAGAATCGATTCGTTTTGCTTACCTTTGGGAGTTTGCTACTGTTCCTATGAAGATTTAAAGTAAAAATGCTGATATCGAATAAAATGGGCTGCATTTTTTTTTAAGTCTCGTCGGTAATATTATATTAACCAATAACTGGCGGTTAATTATGGGAACACGGTATTTTGCATTCCCGACCCTGTCTAGAATTTCACCTTGGGGAGTTTGCAACGGTTTCTTTGAAGATTTGTAAATAAAAAGGGCTGGCATTTTGGTCCAGAGAAATGACCTGTCTTGTCGGTAACTTAAACCGGTAACGACCAGTAAATTATAGAAACACGGTATTTTACATTCCCCTGTCTAGAATTTTCAATTTGCTGCGGTGTTTGAGGTTTCCCGCGATGCAGTATTTTCTGTAATGACATCGTTTTAAACTAATCAAGTAAAATTACATCATTATGGGTAGTTTCTGCTATTTGCTACCTCGTGTTAGAAAATTGAGTGTACCTATGGTAAATGATAAATAAAGTAAAAAGTTTCCATGCGAGGCTTTGGCTTTTTTTTTATTAAGAGCTAAGTGTTTAAAAAAAATAGTTTTTGTTACGACTCAATACTATAACATTTTATAGGTTATCGTATTGTTTTGCCAGTAACGGGACAAGCACTTGTTAAGTATCTTAGGATGGTTGTGTTTATATGATCTTAACTTGAAAAGTTCCGTACGTAATTAATTAATGAGAATGATCTTAGAAGAAAACATTTTTTGCGACGAACATTTGGTTCCCACCTACCCAACACTTGTCCGGCGTCCCTTCACACTTTTCTTTAATGTAAATAGTAATTAAATTAATCAATAACGCAATAGATTGTCATAATAACATCAATAAAGCGTTAATTACTCTCCAATCTGGAATATCCGTATAAACAATCCCACGCGATAAGGAGACCCGTCGCTTAAGGTCTATAATATCTGTCCCTATCCAAATACCGAGCTCTCTGTAAGCCAAACATAGTCGGTAACATAAAAAAGTCGAGTGTCGTGGGACACCCGGTTGGAACGAAGTTCCTTGCGCTGTCTATTAACAAGCAGAATTAAATTAATTCAACGTTTGAGAGAAGAGAACAGAAACCTTTATAGGAAATGTGTCGTGACGGTCAAAATGTTACACTTTTTTCGGTCTAGCTCTCATTGCCCAAATGTGCAGAGGGCGATAGGGAACTTCGTTCCAAACTCGTTTCAGTAGTTAAACTGTTTAATTACGAAACAAACAGGATGATTTACTTTTAATAGCCATACAGCTCATAGCATTTTTCCTCTACAACGCATCGTACGATTCACGATATAAATGACAACTATTTGCTTAAGAATTTGTGCGTAATTTATGATGCGTTGTCATATCACTTATTAGATATAAATGGTGCAACATAAAAACAAATTGGAATTTAAAACTGACAAATTGTGAATCGATCGTCCTTGTAATAATATGTTTGACGTATAAATGACTAAAAGGAATGAACGAATTTATAACGAAATATATGATTGATTAATGTTTAATAAAATGTAATAAATTGCAATAATTGGAATCAATATTATGTAAATTAATAACTTAATTTAATTAAATAATTTGATATAAAAAATTTACAATGGCCTTACAAGATGCGTTTTACATTGACTTCGTATTGTGTTTGTGATTATGAGAAAACAATAAAGAATATTATGTCATAATACTGTGTCATGAAATTTTAAGGCATGCCTAATAACCAGTATTTTCAAATCAAATCAGTTCTAGCCTCAGCGAACATCGTAGATGCGCTACATGTTACCAAATAGATGAATAAATAATTATTTACATTCCTTTGCATGCCTTGCTGTTAACGTTACCGTATCTAGAAATTTTATAACTATTTTATTTATCAACTAGCTTCTGCCCGCGACTTAGTCTGCGGGAAATTTCTGGTTTTAACATAAAAAATCATAATATTAGTATGGTTAATCAATATTAACCCCTATTCTGTATTTCTGAGCTATCTGTATCTCAGACAGCTTGATTGCAAGAGCTACTGCTGAACGAGGAGTTTTAGGTTCAACTTCCGATTCAGGCAAAGTGTTATTGGGGTTTTTCAATAGGAAATTCTTAATAGGGTTCTCAAAATCCTCAAAAAAATTTTGGTAACGGGGGGGAAACCCTCATAGATGCCCTCCGCCCTGGGGCGGACGGAGGGGTCTGTCAGACTTGTACTGACTAAAACACCCCGTGTTCTCTCGCACACTTGCACCGGAGGCTACGGGGGCACTTAAGCACTCATCAACGACAGACCGATTTGTGCCAAATTATTTTTTTGCAGGCAGACGAAAAGTTTAACAATAGTTTTTTGTTCAAAATAACATAACATACCATAAACCAGATTTCTGCCTAGTTTATGACAAAACTGATGACTTTTTTATGATGATGTTTCTGTTTGTTTATGCGATGTTATGTTATTTTGACCAAAAAATATTGTTAAACTATTCGCAAATCGTCTACGTGACTGCAAAAAAATACTAATAGCATAAAAGAGTTTCAAATGAGACCACAATGACTCTCATGCCTCGCATGTAATACAAAAGGAACATAAGTGTTCGTTGCCAATTTCATGGTCATGTAGCACAAAGGACTTGGTGAATTCTATTTAGTCATACTTGCGTGTTTGTAACCCAGTATTAGCAACAAAATTACTCAAATTATAGAACGTTGCATCGTATGTAGTAAACTAATCACTTGTTTCCTATCGAGGCTTATAATTAGGTAATTTAGGCATATTATTTCTGTTTATCAGTTTTAGCACGCCACTATTTTTTTAGTTATTAGGCATTGTTATGGTCAAACATCTGCCTAATTATTATTGGGCAATATCAACAGTGAAGCTTATTTCAAGTATAATTAAATACCTGGGACGTAAAATGGCAATGGCCTCGCCCCCTATTATCTGGTACTTAACATAACTGGCGAAATGTGGGTGTACACCTCTGCCTAACCCTTCGGAGATCACAAGCGTGATTTGTGTCGACAGATTCTCAAGAATCCGAAGTCTGTCTTCTGGTTTAACTTTGTATGTATACAATTTTTGATGTTACACTATCCTCCTCCTAAAAACAACGGTGATGAATCTTAAGGGTATGTGATATAGCAACGTAAATACACCTAGAGCCGTGGCCGTGAGAAGCTCTAAAAGCGTTCAGCAATTTTTTTTCTTATGCTCAGTGCTTCAGCGTGTTTTACACTTACAGATAAGATACCAGAATTTTTTTCAACCCTTAAGTTGATATGTTTTATTAATATTAACTTATCTCAAATTCGTGCAGGACCCTAATAGAAGGCGACACAACCTGCGGTCTGTCCATATTCTGGGCGGACGACGGTCTGGACACCGGCCCCATTCTGCTGCAGAAGAGCTTCCCGGCTAGCACGGAAGATACCGTCGACTCCATCTACAACAAATACTTGTATCCTGAGGGTAAGATACATTCAATTATAATTCTCCTTATTCTTGTTTCGTATCTACCAAAGTTACAAGAGAACATAGCGTGGTGAAAAAATTACGATTCAGCAAGTTTAATTTGACTGCCCTGGTCGCAAGTCTCCTTTGTCTTGTTGTATAACACTCCAGTAATATTCCCAGTATTAGAAAAAAATTGTGACCTCTGTAAATTGCAAATCAATAATTATGCTGTGAATCTTCGTAACGTAACGCGTACGTGTTTGAATATCATTTCAATTTTAATTTTCAAGTCCGTGCTAATGTTATATTTTACCATCGAAATTTATCACAAAATATAAAAATGCTAACAAATCACATTTTATTCAGGTATCAAAGCATTAGCGGAGGCTGTGAACATGGTAGCAAACGACACCGCGCCTAGAATCAAACAAACCGAAGAGGGCGCCACTTACGACCCCGCACTGTTCAAGACAGAGACACATCAAGTAAGATCCATATTTAAATTTCTAATATTTTTATTATTATTTTATTACCTTTATTTGTCTTCTGTTAATTATTTTCCGTCTATTAACTTTCCTGTTATTAAATTCTCTTGGACTTTGTGTTAATTTTAATGAAGTAATCGAACTACGCACCAATTTTTCGTATCTTTTGTCTGAATAACGAAACGACTTGGTTGTAATTAACCTATTTTTTGCTCCTTGTCGTATCAGCGACCTTAGACACTACAGTTTCAAAACAGATATGATTTTTGGGCTGCCCCCATTAAATTTAAGTATCTCTTGATTATGTAAACTAAATACTATTATTATATGCGATACTTTTGATCAAAGCTAAGCTATTGCGTCTCATTACCAAGCACTGTACATATAACTGGATTAAAAGACATAAAATTTTTGTTGAGATACTTTTTTATTTATTCATTTTGACCAATTCTATTCAAAGATAAAAATATGTCTAGATAGACAGTGAACGCGGAAACTGTGAACTTGGCGATAAAAATTACGTCCAACTATTGGCCGCATAATGCACGCACACTTGAATAACACAGGGACGAGGCGCGAGTGTAAGACGTAGCTGGCACACACACCAGCCTATCTAGACATAAGCATATAAATAATCAAAGACTCTATTTATTAACCACCTTCAGCAACAATAAACAATGATCTATTATAATCTAAGAAATAACAAAGGGTACTAATTCAAACTTTATCTTCCAGATCGACTGGTCAAAAGGCGGCGTAGCCCTCCACAACTTCATCAGAGGCCTCGACTCCTCCCCCGGAGCAACTACCTTTATAAAACCACAGACTAAAGAAGGCGTCGAAGAGGACAGTGAAAAGACCATAGAGGTCAAGTTCTACGGCTCTTCTCTATGGGTCGATGAGTACGAGACTAAAGGAGACGCGTTGGTTATTAAAGGGTTGAATAAAGCGGCTGTGGTGCACGATGCTGGGCTACTTATTACTGCTAATGATGGAGTTAAGGTATGTTGGCTATGAGAAAAAGTTATAACTTATAGAATAGAATACTCTTTATTATGTACACCATAAGAGTTACAGATATAAATAACAGGATGTAACTTATATTTGAGCCCCAAAGTTCTATAGTGTTAAATTTGTTATTGAAAATCAGCCCTGAGACGAGCGATTTTTAATACTAACTTAGAAAGAAAAAGTATTTATTGGCACTAGCACAAGAGATCACAAATTAAACTAAAACGCACTCATAAAAACATAAAAAACAAAAAACAAAAAAAAAATGTAAAATGAAAATAAAAACAAAAAGTCGTGTATGAGGCCAAAAGGCTCCCATGATGCTGTGACATTTAAAAATAAGGGTCGCGCGCTGATATTCTGATAGGGCCCGCTGTGTCGTCACAGATAGATACAGAAATAAATAAAATAAAAAGTAGATGTGTGACCAATATAAAATATTTATTTAATAAAATTATTGTAATAATTATATAACGCGTGTCAGAACCCGACGTAACATCAGTTACTTGTCTTTGCCTTTCGTGTCTGTGGTAGGGATGCAAGAAGCGTCAAAAAAAGTCGATATATATAGTCGATATTTAAAAAAAAATTGATATTGATTTCGACATATCGAAAAAAAAATTATAGTCAGTCTGAACACATTTTTATCAAAGACTTAGACATTTATGAATGAATGACCGTCACCTTTTTATCACTGTATTCTATCCACAACTTTCCATTACAGCTAAACATTCAAAGACTGAAAGTAAACGGCAAAATGATAGCTGCCCAAAACTTCTTCAAAGCCAACGAAGACAAAGTACAACTAGAACTGACAGCTGAAGAGAAACAATTCGTAGAAAACGTCCGCGACATATGGAAGGCTATCCTTCGAATCGACATTGATGACGACACAGATTTCTTCTCATCAGGAGCTGGTTCCATGGATGTCGTCAGACTAGTTGAAGAGGTCAAAGACTTAGCTAATCTGGAATTGCAAAACGAAGACATATACATGAATACCACGTTCGAAGAATTCTTTAACAAAGCTGTATTTAAATCAAGAGGTGGCTCAGCGAACCAAGAAATTGTCTATGATGGCGTAGAAATGGAATGTAACAAAATTAAGATTAAATTCCCTACTCAATTGTTCTATGGTGGTAAATTCGTAGACTCTGACAGCGGGAAGAAGTTGACGTTGATCAATCCTACGGATGAGAGCGTGATATGTAAGGTCCAGAGTGCGTCGGTAAATGATGTCGATAAAGCAGTTAAGGCCGCGAAAAAGGCGTTTGATGAAGGAGAATGGTCAAAGATCAGTGCCAGGGAGAGGGGGGCGCTGTTGTTCAAGTAAGAATTGATTTATTATCATAACATGATTTGATGATAACTTTCCTATTACGTTGTATAGTTATTTATTGTTGAATTAATGTACCAACTGCTTATTATGGTTCTTATATAGACATACATCATTGATATAGATAAATTTTGAATTTTACATGCATACTTGGAGGAATATTGAAGTAAGTTGTGGTATTTCAAATTCAAGAGAAGATAAATAGATACTACTCCTCTTTCTAAAATCCTATTTATAACTCCGATTACCAACTGAAACTACCAACATAATTATGTACTTCTCATTCAAAGATAGAAAATGCCTATAATATTAGGGTATTTGACTGTTTATACCAATTGTATGCGTTTTAAAGTCTATTATAGACAGAGACAGCACTGCTGCGATCTGACCTCACAAGTCACAATATATGAACGCCATAGTAACTTCGCGCCATTCAGTACAATGATCGTTTGGCGTGACAAGGATAGTAGAATAATTTCCAAAAGCGTGTTAACTTCTCCAGTTTTCCACCGTTTTTTTTTTTTTGACAAATCGTCTTTATTAGTAACGCCTATAAAAATAGGTATTAATTCATGTAATTTTTTTGATAGCTATTGCTCATCAAACATAATTCACTAACTCTCTACCCAACAGACTAGCCGATCTAATGGAGCAACACAAAGAAGAACTCGCCACAATCGAAACCATAGACTCAGGCGCAGTCTACACGCTCGCTCTCAAGACACACGTCGGCATGTCCATAGAGACGTGGCGCTACTTCGCCGGCTGGTGCGACAAGATACAGGGTGCCACCATACCGATCAACCATGCTAGACCCAACAGGTAAATATAAAAAATACAGGAAACACATTTACGAGCACAAATTTTGACAAATTAAACATAAGCTAGTTTTATTAAACATATATTTTTTATTTTGATATGTCTTAGTACAGACGCCAGTAGGTCGAACTACCCGAAACTGTCAAATTTTCCCAATCAACCTTGAACCTTATGCTGTAGGGATAAAGATGAAAATCTTGCTTGATGTGCTGGCGTCTATACATTAAAATAAAGTTATCGTTAACGAAAGATTTTTTTTAAAGTTTACCTACTTTTAAATTTGCACTTTTTTTTGACTTGCCGGCCGGCGCGGGTGCATGGTGTAACGGAACACGCGAAGATACCTAAACAGTTGTGCGCTCGCTCGATTTGCTTTTGATTTGTAGGGTTTTTAGGTATTTTATTAGGATTTCAAGTCAAGGAAAAAAAGTATTGAACAAATAATGGAAATGTGTTCTATTATCGGCATGATAAAAGACATTATTTTCCAAATAGAAAATCCGTACTAATATTATAAATGCGAAAGTACTCGTAGCTCTGTCTGTGACTCTGTGACCTTTTCACACGTTACGTAGCCTTTTTGTGCATATTATGTAAAAAACGAACTATTACTTGACTAAATCAAAATATTTGATTTCACATTGGGCACTTATGTAACGTCAGAAGCTAGGTGCACGGTTCCAATTGGTTGTATCCTATGGAGAAGAGGCTTTTACAATGTTTTCAAATTACAGTTATAATAGGTATGGCCGAACAGTGTAGGCGAACAAGTACTTTAAAAAATAGGAAGTAACTATTATTTTAAAATAATAAATTTAAATACATTTTTATTATTATGCATACTTAGATTAACGTAGATCGCCCATTTTATTGTAACAACTTATTTTAAGTACCTAATAATTTATGCAAATATTTTTTTTTAATAAATAATAACCATACATTTCTACAGGAATCTGGCTATGACAAGGAAAGAGCCGATCGGCGTGTGCGCACTGATCACTCCGTGGAACTATCCTTTGATGATGCTGTCGTGGAAAATGGCCGCCTGCCTCGCAGCTGGCAACACCGTCGTTATGAAACCCGCTGCTGTGAGTAGAGACCTGTAGAACTTATTTTTTATTTTACCTGTTTAATATTATTGAATGTGTTACTCTTTCCGAAAGGGATATCGTGTCCCTAGCACACAGGCAACTGAAGGAACACGGGTGGGTTTTAGTCAGTAAAAGTCTGACACGCCCTGCCGCTCCGCCCAGTGCGAGAAAAGTTATTTAATAATTTCCCACCCAAAAAAAAATAAAGTGCTACTCTTGGGCAAAGGCCCCGGAGTAATACATAACCAAAAAAAAAATTGTCTTCACTCGAATCACAAAACTTATTTTTTGACAGCAGTTTTAATTAAGGGCACCACACTTGTGGCTAAGTAATTACAGCCGCAGGGGTCGATCGATCAAGTTTAGTTATGCTTTCCGCGGTTGGTCCGTGGATGGGTGACCATCTTTACATACTAAGACCCCTCCGTGCCTCGGAAAGCACGCTAAGTAGAGCCGTTGGTCCCGGCTGTCATTCGTGGATCTTTGACAGTCGTTACGGGTCGTCAGAAGCCCGAAAGTGACAACCAGTCTTACCAAGAGGTATCGTATTACCTGGGTTGTGGAGGTCAGATAGGCAGTAGCTCCATTTAAAATACTGGTATTCAGCTGCATCCGGTTAGACTGGAAGCCGACCCCAACATAGTTGGGAAAAGGCTAGGCAGATGACTTATCAACGCAGCATCGGCTTGAGTCGATCAGAAAAAGTTTTATGTCCACGCAATAAAACCAAAAAAGACGTCATTCGCCTCGTTTTGGTTCGTCACTACGTCGAACTTAATGCGTGGTTACACGTGTTGAGCTAATTTGTTCCCTGATTAAGGTATCAGAAACTTTAGTTTAAAATTATTATTATTATATCCTTTTTTGACCTATGTCGGGACCTGGGGTCCCGGACCTTTGGAAGGCGTACAAGGGGTCGAAGCCAACTCGCAGAGGCCTCTTAGACAATTTTAAGTGTTGATGTACCAACGGGCGATTATCCCTATAATTATGCACTATGCAAATGCAAACCCAAGGACAACCCCTAGTTGGTGTAGGACTATTGCAGAACATAACAAAAAATATTGGGCTAAGGGTTTGGGTGGCTATAGTGGATTGGTTACCTAGAACTATGGAATGACTATGCCTGATCAATGTTATCTAATACACGGATAAAATGGCAGAGGGTGACTCGCACACTCAATTATGGGCTCCCGAAAACGGTCGCTAGCATATAGTGACGTAGCTACAAGGGAGCAACACTTCCTGAGGTGCTCGAGGAGTGGAGAAATATTCCATGGCTATCAGAACAATCCCAGAGCCCGGAAGAGATGGGTCAAGATCCCTACCAGCACTTACTGGAATACTTCCTTCCTTAGACACCTTTTGCTCTTGCGAATTTCCACTCAAGCCGGCCAATAAAGGCAAGAATAAGGTTATCTGCTCGTCAGTGTTCACACATAAAGGCAAGCCAGAGATGAGGAACGAGACTTCTCTCGAGAGAGTGTCCGTGGGGTCGCTACTGCCCGACAGCTCGCCACATGCTGCCCTGCGGGTTTCTGTAACTCTCTTGGTCTGACTCCTCACTCTAGACCTGTTCCGACAAAGTAAACTCTACCGACATAGACCTAGCGTTCGGAGCGCGCAAGCCCCACCACGACGTCAACGTAGAGATACGGCGGCGTGGTTATTATTATTACTATAAGTTTGTCTTGATATTTGGAACTATTCGTTAGTTTTTCACATTAAACCTTGAACACAACCTTCCAAAAGGTAATCTTTACTCAAAATACCCTTCCTTTACCACAGGTATGTCCCCTCACGGCTCTAAAGTTCGCGGAGCTGTCAGTCCGCGCGGGCATCCCAGCCGGCGTCATCAACATCCTGCCGGGCAGCGGCGCGCTGGCGGGGCAGGCGCTCGCCGACCATCCGCTGGTCAGGAAACTTGGCTTCACGGGCAGCACGGAGATCGGTATGTGTTCTGCAGACCAGTGCAAAAAAGCTAAGTCTGTGAAAATACTATAGGCAACACGCTCTCGCTGCCATGACATGGCAGCGAGAGCGTGTTACAAGCGCGTGCGCGCGTGCGTGTTGCGTGTGTACAAGCTTCGCCTCCAGTACAATGTAGTGGGGGCGAAGCTTGTAAGTACACGTATTGGGTTGCCATCCACTAATGGTAAAAAAGCAAGACATCAATCTTTCTGGCGTATAAAAGCAGTAGTTAAATTATTTACTTAAGGGTCAGATAGTCGCCGTTGACCTTGGCCATACAAATGCGCGTCGCGCTCACGCCGCGCCGCCATTAATTTTCATAGGGAATGTTTATTTTTAGTAACAAAAATATGAATATTTGAATAAAATCACAGGTCGAATTATAGATAACAAAACAGTCTATTCATACAAAAAAAAGCATGAAAACATCTTAAGTAATTTGAATGTAATATCGTTTTTTTATGCTTTGGGTAGACATTACTTCCTGAATTTATTTCATAAAGTATTTTACTACAATACTTAAATATTCGCATATAGAATTGATGGGTATGCGTTCTAGTTTAACATAATTTTGCCTACCTTACTTGCATTATATGAAGGCGTAATAACAAATTTAAAATCACTAAAATCATATATCTGCGCCTTAACAATAGACGGGACATAGCGAACAAAATCGTAACATTTGTCCTAGTGGGCAACTAAAGTCGCTCAGTCTAGTGTGGTACGCCTGCATGACAAGTTCGCATTCGTGTCCACCAAAAGAAAATTATTTTAGAACTGAATTGTGCATGGTGGTTTTGCAAATCGCGTAGTGACAAAACGACTAGACTTAACCACGGTTTATTTTCGTTAGTGTTTTGTAATTCACGCAGTATTTAGATAAAATAAATAATTTTCTTAGATGTTTCAAACTATCTGACGGTTGGTAATCAAAGGTTGGTGTTGGTAAAAGTGTAACGTGTCAAACTTAGCTATTATGTAATTTTGCTATTACGCTAGATGGCGTCACGGAGGCATGGGGATCACAATTTTTCTATGACATTACTTTTGATATCTTAAATCTCATTGATTCCAATCCATTGGCTACCTAAAGTTCGTTTTTTAATCCCTCCCAGATACTAATTTGACAGGTGCAAATGACAAACTTCAAATTGAAAAAACGAACAACAATCATTTGAAATGTCAAATTAGAATCTGGGATTAAGATCTACATTGTGTTCAACTGTATCAATCAATCGAAGAGTTTTATTAGTTTTTATTTTATTTTCTTCATATAATTGTTTTATTTTTATTTTCATGCACACTTGTTTTCTCAACTCACTTTAGACATTGGCAGAATAGTCGACACCGGCTTTGCTTGCCATACAACAAAAATAGAATAGAATAGAATCTGGGATTAAAAAATGAACTATAAGTAAGAACGGTTTTAAAACATCTCTAATATGTTTGATTATGTGTCATAAACCAACAGTGGATGTAGGGGATGAGTGGGATAAATCAAAACCTTCGCATGATAATTTGGAATTTATACATAAACTCACACCTTCTTCCCATGGGGGTAGGCAGGAACTATAGAACGCCACATGCAACACTCCTTGCAGACTCCTTCGCATAATAACTTTGAAATGAATACATATTTATTTTAACTTGCCTCGTTGGTCTGGTGTTCGCAAGCGCTAATGCTGAGCACGAGGTCTTGGGTTCGATTCACAGGTTGGGTAAAGTGTCATTGGGTTTATCCTTCAAGAATTTCTCAGTACCACCCCTAACCCCGGAGTCTCGATTTGTGCCCGATTGTCGGCAATAAACTCGTACTTAACATAACTGGAGAAATGTGGGTGTGGTACACCTCTGCCTAACCCTTCGGGATTACAGGCGTCATGTTATGTTATTTTAACTTTCAGGACAAACCATAATGAAGTCGTGCGCAGCTTCAAACATGAAGAAGGTGTCCCTGGAGCTGGGCGGCAAATCCCCGCTAGTTATATTCGAAGACTGTGATCTCGACAAAGCTGTCAGAAATGTAAGTTGTAATAACCTTTAAAAAAATACTGCTAGGATTGCATTTTCCGTATAAGTACTTTTATTTTATTTTCACATGACTCTAAGCTAAGCTCGACTACAGGTAGTCTCACTCCTATTTCTTGAAACTCCGATCAATCATTGGAAAATCGGGAGTTATCTGTCCCAAAGTCGGGTCTGGCTGTTTGTGTATGTGAGTTTAAATGTTTGTAAACGCACCCACGATACAGGAGAAATTCCTAGTGGGGCAACGTTTTTTTTTTAAAGAAAAAAAAAAAGAAAAAAAAGTAGCTTCATTCAAAGTTAGTTGACATTTTGTAAGTTCCTTACCCAGGGGAAAACTATTATATTTACACAACTGCTCAAAAAGGTGTGTAATGTGTTTAGGGTTAATGTACGATCTATGTGAATTTCTTTGTGCCACCATAACTTTTCACAATTATTTAAGGCGCTGACAAGAGGCAAGTGATAAAAGAAGGCTTGTCTTAAACAAAAAAAATTGCCAAATCTATTTAGTTTGTGGTAGCGGAAAAAATATATATTATTCTTGAACATATTTCTCAGAACTTGGTTGTTAGTTGTTACCAAAACACGTTTAGAAAAAAAATCTCGATGCAAAATAACGGTAAACTATCCCGTTACTTTGAGTTTCAATCCAAAATATCTGTATTAAATATCAACGTACGGTTGATATACTATCTGTAACCTTACCTATGTTTTACAAAATAAATGATTGATTGATTTAATTAATAACAAGAACCGTCTTATTTGTATGCAGAACTTGGTTGTTTTTTATTTTTGATTACTCAACTCATTTTTGAGTAAATAAATAA
This sequence comes from Tiliacea citrago, assembly GCA_963921375.1. Classification (NCBI taxonomy): domain Eukaryota; kingdom Metazoa; phylum Arthropoda; class Insecta; order Lepidoptera; family Noctuidae; genus Tiliacea; species Tiliacea citrago. The sequence goes on along the minus strand of OY992800.1, from coordinate 16,151,285 downwards.
TTGCTTCATATTTTGCAATAAATTACAAGCGTTGTGTCATCGCGCTTATCTTTCTTTTGTATGCAGTCTGACAGTGACAGCGGTTTACCTGTTGTCATCCTAACTAATACTAAAAATGCGAAAGTGAGTTTGTTTGTTAGTTGTTACACGTTCACGCTAAAACGGCTGAACGGATTTGAATGAAATTTGGCACATGATCTGGATTAGGACATAGGATACTTTTTCTTCCGATATTCTCACGGGATCGAGACTTATGCGGGTGAAACCGGAGGTGCAGCTAGTACTTTATAAATATTAATTTTCTTACATTTTTTTTATATAGGGCATGGCATCCGTATTCTTCAACAAAGGCGAGAACTGCATAGCAGCTGGTCGGCTCTTCGTCGAAGAGACCATTCACGACGAGTTCGTCCGTCGGGTCATCACCGAGACGAAGAAGATTAGCATCGGCGACCCGCTGCATAGAGGCACGTCGCATGGACCACAGAACCATAAGGCGCATATGGATAAACTAATTGAGGTAAGGTTTTTTTTTTTTTTTTGTGAAATAAAATGTGCCAACATTTTGTAGAAAATGTTTTATTAGCTAATAACTACACTATTAAACGTTAATTAGGGAACAATATTGAGATCAATTTGACAGTATGTTGGTACTTTTATATTTAGGGAAATTAGTGATACAGTCTTTATAATTTCCGACCGATTTTTTCTTCCGATATTTGATTTCCGATTTGCGATCTTATGTCACTTTAAGTAAAGTGATAAGATCGCTGCGCCGTGCGCATGTCATCGAAAATGTAGCGGCAAAACAATGTAACTCCGTACATACAGTAAAATTTAAATTATATTATCGTGGTATTTTAATGTTTAATCACTTAAAATATTAGTCTTTAGAATGTTTCCCAGAAATACATTATAATACAATTTAGAAACTCTGACGTAAAGTTGATTTTATTAGTTAAAGTATTATGGCTTTGTAGAGAAGGAAGGTATAAAACTCAAAATAATCGCAAAAAACATAGTTACAGTGTTATGCTTCTCAAGCACAGAAGTATGTTCTGGCGACGTTTAGAGCCATTGTGAACTTTAACTAAACAGAACCACATTCGAATTACTGTAAGATAAAAAAAATGTGTTGGTGTTCTCCACGATTATTTTCACGGTGTGTGGTAGAATTCTATCCTCCAACCTCCAAAGATTCTTATGATAAAATGCATGTTTTTTTTTGACCTCTAAATTTCCTAGGGTTTTCTGACCGCTGATAAAAAAATTGCCCACCCCTGGTCTAGTAGCAAGCGCAGCTGCTGACAAAATTCGGGCAAAGTGTTATTTTGTATTTCCATTAGGAATGTTTCAGTAGCTGATGTACCAGGATTTTTGTCTGATTCATTAATGAATGCCCGACTGAACATGTTTTGGCGAGATACAGGCTGTGCTAAATGATAACTGCCGCACGGGTCGATCGATCAGGTTGAGCTACGCTTGCCGCGGTTGGTCACGTTAAGCCGTTGGTCCCGGCTGTCATTTGTAGACCTTTGACAGTTGTTACGGGTCGTCAGAAGCCCAAAAGTCTGACAACCAGTCTTACCAAGGGATATCGTGTTACCCAGTAACTGGGTTGTGGAGGTCAGATAGGCAGATGCTCCATGTAAAATACTGGTATTCAGCTGCATCCGGTTAGACTGGAAGCCGACTCCAACATAGTTGGGAAAAGGCTAGGCAGATGATGACAGGCTGTGCCTAGTTTGGGACCCGCTGTTAAATCTAAGTTTTTTGTTGGTTAAAATTTCATGCATAATTATATGTTTGTGAACTAAATATATAGATATATATAGGTTTAATAAATTAATTTGAATTGAATTTTGCCCTACAGTTCGTTCAACGCGGAGTAAAAGAAGGCGCGACTCTCGTCCAAGGCGGCAAGCGTGTGGACCGCGCGGGATACTTCTTCGAGCCGACGGTATTCACTGACGTGGCTGATGACATGTGGATCGCTAAGGAGGAGTCGTTCGGACCTATCATGATTATCAGCAAGTTTAGTAGCAAGTAAGCATCACATTTTTAATATTAATCAAATAAATAAAAAATCAAATAATTTTTATTTCAGGAATAATTTGTAATCTGGTGTTTTATGGATTGTGTGCATCTATGATGCTATGATATTGATGAAGTTGTTAATTTGAGTCGCTAGACTAGTACACAGATTTTTGCTGTTGATCCTTCATAATTTATATCTTCTCAGCAGCCACTTTGCTAATTTGTTAGCTCATTGCAACATTTCAAATATCCCAATTATTTTAATATATTTATGTCTGGATTTCATTGTTAACGGTACGATGGAAATTCCATAGGGTTTGAAAACAAAGTTTAATCATTTCTTCTTCTCACAGAAACATGGACGACGTAATCCGCCGCGCCAACAACACAGAGTACGGACTTGCAAGCGGCGTGTTCACACGCGACGTGTCACGCGCGCTGCAGTTCGCAGAGCGCATCGACGCCGGCACCGTGTTCGTCAACACATACAACAAGACCGACGTCGCCGCGCCCTTCGGAGGGTTCAAACAGTCCGGATTTGGAAAGGATTTAGGTACGAATTTTACCAAAAAAAGAACTATAAACTAAGCCATAAATAATTGGCTTTTTTTTCATTACTGTAACCATCTCTTATAAACAGTTTCTGAAAACCATATAAATGAATAGCCATAGAAAAGAAATATGGTTAATTTAATTTAAATTTATAATGTATTGTATTTTTTTTTTTGTAATGTTGCTGTGGGCTTAATACCTGAATTAAACGAAATAATAATAATAAAATGTAGAAGGAAGGAAGAAGAAAGAAGGCAGTACTCCTCGATACGGCTCGCATCGTGAGGAGGTTCCTATCTCTGGAGCCCTAACCACCACACATTTTTAAATGTTTTTATATTTTTTTTTTATATTCTGATATTTAAAAATATAATTTATATGAATCTAATAAAATAAAATAAATAATAATAATATACGACCCTAAACTGTAGGCTAATATCGTAATTTTGATCGATTAAGGAGAGATTTAGTCAAGATTTTTTACACACCCCGAAACTAGTAGCCTAACTTTTAAATAATATACCTACCTTCATCATCCAACTATTTTTTGGCAATAGCAAAGCACGGGAATTTATTGGCATTCCATTGCAACTACCAGACATAACATTGATAACCTCATCATACCTAACTCACGTCTCTTTATCATTTGGTTCCAGGTCAAGAAGCGCTCAACGAGTATCTCAAGACGAAAAACATTACTATTGAATATTAGGTTAAATTAATAAAGTACCTACTGTAATTTATAAGATTTACTTATTATTTAGAAGTATATTTATGTACATAATTAGTATGTAAGCGAAGAATTTATGATTATGTGAAATATTAATATATATCTGTATATAAAAAACATAGTTTTATTTGGTTCCAAGTAAGATTTCTTTCCGAAACTAAAATAAATCGAACATCCTGTTCATAACGTTCGAAACGGTTCAGGATTTTTTACGATAATGACGTAATTATCTGGTTATCTGGTCGATAATCCTGTATTAATGATACACAAAATATTTGTATTTAAAAATCACTTTTATTCCGTGCAAATATTAATTTTCTTTTAGATTTTGTTATTATCAGCGTGCAGGTACTAGATAAATCAACGAAAATTTTAATAGAAAATATAAACGAGAGACCGAGACAGAGACGCATCAGGATTTAACCGTTCACATATTTCTTCCATTATTGTTTCGTATGAGCATAAAATATTTCTTCATAAAAATAATGGTCGAATATATTATAAGACAAAGGTGTTGTACATAATGCTTTTAATCCACTCCCTTTGAGGATCCGGTTTAGATGTCTTATTCCATTTTTCAAGTACTTCCGCTCTGTAAATAGGGAAGATTTTACAATCATGGATCTTGTGGCTTACCGTTCTGATAAATAGTTTTGATCAATGTCATTGAGCATCTTATACACAGAACACACATACTCCTATCTTATATTTTAAATTTATCCCATTTCCATGCCGAAATTAGTTTCACATTCGGTTTAAGAACGTTCATCCCACGCGAGCTGGCAACGTCGCATTTCTAGTAAGTTTTCGTGATTATTTTAATTTAAATCAAAGTACTATTTTTTTCAGCCAAGCATTGAATTTATGTATGCTATTTTTTTAGTTATTTTGGTATTTACTCATAAAAGTTGACATTTCTCAATTATTTTCTATTTGCAATGTTGTTTACTTACTAGTAAAGTAAATGTTAAAAAAAAAATTAAAATACAACGATATCTAGTACCTATTTGGCTGAAAAAAATGGTATCTAACTTTGATTTAAATTTAATAAAATAATCACGAAAACCTTCTAGGAATGCGAAGTTGCTAGCTCGCGATGCGCGACGGTTTGAACCGAATGCGAATTTCGGTTCAAACGCCAACATTTGATACAAGAAAATATGAAATAATTCTACTGTTTTCACTAAAATAATAGATGAAACCAGTAAAATAAAATCGTAAGCATTTATTTATTCAGTAGCGCAAACATAAACTCATTAGAGTTTTACCGTGCACCAAAATCATCGACCACATAATTTAGAGACTAAACCAAACTTAAGTTCTTAATTAAAATGAAACAACGACAAAAATAACAGCGAGGGTATTTAGCGAAATATTGATCTATTACTAAACAAACGAGCGAACATCGGTGACCGATTTGACCGTCCTTCAAACAAAAGTGGTATAGTTATGTGACTTAGGATACAGGTTGTTCATAAAAGTATAAATATTTTTAGCAATAATTAATTTTTCTTTATTTTTGTTTGCTATGATATTGATAGGTATTATATTTTTTTTATTATTTAATAACAATCAATTGTAACATTTATTTTCATCCACATAATATTATTATACAATTAGATATTTATGTTTTTAAGGGTTATTTTGTCCCTTAATGATATAGGTAGCTGATTAATAAGGTAAGGTATACTTAACGATCTCGTGCCGTGTAAATTTCTGTACTTTGGAAGTAACAACTTAACATTGATGACACTACGAGTATTAATTTCATTATTATTTATGATTTTTGTTTTCTTAATATTTTTTATTAAAAAATTCTTCTTTTAATAGTGCAAATTTAGTTTTTTCGTGTATGGGTAATATTTTACAGAATTCAAATAATTTACGGTAGTCATTTTCGTATTTCTTCTTAATGATATGCGGGACAATCACTTTTAATATATCTACGTAGTTGAAGTGCGTAAAATTCGATAAAGGTGAGTCTTATAAGTCCTACCATAGCTGGACAGACCATATGATATTGATGATTCGGCCAGAGCTTTGTAAAGCAATAATAGTGTTTGATATGGAACTTTGCATTTTATAATAGAGAATTTAGCCAAAATACATCTCAATTTATCACACGCCCTATTAATGTGCTCGTTCCAATTAAGTCTGCTATCAACGGTAAGTCCTGGGTATGTTTTGCTATCAACGAGATCTATCGAGTTACAGCTGCAAGGCTTGGCTACTTTATTAGGGCAGTTGCCATGCAAACACTCATGAGAGTGAGCTGTTAGTTTAGAGAAGAAGAGCTTCTATTCTGACTGGAACTGATGTACAGACGCCAGCAGATCAAGCTACCCGAAACTGTCAAATTTTCCCAATCAACCTTGAACCTTATGCTGTAGGGTTAAAGTTGAAAATATATTGAAGAAATTTGACAGATTGTAGTAGCTTAATGTGCTGGCGTCTGTACATTAACTTGGTCTTACTAGCGTTTAATACTAAACCAGCGTCAGGGGACCATTTAGTTAGCAAATCAAAGTCCTCTTGAAGTTGCTTTTGAGCATCACTTACACTCCGTGCAGCGGCTATAAGGCAGGTGTCGTCGGCGAATTGATAAATTTCGCACCTTTTTATCACATTAACAAGGCTATTAACGTAAGTGAGATAGTGCAGTGGCCCAAGGACCGAGCCTTGCGCCGTTCCTTCCGTTACTATTACTGGTTCACTAGTCGCGTCACTGACTTTAACCATATATTTTCTGGCATCAAGATAGTTTCCGCACCAATTGAGTAGTTAGTTTGCCTCTAATTCCGCTATCATGAATACACTCTAGTAACCGGTCATGTCTGAGCGTGTCGAATGCCTTGCTGTAGTCTATAAATACTACTAGAACGTGCTTTTTTTTTTTGTATGTTTGTTACGCGATTTCTCCGTTAATTATGGACCGATTTTGACAATTCTTATTTTGTTTGAAAGGGTATACTCCCGAGGTGGTCCCATTGTCACCAAATCAGAATCAGATGAGGGGATCCCACAGAAATCGAGGGAAACATTTAAGATGATTTATGTTTATTATTCACATAGTACACTATAATGCCACCACCTCTTCGGGACTTTCGCAAGGCTGTGTACATTCGGTACCCGCTTAATTGATACAAAACACTATTGTTTTCTGATATATTACTTTCAGTTAGAATGATGACATCAATACATTTTTTTGAAATACGAAATATTTGTTCTAATGCGGAGAAGTTTTTGATTATTGATCGAATGTTAATATGCGTGCACAATAGGTTAAGTTGATGGTTAGGGATACAGTTTATGAAGTGACATTTAAACAGTTATTATTTTCGTTAATATCACAAAAAGAAAGAGCCATTGTTTTTAATTTATGGTTTTCGTATAATGATTTGTTTCGTATTTACTTGCGATGTCATGCCGACTTACTGCTTGTCGACAGCTAGTCCGTGATATATCATTCATGGTGCGCAGGGTACTAACTATTCCACCTTCTTCCTTACGAACTTTTACAAGTCCCCTTTTGAACCACACATACTTGAAGTTGTGATTGACTTTCAGTTCCTGCTTGGCATTCCAGAATAGTTGCTTGTGATGTTTTGTCATGGCTTCTCTAACATATACGACAGTTTTGTTATTTTCTTCACTAGGAAGTACATCGGAAACAGTTGGCTTGCCACTTTTGGCGGCTGTAATCCAGTTTTCTTGGACTGCTTCGTCTTTGAGCTCCACTAGTATGTTGGCCGACTGTTCTTTCCATCCATGGAGTCTTCGTGCACTTTTGATCTCTTCCTTCGGCTGATTCAGTGTAAGAGCAATGTTATTCACCAGCAGTCTGACATCTTCATTGTTTCGCGTTGGCACATTTGCGATTTCTACGTATTTTTCAAGCTTCTCTTGCTCTATCTCATGTAGACGTTGTTCTAAGACGCCTACACGGGTTTCCATATTATTATTTTTATTAATTAGCTCTGCATTTTTACGTTCGAGAGCCTTGATAGTCTGCTTGAAAGCATTTTTTTATTGTTTGTAAGTTGTTACTCATCTATCAATTAAATGTAGGTATTCTAAACATTCTGTCTCTGCCAGCAGTAATGAGGGCTATGCTGACGGAGACAGAAAACTTGAGGGAAGTGCGCCCTTTTGTGAGACCGTGTTGGTCCAGAAGGAGGCTGCCGAGCGGGAAGTTGAGAGAGCCGATCCCGCTCGAAGAAGAAGGCGTCGAGGAGGCAACCGCCTTGACGCCTAACACGCCGAAACCCCAACTGCATCATTTAATGCAGGCGGGATTTTAGAATCGCGGGCGATCAGAGTGGGGACACTGATTGCCCACCGAGCGATTTCAGGGAATACGGTGGCACTGTGATCACGTGCTGCCGTGCATAGCGAGGCTCAGGGGAGACCTCTTTATAGTCTCCCCAGAGACGTGCCCTAACAGGCGTTGCACTAAGGGGGTTCCGGATTGGTAGAATAATAATAGACCAATCCGGAATCCGGGTTCTTCTCTTAATAGAGGTAACGGGATCCCCTTCATGTGCTGATGGTGATCACGGGGGTGGTTTTAGTGAGTTAAAAATCCCACACTCTCTGGTTTTTTCCCCCAAAGTCCAGGTGCCTTTGAAGGTTTCCCCCCGAAAACAAAAAAAAAGGTATTCTAAACATTATCAGAATTTTTACATCTAAACTTAAGATCTAAACATTTAAATAATTATAGCCAAAAGTTGCTATTTTGAATTTTTATAAAAGTGTTAAATGAAATCTTATTATCTACTGGTATTTAAAATTTACCAAGGGCAGGTTGTGTTATAAATACCAAGGATTCAGCGATAAACAGCGGTTTTTGTTCGTATACATTTCTTGCCTCAGAAAAGTCCAGAGAGAGCTTCCAGGGGAAAGGGATATCGTGGCCCTGGCACACAGGCAAATGAAGGAACATGGGTGGGTTTTAGTCAGTAAAAGTCTGACACGCCCTCCCGCTCCGCCCAGGGCGGGAGAAGTTATTTGATAATTTCCCACCCAAAAAAAAGGGGCCTAATTCAACTATTTTTATAAATTCAGTCATTCCAACACGATCCCATTGTCATGCCATTGTCACTTTGCTAAAAGTTCGTAATCTGGTAAATTCATAATGGTCGATCATTGGTCGGTCAATGTTCTCGTAATATAATTGTGTTATTAAAATGCCATTGTCGTATTGCCATTATTATAAAACCCATTAGTAGAAATGTCATTAATTTGTCATTATGTACGAGATTACCAATATATGCAATTTCTTTCAATGTGGTGTCAGTGGCCGATCATTGGAAAGTCATAATGACGCCATTATAATAGTAGATTACCAAACTTGTCAAAATCAACAATTATGAAATCAATGATCGACCATTCTGACACTATTGTAATAGCAGACTTGAGGCCCTGGAGGCCATACGACTCGAGAAACCGCGGTGAAAATAACCAAAGTCCGGCCGAGCTTTTTACTTTCACCGAAGTTCTTATTCGGCACAAACCACGTTCGGCCTACCCCTAATTTTAAATGTCTATCTAGTATTCTATGTGATAGTCTCGCGTTTCGTAATTATCTCACCTTCATTTATATCAGTAATTTTTATGGTGTACATAATAAAGAGTAGATATTCTATTCTACGACGGTTAACCGGTGATCTCACCCTATTATTATCTGCGGGCTGGTTGCGTAACACACACAGTAACAATAGCTTTTTCATTTTGACAGTACAACAACATTCATTGCGTTATTAACGTTGTTGAGCAGACAAATTAATTCGAACATATGAAGCAATGGATTAGCAATATCGTTCAAAATCGTTTAGATTGCAATAATGAAGGTGTGTTATGTGATCATGGTGTTGGTTGACGATGGTGTACGATTGCCTAGAACTTCTAGGCTAGGCTTCTAGTCATTTCGGTGTTTAGAATAGGAATACTTCTCGGCTAGAAGTACCTATTCATAATCTAAACACCGAAATGAACATTGCTATTTAACTTTTACTACCTATGTAACTCCATTTGAAATAAGATTAGTAAACTTTTTTACAGTCCCTTCAACCGAGGGAAGGGACTGTAAAAAGTTCGTATTCCGTACGCATAACAAACCGTATGTTCTGGCAATTCCGAAAGCGTTTGGGATCGCCTGCGAGCGCGGATGAACATGTACTTGTCTTCACAGCTTCATAAATATTTGATCCTTGTCCGTAGCTGGGTGTCACTGCCATACGCAAGTTGCGAAGCATTACGCTATCCGAAGAACTGCGGACATTACTTAGAACAATAGATAACTATAGATTATTAAGTCATCAATACTGAGCGTCATCTCTATTACCATACTCAAGTATCTAAAGTATAAAAAAAAACAAAATCACAAACTTTTCACTAGTACACGGTAACATATTTAAACTGTTTAAAGGGTTTGGCAATATATTAATGTTCATAATGGTCGTAGATGGGATGGAGTTATTTCTCTGAAACAAGGATAAGAATTTGCTATAGACAACAGTGCCAACTAAATATGAATACGCAAGCTGAAGTGACAATGGGCAGGCAATATTACCCGTAGAACTGATGAGGGCCCTTTTAATTGAAGGTATGGCTGACTATTTTATGCTATGTTTTGTTCTTGAGTGAAGACTGAATCAGAACGTTTTCAAAATGCTATTGGGCATTTTGAAAACGCTCATGCTCAGCAAATGCCAATTCAAAAAGCCATTATTAGTTGAAGACAGTGACCAGAGATGAAGCTTATAGACATGTCCTAATGTCCTGATTCAGTGGTAATGAGTCATTTTTTTTATTAAAAATCTTTCAATCATAATAAGAAGCTATGGTTAAATTGGTACTATAGATAGACGAGTGGTGGGTCAGTCTGGGTCCTAGGTATGCAGGATTGTCCCACCAAATTTCGATTGGATGGCTATAAAAAGGCGACTGCTACCATAAAGAATAATTATAAATATTTTAAACTTACAAGCATATTGCATACATTTCGAGCAATCATATATTTAGACATATTTGCGCAAAAGGTCTGCAAAAAGATTAAAAAATATCTCTGTGAAAAAATATGCTGCAATTTTGACTACTTATTTAACAACATAAAAATGTCAAAATAAGTTTTATTTAAACCAAGTTATGAAATCGAAAAGGTCATAAAAGAAAAAAAGGATTTACTTATCATTATAATAACTACCTAATCTCATCGCGATAATCTCGCCAAGGCAAAATTAGAAATCGAAAATAATTAATTATTCAACTAATACAGTAAGCAGGTTCATAGGTTAACAACAAGTTGAGACGACATGAGTAGCATAAAATACCTACAGCTAGGTTACAATATTTTCCATGAACCCCAAACTGGATTTCAATTAGAATTCAATCTCCAACTGTGGAGACATCGCGGCCGGCGCGGCGGCGGCGATAATTTTATGGATTCACTCTCACGAGTCGTCATCATCATTTGACCCGAAAGACTTCCACAGTTTGTCGCTGCTCGCTGCTGGACATAGCCTCCTCCAAGCGTCGCCACATCGAACGTTGGTATGTACGTAAATACATTTAAATTACACAATAAGAACAATAGGCTCAACGCTATTTTATGGGACTTGGAAAACTGGCGAAACATGGGTATTACTATAAATTCAGCTCTGCCTAAGTCATTCGGGAACACAGGCGTGAAGTTATGATAAGCTATAAAAAAAACTTTCACAAACATTGAACGATTCCGAACGAAAGGCAAGTTGTCATTGTCAATGACAAACTGACGTTTCGTCACGTCCTAATTTAAACTTCAAAATCAGATGTTTATTTCCTAATTCGATTCCGTGAAAATCGCAATTGCGAAAAACTGTCTATTTCCTCAATTTGCTTGTAAAATAATATTTTAAAATGAGTAAAGCAAATGTAGTGTTGCGCGACATATCGCCAATAATGCAAAGATTAAGAGATTTCCTTCTTGGAGTGAGTATCAATAGTTTTGTTTTGGTCCATTATGTAACGGAAAAGGTTTTTGTAAACAGCTGTATTGTTTGTTTTACTAGAGGAAACACACGAACGCGCTGCGCTTTGAGCCGTTGCTGGCGGACAGGACTCAGCCCCAACCGCAGATTCCTGATGGAGTTTCTCACAAGTTAGTATCGAATTAATGTAACCTCATATTCTAGATGTTCAGTTAGTTATTTGGGTCACTTTGAAGTGTATTACCATGATAAAGATGATACATGCAACCTCTATCAATACTGTGTATACAAAACTTCTTTTGTCTGCAATGTGCGTCACCTTAGAAACATACTGTTATAATTTAGTTGTCATGTTGTCTGATAAAATAAACTAAACTACTCGTAATAGGTTATGGGCCCAGATATATTCATTTAAATATTTGTTGGAAACTAAGCATGGAGCTAAGTAAAATACAAATATGTAAGCTTGACGGAAATAACTGGATGCAATGGAAGTACCGCATGTCTGCTCTGTTACGGGGCATAGACGGACTTTTGGACATCATTCAGGGAAAAACTCAAAAACCGAATAAGCCTGTAGGTGAGGGCGGTGATACTGATGCTGCTTCCGCAGTGGCTTTGATGGAGTATAACAAAAAGTTATCGGAGTATGTTAGGTTGGAAAGTACTGCGTTACTGCTGGTTACGAACAACATATCAGATGAAATCTTGGACAAGATAATTCGATTCTCTCATCCAAAGGACGTATGGGATGAATTGCATAGACTCTATGATGGTGTCAATGAAGACAGGTTATATGAAGTATGTATGGAGTTCTTTAAATTTCAAAAGGACACTGCTGATGACATGGCAACTCATGTATCGAAATTGAAAAATATGTGGCTCAGTTTATGCCACATATTTTTCAGGAATTATTAAAAACTGAAGATAGTAAGCAATTACCAGAAATACTTTTAATCTGTAAGATTTTAGATACACTGCCAGAAAATTATTTTTCATTTAAGTCGAGTTGGATGTTGATGTCCAAGAAAGACAGAACTGTGGAGAATATTACCAGCCAACTTAGTGCGCATGAGAAAGTGCTGATAGGAAGCAGGGAAAGCACGTCTAGTGAAGCGCTTCTCACGAAAACAAGTAAGAAAAGCGTCGAGAAACAGAAGGAACAGAACAGAATCAGGGAGTAAAAAAGTTACCAAGTTCAGATGTCATATCTGTAAAGAGGTTGGTCAGTTTAGGAAAGATTGTCCAAATAAAACTAGTAAGGAAGATAGAAGGAATAGTGGTGAAAGCACCAATATGATGGTACTACTAAATCTAACTGAATGTATCCAAGATCGTGAAGAATGGTTTGTTGATAATGGAGCTAAATTTTCAAATAAATCTCTTCTCATCGTAACATGGTGTTACGATGAGAAGAGATTTATTTGAAAATTTCGAGCACTTCAGTAAACCCCACACAGTTACTACGGCTGATGGAAATGTAATAGAAGCCTTAGGAAAAGGGACAATTAGAATGAAACCTAATGTTGGAAAAGAGTTTGATGCCTGGCTTGTTCCTTGTATTAGCAAGAATCTTTTTTCATTGCTAGCGACACAGGACAAGAATACAAATAGTTTATTTGAGTCAAGAGTAACTACATGCTCTATTAAGGTGAATGGAATAGTCGCCGTGACGGGAACCAGAACAAGATATGGTGGACTATATAAGCTGAATTGTAAAGCAATTAAAACAAAGGTAGTTGCATCGATTAATGCAGTAGATGCGTTGCAGCTGTACCATGAACGCATGGGCCACCAAGATAAAAGGCATGTGAAAAGTCTTATAGAACGAGAGTTGAACATAAAGACAAAGGATAATGGCATATTATGTGAAGGCTGTATTTTCGGAAAAACTCACAGACAAAAGTTTGGTAGTAGAGAAAAAGCTAAAATGCCTGGAGAACGCATACACTCGGATGTTTGCGGCCCTTTCCCGTATTCATTCTAGAAGTTTCGGTATTTCGTCCTGTTTAAAGATGAACACACTCGATTACGCTACGTCTACTTCATAAAGTCAAAATCGGAAGTACCTGCAAAGCAGAAGCAAATGCTGGCAGAAGCTAGAGTAGCAGGACACACGATCAAAGAATTTCTTACCTATAACGGTGGAGAGTTCGACAATGAACTAGTTCGGAAAGAATTATAGAAATACGGAATACACCAAAGACTAATAATGCCGTATACGCCTGAACAGAATGGGTGTAGCGAAAGAGAAAACCGTACGATCGTAGAGTCAGCTAGAACCATGATTCATGCTCATGAAGAGTTGCCTCAACAGTTGTGGGCGGAGTTGTTACAGACAGCTGTTTATGTTTTAAACAGGACAGGACCAACTTCCGTGGAACACAAGACTCCGTTCGAGCTTTGGTTTAGGAAGAAACCACGGATAAAGCACCTGAGAATTATTGGCTCGGTTTGCTATACACATATTCCTAAACAGAAAAGAAAAAAAATTCATAAGAAAGCTAGGAGATGTGTACTGGTTGGTTACGACAATGATGATGGTTATAGACTATGGAACAAGGAAACCAATTACATAGTTAGGTCACGAGATGTAATTTTTGATGAAAAGCCATCGGAATCGAATTGCATTGCAACTGCATTTTTATATGGAACACTCGGAAGAAGAAATTTACGTTAAGCAACCCGAAGGCTATGATGATGGTTCTGGAAGGGTATGCTTACTGAAGAAAAGTCTCTATGCGTTAAAACAAGTCCCGAGATGTTGGAATCAGAAAATTCTTAATTCCTTCAAGGAAGTGGGCTTTAAAATCAGTGAAGCTGATACCTGTTTATTTGTACGAGAAAAAGACCACCGGAAACTGATTGTGGTTCTTTACGTTGATGATGGGCTAATAGCTGGAACAGATCAAGAACTCATTGATGAATTTATTTAAGAGCTGAGAGAAAGGTTCAAGATTACAACCAAACCAGCTACCTATTTTCTAGGTATAGAGATTTCAACCAGAGAAGGTCTTGGAGTAGTAATACATCAAACATCTTATGTTAAGAAACCTGATTGTGTCAGAGTAAAGCGTATCATGAGATACCTACAGTACACATTTAATCTCGGCATTATGTATAAAAGAAACTATAAAAATGGAATTATGGAGTCATACAGTGATGCCGACCACGCAGATGATATTGGAACTGGAAGATCAACTTCTGGAGTACTTTGCCTGTATGCTGGAGGACCAGTCTCCTGGATGAGTCAGAGACAGCAAAGTGTTGCTATGTCGACAACGGAAGCTGAAGTGATCGCTGCCAGTGAAGCTGCGAGAGAATGTGTATGGTTGACTCGGCTCATAGGAAGTCTCGTAAAACTTAAGGGTCTTCCTACGTTACTAGTGGATAACGAAGCAGCAATAAAATTAGCTGAGAATCCAGAATTTCACCGACGCACCAAACACATTCGTTCACGTCACTTCTTCGTAAGAGAGCTTGTGACGAATGGAGAGCTGCTAATAAAGTAACAAGTGAGCTTCAATTAGCGGATCTTCTCATCAAGCCGTTGCCCAGACCTAGGCTTCGCAAGCTTGTGGATCTTATGGGACTACATTGAGAGAAGGTGATAAAGATGATACATGCAACCTCTATCAATACTGTGTATGCAAAACTTCTTTTGTCTGCAATGTGCGTCACCTTAGAAACGTACTGTTATAATTTAGTTGTCATGTTGTCTGATAAAATAAACTACACTACTCTTAATATACCATTTTATATAAGTACTTCTTTTGCAATGCACAGTAAATAAAGTGGCGTTAAAAAGCGATTGTGCCTCAACCACTTACTGTAGGTGAAGGTTATGGTCAGTTGCAGTTCTTAATTATTTATTTGCTATATGCAATGCAGAGCTAGCATACATTCATAATCTATTTCAGAATCAAGAGTTCAAGACTAGGTAATCAAATGTTTATAATTATATCTGCTAAGATTATTTTGTTTTCAGGCATGCCCAGAACTACTACTACACCCGGGATGGACGCCGTGAAGTAGCGCCACCTATCGACCTTACCAAGAAGCTCCTAGCAGCTAGTGATGACAAGGGGTAAATATTGTTTTGATGCAAAACCTAGCATAGCTTTAGTCATTAAAAAAACTAAAGTAAGTGTAGATTAATAGTCATTCATAAAGGTAGGAGAGTAGTGAATCTGAATGGTTCTAATTTGTTGGAAAGGCTAAATTCATGAGCTGGGTATTATACATTTCCACCAGTAATGACAAACCAGTGGGAATGAGCTATTTTCTACAGACAGAATACAAACAAAATAGTATACAAAAAATATACCCTATTACTGTTTACACGCACAATTGTCCACTTATGTTTGTTTGACACATTGTTAACACCAGCCTCATTCTATTGGTATGAGGCTTTTACTTAGGGCTTAGCTTTTATAGGCCATAGTATTTATAGTAAACTAGCTGCGGCGTAACTTCGTTCGCGTTGTGTCCTAACACAACCCTATCCTACCCCACCCCTACCCTGCTCTATCCCATCCCTACCCTACCCCCCTAAACCTTCGCGTATAGCGTAATCATCTTCGGCGTATTTATAGTCCATAGAGGACAAACAAAAAAAAATATATTTTTATTTATATATTTAGAAGATAGAATAAAAAAATGTTGAGTAATAAAATTGTTTTGATTTCAGAGCTCCTAAGGCAGCAGCTAATGTAAGACCAACCCCTGGCCCTGTATTCCAGTGGGACAAACACTATGAATGAATTATAGGAAAATATGAACAATATGCAGTTTTAATTTAAATAAAGTTTATGTAGAATAAGGGCCAATGGTTTTCAATGTTCAGAACTCCTTACAAATCATAAACCTTTTACATGTGTCATTCGGCTTTATGAATGTTTGTGTGCTTTTCTCAAAACCATTTTTTTTATGTGTATCATGTATCCCTTCTCGCTATCTGTGGGAGTGATTTCGTGAAAAGGGACGGAAGTGTGTGTGTGTGTAACAGGAAGTGACAGCTTGAGAATGGAATAAGCTTACTTTATAATAGCATGAATTATTGTACTCATGGAATTAGTAAGTACTATATAGATTGTAAGTAGAGGGTCTATTTTCGACCAGTGTAACCAACCATTAGTAATGAATAATTATTCAAATAAATCCGACCGACCGATGGCGGTAAGCCAACCTAAATTCTCCAGAGCGATGACGGGCAGCAGCGTTATCGTTGCGAAAAGATTGGCCCTGCGGTCACCAACACGCATGCCCAGCGTGGTGACTACGGGCATTAAACCTCTCAATGAAAGTGCTAAAACAACGGCCCCCAGTTCCCGGTGGTCCCGCTATTCCTGGTCAAGGTAGCGGTCACGGTAACGGCGGGATGGGGGGTGCGAAGAATCACCGGGTTACGGCACGTTACCAACGACGACTACATCTGGCTACGTATAATGGACGTTCAATGAGGCTGGATCATCACCTTGCCGAACTTGAGGTAGAGTTAGGTCGATTAACTGGCATATACTGGGGTTATCTGAAGTCCGAGAAAGGGACAGGACAGAAAGGGAGAGGACACGATAACCCTGCAGTCAGGCCACCTATTCTACTTCCGCGAAGGTGATCAGCTCTCCCAAGGTGGGATCGGCTTTCTAGTCAACAAGGAACTCACTAGCATAGCAGCGTTGTGGAAATCAGTAGTGTGTCGACACGGGTAGCGTACCTTGTACTGAAACTCACTGACAGGTACTACTTGAAAGTGATTCACGTATATGCGCCGACTTCGACATGCTCTGACGAGAAAGCGGAGGCCATGCACGAGGATATTGCCAAGGCAATGCACAGTACAACAAAGGCCCACTACAACGTTGTTATGGGGGGACTTCAATGCCAAAGTGGGAGTACAAGAACGCGGTGAATCGAAAGTCGGATCGTTCGGTTTGGGGTGCAGGAATCACAGGGGCAAATGCTGGTCAACTTTTTAGAGTCGCAGAGGCTATTCTTGATGAATTCATTCTTCGAAAAGAAACCCCAAAGGAAGTGGACCTGGCAAAGCCCCGATGACGTGACAAGGAACGAGATAGACTTCATCATGAGGGATAAGAAGCATATATTTAGAGATGTCTCCGTGATTAGTAGGTTCAATACCGGAAGCGATCACAGGCTTGTCCGAGGCACTCTAAATATCAATTTTCGAGCTGAAAGAATCCGTATGATGAGGCCTACCCTCCGACCTACTCAGCTTCAAGCCGCTCTAGGATTCGAAAAGTTCCAACTGGAACTTCAAAATCGATTCGCCCAATTGGAAACCATAGACATTTTGAAGAGAAAGCTGACGAGGTGGTCAAAGCATTACGCGACGTGTCCCGCAGACATTTCCCGTCGCAGCGAAAAAGTAAGGTGTCCAAACTTTCCTCGGAGACTCTTGGGCTTATGAGGGAAAGACGAGAGCTGCCATCCACGCAGCCGTCTTCATCAGTTAGGAGAACCTTAAACCTAAAAAATTGGAAACTGACGTGACGCGACCTTCGGTGCTCCAACACGCGCGACATCATGGTCGCAATTGAGCAGAACCGAGGGTCGAAAGTCTCAGCAACTAGGGAGGTCTCATCTGACGAAACTAAGAACTGCGGATGGCAGAATCGTGACTACGAAGCCCGCGATATTCGAGGAAGTCGAGGGTGCGGATGACCATCGAGCCAACTTAACGCGCCACTACACGGAGGACATCCCGGATGTCGACCAGAGCGAGATTAGGGCGGCTCTCGAGCGGCTTAAGAACAACAAGGCACCTCGTGATGACGGTATAACGACAGAGCTCCTTAAAGCGGGCGGGGCTCCAGTCCTGAAGGAGCTAGCGAGTCTCTTTAACTTCGTCATCCAAGAGGGTACAACGCCCGAAGCGTGGAGCAGAGGTGCGGTGGTTCTGTTCTTCAAAAAAGGCGACAAAACCTTGCTGAAGAACTATAGACCCATCTCACTTCTGAGCCACGTATACAAGCTGTTCTCGAGGGTCGTCACGAACCGTCTCGCCAGGAGACTTGACGAGTTCCAGCCGCCAGAACAAGCCGGTTTTCGAAAAGGCTTCAGTACCGTAGACCGCATCCATACTGTTCGGCAAATTGTAGACCGAGGAGTACAACCAGCCGCTGTGTATGGCATTTGTGGACTACGAGAAAGCCTTCGACTCCATCGAAATATGGGCAGTTCTGGCCTCTCTACAACGATGTCGAATTGACTGGCGCTACATAGAAGTGTTGAGATATTTGTATGACGCTGCCACGATGACTGTCCAGATCCAAGATCAGAAAACCAGTCCCATCCAACTGCTCAGAGGGGTGAGACAGGGGGATGCGATATCCCCAAAACTGTTCACCAATGCGTTGGAGGACGTCTTCAAGACACTGGACTGGACAGGGTATCAACGTGAACGGCGAGTACTTCTCACACCTTCGCTTTGTTGATGACATCGTCATAATGGCAGAGACGCTGGAACAGTTAGACCAGATGCTGCACAGCCTAAACGGAGCCTCTCGGCGGGTTGGCCTCGGCATGAATTTGGACAAGACAAAAGTCATGTACAATTCGCACGTCTTGCCGAGTCCAATCCACATCGAAAGGTCGCTTCTCGAAGTTGTGAAGGAGTATGTCTACCTAGGACAAGTCATCAAGCTCGGTAGACACAACTTTGACAAAGAAGCCAACAGAAGGATCCAGTTGGGTTGGACGGCATTTGGAAAACCGCGTCAAGTCTTCTCGTCGCCTATCCCGCAATGTCTGAAGACTAAAGTCTTTAACCAGTGCGTCCTGCCCGTCATCCACGTTTCGGCACCGTATGGTGCCGAAACGTGGACACTGACAGTCGGGCTAGTCTCAAATTCAAGGTCGCGCAGCGTGCTATGGAGCGGGCTATGCTTGGAGTCTCCTTGAAGGATAAGATCAGGAATGAAATTATCCGGAAAAGAACCGGAGTTACCGACATAGCTTGCAGAGTGAGCAAACTGAAGTGGCAGTGGGCTGGTCATGTTTGTCGAAGGACCGATGGCCGATGGAGCAGACCAGAGCCGAGTCCTGGAGTGGAGACCGCGTATCGGCAAGCGTAGTGTGGGACGCCCCCCAGCTAGATGGACCGACGACCTTAAGAAGGTGGCTGGGTCAGACTGGATGCGGAAGGCGGAGGACAGGATGTTGTGGCGCAGCCTGGGAGAGGCCTATGTCCAGCAGTGGACTGCGATAGGCTGAGTTGATTGATTGATTCAAATAAATATTTCAGTATTTTTAAAATGTTGAGGTTAATATCTGTCTCTGCTCAGTTGCTTATTACCAAGATGAGATGTCAGATGTTACACATCATAAGCGTCAACTGTAAGGCTCGCTCGTTTTTGTTTTACGAAGGTTGGGTTGCCAGCTATTCCCTAATAAGAAGATAAATGATACAACCAAATTCAAATACACTTTTATGTATTTTTCTACAAACAGGCAATGCATAAAACAATAACAACTTTTAGATTTTACAATTCTTATAAAGAAATAGTGCCAAAACTTGGCCAGACATGTCAAAATAGTTTCATATTATCAAATACGCAAAATATTACAAAATAGATCAGGGGCTTAAATCTAGGAGGTCAAACTTTCACACAATACCCAAACATTGATATTTCACATCGACCTTTAGAGACTGTCACAGGCAGGTATGATTGACAGAGACCGTGCTCTACAAATCCGAAGTTTTTTATCATTATTGTGCCATATTTACGACTAGGTACTGCACATAAGTTTGCGACCTCTGCCAGGCAATTAGAATTCATAATAAGCCCTCAGAAAACGCTCATAAACACACACATGCAAACTATTTACATAACTTATTTCATCAAAGTCTATCCTACATCCCAATATTCAATTTAGTATAATATTAATATTCTTTAAAGTATACATGATTATGCTTTCTTTCGTCTTCAATATATGGATACAATTCTTCACTAACCTCGACCGTCTAGATATAAACTGGATACATTTCAAATTCTATGTTATACAAATACTGGTTAATTTAATATTAATATTTCACAATTAGAAGATTTTATAGCTGCACAATAAGATGCGAATTCCACACGTTGCGTCCTACGTTCGACGATTTCATTGGCTAATATTTTGTGCTGTGATTAGCGCATCATTTGTGGTTGCACCAATAGAAACGCGGGACATAATCAAGCGCACGTTTACGCAATATACTCGCGCGTATGAATTAGAATTTTATTTTAAAGAAATCGTTGAAGACAAACGCAGTCTGTCTTCACATTCCCATTAATACCTTAATCGTATACAATATTGGATTGTGACAATCATTCTTCCTAAATTTTACTTATTCTTATCCGAACTCACCTCATTTATCGAGGGTTATAATTACACTGTTGACCTACCAATATATTATACACAACTTACTGAAATTCGAGTTAGTTACCGTTTCTACTGTTCCTAAGCTTAACATTTTATCGTCCCAAATCTTCGAGTTTTTTTTTTCACAGTCAATCACGCCAATGTTATCAGACCTTACACGTCCCAAATAATAAAATGGAATGAGGTTTACTTCAATAAAAGCATAAAATAAAGCGAAAAAACTTATGCACTTAATCACTGGAATCGGTGGTGTCTGGGGTGCGTATGTGCATAGTAGAAAAGTGACCAAAGCTGAAGGTTCTATTTCGTGGCGGCCGGCGCGACCTGTATTTAAACTTTTGTCATTTGTCGTCCCCATGAACTTGCTTACGGAACTGCATGGCATCACCGTACGCTTTCTTGACGGCCTTTCTGTCCGTTGGTTTGCGAGACTCGATGAGTTTCGCTTGATCTACACTTTTGTCGAGTCCTAGAGCTTCAAGCTTATTGGGGGGCAGCCATTGCCAAGTGCGTTTGACGTCAAAGAACAATACGAGGTAGAGAATGGGCTCGTGTGAGTGATTCTTCTTGAGGTTGAGCACGTCTTGAGGGGGAACCGGGAGGGGGACGCCGTTGTAGATGAAGCCTTTCGGTATCTTCGGGTCGATGATTAGAGCTGGGTACCAGGGGTAGCCTCTGTTGAAAAAGTTTGGGTTAAAATTGGTTCGTAGTATGAATGCGATTGAGGAGCTCGTGGCTAAGTAATAAATAACAGCCGCACAGGTTGATCTATCAGGTTAAGCTACGCTTGCCGAAGTTGGTCCGTGGATGGGTGACCATATTTACATACCGAGACTCCTCTGTGCATTGGCAAGCACGTTAAGCCGTTGGTCCCGGCTGTCATTCGTGGATCTTTAACAGTCGTTAGGGGTCGTCAGGAGCCCAAAAGTCTGACAATCAGTCTTACCAAGATGTATCGTATTACCCAGTTACTGGGTTGTGGAAGTCAGATAGGTAGTCGCTCCATGTGAAATACTGGTATTCAGCTGCATCCGGTTAGTCTGAAAGCTGACCCCAACTATATATACAAAATATTTTGAGTCACATTCATACTCATGAATGCGATTAAAAATATTTTTTTTTGTATAAGGAGTTTCAAAGCTATGTTATTGTGTTCAAATGACCACCGGAAAATCAGTACTCGATGTGTTCCTATGACAGTAAATGGAGGCAGAATTCGTGCACCAATTAGTCATAAGTACAACAATGAAAATTATTTAGCACCCAGTCGAAGGTCTGAAGCTATAGGCACCTCCAAGTTATTAAATTGCGGAGGGTAGACGGCAGTCGTGACATTATTAAATATTCATATTAACTGGAAGGCTCCAACATAGTTGACAGATAATAAAAAAAACCAGCCAAGTGCGTGTCGGCCACGCACAGTGAAGGGTTCCGTAGTTGGGATGAATTTATCATAAGAAACTTAAAATTGTAGTTGAAAACATGTTCCCTCATACATTCCAACTAAATATGTAAGATTGTATGCACAATATTGAGAGATTTACCATGTTATTTTAAGAGCATAGAGTTTTTATAGGTTTTTCTGTAATGTATATAAGTAAAGAACTAATTTCTGTATTTTTTTCAAAATATTAGGTTCACTAGTTCCGGAGATAACGGTCCATTTTCATCTATTTTCTTAAATAATTTTAAAAGTATGTATTTTAAAATTATAAAAAATATATATCTGAAATCCTTACAAGCCCTTTCATTTGATAATAATATATGACACACGGTACAGTTTTTTTTATAAATTTTATAATCGGCCCCCAAAAGTGACCCCTATATTCAAAATTAATAAAATATTCGTTACACGTCCGTATTTGGATCACAAATTCATGTGCGTATCAAATTTCAACTAAATCGGTCCAGTAGAATCGGAGCAAATTGGCTGTGACAGACGGACAGACAGACAGACATGCGAGTGATCGTATAAGGGTTCCGTTTTTCCTTTTGAGGTACGGAACCCTAAAAATATACTAACACCTGTTTTCACTAACACTAGGCGACACCTAGATGTAATGCATAAATTAAAGCGCTGTTGGATTTCAACAAGAGTTGTAAATCCAATAATGTGAGTGAAAACGAGCATTAAACTTATAAATATCTAAAAAACTAATACTGTGCTACAAAGAAGTAATATATAATAAATGTGGTATACAGCTACTGACTTTACTGACCTGCATTTGGCCCAGACGAGTTGTAACGGTTCCAGTTGCAAAGTCGACGCCTGCGCTGACTTGACAGGGGTTTTTGACGTTGAAGATCTTGTTCCTCGGCCCTGCATAGGACATTAAGTGCTATTTATTATGGGAAACCAGACTTCCTCTTCAAATACCCATGTGTCTTCGAATGAATCCTTTCCCATCTTTATGGACAATTACAACTTATTTATCATGGTAAAATAATTAAGCTTTCTGAGGGTTTTGTACAACCTTCGTGCTAAATAGTGTTCCGAATTCCAGAATAGGTAGGAAACTGCTATAACCATGGCGTAAATGGACAGTGTTGGTCTTTATAGACTTCTTTTTGACTCGAGAAGTGTTTTGGTATAGTGGCGTGTGCTAGGTAACGTAATATGGCAAATAATTTAATTAAAGATTTTGTGTTGCGTAATGTAAAATTATTTTACATACTATTGTATAGAATCAAGTTTTTCTAACTGAACAGACAGCTGTGCTGCTGGGGAGTTTGTTGTGCCACTTCTTCTTCCCAGCTAAAGCACTAGGAAGTGGTGAGGAGCGGGCGTTTTTGGGAGACTGACTTATGTAATTTTGACGTTTGAAAAGTGCTGATTCTCAGCCTAGCAATAAATACATGATTTTTGATTTGTCAACTACTCTTCGAATGAAATCATCACACACACGAGCGGAATTCACCATGAAAAAAGTTTTTGATGTATAACATCTATCCTCTCTTTTTCTGAGAGTGATTCGTGAAAAGGGACGGAAGTGTGTAACAGGAAGTGACAGCTTGAGCATGAAATAAGTACTTTTTAATAGCATGTAATTAGTGTACTCATATAATTAGTAAGTACCATATAGATTGTAAGTAGAGGAGGTAATTTCTGTCGCTGCTCAGTTCCTTATTACCAAGGTAAGGTGAGATGTCAAGGTGATATGCAACTACTGTAAGTCCCGATCATTTTTTTTTTCTTTCGCTTATTATTTCCCTACGTCACCTCCAACACTGCTAGCTAACAAGCCAACCCGCTACAAAACCCGTACAACTCACTTTGCCCGGCGTGGCGGGCTCAGTATCGGACACTGACGTGTGCGCGGTGCTGCGGCGCGAGCGACGCCGGCGCTGGTCGGGCCCGCTGCTGCCCGAGCGCGCCGACTCCACCGCCTCGTTGAAGCTTGACCTGGAAGGGAGAACCGGCCACGTCATCATCGTGTCTGGCAAAATCTTGTCATCCCACTACTGTCATCGTCATCATCAGGCTACAGCAGTCCACTGCTGGACATGGGCTCTCCAATCGCACGCTATTCAACTCGATTCTCGGCAACTCCATCCAGCTGCAGCTCTCGTCGCATTACTGTACTGTGTTATTCTTAATTCATTTATTTCAGATTCCGATAATCTATACAAAATAAAAATGTCCGCAAATTTTGAACCGATTTTGGCAACTGTTGCCTACACCACACTCGAATGGAACTGGAAGAAGAAATCTAAAACGGGACATAAAGTGTTGTCGATGTACATCATCTCGGACAATAACAAATTCAGACCACGAGCTCAGCTAGTCAGCGAAAATAGTTAAAAAAGTTATTATACCCGTCAGTAGAACTCATAGAGCAGGAGTGGTGGGAACCTTCGTCTTCGTAGTGCGTGCACGAAGAGCACGACTGCGACCACGCCGAGCTGCTCGACGACGATCTGTAATGATTAAGTGTTATCGGTTAACTGTAAAGAGTAACTGATTTCATAGAACTAACTGTATTATGGCTACGGGCACGAAAACAGTGGCGGCGGAGCGAAAGTGACGGATGACGTATGGGTTCGCTCGGTTGTGCTTTTATTTCTGCCGCCGCCACTCCTGGTCAACACAAGTATTGAAATCTATGGGCGCTAGCAACTTCATTTTCAGGGGGTGCATCTTCAACGAAGACATATGACATCTACCAACCCGCACTGGGCCCGCGTGGTACGAGGGCTGCACTAAAAGTATCGGGAATGGAATATTTCCACTGTTCCTGTCATATTAAAATCTTTTTAATTGAAAACTCCTTGGTTTTAAAAATCGAATACCATTTATTTATTTAAAAAAAGATTCTCGGTCTTGTCACAAGGTTTTGTCAAACTTGTTTAGTCGTTGAGAAAATGGAATTGACTCGAGAAAATTCAAGAGCGATGATTTATTATGACTTTCGAACTGGTTTAACACAAAAACAGTGTGTTGACCGGATGATTTCTGCATTTGGTGATGAAGCCCCATCCAAAACCACAATTTATCGCTGGTTTGCTGAATTTCAACGTAGACGTATCAAGCTCAGTGATGATCCCCGTCAAGGTCGTCCAAAAATTGCAGTCACCCAAGAAAACGTTGATGCTGTGCGTAAGCTGATTGAGGAAGATCGACATGTGACATACCGCGAAATTCAGGCAACTTTAGACATTGGCATGAGTCAAATACAAATAATCTTGCATGAACAATTAGGTGTAAAAAAGTTGTTTTCCCGATGGATACCGCATTCGATCTGTGAAGAGCAAAATGCGGCTCGCGTTACTTGGTGCGTCAGAACTCTCGAAAGATTCCACGCAGGATCCTCAAATGCTGTATACAACATTGTATCAGGTGACGAATCCTGGATATACGCGTACGAACCCGAAACAAAAAACCAGTCACGAGTTTGGGTGTTCGAAAATGAGTTAAAGCCAACAAAAATTGTTCGTTCACGGAGTGTTGCAAAAAAAACGGTGGCCACGTTTGTCTCCAAAACCGGCCATGTTACGACTATTCCTCTTGAGGGACAAAGAACGGTTAATGCAGAATGGTATGCTAGCCTTTGTTTGCCACAGGTCGTTTCTGAACTCCGTAAAGAGAAATGCAACCGCCGCATCACGACAATGCGAGTTCTCACACCGCGCACAGAACAAAAGAGTTTTTAGAGCAAGAAAACATAGAATTATTGGACCATCCGCCGTACAGCCCCGACCTAAGCCCTAATGATTGCTATACTTTTCCTAAAATAAAGAATAAATTGCGTGGACAGAGATTTTCATCACCTGAAGAATCTGTGGACGCCTACAAAACGGCCATTTTGGAGACCCCAACTTCCGAATGGAATGATTGCTTCAATGATTGGTTCCATCGTATGGAAAAATGTGTCAAATTTCGCGGAGAATACTTCGAAAAGCAATAAATACATTTTTAAATAGTAATGTTGTGTCACTTCCTTGATTCCCGAAATTTTCAGTGCCGCCCTCGATTACAGCCCAATAAATACATTTTTAAATAGTAATGTTGTGTCACTTCCTTGATTCCCGAAATTTTCAGTGCCGCCCTCGATTACAGCCCAATAAATACATTTTTAAATAGTAATGTTGTGTCACTTCCTTGATTCCCGAAATTTTCAGTGCCGCACTCGTAGATTACAGCCCACTCCCTCTCGAAGAGAGGAAGCCTGTGTTTCAGCAGTGGGAACATTATTGGCTGATTATGCCAACCCGCCTGCCAAGCGTGGCGATTATCATCCAGCAGTGGACGTCTTTTGATGATGCTTCATCAGCTTCACTAAGCGAGCTCGATCATTTTTGCAGTTCAACTCTGATGTGTTAGGTTATCATTCATACAAGGAGTAGCTTTGTCGGTTTATGCAGGAAAGCTTAACAATTAAGAGAATGTAGGATGCAAGAGCGAGCGAAGCGAGCTCGATGATTTTTGCATCCGCTTCGAATGGGATAGGTTTTATTTTGTCCATTCATACAGAAAGAGGACTAACTGTGTCGATTTATACAAAGAAGCTTAAGAATTAAGATAGAGTAGGATGCAAGAAGGGGCTTGTGGCTAAATAAAAACAGCCGCACGGGTCTATCAATCAGATTAAGCTACGCGTGCCGCGGTCGGTCCATGGATGGGTGACCATCTTTACATATCATGATCCCTCCGTGCCTCGGAAAGCGCGTTAAGCCGTTGGTCCCGGCTGTTATTTGTAGATCTTTGACAGTTGTTACGGGTCGTCAGAAACCCGAAAGTCTGACAACCAGTCTTACCAAGGGTTATCGTATTACCCAGTTACTGGGTTGTGGAGGTCAGATAGGCAGTCGCTCCATGTAAAATACTGGTATTCAGCTGCATCCGGTTAGACTGGAAGCCGACCCCAACATAGTTGGGAAAATGCTAGGCAGATGATGGTAGGATGCAAGAGCGAGCGAAGCAGGCTCGATAATGTTAGCACCCCGCCTATATAGGGTCCATTAGATTTTCGAAAATAGGAGTTCGGTACTTTACCGACTAATGCAGAGAAGATTTAGAATTGAGAGGAACATTTTAAGATCACGCCTCGAATAGGTTAAGTTCTCTATTAATGTACTAGGCGTTATCGGATACTTTTATAGTTCTGAATGGTTTTACACCTTTATTTCATTTTGAAGTCAGGGAGGTACAAGTGCACCCTCTTGCACCACGCTCCCGGCGCGTATGTTGAAATCAATTGCAAAATACTACGAAACCTGCAGCTTGAACACTTTTGTATCATAATATAACGTAGTCTGCTTTATAGGTTTGAAAGTCAGCTTCTATATCCTCCTGGCCGAAATATGTCGACGGAGATTAACCAACTATATACGCAGGAGATATAATAAGACACAAGTGTGCGCGAAAACCCAGGTGCACTATCTTCGCTCACTCAGTCCACTGGAAAGGTAATCAGAAACAACCGGGAAGAGATCAAGCGCTTTACTAGCTTTCCGGGGTATGTGGTCACGATTGTATTGTACTGGCGGTAAAAGGGGGAAAGCGTGTTAGTGTTTACCTGGAGAGCGCAAGGTCGCTGTCAGAGCCGACCTCCCCTGGCGGGCCGCGGTACTGCAGGAACGACGCGGCAACCGGCGTCGATATACTCTTGCCGTCGCCGCTTTGCGACGACCTGATCACAGCATAATATAATACAATGTAGTATTTTATAAGGAAAAATAAAAGCTAAGCCTGGAAACAGCGGTACGCCGAAGTTGGTCACGCGTAGCAAAGTGCTCACGATAAATCATCATCATTCTCCGTGTGTCTTTCGTCTCAGTGTCTTTTCCTTCCATACTTCTCTATTAGAAAGAAAAACTGTTTATTCTGCACAAACACACAATGGAATAACATAAATTACACACAAAACCTCCAAAAGCTTCGTTTTCAAATAATACAAGTTTGACAAACTTGTCTATTGCTTGATCTCAGAGACGATTTACATTGCGTAATTATTACTCTGTGTTGCGACACCGGCTATTAGTCGTCATCTCAATCGTTTTTTTTGTCTTCCTCTACCCTTATAGCCATCGACATTCATACTTAAAATATTCCTCAGCACATTTTCCTCACTCCTCCGCATCACATGCCTATACTATGACAACCGATTTCCACAAAACTTTTTAGTCATCGGTGCCACTTTCAGACTTCCTTCCTAAGGCTCGGCGCCCATTCGCGGCACGGCATGGCAAGGTATTTTTAGGCGACGAATAAAAATATAACTCAATCTTATGGAAATAAAGTCGAAATTTAAATGTATATGTAAACGGTCGGTCAAGCGTACTACGGTATTGTTTTTGTACTTACGACCGTTAACATTGAAATTTAAATTTCTTTATTTTCATACCATTAAGTTATATTTTTATTCATTGCCTAAAAATACCTTGCCATGCCGTGCCGCCAATGGGAGCCGGGCCTTAACATGATAAAACGAAAGATATATTAATTTGAAGAGTTGATTAACCGCCCGGTAGTATAGTCACCTGAAATATCAGTTTAAATAAAAACAGTTTTTTTTTTAAACTTCACAAAAGCGATAAAATATCTATAAAACCGGTCAAGAGAGAGTCGGACTCACGCACCGAGGGTTCCGTACGTATATATGATGTTGATGATTTCTGAAAAATTGTGCTATTTAGAGACATCGTTTTATTTTTCCTATAATTTTTACATTAACTTCTATCACATAGAATAATTTCAGATTTTTCTCTATGCAAATTTCGGAGATAAGGCGGGGGGAACGGTATTTTTTTTTTTACATTTTTCATCAAAAGTAGAAAAATATGAAGCCTAAAAAGAAATATTTGAGAATGTGCAAACAGCGCTCTTTCATATGATACCCCACATGCCCTAGTAGACCCCTTTCAGACCCTGTTGCAAATAAGATTTTTTTTTTCAAAATAGTTTGGGGCTTTGTCTCACCATAAGGGTTCCTTTTTACCATTTTGGTACGGAACCCTAAAAACACCGAAAAGGATCGTCGACCCCCCCCTAAAAAATCATCAAATCATTTTTATTTTTCGTGTTCAGATATCGATACGCATCATGTCTCAGTCGCTAGCTAATATCAATTTCGCCTTTTAAATGTCATTTCTTATTCCATTCGTGTAACACCATACATTCCTATACTTAAGCATTCTCATCTCACTTGCATGCAATTCACTTTCATTGATCCCTTTTGCGGCCCAACCTTCGTGAATTGTATGTATCTCGGTCAGACAACTGTAAATAATTATTTGTGTGCATAGTGGACTTTGGATTGCCATCGTGGTAAAAGGATTCAAAGTCAAAACATTGGTTTCAAATTGGTACATAAAAGACACTTTTGAACGTCAACAGAAAAATAGAACTGATTCAAGCCAAGATTATTATTACATTATTTCAACATTTATATCTGTAATTTTTATGGTGTAAGTACATAATAAAGAGTATCCTATTATATTAGCCTTTTGGCGTGGTAAACTCGCTAATTGCCCAGTGTGCGCCGGACGTATAGTGGCTCTGTAGATACGTCGCTCGGGGAGAGTCCATTTAGATTGCCATCGACACGCTAAGAAAAATAAGTGTGCATAGTGGTACGCGTGACCGATTACAGCGTCATACTATTTCCAGCCTAAATTGTTCTCGTCAAACATTAATGGCGAACCGCAAGCTTATTATACGTCACCTGTGTTCTTCAAAATACGCTACTATTTAGCTTAGCACAGCCTCTATTTTAGAACGTCATTGATGTTCGACATAAAAAATCTGACAATGATAATAATACTTATTGCCTACAGCAAGATAGTTTGTACAAAAAAGTTTTGCACCTCGAAATTAAAATTCTATGAAATCTTCTCTCTCTGGTAAGTATCAGCTTTTTCCTCACCTTAGCGCATAATAGGGTTTTTGACTGCTATCAAAAATATATATAAATTAATGCATATTTTTAAAGGAGTTACTAAAAAAGACGATTTGTGAAAAAATCAATAAAATCGGTGGACAAATGGAGAAGTTACACGCTTTTGATATTAATTCTACTTTCCTTGTCACGCAAAACGATCATTGTACTGAATGGCGCGAAGTTACTATGGCGTTCCTGTGCTGTGACGTCAGATCGCAGCAGTGCTGTCTCTGTCTAGAATAGCCTTTAAAACGCATAAAACTTCGGCATTTTTTGAGATATTGAAACATATTTTTTTTACTGTGGTAATTTTTTTGTTGATTTCGAAAAATCTAAATTTAAAAAAAACAGTCAAATACCCTATTATGTGGCATACGCACCGTTTTCAAAACAAGCAATTTTGATACATATTTCAAGCGGTGCAAAGCTTTTTTTTTATTTTACAAAAACGTAAGCGGTTTTGCCAAGGTCCGCTTCGAGACACAATCTTCTCCATGAAATCTATCATTTCACATTTGCAATCAAAAAGAAGCATTTGTACTTACAAATATATTTTTATTACTTAATTAAACTGTTCGTACAAAAATCTATCTAATTCGCTAAAGCGTAGTTTACATACTTTTCTTGCCTTCAGTAGTTCTCCCACTCCAAAAAAATTGTGCTAGAGATCAATATCAAAATCGTGCAATAAAATAACTGAAATTACCCATGGACCTTTTGTTTTCATGATTTGACCATTATTTTGAATGTATGAAATGCACCGACCGACCCCAGCGTGGATTCGATTACTCGAATGAACCCAAACATTCACACTAGCCCCTGGAGCTTCATGTTTCATGGGACTGCAGAGACCATTGCATAAAGAGTAGACCGGGGGGCGCGATAATGGCCAATGAAAAAAAAAACACCAAGTTTCAAGGTCCACAGATATTTCCGTCTAGTATAATGTACCTAAACAGGTCTGGTGAGGATGTGGACTTGTCCTTATCTTGTTTCCGGGGTCTGCCGCGACCCTTCTTCTTTGGCGATGGCTCTAAGCTCGAGCGACCCAGACTGGCTGATAATGTCGGCAACGACGCTGTTCGTAATGTTTTAAAAGTAAAATAAATAGCAAAGAGAAGTTGATATAGGCTAAAGAAACCAATAAATAATGATAGAAAGATTCGTCATTTATGAGCAAATGCTTTTTTATATCTTTTTTTGTTACATTTCAGCCATAACACAGATTTTTTCAGAGCATTGCCATCATCAAAATCCATTATTCTGAATTAATTACAAAAATCCAATTAAACAAAAGAAAAACAAGATTATTTCTGCAATAGTAAATTGATTATAGTGTAGTTTCCAATTGAAGTGTGAAAGAAAGAAGAGGTTATAATTACCATCAGAGCCGAAGCTCTTGGGAGGCGCTGCGACGGTAGATGGCGACACCAGCAGTGTGGGCTTCCTAAGTGCACCCATGAGCCCCAGGCCTGTAACTGGCAATATTCGCACCTATTACAAGTATTTTGATAGCAATATGGTCAGTTATGAAGCAGTTACTGTCACCTGTGTAAACCGAAGTAGAAAAGAAAACTTGTTTTCTCATTTTTTAAATCTTAATGTAACCTTGTTAACACATCGCACATATAAAAAGTTTTATATAAAAAAAAACAAATGCTTTATATAAAAAAAACATTATATTAAAAAATATAAAAAAGAAATGTTTTATAAAATAAAATGTTTTATAAAAACAAAATTATTAAAAAAAAAATGTTTTTGTTCATGACATAAAAATACTATGGTATGTCAAAATATCACAAACAATGGAGAAGATTGGCCTGTCAAGGCGGACCCTGAACAAATCGCGCTGAACATAAAAGGAGGTTGTTTACTAACTTGGCGTTGTCTCTGGTTGTTTTACTGGTGACTTCTCTGGTGTGGCCAGTTTGAGGGTGCGCTCAACTGGCTTTGGAGGCACTGGTGTCTCGGAACCTGATGTTGGGGTATCTGTAAGTTAGATTGAGAATTAATTTATGGTAAGTTTGATTGAAGTCGCTGTGGTCAGACAATATTTTAAACAAGGCAAAATATAATATATTTTAAACAAAGTATAAACTACGTATATGCGTATATACTCATGTTTTGGATAAATAAAGGATCTTATCCTATACTCTTCTAAGTAAGTGGACATTAATTATAAATTAGGAGACTGTATGTCATCAAATTCAGTCTATAATGTTCTCACTGTTGGGACACAGGCCTTCTCTCTGTGAGAGAGAGTGGGCTGTACGATCTGCTAACAGCGAACTCGATCAGCTAAAAAACGTCAGCTCTAACGTTTTATTTTTATGATGCCTTTATATGCAGTTTCCTATAAGGATTAAAAGACTCTTCTGAACCAACATAAACGTAATAGAAATGGAAAAGCCACATATCTCAATAAACTTTTTCAATTTCATTTAGTTTATCCACGTAATACAAATTGTACGTGGATAAACTAAATTAAATTTTAAAAGTTAGTATTAGTAGTTTGTGTAGACAGAAAAAGATACTGACCGCTGTGATTACCTCACTTACTGTCTCAAAATTCTTCCCCGTAGTATGTTTTCTTAATCACTATACAAGGTATAACTTAAATAACCTTACACCCAGTATAATTATCGTACCGTTATCCCTGGCCCGGTCCGCAGGCACGCTGGCCCGGCCGCGCCCGCCGCGCCGCCCGCGGCCCCGCGCCCGGCCGCGCGCCCGGCCGCGCGCCCACGGCTTGCGCGCCGACGGAGCTGCCGCGGGAGAGGTGGCGCGGTGCGACTGCTGAAAGAATAATAATGATTAAACTAAAGATAAGCTTAATGTTCAGTATAACTACTTGAACATATTATTTTTCTCAAACATGCTTGGAAATTCGTTATTTTGACAACCTTCTTCGTGATAAATCGAAATTGCTGTATTGGCCAAATAAATGCGAGCAGCGGCCGCCAAAAGTTGTATGAATATCCATATTATATTAGGTAATTAAGCCTGTGATGATAGTTGTACGTGTTTGTAAAATAAATAAATAAAAATGTGTCGTGGTTTAGCGGCCAAATAAATTACATATTAAACTCATATCTATTGTGTAATTTAAAAATGGAACGATCTTTTACTCCGAAACATCGAAGGAGGTAACTTATCAAAGGTTTTGTTTTAAATTTCATACTGGTTTGCAAATAGAAATCTGTTTATTGAAAAAAAGAAAAACAAATGAACACAAATGCACGTGAAAAATTATCGTTGTTCGTCATTGAATCTGGAATTTATAAATAATATTACTTTGTCTGAATTTCCGCGCATTATTTGAGAAATGCACTATACAAGCCTTGGCCGCAACCAGGCATTGATGAACTCGCGTATGAGTGCCTCGACTTCCCCTCGGCCCATATTTTCACATTCGCCTATCAATGCCCCTTTTGCAGCCCGCTGCAGTAATGTACTATATTTGAATCTTGCTGGCCACTTTGTCTGTGGTGTCACCTAGTTTATGTTTTTCTTGGTGTTATTTTTATTCCCCTTTTGAATGAGCATGTTGTGTTGTGTGCGTTGCATGCAGCTGAGATGAGAATGCTAAGAGGGATGTGTGGTGTTACCTGAATGGATAGAATAAGAAATGAGTATATAAGAGGAAGTCTGTAAGTGACACTGGTGACTGAAAAGTTGTGCGGATAAAGGTTGTCATGGTATGGGCATGTGATGCGGAGTAATGAGGGAAATGTCGCCAGGAAAGTTTTGAATATGCATGTGGACGGCTATAAGAGTAGGGGAAGAACAAAGAAACGATGGATGGACTGTGTGAACACAGTGGGTACAACACAGCTGAATACCAGTATTTTACATGGAGCGACTGCCTATATGACCTCCACAACCCAGTAAC
Source organism: Tiliacea citrago (assembly GCA_963921375.1). Classification (NCBI taxonomy): domain Eukaryota; kingdom Metazoa; phylum Arthropoda; class Insecta; order Lepidoptera; family Noctuidae; genus Tiliacea; species Tiliacea citrago. The sequence goes on along the minus strand of OY992800.1, from coordinate 16,117,337 downwards.
TGGTAAGACTGGTTGTCAGACTTTCGGGCTTCTGACGACCCATAACAACTGTCAAAGATCTACAAATAACAACCGAGCCCAACGGCTTAACGTGCTTGGAGGGGTCTTGGTATGTTAATATGGTCACCAATCCACGGAACAAGCGCGGCAAGCGTAGCTTAACCTGATCGATCGACCCGTGCGGCTGTTGTTACTTAGCCATAAGCTCCTCAAGCGTGTTTAGTACATTATAGTAATAAAATTAACGGTGTGGTTAAAAAGAAGATGTAGTGACAAAAATTAAAAAGAGTATACTTATACTCCATTTGAAATAAGATTAGAAATTTAAATAAACCGTTTTTACAGTCCATTCAATTCGATTTTGAATTCTATTGCGTTGGTGGCATGACAAATGGCAACTCTAACAAACAGTTGGTATTGTAACCACGTTTTTGCTTTTACTGCCATCCTTATGCCTACGGAATAGAAGTCAAAATCGGTTGAAGGGACTGTAAAAAAGTTTATTTAAATTTCTAATCTTATTTCAAATGTAGTATAGATGGTTTGGTCATTTTGAGAGGATGAATGAAAGGCGACTAACAAAAGGTATTTACAAGGCAGAAGTGAGTGGAAACGCTTGGAGGGGACGCCCTAGAAGGACATTATAGTGACCTAATTGGTGATGTCCTTCAGAAAGGTCAGGTGCGTAGTACTCGCAACCGGCGAGCGTGTAACCAGATGTATGAACGTAAACGAAGTAAAAGAAATATGTAAGGAGCGTAGCAGGTGGCGTTCTATAGTTTCTGCCTACCCACATGGGAAGAAGGCGTGAGTTTATGTAGTAATAAAATTAAAAAATACTTACAACGATATTTTCATCATCCGAGTCTTTTATCGCGTTGGACTGCCGCCTCTCGCTGCGAGCCCTTGACACACTGCGTTCTTTATGCCTCTCTATAAAAACCACGTCACATAATTTTTTAATTAACTATTAACAAAGACATTAAATTATTTATTTAACAATAAACACATAGCGAACAAATTCGTAATCCGATACATTTGTCCTAGTGGGCAAAAGTCGCTCAGTCTAGTGGTACGCCTGCATGTCAAGTCGCATTTGTGTGCACAAAAAGAAAATTATTTTCTAAGTATATGCTTAATTATGCAATATGGTATTGCAAATCTCGTAGTGATAAAACGACTAGACTTATCCACGGTTTATTATCGTTAATATTTTGTAATTTATCCAGAATTTATATAAAATAAAATAAAATCCTAGGTGTTTCAAACTATTTGACAGTTCGTAATCAAAGGTTGGCGTCGGTAAAAGTGTAACGTGTCAAACTTAGCTTTTATTGAATTCTGCTATATTACGCTAGATGGCGTCACTGAGACATGGGATCACAACTTTTCTATGACATTACTTCTGATGGCCTCTCTATAGTATATATCTTAAATCTCTTTGACTATTACAAAATCTCGTAACGTATACCTCCGGCCTGAAAAAAAATGAGTTGTTCTATTGAAACGTAAACAGAGATGGAGCTACAGTAAGTGTAGCGCCATCTCCTTTTTGCATTGAATAAATTTATGAATACACAATTTTATACGGCACCGGAGCGACGAAAACGAACGCGCGGCACATAACGTAAATTCGAACGATTAGTGAATCCTATATTATTTTGGTTTAAATTTTTGCGACAAACACAATTAGTATAAATCTTAACTTTAATATTATAAATGCTAGTGAGTTTGTTTGTTTGTTACGCTTTCACGCTAAAACGCATGAACGGATTTAGGTGAAATTTGGCACATAGGTATACCATGACCTGGGTTAGGACATACTTTTTATCCCGGTAGTACGCTCCCGTGGGATAATTTCCGATCTCCACAAAGCCAGGGCAAAAGCTAGTAATAAAGAGTGAAACGAGTATTTTCAATTTTAAAATCGTTTCTATTTATGTTACGTTTTCTCCGCACGTTCGTTTTAAGGGCCTTATCATACTAGCGGTTTGCGAACGGCTGCGGGGCGGGGCGGGCGCGCAACGAATGCGTCGCGAACACGCAGTGGCTTCACAGCGAGGACGTCGCGGATGCGTGGCAAATACGTAACGTTTTCGTCGCGTGTTTGTAGCAAGTACAAATGGCGTGCACGCTGCTATTCACGGCGATCTTGTTGCGCGTCCGCAACGAATTCGCTGCGCGCCCGCTCCGCTTTAAGGACGCTCGCAATCCGCTAGTATCATAAGGCCCACTGTTCTCAAAACGTCACTTACAAATGACCAAAACTTAATACATAGTTAAAATCATAGTTAACCTGGCGTCCGTTCCCGTTCACTCTCACTGCTGGAGCGCGGCCTGCTCGCAGCGCGACTCACACTGCGACGAGGAGGGCTCGCGCGGCGCGGACTTGCAATACTGAGTAACAGAGTAATTATAATGCTTATTTTTTGTAGTTTATATGGGAACCATGGTCTTTCCAGTCATAAGGGTCGTCTTTGAAGTTGCTAAAAAATATATGAAAATCATTATGAAATTGTGCATTATCTTAAAAATAAACACTTTGTCCAGTAGGTTTGGAGGATTTCATCGATCAACTAAGTTTAAAGCTCAAACTAAGTTCAAAATCAAAACTTTTTATTTCACTTAAATCTACATGGGCACTTATGAAACGTCAGAAGCTAGGTGCACGGTTACAATTTGTCGTTTCCAATGGAGAAGAGCCGGCAAGAAACTCCACGGTTACTCTTTTATAAATAATTGGATTTTACGATTTTTTCAAATTACTGTGTTAAAAGGTATGGGAGGACAGTGTAGGCCTGTCAACAAGTACCAGGTACTTAACAAAATAGAAAATAGTCTACAAATCTACAGTCTATTAAGCCTACAACGTTCTCATATTCACAAAATATAAAATAATCTATATAAAATATCAATTAAATAATAAAAATCGCACCACTGCTGGACATAGGCCTCCCCGACGACGACGGGGGGGTTGCCATAATCGCCCACTTGGCAGGCGGGTTAGCGATTGCAGTATGGTTTAAAATGCATAGAGAACGCTGCTGCCCATTCTCTAGTAAGTCCATTAGTCGCCTTTTACGACACCCACGGGAAGAAATAGAATGGTGCTATTCTTTACGTTCGGCACCACACGGAATTAAAAATCTGTTTAAACCAAATCACATGATTGCCATTACAACAGTAACAAATCTGAATTAATATCCTGTTCCACAGTTGATCGATGAAATCGTTTTCGTACCTGTTCCCTCTAGGACTGGGCACAGCTCGGTGCGGGCTCTCCGGCGCGGGACTGCCGTCAGTGTCCACACAAAGCGCCTGTAAGCCAGCTTCGCGCACATCACGACGAGCTTGGCGGAAGAGCGGTATGCATTGTTCGCGCATTTTTACACCGGCCCTGGAGATGGGGATTAATTTTAGAACGATAATTTATGAGTTTTTCGGGTGCTAAAGTTTTTTAAGGAGTTTCTTAAAACTTTTCAAAAGTCCTTAGTCCTGTTTGGTCACAGTGAGTATATCACTTACGGTTTAAGTGACTGAAGCATTAACATTATTGACTGTAGCTCGGGTTTTTGAGCTGTAGATGCACATCTACTACTTTTAAAGTCCTGTTTCTGAAAGACACCACAGAAACCGAGCACCTGCCATCTTTTCTCTTCACCGCCCTTGGTTGACTGGTAGAGAATGCCTAGGGCATTAAGTCCGCCTTTTTACAAACGCCAGCAAGTCAAGCTACCCGAAACTGTCAAATTTTCCCAATCAACCTTGAACCTTATAATTTGACGATAAAGTTGAAAATCTTTGAAGAAATTTGACAGATTGTAGTAGCAAGCTACTATAATCTGTCAAGCTGTCTGTCTGGGCTGGCGTCTGTACCTTATTGTGTGTGAGAAGTTTAAATAAATAAATATTCTTCAAGCCTCAGCCCAGCTGACTTGACATTCAGAAATCAGGGGTTAAATATCGGATGTTGAAGACTCACAATGCTCAATAGACAAAAATGCAAAAGAAATTAGGGAAATAAAAGTCCCCAATTTCCATTTCTTTATTTTTCTAGTTCTTTGTTCTGTACGAGGTTTTTTAAATTTGCAAATAAAACTAAGCGTAACATACGCCCCTAATATGAAGAGCGGGAATCGATTATGTAATAGTAAGTAGTCTGGTTTTTCATTTCTCCTTTTGCAGGTCTGCTGGAAGAAATTTCTTAAGAAATAAGCAGTACCTGTGTACTTAAAATTATAATTATGTCGTATCTCCACGTATTTTACTGTGTGTTCATAAATATAATAAAATAAATAAATAGTATTATTTATTTCAAGATGCCTGTCGCATCCGAACCACTTACTTATAAAACACAGTATCCTTATTATTATAGGTGAGGCAGTTCTCTATCATGAGTTTGAAGTCCGCCTCTATATCGTCTATGGTTGCGTACGCGCCGCGGTCCAACTTCTTGCCCATAGTGCTTAGGTCCATCGGGTGTTTCACTATGGTACTGTAGTCTGGTACCTGAGGGGAAAGAATGATTATTAATAAGATATATCAAAAGAAGATGTTTTCTAAGGATGTCAGAGAAAGGTATGAAAACCTTCAGTAGTATTTAAAACTGCTCAAAGCTAACTAATGCATTAAAGTCCTTACAATATATTTTAAAGGTCATCCTAATTTAAGGTAAATCCGCAGCTGTAGCCTGCGATAGTTAATACGTCTCTCTAAGTTAGATTTGTTCCATTGAATTACTTTTTCATGAAGTCATGACATTGGGGAACAAATCTAACTTAGAGAGATATATTAATGATTCTAATGATTATAATTCTGTAAATATACCTGATATAGTCGTGAATCATTTTTTGATCAAGATAAAACCTGACACTGATCTGCAAAAAGCAAAAAACGTAAGACAATTTGAATTTCGCGGGCATTTTTTCGCGGAAATTACGCCCTGTCCAAATGCAACTTATGTTAAGGTGAATCCGCAACTTTATTGCATTAAGCTGCAAAGGCTTTAAGGCTGCTTTGTAAGTTGCATTTGGACAGGCCGAAATTTTACTTAACATTAACTTGAGTACTACATAAAAATTAAACTTGAAAAGTTTGAAATAAGTACACTTTGTAATGACGTATATCATTAAAATGTGATATTATTTATTTAAACTGATTACTTTTCTAATGATATCTGGACTCAGAACTGGCTGATAACTATTTTTATATTATGACGTACGTACAATTAATTTCTATTTATGATTTTAAAGCACGCTATTTTTCATATTATTTTTAGTTGTTGTGACCGACATGTGAACTTTGTAACTATTATTAAGATCTTGTACACACATAAGATATGCAATAAAGATTTGAATTTAAGTCCAATGTTGGCCGAACTGCACCTGTTGACAGTGTTGTACGAAACTTCAGTGTCTTTTGACCGTTGGCTGCAGCGAGGGAAGTACACACGCGCGAGTACTGCGCCTTAAGGGGGATGCGCTAAGGTAGCCCGCGAAATTCAAATTTTCTTACGTTTTTTGCAATTCGCAGGTCAGTAACGTTTGTATGTTGATCTAAATATGATTCGCGGACGTAACAAATATGGCTTTACAGAATTATTAACATAAGAATCAGCAATAGTACTAAGTTCCTATTGAATGACTATTTCATGAAATAGTCATTCAATAGGATTCAACGAAAAGAGTTAGTTGTATTGCTGATTCTAATTCTGTAAAGGCATATTTGCTACGTCCGCGAATTCCTCTTAAAATAACATACCTCTTGCAGGTCCACAGGCTCAGTGAATATATCGCTGGCATCCTTCTGCCTCAGCATACGCAGTAACTTGTGCAGCGCGGCACGTTCCGGCTGCAGCGAGTGAAGCACGCAGCGCTCCCACACGCGCGTGTATTCTGCCTTTAGACGCTCACGTTTGCGTACTAGCTCGCAGAGTAATCTGTGGGAAACTTTTTAAGTGAGTGAACATGAAAACGCTTAAGTAACTGCGACGGAATCGTAAAAAGTACAGTAACACCCCAATTTACGCGACCCTGTTAGGCGTGGTTTCGGTGTTACGCGAATTTCAAATTTCGCGCTAATTTACCCCGCTTTAGGCTGCCTGTCCATTGAAGCGGAGCGGAGAAACGGAGAAACATTAACCAATATTTGGGGGATACAGGGATTGCAAATCCCTGTTGGAGCTGAGATTTTATGCAATCCTATTGGTTATTATTTCTCCGTTTCTCCGCTCCGGTGGACAGGCAGCCTTACGCGGATGTATTGATTGGTCCATTAGCACGTCGTGGCGTGATTGCGTTAGCCAATAACAACGTGAATCGTCTCAGTTTGTGAAAAACAGGTAAATTATCTGGGACGAAACTCGGACAGAACCGTAGAACAGACGGAAGAAAGAGCGTTGTCGTCCAGCACTATTCAAGGGGCGTTGTCGCAGATTTATTCAGGCCTTGTAATTTTTGACAATTCTGACATTGATATTAATCGCATTATCAGTGTTCGGTAAGCAATACCAAAAAACAGTGTTGGTTGCTACAAAAGACTTTTGCAAGAACGCAAACAAAATGCTACTTATATTTCTCATGTGATTCTAAGGATTAAATAAGTCAAAACTTTTTTGTAACAATTAATGGGCTGATTCTGTTAAATTATTGCAATAAAATTTAATTATTTACTTGGCTTGTTATTTTATCATACCCCGTTATACGCGAATTTCGCTTAACGCTTTTTTGCCCGGAACGCATCCAAACTCAAAGCATTTATTTCAAATAAACCAATTACAGGCACTTTTGAGTTGTCAAGGGGTCGGCCAGTCAGAGAAATGAAGCTAGTGGCCCATTCCAGAACGTAGTAGGTTCCTATGGAGACGAACGGGCAAAAATCCCTCACGTTAAGCGGGGTATTACTGTATTGTTAAAACATCGGCAAAAGCTAAGGGACCAAAGTGACTGAAAAGCGGTAGTCAGATGTTCGACAGACGCCCCATAGTCCCCGACCTTGTTCTAAACGTCCTGGGTTGCCGAGGACGCCGATACGGGAAGGTATCAACAGCAGAGTGGGAAGTGCGGCTCTTATGAATCACAGATTAAAGATGATTTTACCGAGACAGTAGATTTCGCGTTTTGGACACTTCCCCCCCGGCGGGGTTTGCTTGTTAAGGAAAGAGCACAAAGATATTGTATTTTATTTTAAAGTGTACTGTTACCTGGCTCGCTCCAAGTCTTGTCGTATCCTCTGCCAGTACTTGAGCTGGTTGCACAATTCTCTGACATTGACTGTGCCATCCTGTATACCTCGACTTCCTGTGAGCAAAAATATTATAATTTGATTAGCAAATGTTTTAATGGGAATTTGATTCTTTCTGAGAAAGGTGCCAACATTATACCTAAAGAATATTATAGTCAGGCAACAAAGTAGAACCATAGCATAAGGACATTGTAATATGAATTAGAAGTCTATTTATAATAGGCGAGTTTTAATAGTTTTGAAATCTAACGGACACAAAGTCGAGAGATCTTATTGTGTGATCCTTTCATGAAAAAGTGCTCCGTTTAAGTCCGAAAACAATCGGTAAAGCTCAAAAATAACGCAAGTCAAACAATAATAAACATAAACGTTTTACAAGTAAATCATTTTTTTATTAAGTTACTAACCATGATGACTCGTAAGGCTCTGCAGCCTCCTCAAGAGCGGCACTCCATTCCTGCTATGTCTCTTCAGCGTCCAGTAAGCCAACAACCTCTTCATAAGCTGAGCCCTCGCGGCTGGCGCCCCTGGGGCCAGGGCGGCGACCTCGGCGACCCTGTCCGCGGGTAGTGTGGGGACTAGGACCACGGGCGCCCATGTGCGTTTGAGAGCTAGGACGCGACGGGCCTGGAAGAATAAGGATGTTCTAATGATGGCCAAAAGTTTATAATTTATTTGCATTTGTGAAGGAAAAAAAAAACTCATATATGACAAAAGGTATACCAAAGACATCAGCTCACATCGCAGACGGAGACAAATTTAAAATAACATCGGTTTTCGTATAGCCAAAGCTTTATTATGGTTTCGTAAGACAACCGTGCCACAATGACGGCTGTCCATATACGGAGGCTTTTAGCAAAACCAAAACACTGATAAAAATGACGGATTTTTATGGCCGCCATCGTTTTATGTCGCTATATCACGGCTTAGTCGGTTAAGTCTCATGCTGTCACTTTTACAATAGAAAGACTTTTAAGAGCGTCGGTTTAAGTACTTGGGGATTAATCGTTTTGTTTTCCTGGAAAATTAGAAGAAAAATAAAGAAAGTGCATGTACTTTTAACGAGGTTTTTTTTCCGTCACATACTTGTTTTATCTTCTCTCTGCCTTTCAGCCGAATCGCTGTCAGATCAGTTGATTTGGTATCTCCTTCTGATTCCTGTGCTCGACGCTCCTGGTAAACATAGTAATGCAATATGCCTATTTAAATAATAATGTTATTTGGGACAGACCTCAGCAACCATGCATATTTACAGGATACAAAGTAAATATGTCACTTTCTAACCCATAAAATATCCCTTTACAAAAACACTGATTCGTTTCTGAGCGAAAAAAGGACAAACCAAGACATTCGCATTCATAATATAAAAATTAGGATTCCGATTATTAGAATTATTTTATTATTCAAATCAAATATGTTTATTTGTTAGGGACATGGTACAATAGATGTTACAATGTTTTTTATAAACGTTGCCCCACACTAGGAATTTCTCCTGTATCGTAGGTGCGTTTATAAAAATTTAAGCTCACATACACAAACAGTCAGGAACAACTACTTGTAGGTCATACAAATATTTGTTCCGTGCGGGAATCGAACCCGCGACACGCACCGCATCAGTCAATCGCTTAACCACTGCGCAAACCGTGCCGTAGATATTGGTTCCAGCATACCCTGCCATGGTATGGCGTACAAATATTTCTATACAAAAACATAGCCCATATTACTAACCTATTTATAATTATGAATGATAATGAATTAGAGAATAAAACATCAATCTATAATAGACAAATTAATACCGATTGAGATTGTATTGTAGTAATAATAATAATGAAATATGTAGTTCTTGCATGTCATGGATTAAAGGCTGTTTTTATTACTTTATTATTTTTGTTTTTATATTTGTGTTTCTCGGCCTAGCCGGGTAGTACTGATGGCACGGGCCTAAGCCAAGTGTCCAGCAGTGGGGTTTAGTGTGGAAGTAATATTATACGTAGACTGTATGGTAGACGAAACTAAATTTGAGTGGGAGTATTGGTGCAAGATGTCCGGCTCACACTGAAAAAAATTTCTAACTAGCCTGCATGTGTTAAGAATCACTGCCTTCTGCAGCAGGTATTAACGATTTATCCTCTAAGTATTCTTGAACACTGTAATATTTTTTTATATTACATAATTTAACATCATGCCTGTAATCCCCGAAGGGTCAGGCAGAGGTGCACTCTATAGTACACCCACGTTTCGCCAGTTATGTTTAAATCCCATGTATTGCCATCAACTGGGCACTAATCCAGACTCCGGGCTGATACTGAGAAGTTCCTGGTGGAAAAACCCAATAACACTTTGCCCGACCTGGAATCGAACCCCAGACCTCGTGCTCGGTAATTTTATTATTTACATAATAATAAGTGTTTTATAGAATACTAGAAAACGTACCCTAATATTATAAGGATTTAATCACAATGTGTTTGCATAATTATTTACCAATGTAAGTCGGTACCTGTAAGATGTGCGCAGGAGTATGTGCGTCGCAGTACGCCATCTTGGCGACCTGCACCGGCTGGCTGGGGTCGCGCCCCGCCCCCGCCGCCTCCATCTTCATGTACAGACTGAAACCATCACACGGGTTAGTACGCACAACTTAACCGTGCGTTTCTCGCATCAAAATCGAGAATAAACTTCTAATAAATATAAGTCTGACATCGCCATTCCACATAGAACAAGAGTGGTGATTATCCTTACATATAATAAAACACAGTCCGCCGCCGCCGCGTCTCGCTGTCTGTCTGTCTGAACGCGATAAACTCAAAAACTACCGAATGGATTTTCAAATGGTTTTCACCAATGGACGGAGTAATTCATGAGGAAGGTTTAGGTGTATAATTCATTAAGGTTTTGTATAAATTTGCTGTAATATGACTAGTAGCATTTTCTCGCCATCAGTTATCTTTCAAGCCTTAAGAGGAGGCTCCCTATTTTTATGTTAATTTGCATGAATATTCTGAAACAATCACACTTACAAGCAAAATGAAACTTTAGTATATGATTTATTACATCTTTTTCTTTCCATGTGGAAGACAATTACGTAATTGTAATATTTTCTCTCAATAATTTTTTTATTCGAAAATCATGTCTTTTTAAAAATAAAAATAAAAAAAAACAAGATTTTTTAGCTTTTATGTGTAAAATAAATATTCACAGCAAGAAAATATAGTTTATTATCCCGACACAAGATTCTCTAGATCAATTATTACTTTAGTTTTAAACGAAATAACAATAGGGAATATGCACGTAATTCAAAACGTATCCATTATTTTAATATACATTGTGTAGGAGTCAAGAAACAAATTCCAATATTTTTTAAGTACATTTTTTAATGCCTTACTTATTTTACAATTAATTAATTTATGTTCCGTTTTTTTGGTGGAACGGAACGCAAACTCAAAACGCGTCCTCTTCGAAAATGCCGGAAGTGACGAAACAAAACATGTGAATAAAATCTATTCTTTGCTAAATGCATGAAATCTCACCAAGGTAAATATGTAAGTGCGATTTCTACTCGAATAAAGCATAAACAATGATTTAATATATAAGATTTGGGGCTAAAAAACAGATGTAAACAAAGCAGTTTCGTGAACAATGACGTCATATCATGACCGCGACAGAAACGGACGTTTGAACTGTAGTAGAAAATTGTTGTAGTTTCATAATTTTTTTGAGCATCAATCAGTAGTTCAATTTAACTTTCAATTTTTTTCTTAGGTTTATATTACTGTCTATTATTGATTTAGTGAAAAAAAAAATGAGCGAGGGGCGGAGGTTTCGTTCGAAATTTGATTTAGACTGCCTGCTCTTAATGAGCACCAGAGTTAAGCTGACTTTCAGGAGAACTTAGATTATGTTGCCCAACACCAGCAACAAACAATAATAATACTAGCCTAATATCCCCATCTGCACGGCAAATGCCCCTTCTCACACAGAGAAGGCATGATCTATAATAATAATACCATTTATTTCAGGCGACACAGGCTCACACAGGCCCATAGAAAAATACGTTAACCTAAACATACATAATTTTTACTAACTGCGGCTTCGCCCGCGTGTCTTTTTTTAAAATAAAAGTCCCGTCTAAATCTGTCCAGCCGTTTCGGAGATTAGCCGGAAAAAACAGACAGACAGACAAAAATTTTAAAAAAATATGTTATAAGTACCGTGTAGACTGTCATATGCATTGTCACTCATCATCTCAGCCGAAAGACGTCCACTGCTGGACATAGGCCTCCCCCAAAAGGAGGGTTGCCATAATCGCCACGCTTTGCAGGCGGGTTCGGAACGCGGCTGCGTATTCTCTAGTAAGTCCGTTAGTCGCCTTTTACGACACCCACGGGAAGAAATATAGGATAGTACTATTCTTTACGTCCGGAGCCACACGGAATGCATTAGGAAAAAGCTGTTATTTTGACATTACGTCGCGTGGCGGTCGCCTTCGGAAGAGTACCTTATGACGCTGACAACAGGAAAACCGCGGTCACTGTCAGACTGCATACAAAAGAAAGAGAAGCGCGATGACACAACGCTTGTAATTTATTGCAAAATATGAAGCAATTATCTATTTACTCAAAAATGAGTCGAGTTATCGAAAATAAAAAACAACCAAGTTCTGCATACAAATAAGACGTTCTTGTTATTAATTAAATACCAACCGTGCGTTGATATTTAATACAGATATTTTGGATTGAAACTCAAAGTAAAGGGTTAGTTTACCGTTAATTTATACCGAGTTTTTTTTTTCTAAACGTGTTTTGGTAACAATCAAGTTCTGAGACATATGTTCAAGAATAACATATATTTTTTCCGCTACCACAAACTATATAGATTTAGCAATTTCTTTGTTTAAGACTAGTCTACTTTTATCATTTGCCTCGTATCAGCGCCTTAACAAAGTAAAATAACCTTTGGTTGATAATAAAAGACTCACCCAGCCTGCTGCGCGCAAGTAACATGAAAAGCAGAGTAGCAGCTAGTCTTGTGGCACTGTATGCAAGCTCCCACGCTACGTTGTTTGCACACCATGCATTGAAGCTTCCATCGAGCCGGGGGAATCATCTCGATTGAGTCTAGGAGGCAATAAACAATAGATTAAAATAATTTTCAACCAAAATCGTAAACGAGTCTGAAGCAATATCTAGTGCTTCACGTGGTTTACTTTTACAAAATTAACCTTATTGCAGTAGTGTTATGGTATACTTTGCATTGCTCAAATAAATGAAAATTTTCGAGAAAATACAAAAAAAAAATTCAAGAAAATGCTATTATAGTTTAAACGCACAAATGACAAAATTTATGTGATAGCATATCTAATAAATATTAGTACAGAAGACTATATTATATGTATAAAAAAACCCTTATATAATATATTAGATTTAGTTCAGAAGACTGATAAGCTAAGTCTTTCAAAGCTTCCGATCTCAGTTACCACCTATGGCAGGGGTCTTCCACCTTTTAGAAGACAAGCGCCGAGAATACTTTGATTTTGGTTCGGCGGGCCGCAAAACAAGGCAAATTGATTATATATAATTTTAAACTTATATGTAGGTAATTATACAATTTTACAAGAAACAGGAAATGATTCTAATAAAATTGAATCAATGAGATGTGGACATTGCTTACTCTGAGTTAAGTAGAAGACAAACTACGATAACATGGCACGTCCCTCCAAAATTTCAAAATGTTCCTCTAGTATTGAAAAACCTAGGGTCTTATGCTATCTATGGTGTTTATGATTATTTATTTTATTTCTTAAGAAAACTTACAGCTAGGACACAGATAGTTGACAGTTAGTGAAAGAAGGCCAATTAAAAGTTTTCACTGACAATATTGTCAGTGAAAACTTTTAATTGACCTTCTTTCTTTCTTTTTAAATAGACAAATACCTAAACGAAGTGGGAATCATGGCAGCACAAAAAATTCTCACCTATCGGCTCCAAGAAGACAGTGTTAGCAAAACGCACTTCAGGTATCCATAGCGCGCACACCACATGCGCCCAAGTGCCTTGGTCTGTCTGCTTGAACGCTCCTAAAGACAAACAACATTGAGTCATATAGAAGAAGAAAATAATGGTCAATTTACTAGCCAAAGAGACAAGACACGAGATGTGAAGAGCAGTCTATGGATGGCAATCGCATAATTATGAACTTAATTTCACACGAGATAAGGGTACATATTTGTTGGTTGTGTCAGCTATTTATTATGTTATTGAATAGTTACCTCCGGTGTTAGGACAGAGTACGCAGTTGACAAGACGCGATGGTGATTGTAGACAGCGCCTGCATAGCCATTGTCCTTCAGGTATGTATGGTACCTAAAACAACATAATATTGATTTAACAAAATATAATTACCAATGGCACTTTTATTTTAGAGTAGAAGAGAAATGAAATGACATCGTTTATTCCGTAAATAGGATATCGGAATCACTTTTATACGTCATATTAAAAACAAAAAATAAGCTAGATGTAGCCGACATTTCCTATCTGACTACCCCTGAGAAGAAATGGTCAAGGTCAAAGGTCAATGGAAACAAACTCAGTGGTCAAGTCTCTTTTTAAAGTCCAGACATAATCTTGGTCAGACCATATAGACCACAGAGGTCCATATAGATCCGTGCCTGAAATGGTCTTTTGAGGAAATAACACCTGTCCAATCAGTGCAAGCATTTGTCTGCAATCGTGCAGCTCAGAGAGGAACGGATGATTGTCATGCTGTAGGACAATACAAGAAAGTTAAAACTTTTCGGTCCCAAGTGTAAGGACATTTTGTATAAATCAGCACTCTTAATTGCATAACACACTCAAAATCAAAAGTCTTTTATTGATACTAGGCTGAGAATCAGCACTTTGCGAACGTCAAAATTACATAAGACAGTCCCCCAAAACGCCCGCCCTTCACCACTTCCTAGTGCTTTAGCTGGGAAGAAGTGGCGCAACAAGCTCCCTAGCAGCACAGCTGTGTGTTCAGTTTAAAAAACTTGATTCTTTATTATCAATCACAATCTGAATGATTTTGAAGAATATTGCTAATCCATTGCTTCATATTTTCGACAAATTTGTCTGCTGAACAACGTAAATAACGCAATGAATGATCTTGAACTGACAAAATGAAACATTGCTACTTTAAGAGGAGGCTCCCTATTTTTATATTTATTTGCATGAATATTCTGAAACAGTCACACATACAAGCAAAATGAACCTTTAGTATATGATTTATTGGATCTTTTTCTTTCCATGTTGAAGACAGTTACGTAATTGTAATATTTTCTCTCAATACATTTTTTATTCGAATTTCATTGTCTTTTTTTAAGGATACAAACAAGATTTCAATTGTTTGGCTTTTATGTCTAAAACAGCAAGAAAGCAGCAAGAAAATATAGTTTAATATACACAAGATAACCACAAGATATTTTTTTCTCTAGATCAATTATTACTTTAGTTATAAACGAAATAAGAATTGAGACTTACCCTATTTAATTTCGTGCTCGAACACGATCCAAGAGCGCACGCGATATTCAACTTTATTACTGATGTATTAGCGTTTAGCACTTAACGGAGTGGCGGGGAGCAAGGGGCGGAGTTTACGTGGAAATTTGATTTAGACTGCCTGGTCTTAAGTGTGCTACGCAATTACTACTCATCCTCAGATAATAAAACACACAAAACAACAACAAACATATAATATATGCTTGCCGACACAACCCTCGAGAATATCGAATACGTTTCTAGAATTCGGGCTATCGTGCTCTTAAACATTATTCTCGAAGAATTGCATCTAGCTAGAGTAAGGATCGTGAAGTCGAGCCGGATTAAGGCTCGTTCAGACTGGCGCGACAGGCAGCACGACACTTTCCATGAAGCTTTCATAGAAATTGTGCTACTTGTCGTCGCACCTGTCTGCGGCAGCCTTTACCTGACCATATAACGGATTATTATTTCCAGATTATGAATAGAAATGTCATAGGTTATATAGGTAATTACCCCATAACAATCTTGATGCACAGCCAGGTTGCACATGTCACAGAACAGAATCACGTTGGTGTTCTGACACTCTCCATCCATGCAGATGCAGCACACCGCATCCTCGTCCACTGTAGCTGCTGTTTGTTGGCCGTTCTGAGATGCCTATAGCAGATAAAATGTGATGTTAAACTTGTGACATTTTAAAACCAGTAGATACAGTAATCTGGGGGCTTAAAATGGACGCTTTGGCAGAATTATAATATGATCTGCGTATAATTCTTAATTATGAATTGCTATAATGAAGTCTAATGTCAAATAGCAGCTGTCAAACAGATGAATTGCGAGATGTATGAATTGTACGCAGATCATATTATGATTCTGGCAAATCGTCCATTTTAAGCCACCAGGCTTAATACCCACAAGATATTTTTTCTCTATATCAATTATTACTTTAGTTATAAACGAAATAAGAATTGAGACTTACGCTATTTAGTTTCGTGCTCGAACACGATCATATTTAATCGCGCACGCGATAATCAACTTTATTACTGATGTATTAGCGTTTAGCACATAA
The DNA here is from genome assembly GCA_963921375.1 of Tiliacea citrago. Lineage (NCBI taxonomy): Eukaryota > Metazoa > Arthropoda > Insecta > Lepidoptera > Noctuidae > Tiliacea > Tiliacea citrago. The sequence goes on along the minus strand of OY992800.1, from coordinate 16,101,512 downwards.
CGGAGTGGCGGGGAGCGAGGGGCGGAGCTTCCGTTCGAAATTTGATTTAGACTGCCTGCTCGTAAACCACAGTACTAAATAACAACTTACTTGAAAATAAGACTCCTTCTCCAATCTATCCATGAGCAGTTCCAACGTATCAACAGTGACTGCAGGCAAGTTTTGCTTGACCCTTGTCTTATTGATAATGGCCAGCCATGCAGTATCCTCTTCATCCACGTCATATTCTACCTCGCCGTCCAACTCTTCGGCAGATTTCTCTATGAAGCGGATGTAGGCGTTTGGTCGAGCTGGGGCGTCACAAACACGCTCATTGTAGTCATCAACAAGCTGGAAGTATAATTATATGATATAAATCTCACCAAACGAGCGTGTAGTAAGGATCATAGTAGGCGGTTTTTAGAGTTCCGTACCCAAAGGGTAAAACGGGAACCCTATTACTAAGGCTCCGCCGTCTGTCTGTCTGTCTGTCCGTCTGTCACCAGGCTGTATCTCATGATCCGTGATACTTAGACAGTTGAAATTTTCACAGATGATGTATTTCTGTTGCTGCTATAACAACAAATACTAAAAAACAGAATAACATAAATATTTAAAGGGGCTCCCATACAACAAACATGATTTTTTTGCTCGTTTTTGCTCGACATTGATAACGGCAACAGGTAGACGCTTGAAATATTCACAGAATATTTAGTTATATATTGACTTTAAAATGAAATAATTAAATGAAAATAAAACAAATATTTAAGGGGGGGCTCCCATACAACAAACGTGATTTTATGGCCATTTTTATAGATAATGGTACGGTTCCGTAGTTGGGATGAATTTATCCCAAAAACAAACTTAACATTGTAGTTGAAAACCATGTTCTCCCATACATGGATATATACGTCACTGTCAACTCTTCAACTGCAAATGTAATTTGGTTGACTATACTCGTTAATTTGTAAAGCTTACTTAGCTGTGATAGTTTTCCTTTTAATTTCGGTATACGAGGGCTGCACTAAAAGTATCGGGAATGGAATATTTCCACTGTTCCTGTCATATTAAAACCTTTTTAATTGAAAACTCCTTGGTTTTAAAAATCGAATACCATTTTTTTTTTTTTAAAAAGATTCTCGGTCTTGTCACAAGGTTTTGTCAAACTTGTTTAGTCGTTGAGAAAATGGAATTGACTCGAGAAAATTCAAGAGCGATGATTTATTATGACTTTCGAACTGGTTTAACACAAAAACAGTGTGTTGACCGGATGATTTCTGCATTTGGTGATGAAGCCCCATCCAAAACCACAATTTATCGCTGGTTTGCTGAATTTCAACGTGGACGTGTCAAGCTCAGTGATGATCCCCGTCAAGGTCGTCCAAAAACTGCAGTCACCCAAGAAAACGTTGATGCTGTGCGTAAGCTGATTGAGGAAGATCGACATGTGACATACCGCGAAATTCAGGCAACTTTAGACATTGGCATGAGTCAAATACAAATAATCTTGCATGAACAATTAGGTGTAAAAAAGTTGTTTTCCCGATGGATACCGCATTCGCTCTGTGAAGAGCAAAAAGCGGCTCGCGTTACTTGGTGCGTCAGAACTCTCGAAAGATTCCACGCAGGATCCTCAAATGCTGTATACAACATTGTATCAGGTGACGAATCCTGGATATACGCGTACGAACCCGAAACAAAAAACCAGTCACGAGTTTGGGTGTTCGAAAATGAGTTAAAGCCAACAAAAATTGTTCGTTCACGGAGTGTTGCAAAAAAAATGGTGGCCACGTTTGTCTCCAAAACCGGCCATGTTACGACTATTCCTCTTGAGGGACAAAGAACGGTTAATGCAGAATGGTATGCTAGCATTTGTTTGCCACAGGTCGTTTCTGAACTCCGTAAAGAGAACTGCAACCGCCGCATCATCCTCCATCACGACAATGCGAGTTCTCACACCGCGCACAGAACAAAAGAGTTTTTAGAGCAAGAAAACATAGAATTATTAGACCATCCGCCGTACAGCCCCGACCTAAGCCCTAATGATTTCTATACTTTCCCTAAAATAAAGAATAAATTGCGTGGACAGAGATTTTCATCACCTGAAGAAGCTGTGGACGCCTACAAAACGGCCATTTTGGAGACCCCAACTTCCGAATGGAATGGTTGCTTCAATGATTGGTTCCATCGTATGGAAAAATGTGTCAAATTTCGCGGAGAATACTTCGAAAAGCAATAAATACATTTTTAAATAGTAATGTTGTGTCACTTCCTTGATTCCCGAAATTTTCAGTGCCGCCCTCGTATGTACTACTTACTGCCATTCATTTTTTTACATATTCAAAAACAACCATTTAGTTGGTATGGGGAGGGACACTTGACTCTAGCACTTTAAAGCTTAATATTACGCAAACGGATCCCTTAATCGAAAAATGGTCTACACAGACCCTCAATATTTTTGAACGGACTATCCAACTATACCCCACATCATGGGATAGACGAGAAAAAAATATCAGCCCCACTTTACGTGTAAGGGTAATTGCGCAATTTTTTTTTTACGATTTTATTTTACTAATTTGTCGGCGTGATTAATATGTAAACCCATGGCAAACTACAGCTTTCTAGTACTAAGAATCTCTGAGCTAAGCTGGGGACAAACAGACACACGGACATGTCGAAACTATAAAGTAGGGTTCTTTGTTGACTACTGAACCTTAAGTTCTTAGTTGAGCTGCATGACTACTGACAAATGCGTGCACTGACTGGACAGGTCCCCTCAACCTGTGTGGTTCTTTCGTCAAAAGATCATTTCAGGCACCAATCTACATGATCTGACCAAGATTATGTCTGGACTTTAAAAAGAGACTGTGACCTCTGAGTTTGTTTCGGCCTTTCTTCTCTGAGTAGTTCGATACGAAACGCCGACCTCATCTAGTTTTTTTTTAATATGATTGACGTGTAAAAGTGTTTGTACAAACCTACTTACAGAAATAAATCATTTATCATTTATGAACCCTAAAAAGGCGAGTTTTTATGTCATTTATTCGTTAATCTGTGAATGTTCATAGCTGAATGTTATAATACTTAAAGCAATGAAGATTGTGATAGCACAAATATGTGTGAATGATGAGATGAATCATACGTATCCTGAGTAAGTGTACCAAATTGTGAATCTAAACTATAATAAATTACCATATGCAGTTTGTATTAGAAACATAATTTAAGTAGTATGAATATCTCACCATAAATAACAGAAATTGAGTACATTTTAGAGACAACAATGGATATTAAAGTAGTAGTGTAGGTATATGGCCAGTTTAATAAACAGAGACCAGAAACCAACAAACAATATGACTAAATCTTGGTTAGTCTGTTCTCCAGTATTTCTTACAGAAGGCAGACAACTATGTGATGTTACTATGTTCTAGAATATAATATTTTTAAATTTGCTCATATGCGAAGAGGTTGTGTGGCCTGGTGAAGATGATGCTAGTCAGTGATTCAATTTCAAATACAGTATATGTATATATTGTTATAGTTGTAGTTACTTTAATTAAAGTTAAATAGTTGATAAGGTACGATAGGGTTGGCATATATCCGTATGAATAAAAACCCCCTTTAATTATGAAATAAGAAAAAAAAAATTTGCTCATAGTTGGTGCAGAGTTTACCATGAGTATATAGACTGATGTTTTAATTTACTTCAAATGATGTTGAATACCTTGGGCACATTACATCAAATGGTGAAATGACTAGGCAGGTCCTGTTCCAAAAAATCTTAATGGCCAGCAAACTAAGGCTTAGTTTATAAATGAATTTTTAACAAGTCAATAGCAGAAAACTGTCCGGTCAGTGGGGAGTCTTAGGGGCAGAGTATCTAATCTCATTTTAAACTGAAAAATATTTGTAGTTTGAAGCTACAGTAACAATACAACAGAAAGGCATGGTGTTAGTTAACAGTCTCTCTCTAGAAATAACTGAAATAAGTATTTGAAGTTAAGTTTTGTTGTAGACGACTTACATGCTAATAGAAATATACAATTATTATTCATCTGCCAGTTTAAAATTACTCCATCTTACTCTGCATAGCAGACATAAAAAAAATTGTCTTTACCAATAAAAATACTGTATATCTGAGTTATTTAATCATCATTTTTATGGTAGGTAAACATGAATTTGGAATTAAAAAAATTATAATATTGTTACAAAAATCAATGCACCATACCTTGAAGCTTGCTTCAGGTAATTTGACATGAGGTTCAGCTGGAGGTTCCACAATAGGCAAAGGTTTCTCCAGATCAGCATTTGTCTTCTCCCATTCTTCCAAAGACATGATTGGTAAAGGCTGATCAATTGGGATTCTGCTGATTTTGCCATCTATCTCAAATTGGACTACTTTTTGAGCTTCAGCGAAAGTTAGAGCCTCTTTCGGTGGACTTTGAAGAGCGATGTCACCCGTTGGCACGGCCGCTCTGCCTCTACCCTTCTTCCGATGACTAGCGACCGCTGGCGTCGCCGGGGTTGGGTTATCGTGATCATAATGAACCAAATGATACTGTAGCCCACATAAACTCTTGTACACCTTGTCACACTTTTCTAAAGGACACTGATACGGCGGAGGCCGGTTTTGCCGCAGTTTTTTGCAAAATTCAAAGACATCAAAGTCCAAACCCATTTTGCAAGTTTTTAGGACACTCCTAGTTATAAAAGTACGACCATTGTTTATAGTTATTTACACAACATTTACAGATTAAAGTTATCACAAAGTGAGAACATAATTTAGCAAAATATCTATGATTTTATTATAAACACGAAAGTGAAAGGCGCAAAATTATTTTTTAATTTTTTGTTTGACTTCGTGGTTTACTTGTCATATAGTGAGGTCCAACAAGCAAAATTGATTTTATCAAATTTTATTTTAGTCGATTTTATAAGTTTTTCGTACCTTATGTAGTCGTTACCTTCAACCAATGCCTTCAAGTTAACTAACGTTAGTTCGTTAGTTTAGTAAAGTTAACTAACGACCACAAGTACGCCAAGCCCGGCTATCCAGGGATCGTGTTTCATTCGAAACAAGCATGTTCTATGAGTGTGTGACATCTACCAACCCACCCCACTGGGCCCGTGTGGTAGATTATGGCCCACTCCCTCTCACCGAGAGGGCCTGTATTGAGTGTTCCAGCATTGGGAACTTGGGCTCATTATCCTTAGCATGTTCTTGAGTGATGATGCGCTAAGACTCCACGAAGAAGAAGTGACACAGCAGTGGTTATTTTGCGATTTGCGTTGTGAGGCCAAGCTCAGTTCGTCTATCATCTGCACCACAGATTACTAATATGTAGCAAGCTAATCTGCACTCTGTACTCTTAGTATGTACTACATAGAAACACTAGTAGAAACCCCGAGTAGAAATGAAGGTGAAAATCGAAATCAACTAAACGTGAAATAATGCCAGTGTTAAAAATAATTACATAAAAAATAGAATTTTCAAGAACATTCTTCAAAGTCAGCTCATATTTTATCAACTGTGTTCTAGAATAATTATACACAGAGCATAGTAAGAATGGTAATAAATCTGTTCTCTAAGTAGTCTGTGGTATAAATGTTCTGTGGTCGATAGTTTGTTGTTGTGAGTGAGAGTGGAGAGTGTAAAATTAAAAAACGTAAAAACACTTCCTGGAAGTGCAGGTAAACGAGGATATTTTTGCTGAGATTGTGCAGTTTTGACTCCAGTGAAAATGGATATATATGGGTATCCCGGTTTTCCGTATAATCAGTCAGACGAACTGGCAAAACAAATGTTTGCTCATCAAGCACTGGCGTCGTCGATGCCTTTCAATCGTGAGATGTCGGAGCCGCACGCAATGCCTGCGCCAACGGGGGCGCCGTGGAACGTGCAGGGGCTCCCATGGGGCATGTCGGAGCCGCCCCAACTGGTGCAGTTCACGGGTCAGCATCCAGCATTGGAGCAGAAGATCAGTCCTGTAATCCACTGCAAGAGAAAGAGTTTGGATGTAGAACCGGCCGTGTAAGTACTCTATTGATTATGTTTTTTTGTAAATTGCGTGGTACTTTTGCAAAATATGGAAAAAAACTGTACTGCAAAAGAGCATTTTGTTTAATGCTATGGTGTTTTCAGATGAATGAAAAACCCGTTTTGAACGCTCTTCGCATCAGTTTCTTTCTAAAATCACAGAAGCTGTTTACACTATAACGTTGTAAACAAAAATAGACCTCCCACTACTTTGGTTTGTAGTTCTGTTTACATCACATAGTCACACTAGACTTACAAAAAAATCAAGAGCATTTCTTATGTAAGAAGATATTTTGCCATCTTCCCATGGTGGCAGGCAGAAACTACAGAATGCTACCTGGTACGATCCTTACATACCCTCTTGCTTCGTTTATGTTAATACATGTGGTCATACATGCACCCCATGAGTTAATGTTATGTTTATGTAAGAACTTTTGCATAGATTACTATTTAATAGGTTACTGTTTTCACAGACCAGCAAAGCAACTAATAACAGAAGAGAAAATGGCTGCCCACATGAGTAGCCTCCACATATCCTCAGAATACACTCCGCACTCACTAGCGGCTGATGAAGTCATGGACATAGGCATGGAGCCAGTTAGCGAGAAGCTGAAGGGTCACACGATTGTTCTGTCTGAGGAGCTGAAGAAGTTACAAGAGGAACCGCTTTTGCCTGCGGCGCTTATTGAAAGGTGAGACATATCATTGAGATCCCACAATACATATGAGTCTGTCATTGCCACACTGTTTAGCAAAAGCTTTCATCTCTGCAAAGAAGCATTGATTAAGGCCCTTATTAAAGAACGTCACTCAATACTTGAGCATTACTTCAAACTAGTTTCAACCAAGCAAATGGCTTCAATCTAGTTTGAAGTAATGCTTGAGTATTGAGTGACGTTCTGTAATACGGGCCTAAGAATGTCACATTGTCTATGTTCATTTAAAAACAGCTTGAGCATTGATCAAACAGCCAGGACTATGGTACTAGCACTTTGAAAAACCTTATAAAAGGAGAAGGCAATTAATTGGATCCTTTCTGCAAAATCTTACTGAATACATACAATTCAAAAAGACAATATCAACTCAACAATGAAATCCTTGTAATATCTATAAACCTTGACATAGACTAAATTATATTGACCCTATCTATTGTATTGAAATTCTCATGGTCATTAAGTCTTAGATTATGTATAGTATTGTCAGGATCTAGCTCATTAAACATAACTTAAGCAGTCATTGAGACTGCCGACAGAAGTGAAAACTTAAACTATGAAATAACAGTGTTTTTTTTTTAAATTTTGAAATGAATTGTAGGTAGTATCAAAAATAAATTATTTCATTACATTTATATGCTTTTACTGCTGGCCAAGCGCAACATGTTATAATCAAAGCTACAGATAAACTGTTAACATAAGCATGTCGGTGACGCGATCCCAAAAGTTTTTCCCTACCAAACTCGCTCAACGCGCCCAGAAGTTTTTACTTCAAAAATCCATAATATGGCTCAAACTTGTCTATGACTCTACTCAGGTTATCTTTTGTTTAGACACAAAGATGTGATAAATGAAATTAAGTAGATACTTAATCTATTGTTTCACTGGGTTGCATTCCAGTTTCACATTATGACACATTTTCTATAATTAGCATTAGTTTTCATTGTTTCACAGAACAAAAACTTTTAATTTATATTTCTACAAATGAACTACAATGTTTTACATTGCTGCAAAAAGTGAAACTAATTTGAGATGCATATCCTCTTGAAATTTTTAACCATTCATAAAGGCGGAGTGTTAGCGTTTGGTCTACTGTTGCGAAAGGCGCGATTTATCGAATATCGAACTTACGAAGCAAGAAATAGGATGCATATTTCAGTAAAAGTTTAAAGTAATTTGAGTGAACTGTGGTCATTGTGGGTTGTTTCGTGATGCCGTTAGTTAGCTGTTAGCTGCATCCTCACATCTGAGCGGGTCGTGCGTTGCGTAGGGTTACCATTTCGAAATTTGAAGAGCCCTTACAAAAAGCCGGACATTTACAATAAAGATCTGGACATTTAACTTTTTAACTTTATTTTTCTGTACTTACCTCGTTTTTTTTTCTTTCAATTAAGCCGATCAATGTTCGGACGGCAGGCCAGCGAGCCGGACATGTCCGGACAAATTCGAATCGGATGATAAACCTAGTCGTGCGTCGAAACGCTTAATGAAACACCTCAATCATAGAAACTCAATTTTCTATGAAATTTCACCAAAATCGAATTGAGTTAAAACTGGTTTAAACTGCGACTTTCACTGTAGAATAATAAGGTTGTTTCACTATATTTACATAACACTCTCATTTCTTTGCAGACTGGAGAAGCCACACATGTCTCTCGTAGTTTGGAAGCCCAGAGAGAGTATCCTCGTAAAACTAAAAGAGGATGAGAAGAAGGATGCAGAAAAGCAACCAAGAAGAAATGGACTCCTAGTCGTCGCCCACCAGTCAATAGAAGATGTTGAGATGTGATACTGATGTAAAATATTTGTATAAGACCCTGACACTGTGTACCTTTATGAAAATTGTATGTAAATCGATATCAAGTTAATGTGTTAAGTATATATGTTTTGCATTGTAGTTGTAGTTTGCTTGGTATTTTTGCTCTACTTTTTGTCAAGAGTATTTATAAGTTTCTTTTGTTTGTGTAGTAATATTTTGAATGATACTTACACATATATTTACAGGAAATAATTGGATATTATCTTCGTACTATTTGCAAGCTATAAATGTTTAAAAAATTAAGGTAGATGACAGTTTTGTTGTTTATATACAATAGAAATGTCGCACCTAATAGTCTTGTTATGTATTACAAAATCTAAGCAAGTTTTTCTATTTACATAATAAGTAATGTTGTGCACAAATAAAATGCCCCATTTTAATAAGTGTAGGACATTGATTGTAATCTTTAAGTATAGTTACATACAGTGTATTTTTCTTTACCCGACGTTTTTGAGTTAATTACAGACAAGTATGAACGTTTATCTATTTGGAATAGAAACACAATGGAATTAATAATAGCTAAAAAACTGCTTCTATTTTACCATTTATACTCCCAAAATGTCTTAGAACTGCATATTAAATTTAACATAACACAACATCACGCCTGCAATCCCCGAAGGGTTAGGCAGAAGTGTACTAAATTAGACAAGTAAAGAAAAATATACTGTACGTGCGTTTGCGATTGTCGACAATAGGTTTTCTAGAATTTGTGTAGCTAAATGTACTAACTTCTTAATTGTGTATCGTTAATCTTGAATATTCTTGAATAATTGAATTGAGACAAATTAAGCATGTATGTTAAGCTTTCTGTGAATATATGTTATGTTGACATAATCTACGAAAAATCGAATAAGCCGTGTACCTTTAGTAAACGGCAGGATTGAGCCCTGGCCCTGCAGTCTCCACATAGAAAGCGATCGCTTTACAATCGAGTTCGGTCGCAAAGTCCAAATGGGGTCTCTAGACGGTCAAAATTGCTTGATAAGATTGTGATTTTTTCGCGCTTGTCAAGCAATTTTGTCTGTGTAGGGACCCCATTAGGACTTTGCGACCGAATTCGGTTGTAAAAAAAATGTTTAGCGCCTGTCCGTCATCTGCCAAAAGCCGAATGTTAGTTGTTAAACCAGTTAAAAAAAAATTGTTATATTCAAATTTAATGATAATTGAGGTTTAAATTATGTCTTTTTACTTGGCTTTATATAAAAAGACTGTAATATCAATCGCACACAATTTTTAATGTATCCTTAGGTTTAGTATTTGTTTAATACAATATATTGATATTATTGGCAAACATAAATGCTGTGACGAACCAGCCGCGTATTTTGAGGCCCACAAAAGCCCGGGTCCCACAGTGACGCGGAGCCCTCAGAAATGCGGGCCCCGCAGAGTTGCGGGGTCCAGAAATGCAGGGGCCGGTAGCATTAAGAGCGTATACGACGTACCGCATTTCATACAAACTTCCAAGCCCGTGTTTTTCAAAGTGACTGAACCGATTTTAATGAAACTTGATACGCATAAGCAGGATACAAAGGTCTAAAAAGTTAGTTAAGACCATTTTCAAAATGTGTTATTTAAAAACAGATAACTGGAAATCTTTGTTTCTATGGAAAATTTAAAATCGGTCTAATTTGGCTGTAACACAATTTTTCGAAAAGGTTCTTAACAAACTTTTTAGACCTTTGTATCCTGCTTATGCGTATGAAGTTTCATTAAAATCGGTTCAGTCATTTCGAAAAACAAGGATTTGAAAGTTTGTATGAAATGCTGTACGTCGTATACGCTCTTAATTTCAGTGCAGCATTGATGTTTGACAAGAACTTTCTAAGGCCTGGTTTGTAAGTTGTGCTAGAAGTGTGTGTAAGGATGGAAGATTTTGTACTTGTTTGTCTTTAGAAATAAATGTAAGGTAATTATGTTTTATTTTTATTTTTCTTCGTGTTACTGATCGCCAAACCTCTTTGTACGACGAATGAGCAGCATGTGGATCCACAATTGGCTATAGAAATAGCTAAAGTTCAAATGTGATAGAAAAGTTTTACGTGGTGGAGATAAATAAGACCACGTAAGGTTGTCAACATAAAAAAGTATAATACGTTTATGTAAAAAGTATAGGAATAGGTAGGTCTATGGACACAAATTAATTTAACGCCCTTGTGAGTAGCGCAGCACTCTCCCGGCTCAGCTTGATGTGGCGAAGACGACCGAGGGTGAGCCACGCTGTCCTTAGTTTATCTGGAGGATGGACTCTAGAACGAGAACCAAGCTCGTCGACAGAGCCCACAGCATAAGACAGCTGAAGAGGCCATATATGCTGGAGAATCGATGGCCATTGGGGCAGATGTATTCTTGAGTTGGGATCACCGCAAATCTCCAATGAAGCGTAGGACACCCTTAGGATAAATGGAGCTTAGAGACATATGGGAGAGGTTTACTCAAACTGTTTCTGGTACTTTCCTCAAAAGACCAGTCCAAATGGCTCCCTGCATTTTGTTACACGGTATATTTTTTTAATTCAATGTCTGTACCTACTTTAAAAGAGACTGGCCCCTGAGTCGAACGACATATTAAAAACCAAAAAAAAAGGCAGTCTAGGGAGACTGCCTACGTTTTTATTATGCCGTAAGTGATTCCCCCGTTTTTTTTTTTTTTTTTGTGTGGGAAATTATCAAATAACTTCTCCCGCTATGGGCGGAGCGGGAGGGCGTGTCAGACTTTTACTGACTAAAACCCACCCTTGTTCCTTCCGTTGCCTGTGTGCCAGGGCCACGATATCCCTTTCGGACAAACTCGCAACCCTGGCAGGCATTGGTCCTACTGGACCCCGTCAGTTGGTGCTGACATCTCTCTGAGGCGCGCGTGGAACACAACGCGCCGTCGACCCGGGCCTGGTCCTTATCGGACGGCGAGCTACCCATCGCTCACCGTCCGCAGGCCCGCGCCTACGGTGGCCGGAAATCGGCTAGCGACTCCCGACGCCCGGGGCGTCTCCTGCGGCGACTAAGGGCGCGAGGACGCGAATCTTGCCTCACCCTCACGCGTTCCGCCTCCTACTTCGCGAGCATTACTGCTTCGCAGAAGGAGGTGACGGCCTCCCATGCACTCTCGCTCCCAACCATGGCCTGAACCAGGCCCGGACGCGAGAGATCGCCGCCGCCGATCGCCTCCGTGAGGACACGGCGGTGCTCCGCCCAAGCCGGGCAGACCTCCACCGTATGCTCCACCGTGTCCTCCGGGCGCTCCACACAGTGGTGACACCCGGGCGTTTCCTCCCGCTTTATCCTGAACAGGAACCTCCCGAAACAACCGTGTCCGGTGAGGACCTGTGTCAGGCGGAAGGTGAGGACGCCGTGGCGCCTCTCTAGCCACTCCTCAAAGAGGGGACTTATCGCCACAATTGTGGCGTGCCCAAAGTGATTCCCCCTAGTTACACAATAAATAATTACACATCGACGGACGGCGAAATACCAATGGGTAGGTACCTACTATTTGATATTGAGAAATTATCGCCTTTTATGGTTTTTAATTTAAAAGTAAAATTCGCATGATCTAGTAAAACCTCATGACTTAATGCGAACTCTATTAGTATTTTTTTTTCTAGTCCCCAACGTCACTTCGCGGTCCATTGTTTTCTATATAAAAAATGGCTGTGAGTTTCTCTGTCAAGAACTGCTTTGCGAAACCCAGGTGCGTCAAGTGCCTGGGCGAGCACGGCACTTCTGAGTGCACCCGTCCAAAGGACCGTGCCCTCTGCACCGAGCCTCCCAGCTGCGTCCTATGCGGCCAACAGGGTCACCCAGCCAATTACCGTGGCTGTCCTAAAGCCCCGAAGTCATCTTCCTCGAAGCTGACCAAGCGTTTCGACGCGAGGCAGCAACGAGAGCACCCCGGGTACCCCGCTACCCTGTCTCAACCTCCGCAGCGTCTGAGCCCTCAAAGGTCCAGTCCGTGGAACTACTTCAACCACCAGCAGGCCTTCCCTGCCTTCGGCCAATATATGGCTCCTCCTCTCCATCCTCAACCTCTGATGATGGACCCCAATATTCGCGCTCAACGCGCTCAACTGGCACCCGCCGCTAATACCGCGCTTCCCGCGGCTCGCGCGCCTCTCGCACCCCGCGCGGCTCCCGCGCCCGCCGCGCCCCGCGCGCCTCTCGCGCCCCGTGTACCTGAGCCAGCTCCTAAAGCCGCTCCCGTCGCCACCACTCGCGCGCCCCCTAAACCCGCGACTTCTTCAGTTGGCGCCGTCGCTAACGCACTAGACGCGTTTAATGTGATCACGAGCACATTCAACGTGTTCATGTCTCCTCGCGCCATTCAAATGGCCGGGGAATTAGTCAAGGCTCAATCCTCTGGCAATCTTTATCAGATCCAGAGCATATTCAATGCGTACCCGGAAATTACGCAAGTCCTCAACACCTTCGCGAAACGGCCCTAATATGTATAATACGGCCCCCGCAAGAACTAAACTCAGATCCCTCAAGTTAGGCTTTTTCAATGCCAACGGCATTAGGGGACAACGCGACGAAGTCGCCGAGTTCCTCCGCGTCCACAAGTTAGATATTCTCCTAGTACAGGAAACCTTCCTCAAGCCGAGTCATCGAAACCCGTCAATTGCGAACTATCGCATAGTTCGCAACGACAGGTCTCGATGCCACAAGGGCGGCACCTTGATCTATTATAGAACCCCTCTATACTGTATTCCTCTCGATCCTCCAACTCTCTCGTGTCTTGAAGTGTCTGCATGTAGACTAGGCATGTCAGGTCATAGACCGATTACGATAGTTTCGGCTTACATGCCGCCCACCGCGACCTCGTCAGCAGACGGTCTCAAACTGCTCTCTGACGATCTTTCAATTCTTTTTGGCCTGAGCGAATCCGTTATCATAGCGGGTGACCTCAACGCCAAACACCCGGCCTGGAATAGTACCAGTACCACGTTCCGAGGCAGACACTTGTTTGACCTCTGCCCCGTCCTAAACTTTGACGTCATCGCCCCGATGACGCCCACCCACTACCCTCACGACCCCAACCATACCCCTGACGTATTGGACATAGCGCTCCTAAAGAATATCAACCTCCGGTTGGATTCGATAGAGGCGATGGACGAACTGACTTCCGACCACCGACCAGTCGTCATGAGACTGGTCCCTCGCGACGGACTCCCTGACCCGGACGAACCCTCTCGTAACAAAGTAGTCACGGACTGGAGGAAAGTAAGCGATCGCTTGAAATCCACCACTTCCCCTCTACTAGACTCTATACCAGATCAGTTTACCTCAATCGCTGACACGACGGCCGCGATCGGCTCACTCACGGAACACGTACAATCGGTCCTGAACGATTGTTCAAGGCAAGCTCCGGCGATGGACGAACATCGCTTGAGGCTGCCGGACGATGTGCGTGAACTGCTGACTGAGAAGAACGCGGCTACTCGTGCCTACGACGTCTTCCCCTGTGACGCCAACAAAGCTCACATGCGCTATTTGCAGAGATCTGTAAAGACACGCATGGCCGAGCTGCGTGACGGTAACTGGGACAAGATGTTGAGCGAGCTAGAGCCCACTCATCTGGCATTCTGGGAACTTCAGAGGAAACTCAAGTCCCAGCAAGTAGTCTCTATGCCTCCCCTGACACGACCCGACAGGACGATAGCATTCGACGACATCGACAGGGCTGAATGCCTAGCTGACAGCCTCGAGACCCAGTGCTCGCCCAGCTCTCAACCAGTAGACCAGGCTCACCTCGCCGAGGTGGATGCCGAAGTCGAGCGTAGAGCCTCTCTCCCTCCGGTCGAAGACCCTGATTGTCCTCTAGACCCCGTCTCCCCGGACGAAGTTCACGATATAATCAAGGGTCTGAAACCCCGTAAAGCCCCTGGATCAGACGGTATCACCAATAGGGTGGTCCAGTTGTTCCCGGCTCACCTGATCATGCTAATGACCACCATCTTCAATGGTGCTCTTAGTAATAACATTTTTCCACAATCGTGGAAAAATGCCACCGTCATCGGTATCCCGAAGCCCGGCAAGCCTAAGACCGAGCCTTCCAGTTACCGTCCCATCAGTTTGCTCGACGTTTTCGGCAAGGTCTATGAGAGGCTTATTTATAAGCGTCTCAGAGACTACGCCGAGACGAAGGGGCTCATCCCCAACGAACAGTTCGGTTTTAGAACCCAACATTCTTGCGTACAACAGGTCCACCGTATCATAGAACACATAAGCGCCGGTTTCCAGCGCGGGTTCATGACGGGTGCTGTGTTCTTCGATATCGCGAAAGCGTTCGACAAAGTCTGGCACAACGGCTTATTGTATAAGCTATACAAATTCGGTGTGCCAGATCGTCTCGTACTCATCTTACGGGACTATTTGTTGAACCGCACCTTCCGCTATCGCATCGAGGGTGCGCTCTCTTCCCCTCATCCGATCCGCGCAGGCGTCCCTCAGGGGTCTGTGCTGGCTCCGCTCATTTTTACGCTGTTCTCCAGTGACATCCCGAAAAGTAGAAAGGCGCAGTTAGCTCTGTTCGCAGACGACACGGCCATCTACTACACCGGCCGCAGTCAAGACCAGATCTCCCGCATCCTACAGACCGAAGTCAACAGACTCGGTGACTGGTTCAGGAAGTGGAGGATCGAGGTCAATCCTGATAAGAGCCAAGCGGTCCTCTTTTCTAGGCCCCGGCGTAGACCGGACCTACCACGACAGATCAAGATGTTCGGCAAGCCTATCCCTTGGGAGAAGCGAGCCAAATATCTCGGTGTGATCTTAGATCACCACATTTCGTTCGCTGAGCACATAAAGCAAGTGCGTTCGCGCGCTGCTTTCGCTCTCGGTAGGCTTCATTGCGTCCTGAACTCACGCAGCAAGTTGTCCCTTAAGGGCAATTGCGTATTTACACAGCGTGCATCCGGCCGATTATGACGTACGCGTGTGCCGCTTTCGCACACGCCCGTCCCCATCTCATTCACAGAATGCAGGCACTCAAAACCGATTTCTCCGTAAAATTACGGACGCTCCATGGTTCGTTCGGAACGAAACCCTACACGTAGATCTTAGAATCCCCACCATTAAGCAGTTTTTGAAACGCGCGACAAAGCGGTTCTTCGAGTCCGCAGATAGACATCGCAACCCCTTGGTTGTGCAGGCAGCTAGCTATAGGCCATCTCAAATTAGTAAGACTCGCCGACCTAGGCATACTCTTTTAGACCCGGATGACCCCATTACTCTCCTTCAGGAAAGCAATAGGGCCACAAGTACAGTGCACAAACACAAACCGTCATTCCGTCCTCGCCGCCGAGGTACCACGCGAAGATCAAGAATAAATTGTTCCCCCCGTCCCTTGCACGTCGAACCGCCAGCCCCGAGGCTGAGTGAGCCGTAGCATTTAATAGTAATCCCCGTTAATAATCATGAATTTAAACTTTCGATCCAGCCCGTCCCCAATTTGCTTTGTTTTTCCCCAACGACGCCCTAAGCCGAGGTTCGTACCCCACAGGGGGTGCCCTTAGAGCGCTGTCGTTTAGTTTTTAATACTTTTATTTACGCTCCTGGCTGGAGGCTTTAAGCTAATACCTTAGGGCAGCCACAGGAAAGACCGGTTAAGCAGTCACGGCCTCTCAAGGTCAACTGCGAGATGCCATATAAAAAAAAAAAAAAAAAAAAAAAAAAATTCTCTGTCAGTTCTTCGTCATGTCTTCTCTCTGCAAGACGTGCGGAGGTACAGATCATACGAGAAAAAGTTCAAAAAAGTGCGGAGAATATTTGCCACCGATTCGAAAGAGGCACTTGAGTGATGCCGGCGCCGATCTCGAAATATACACAGTCAAGCGAGGACTCGTTTCTATCCTCTGTCCACTCTTAGAACCTGAGAAAAAACTCATGCTTTTGACGGAGATTCGTCGCGATGTGCGAGATCTGTCTCGAGTCTACATCGAACTAGGAGTTTGGCTAAATTACTTCATGAAAACAGCGACGCAACTACCCTCGAAGCCGGATGTGCTAACTTTCATCTATGCAATGAAGGGAAAGGGACCCTATGCCGACGCGTATCGTGTAATGTTTGGTGATAGAAAATATGACGATAGGCTTCGCTCGTTTGTGGTTCAAGAGATGGCTAATCAGTACGAGACGGTGTTACATACAAATATAAACACGCACGCATACGCTAGACTTGCTCGTTATTTCAACGTAAAGCGAAACGATCCAGCTCTCTATGCTGCGTTTTTCAAGAAAGACTTGCCCGAGGACAACGAAGAGATGCGTCGCGTATGCACTATCATCAACGTGGATACTGTCGGAGGGACCAAGTGGTGGACCACGATACGCGAATGGCTAAAGATTCAGGAGAAACTCAAAGACTTCAGGCTCTTTCCTCAGCCCTCGCACGGACTCAAGCATCTCACCTACACATCTAGGGGCTGGCACGTACGAATTGTGGCGTCGCGTAGATCCAAAATCTATTACGAGCTACTGGACGCGTATCGTAGATCATAGACGAGAACTCTGGTCGCCGTGGTTAGATGTAGATATGAAAAAATTCGGATGCAGTATTCAGACCGACGGAATTAGCGTCAGCCTATCCATGAATAGAATAAAAAAAAATTCAAATCCTAAAAAACGGCCGAAGAAAACGTATGATCGCATCATCGCAGTAGACCCCGGCTCTCGCATCCCCGTCGCTGCGGTAGACTCTAAACGATTACAGTTTCGGCGCATCACTAAAAAGTATGTGAGATCACACACGCTCGAGTGGAAGCGCCAACGAATTCGAAACAAACTGTGTCGCGTCAGCGAAGAAGCCGAGCAAAAGGCTCGAGAAAAACGAACCTTTCCAGTTTCATCGAAAAACACGAGTCATGTCGTAGAGTACACAGTTTTCCGCATGATGTGGTTTGATGTGCGTCAGGAGCCCTACGAAAAACACGCGAAACTTACTAGGCTCGGACTCGACAAGTATCTGCGTACCGCGAAATGTGAAGAAAAAATAATCAAAAAATAATAATCAAGGAAGTTTTTGATGGAGGTGGGGTAGAATCTACGTTGGTCTTGTATGGAGCTGGAAGTAAATTCATGAATACGGCGTCGTTCAGTGGCCGAAAATTCAAGCACGACTCGCTAATCAAGAGCTTGAGGAGCAAGCGCAACATCGACGTCGAAGTCGTGGACGAAAAGTACACTTCTCAAGCTTGCTCCTCATGCAACGCAAAAACTGGAGAGTTTCATAAGATCGTCATGAATCATAGGCTACGCTGGGGGGTTTGCCGAAACTGCGACAGCGAGTTTGATCGAGACGCTAACGCTGCGAAGAACATACTAATAAACTATACAAGGTCTGCCATCTGTAGGCCAGGATGTTCCACAAGTGGAGCATCGTAATCTCCTAAATATTGTAACTCGACGTCAATAAGGTTCAATTTTACACGTTGACTTTGTTGGGGTCGGGAGTTAGGAGGTTAATGCGTTAATCAAGCAGTAGTACAGTCGCCATCGCATCTGTTAGGTTATTAGGGCTATATCAAACTGTCAAATTTTTCCTAATTATTTTAAACCTTAAAATGATGAAGGTTAAGTACAAAATCGAATGATAAAATTTGACATTTTGCAATCCTTACATCGTTCATTCATCTGCGGGGTAGTTACGTAACACACTACCAGTAGCAATACGTTTCCTTTTGACAGGTCCACAACATTTCCGTTATTTAGGTACGTCATGATGAGCAGACACATTTTTCGAACATAATTATGAAGCAATGGATTAGCAATGTACTTCAAAATCATTCCGATTGTTAGGTATTGATAGTGTGTTACGGGTGCAGGTCATACACGCTCGCCGGTTGCGAGAACTACGCACCTGACCTTTCTGAAGAACATCACCAATAAGGTTACTGATGTCCTTCTAGGGCGTGTCCCGGGTTCCCACGCACATCTGCCGTGGTAAGGTTATTCTTAGTTATTATTGGCACTTCAATTAATTAATTAAATTTATTTTTACTTCGCCGGCAATATTTTGTTCAACAGCGGACTGCTAGAGGCTGCTGAAGATTATGTCACTGACTCTGGCGAATCTAGTCACTTGCCATCATAATTGGTGCAAAAAAAAACAATGTTTTAACATAGGTATTTAATTTATTTATTTATCTCTTAAAATACTCATATTAACAAATACACATAATTTTAAATAGGTTCTGGTTCTGGTTCAATAGCTTGAAGTATACATTCACTATTTTGGTCCACACATTTAATGATTCTCAACTTCAAACCATTTATTTTTCATTTAGATTCTTCCCTTACAGTCTTTCTAATTGTACAGTACCTACATAAAAATCTGGAAGACTCTTTGGTGGAAATATAAAAAAATAAACTTTCATTTTAATATTTCAACACTCTATTACTGAAATTCCTAGTTAAATAAGATCTTTAATGACAAATAATCTGAATATCAGTTACACAGTTTGCACCATAAAATATATAAAAATAAAACAAAAGCACATCAATTTTGAACCTTATGACGTTGGCATAAGGTAGAAATTTAAATCTCATTGTACTTTTGAAAATTTTAACACTCCCGATAGTTTTATAAATAACTGTTTTATCTTTTAGTCTACATAATAGTCATCTCTTTAAATATTTAAACATTTCCTATAATAATTGAACTGTCTTTGAGACTTGTATTGTGCTTAACTGCCTACGCTTATTTGCTTTAGAGATTCCCCAAGTGTATGATAATTACATAGTTGTACACTTGTATGAACGTGTATCATGCACGTAGAACATGTTGTGTTTGTGTCCACAATTCCTCATCAGTATTTAGCACTTAAAAGATTTGTAATTTGTATGGGTATAAGGTAGTCAGTACAGTTACGTCACAATAGTTGCAAGTGCTAATAATAATTATTTGCAAACAAGAAATTAATCTGTATGCACATCTCATTAGGGTATATTTCCCTTAAATTGCCGTAATTAGGTACCAGACCTTACTTGTGCACATTTTATATAAAGATTTCAGATTTTTCTTGTCAAATAAACAGCATCATTCATTAGACTAAGGAATAGTTTCGTTATCTTAGTACTTTCAAGTCTTAAAATATCGGAATCTAATTCGTTTACCAGTCGTTGCGTTTGTAACATAATAATATTCGATTTCTCTGGAGACCACACGCTTAATAAAAAAGATTATAATATCAAAGATTCACAATAACATTTATCACAGGGAACAATTATTATTAAAAGAAAATTGTACCAATGCAATGACACTTAAAAATATACTGGCTTTTTTAGCATGCAATAACGTTGGGAATGTCAGCAGGGCCATCGCGATTATGACCACTTATTATCGCAATACGTCATTCAAAAAACGATACTGACCGCAATTCAATGACAAGTCAATAATATTACTGCACTATTATTCCAATAGGGCAAAATATCAGGGGTGATATTTTACCCTATTACGAGCTATTCAGCTATTAGGGCTATTTCAGTTAAGGACCCGAGGATCCTGAACCGAAATAGCCCATTGCCTAATCAAAATGTCTTTTATTTTCCGCTGTCGATGGACTTATTTCAAGGCTGCCTCACGCTCAGAACATATTAACTTTGACAGTAGCGGTATCCAGGTCTCTCTTCATGCTTTCCAGCTGCTCGATGTCCTGGTCTGAAGTCTCGCACTTCTGCACCACCAAAGAATGATAGAAGTGAATCGCGAACGCCACGAAGACGATTAATACTGTAAAAGAAAAAGAGCGGTTAGGTGAGGAAATCTAGGAAGTGGATGATCCGGTGGTAAAAAAAACTTCGTAGGTACAGCTGGGTACTCACTTAGCAGTGTAGCATGTAATGTATCAGATACGGTATCAAGTGAGTACGTAGGCACGAGCCCGCTGCGAGCCGCTCGCGCGTGGAGCGCTGTAAGCTCGCAGTGACCCGCCGAGTGGCGGTAGCACTGCGAACACAAAGGCGGCTCGTAGCTAGATACGCGGTGGACCGTGGACGAGCCGTACCTACCCACTTGCAGGTTGATACAGTATCTGATAAGTTACATGCAACTCTGCTAAGTGAGCACCCAGCTTTAGAAGAAGTCGAATTCGTCGTTGGTGAGAGAAAAACGAAAAGTGTAGAAAAAAGAAGGGTCTAGAGAAAAACTGAAGAAATAATGGTATTTACGGGTATCTCTGTCTATGATCAGTGCTAAATAAATTAACATCATGAAAGAGCACTTTAAATCTTAAAAGGAATCTTGGTTTCGATAGGCCCCAAAGGCATACACCGCCAGTTGCACGTAAGTCCATTAAATTTAATTCCCCATTAAAAGTAATGCTGTCACTTTCTGGTCCGGTAATGCTGTCTTTATCTAACGGAACGTCAGTTAGATAAAGACAGCATCACTTTTAATGTGGAATTAAATTTAATGGACTTACGTGTAACTGGCGGACAGTCTTGTTGTGTTGTTAGTCAAGTATTTAAAACTATAATGCATTCCATGTTTGACATGCGGTTAGGTTAAAAAATAGAGCAAGCCACAGAAAATTTTCAGTAAAGTTTTATTTTCTGAAATTAGATAAAATAGGATATCGGAATTGCTTTAACACGTCATATTAAAAAAAAAAGGTAAGCTAGACGGAGTCGACATTTCCTATCTGACTACCCCTGAGAAGAAATGGCAAAAGAAACTCAGAGGTCAAAGTCTCTTTTAAAGTCTTAGACATCTTGGTCAGATCATGTAGATCCTTGTTTGAAATGGTCTTTAGAGGAAAGAACCACAAATTTTCAGTGGACCTATCCAGTCAGTGCAAGCATTTGTCAGTAATCGAGTATCTCAACCCAAAGAAAGGACATTTGGGTAGGCCGCATAAAGTGCTCAAAATGCCAGACCATCATATTCTGTGCTAGCACCCTGCAGCAGGTATAGATATGAGCTTAGTTAAGTGATACAAAATGAGTAATGACGTTATAACATACCTGATACACAGACCAACAGATATAGACAAAGAGACAGAGGGAGCACTCACAGAATGATAAGTGGTATCACTGTACCTGGAATAACGATGACCGTGGCGGCGGTGGCAGCCGCGAACGAGTAGTCCCAGAACTTCACCCAGCACAGGATCGCTATCTCCACCAGGAACAGGAAGAGACCTGGAAAACGTAGAAAAAAAGTGTTAATTTTACTGGGCACGGAAGGGTCCTAAGTCCAATAATGAGTTTCGCTTGTCTTTTAACTGTATAGAGGTATGAGGAACAGGGTGTAAAGTTCACTAATCCTCTATAGCATAGGGAGGATCCTCAGACCAGACAGGTAGTGTGTCTGGTGGGCTACTGCCCGACGATTGATGTCTGGACGTTGTATATATGCTAGTCGCGTAATGCAGGATTTTGCTTGACGTCAGTGTAAGGCCCGGTTTCCACCAAAGCGGAGAGGAGAGGTCATGTTTGTAAACGACCAGATAGCTATGCGAAGAGGAGATACAGTGGAAATAAAGATATCTTATTGGTCGTTTACAAACATGGCATCTCCTCTCCTCTCCGCTTTGGTGGAAACCGGAGCTCTTGCGTAGTTCGCATTTCGAGATGTGAATACCGCTACAACTGCATCGGGATGGATAATGCTTTCAAGCAAATGCCAACGAGACCAACCAGCAATATCCAGTCTTAAACCGAACTAGAGGCCAGTATTTTACTGCGTATAAGACTATCTTGTAAAGTCGCGATGAAAGGTGTCTGTGGATTGGGCAAGAGTACCTACCCCTATTCTTTAACCTACTGTAAAAAAAATGCAGTTGATTCGTGAAATTTTGAAAATGTTTAATCATGTTATCACCACCAGGTTATGTCCGAGGATATAAATGATTAATCTCATGGAAACTCCATTGTAGTTTGGTGCAGTTCCAATGAGGAATGCTTGGTAAAAAAAAACGTATCTAAAGACCTTGTAGTAGAAACACTTACCTAAAACAGTACTAAAAGCCCAAGCTAGCTCAATGAACCCCCTCATCCTTTCATGAGGCGAATCCCTTAGAGCACTTGCGGGCGCCCTGGGCATCTCCATCTTACTGACAGCATCAATGTTCGGCAGCAAATACGTCGATATCATCAGTGCGAAGATATGTACGGCCACGAGAACCGTCGTGCAGACTGCGAACATCACGAACAGCCATTCAGGCACGTTCGTCGGTTCGTTGATCTGGAGTTCCACCATAGCTACCATCGCGAAACCTGGAAGTTGCAAGGGGTTTTGTTATAGTTAGTCTCTTTGGTAAGTTTTTGTTTATGTGAGATTGCGAGCCCCTCTATCTAAGACTCGATTGAAACAATTTATTTTTCCGGTCCGGATCGATAATAGGTATCCTACAACCTACTCTTATTATAATTAAGGTTACAAGTTCCTTCATGACATGCTTATTAGATAATCATCGTCATCGGAAAACTTGACACTAGAGATGCCTTAGAGCCCTAGAGGTGCATTCCATCAGTTCTATGATATATCTTTTACAGTTCAAGCAGTACGGTTATGGAATGCCTTGCCCGTGTCGGTACGCCGTCCCCAATGTTTGTCCACTGTTAAAATTACGGTCAAAAAACACCTTCCTATCTCCTAAAACATCATCAGTATAATATAGTTCTTTGCTCTCATCATTGATATATATTAGTATATGCTTTATGTATGTATGTATGTATTTATTGTATATAATTATATAAATTGTACACCACAGACTATCTGCAGTATTGTCTCTCCTTCTGCCTTTAAATCCATCCAAAGGTTGTCTTTAAAATACTGCTTTTAGCGATAAGACCGCGTATTGTATCATCCTATGTAAAATTTATATTTTTATTGGTGTATCTGTAATTTCATTGGGTGTACATACTATAGAGTATTTTATCCATCTATGTCTTCCTTCGCTACTTTCGGCAAAAGAGAAAATTTCAATAATTCGATGCTACCTATCCCAAGTTGTGGTTAGTACCTATGTGAGAATTTTTAAACTCCTTTCTGTCTTCAGATAATCGATATCTACTCATGTAAGATACATTATACCTACGCATAATGTGACATTATCCTCTGTTGACCTCGATAACGTGCCCTGCATAGCAAACAGTTAGACAAGTCCCTTTCGCAAATTCCATAACTAATCGGGAAATACAGCTTGCACATCGGCTTGAACAAGGAAAAACATCAAATGTCACCAGATTTCCTTTCTAATTGTAATTGTGTGGCGTCTAACATACCTTCTGACTAGTTCTGACATACCACAGGCATGTAAATACTCGGTATGTCCATGTTCTTCTATACATAAATGAATATGAATTAGTGACACTATTCGTGTCTGTGTGTGATCGCGTTGTTCTTCTAAACTAGGCAACGGATTTTGATGCGGTTTTGCACCATTATTTAGAGAATTTATTATAATAAAGAAATCTCTATTATTTAGTTAAGTCGTAAAAACGGTGCGAATGGCAGTATTGCACACAATTTGGGTCTATTTACCTGACAGCAGTTCCGAGGTGGTGGCAGTGGCTTTCAATTTGGCACGGGACATGTGAAGTCTCCGCCACGAGAGCCCCTCAGGACCCTGAGGCAGCTCCTCGTTCCAGCCGGGAGACACCGGCATCGTCAGTGCCACCTCGCTTACACTCTGGAAATAGGGAGTGAAAAGATGAGTATGATAAAGTAAAGTAACCTGATTTAATTGTAGGGTAGGGGAACTGGAGGGAGATGGCTGATTCGTAGATCATTGTCATCCTCCTGCCTTATTTCATTTTTGGAGGTTTCATAATGGGATCTCTATTAGAAGTGTTAGTTAAATTCAGTACTTATTTTACGAAAATAAAGGCGTTTATTTGCTCCGAATCACTAACTACGACCGACGAAAATGATTGCACAGTTGGCGTGAACTTGCGGTAATTTCAAATCATGTTAAATGCACCTGTGTGAAATCAAAATTAATGAACACGTCTTTTTTCTGATAAAGGAGAACTCATGAATAAATAGTCTTCATTATGTATTTAATTTATTATCGTCATCCTCAAATGCGAAAAGAAAGACTTATTGAAAGTTTGTTATTGGTCTACACTGGGGAACTAACTTTTGTGACCCACCACAGATGGACCATAAACTCCTAAAGCAGGTCAATTTTAGACGAAAAATTCTTAATATTTGATCTGTGTTGCCAGAGACTATATAAATTGAAATGATGCAGGTCAGCAGGAAATACTCATGGTGCAAACACAAAACCTGTCAGGTTATATGCTGAGTTGAACTGCTCTGCACTTAGCAAATATTTTAAAGGTCTATGGCAGGCCCTCTGAATGGGACGGGACTGCCCCTGTGACTCCCTGTAAATGTAGGTAGTGCACTTCTGGACTTACTTTAATAGACTGGTTACACTGACAGTGGCCCTGCAAGTATCCAGGGCTCAGCAACACTGTGGCAGCTGACTTGTTGGACACCATCCCGTTAGGAGTGACACTGCCGTTTGGACTGGTACCGCCCTTAGTGCACACGTATTCTAAGCTGTGGGGTGGGGTCACTGATATCGTGGGGCTGTCTGTCACGCTGACCTTGAACCTGGGAACAAAATTAAGGCTTAATCAGAGGTGTTTTTGGATCAGAACCACAGTTTATATGTAGGTAAACTTAGGGAAATTAATTGTTATACGCAAATTGACTACCAACATAAATTATCCGAATAAGGAGCTCAAATGAAATTAGCTAGCGTAACTCCGCAGACGTGATGAGTAAATGGGTATTGATATTTATACACGAAAAAATTAAACTGAAAAAGACTTAATGTTTTCGGGGTCAATGCCCGCTGGTAGTGTTTTTACTGGAAGTATGAGCTGAGAGTTTTTTATTTTATTTTATCGTGTTTAGTTATTGATAAATGATTATTTATCTCTTGTGTTATATTCATGTCTGAAGTTTACACAAAAGGAAACAGATTTTTTAAACTGATATTTCAAGTCATACTCATTAAATTAATCATCATTTCAGTCGAAAGACGTCCACTGTTGGACATAGGCCATTAAATTAATAATTTTTTGTTTTTTTTTTTTTTAATACCGGGTATTGAATTATTGATATCAAAACATGATAAAAAAAAAAATATTTAAAAAAATAAAATAAAGTTAGTTAGCGAAACTCCGCAGACGTGATGACTTCTGCAGAGTTTCGGTAACTAATTTAATTTGACCCTGTATATTCAAATCACAACTGTTTTTCTTTGACAGTTGTATGAAATGGTTTTTTCACGGCAGAGCTTTGCGTGAGTAATTTGCATAATCAATCATTTCCCTGACTGTACTTCAAAATTGTCATAAACTGTTGGTTAGTTCTTAGAAAGTGTGTTAACTAGCAAGACTACACACACAGTGGCGTGCAGACAGACAGACAGACATGCAGGGATGTGGCAGTGCACCCGTTTAGACCAATATGTTTTTGACTCCGTAATTTAGGTTAGTGAATAAAATGATGTTGGTAGATGCCTACCTAGGTAAAGAAAAACCGCACTAACTTCGACCTGAGTGTTTTCTCCCAGTTAGGGCAGTTGGCTAATTTATTAGGTAACGATATTATGTCTGAGAGCTGCATGTGTAGTTATTGTATGAACCTACTTTGGAACGAACGTATAGTACCTACGTGTTAAACTTAATGGCGGCTCTGAAGAGTACCCCTCACCCCGCTGACATATGATTTCGTTACTGCCGCAGTGACGATTTTTAATTTTCTTACGTGTTTTGCAATTTGCAGGTCAGTGTCAGGTTGAATCGTAATCAAAATATCATTCGCGACCATAGCAAATATTTATTTACAGAATTAGAATAATTAATTAATACATCTCTAAGTTAGATTTGTTCCATAAGAACATTGTTCATAAGGAACAAACCTTACTAAGAGAGATGTATAATAGATTCTAATGACACTGCGGATCCACCTTAATCCCAGGTAGTAATTTGACATTTCAAATTTTTGTTGTTTTTTTTTTTAATTTGGAGTTTGACATTTGCATCTATCAAATTACTAGGTACTTATCTGCAATTTAAAAAAAACGAACTTTACCTAATTGTTTCCTATTACATTTATCAAGGCTTGCGCTAACAGGCGCGATGCGATAGCGTGACACTACACAGCACAATTTCTATGAAAACTTCATGGAAAATGTCGCGCCAGTCTGCACGGGCCTTTATCAGTGGTTTTTATTTTTCTTACATTATGAAAACCAATATAATTATCTAAGATCGTATAGGTATATAAATACTAAGTACTAAGTAGGTACCTAAGTATTTGTTTTGCCTATCGTGGCGTTACTTTATACACAATACTACAGGGCCTCAAGTCTGCTATTACAATAGTGTCAGAATGGTCGATCATTGATTTCATAATTGTTGATTTTGACTAGTTTGGTAATCTACTATTATAATGGCGTCATTATGACTTTCCAATGGTCAGCCACTGACACTACATTGAAAGAAATGGCAAAGAAAATGATCGACCATTATGAATTTACCAGATTACGAACTTTTAGCAAAATGACAATGGCATGACAATGGGATCGTGTTGGAATGACTGAATTTATAAAAATAGCAGACTTGGGCCCCAGAAATAATCATCCAGACTCCGGGGTGCAACTGAGAAATTCCAGATGGAAAACCCCAATAACACTTAGCCCGACCCGGGAATTGAACCCAGGACTTCATTGCTGTTGTAACTTTATGTCCATTTAAGCAAAGAAACCACTCTAGAAAACGAAAGATTTTTTTTTTTTAATCAAAGCCAAAATTATTTCCATTTCGTGATTTTTAGGAACCCTTAAGCGCAGGCCACACCGCCAGCTAGCGGGCGGGCGGGCTAGGCGGGCGAACATCGTTTCACCTCTTTACATGTTAGTCGGTAGCTCGCGGTGTGAACCGAAGTATGTAAAGAGGTGAAACGATGTTCGCCCGCCTAGCCCGCCCGCCCGCTAGCTGGCGGTGTGGCCTGCGCTTTATAGTTTCGCCATGTCTGTCTGTCTGTCTGTCCCCGGCTTAGCTCAGAGACTCTTAGTACTAGAAAGCTGTAATATGGCATGGGTATAGGTACATATTAATCACTCACAGCGTGTTTGTACCAGGGACCGTACAACCCCGGTTAAGAGTTAAGCCGTTTATGAGGTTACCTTTATCATGAAGTAACACCTTGAATGGGTTTTTGCTTGAAACCCAGTAAAAGGGTTATACCCATATCGTATGGGTTTTTGATTAACCGCTTAGAAAAACCCGATCAAAACCCGGATAACCAAATTAGAATGGCTTTTAAATTAAGCCGTTCAAAAAGGTTAGATACCCATATCGTATGGGTTTTTGATTAACTGCTTAGAAAAACCCTATCGAAAACCCTTTCAATGGGTAACCAAAGTCCCTGGTTTGTACATTTGGTAATCACAACTAAAGCGTGCGTCGCTTCTTCAGATAAAAAATACTGTAGATACTTATATAGTGGGCTTTTCACACAGTGAGTATCACTATCCTACGTACAAAAGAAATCCCGTTAAATAATGTGGCCGTCCAAGCAAAAGGGTCCAGTTCTGGGCATTTAGTTTCCGAGTTATACGCAGTTTTGTAAAGTTAGGTGAAAAAATTGCATTTCGCGATTTCAATTTATCCTTATTACTAATGCTAAAGCTCAATTATCTTCAAGATTTTCCTAAATGTCTGAATGAAAAAGAAAAAATGTGCCTGCTTTTGAATATTTTTTTTAATATCAATTGACTATTCTAGATCCCGAACCTAGTCTTAACTCAATATCCCACTAGTGGACCCTTTTTGCTTGGACGCCCACATTATGGTCTTTAGTTGGACAATTTCGAAAGACGGACAATTTCGAAAGACTGGCCATTTTCTGTTTGTGGTGACTAGGCTAAAAATTGAAAAGTTTTTCGTTAGGCATCGGACACGTTAAATTCGGTTTGAACACTTATTATTACCTATTACAGTTTTTTGGGAGTATATTTTACAGCGTTAACAATAGAAAAGATTACCTTAAAGACGTCACTATATATAATGGCTTTAATAATGTTCCAAACTATATTTTAAACTGACGATTTATGACTGTTCTTGCTTACTTTTTGCACACTATTAACGTTGGTAGATGATGTTTATATCTAGTGTTCAGCTACCGTCTTTTGCTTGATAAATAAACAAACGCTTGTGTTTAGAGTTTTTTCAAAGGAAACGTTTATTGAATCTATGGTTAGTTTAAAAAAAAAATGTTTGTTGGGAACTGTATTTATACTGAAGAATTGTATTTGAGCACCTTTACGTTTCCAAAATAGTAATTTGTTATTTACGAGTAGGTGACTGACTTCACAAACGAACAAACATTTATAAAGGTAGTTCGGTGTATTTCCTATGTACCTATATTTATTTTTTCTTTATTACCATGAGTTGAAGGCGACAGAAGCTGTAATTGAGTTAGTAGACATGGATCGGTACGCGAATTCCTAATACCGAAACTATTTATTGGTATGATTACCAATAATGGTTATTAAAACTATTTATTTTAATAAATACGTTTTGGCGATACCGACCTCCGAGTTTGCTTTAAGGCTCGTACAGACTCGCGCGATATCGCGGGGGCGACAGGCACCGAAAAAGAAATTGTGCTACTGTCGCGTCGCGCCCGCGATATCGCACTAGTCTGTACGAGCCTTTAGGCATTGAGGTAGGAAAACTATGGAAATGGCATATTCTACTATTGGAAGAATAGTTATACAAATACCTATCATCGACACAGATATTTTGTAAAGCGTTTTGTTTCATTTTAATTAATCAAGAGCTGCATGGACTTCTTGGCGGGAAATTGAAGCGTCATGTTAGCAGTTTTGTTTTATTTTCTAAAATTTGTGTTTAGCCGAATATTAATGTGTAATAGTGGTGGATTATTAACCATTAAGTGTTCGTGAACCTGCATTAGTGTAGGCAAATGAAACAAAACAGTGCAACATCAGTTTAAGTTCTCTCAAGAAGTCCGCGCGAGGTTTCAGTAAGTGCCACGTCTTTACTGAAACTCAAGGGGAGCGGGGCGGGATATCATCTATCATCTTTATCATGCATTTAATGGAGTTCATTTCATAATTTGTACTTGTTACCTTATTTTACATGACACTGGCTAAATGCACAAACCGTGCGAAGCCAAAAAAAAAAAAGAAAAAAAGAGCTGCATAATTATGAAAAGACAGACGTCAGTTTTGTGGTACAAAACTCGGCAATGTGCTGTCAAACGGTTACTTGCTTTCTCTCTTGCACTCGCAGTTACAACAATACGAAAGACGGCCATTTTAAGCGCCTGATTTTTGTAGGTATGCTCGCTAATTTTGTAGGTATGGTAAGTCCATAGGTTTATAAGTCAATAGCTGTATTTATTGGAATGGTTTTAAAATAATTTATTTTACTAAACAACTATGTAATAATAATATACAATAATTATACTTTGCAATAATTTTGGTGATACTGAGCTGGGGTTCAATTTGAAAGATTGATCGGTATTAAAAATACCTAAGTTGAACTAAACGTTTTTGTTTACATTTTAGAGCAAATTAACTTTCCTTCATACTTGGCCTGTTTTGATTTTATTAATATTGATGTGATAATTTTAATTATGATCCTGAATGGGTTGAAATAAATGATTTTTGATTTTGATTTTGACTTCATCCAGGCTTAGGACTGGATACAAATTAGTTTAGCCTTTAGTTCGTATTATTTCGGCAGCGCTCGGTTCGGTCCGCCCGCGGACCACACCGCGGACCGTATCGGACATCAATCGGGTCAATCGGGTGTTGTCGCTAATATTCGGTAATTCGTTATCGCGTATCAAACCAATAAATAGTTTCACACAATACATAGTTATTGAGGAAGCCGATACCATATTTAAGTTATTACGCCAATACATAGTTATTGAAACTAATTATGGTATCTATATTATATACCACCCATCTCTATGAGTTAGTAGTAAACAGACAAAATTACTTGTTGTTGTTCTTATGTACTTGAACTCTGTTTTATAAAGTAGATAATGTAAAGTAAACTGCTTATAGATAATGTCAAAACAAAATTAAACCACAGCACATAAACACAGACAACGCGTTCTACCACAAAAGTTAGTCACATATGTCTAAAAATTTTAATTCTGAGCCTTACTTTGGATAGTCATAATTCGGCGGCTTCGCTATGAATGGGTAGGAGTCTGTGAGGCCCAGGCTCTTGGGCCTGGGTTCGTGCTTGAGGCGGTAGGTTCTGTGATGAGATCTCTCGTAGAGGTGGTCTGATGTGTGGTACCTTTGCAGGGTGCGTGGGCGCGCCTTGCCACTCGGCGGCGTCTGCGTGCATTGGTCGACGCGGGCCGCCTCCTCGACGCTCGTTACGAAGCTTGCTTCTGATATCTGGAATTTAGAATGTGTGGTTAGTTCTCGTGTTCATAGAAAAACTGCTTTTGCCCGCGGCATCAACCGCGTGGAGGTCGGACTACGCTAATCATGTGCTGTATGTCACCGTATAATTATGAACTTCATTAGTTTATCGGTGTTATTTCCGTTAGATTATAAATTGTCGAAAAATTGTGAACTGCAACAAACAATTTACAATTTAACGCATTATTTTTCCATAGTTTACAATCTATCAATGGGCAACTGACAAATTGTGAATGGCCGGACTATTCTGTAAAAATCTCACCGTGAAAACTTAGGTGAGCTTGAAGTGAGCATTCCACGATTTTCATTCCAGATTAACACTATTGACAGCGCACTTCATGTTTGTTTTTCACGGTGAGAAGTTTACAGAATAGATCGGCTGGTACCAAACTTGCTTGCGACCGACGTAACGCACCATGCGCTATAGTAAATAGCCTGCCTTGCTGCGAGCAACTTGGAAGCAGCGCTCGCCGGCAGCGCGGCACTGCTCGCTTACCTACCTAGTTCGCCCGCTCGGCTCGCGCGCGGTCGGTCACAGTTTAACCTAACCCTTTCACCCAGTCCACAAATTTCCGACAGTTTATAATCTAACGGAAATAAAACCGATAGATTATAAACTAACGGTTCTCACAATCTTACGGTGACATATACATGGTAACAGTTTGCGCATCTATGTCCGTATATAACATATATAACACCGTATACAATATTAGTTTAAGTATATGCGAAACCCGAAACACGTGACTAGTATTTTTTTGTAAAGAATCTATGTAGAAATTTTCAAAACTGTATCATGAAAAATCACAAAGTTATAAGGTTGTTATGTTACCGGGTTGTCCGAACAAAAACAGCGGCGCGGCGGCCGGCGCCCCCGCGCCTCCAGGGTCGTCTTGCGCTCATTGATAATAATTTGGCAGAAGGTACCTAACCGTACGGCGATTGTATTGTAACTAATTAAATGTGATAACATTTTCCATAACACTTAAATATTTTTGGGACAAAATATAACATGGTGTAAAAATTATTGAAATCGATTCAGTTCCTTATTCTGAACAAACTATATTCAGGTTTCGCATATACTAAAAATAATGTTGTATATAATGTGGACCGACTACCTGAGGGCCTAGACCAAAGTGTCATTCTCCACAGCGATAACGATGATTGATGGACAAGTCAAAAATGTATTGAACTGAATTAAAGCTTAAGTCCATCCCGTTGAAAAGCTGTAGAATTACGAAACGGTTTGAATGCGACTGGCCCTCTGGTAAAGATCGCAGGAATCGCAGGACCTGTCGTTGTTGTGATACTAAGGGAAGGTCTCGCTATAGAATAGAATAGGTGATTTTATTTTCAGACAAAGCAGCTATATTCACTAGATTTCTGCTCAATACCATTGCATCATTAGTGAAAACAATAGAAGATAGTGATTTCAAGATGGTGGTTTATCTTACCAGTATGGGACAAACTTCGATCATCGGATTTCTCGATTTCTTCCCAACGACACTGTTGTCCCCCAACTGTGTCGTAGGGAAGAAATCGAGAAATATGTGGAGCTGACCGAGGTTCTTCAGTAAGTGGTGCAGAACCAAAAAGTTAAACGAAAAGTGTAAATAAATTTTAATGAGGCAAAAGTATATTATATCTTGTACGTAGTTTTTAACTTGTACACCCGGCTACACATCAAGCTATACATTTCCAGTATAAGCTGATCTGGCGTTGTGTAGGATTTCCGTACAAAGAGAGGTCAGCGTTTAATGGTAATGTCTACCTTGATGTGTAGCTGTGTGTACGTAGTATTAATTTCTGTGCTAGTGCTGTGCACTTCTGCAAGTGACGAATTCACAATTCCTAAAACTGTATGTGATTTCTGTTCGTGTAGGTATGTCTTAGTGACAGTCGTTGAACTGCTATATAAATAAATAAATAAGTAGGTAGGTATGAATTAGTACATTAAATTAAGTACAGTCCGGCCAACAAGAAATTGCGTTCCTGACATCTGTCAGTTAGACAATTTATATATATATTTTTTTAAGGATGAAATTCGCAAAATACATTATTCGTCATGAAACTAACAGTCGTCAAGAACGCATTCTCTCGACTGCCGAATTTTAGGATAGGTCTTATGTGGTGTTCATAGAATAAATCAAAACCCATAGAAAATAATCATCAGCTTTAATACGCACGTTTCAAAATGTTATTCACCTATTGTGAAAATAATTCATACAAAGCCGTGAAAAATCAAATTGAATGATAAATGATCTCACGAACCAAACTTATGTTAAACTATGGTTAAACGTCGCTGACGTGTCGTCAACGAGCCGTGACACCGAGCGGCTGTGGGAAAACGATAGAAAACTGTAATTTCACTGATTGTAGCAGCTTAGGCGGTGATTATCGAGTGGCATTGACATTGGACCTCGTGCGCGGGCGTCGATAGATGACTACACGTCCTGCATATTCGTAATTTTTTTGAAAAATCATGAGGATGGATTAATTGGATGAGGATGATGTTATTTCAATAAAATAATTTTATTGCAAGCTAGACAAATGCGTTCTTCTTTGGTTTTTGCCATAATACGCGGTGCAATCAAATTAAAGCTCGACTACCTACAGCTCAGCGGCGAGGTGTCAATTTTCGTATGAGAGAAGCCGAAGCGAAGCCGGTTTAAATTACTTATCAATAAAGTAAAAAATAATGAATTAACTTAAAAATGAGTCTTACCTTTACTGAATTTTTACACCATATATTATATGGTCAAGTAGCAGAACCGAAAAGACGCATCACTACACAAACAAAACTTTTTTGTTTGTTATTTCAATTCAAAGCTAATAAAAATAGGCATTTTTGTTGTTTGAATGTTATAGTGAATTAAATACCCGTAGTGTAACTATATTTTTTGGCAATAGTAGACATTATAATATTTTTCAATAGCGGTAGAGTTGTTGATGCAAACCTCCGAAGGGAAGCCGATAGGAATCGTGTTATATGGTCCTTTCGCCACTGCTACAGCTAGCTATACTGGTATTTTTTTTTGAGTGTGAAGATGGATGATTTTCATGCTGCTAGCTAGACAAATGCGTTTCTCTTTTGTTTTTTGTATAGGTCAGGCACTGTCCCACCGCTGACAAGGAAGCGACTAGTTATCGACTATTTTCTCGCTCAAGAAATGTACAGACGCCAGCACATCAAGCTACTACTGCGTTACGCAATTAGGGTGCAGAAACTCTCCGATTGTGATTCAAACTGTGTTACGCAATTTGGGTGTCCATGTAGGTTCCGTTTCAGTAAAAGAGATACATATTTTCACGCCACACATGGCAGAAAAACTTAAGACCATTATTAATTAGAATGTTGTAACAAATAAATGATTATGAAAAAATATTCTACAACAAATAAATGAATATCATTTAAGTACCTAATAATAGTTGATCGCTGACTGTTCGCATTGCCGGCGAGAACTCTCTCTGCACTAGTTTGCTATAGCTATCCTTGAAAATACTTGCTCAGCGTACATGCATAAGCATAATAAGTGACTCTGGGTTAATCTACTCCTCGCAAGCTCTCATACTCCAGACTCCAGGTGCTAGTGTGAATGTTTGGGTTCATTCGAGTAATCGAGTCTGCACGCTGGGGTCGGTGCATTTCATTCATTCATTCGCCGCCATCTCTCATACTCCAGCAACAAAACTATCTTAATAACACACTCGCTGCTCGTTGCTTGCCAACTAGTTTCTGTTTATATAATATTGGAGATAAGGAGGAGATATTATGCCCGGTAGTTGAAAATGTATCGGAACCCGGTGTCTCCAGTTTGTCCCTACCACTCGCCACAACTACACATGCAGTTCAGTAAAAGCAATAGATACGAAGTCACACTCACAATTAATAAATCAGAACCATGATCAGAATGTACTACAACTACACAATCAATTTTAAACCTTATCCCGTCAAACACAGCGTGCATTTACCATGCACCGTACAACTTACTCTCACGAAAACATTGATTGCTATCGTTGCACTGTGCAAAAGCCTATTATTGATCGAAGACAAAAGCCATTTATTTTACATACTCGTAGAAGCTAGTGATTGACCGAATCGAAAGTTATCCATTTATCATTGTATTAAAAATTTGAGGGGTTTTGGTCGACAGTGATACAATTTTATGCTTTTATATGTACACGATTCGAACTGGGTTGCTTCAACCACATAAAAGGGCCAACACCAATCCCTATAAATGCGCGCTCTACACTCGCGCGTGAATCTTGCTGTGAATATTGACGCTGCGGTTCGCGACCGCCGCGCAGTGAACTTCGCGTAAAACAAGTTAACTAACACCCGTAAAGTTTCGCAGTTTCGTTCGCGATGTCAAAGAAAATGGACGACGTTGTGGCTGCTGCTGTGACGCTATGTGCTGTAGCGTACTACAATTATCTTTGAATTAAAAATAACAAACAAATAAAAAAGAGATGGAGAAAGAGAAGATGGTGGATGACGAAAGTTGAACCCGATAAATTAATAATTTATTATTTTCAAAACCCAACTGCGACCCGGACCCGCTAACTGCTAAAAGCTGCGAGTGTAGATGCGTGAACCAAGCGCGTTCCATTTGTCGCGAGGTCGCGACGCGGGACAAAAAATCAACACGGATCGGGGAACGGAGCGAAGCGCAAACGCGAAGGCGCTACACTCGTGCACGGATAATAGTCGTGTTTCACCGTTTCACGGCTTTCGCGGGCGTTCGCGCCCCGAGTGTGGAGCGGGCTAGGATTGGTTTTCGCCCTTAAATTTGGTCTCACGGGCTCTCGTCCTACACGTGAACTCGTGTAGGCTTATTTATTTCTATATTTTCATATAAGTAGGGAGTAGTAGCCTCCCTCTTAGGGGGAGGCCTATGTCCAGCAGTGGACGTCTTTTGGCTGAAATGATGCGGTAGTAGTAAAAGTATAGGATGTCCACGAAGATAGATACATAATTGCTAATTACGACTAATTAAGTTTACTTTATCAGTTTTCTAGTTGTCCGTATCTTTTAATTGTTTTCTTTATGTTGTGTACGTTATCTATTGTTTTCTTTTTTTTGTCATATTTTGATGGAATTACTTGATGGTTTTATTTTTAACCGATTTCCAAAA
The DNA here is from genome assembly GCA_963921375.1 of Tiliacea citrago. Taxonomy (NCBI): domain Eukaryota; kingdom Metazoa; phylum Arthropoda; class Insecta; order Lepidoptera; family Noctuidae; genus Tiliacea; species Tiliacea citrago. Next base: position 16,065,403 of record OY992800.1, on the reverse strand, counting down.
AGGAGGAGGTTATATGTTCGGCTGTATGTTTGTTTTATGTATGTATGTAGTTAAATCCTCAAATTTTATAGGCATACCTATAGCGATTTGAGTATTTTTTGTAGTAACCCGTGCATTTGCTCTCGGAAAGCACCATTTGGTGAAGTGATGATGAAGACCACTGATGGCCACGGGAACTACTTAATACTAAGTATTTCACCGTTGCGATTCGATTAGGCACTTTAATATGGTTGATAAGCAATTTATGCTCGTCAAAATGCATATGGTAAAGTCACTATCAGTTCTCCTGGTTCTTACCATATTTTGTAAAAGGTGAGGAGCATTTGACATTAGGCTATTGTTAATTAGATAAATTACAAACTGACCCACTAAAAAGTGAAAAATAAAAAACTTTTTATCAACCGACTTCCAAACATAACTTTAATTTCGGAAGTCGGTGGCAAAAAACTAAAATACAGAACCATAGACACCGACTTCCGAAATTAAAGTTATTTTCTCTTTGTAGTGTTTTTTTTGGAAGTCAGTTGATTTTTTTTTTGTAAAAAGTTTTTGAGATTTTTTTTATTAGGTAAGTTCCTACCTATTAATTACTCATAGCAGTATCACATGATAGGTACATAATTTCATACAACTGTTCAATAATATACAGTGAGTAAGTGTAAAAATACATGAAAAGAGGCACGTAGCTTTTTTAATTATTTCAGAGGATTTTTATTGTAATGTGACGATGTAACGTTAATGATGTCTTCACGTAAACAATTTCAGCGCACGACTGACATACATAGGTGATTCATACATTCCGCCATGTTGCACGGGCACGGTATGAAATTAAATAATAATTATTATTTCTTCATCTGATAACGCGAGGCTACACGAACGTGGAACATTATGGTGCACACAAAGGGGACAATTATAGTGCGCGTGCACATCAGCGGAGTGCAGCTACGGAATAAGGTACCAACCATTACCTACTAATTTTAAATACAATGTTTCTGCAGTTTCTGGCTACCCCCATGCGAAGAAGGCGTGAGTGTAAATCAAAATACATGCACCTCATTATCTAATGAATAGAGAAAACATGAATGAGGAATGTTACCAAATAAGTTTTCCAAAACAGGATAAGGATGTTTAACAAATTCCCTTACGGTAGGTACTAAAAATATCTGAATTTTGGCATACCTAAGGACAATGCCAAAACTTTGACTAAGGGCGCTATCTCACTGGGAAACCAGTGGCAAGTTTCAAGAACCACGGGATGTGCTATCTTGCACACGTTCGCAGGCGCCGCGAACCACACCTATACCATACAGCAATGCTGACAAGGCCAAATCCAAGAAAGTCGGCCGACCTATTTACTCATGGAAAAACCTAAAACAGGAGATGACATACTTCAACAAAAAAATCAATTTTTGGATGGACACGGCTGTAGACCGAGATATGATCAAGAAAGCTGCTAGCGAGGTTTACAAGAAATCTGGAACATATAGTAGTGAGACCTTAGACGAAGACTTTAGAATCAGCAACGTGTAACACAGCATAGTAGTGACACAGAAAACAGTCGAGAAAGCAGCAGGACCTGAGCCACCTGGCGGCGACGTTGTTAAAAGATGAACCCTCCCATAGATAAATATCACCCGTCTCTCCACTATTCCAATGCTTGCTCAAGGATGCATATCCGGTACGGCTTTAATAATCCTTCCATATCCCAAGGGCACGTCTTCCCTACCTATTATCGCGCCACCCGGTTTACTCTTTTATATACAATGGTCTCCGTAGTCCTATAAAGCATGAGGCTCCAAGGGCTATTGTGAATCTTTGGGATCATTCGAGCTATCGAGTCTGGTTCAAATACGCTGGGGTCGGTGCATTTCATTCATTCATTGATTTGTCTTAGTACAAAAAATAAAGTTATCGTTAACGAAAGATGTTTACTTTGGAGCTGGGCCTCAAGTCTGCTATTACAATAGTGTCAGAATGGTCGATCATTGATTTCATAATTGTTGATTTTGACAAGTTTGGTAATCTACTATTATAATGGCGTCATTATGACTTTCCAATGGTCGGCCACTGACACTACATTGAAAGAATTAATTGCATAGGTATATTGGTAATCTCGTACATAATGACAAATTAATGACATTTCTACTAATGGGTTTTATAATAATGGGAATACGACAATGCCATTATAATAACACAATTATATTACGAGAACATTGACCGACCAATGATCGACCATTATGAATTTACCAGATTACGAAATTTAGCAAAATGACAATGGGATCGTGTTCGAATGACTGAATTTATAAAAATAGCAGACTAGGGCCCCTGGTTTATGGTGACTTGCCGGTCGGCGCGTGTGCGCGGTGTAATGGAACGCGCGAAGGTACCTAAACAGCTGAGAACTCGCACGATTTGCGGTTTGTTGTATTTTAGGTATTTTATTAGAAATTCAAGTCGAGAACAAAAAAATGGAAATGTGTTCTACGAGTATTACTGATACTGAGCCACCAAAATTAAATTGCGCACAGTTATTTTTTTTCCTGTATACCAAAATATGTATGGTTGGTTGCGCTACCGATCGTACACCAGCAGGCTTAGCATGATAACCTAGAGAAGCGTTTTGTCGACAGAAAAGTAGACAAAATGACGTTTCCGAGTAGACAGTTGTGAGTTTTCTACCGAGAAGGGTAGACAAGCGATGTCTATTCTACAGTAGAGTAGAAATAGAAAGCGTAGGTACAGGTGGCCACCATAAAGCTGTGTCATATTTTGCTGGCAGTCCGACCATGGCTTCGCCACCATAGTGTCCTAGTGAGATACCGCCCTTAGTCAAACTTTTGGCATTGTTCTTATGCCAACACGTGGCTAGACTGGGCTGGTTTTCCCTGAAGCAGGAAAGGAGAAAGCAAACGGACTGACTACAAAAGTCAGCTCTGTGAAACTAGATAGATGCTTATGCGACGCATATTTTCCCTCAACTTGTTCTTTCGTGTTTGTATTTTTATTTCTTTGCGTTATGTCTACCGCAAATAAACGTATTTTCTTTCTTTCTTTCTTTTCTTTTCTTAAGTCGGTACCTATTCAGGGAAAAACCGGTGGTCCGCGGATGTTGACCACCTACACAAGTAGATCAGTTAAATACCTACTTGCTATGTCCCTTATTTCATGGAGCATTTATAATTTCTATACAAAACTTATTGACGGCGGCGGCGACACGATAGCGGTGACTCGGTATAGGCTATTTTCCTCGATGTTCATGCATGGGATACTTACCTACTTCAGCGGATACGTGCCCCCGCATAATGTGATGTGCAGAATTGAGCATAGACTAATACATGATGTTCCAAGTACCTAACAAACAAATGAATAAAGGCTCGTGCAGACTGGCGCGATATCGCGGGCGCGACAGGCAGTGCGACGCGCAGCGTGACATTTTCCATGAAGTTTTCACAAAAATTGTGCTGCTATTGTCACGTCGCGCCTGTCTGCGGGAGCCTTAGTAAATAGACTATACAGGGTGTAAGGCCACAATTACACTATCATAGGTATATTTATCATAGAAATATGATTTCATATCTGTAAAATTCTATGATCATAGTTAAATGATGCTGTTCTTTATTTTCACATTTTATTACACTTATTATCTTAAGACGCCTTAATTAATCAAGATGGATAACGATTTAGCCGTGTTTTCCGGTGCTTTGAGGGCAATTTTATTAATTGCATTAAAAAAGAAGAAAAACGAAACAAAAATTGTAAAAAATACTCGTTTTCCTCGTAAATTTTTATTATTATTTTTGTTGTTTCGATATTCCAGTCTAAATTCTTGGATTTTGACGCAATTTTTGAGGTTAGACGGATATGATCATATTTGCATACACAATTTAATCGTATGTAGGTAGATATTATACCGTCATAATAATATGTTGTTCATATAAAAATGACTCATCTCTGATCAACTAATCCAAAATAGGTTTGGTAGTGTCGTTAACAGAGGCGGCTCGTCATAAAGAGCGCTGGTGCAGTGCACTCCCACGAAAATAGCATAATCTATATTTCTTTATTATAATCCTATACATACATTCTTTCTACTATGCCCATACGCATACAATAGTAGTTTACTAGAAAACCATTTCCTACGCGTACATTTGGCGTCAAGTTGTAACGTGTGGAGCACCAGCGATTGCGCTCCTATGAAACAAAGTTCAGTACGATTTCTAGCACTGTATTCAATGAGTGCGAAAGAGAAATATCGACACAGTCCGACGCGTGAAACAGAAGATTTTGTATCAGAAGTTAGCCTAATTTGGAGCGCCGCTCACGCGCGACGTTGCCAAATGGCGGCGCAAGGCGGCCGCGCGCGGGAATGCGATCTATGCCTATGCGCTGTTGCCGATCTTATGTAAACAAACGGTCGGCTCAACTCGGCTGTCAGTAGATTCGCAGTGTTTATTCTAAATAATTATTAAAAATAGTTTTTGCGCGATATTTGTATTAAAAATGGAACAATACAGTGTATCTTTTATTAAAAATTGTGAAAAGACTCTCGAAATGCGTATCGAACTGAAAGCTAAGGGACCACCACGTCCCGAAATTGCACTTTCTCAAAAATGTGTTACGAAAAATAAATCTTTTACGCGTGGTTTTAAATCTGAACAATATTTCAAAACACCTTGGTTGTGTGGATGTGAAGAAAGCAAAAAATTATTTTGTTTCCCGTGTCTGGTGTTTGGAGCTGTCGCCGGCAGTGGTGGTGAATCTGCTTGGACGGAAACGGCCGTGTTGACGATTTAGCGCATCTTTCAAACATTCGCAATCTCGATTTCATATCTTATGTGAAGTGCAATTGGCATCCTTCGGCCGTCAAGATATTCGTAAGGCGCTCGATTCTGCGTATCGAAAATCTATTAGAGAGTTCAATGAACGCGTTGATGAAAATCGATAAAGATCGCCGAATGGATTTTCTTTACAAATAAAATAAATGGTAAGCTCTAGTTCTACGTTTCTTTTTTTAGTGAACCCCCACAAATAAATGTCACGAGCCGCCTCTGGTCGTTAATTGTAAACGACACTAGTGGTAGTGCGGCTGGTAGTGTCCTTGCCCAAAAACGCATATTTCTATGATAAAGGGATATCAACGCGTAAACTGTTAAATTTAGTTCATAATTAATTCTAAACCCACCAGCACGAGCGTTGAAATTTTTCGTCGGTTATTTAAAAAATAATCTATGAATGCCTAACCTTTTTTTTTTGCCGGGGTGGAAAATCCTCATGGATGTCCTCCGCCCTGGGGTGGGCGGAGGGGTCTGTCTCTTACTGACTAAAAACCACCCCAGTGTTCCCTTCCCACACTTGCACCCACCTAGGCAGCTAGTATTACTTCCGTGATCCCCGGCTATATGAATGCCTAACCTATCCTAACCCATTTGGTCGGGGTGCCCTGTCTCCTGTCTTAGTTACTGCGACCAATAAATTCGGCTTCCGCCAACACCTACCATACCTGATACCAATCAGGGACTTACGGGGTTTACGAGTATTAAAATCGGACAGATTATGAACCCTGTCGATCGTTAAGTGCAGGTTCGTTAACAATTTGACGGTTTGATATTGATAGATTATAAACTACCGAGGAGCTCGTGGTCTAGTAATAACAGCTGTACGGGTCGATTCATCATTAAGCTACGCTTGCCGGGGTTGGTCCATGGATGGGTGACCATCTTTACATACCGAGACTCCTCCGTGCCTCGGAAAGCACTAAAAGACGTTGGTCCCGGCTGTCATGCGTGGATCTTTGACAGTCGTTATGGGTAGTCAAAAACCCGAAAGTCTGACAACCAGTCTTACCAAGGGTTATCGTACTACCCAGTACCTAACTGGGTGGAGGTCTGATAGGCAGTCGCTCCATGTAAAATACTGGTATTCAGCTGCATCCGGTTAGATTGGAAGGCGACCCCAAAATTAGTTGGGAAAAGGCTCGGCAGATTACATATAACAGTTCACGATTTTTCGATGGTTTATAATCTCGCTAAATATATAAACTAACGGTGCTCAAAATCTTACGGTGACAAATATACCCCAAATAAATTGGGTAAGTTCACAGTGCAGCAGGATGATTATGGAGGAAACTAATGTGAAGCACCTACTTGTCCCCTGGAATATAAACTTCCTCAATAAAATGGATAGCAGATAGGCATGTTAATAAGTGTGTTGTAAGGTCAAGGGTGACATAGTTCAACGCACATAATCCGATTTGTTAGTGCTTACACTAAGATGATTCGCGGTGACGTGACGGTCAAGGTTTTATCGATGGAAATTATATATTTTAAGCTAGATTGGCATCTCCCTATTTCAAGAAATGTATTCTGAACAGTATCTAATGAACTTAGAGCAACCAATGGTGAAGCATTGGTTGCTCTATGTTCCTTAGCGTTCGAAACACCATAAACGCGACCAACTTCTTCAAAACGATCATACCAATACTCAATAAAAACATAGGGAGTATCAATTGGTATTACCAATTGCTACTCGCCCACGGAGGATAGAAATAATTCTTCTCTTCTTTCTGTCCTCCATGGTAATACCACAAAATGCTTTGCTCTACTTTTCCTCCGTGGTCATACCACACAATGCTTTGCTATACTTTTTCAAGTAAAGCTGATAGGTATTTTTGTAAGGATAACGAGTCATTTACTAGTTACACCATTAGCTTGTGTGGGATTAGATAGTTATGGGTGTTTTAGAAATTGTAAATATACCTACTGCTTAACCCTCTGCGGCAGACGTGTTAGTCCAACAGACACCGCGAAATATAAAATTCGGTTTATTACCGTTCATTTTCAAATTTGAGCGCCACCGCTCTCAGTACCTTACTGTCGTGAGCTAGCGCGTCGGTCAGAGTGCGGGGGCGGTCGTAGCGAGCGCACGTTTGCGTAGCGGGAGGCAGGTGTCCACGAGTCTACCACACCAGTGTTAAGTTTCTACTATACTACCACCTCAATGAAATGGTTATATTTTCATAGTGTCTCCTAAACCACCACATCAGTAAATTACTTTAGTTTATCTTATGATAAGGTATTTTTTGGTAATCATTCTCGTTATTTTGGAATTTGATTTTATTTACGTATTTTACATAAATATCTATACTTATAGACCAATATTATAAAGAGGACAGATTTGTATTTTTGTTTGTAATGAAAACTCAAAAAGTACCTAATGGACCAATTTAAAAAATTCTATCACTAATATAATGCTATATTATCACTGAGTTACATAGGCTATATGTCGCGACGGAAAGCTAATTGTACCTACATAATTTACAAGAAAAACTTGTTTTTTAGATGGCTAAATCAAGTAACAATCCTCGGCCAGGTACTTCTAATCGTAAGAGAACGTCGGCTGGAAGTTTTGTGAGTCACGAAGATCAAATAACAGAGAGAAGAAATGGAAGAGGAATGTGAGCACAAAGTTGACAGTGATAACAAAATGAGGAGAGCAACTTTTTTAATAAAAATGGCAAGAGATTTAGTGCTGAATCATGTGAAAGCCCGAGTATACAATGAAAGTGAGTATACAATCTCCGAAATGGCTGGACCGATTTTGACAACACTTTCACTGCCAGATAGCTGATGTTTTATGGAGTTTAGGTTTCATTTTAGAAAAAGCCAGCTATAGTCAATTCTATTTTCTTGTAAATTTTGGTCTACTTGAAATAAATGATTTGAATTTGAACTGCCGAAACAAACAGTTTTCGTTAATGAGTGTATAATGAAACATGTTGTGATAATGAATTTCAGGACAATGTTTTTCATGAAAAGGGCATAAAGCACAGCATATTACACAGGAAAGGAATAAATATACAATAATTAAATATAATAATTATTTGCCTGGTAATGTAACCATGCGGAAATGTAGTTTCGAAGGTTTAATTAATTTAATTAGACATGTATAAAGCCTAACGCGTATTATTAATGCTCTCAAGTATAATTGAATACCTACATACATTTTCCTCAGGCCTCATTTATTTATACATATATAGGAAAGGAAAACTAGCACATTATCTATAGCCAATGCCTACGTTTTTCTTCATTCTAGGCTTTTCCTGATTTTATGCCAAGTGTGTTTATTGGGTTTATTTGCAAGCTTAGGATTTCCAGGGGCACGTGCCATTGTGGTCACTGCAACGCGATCTAGAAGCAGCAACCTTTTTGTGTAACACATTATCGATAAATCACAATCTGAACGATTTTGAAGAATATTGCTAATCCATTGCTTCATATGTTTGAAAAAATTGTCTGCTCAAGAACGTTAATAACGCAATGAATGTTGTTGAACTGTCAAAATAAAATTTGCTACTGATAGTGTGTTACGCAATTACCCCGCAGTTAAGCCATAAAAATGAAAGAAAGAAAGAAAAAGTATTTATTGGGACTCAAAACAGGAGATCACAAATTAAACTAAAACACACTCTTAGAAAAAAAAAAAGAAAAAAGAAGATAAGAATGTGGTATTTCCATCAATTTATAGTCTTAGGAAAGCTAAGAGAGAATGTCCTCGCAAGGAAGATTTGACTCGCAGGATTTGTTTGTTTGTTTTGTTTTTTTTTTTTTTTTTTGATAAGACTCGTGCAGAAATTGTTTTAAATTTCAGATGAACGTTTAGTTATTGCGCAGCCCGATATTCGCATATCCATATCTTTTGGGGCTTCATTCACTCTTATTAACAAGTGGGGTCCTGAGGAAGCTCAGGAAGCTCGCAATAAAGATTGCAGAAGATTTCGAGAATCTAATACTCAACGCGGTCACGTATTGCCACGAATAAAGATTTACTTAGTATGTTGTTGATCACATCTAACCAAAAAAAAAACAGGTAGCCTGCCTTCTACACCCTAGTTAGATTTAATAATAGAGCTACTTTAAATCCTGTTCAAATTCCAAGACCCAATGGCACGCCACAATTGTGGCGATAAGTCCCCTCTTTGAGGAGTGGCTGGAGAGGCGCCACGGCGTCCTCACCTTCCGCCTGACGCAGGTCCTCACCGGACATGGATGTTTCGGGAGGTTCCTGTTTAGGATTAAGCGGGAGGAAACGCCCGGGTGTCACCACTGTGTGGATCGCCCGGAGGACTTGGTGGAGCATACGGTGGAGGTCTGCCCTGCTTGAGCGGAGCACCGCCGTGTCCTCACGGCAGCGATCGGCGGCGGCGATCTCTCGCGTCCGGCCCTGGTTCAGGCCATGGTTCGGAGCGAGAGTGCATGGGAGGCCGTCACCTCCTTCTGCGAAACAGTAATGCTTGCGAAGGAGGAGGCGGAACGCGTGAGGGTAAGGCAAAATCAACGCCCTCGCGCCCCTAGTCGCCGCAGGAGACGCCCCGGGCGTCGGGAATCGCAGGCCGATTCCCGGCCACCGTAGGCGCGGGCTTGCGGACGGTGAGCGATGGGTAGCTCGCCGTCCGATAAGGACCAAGCCCGGGTCGACGGCGCGTTGTGTTCCACGCGCGCCTCAAAGAGACGTCAGCACCAATTGACGGGGTCCAAAGGGCCAATGCCTGCCAGGGTTACGAGCCTGTCCTAAAGGGATATCGTGGCCCTGGCACACAGGCATCTGAAGGAACACGGGTGGGTTTTAGTCAGTAAAAGTCTGACACTCGCTCCGGCTCCACCCAGAGCGGGAGAAGTTATTAGATAATTTCCCACCCCAAAAAAAAAAAAAAGACCCAATGTCAACATACAGCCGCAAGACTATACTGCTGATGATTCGTCAGAATAGGAAGATATAAGCGATAGATAACGAAAATTAGAGAGTATAATTATATACATATTTGTTTACAACACTATTTGATTACTTAATTTTTAAAAAAATGAGTTTTCGAAATTTTTTACCTGCTAGACCTTTTTTGTGACTACCTGCTATGTGCCTGACTAATTAAATAGCCGTTATTTCTAAATTTGCAAATTGTTCATGGTTGTTTGTTTTCGTGTTATTGAAAAGGTGTCCCCCTTGCACCAAAACTAAATTAGGTAGTCATAACAGGTTAGAAGAAAGCCCCCTTTTTTTTGGTCGGGAATCTAAAAAATAACTTCTCAGAAACAATGAATGAAATTGAATTAGTCGATTTCGTGCACGGTTAAAGTTAAGAGGCATTTAAACATCAAAAATGTATGGTTAAACAGAAAACAGTCGCTAATCACTACTTTAAGCAACGTTTATAAATAAAGGGGCTAAAGTTTAGCCCCTCTGAGCAGTCTTCAAGGGCATAACATATTAACTATTTATTATATTGCTCTAGCCTATGTAGGTAAGAAACTTTCCTGAGTTGAAAGTCGTAACAATTAATTAAATCTTCAAGCAAACATCCATAATAACACAGCACTTCATTCGTTGTGTAAATTATAACAATGTTGTTTGTCAAACACATGTTTTTACCTCTTTATCTCAATCTTAGAATCTGTCTGGTAGTTGTAAAGTCTCTGAGACGAACAAATATTAGTTAATCATTGTTCAAACACTAATCACTCGGTAAGGAACACGTAAATCACGTAATGTATGGCAACAATACATAAATCGTTTTATTCGTGGATTTTATCGTTTTGAAGTTTGCTTTAGCACATAATTAGTAGTGTTATTTCTGCCTACCCCCACGGGAAAAAGGCGTGAGTTTATGAATGTATGTTTGTATAGCACATAAGTAGGTATATAGGATCTCTACGTCAACATCTAGAGCTCTGTGTATCAATTTTAGTATAGACTGAGAAGGGATTTAGGTGAACGATGTTGGACCTAGGTACTAGCTGTGCTTAAATTTATACAGAATGTTTTGTAGAAGAGCGACATATTTAGGGTTCCATAGTAAACAAGGAACCGTTATAGTTTCGCCATGTCCGTCTGTCTGTCCGTCCGTCCGTCTGTCCCCGGCTTAGCTAGGAGACGCTTAGTCCTAGAAAGCTGTAATTTGGCAAGGGTGTACATATTAATCACGCCGAAAAAGTCGCAAAATAAAACCATGAAAAACATTTTTTTTAGGGTACCTCCCTTGAACGTAAAATGGGTATGATATTTTTTTTCTCATCTAATACATGGTGTGGGGTATCGTTGGATAGGCCGTTTATAAATATTGTGGGTCTGGGAAAGCCATTTTTCAATTCTGGGATCCGTTTGCGTAATATTAAACTTTAAAGTGCTATTTTTTGTTAGAGTCAAGTGTCCCCCGCCCCCTGCCAGCTAAATGGTTGGTTTTGGATATGTGAAAAAATTCATGGCAGTAGTATATATAACGAAATTAAAAGGAAAACTATCACAGCTAAGTACCTAGAGTTTACTAGTTAACGAGTAATAGTCCACCAACTGAAATTTGCAGTTGAAGTAACGTATATCGATGTATGGGAGAGCATGTTTTTCAACTACAATGTTAAGTTTGTTTTTGGGATAAATTCATCCTAACTACAAAACCCATCATTGTGCGTGGTCCGACACGCACTTGGCCGGTTTTTTTTACAGTCCGTTCAACCGATCTTGACTTCTATGGCGCTGGTGGCATGACAAATGGCAGCTGTAATTAACAGTTGGTATTGTAACCGCGTGTTTGCTAGTCAAAATTGGTTGAACAGACTGTAAAAAAGGTTTATTTAAATGTCTAATCTTATTTCAAATGGATTATACACTTAACCCAATCCCACAAAAGTTGAAGGTTTTACCGAACCAAACATCCCACTCAGTAGAACTGCAGGCTGCTTACTAATCAAAGCATGAAAGCACCAACTTATTGGTCAAAACACTAAACAGCCATTGAACCCACTCGGGTTCAATGAATTTTATATAAGCCATTTCACGACGTTGTTTGTTTGTAAAAAATAAAGGAATGCAACTCGGAACCTGCCAGTTCGGCAACGATCGAAAGTTCAATAAGTAAAAGGTTGGTATAATTCAGTTGTGTAGTGCACAGAGTACATTTGTAGTGTAGTGTGTGGAGATGAAAACCTGCAGTATAATTTAATTTTGTAATTTTTAAACAATTTCCGGTAACGTTATCAGAAAATACAAATATTGTTGGTGCCTACGATACCTAGGCCATAATAATATTATCGTAGGTACCTAGTAATAAATGATTGCGATATTACAATATAGTGGTCAATCAAATTAACAAGTAGGTAAGCTTTATGAATTCTATAAACATTATGTAATTACATTACTTAATCAAATAGAAAGATAATGTAACGATCATTCCTCTATCCAACCGATTTGAACAGAAAGCTAGAAAAAGGCAGTCCCGTACGGTATATCGAATTACCCTTGAACGATATAACTGTCTACAGAAAGCATGGTTCACCAACGAACGGTAATACGAGAAAACTATTAGTCGATACCATTATTTAGCGACAGCACGTTTCGCCGAATAACGCTACATAGAATGAATGGTTGGCCGATACCAAGATTTGCCGATGTCATGGTTCGCCGGAACAGGCTTGAACTAAATAATCCTTGCGAAACGTGCTGTCGCTAAATAATGGTATCGACTAATAGTTTTCTCGTATTACCGTTCGTCGGTGAACCATGCTTTCTGTAGACAGTTATATCGTTCAAGGGTAATTCGATATACCGTACGGGACTCAGAAAAAGGTGACTTCTTCGCTTTTTTCTAGCTTTCTGTTCAAATCGGTTATTCTGAATTCTACAAACAGCGGGCTAGTGGTGTAACACACTATCTGAATCGGTTTTAATTTGATAGTTCAACAACATTCATTGTGTTATTTACGTTGTTGAGCGGATAAAATATACAGCATATACTTCAAAATCATTAACTGTGTTACGCAATTAGGGTGAGGGTCTGTTCAAAATATTATACACGCACGTGTTGCATCGGGCAAGGTTGTTTAATAGGTACCTATAAGACATTGTTATTAATAAGGGGAAACAAAAAATTGTTGAAGTCTAAAATCGAACGAATTTCCTTTCATTTTTAAAAGGAGATAAACCCTAAATTATAACAAAAAATATTGTTCTATTTTAGGGTTTATCTCCGTTTAATATGTTGGGTCATTAATAACAAATTACCGTTGTAGGTGACGCGGACGGTCGCATTTTACGTGTGCAGCCAAAAAGTATGTTAATGCGTAAAATAATTAAATATAAGATGACGATATTAATATTTTGAACTAGATAGAATAAAGAATAAAAGTACAATCACCTTTTCCTTCATTTTGTACCGATGTCAAAATCTTCGAAAAATAAATGCACTAAAATCTCACAGTGTTTTGCATAATTCACTAAAATCACAGAACACAATAAATCACTTTCACTTAGATAATTCTAAAATGGTCGATTTTGTAAGTTACTAAAGATTTCGTTTAAAAATTTGAAATGCACATAGACAATAGAAGTTTGCCGCGATCCAAAGGGCGGGAAAGATTGACATTTCGATTTCGATGTGACGAGCATGCGCACCAACAGGGAAATGCTGACTGACTCCGCGTTAGTAGAAGATCGAGGTTTTAAATAATCACGCTTCGAAATGATTACTTGTGTGTGGTCGTTAGCAATTTGAACTACAGAAACCTACCTACGTACGAGTAAGTTATGTATGTTAGCATATCGTCACGCCTGAAATCCCCAAGGGGCGTAAGCAGAGATGCGATCTACATAACCAAATTATTGTTTTACTCTTCAGGAATTTGTAATTAGCAGTTTTTAGCCTGGAATTAGCAACGTGTAGTGGTACTCGTGCTTAATTGCTCATGTTTTTCACTCGGTGGTTATCGTTTCACCAGCTCGTAAACATGTACTGCTGAAGATATGCAATTTAGAGCATCGAAAATAATGGACGGTTATGATGAAACATTGGCATAATTAACATTAGGTACGCAAAGGGATTGATGATCACGATATAATTTGGAGACAGTAGGTAGATACTGCCCATTCTTGACTCCCCGAGTCATGGGGAGGTACCTAAAGAGCCGGCTTTGCCAAACACCACACCATATAGCGTGGCCAATTCGAAGATACAACTTTAAATTAAGATTATTTTTATTACAAACCAAAATTACCAGATATTTTCTTATAATTGTATAATACAGGCTTGGAAATTTCGTATAAAAAACATTCGTCAAATCTCCACCTTTTTGCTCGTTTAAAATGCGATTAATTTTCGTCGTATTTTTCATCAAATTCTCTTATATCGACTCACTTTATTAGGTATTCCACTATCAGAGTCACAATGTTCTGTTTTTAGCGTTCAAAATTGACCACGACACGTCCATTTAGATAACCCCACAGAAAAAGTCAGGACCTGCCAAATCTGGTGAATTTTGGGGGTAAATTTATTAATGTGAAAATTTCTTGTAATTTTTTGTTTCGGAAACATTCTTTACAAAGTTTCGATTATTTTTCGTGCTGCATGGTTTCTGGCTCCATCTTGTTGCAACCATGTTAGTCTAGCTGATTGATTTGATGAAATAATAAATTGAAGAGAAATACACTATTGCGATTGCCAGTCGCAGTATCAGCACCACTTGTGAAGAATGGTGATTACTCCACCTAACCAGTCAGACAAAAAGAATTTAGGGGTCCTGTGTGGGTCTACAAAGGTTGATCTTCTCCACAATATTGAAAATTTGGTATACTTACGCACAGATCCTCTGTTATCAAAATTGGATTAGACACTCGAAAAAAATTGGGTCGTTTTTCTATCAGTCGAGGTTTCGAGCATCTTTGGGATATCCAAGAACCGTAAAATTTGGAGTCAGAAGAAAATGGTGACCAAAAAAAGTTGTATATACATTCGAATTGGCCACCCTATAAGTAGTTACAGGTTCTATGAAAAGTTAATAATTCAGTATGTAGGTATAAAGTATTTTGTGATCATATACCCCCATATTTTCATCAACACAAGTGTTTAGTAATAAATGTCACATAAAGTCTCCTGCAGACGGGTGCGTAATCTATTTTCTACCTACCTACATATATTTATTCTTGTAGTAGGATCACGGGTAGGGTGTACCTAGGGTTTCCAACTTTTTATATCAAATATAGTAGGTATTTGCGAAGCAATTCCAATAAAATATAAATGGCGAAAAAGTAAAAAAAAAATTTTGGTTTATTTCAAAAATATTTTTATTCTTAAATGCATTTTTTTGATACTATGAACGTTTATTAAGTACCAGGTTTTTTTTAAATATACATATATTGTACTTACTATTTTTACACTCTAAATTAAGGTTGCAAAATACCATTAATTCATCTTTTATGAGATTAATACTGGCCCTATTGCGATCATCTCGCCATTTTATATTGAAATAGATAAAAATATATATACTTAGTAGTTTCGCCTACTATATTAGTCTTCTTTATCTACTTACTACAACATGTCACAGAATTAACGCATAACCTCTTAAGGGCTCATTGTACTCATCATTGTGAACAACTTTTACTATGGGACCAAACCTGAAATCGCGAAAAAAGAATCAGCTGTTCCCTACATTTACTTTCGAATAACTCGTCACAATGTGGGGAACAGCTGATTATTGTATAATATATATATTTATATAATATTTGATATAGGGTTGCCAACCCTAGGTGTACCGAACCTATATTTAAGTAGGTGGGTATATGATATGTGGGTGTACTCGTATGGATACGTTCCAAGCATATAATAAAATTATATACTTAAGTAATGGTAATTACTATTGTTATTGTAGTGTGATCATTAGTGTGATTCTTGTATTAGATACTCAATAATTTGTTGTTAAAGATTAGATTAGGCACGAGGCAAGTCAAGCAGAGAATACTTATAATGAACTTTTGATGGACAGAACATCATAATTATAATAAATTATTGTTTTGCATTTTTTATTAATTTATATAATTTTCATTAAGGATTGTCTACCGTAAGTACAGTTATCTGCGGGCTAATTGCGTAACACACTATCAGTAGCAATCGGTTTCAATTTGACAGCTCATCAACATTCATTACGTTATTTACGTTGTTGAGCAGACAAATTCTAACATATTTATTTTATTTTATTTGATAGGTACACCAACGACCTATTCACTAGAAACACTAAGATAATAAAAAATGACAAACGCATTGAGTTATGGTGAATTAGTCACTTACAGGCGTACACAGCACTTACATATAAAATAGCTTCTTAAATATACGTTTTAACAAGATTTTTTACTCGTAGTGAGGATAGAAAAATTAATTAGAAACAAAGAAAAAAACATTAAGTAAAAACAATATCATAATCGAAATTAGAATCAAAATTTAAATTAAAACATTAAAAAAAAAACAGTAAAATTGAAATCAAAACGGTAGAACGTGATAACGAATGCAATATGATAACATTCCAAAATCGTTAAAGTGGCAGCCAAATGCATAGGCAAAAAACCAAACAATGAAATATGAAGTAATGGATTAGCACAGTGGTTCTCAAACTTTTTTGGAGACGGAACCCTTTTCGAAAACGAAGTATTTGACGGAGCCCTAAAGTAATCAAAAATGGTTTTATGTGTATTCTTCATTAATATTACTTGACATTAAAATTTACATATTTTTTTACTTTTGTTGAAATATTTAGATTGATATTATGTTACTCAGGTACCAGAGTAAAATAAAATATAGTAGGTAGACACTCCTTTAGTATTATTTTTTTATTGTGACCAGTATTTTTGCGGAACCCCCACAGAGGCTTTGCGGAACCCTAGGGTTCCGCGGAACACACTTTGAGTATGGCTGGATTAGCAATATACATACTTCAAAATCATTCAAACTGTGTTACGAAAATAGGGTGCTGTAGCAAAATTCAGCCTTTCCCTTGCCTTAAGAAATTCACAAGTAAGTTAGGTTATGTCAGAGATACAATAATGTAACGTTTAAAAAAATAACAATCGTTGCAACAACATCCAAGACCCTTGCTCTGTCCAGTGTTAAGAGGAAACCTCAGGAATAAATTTTATTGTACTGACGGAATCTACAAAAGTAACCGGGTTTCTTGGCTACTGGGGTGTTCCCGCGTGATCGAATGGTTGACGCATCACCTCTAGTTTGTAGTCTGGCGGCATCGACATACACAGAATATACAATGGAGGAAAGCCGACTCTGTCGCCAGTCGGTCAGATGTCTGCCTACGGAAGCCATTGGACATTCTCTTTATTCATACATACAGCACATAATTAATTGCACAGTTTATTATATATATATTATATTGCTTGTAAGAATACTGTTACAAGCTGTTTTTGTTATGTACAGACGCCAGCACATCAAGCTACTACAATCTGTCAAATTTCTTTAATAGATTTCAACTTTATCCCTACAGTATAAGATTCAAGGTTGATTGGGAAAATTTGACAGTTTCGGGTAGCTTGACCTGGGCCTCAAGTCTGCTATTACAATAGTGTCAGAATGGTCGATCATTGATTTCATAATTGTTGATTTTGACAAGTTTGGTAATCTACTATTATAATGGCGTCATTATGACTTTCCAATGGTCGGCCACTGACACTACATTGAAAGAAATTGCATATATTGGTAATCTCGTACATAATGACAAATGAATGACATTTCTACTAATGGGTTTTATAATAATGGCAATACGACAATGCTATTATAATAACACAATTATATTACGAGAACATTGACCGACCAATGATCGACCATTATGAATTTACCAGATTACTAACTTGTAGCAAAATGACAATGGGATCGTGTTGGAATGGCTGAATTTATAAAAATAGCAGACTTGGGCCCCTGGGCGTCTGTACATAGTTACATAAACTGTCTACAGAACGCTACCAGCTACGATCCTTTTGTTTCGTTTACGTTCAAACATCTTCGGGATAATTGCGTAACACACAGTAGCAATGCCTTTCATTTTGACAGTTCAACAACATTCATTGCGTTTTTACGTTGTTGAGCGGATAAAATATACAGCATATACTTCAAAATCATTAACTGTGTTACGCAATTAGGGTGAGGGTCTGATCAAAATATTATACACGCACGTGTTGCATCGGGCAAGGTTGTTTAATAGGTACCTATAAGCTAACTTTTCAAACATAATTGAAGCAATGGATTAGCAATATTCTTCAATAGCATTCAGATTGTGATTGAAAGTGTGTGTTACGCACTTAGGGTGCTTTAAGCATTCATTTGATTAGTTTTATTCCCAGTTCTACACGCATTTTAATAAAGTTAGTACTTTCCTACACTGCAAAGTTGTATTGATTTACCTATACTCCATTGGTTTAGGTAGTTAAATAAAGGTAAAAAGAGTTTTTGTAGATGACACTTTCTTGTTAAAAAATTCTTTGTAACTTATAACCGATTTTTTTTGATTTGTACGATAAATTGGTCCTCTTTTAAATTACTGTATGTTAAACTTTATCACTTTATCATTCATACTCTTCGTAGATGTAATTGCTTGAGCACAATAATTATTTTGTTAGATTTTTATTAATACTACACTATAATATTTTGTAATCTGTCTATTGTAAAGACCTAAATTGAAGAATACAACTGTGACGTAGCATGACAACTGAAGTGACGTTACGTTTAGTCGGTTACTTGACAGCTCTCTCGTCACGTGGTTTTTTTTGTTTACTCAATATTATATTTTATCTACCTAATCCAACGGAGAATAGTTAGAAAAAAACATATTGCACACGTAATTTCCACAGTAGGTACCAACCTAATCAAGTAAGTAAGTAGGAGTCTATCCTTCAATTAAATAAAAAATCGTTGATGGAAAATCTACTTACCTACTGGGTAAACATGCAACATGAAGAATAAAGAACGTTAGTAATGAAGTGAGATAAATTATTACAAGTAAAGAGTGAATGAAATCGGATTGAAGATTCGAATTTCAAATTAAACATAATTATCTACTCAGTTCAGTGTCGTTCAAAGCCGGGAGACTCGATCGAGAACGGAAATGGCAATTTAAGTATGGCTTGGAAAGTCGAACCGGACTTTACCGGACCAAGTTCCAGTGCTTCAATGCAAACATAGTGTAGTTAATTATTTTGCAAGTTTCCCATTTTGTGCAAACGGTTACTAACACAAACATACATAAACTCACGCCTTCTTTCCGTGGGGGTAGGCAGAAACTATACAGAACTACATTAGTAGGTTCTATACTCCTTTTGTTCGTGCTAGCACCATATTGGGATAAAATATTAGTTTAAGTTTACCTAACTTTGTATCGTGTTAGGCGTTAAATGCCTTTAAATTATTGCTTGTACCTACCTAGGTATCTGCTTTTCTAAAACTTAGAATCTAGTACCTACCTGTATGTAATGGAATTTAAAAGATATAAGTTATGATAATTATGTTTATTTAAGTAGACACTTGTAATTGCCTATCTTCTACATAAGTTACTGGCACGTGCATATTATGTAGTATGTTTTCTTAAAATGACTTAATTAAACCTTTTTTTGTAAAAAAAAGCAAAGGACTTCCAAATAAAAAACAATTTCGGAAGTCGGTGTTTTTGGATCTGTATTTTAGTTTTTGCCACCGACTTCCGAAATTAAAGTTATTTTTCACTTTTTAGTTATGGTACCTACCCCATACCAATTCGTAAACTACTAGATATCTACTTGCTATGTAAACCACAGTGACAGGATCTTAGAGTATGACGCAAGCATTATATAACAGCTAACTCAAAAACCCAAGAGAAGCTATAAAATTTAAGTATGCCTATCGCGTAAGATTCCTCTACCAAATGAAAAGAGAAAGAATTTTCAAATTCGGGGGGTCGGTTTGACGAAAATATCGAGGAGCATCTTTAGACCCCTTAAGAGATTTCGTTTCATTAATGTTTCATTCGTTTCATTGTACTCATCATTATGAACAACTTTTACTATGGGACTAAACCTTAAATTGCGAAATAAAAATCAGCTGTTCTCTACATTTATGTTCGCTTATCTCGTCGATTTCAACTTTGGTCCCATAGTAAAAGTTGTTCATAATGATGAGTACAATGTCCCGTGTATGAATAGATACACCTTAAAAATACATGATACACACAGACATAATAATAACCTCCTCTTTTTTTGAAGTTAAAAAGAAGCACCTATTAACTAAATATAGATAATAAAGATAAAAATAGATTTTCGCACCAACTCATTTATGGTTCAAAGTCTACGAATTTCGAAGTAGCCAGGTATTAAAAAAACGTCACAATAACTCACTTACAACGAAACCGAGTGTATTAATAGTTAATTAACACAATTTACCACTAATGTACCTATCTATAAATAATTTCAATTATGATCACAAAAATAATCGACCAGTGACGAATTTAGGAAAACCCGAAAATAAACATGAACTTTAGAAACTTATAAAAAGTGCCATAGTTTTGTTTTTTTTACTGACTCGTCATGAGTCATCATTGTTATAATTATATACCTGCTAAATAATACCGGGTCATAATAAACAAACTACTAGCAAAAATCCGCAGACGTAATGGGTATCAATTTCTGAACACGATAAAATAAAAATAAAAAAGATTTGATTGAATGTTAATTGAAATATTATGAGTTGGGAAAATCTGTTTTTTTTTTTTGTGATGTCAATTAACACTTAGTTTTTTATCTTAATTATTGAGCAAAATATAATATACCTACCTATACATATACTACTAGCACTTCGCCCGTGTGGATTTCGTAACTTCAACTCTCTCCGTCCCGTTTAAAAGATAGTTTCCGAAAACTATGGTTGCGATCTTTTTAAGTCAATTTCTTATCTAATTGTGGGTAAGCTTAAAATAATTGAAATCTGTGTAACTATAAAAGTACAGTTTTCGTGGTGATAAACCATCCATGTCAGTCTCAGTACCTGTTAATAGTTTCATCACTTCCGCTCTCGAAAATATAGCTTATTTCGCCGTTCATTTTGATTTACTTAATGAAGATATTGTATAATCATAAAATAAAATATTGATTTTATCACACGGATAGCTGAAGCCCAGTGTGTCAGTTTTAAATTTCTTGATATGGTTTGTTAAATAATAGGAAAAAAACATTTCCTACAGTGTTTTTTACAAAAATATAGGTTTTTTCAACATTATTTTCTAAGACTATTTGTAACATTTTGATAGTTATGTTTGCTACCTTTTTGAGTAGAACATGTCCGCTTACATAAAACATTTTAAATGACTAAATTTATGTTATTATATTGAAGAAAAATGTTCCTATACTCAACACAATATCGTTAATTTTGTGTGAAGAGGCAACGGAAATTATTTTTTTACAATATTATAAACCAACATTTTCGAATAAAAAATTGCTACCAATGGAGATAAAGGAGTAATCTGTTTGTGGAAATTATTAGTTACATTTGGTTTAGTTAAATTCTGCCGCAAAAGGTACCGAAATGTGCAAATTTTTGTCAGATTTTGTGATAGCGTCCTTAATATTATAATGAGGTATAGTTTGTGAGGTTGTAGGGGGTAATCTCTGGATCTACCGAACCGATTTTGAAAATTCTTTTAGCCATAGAAAGCCACGTTATTTATTTTTCAGTGTCATAGGCTATTCACAATTAAAAATGTTTACCGCCCAACGAAGTGGGCACGGGTCAGCTAGTTTATTATATTATGAAAAAGTTTATTATTTATTACAAACTACTACCTATTCAATTGTTTCTAGTTTACATACAATATATTGTGTACGAATAGACTAAGCGTAGGGCTGTTCGCGCACACCGGCGGCGGCGGCGGCGGCGGCGGCGGGCGGCATGCGGCACCGCGGCATTTTTCTAACTTTCAGCATTTTATACCCGTTGCGTCGTAACTTGTAAACGAAAGGTCCGATTCGAATAATTTAAAGAGGAATTTACATGTATAGACGCCAGCAGATCAAGCTACCCAAAACTGTCAAATTTTCCCAATCAACCTTGAACCATATGCTGTAGGGATAAAGTTGAAAATCTATTAAAGAAATTTGACAGATTGTCAAATTTGTTTAATTGATGGTAGCTTGATGTGCTGGCGTCTGTACATAATCAACCTTGATTAAGAAACTATTTAGTTGGCTAAGGTTTAATAGGTTTAATATTATGATACGAATGTCATCATCTTTCGGTTCTACCCGTGTTTCGATCATCGAGCTAGGATGGTTTGGATTGACTAATTTGAACAAAAAACGGTTATGTTGACGTTACTATAATAGTCAGACAAAGCCTCGCGACTTTTTTGTGGATAATGATGAGAACTATATACTATTATATATAATATCGTAGGTACATTATTTTATGTAACATCAATCATTTTCGCAGAACACGCCAAATAATGACATTTGTAGGCAATTTTTTGATACCTTGGGTTACACTATTGTAATTTTCGTATCAATCTCTATTTTATTTGAAAATAAAATACATCCAATGTTACTCGCTGATAATGTAGCTTTCTATAGGTGAACAAATTTTTAAAATCAGTTAAAAGGAGTTTTTGAGTTTATCCAATACAAACAAACAAACAAAAAATCAAATCTGTTCTCTTTATAATACACGTATTAGTACAGAATAGGTATAATAATTAAAATCGGAACAAAAGTAAAATTAAAAGAATATTAAACTCTTTAGGTACTATTACCTCAGTATTAGGTAAAATCCATATTGGATTGTAATACTGTGTGCTATTACTTAAATTAAAAGGTAAAAAGTAGTTTATCAAATCATTAGGTGTCAATTTTGATGTGTAAAATAGCCAGTGTTAATGTACGTCCAACTTACTTTTGTTGCTGAACTACCTACATAATTATGTTCAAGTTCAAGACGAATTCGGGTAATTCTTGTCTAGAGCTTGGTATAAAATCCCTCATTACGTGAGTAGGTAATCCGTTGTAGGTACGTACGATTGGATGATCGGACAGTGAAAGCCCCGCTCTATGCATATATTTAGGGATTTAGGTCACGATTAACTTATATTTTTTCAAGACGGAACATAAAACCCTTTGGTTTTCCTCAGTTGTTACAGGTAAGTAGAGTTTTTTAAAGCGCGTGTGTAAAAATTTCGTAGTCCAGATGAGTGCATAATCGCGGGAATCCCAAATACAATGAAATACGGTTTTTTCTACGAACACGAGGTTTTTCCCTTTGTCTAATAATTGCAATCCGGTATTATAAAACAACCATTTCAGACACGGATCTACATGGTCCTCACTGACCAAGATTATGTCTGGACTTTTAAAAGAGACTTCGACCCCTGAGTTTGTTTCGCAATATAATTTCTTCTCAGGGGTAGTCAGATAGGAAATATCGACTACATCTAGCTTATTTTTAGGGTTCCGTACCCAAAGGGTAAAACGGGAACCCTATTACTAAGGCTCCGCCGTCTGTCTGTCCGTCAGTCACCAGGCTGTATCTCATGAACCGTGATAGTTAGTCAGTTGAAATTTTCACAGATGATGTAGGTATTTCTGTTGCCGCTTTAACAACAAATACAAAAAAACAGAATAAAATAAATATTTAAGGGGGCTCCCATACGAGTCCGCGTACCACAGGTCAGTTTCCCTCAGTCGTCAGTTTATTTAATTTGCCAGTTTCGTTGATTAGTCAGTTTCGCTGATTGGTCAGTTTTACCGATTAGACAGTTAGGTTAACTCGACAGTTTACACTCAACGTAAAAGTTTAAGCAAACAAAAGTGGAAAATGTAAGGAACCCAATTTAAATCAAACTTAAAGTTGTATTTTTACAATCACATTTTTTTTTTAATATATTTGTTTTCTAAAAAAAAAAAAAATTATCTCTGGCTAGCCCTTTGAGGAAACAGCCGTGATGTTATGTTACGTAATACGTGCATAATTAAATTAACAGACGTGTGGGCAGTTTTCTACCGACTGTACTTTGACTGACGAATTGAATAAAACTGACGAATTAACGAAACTGGCAAACACAGGAAACTGTCGAGTTGACGCAACTGTCTAATCCCCAAAACTGGCCCATCAGCGAAACTGACTAATCAACGAAACTAGCAAATTAAATGAACTGACGACTGAGGGAAACTGACCAGTGGTACGCAGACTCTCCCATACAACAAACGTGATTTTTTTGCTCGTTTTTGCTTGGTATTGATAATTTATTCATATATTTTAACAACACTCGAGAAGAAGTCATCTAATTTAGAAACAAAATAATTGTGGTAAATGAAATATAAATATGTCGAAAGCCAGGGGCGCATACTCATGCCCATTGTTGCCTATTTTTGGTAGCCTCCTTCTTAATAGCCTGAAAAACAATGTAGCAGTTTTCTTTTGACCATTCCTAAAGAATGGTTATACGGCTTGCTGCGCGGCGAGAAATATCGGTCAAAACCATTTGATTGATGGGTTTTGATGTCTATGCTCATGGGTACTCAGGACCCACTAGTTGTGGTGGAGCCCCCGAGCCCCACGGAATCAGCGTCCCTGTCGAAAGCAATGAAAACATTTGTGAAAATTGCTTCGGTTATAAAAGGTAAACTTAGCTAATCACGTGTACATTTTATCGTTCACATTGCACGTGTCATGCAACTCGAGCTGAGGCAGAATGTTACGATTTACGGCTGAGAATGTTACCCCGATAAGAAAGAATGGAAATTGTTTGCCAAAAATCGTGAATGTTTTGTCCATTCAGTGGCTCGTTGGTCTAGTACACTAGTTGGTCGCAAGCGCTACTGATGAGCGTGAGGTTCTGGGTTCCTATCCCTGGGACGGGCAGTGTTATTGGATTTTTCCATCAGGAATTTCTCAGTAGCAGCCCGGAGTCTGGATTTGTGCACGGTAGATGGGAATAGGCTCGCCCCCTATTGCATTTTAATATCATACTGCGATCGCCAAACCGCCGGCCAAGCGTGGCGATTATGGCAAACCCTTTAGGAGGCAGGCCTATGTCCAGAAGTGGACGTCTTTCCGCTGAAATGATGAACATTTAGGTACTTAATTTAATCGTTTATAGATAGTTTTTTTTTTTGTTCTTATTGACTCGGGTAACTTATTATATATTTTTAGAGGGCTACTTGTTGAATGTATTTATAAGCGGAATGTTGGTAAGTTTAGCCGTGTTTTGTATCGGAGTACCTATGTAATATCTTGTTTGTTTGTCTTCCCGTTTAGTGTAAAAGTCTTGGTGTTTATGAGCGAATTTGCTTATTTCAAGTAGGTATATTTATACAAGGCAGAGTTAAAATATTCAGGTTTATAACAGGGCTTGTGTTGTATATTTACTAAGATAAGGACAAATTTCTTTTGTAACAGTGTTGGTGCATCTGTAGGTACTGTTTCCCCACATTATTATGCCGTAACTAAGCCATACATAATATAAGCTTAAGCGAAAAAAAACAGAAATTTACAGTCTGTCAATTTCTGTTTTATTTTGTCTGCCATGGTAACATTAGTATGTTGCCAGGGGCCCAAGTCTGCTATTTTTATAAATTCAGTCATTCCAACACGATCCCATTGTCATGCCATTGTCATTTTGGTACAAGTTAGTAATCTGGTAAATTCATAATGGTCGATCATTGGTCGGTCAATGTTCTCATAATATAATTGTGTTATTATAATGGCATTGTCGTATTGCCATTATTATAAAACCCATTAGTAGAAATGTCATTCATTTGTCATTATGTACGAGATTACCAATATATGCAATTTCTTTCAATGTAGTGTCAGTGGCCGACCATTGGAAAGTCATAATGACGCCATTATAATAGTAGATTACCAAACTTGTCAAAATCAACAATTATGAAATCAATGATTGACCATTGTGACACTATTGTAATAGCAGACTTGAGGCCCAGGCCCTGGTAGGGTTCACGAAAAGCATTAAGAATTTTGGAAGTTTTGATTTAATTTTTTGTACGTGTGACTTCCAATTTATTGCATATGGTTATTTATTATGCCTACTAATGTGAATTTGTTGACTGTTTCTATTTTATGATTAATATAAAAAAAACTACATTTAGAGGATTTTGGTTGGGAATGGAAAGTTATGAGTTTAGTCTTTGTAAAATTGATTTCGAGGTTGTGTTCGTTCATCCAGGTTATTATTTTAAGTATATCGTTGTCATATTGACATGGGGTGAGAATGGAGGTGTCGTCTGCAAACAAAACACATGGTCCGGATTCTGCTATGAATTTTGGGAGGTCATTTATGTAGATGTCATAATAGAAGGCGTCCTATAACACTTCCTTGTATTATTTATGCGTTTATTGCCGTTCTATCAGACCGGAACTTTAGAAGTTCGTTTATTTTGTTATTGAAATATCTGTGCTCTATTTTATTTTATAGGTAAGATCCATTTCCGTTGAACCATTCTTGCGATTTACCGCGGATCCATTCTTTATAGCTTGTTTAGCAAAATATTATATTGTATTTTGTCGTAGGCTTTAGTCATGTCAAGCATTATACCTACTGCGTATTTTTTTATTATTTGTTATGTTTAGGGCTTCTTGTATTTTATATACTGCTAATGATGTTGATCCATTTGTCCGAAAGCCGTTTTGGCATTCGTCAAATATTTTATATTTTTCGCAGAAAGCGTACACGCGATACACGTCCGTCGCCTTCTTAAAAAAAATTGAAGCTATACGCAGAAGAGCTATTGGACGCTAAATACTTGGCTCTTTTTTGCTATTTTTCTTATATGTTTCACCATAGATATAAGAAAGAATGTTGTTGCTGTTCTTTATATTTCTATGGGTTTAACTAATATTATTTTCAGCTAATCAAGGAATACGCCTTTTTCGAAAGACTGGATTATTAATTTTTAAAATTAAGCGCATTGACTGGAAGTTCGTCTATACCGTACCTTTTTTTTATTTTTAGGCTTTTTAACATAATATTTATTTCGTGAGGGTCTGAAAAGAAATGAAATCGTTTATTCTGTAAATAGGATAACAGAATCACAAAAATATCTGAAAAAATAAGCTAGATGGAGTCGCCATATTCCTTTCTGACTACCCCTGAGAAGAAATGACGAAACAAACTCAGGAGTCAGTCTCTTTTAAGTCCAGACATAACCTTGGTCAGATCATGTGAGGACCATGTAGATCTGTGTCTGAAATGGTCTTTAGAGGAAATATGAGTGGACCTGTCCAATCAGTGCAAGCATTTGTCAGTTATCGTGCAGCTCAACCGTGATAGTACTTATGGTTGGCAACCCTAAATGCAGGGTCAATGTTTACCCTTTTCATTCACAGATCTTTATGACCGCTAAAAACGTGTAGGTAAGTATTGTTAATTTCAAGTGACATTTAGACCTTTCTTTATCCAGGGCGAGGATAACACGTTACCTACAATTTATTTAAAAAAATAATGGACGACATTATTAACGGTGTCTGTAAGAACTTTTTGTTATTATGGTTCAATTAACATAGCCTATCCCACTCCAGCAGGAGAACTGGGGGCCAAGTCTGCTAACGCAGTTGTGTCAGAATGACCGATCATTGGCACCGTAATTGTAGAGTTTGACAGTTTTGCTAATCTCCTTATTGAAAGGCGTCATTATGATTTTCCAATGACGTGCCACTGACACTCCATTGGAAAAATTGTGTGTATTTGGTAATCTCGTACTGACAAGCTCATATTATTTTGACTTTCATATGGACCACTGTCACGCCATTATGAATTTAGGAGGTTACAAACTATTGGCACAATGGTCATGGCGTTGCCTTGGTATGGTCGTCATAATGACCAATCATTGAAAATAGCAGACTTGGCCCCCTGTAGAAAAGCGTTTTGTCGACGGAAGAGTAGACAAAAATGACGTTTCCGTGTAGACAATAGAACATTTTCGGTAGACAAGCTATTTCTATTCTACAGTAGAGTAGATATAGATAGCGTCATGTTATAAGCCGGCTGGACTCGTTTGCTCCATGGTACATCGGTCCTTCGTCAAACATGGCCAGCCCATTGCCACTTCAGCTTGCTTACTCTGCAAGCTATGTCAGTAACCATGGTTCTTTTTCGGATAATTTCATTTCTGATATTATCTTTCAAACAAACTCCGAGCATACGCCCTTTCCCGAGCATGGCTGTTATGGTTCATTAAACTTAAAATATAAATAGAGCAAGACAAATACTTGCTCACCTACATTTTGTTCTACCTAAATATGTTGCAATCACATGAAAAACAAAAACTAAGGCACACAATGATTATTTACTGAGTAAACTTAACAAATTCTGATGATTATTGTGGCCTATGCCATGGGCGGAAGCGGGCGCGACGAAAATATTTTGTACAAAACAAAAAGCGTAGTTCTCTTGTTCGTTTAGTGTACCTACATACCTAACTGAAAGTAGAATTGTGGTGGAACTATGGCCAATGATATCCTTTATTCCGTAAATTAAGAAATGTAGATTTCTCATTGTCCTGAATAGTGTTGCCGGCGGCGTCCGGATAAAGCCGGGCACAGCCAGGCTTTTAGGTTGCGTGTGCGGCCAAATAAGACGGTGTCCGGCTTTTGTTAGGCTTTTTAAATTTGGCCATGTTTTTTTTTTACATTTGTTCTGTGTTGGTTTTCGCTTAATAAAGGGGACTGATTAATTCAATTTTATTGTGTTTCAATAGAATTTAAGATTTTATGTTAAATAATAAAACCCTTGATTAACTTTTTTTTAAATGTCGTGTTGTACTTAAAAATTAGGGGTGTCCGGCCAAACTGGCTAATCTGTCCGGCTTTTCGGTTTTAAGACCTGGCAACCCTGGTCCTGAAGTACCTACCTACATCAATACTACAGACCTTGCTGTTTTCGTATCTCAGACATTTTCCACAGTATAAATATTTGTTTAACCAATATCGGTATAAATAAACAGCTGTATCAACTGGCAATAAAATTACTACAAACAAGATTCAAGGAAACTACAATGAAAATCGTGATGATAAGTTAGGATTTTCCATAAAGTAACGATGAATGATTATATTGATGTAATGCTAATGATACAATGTTAATTTATATAAATTTATAAGCATGCAAACTGTCCGGATCGATTTACCACCACTCAGACCATAGATATAAGAAAGAAGGCTCAGACACTGCTCTTATGCCCAGCGCACTCCTACTACAGAGGCGCGGCGCATGCCACTCGCTATAATTTATGTTTGGCAACCCATTTTCAACCGTAGGTACATCATAAAAAATTAAGGTATAGTTCAAATTGTTAAGTATCTTCTCAGTCTCTTCGCAGTTCGCCGCGCCTCGCCGCGTGTGCGCTGGGCCTTTGTGTACAGTAGGCCGCAGGTCAGTGGAATCACTTTGATCTTGAGCTGTCCTAGCATAGTACAGATATTCAAAAGAATACGAGGCCAACTTAAGGCCCCCGCAGACAGGCGCGATTCGACGGTGTGACGCGATTGTGGTAGAACAATTTTCATGAAGTTTTCTCAGAAATGGTTCTACTAGAGTCCAGTCGCGCTGTCGCATCGCGTCTGTCTGCGGGAGCCTTTATACTGGTTTTGTTACTACTGAAGCGCGGCCTAGTTCGTTTTTAAAAAAGCTTTACAAATGTGTCCTGTTTAAGTGCCTATTCTATATTAAAAAGAGAGCTGTAGTGGCCCTGTGGTAACGACCGCGACTGATGTCGTAGACCTTCGAACCCTTTTTTTTTTTTTTGGGTGGGAAATCATCAAATAACTTCTCCCGCTCTGGGCGGAGCGGGAGGGCGTGTCAGACTTTTACTGACTAAAACCCACCCGTGTTCCTTCCGTTGCCTGTGTGCCAGGGCCACGATATCCCTTTCGGACAAACTCGCAACCCCGGCAGGCATTGGTCCTGACGGACCCCGTCAGTTTGTGCTGACATCTCTTTGAGGCGCGCGTGGAACACAACGCGCCGTCGACCCGGGCCTGGTCCTTATCGGACGGCGAGCTACCCATCGCTCACCGTCCGCAGGCCCGCGCCTACGGTGGCCGGAAATCGGCTTGCGACTCCCGACGCCCGGGGCGTCTCCTGCGGCGACTAGGGGCGCGAGGGCGCGAACCTTGTCTCACCCTCACGCGTTCCGCCTCCTCCTTCGCTAGCATAACTGCTTCGCAGAAGGAGGTGACGGCCTCCCATGCACTCTCGCTCCGAACCATGGCCTGAACCAGGGCCGGACGCGAGAGATCGCCGCCGCCGATCGCCTCCGTGAGGACACGGCGGTGCTCCGCCCAAGCTGGGCAGACCTCCACCGTATGCTCCACCGTGTCCTCCGGGCGATCCACACAGTGGTGACACCCGGGCGTTTCCTCCCGCTTAATCCTAAACAGGAACCTCCCGAAACATCCATGTCCGGTGAGGACCTTCGTCAGGCGGAAGGTGAGGACGCCGTGGCGCCTCTCCAGCCACTCCTCAAAGAGGGGACGTATCGCCACAATTGTGGCGTGCCCAGTGCTGGGTTGCGACAATCGCACTCTCCATGTCGCCATGAGATCCCTCCGGAGCTCCGTCCGCTGTGCCGCGATTTCTTGCGGCAGCGGAGTTATGCCCCGGAGTTTCGCCTCTTCGCGCCACACCCAAATGTGCGCGAGGACTTTCGCCTCCAGATCCCATGGCGGCAGTCCGGCAAGGAGGCTCGCCGCCTCACGGGAGACCGTGCGGTATCCCCGTACCATCCTGATGGCCATGACCCTTTGGGACGCGTTCAACCGCTGCGCTGGTCGCAGCCTCAGAGAACGCGCCCACACCGGTGCCCCGTAAAGGGCCATGGACCGCACGATCCCCGCGTAGAGCCTCCGGCAGGAGGCGTTTGGACCCCCCAGATTGGGCAGAAGCCGCTTCAAGGCAGCCCCGGCCCGCTCCAGTCTGGGAGCCAAACAGACCTTCGAAC
Organism: Tiliacea citrago; assembly: GCA_963921375.1. NCBI lineage: Eukaryota > Metazoa > Arthropoda > Insecta > Lepidoptera > Noctuidae > Tiliacea > Tiliacea citrago. Next base: position 16,034,629 of record OY992800.1, on the reverse strand, counting down.
CCTGACAGGCGCTTTACTTTGTGTAAATTATTTCATCACCACTGCTCTCAAAACGGTCAACGGTTCAAAATTCGAAAACATGTGACATCTACCAACCCGCACCGGGCCCGCGTGGTGGATTACGGCCCACACTCTCTCACCGAGAGGAGGCCTGTGTGACCTGTGTCCCAGCAGTGGGAACATGCAGCAGGCTGATTATGCTACTTGCCTATATAACAAATTCAATGACCCTAATCATCGGACCTTTGTGGGAAACATTTTAAAGAGTCCGCGAAACGATCAATTGCAATTGTCAATTTCGAAAATAAACTATTGGAATTGATCGTTTCGAGGACCCTTTAGCTTTAAAGGGTCCTCGAAATGAACGAAACTTTCGTAACTTTTTGGCGACGGAACCCTTTTGGAAAACAAAATATTTGACGGAGCCCTAAAATAATCAAAAATGGGTAAGTATATTCCTTATTAATAATCATATTATTATTACTGGACATTAACTTTGCATATGTTTTACTTTATGTTGGAATCAATATTCCAACATAAAGTAAAACATATGCAAAGTCAAAAAAAAAAATCTGTCTCAATAGACTGATTTTATTTTACTCTGCCTCCTTTATTTAGTACCTATTTTTTATTTTTTTACTTAATGACATGGTCTGTCATTCTTGCAGATATTCAGCAATATGTTTAATATTATTATCGGGTTTGTACGGAAGCTGCCCAGTGACTGCCCTGTTTATTCTTATTTGATTTTGCATTTTTCATTATGACCAGTATTCTCGGAGAGACCCCACAGAGGCTTTGTGAGCTTTGGAATATAGCGTAACTAACAATTTTCAATCCATATTCCACACACTTAGGTATTCGCTTAACTAAGTACCTACTAACGTCACAAATGAATTAGCAAGTAGCAACATAAAACAATGAACAAGATAATATGACGGGACGGTCATCGCCACTGCCCTGCCGATGAGGTTTGCATACATAGGACATACTTAAGAGACAAGATGTCCTAATAAATATTTTTCAACTAAAATTGTGTCTAAAAATATTTGCAGTTTCCAACATGTGACTAAAAAGTAAATATTTTGATTAATTTAGACTAGTTTTTGATAATTTATGATAAGACATATTGCATGCCATCATGTGAGAGATTTCAAAGTTATGTGCTTAGGAATACCTACTTCCCGGAGGACACGGTGGAGCATACGGTGGAGGTCTGCCCTGCTTGGGCGGAGCACCGCCGTGTCCTCACGGAGGCGATCGGCGGCGGCGATCTCTCGCGTCCGGCCCTGGTTCAGGCCGTGGTTCGGAGCGAGAGTGCATGGGAGGCCGTCACCTCTTTCTGCGAAGCAGTAATGCTCGCGAAGGAGGAGGCGGAACGCGTGAGGGAGAGGCAGGGTTCGCGCCCTCACGCCCCTAGTCGCCGCAGGAGACGCCCTGGGCGTCGGGGGTCGCAAGCCGATTTCCGGCCACCGTAGGCGCGGGCCTGCGGACGGTGAGCGATGGGTAGCTCGCTGTCAGATAAGGACCAGGCCCGGGTCGACGGCGCGTTGTGTTCCACGCGCGCCTCAAAGAGACGTCAGCACGAATTGACGGGGTCCATTAGGACCAATGCCTGCCAGGGTTGCGAGTTTGTCCGAAAGGGATATCGTGGCCCTGGCACACAGGCAAATGAAGGAACACGGGTGGGTTTTAGTCAGTAAAAGTCTGACACCTCCCGCTCCGCCCAGAGCGGGAGAAGTTATTTGATAATTTCCCACCCAAAAAAAAAAGAAAGGAATACCTACTTATTTAAATAATTTATTCAAATCTTGTGTTATTTATGATGCGTTATCTAAACAACATCATCTGCTCAGTCTTTTCCCAACTATGTTGTGATCGGCTTCCAGTCTAACCGGATGCAGCTGAATACCAGTATTTTACATGGAGTGACTGCCTATCTGACCTCCACAACCGAGTTTCTGCGTAACACGATCCGGCTTGGTAAGACTGGCTGTCAGATTTTTGGGCTTCAGACTACCTGTAATGACTGTCAAAGATCTACGAATGACAGCCGGGACCACCGTAGTACCTCAGCACACTACACTGCTCGCGGACACGCAAGCAAGCGAGACAGGGCAGCAGGGAGAAGGCTCCAAGACGCCGATAGTTTAGGTAATTTATTTTTACGGTGAAAATAATGGTAAAAAAAACTATATCTGCTTTATATTTAGTTCTGTTATTATGCAAAGTTTCATGATCTAATTGGAAGTAAGTTTTGTATGCTAGCGGTTTATTGTTCGGTTTGGATGTAATTTTGTAAGTATTTTTTTTCTGTCGAGAAAGTTGTATGGAATCGTGTTTTCGTCAAAGATGGCCCTTTACATTAATCTTCAACTTTACCGTAAGTATACAATTTCAAATTGCTAAGCAATTTGAGATATTGTGATGCGTTTGTGTTATCTAAACCGTCTCGACGTAAACTACGTAACATAACTATGAGTCCGCGTACCACTGGTCAGTTTCCCTCAGAACTGGGAAAATGACCTGCCTATATTCAAACACCACTATTAATATATCTACTTACGGATATTTATGTGCTAAAGGAGATTGAATGAAATTTTCCACGCATACCTACTTACATTATGTCCTGCCAGGATTGCGGGTTTGTCCGAAAGCCTATCGTGGCCCTGGCACACAGGCAACTGAAGGAACACAGGTGGGTTTTAGTCAGTAAAACTCTGACACGTCCTCCCGCTCCGCCCAGAGCGGGAGAAGTTATTTGACTAAAAAATTCCCACCCAAAAAATAAAAAAACTGACACTATGTCGAAAACGCGTAATATTTGAGACTAACTTCTGCCCGCGACTTCGTTCGCGTGAAATTTCTTAACATAAAATATATCCTGCATGCAATGCTGGCTTAGATTGAAATGTAACTGATGTTCATCCTACTTCGAAGATTTTACATCGTCATATTTCAGTTATACCTATTTACACAAAGCTTTAATGAATTATAATACAACTAAATCTTCCTCATCAATCACTCCGTTCATTGGTGAAAACGGTATGAAAATCCGTTCGGTAGTTTTTGAGTTTATCGCGTTCAGACAGACAGACAGACAAACGTGACTAAGTTTATAATAATGTAATAATATGTAGTGATAGTGATAAAACACATCTTACCTATGAAGCAGCCAGTTCGAAAAAAAAACACATTTTAAAACTACCGAATTTCTTTTTCTGTTTGCGATTATCAAATAGTCAATTCACGCAGCACCACTATTAAATCAAGATTTAACGCTGTTTAAATGATTAATTATTGTCAATAAATCAATCTTACGAACAGGCAAAATACCGTTGTCTGAGGTTAAGTTTTCGTGCAACGGTTCGCGATGTTAATCTCGCACTGTGTGGGTTATTTACTGTAGGCGGTGCGAGCGACGCTAATGCCTGTGTAGCCAATGGTCTTACGACTTCAGGTCAGGGCTGAAACAGCATGCTGATAGATGAAATGGCTTAGGGACTAAACACATTCAGCTCTGTTCAGTTTTTGTCCATAGAAGCTGAACAGAGCTCCCTTATAGGTACCTCAAGTAGGTACCTATACAACGTGGAGATGACAATATAACAATAAATTCAACTACGTATATCTAATGACGTTCGCAGTCTGCACACGAAAATTCAATCAAATATATCCAATAGTTTAGTCGCTATTGCTAGTCAAAGATTTTCAAAGATTCTCATCTCTTCATTTCTTTTCAAAGATTGGCAAAACCCATAGTCGGCACACCACTGCTATTTAGTTTATTTGAAAAAATCACTTTTTTAATTTCGATGCTAGAATTTATTTGATCGTTCCAAAATACTCTTATGCATTAGTATTGCCAGTGTTTTCATTTATTGTCGTATTGTTGTCTCCACATTGTATACGTGTTAAGGGCAATATCAGAAGAAAGTTATGTTTTGTGCCTTGTACAGTCGTCAGGACATCAAGTTAACACCTATGTACTGTCACATGTTCTCATTCGATTTTGAACTTAACTATCAACTTTTTAAGGTTAAAACCACCACCAGGATAACCTGATCTTCTCCTGTGCTGTACCTATGTACCTATAGGAACTATGAACTCGTGGCTAAATAATAACAGCCGCACGGGTCGATCGAACGTTAAGCTATGCTTGCCACGGTCGTCTCGTGGATGGGTGACCATTAATTTTATATCGATACCCCTCCGTGCCTCATTCAAGCGCAGACTCGAACCCCAGCGAAGCGTCAATCTAAAAGATAAAATAGCAAATTCACCCTTATCTCTACAACGTAATGCACATATTTCTATGGCTTATTCCCAGGCGCTCCATAATTTTATTCCCGGCGGCTCCAAATTAAAAAAGCAATAAATAAAATCTTTCCCTGAGCTCCAAAAATTTTTAAATACAAATTGCACAAAAAACTATATAATTTTATTAGTTTTTTTTTAAATATTTAACTGGAGCCTTTAAATTTTCATTTTAATATGGCATAGGGTTAATTTGTGATCACAGTTTTAAAATAGATTAAGGTCAATTTAAATGAGAGAGAAAACTGTAATTTTCAATTCTTTAACTTCATATTGTGAGAGAGTCGATTTGTGATGACAGAAAGTGCATTGTGCAAATGTCAATTTTACAATAGTTATAAGTACATACTTAGGAATAAGATTGATTTGTGACTGCCTATTACTGACACTATTTACCATGAAATTATGACATTAAATGTTAGCAATTTGTGTTTTGTTGACCTTACGCAATTTGGTTTTGGAGCAGCTGGGAACAATTTTAGTATTTTATTATATAACTAATTATAATTTAAATTTAAATTTTAATTAAAAATATAAATTATGGAGCTCTTGGGAATCAATGTATGGAGAGAAATTGTTTGGAGTACATTAGATTTGGAGCTCCTGGGAATACTTAAGCCATTTCATTTACTGGTCCGACCACTATCCTATACAATTCGAGTGTGATCTAGGATTAATAAAACCAAAACGCGTGCTTTCTAAAACTGACATTAGTAGTAGTAATCAAGTGACATGGGGTGAAAAGGACCGTAACCAAATTTATGAATACAATAGGCTATGTCATGTTAAACTGAAAAATTTAGATTTTCCGTCTGAAATGAGTAGTTGTGCTGATAAAATGTGTTCCAACACACACCATAGACATTGTTTAGATAACTTGTATGATGAAATAGTATGTGTATTAACAGATGCGTCTAAATGTTCAGCATTTGTTAGAAAGAAACGTAACAAAGGTAGCATAACCGGGTGGAACAGAGACGTCAGGGATGTTCATGTGAGGGCCAGGCTTTGTTTTCAGATGTGGGTGCTGAATGGAAAACTCTCTGTCGGAAATGTTTACGAAAACATGTCTGAATCCAGGAAACTTTTTAAGTCCCAATTGAAGTGGTGTCAGGATAACGAGCAAAAAATTAAAATGGACATAATTGCAGACCACCACTGCAAGAAGGATTTTAAGGGTTTTTGGAAAAAGACAAATCAGTTAAATCCGAAGCCTGGTCAACCTGTGAGTGTGGCTGGCGTGCATGAACCACGGGAAATTGCCAATCGTTTCCAAAGGCTTTTTAAAGTCGATTCGCTTTTGGATGCGGCACCGCAGATGCTAGATGTTGAGTCAGCCGACGGAGATGTTAATGTCAGGTTTTCAGCCAAGGATGTGGCAGGCATTATTAGGAATATGAGAAAAGGTAAATCTCCTGGTCACGACGGCCTCAGCATCGAGCATCTGCAAAATGCAGGAGTTCACTTGCCAAGGGTGTTGGCCATGTTTTTTAATCTGTGCATTAGCCACTCGTACCTACCTGATAGACTGATGTACACTGTTGTTGTACCAATTCCTAAAGATAAAACCGGTGATACTTCAGATTTATTAAATTATAGACCGATTTCATTAGCCACGGTTACTGCGAAGGTACTGGACAGTCTGCTAGACCACCAACTGGGAAGGCATATTAAACTCCATGACGCACAATTTGGATTTCGATCTGGTTTGTCAACGGAAAGTGCTATCATGTGTCTTAAGCAGACTGTTCAATATTATAGCGATCGGAAAACACCCGTTTTTGCATGCTTTCTCGATCTCTCAAAAGCTTTCGACCTGGTGTCATGTGACAAACTATGGCGCAAGCTCGAAGGTGAGACAGATTGCAGTCCGGAAGTTACATCTATTTTTAGGTATTGGTACAACAACCAGAAAAATTGTGTCAGATGGGCAGGCTCTTTCTCGGATGTGTACAGGTTGCAGTGCGGGGTGAGGCAGGGCGGACTGACTTCACCGAAGCTCTTCAACCTGTACATTAACCGACTTGTCGGTGAACTCAGCAGTGCCAGTGTCGGGTGCTATATAGACGGCGTTTGTCTCAACAATATTAGTTACGCAGATGATATGGTACTGCTGAGTCCATCGATCGGGGGCTTGCGTAAGCTGGTACGGATTTGTGAGTCCTATGAGGAGGCTCATGGGCTCAGATACAACGCGAAGAAAAGTGAACTCCTAGTATTTAAGGGTCGGAGCAAAAATTACGTGACTATACCTAAAGTCACCTTAGCTGGTACTCCCTTAAATAGAGTCGCTCAGTTCAAGTATCTGGGCCACTGGGTTTCCGAGGACCTAAGGGATAACGCGGATGTGGAAAGGGCACGTAGGGCGTTGGCTGTCCGATGTAATATCAATACTCAATACTCAAATCTTTATTGCATTCCACAATGTATATGCTTAGGTGGTAAACATTAGGTTAGAGAACAATCGTGGACCCTGTCGGGCACAGCAAAAGAAAGATGGTAGGTGGAGACGAGGACATAGGACATACATTAGTTTATCTTAAAATCTAACTTATTCTAAAACATAATATTTAGGTTTTGTGTATTTTACATGTTTTTTAGGGATAAATCATTTAAATATTCGGTTACACTGTAATAACATTTACTTAATAATAGTTTTTTCAGTTTGTTCGCGAATAGATGGAGTTTTTTTTCATTTCTTATTGTTTCGGGTAACTTATTATATAATTTTATTGACATTACCAGAGGGCCTGTGGAGTGTATTTTTAAGCGTGATGTTGGTAAATTTAGTCGTGTTTTGTGTCGTAGTGTGTATCTTGTTTGTATGTCTTCACGTTTAGTAATATAGGTCTTGGTGTTTGTGAGTGAATTTGCATATTTCAAGTATGTATATACAAGGCAGAGTTAAAATATTAAGTTTTATAAAATGGGGTTTGCAGCTATCTATCTGTTGAATGTTTACCAAGATACGGACCAATTTCTTTTGTACTGTAAACAGTGCTGGCGCATCAGTACTGTTTCCCCACATTATTATTCCGTAACTAAGCCATGAATAAGCATAGGCGTAGTATGTTACCAGGGCCGTCTGTAAATTTGTGGTTTTTTTAACTTCACGAAAAGCATAGGAGAATTTTGAAAGTTTAGATTTTATTTTCTGTACGCGTGATTTTCAATTTATAATTTTGTCCAAGGTTATTCCCAGCAATGTGAATTCGTTGACTGTCTCTAATACGTGATTGTTAAAAGAAAAAACAAGATTTAGAGGATTTTTTTTGGTGGGGATGGAAAGTTATTAGTTTAGTCTTTGAAAAGTTGATTTCAAGGTTGTGTTTGTTCATCCCGGTTATTATTTTACTAAGTATATCGTTAAGGGTACTGTTTAGATTTATGGAGTCATGACACGGGGTGAGAATGGAGATGTCGTCTGCAAACAAAACACATGGTCCGGATTCTGCTATGAATTTCGGGAGATCATTTATGTATGTGAGAAATAGAAGACATCCAATGACACTTGTGGTATTGATGCGTTTATCGCCTTTCTGTCAGACCGGAACTTTTGAAGTTCGTTCATTTTGCTATTGAAGTATTCTACTTCTATCAACTGTCCTCTATTTTCCAGATACGATTTGAACCATTCATGTGATTTACCGCGGACCCCCATTCCATATAGCTTATTTAGTAAAATATCATACTGAACTTTGTCGTAGGCTTTGGTCATGTCAAGCATTATTCCTACTGCATATTTTCTATTATTTATTATGTTTAGGGCTTCCTGTATAAATTTATATACTGCTAATGCTGTTGATCGATTTTTCCGAAATCCATGTTGGCATTCGTCAAATATATTATATTTTTCGCAGAAAGTGTACACGCGAGTACACATTGCTTTCTCAAAAATCTTTGAAGCTGTAGGTAGTTAACCTATTGGGCGGTAATTACCTGGCTCTGTTTTATCATTTTTCTTATGTACAGGTTTCACTAATGCTATTTTCAGCTGATCGGGGAATACGCCCTCTTCAAAAGACTGATTTATTAAATTATAAATGGTAGTGTAAGCTCATCAGCGCATTGTCTGAGCAAACAGGGTGGAAGTTCATCTATGCCGTGACTTTTTTTATTTTTTAGGCTTTTTAACATACTATTTATTTCGTGAGGGCAGGAGTGAGGAACATTGTATTTTCGGTAGTTTCTCAACTACCGAAAATACAATGTTCCTCACTCCACTATACACACACACAGCACTGGGATACTTTTTGGTACATCGTCTGCTCGAACAGGACTTCCCTCGCCGATGGATGCAAAAAAGTTGTTAAATATATTGGCTACTTGTTTTGGCTCCGAGGTCGTTACGTTGTTATTTGTTATCAATTTTGTGTTAAACTTGGTTTTTTTTATTGTTTTATTGGTTCTCTCGTTTATTATATTCCACATTGTTTTGACTTTATTATTAGATTTTTTTATTTTTTCAATATATTGTAGTTTTTTTGCTGTTGTTACCGTGTTTTTGAATATTTTTTCATATTGTTTATAGTATTTTGATAGTATTGGGCTCGTTGTTTTAAGTGTAAGTATTTTTAATAATCTCTTATTTTTACAGCAGTTTTTAATATCTTTGGGTAACCATTTTTTCTTAAAAAGTGATTTTAGTTATGCATTTATTCAGAACATTGGTTAGCGTATCGTTAAATGCTTTATAATTATCGTTCATATTTTGGCCTTTTATTATTATTTTGTTCCAGTCTATAACTTGAGATGCAGTCTTAAACTTTAATATATTTATCTCGTTAAATAATCTTTTATTTACGTACCAAGACGGATAATGAAGAATATGAAGAATATGTTGGCCCGCAGGTTCGCGCGTAGCAGTAATCGAGTGAAAGTGACTCTTTTTAATTCTTACTGCCAAACACTTTACACGTGCAGCCTGTGGGTTAACTACACACTTGGGTCATACAATGCCCTACGTGTTCAATACAACAACGTGTTTAGGGTGCTGCTGGGGCTACCACGATTCTGCAGTGCTTCGACTATGTTCGCAGAAGCGCACACTGATGGGTTTCATGCTCTTATAAGGAAGCAGTGTGCGTCGCTGCTGAGTCGTGTTAGGTCCAGTAGCAACAGTATAATAAGCGTGTTCGTGGACAGGTGGGACTCTCCACTGCTGCGCCACTGGATACGTTTACATACTGCACTATGAGCAGTGGACAGTTCCTCCCGGTTCTAATGTGTGTAACTGTGTCCTTGACTGCTTTTATTTTTTGTGTGTAGTTTGTTTGTGTGTTGCTTGTTGTGTATTGGTTGTTTTTAAAATATGGATTGTTTCTGAAATAAATGTTTATATATATATATATATTTCTATCGAGATAAAAAAAACACGCGCGGACTAGCGCGTATTCTACGGAAATCGCGAGTCTGCAAGCGACCAGCGCTGACTAGTGCGCTTGTGCCGTTTTGCTCCGAATTTAGCCACCAAAGTGTAAAAATGCAAAAAAGGCAGATTGGGCTATTTTTAATAAGAAAGTACTGGGTGTCTTTTTCGAATGTAAAAATTGATAGATTGATACGATGTTTGCACTATAAATCTTTTTTATACTTACAAAATCTTTTCGGATCTGTCACCGTTTTTAGAACATGCTGTTTATGAGCATCATTGAGTTTTACCATAAAATCAACAATGACTAATTGGCAGCCCTGAAACGGTGTTATTATGAGTAAAAAATTAGATGAAACGGTCGCTAAATGCTTATGTCAATATTTACGCTTACCTACTCGAAGTCTCGAACAGTGATAGCACTGTTTGATAGTTTTATGCAAACAAAGTAAGTAAGTATAGGAAACAGACCGCCATGTTTACCTTCTCATTAAAATAACATACACAATTAGGTATTGCCAAAGATCTCGTTAATTATCTAATTAGTTACAGCAGAGCTAATTGCTAAAAACCATGGTAATTTCAAATTAGAGTCTAGGTGTGTATTTACTTCTAATTGCTGAATAGAACAGAAAATTACTGACCAAGAAACCATAGCCTGCGAAAGTGACTGTCCTGTTGCCTTTTCACGCTATCGCCACTGAATCAAGCCTGCCCAGCCTCGGATCGGACTAATTTTCATCCTAGATATTTGTATAAAAAACCTGGCAAGTGCGTGTCGGATTTGTGAACTTTTTTTCCACAAATCCCCAAAGAGCTACATATAGGAGAAAGACGTCGTTGATGGGGATTTTCAATGTGGATTTGTGGAATAACCCATTAAAACCTTGTATTGGAAAATCTATCCAAAACTGAATTGTACGATTTTTCTACAAATGCAGTCAGCAGTATTATTGGAACTTGAAGCTCTCAGCTGTACAAACCTGCTTTTAGATGATAATTAATTAAATAAAACCGAAATAAATAAACCGAGATAAATAGACAATTTATCTCGGTTCAGACCGATGCTGTTAGGTTAGGTTACCGCATATTAACTTTTGTTCGTGATATTATTCTGTATCTAATTAATTAACATAATGATTGATGGACGCGAAAAAAAAAAATTGCACATTTTTTCTTGATTCTAGGTCAACGGGAACTACCCGGGTTTTGATTTTTTGCGAGTATCATAATATATATTATTTAAATATATTTTTTTGTATACCGCACAGATGGCCTTATTTTTTTATTGCGTTGACTTAGAAGCGTCATTTTTTTAGAGCTCCAAGGGACCGTAGACCTGCGTATTCAACTTGAGACAGGCGGTCAACGAAGTGATCCCATAAGGGTTTCGTTATTTCCTTTTTACCGTTTTTTCCTAAACGTATAATATAACTAAATATTAACTAAAGGCTGTCTGTCTAACACCACGATGACCTAATTACGCGGGTAAATAAATAGGTAGATACCTACTCATGCGTCAATACCTACCCAAATAATGTATCTAGATTTTTAATTCCTAATCCATTAAAAAGCTAAGGAAAATATCCCATAAATTCTACTTAATGTTAAAACAACATCATTTAATTAATATATAGCTAAACTCACCTTAAATTAATGAAAACAAAGCACTGATATAAAAGTAACCATTTTAATTTTCAAATGAATAAAAATAATCGATGAAATTCGATCGAGAACTAAGGTGGATAAGGTTGGATGTCTTCCAACTACAGACGTATCGAAATGATAGCTGTATATAGATAGGTACTGGTGACTATTATTACAACCACTCAAGGGCACTCAATTAAATAAAAAACTAACCCAATTTAATGTTCTATTTCTTTCTTTCTGTAGGCATACAAATACGATAAACGTACAATGCGGGAATCAAACCCGTGACACAGCGCTGAAACCAATTGGCACTCAGTCATTGCGCCTGCCTGATATACAATGCTGTGTAATTTGTATTATTGTAATATTAGTATCAAATCGATTATTAAATAGGAGGTAGTAAACAAATACTCACATTATCTGGTATCTCCAACATTTTGCTTGTAGGAAATATCATAATCGGGGAAACTTGAAGAACATGATGATTAAATCTGTAAAAAAAAAAAACATATATGTTTAATTGGTTCAAGAGCTTAGGACCTGAAATTAACCATATTTAGCATTTTTCCTCAGTCTTCCATACACTTCTCATTTTCTGAAGCAAACACTAAACTATGTGTAATCAGAAAGACATAAAGCAGAAAGATGATAAGACAAAGACTGATAATTAAATAACAAAAAGCCCAGTATCTAAGTCAGTAGAATTAAAAAAGTAAAGAAACGGTATTCACAAAGTTGGTTTCGTTTAAAACTTTACATTATTTGCGAAATAATGTCCTTTATTTTTGTTAGTGTATATTATTTTAACATCAGAAATATATTATCATATATTTATATGATACATAATCCAAGTTTGCGATAAATAAGACAAAAATCTTGAATATAATTATGTTCACGTATATACGTACAACACAACAGCATTTGTAAACGTTTATTAACGTTTCTCTGAACCGTTGACAGAGGACACTTGACTTGACATACGTCACTATGTCACGTAACAATGACAGCTCAGCTGTGCTGTTCCATGTTTACCAAACAAGTTTTAAGTGTTTGGTTACTGTTTTCATCAAGCATAAATTTTAAATATATTAGAGCCACTATTCAAGTGTTAATTAAAGTTGAAATAGATTAGAAAACAAGTTTGAGTTTAGCAGATCAGAGATTCATGGAATTTCGACGCGGATTTTTAATGTATGCCCGGAACTTCGTCGGTGAGTAGTAAAGTTGTTTAAATAGCCATTTATTTTTGTATGATCAATAACATTTAAACAAGAGCACGATACCAGATTTAGTTAATATTTTTGTTTTATTGAAACTGTAGGTATGTATAAATAGTTTTTAGTAGTAGTAGGTAGTAAGTACGGTTTTGAAGTTTTATAACGAGACATTTTCATCGTTGATTATTTAAAATGTTGTGTAAGTTCATTGTTATGTTCTTAGCAATATTGTTGAAAACTCATTTCACATCTGTTATGTTTAATTATTACTATTACAAAAAATCTGAAATGTCGTTCAACCAGGGTCCAGGTTTTTTTTTAGGTAAACTTATTATTGAAAAGAAATGATACCTAGTCAACTGAATTATTTTTTATTAACATGATTTCATGCACTATACAACGTGCAACCAGTAGGTATGTTTGTAGGCTAAAACGTTAAAACAGACTTCCTGTAAGAGAGACTACTGTTATATTTCTGGAACATAAAGCAGAAGAGGATATTCTTTAGACCAGTGGTTCTCAAAATTTTTTGGAACCCTTTTCGAAAACGAAATATTTGACGGAGCCCTAAAGTAATCAAAAATGGTTTTATGTGTATTCTTCATTAATAATCATATTACTTGACATTAAAATTTACATATTTTTTTACTTTTGTTGAAATATTTAGATTGATATTATGTTACTCAGGTACCAGAGTAAAATAAAATATAGTAGGTAGACACTCCTTTAGTATTATTTTTTTATTCTGACCAGTATTTTTGCGGAACCCCCACAGAGGCTTTGCGGAACCCTAGGGTTCCGCGGAACACACTTTGAGTATGGCTGCTTTAGACACATAATCCTTATTAGACCATCCGGAGCAGAATGAGGATATACTGTAATAGTATATTTTAATTTTGCTTTGTTCAGATAACCTTCTAAATCTGGCAGAGGTCCATGTTGTCAATGCTATGTTGTGTTGCTAGTCACATTAATAATGCATGGAAGATTGAAGTACCTATACACAAAGAAATCAATATTTAAATCAATTCATCATCGTCAAGACTGATATTTGGCATGTGTGCTGCCGGACGTAAACTCCTCCCTGTTTCTACCCGTGGGTGCCGTAAAGGGCGACTAAGGGATTTACTAGAGAATGGGGAGCAGCATACTCTATGTATTTTAGCGTGCGATTATGGCAACCCTCCTTTGGGGGAGGCCTATGTCTAGCAGTGTACGTCATTTAGCTGAAATGATAATCATCGTCTGCCTACCCTGTTCCCAACTATATTGGGGTTGGCTTCCATTTTAACCCGATGCAGCTGAATAGTACTTTATGTATTTAAATCTAGTATCCTATTTACAAGCAGAACAAAGAAATGTGTTACGTAAAAACTGCCCAAAAAATAGGAGTGTAATATAACAAACGTTTTCACGGCTAAAACATAGAACTGATTTTGATGAATTTGGCTTAGCTAATCACAGTTTCAATTCAATATTATGTATTGAATCAAAGTTCTAATAAATTTCAATAGGTAATACATTGTTGGCCTCTACATCGAATTGTGTGCATGTTAAAATTAATAGCGTGTGATTATGTCAAACAAATAAACGATATTGCCTAAGTCAATATTTTGCTAATTATATTTATTATCCTATCCAATGCGTAATCCTTACTAATATTATAAATGCGAAAGTGAGTTTGTTTGTTACGCTTTCACGCTAAACGGATTTGGATGTAATTTGGCACATGGGTAGACCATAGTCAAAGTCAAAGTCAAAGTCAAACCATTTATTTCAAATAGACACATAAGAGGCACTTTTGAACGTCAAAATTTACAAAAAAATAGAATTGATTCTAGTTGCCCCTTCCAAAAGGTAGTTTCGTATGGAGAAGAATGGGCAAGAAACTCCACCGGTACTCTTTTAAAAATGTTTTACAATATTTTGTTTGATTACATTAATTATATGATTATATGTGAAGACGATGCACCTAGAATAAAATTACTATACCATAATAGGTAAAACGAATTAAAAACTAAGCAATGAAAAATAACTTAATTATTAGATAGATACGTGGTGTTCACATATTTACAAACATCATACAAGTATGTTTTTCTATGACCTGGGTTAGGACATACTTTTTAACCCGATAATCCCACGGGATCGAGACTTATGCGGGTGAAACCGCGGGGCGCAGCTAGTACGTTATAATATAATCATGTAATTATGGATATTTCAATCAATCAATCAACACAGCCTATCGCAGTCCACTACTGGACATAGGTCTCTCCCAGGCTGCGCCACTAGACCCTGTCCTCCGCCTTCCGCATCCAGTCTGTCGCAGCCAACTTTTTTAAGATCGTCAGTCCATCTAACTGGGGGTAGTCCCACACTACGCTTGCCGATATTTGGTATCCGCTACAGGACTCGTCTGCTCCACTGGCCATCGGTCCTTCGTCAAACATGGCCAGCCCACTGCCCCTTCAGTTTGCTTACTCTGTAAGCTATGTCGGTAACTCCGGTTTTTTACCGGATAATTTAGTTTCTGATCCTATCCTTTTAAGAAATTCCTAGCATAGCCCGCTCCATAGCGTGATGAGCGACCTTGAATTTGTAGACCAGGCTGTTTCAGTGTATTTATAAATGCTCAATTCGCATTTTTTTTAGTAATATCCGTTCCATTTTTTTAGTAAGTTCGCGTCATTTTGTCTCTGCCGCGGTGGTCCCAATCTCGTATCATACTCAAATTATTGTCTATGAACAGTGTCGCCAGTCTCGAAGGGCCAATGAAAGTGGCCCTGATCTACTTTCTAGCTACCGCGGTCATAAACAAGGTTCTGGTTATGTAATAGCCCTTTTCTAATATGTTTTATGTCATTATTATGCTAATAAAAATAACTGTCGAATAAAAAATCGGTTTATTAATTATTTTACACTGAAACGGGTAGTAAGCTAGAACTCTGTTTAAAAAAAATATTAAAGTCGATAACTTATGCTAGCACAAATTAGATATTATTTTACAACATGCATTTTTCAGAAAATATATAGGTACTTAGAATATTTAAAAACTAAACATTTAGATTTATTCTTATAATAAAAATTCGCCTGCGTCGTTGCTCAAGTGGTCGCAAGCGCTACTAATGAGCATGAGGTCCTGGGTTCGATTCCCGGGTCGGACTGCCTATCTGACCTTCATAACCTAGTTACTGGGTAATGCGATACCCCTTGGTAAGACTGGTTGTCGAACTTTTAGGCTTTTGACTGCCCATTACGACTGTCAAACATTTATGAATGACAACCGGGACCAACGGCATAACGGGTGTCAATATGTATTGGATGGTCAACCATCCACGATCCGACCGCGGCTACCGTAGCTTAACCTTCGGTCGACCCGTGCGGCTGTTGTCATAAAACCACAAGGCTCTCTTTTTAACCGACTTCTAAAAAAGGAGGAGGTTCTCAATTCGGATGTTTGTATTTTTTTTATTTTTTATGTTTGTTCGCGCCCAACTCCGTCGCTTGCCAACCGATTTGAAAAATTCTTTTTTTGTTGGGGGTAGGGTATACTTCCCAAATGCTCCCATTAAAATTTTATCGAAATCGGACAAGCGGTTTTTTGAAAAATCAACAAACATCTAAAAATTTATCTACATTGGTGCCGATTCTGTTGTCACAAAATTCTCTAAACTAGACTAAAAATCACCAAAATTTAGTTTATTCCTGTCAAACGACGTTTCCCATTCTGAAATTGACTAAAGTGACGCAACTTAACTATATTATAGTTTGACAGCACTAATGTCATTTTAGTTACTCAATTTAATGAAAATGGCAATTTTGCTATTCTGAATTTGACGTTTTTCACCTAAAATTAGGATTAGAGCCGATTCTGTTGTCACAAAAATCTCTAAACTAGACTAAAAATCACCAAAATTTAGTTTATTCCTGTCAAATGACGTTTCCCATTCTGAAATTGACTAAAGTGACACAACTTAACTGTAATAAAGTTTGACAGCACTAATGTCATTTTAGTTACTCAATCTAATGAAAATGGCAATTTTGGTAGTCTGAATTTGACGTTTTTCAGCTAAGATTAGGTTAAATTGACTATTTTTAATCGCGATTAAAAAGGTGTGGAATAAAATTAGTTGTCATGAACTAAAATTTACAAAGTACATTTCTCTTCTAGTTCTTGAAAGTTGGGATGCTTTTGTTGAGTTGGGAGTCTTTTACAAGTTCAAGCTACTGCTTGCTAAGCTGAACTTGTAAAAGACTCGACACGGGTAAAGCATTCCATAACCATACTCGGTTATGGAATGCCTTACCCGTGTCGTTATGGTGTGCTCAATCTTTGACCACTTTTAAAATTCTGGTAAAAAAATACTTCCTCTCTCCTTAAACATCATCGTTACAAAATACAGTTCCTTGCTCTTGTTTCATGTTTATTATTGTTTATATATTCATATAGATAAGTGTATGCTTTATGTATGTATATTATTGTATAAGGAAATGGTACACCACTGACTACCTGTAGTATTCTCGTCTTCTCCCTTTAATCCATCCTAAGGCTGTAAAAGGTCGCTTTTAGCGATAAGACCACCCATTGTGTCACCCTATGTAAACTTTTAACATTTATTTCTGCAACTTTTATGGTCTGCATAATAAAGAGTATTCTATTCTATGCTTGTGAGTTTGGAAAATCTTAAATCATTTAAAAAGCTGTTGTCAATTTGCCAGAAAGTTAATAATATAATTATTGTTAAGTATTAGAATACAATACCGCCTACTACAATAAGATTTAGGAACGAAGTGGATAAATCCATTTTTCAGATTCTGTGAAATATGAAATAACAATTTTTTTGAAACTATCAAGAAAGAGTTAAGTTGGACATTACAAGACTGTTCTAACCCATCGAAAATGGCAGAAGAAAGAAAAATATTTAGACTCCCTAGATCAGGAGTTTGCTGAAGCAATAGATAAATAAATAATTAATTTAAGTTACTGCAACGCAGACGCTACTTATTTTCTAAATTTATTAATTTCACAAAATTGTATGGGTAAGCTTTAGTTAAATATACCCACACAGGCACTTCACAAGAAAAAAAAAACTGCTGGCATGAGCGCATGTTATTCAAGGCACATATTTAATGTCACTTGTGGGTAGTTGTAACAGTTACACAAAGAAAAATTAATTTGCTCTTATTTGAAATTCAATATAATTTAATAGAAACATTATTTACAATTATATAAGCTATATTTTAAAAGTTCATAGTTAGTACCTGCTTGTGTAGCGTTATTTCTTCACAATATAATTATTCTCTTACAATCTACTATCACTTCACTTCATCACAATGGATCCTCTAACAAGCACTCTGAGTAAATTAAAGGAGTTGTTTCACACATAGATGTCCGCCTTTGAAGATAAACTTCAGAAGGCCCCTCCATCACCTGTCACAACTTCTTAGGAGTTTGGACATTCATCACGCAGGGTCTCAGCAGTGTTCGGCAACAGGTGGAGCTACTTGCTCGCAGTGTCAACCAAATTGAGATGTAGGGACGAAGGAAGATCTTAGGTAATAGGTAAAACGGGCTGGTTTCCGCAACTCCACGTCAATATGCGCGTATTCTGCGTACTTCAAGGAAGATCTTGCTGTTGCATGGTGTCACCAGATGGGACGTGCAGTAACTAATAAAATCAGGCCTATCCTGTTCAAGCTAGGCAGTCTTGCGCTTTGGGATAAGATTTGGTTTTCCAATGCCAAATTAAAGGCTATAGGCGACACCATTAGCCAAGTTCCTAACAAAGGGGGTGGCATGATCTGTTCTTGGCTGCGAGAGAAATATGCGGTGTCACCAAGGGCTGGACTAAGGATGGCTGCGTGTATGTCTTTGGCCCCAATGATTCGCGGCATCGGGTTGAGACCCTTGCTGAATTGGACAAGATTGCGCCGAATCCCAGTGAGCCCGAGCGGAGTGATCCAATAACGGATGTGCCAGCTTCTGTCCCGTTGCTGCTGCGAGGACCGCTAGCTTAAAGCGTGCTGCTTTTTTGAAGCAGTGATGTTTTATTCAAAGTCGGGGTATTGTTTATATCTTTAATTTTTTTTATGGTGTACATAGAATAATATAATAAATGTTTTGTACTGTGCTGTCTACGGTACTGTGCTAAGTACAGTATTGAACTATTGATTCAAGTCACAATGTTGTCACTGTCAGCTGTCAGTGTCAGTCATTACCCATGTCAGTTTAATTCCGTGCGTTCCGTTTTTCGTAAAGGTGGAATGGCAGACTGTGTTTTGTTTTCTTGTTGTTTTATCTCTGAAATGTTTTACATATTATTTTTATATGCTTTTGTTTAACTCTTTTTACCCGGACTGAGTAAGTAGGTTTTAATTATTTTGATTGAATAACGCAAACGTGGACTAGTTATTGCTCCTACAGACTGGTGCGACAGGCATTGCGACAATTCTCGCGCCCGCGATATCGCACCAGTCTGTAGGAGCCTTTATACGATTTATTTTTATTAGTCTGGTAAATATTTATGTCTATCGATGAAAGCAGTGATAGTAGTAGTTTTTTCTCTATAACAAGCAACGACGACGACAGTTTCGTGAGTACTCTTCTCTTGCAGCGCAGTGTTCGGATGTTCCTAAGAATTTTAACGTTATACATATTAACGCTCAGAGCATTCGGGCTCATTTCCACGATATGCCGGCAAGCTTTAACTGTAAGAACGTACAGACGCCAGCAGATCAAGCTACCCGAAACTGTCAAATTTTCCCAATCAACCTTGAACCTTATGTTGTTGGGTTAAAGTTGAAAATTTATTGAAGAAATTTGACAGATTGTAGTAGCTTGATGTGCTGGCGTCTGTACATGAATGCATAAGTCATGGCACCGCTAAATCCCTGAACTTATTTTTCCTTATTTTTTACCTTATTTTTCTGTCGTATAAAATTCGTTCACCTAAGGCTAAAGCTAAGAATCTCATGCAACGCAATTTTGGTGGAATGATCTTTGCAAGGATGCCAATAATATAGATTGGTGCTGGACTGATTGCCTCTGGATCAGTCAATGAGCAAGTTAATATTTTTATGGCTAAACTTATCGAGCTTTACGATCACCACGCATCTGTTCGAGCAGTTAAGGTTGACATTTGCCGGCGCCATGGCTCACGAATAAGATAGCGCTACTACACTAAAAAGTTATGGCAAAGTTTAAAAAGCGTGGTGCTAATGACGCTATTTTTGTCAAAATTCAAAGATTTCTACAAGCATGAATTGACTCCTATTCACCTTTTATGTTAATTTAAACAATATGGCTGCCTAACCACCAAAGTGGAGCTGGAAAATTGCAACCAGTGAAATTTCACAATCATTAACACCGGTTTCCCAGTTCGATTTCGTCGACAGACCTTATCTAGAAATGTGATTTTGAATTTCCCGCTTTTGCGAGTTTTCGGTGTCATCCACCAGGACGCCCCCAATGCCGTACCATTTTATTTGTACGGACTTTTTATTCTTCTCTCCAGAGTAAATATGTTTCTTGCCACCAACCAATTGATATGGCAAACAAACAGACAAATTCAAGATGTCCTTGATAGAGCTTTCCTACGGTGACGAGAATACTGGAGATTTTCAACTTACTGAACACCAAACCGGATTTTCTTTTCTCGAGATCACATTTTTATTAGAACATTTGCTTTATTACGCTGAAATAAAAAGCAAGATAATCATGCTATAAAGACGCCGTCATTATGTTATCTGTATTTTATTTGAATCATTATTGATAAACAATAGATGATTATTATGATTTTACTCAGGTTTTTATGCATTTCGGATCATTTCGTTCACTTTTTATTTTATTTCCCAACAAATCTTGGTCTATGGTTTATTCAACTTAGCGATTGTCAAACTCGATTATAGTTGTGTCTAAATTGTTTCTAAGTTTAGTGAATCTTGTTTTCAGAATAGCTTTTAAGAATAACTAAACTAAAACTAAGAAATTTTAGTGATAGTTTAGTTTAGTTCGGTGTACAAGAGAATCGGCACCATTGTCTACATTAACGATCTTTTCGTTTACTCTGCATTGCGTTTTTTTTTTGTTCGCGCATAACTCCGTCATTTACGAACCGATTCGGAAAACTCTTTTTCGGCACTAAAAAGTCAAAAATAAAAAACTTTTTACAAAAAAAAAATAACCGACTTCCAAACAAACACTACAAAGTGAAAAATAACTAATTTCGGAAGTCGGTGGCATAAAACTAAAATACAGATCCAATGACACCGACTTCCGAAATTAAAGTTATTTTTCACTTTGTAGTGTTTTTTTGGAAGTCGGTTATTTTTTTTTGTAAAAAGTTTTTTATTAGTGATAGTAATATATAACAAGCCTGATATGGAAGAACATTGTAAGCGACATAATGTAGGTATTTCACCTTTTCAATAAATAATAGAATAAACTAATCAATAAAATACCTCTCCTGTAATTTTTTTATTTATGTCGCTTACGTTGTTCTTCCCTCGATAATACAAAAATCAATGATAAATTATATGACGTGCTCGGACGATAATGGATGGTATAACCATTGGAAATAACTATGTTTCGTTCTCATGCCATTACACACTCCATCCATCATGGTTTGTTGGTGTACGTAACTGATGTGTTCTATTAAGAACTGACGGTATCATTGTGAGTACGGGCCCAGTTCCAACAATATCCTAAAAATGGTCGTTACGTTAGCAGGCTCGATTGTATATAATACCTACATCAATCACTGTCTGCAGTGCCGTCTGACGGCACTGCAGACCCATGGGATGCAATAAATTTAAATGTCAATTAAAATAAACTAGCATAGTTCTTAAGTTTACTAAGACATTGAGTTCCTTGTAACTTGATTAAAGAATTTAATAATAATAATAATAATTAGCCCCCTAAACAACCACACGTCCTGATTGACCATCTAATCACGTGGGGGGCGGACATACGATAGAAAAATTACTGGCGTGGCTAACGTGGCTCTGGAAACCCATTTAACATGGAGACTAGATCGAAGAAAATACGTATAGGACCGCTACCCGAGGGCAATCGTCGGGGCACACCTGGGGCCGATGCTGGGTGTCTCAGCATACGACCCATCGGCGGTGGGGGACTGAGCAGGCGGGTTCTCCCCGACAAAAATACTACAGCCGAACCGACAGACAGACTAGACAATATTGATGACAGTAGAGCAGTTACATCCGCCTTGGATGTTTCGCAGGTGGCGTCAGCTACTCAGCCTGCGACCACCAAAGCGGGGAAACCCAGAGTGCGCATGAAATGGACTGAAGATATGAACATATTCATCATGCGCACTTACTATCGTATTACAAAACTTGAAGAGGATAAAACCATGTACTGCACACAATTATTCGAACATTTTAAATTACAATACCCAGAAATTAATGTAACAGAACAAAGAATAGCAGACCAAAGACGGGTTATTATCAGAAACAAGCTGTTATCAGACGACTTTCACTTTAAATAGGATTAAATTTGAAATAGGAGAACAACTAAAAATTGAAGAAAAAAGTATGAATCTCTCACAACTAACAACACTTTACAGATAACTCAATCGCTTACAACATTTAATCCTGCTTTAGAACACGACACTAGATCAGGGACAGAAAATTGTGCCACCGAACTAACCGCACCCACACAGCACAGCAATGAATTTACTACAGATAATCTCACATTAATACAAACACAGAACAATATTGAGTTTGACCCTTCCTTAGTAGAATCATTAAGTAACGCACTAGAATCAAATATGTTAAAATACAACGGTATGGATCCTGCGTGTAGACGTTTATTGCCAAAAATTAGAACATCTCGTCAATTATCGGACATCATTAGTATGTTTAATCAAAAAATTATTCCACCCAAACTATCATATCTAGAAAACTTAACCGACACACATTCTTTAATCTATTCTGTAGCTATTACAGTTGCAATTCACTTTAAACTAAAAATAAATAAAGATAGAACTAGTAATAATAACAAAGTAATAAGCGAACCACCATGGCAAAAAAGATTAGAAACGGGCATAGATCAGCTAAGAAAAGACATAAATAGACTAACACAATATAAAAACGGCAACACATCAAGAAAACTAGAAAAAAAAGTCAAACTGATCATTAAAACAAAAACTTCTAGTGAAGAGTCATAGACTAGCACGATACAAAAAATCCAAAGAAAGAAAGGATAACAATAGATTATTTAAAACTAATGAGAAACAATTTTATAGAAAGCTTAAAGAATACGGAAATCCTTAATACTCCATCTCAAGAGTCTATACAAGAATTCTGGCAAGGAATCTGGTCAGACAGCACTGAGCATAATAAAGAAGCTAGATGGATACAAGAAGAAATAGTCCGATCAGAAACTATAGACGAAATGCCGTTTGAAGATATAGATGCTCTTGAAATAAATACAATAATAAAAAAAAACACATAACTGGAAAGCAGCAGGAATAGATGGTATACACAATTTTTGGATAAAAAGACTTTATTCACTTCATAGCACGTTAGCACAACAAATAAATGATATTTTAAAAAGCAATCAAAACATTCCAGAATTTTTAACTAAAGGAATCACATATATGATCCCAAAATCAAGTAGAACTCAGGATCCTTCACACTATAGACCAATTACTTGCTTGCCAACCTTATATAAAATCATAACGTCATGTATAACTAACACAATTATTAAACACACTGAACAATACAATATTCTAACTGAAGGGTGAAAGGTTGTAGGCGCGGTCATATCGGGTGTAAAGAACAATTAATTATCGATTCCACTGTTTTAAAATACGTCCAGAGATCTAGAAAGAACTTATACTTAGCATACATAGATTATAAGAAGGCATTCGACAGCGTTCCGCATTCATGGTTTATCGAAGTATTAAACATTTATAAAATCAATCCATTAATTAAAATTTTTCTTAAGAATACAATGGGATCTTGGAGAACTACACTAAAATTACAAACTAAAACAATTAACTTATCTGTAGATGAAATAGCGATTAAAAAGGGTATTTTCCAAGGGGACTCATTAAGCCCTCTATGGTTTTGTCTAGCCCTGAATCCACTGTCCCGAGCATTAATCGAATCGAAATCAGGCTTTGATATTAAGAACGGTAGGTCGATATTGCACCAAATTACACATTTACTATATATGGATGACTTAAAACTATATGCTAATAAAAATACAGATTTACATGATTTATTAAACATAACAACAACTTTTTGGAAAGACATAAGAATGGATTTTGGACTAGATAAATGCCGGAAACTAAATATAGAGAAAGGTAAGATTATAGAAGGAAACTACTCATCAGACACCGAAGAAGTAATAGAAGCGATGAAAGACGAAGAACTTTATAAATATTTAGGTTACAATCAGGCAAGATTGTTAGAACATAAGACTACTCGTATTAAGGATAAACTAAAAAAAGAATACAATAGTAGAATACATTCGTTATGCAAAATGCACCTATCTAGTAAACATTGATTCAAATCCATAAATACATACGCGATTCCTATACTTACTTATTCTTCCGGTGTAATAAAATGGTCAAACACAGAATTACATGCTCTCGAAGTAAAAACAAGAACCACACTGACACAACATAGATACCACCATCCTAAATCAGCAATAGAAAGAGTTATAATGTCCAGAAAAGAAGGTGGCAGGGGACTAATTGAAATATCACATCTTCATAAAAGACAAGTCTTAAACTTAAAACAATTTTTCAGGCGTAAGAAAAACAATAGTCAATTACACAAAACAATTATAGAGATAGACAAACAGTATACACCACTGAACCTTAGCGATGATAGTAATATTGAGACAGTAGATAAAGCGAGACATATAGAAGAGATACACAGGAAGTGGAGGCAAAAAGAACTACATGGAAGACATCCCAACGATTTACACCAAACATACATAGATAAAGAGGCTTCTAATAAATGGCTAGAGTTAAGTGAGCTGTTTCCTGAAACAGAAGGGTTTATGTTAGCCATTCAAGATCAAGTCATTAATACAAAAAATTATAGAAAATACATAATAAAAGATAGTACAGTAAGAAATGATTTATGTAGAAAATGTCACAGCAAACCTGAAACTATACAACATATCACAGGAGCTTGTATCACACTAACCCAAAACGACTACACGCCAAAAACTTGCAACTAAAATTAAACTCATGCAAGATCCCTACACACCATATTACAAGTATACGCCTAGAGCTGTTTTAGAAAACCAATTATATAAAATATACTATGACTGCACTATAATTACAGACCACACCATATATAACAACAGACCTGATATAACACTAGTTGATAAAGTAAACAAACACATTTATAATAGATATTGCAGTCCCAAATACTAATAACATACAAAAAGCTATCACAGAAAAAATCAGGAAGTATACAGAATTACAAGAGGAAATTACCAGAGTTTGGAAGATGAATAAAGTCACTATAGTCCCAATAGTAATATCAACAACAGGAGTTATCCCGAAACAAATATTCAATAGTTTTAATGCACTAAATCTATCCAAATACACATACCTAACACTTCAAAAAGCTGCCATATTAAACACTTGCCGCATAGTAAGAATTTTTTTACAACTAGACTTGAATAATAATTTCACTGCAGTACAGAGCAATTTACCTTCTTAGAATAATAACTAGAATCTCACCATGGTTCACACCCGTGAGATTCTGAAAATACCAGGTAATAACCTGCGAAAATTAAATTTAAAAACCAAAATAATAATTACAACTTAGCCCTTTGGCAGAAATAGGTATGTACATACTGTGGTACTCGTATTGTTTGATGAGATAAATAATATTTGTATTTAGAAGATAAGAAAAGAATAGAGGATCGGCTTGGAGAGCTGAACGTGGGCGTCGTGTTGTAAAACGAAAAGCATGAGTTCTAGAACTAATAAATATATAATACGCATTTAATTCATAAGATCCTGGAAATATAAGTGCGCGCATCGCTTTTATTGTTCAGTCATCCCCAAAAAGATGTTTACACGGACACGGAACCATTTTATTGTTTTTGTATAACTGGTTTAATACGTATTTCTTAAGTTGTCGATTTGCTCACTAATAAATTAACTTCCTGCGAATCACCTAATGGAAAAATCAGATTATTTAAAAACTGGATCCCCGTTTCGAGCGAGTAAATTCGTGCGAATCAACTGATAAGCCGACAGATGGGGCAGATTATAATGATCAGATAGACAGACACAATAAAATTAAAAAACTTAACGATTCCGGACTTTCCTTGTTATGATTGTGACACATATCTTAAAAACAAGTTATTGACGAAACTTAAAATATTATACTAAACCATTATAAATGTACTATATAATATATTATCATCATTTCAGCCGAAAGACGTCCACTGCTGGACATAGGCCTCTCCCAAAAGTGGGGGGAGGTTGCCATAATCGCCACGCTTGGCAAGCGGGTTGGCGATCGCAGTATGGTGTTAAAATGCATAGAGAACGCTGATGCCCATTCTCTAGTAAGTCCCTTAGTCGCGTTTTACGACACCCACGGGAAGAAATATAGGTACCTATTATACTACTACTTACACTTCATAAAAATCTTAAATTTATTCTTTCACTGACAGACAACGCACAACTTATACCGCTGGGTCTAGAATTTCTTTAAGCATGAAAGGAGACGTTCACGAAATGTATGGGCCTTGGTACTAAAATAATTAAAAATTTAAACAGCCTTCTGACCTATATAGGCTGAAAGAGGGTAATTGTTTTGATGTATTTGGTCATTTCATTTTTTTTTACAGCCGCCCGTTTTTTTTTAAACAAGTGTTGAAAAATAAAATGTTTGCAAGCATTATTTATATTTTAGGTATGGCAGCCCTGTGGCAAATTACGTGACAATGACAACGTCAGTTAGCAGGACTCTCCTTGACATTTACAGCGGATATTTAGTCTTGAGTTTACAGCTTTGACTTTTTTCGATACGTTTTGTTATTGCATTGTCATGATAATCAATATTTTTTGTCTTAATTTCATGGAGCTGCAGCTAAAATTATAATAAAATCTCAAAGTATTTAATAGAAATGGAAACATAAGCCACATTTAAATAATTATATTGCATAGAAATGAATAAATAAAGACTATGTGCGTTTTGTTTGCATTGAAACATTTTTCACTTTTTCACAAAAACGGGCGTCTGAAAAAATCAGATTTAACTATAATGGAGTAGCATAATAAATAAGCTTTCTAATAAGGTACATCACATTAGCGTTTAAAAATCGTCGGAATATTTATACCCGAGGGAAGTTTACAAGCACTAAACAGAGTTTTTTGAAAAACCATCGCATCTAAAGGGGTTAAATAAAAAGGGGGTAAAAGTTTGTTTGGAAATTCGTCATTTTTGCCGAGGGAAAAAACATCGGGCACACGGCTTGTTTTGTGATAAAGCTTGAATGCCTGTGCCTGTGACCCATTGTATATTTTTAAACCGTACGCTAAACTGTTGACTTCAAATATCTGAGCAGATAGACGGGCTTGAATCCTATGAAATATAATGGCTTCTCTAAAAATGGAATCGCCTAAAGTTAGCACGCAAGGTGGTGGTGTCTACATCAGAACCCGCAAAACCAGTCCACAGCCAGTGTCGCTAATGCCTAGCCTAGGTAATTTTAGTTAGAAAGTTGAATGGTTTTCCCAAAAGCTATAGGAATAACAGGAAACGAAAACATAAACATGTTCAGTTTTACATTGCTTATAAATTTATTATCTATGGTTTCTGTCACGAATAGCGGAGTACTGCTAATTAAGAACCGTTTCCTTGTCGCCATGTATTGTCGGCTTGTGAACTGTAAAGCTTAGACCTAGACCGGCGTAATTATAAACTGGATTTTTCACATTCTTTCGGCTATAGATATTGTATTATCTTGCGTCTCTGTGCCTCTGGCTGCTCAGAACATTCCGTGTAGAAAGGATGGCCGCATTAACTGGATTTTTAACATTATTCCTCCTGTACTTCTTGTAGCTTCTTGTGACCGAACAGAACAGTCGATACTAGTGATCTGTAATCTGTGTCTCGGATAGAGTGTTAAACCCTGTCTTTGTCAGTGAGAGACCCGATGTTATAAATTTATAATACCAGAGTGTTGTCAGAATACCAGCACGGCGGTATTTATTTTTTAAATATCGCAGCATTATGCTGAGATAGGAGCCTTTTTGGCATCGCACAAGTCTTGATTGTTTTTTTTTGTTTATTATTAGTTTTAAATGTTATTTTTGTATTTCTTGTGCGTGTCCCAAATAAAATATTTATTTATTTTCTTCTTACATCTACCATTACAGGGTAACCCAATGCGGTAAATGCGCTTATCCTAACTTAATTATTCTAAATAGGTACTAACATTCATGGTACTTCCTATAACAAATTACAAACAATGCATTCCTTGTGAATTCCCTCAGAGAACAACATAATAAAGGCTCTTACAAACACACGCGATATCGCGGGCGCGACATGCACCGACAAAGAGTGTGTAAGAGCCTTAAGTCCGTCTCAATCGCTATGAGGTTGAGCGTGCGGAGTGTACGCGTCAGCGGCGCCTCCCTTACAAGGTCGGTCCGAGCGCGCGGTTCCACTCGCATTAGCGGATTTTTCTTTCTTAATACCTATGGACTTTAAGGAGAAAGTCGTTTGGAAAGCAACAACTAGGCGCCAATAAAATTTCAAGTTAATGCACTTGATGAGCTCCAAAACCTGGTGCATATAATTTTATTTCTACAAAAGGTTGTACCTATGCTTGTTTATATTTCCGACATGTAAGTAATCTCGAACCTAAATCAAAATCGATAATCGTCTATTCAAACGAAACGGAGAATCAACACTTTTTGAACATCAAAGGGTCACCACTTCCTTGTACTTTAGCTGGAATTCTAAACATAATCTGATATTCCAATAACAATAATATCTATTATTATAACTCAATCAAGTGGTTATGACGAGGCAATGATTGTACGAGTTATAAACTATTGTTGTTTTAATAAGTTTTTGTTACTCCTCGCCGCAATCTACATTTACTTCTTATTATGTCCTATTGTGTACTTTATTTCTTTTTCGATTTATTAGGATGAACACACGTCATAGAAAACTACCAAGAATTATCTACTGCATAGTTATTACGTGCTGTGCAAGACGTGTGTGACACACTCTAAGTGTGTGCGTGTGTGTTTTTGCTCTTTCTGTGTCATGTTCAATCAGCATAGCAATTCACAACCAATCGTCAGGCTTTCGTGTCATAAATGAAACATTTTGATTACCTGATTTGTCTTGCCCTCGACAGCAAACAGCTGTCGGAAGGATAGCGGTCGACTATTTGATTTAAACTGACAAAATTTTCGGGTTTTCGATTTGTCAACATTGTTGAGAAGACTCCCTTGGATAACATTTGATTGATGTTCGATTCGGCACGGAAGCGTATCGAATGGTTGTGAATATAGCTATGCAGATTAGCCTGTTGCAGGCAACGGGTTAGTTCATTGATTAAATTGGCTGGGAATCTAAGCCTCTTTATGTGTCGCTAAACCCGCTAACATAGAACATAGAAGCCTCTGTGTACGTTTTAGTGTAGTGCTATCGCTGGATGGCTCTTCGATCGGTGATTGGCATGCCTACTTTTGATTTTCGTAAGTCCTCTAAAACACTGGCAGCTCCTAGGGCATAAACGCTCGTACAGACAAGTACAATATCGCGAGCGCGACACTAGTCACACTAGTAGCACAATTTCTTTGTCGGTGCCTGTCGCGCCCGCGATATCGTGCGACTCTGTACGAGCCTTAATTGTATACCTACTTCGTAAGCTCTGGGTGCCTTTGAGGTACGGAACCCTAAAAATGACGTGCAAGTATAGTGTTTTTATTTAACCAATTTACAAAATAAAAACACTTTACTTGCACGTCATTTTTAGAGTTCCGTACCTCATAAGGAAAAAACGCGACCCTTAGGGATCACATCGTTGTCTGTCTGTCTGTGTGGCAGTAGGTATGTCAAGACCCTTTTTCTCAGGAACGCTAGGTGGTATCAAGTTGAAATTAATATCAAATACGTAGGTCTACGGTCCCATGGGGCTCTAAAAAAATAAAGTTTCTAAGGCAACGCAATAAATAAATGCGGCCATTTATGCGACACAAATTATACTTCCCATTGACCTAGAATCATGTTTGGCAAGAAGCAAGGTCAGACCAGTAAAGGAAAAAGTACAAAAATTTACAATTTGTAGTTTTTTTGCGATTACAAACTTACATTTGCACATGGAGAATAGACCGTGACGTATATCGATGTGAGGGAGAACATGTTTTACTACTACAATGTTAAGTTTGTTCTTGGGATAAATTCATCACATAATCTACGGAAACCTTCAATGTGCGTGGTCCGACACGCACTTCGCATTTTTTTTAATAAAACTAGATGAGATCGGTGTCTCCGAGGACTCAGAGGTCAAGTCCATACAATTACATTGAAATGGTCAGATCATAAATTCGGACCATGTCCACCGGTGACCGGTTCTCGTTCCATTGGGGTTCCTTCAATGCTGAGCATTTTAACCAGCAATGTCTGACATAATCCTCAGTCTAACCCAAATCGAGGGTATCCATGTTGATTTCGACACGATAAAAACTGTCACTTCTTCCTATTGCTGTAGGTATACAGTCATTACCTTAGTATTTATACATTTTTAATGGCGCTGCGCGTGCGCTGGCCTATCACACGTGACATCTTTTTTATAACAACAAGTCGCGATTATATACGCCATTGCATCGAGCATTATGCGCTGATGGCTCGGTTGAGTTCATAGTTTGCGCGGCCATTCTCGTTAAAACATGTTTATTTATATAAGTGCATGCAAACTATTATGGCAGTCAATAGAGTTAGCAGAATTTTACGACGGCATTATAGTTCTTAGTTCTTACATACAAGCTGCATACAAAAAATTGATGGAAGAGGGAACGGCTTTTTCTGATTATGGCATGGAATTTTATTTGACCTTAGCGTAATTGATAAAGTGTCACTGTGCCAACGGTAATTCAACAAAATTCACCTCATTATCAAAATGTCAGTTCCTTTTGTAACCCCACCGAAAAACCGTTAAAAAGGTTCGTAATACCGGTCCAATCACAAATGACCTTTCATACAGATACTTGAAAGCCTCAAAGAAGCTTCGTTTGGTTGGTGGACCGGTCCGACCTGCCGCGTTATTATAACTGGCTGGACACAGTAACGGATGTATAATGTCTGTCTTTGAACTGAGAACGTACAGTCGGCAAAAGGATTAGGTGTGCACTCTCACACTTCACAAAGGCACGAGGCACTAAACATACATCTTTGCATATATGGAGACATTGTGTTTTCTAATACTTGACTTTTAAACTCAAGACAGATTGAGATAAGTGATGTCAAACTTGTCTTAGCAAACGTTGTGGAGACATGAGTTACTTTGAATTCCATTAAATATAATGGCTTCTCTAAAAATGGATTCCCCTAAAGTTAGCTCGCAAGTTGTGTTGTCTATTTACATCAGAACCCGCAAAACTAGTCCTCAGCCAATGTCGCTAACGCCCGCCTAGCCGGGTTATTTTTAGTTAGAAAATTGAATAGTTATCCCAAAAGCCGAGTTACTTTTTGATGTGTAACATCTTTCCTCTCGCGCTCGTGGGAG
Source organism: Tiliacea citrago (assembly GCA_963921375.1). Taxonomy (NCBI): domain Eukaryota; kingdom Metazoa; phylum Arthropoda; class Insecta; order Lepidoptera; family Noctuidae; genus Tiliacea; species Tiliacea citrago. Next base: position 16,003,323 of record OY992800.1, on the reverse strand, counting down.
TGATTTCGTGAAAAAGGACGGAAGTGTGTAACAGAAAGTGACAGCTTGAGCATGGAATAAGTGTACTCATGGAATTAGTAAGTACTATGTAGATTGTAAGTAGAGGGGGTCTAATTTCGAGCAACGGGCGACCACTAGTACCTAATAAATAATTATTCGAATAAATATTTCAGTATTTAGCTTTTTAAATTTTGAGGTTGATTTCTGTCGCTGCTCAGCTGCTAAGGTGAGATGAAAATGGTACTTTTCGCAGATGACAGTACGGCTATAATAAAATGCACCGATCCAGAGAATTATCGAAACGAAATAAATAACTCTCTAAATAATATCATAACTTGGCTTAATAATAATAATCTTATAATTAGTTTAACAAAAACAAATATTATGCAATTTCATCAGCGACGTGAGTATCCACCATTAAATATAACCTATAATGAGTGTAAAATAGAAGAGGTCACGAGTGCGAAATTCTTAGGTACAACCGTAGACCACAAATTAACCTGGAAACCTCACCTAGAGGAAATTTGCAAACGACTGAGTAAATCTCCGTATCTACTATTCCAACTGTACAAGAGAGTAAATACAGAGACTACTGACAGCCTATCATGGACTTGTTGTGTTTATTCTACGGTATGGTGTTATTTTTTGGGGGCAGTCAACAAACAGGGAACTTATATTCAGGATGCAAAAAAGATGTGAACGATCCATGTGTAATTTAAAACCAATAGACAGCTGCATGGTACTTTAAGAAATTTAAGATTTTAACGTTACCAGCTATATATATACTGGAAACTAAATTGTTTGTAAAATCAAATCCAAATCTATTTACTAAATTGTCAGCAGTTAAGAAGACCCCAATCCGTAATCAATATAAAGATCAATTATGTACAACAAAATACAATACATCATTAATGGAAAAGAGCTTCTTTGGTGTTGCTCCCAAAATGTATAATAAAATACCCTTCAAAAGTGTTTTCATAAATTATTAGTTAAGAAATGTTACTATACCGTAGATGATTACTTGAATGATAAAGCACTGTAACTACTGTACCTTTAATAATCCAATGTATTGCATGCATGTACTTCTTTTGTTTTGCATTTTTTTTTTGTTTTTTTTTGTGGTGAATTTTTGTATGTCTTCAATGACAAAACATAGTGCGACATATGATTCGTTTATAAGACCTTGACCTTGAACCTATGTTTGACAAATAAATAATTCTGATTCTGATGTCAGACATCATATTATTATACGACCTAAGGCTCGCTCGTTCTTTTTTATGTGAAACATCTACCGCCGGGCGGCGCCGCGCGGCGCACGGTGGGCTGGAAATCGGCTTTCATAGACTTAGGGATTTCAATTTGCAAGTGCTTGATTTTTTGCCGGATATCGCTTCTATTAGTCATTACTATGTACAAAAATGACACCCGAGTTAATTCTGCCCAAAAACGAAGGAAATATAATTTTTTTACGAAAAATTTGTATGAAGCTAGTATGAAAAATCGAATTATCTCCTAAACGGCATGTTTAACCGTAATATCCTTGGAGGTGGTCATAGTGCTAATTATTTATGATTTTTTGGTTGCCGATTTGACGAAAAATTTAATGCCGTTTTTTTTTAAAAATCGTCAAAATATTTTTATTTATTTTTACATGTAAAACGATCCCTTTTAGTGTCCAAGTTAAAAAGTTCGATATGTTATTAACCCAAATATTAAGAACACACAAAACAAGAAAAAATAAATAAAAAAATTGCTGTTTTTTGACACATTTTTATTAATTTAAATAAAAAAAGATTATCAAACTCTTATTTAAGTAACATATAAAGTTATATTATATACGAAATAATTTAATTTAAGGAATTAATACTAAGCATTTGTAAAATAAAGTAAAATAAATAAAAAAAAGACAAAATATCATTAAATATTACAAAAAAAAACCCAAACACACTCAAATACAAATTTACAAATATGTACATAAATAATTTTTTTACAAATTTTCCTTATCACTCTCGTTGTCAGACTCCAATTCTGAGTCAGCATCCAGATTGGATATATCCAAAAACTCGAACTCAGTTTCCTGAAATTGAATTAAGTCGAGAGTTTCAGCAAAAAAGCTCTGCTTTTCTTGGCATCTAAATTAGGCCTTTGTGCACTTAGCAAAGGATCCGAAGAAACAACAAGCATATTTAAAATGTCTTGATTGGAATCCTGCCTGCTTCTTTTCCGCGAATGATGTTCTCGAAACCTCCTAAAATCTTTGTTTCGAGACTCTGAGGCTTCTTCCGAGAGAGTCCCAATCGGCACAATATTATTTTTCTCGATTATGTCAGCCCCATGGATTAATAATTTATGAACGGTTGACGACATGTAGTACCAGTCGTATAATAATACGTACTTTTCTGCTGTTTTGCGGGCATAATCTCTAAATTTTATTATATCGACCTGCACTCCAGATGTAATTGCTTGTAAAATTACAGCAAATCTTTTGATGAGGTCTTCATCCAAACCGGTTATAGCTGCGGTTTTATTAGGAAACTCAAAGAATTTTCTTGCAGTATTCCCGTCATTGGTGGTTCCCGAGCCTTGTTTTACTATATCAATCAACAGATTGAGCTCTTCTTTGAACTTATTTTGAATTATTTTCTTCCTTGTCTGTAGCATTTCTTTGTGCTCATCACTTCTCGCTGCCCACCGTTTGAAGTCGAGCCTGTATGCAATGTGTAACAGACATTCCATACAATTTATAACAAGCCAAATTCATACAGGTCAGAACACACAATTTTTGATGTTACAGCATCTAAGCGGTTCATTTCTGTAGGCTTTGCTAAGCACAGGTAGCACGATGCATTTGATCTAGCTTCAGAAAGGTAAGTGCAAACTTTAGCGTCGATCATCGTCATCATTAGTTTATGAGTCACCCTATTATTATTATTGCACTCTGTGGGGATAAGGGCCTCAATTTCTTCATCCATTTGTTTTTTCAGCTCAAGGACAACTGCTTCACTCTCCTTTACAAAAGTAAACTGAACTGGACGACAATACAAAACTGAGAATGGTTTTGGGTTCGTCCATAAGATGTTGTCTCCATCTGTCAGTTTAAGTGGCACCAAGGAGGTCATGAAAATGCTCGAGTCATCTTCCTCACCCTCCAGTTTCTGCTTGTATCGGCTTTGGTTAGAAGCACGATCAAATCCCCACTTGGATATCAGCTTCAACTGCTTGTTATTCTCTTCCTTAGAAAGGCTTTGAAGGATTCTTGTAACTGTGATATCAAGTAAAGCTTGAAGTGTAATCCTAGCCGATGAATCAGTAACTGTCACTGATTGCTTCGGAGGGTAGCAATCAAGCTTAGTTTGTTGCACTTTATAGTAAGATGGATAAATATCCTTAGCACCTTCCCGAATGGCAGCCTCTCGCGACGTAATATATTGCCACTTTGAGAGTTTTAGCGAAAGAAGCAATCCAAGCGCCTTTTCTGACGTAAATATGATTGTTTTCGCTGGTTTCTTAAGCGTTTAATTTAATTTAGCGGCTGCTTCAGGATTTTTCATCATGTATTCGATGACAGAGGCGATATCTCCATGCCCTTCTTCTTTTAAACGTGCTGCAGCTGCATATGCCAATTCACTGGAATCTTCGCCTGTGTGTTCATCAGATCTTCTCTTTTTTTGTTTACTTCCCAGATCTTCGAATGGTTTACGGGAGCTTTTCGTCATTGTTCCAATGGACGTTGATGTCAACGGTTCTGGAGAGACTGAGGGCGCTCTTGGTATCTCATCAACACTTGGTTCTTGATTAACTAAAGTTTGCACAAAACTCGGCCAATCAATATTTGCTCCCAACCAATTCTCGTACTTTCTCCTGAAATTATCAAGGAATCGGTTGGATTTCTGCCACCTTTGTAAAGCGGCTCGCGTAAATCTCCGACAAAATTCTTTGAGAACAACACGATCTTCGTCAGACAGGCAGTTGCCTATGCGGGATACAACTGCACTGAACAATACTTCATGATCAAATGAAGTACTCTCACTTCGTAGAAGAACAAACAAGTCTAAATTGGTGATTAAACTTTCCATTCTAAGATTGTATAGTCGCAGATTTAGTGTTAGCAGTTACACAGTTGTGAACAAACTAAATTATAAAACAAAACTTTAGCCCTTTTATTGCAAAACGCCAATAATTAGGTAACTACCCTCATTTGTTATCTTCTCATTAGCTAAGGAAAATTTATAATTGTCACTAACTATTCTTAGAACTCATAGCACTGCTAATTAACAAATTAGCTTACTTATCAGGAAAAGTTGAATGTAATCCATAGTTGGCATTGTCGTGAGATATTGAAAATCATTAAATCACCTAAAAAGACTCATTAGAAGACCTAATCAGTGTAGTTACTTAATCACTTCTTTTCGGACTCTTTAGAAGAGTAAACAATTGGTAATTTGGTTGTATGAAAAGTTTTAAAACTCATGATGTGTTGATAAATATCTAGCTCAAACATAGTTGTCTACGTGTGGGTGTACTATAAACCTCTGCCAACTCCTTCGGAAATATAGGAGTGATGCTATTTTATGTTACGTGTAGTTAAAAGTCCGTGTTCTTCAACATAAACACTAAAAGGAATCGTTTCATATGTAAAAACAAATGAAAATATTTTGACGATTTTTAAAAAAAAAACGGCATGAAATTTTTCGTCAAATCGGCAACCAAAAAATTATAAATAATTAGCACTATGACCACCTCCAAGGATATTACGGTTAAACATGCCGTTTAGGAGATAATTCGATTTTTCATACAAATTTTTCGTAAAAAAATTATATTTCCTTCGTTTTTGTACATAGTAATGACTAATAGAAGCGATATCCAGCATAAAAACAAGCACTTGCAAATTGAAATCCCTAAGTCTATGAAAGCCGATTTTCAGCCCACCGTGCGGCGGGCGTCCCGTGGCGGCCTCATTTTTTTTTTGCAACTTGTTTGTTTTGTTGACTGTACACTCTGATACCAAGTACGCGCTCAAATTATTATTTAAAAAATAAAAATCTCAGATATAATAGCTTGTTTTCAAAATCAAATGGTTTCTTAGAAAACAATAAACCTATGTATGAGTCAATCAATTTAGTTGTCTCTTTTTATAACGGTTTTTAACGACTCCGAAATCAAAAATTCTGATAAATAAAGCGGGTCATGAATAAAGATAACTATCGGCGGATGTTTTGGAGGATATTTTTGGAAACAAAAATGATTATAACACATTTATTTACCTTTGACTTTTTGACTGCCTCAGTGGTCTAGTGGTTGAAAGCGTTACTGCTGAGCATAATTCGATGGCCCTGGGTTCGATCCCCAGGTCGGGCAAAGTGTTATTGGGTTTTTCCTCCAAGAATTTCTCAGTAGCAGCACAGTTTACCAGATAAATCACTCCATACAAAATTGTCAATACCTACTGCTAATAACCAACACCTTCGAGTCGCTAGACGCTGCGAACGAAAATGTACTTAACGTAACAAGCGTAAAGTGAGTTTTGCTTTGTAGCTGCGCGCCGCTACCGCGCCTCGCGGCTGTCAGCACCCACTGTGAAATGGTTCGCGTGCGACCCGGCGGCCGGTAGATAGTTAGCGCGCGTAAATACATGGAGCGATTTATCTGGTAATCTGTGGTAGCAGCCCCGAGGAGTCTGGACTTATGCCCGGTTGATGGCAATAGGCTCGGCCCCTATTACATGGGACTTAAACAGAACTGGTGAAATGTGAGTGTACTAGTACACCTCTGCCTAACCCTTCGGGGAATACAGGCGTAGTGTTATGTCATGTTATTTTTACCTTTTGAGTATTACGTAAGCAACAATGGTTACTTTACTGTAAATAAATACCGAATTATTTAATTATTTTAAACGGAAAAGAACCGGAGCTACCGACATAGCTTGCAGAGTAAGCAAACTGAAGTGGCAGTGGGCTGGCCATGTTTGTCGAAGGATCGATGGCCAGTGGAGAAGACGAGTCCTGGAGTGGAGACCGCGTATCGGCAAGAGTAGTGTGGGACGCCCCCCAGCTAGATGGACCGACGACCTTAGAAGGTGGCTGGGTCAGACTGGATGCGGAAGGCGGAGGACAGGGTGTTGTGGCGCAGCCTGGGAGAGGCCTATGTCCAGCAGTGGACTGCGATTGGCTGAGTTGATTGATTGATTGAAATTATTTTAATATTCTTGCCCTCATACAGTTGTTTGGATTGGATAAATACTTTGTTCATTAATTAAAATTGATAAAATCAACCCCCAGTTTTTTAAACCCGTATAACTGATAATAATCTTCTGTCAAATCTCATATTATTTACATCAGTAATATGCATAATACCTGCAAATAACCTGTGTCTACCGATCGATACAATTTAGCGCGAAGAGGAAAACCAAATTGAAAATCAAAAATAAAACCGGTTTCAAACGGATTACAACGCTCCTTTGTTCGCCCTGGGAATTTTGCTTAGGTACAACTGTACAATCTTCAAAAGAGATTAATAATCAGCCAAGATCTACCTATACTCCATTGGTTTAGGTACCTAATTAAATAAAGGTAAACAAATCGTAAAAAGGTTTTTATAGATGACACCGATACCCATCACGTCTGCGGAGTTTCGCTAGCTAAGTTAATTTAACCCTGTGCAAGTCGTATTTAGTAATAATTATCTCATCACATCATCACACTTATCACACTCTAAAAAGGCGAAAGTTTGTTAGTGTGTGTGTGTGTGTTTGTTACTTCTTCACGCTCAAACGGCTGAACAAATTTTGATAAAATTTTATGGAGGTAGCTGACGCCCTGGATTAACATATAGGCTACTTTTTATCCCGATATTCTCACGGGATCGAGATTTAAGCGGGTGAAGCCGCTAGTAATATTATAATTTCTAGAATTGATAATACTATTTTTATACCATGACGGCCGCTGCTAGATCTCCGAGCTGAGTCTCAATATTTTTTTTATATCCTTTTGAATATGAAATAGTATTGATCTCATTATACATGCCATCATACATACATACATACATGCATAAACTCACACCATCTTCCCATGGCGGTAGGCAGAAACTATAGAACGCCACCTGCTACGCTCTTTACATACTCCTTTTGCTTCGCCTACGTTCATACATCTTGTCATACGCACGCCGGTTGCGAGAACTACGCACCTGACCTTTCTGAAGAACATCACCAATTAGGTCACTGTTTATGTCCTTCTAGGACGTCCTCTCCCACCGCTTCCACTCACTTCTGCCTTGTAAATACCTTTTGTTAGTCGCCTTTCATTCATCCTCTCAACATGACCAAACCATCTAAGCATACATGCCATCAAGTTGGTTTAAAAAGCAAGCCGTTGCTCCCAGCTGTCATTCGTGGATCGTTGACAGTCGTTACGGGTCGTCAGAAGCCCGAAAGTCTGACAACCAGTCTTAAAAGGGGGTATCGTATTACTCAATAACTGGGTTGTGGAGGTCAGATAGGCAATCGCTCCGTGTAAAATACTGGTATTCAGCTGAGCTGAATACCAGTATTTTACACGGTATTCACGTGGTATTCAGCTCAGCTGAATAACGGTCAGCTTCCGTCTTTATGTCAGATATTCTTGCTTTCGTTTGTCTGTCTGCTGTTTCTTATGCTACCCTAATATTGTCAGTGAAAACTTTTAATTGGCCTTCTTTCACTAACTGTCAACTATCTGTATCCTAGCTGTAAGTTTTCTTAAGAAATAAAATAAAATATGTGTGATACACAGTATCTCAATACTGTAAACGCACTCCAGATCCAAAAGAAAATAATGTATGGCAACATTTTTTAGTATGACACAATTTATCTTAAAATTCAGCATTACCTAATTAGTAACTGTCTCTGCAGTTTCCACCTGTAAACACAGACTTTTCTTACACATTCGTTCCACGTTTTTATGGCTTGTATTCGTCAAATTGGCTGGTATCAGCATGAATCATTGTTTTGTCAGCAAACTTACCAATGTATTCTTTTCTTGTGTTAATAACATTTTCAATTTCATAAAATTGTATGCACTGTATTGTTATTCTTATTGTAAAACATTTGCAGTATGTTGTATTATTATGTGTTGAATGTTTTTGTCCCAAAGTGATATCGCGTACTGCTGCGGGCCAGACCGCAAAATGACGGAATTAAGTCCGTCAGCTTGACTAAGACAATTTCTATTGGTTGATAACTAGATTAAGTACAGTCTAAACGCTGCTTTTTAATTTGCTAGACCAACCAACATGACAGCTGCGATCGACCATTTTTTTTTTTTTATTAACACGGTAAACAATAAATAATACAGAGACAACATGACCACAGTACAGGTCCTCCTGCAGATAATGATTCAGTGCTCCTTGGTGAGAGTCACTCGCTAACTAGATTATTTACTAGGTTATTTTTATGTCAACACCAAATGTAAAGTAGTCTTTTATATTTTCGTCAGTTTTCAAATTCTTTCTTTTATCAAATCAGGACCCTTAATGCCTTTGAAGCTATCACTATATTTTTACAATGTTTGTAAATATGTGAGTATATTAATTATATGATAGTAATGAATTTATTTTTCATTGCTTCAATTTTATTTTTTTTTACTTATTGTGGATGTCAGAAATAATCTCACGGGAACGTACTACCGCGATTAAAAGTACCTTATGTGTTAATCCAGGTTATAAACTATTGTGAGCCAAATTTCATTAAAATCCGTTCAGCCGTTTTTGCGCCAATCCGAAACATAAATACAGATATTGGACAAAAATTCTGAAAACTACGTAGTGATGGAAATGTTAATATTTTAAAATTTGCAAAATGTGGTTTATATGTATAGGTAGGTTTTAATACGCATACATTTCTTTTGAGCTTTGAAAACAGTTTCTCTGTCAACAGCATTCCTCCAAAACATTATACTTTAGCTTAGTGTGAAACCAACATAAGCGTGGTAAGCAGATATGAGTGCACTTTGATTTACAACTTTACGAAGGATATAGTGCATACCGACTTATTTTTGTACATACTTGTTCAATATAGTCACAGTCTATTTGTAGTCCAAGAAATTTTGTACTATTTGTTTTCTACGTTTTTGTTATTAAACAGTAATTTATGTATAGTTACCAACTTTTGAGTTATTCAATGCACCCAGTAAAATTCTCCCTGAAAAATTTAATTACCACTTTTGCCCCCATTAGGGGTCGATTCATGAAAACCCAATATACTCGTAGGTTTTTATATATTAATATAATTAATATATTAATATAAGTAGGTTTTTAAATATAATATATATATATTAATATTATAATTCTTTTTATTTTTCTGTCAAAAGTATGAGCACCGAGTTTCGAGTTAATCAAGACACGCAGTAAAATTCTCCCTTGTAAAATTGACTACCCCTTTTCACCCTATTATGGGCAGATTTTCGAAAAACCCAGATACATGTTATTGTTTATTTTTTGTTTTTAAGTATAAACACTGAGTTTCAAGTTAATTGGTCTACCCGTAAAATTCTTCTATACAAACTTTGACATCCCCCAATCACCCTTTAGGGTAGTTTAGAAAAACAAAAAATTCAAACTATAATTTATTTAGGTAAGTATCCCTACCAAGTTTCAAGATTATTAACTCAAGGAATACGATTTTTCATACAAACTGTATCCCACCTTTTCACCCCCAAAGGAGTTAATTTTTAAAAAGTGGTTTCACACCTTTCCATTATTTGACTTATAGGTTATTTTTAGTGACTAAAAACAAAAAATTACAAACTTTACAAATTTACTTAGGTAAGTATTCGTGCCAAGTTTCAAGTTTATCAACTCAAGGAATAAGATTTTTCATACAAACAAAATCCCCCCTTTTCACCTCCTTAAAGGTCGAATTTCCAAAAATCCGTTCTTAGCGGAAGCCTACGTCATAATTATCTGTGTGCCAAATTTCAGCCCAATCCATTCAGCAGTTTGAGCTGTGGGTTGATAAACCAGTCAGTCACGCTTTCCCTTTTTAAATATAGATGTAAGTACCTATACAAAATATTATAAAACATCTTAAGAGGGATGCGCTAAGGTAGCCCGCGAAATTCAAATTTTATTACGTTTTTTGCAATTTGCAGGAATTGCAAAAAACGTAATAAAATTTGAATTTCGCGTAACAGGTTGTATGTTGATCTAAATATGATTCGCGGCCGTAACAAATATGGCTTTACACAATTATAATCATTAGCATACATACAATATCACTGTTAAATCAATCTGCCTATTAGCCTTTTCCCAAATACTTTGGGGTCAGCGTCTAGTCTAACCGGATGCAGCTGGATACCAGTTTTTTACATGGAGCGACTGCCTATCTGACCTCCACAACCCAGTAACTGGGTAATACGTAGGTACCTCTTGGTAAGACTGGTTGTCAGAGTTTCGGGCTTCCGACGACCCTTAAGATCCACGAATGATAGCCGGGACCAACGGCTTAACGTGTTTTCCGAGGCACGGAGGAGTCTCGGTATGTAAAGATGGTCACCCATCCACGGACCAACCCGGGCAAGCGTAGCTTAACTTGATGGATCGACCCGTGCGGCTGATATTACTGCTCCTGTTATTACACTGTTGTTAGGCAAAAAATGCCCTTCGATGAATCTTTAAAAATTAAACCTCTGTTCTGAATCTTTAAAAAGTTTTTTGTTACATTGCATATCATAATCTAACATAACAATAACATCACGCCTGTATTTCCGATGGGTTAGGCAGAGGTGTGCTTATAGTACACCCACATTTCGCCAGTTGTGTTTAATTCCCATTTAATAGAGGGCGAGCCAATTGTCACCATCCGGGCACACATCCAGACTCCGGGCTACTACTGAGAAATTGCAGAAGGAAAAACCCAATCACACTGCCCGACCCGGGGATCGAACCCAGGACCTCAAGCTCAGTAGTAGTACTTGCGACCTCTAGACTAGGCATTCGAGGTTACATTACATTACAAAATCCACTAGTGCTTTGTAATTGAATGAACACGTCATTGTTGGTAAACCCATTGGGTAACTTCGTGTAAATTAAGTTTATAATTTGTTTAATTATATGCCTTTTTGTGGCTGTAATTTGCTGCTTTATCGAGGCCTATGTCCAGCAGTGGACGTCTTTGCTTCAGAGATGGTAGATTTCGCGAGATATGGCTTGTTACAGTCATGTAATGACTTGGTCGAAGTTATTTTCATGAGTATGCTAAAAAGATTAAAGAATATACCAATACGGACCGTTCTCTATTGAACAGTCCATAGCTTCATAGTGATAAATGATGTCATTCTAAAACCTCTGCGACATCTTTTTTCGGCAAGCCTTTCAATACAGAACTTATCTATCTACATTTATATCTGTAACTTTTATGGTGTACATAATAAAGAGTATTCTATTCTATTCTATTCTATCATGATTGACACGAAAAAGCTTCGCCCTATATTCTTAGAATCTAGAACTTTCAATGTTCAAGACTTAATCCAAGTTAGTAGGGCATTCCTCACCCTATATTAACTTGACCGCAAAAAGTAAAGTTTTTTCAAACAGATGTTCCTTGTGTTCAAGTACATAAACACGATAGTGATTTATAGTTGAAAATGGCACCAGTAGCAGAAAAGTTAAAAGGGAATTTGTCTTAGTATAGGCATGTGATGGGGAGGGATAAAACGCAATGTGACGTAAAAAGAAAGAAAGAAAGAAAAATAACTTTATTTGTCACAGAAACTCGCAAAATATATGAAAACATAAACTCTAGTAGGTAAAAACAAATAGTCAGCAGCTGCACGTCATGACTGTGACAAGAAGGCTTGCACTCAGCATGATGCTGTGCTATGAGGGACCCGCACAGCGCTGATTTTCAGTGGTCACCCGTAAAATACGTACGGAACCCAAGTAGGTATACAAGGCGTAACATAAATAACGCACAACCTTTTCAAGGGTCATTGTACTCATGAACAACTTTTACTATGGTACCAAACCTGAAATTGCCAAAAAAAAATCAGCTCTTCCCTACATTTATGTTCGAATAACTCGTCACAATGTAGGGAACAGCTGATTATTTTTTCGCAATTTCAGGTTTGGTCCCTTACTTTCATAATGATGAGTACAATGACCCCTTAAAAGGTTGTGCATTAATTCTGGAACATGTTGTAGAGTAATGAACACAAATGTGGATGGATGGATGGATGGAGAGGGAGAGGAAGGGCCAAAGAAAAGATGGGTAGGTGGTGTGCGGAATGATATGAATGATAAGGGAGTGAATCAAAGCGTGTCGGTTGACATGGGACATGGGCAGGAAGATGGTGAAGAGGGATTTATAATAACAATCCGTTATTCATTGTATAACGGTAACATTCATCAAATAGTTTGTAGTGCGCATACGCAACAGCCGTTAGACGTTACATAGCAAACTGTATTGAAATCAAACATTTGTTTAACATTTCTAGCGTGTTTTTTAAACATGTTTTACACTTGATAGCCGTGGGTGGGCTCGACAATCGTTTAGCTCGTAGCTATGGTAAATAATTGCCACTACTTTTTCATATCGAAATGATTTCAAACAGATACAATGAGAAACTGTAGGTTTAAAAGGCGACGTAAGTATATGGAGCACCAGGAAATTACACTCAATAAAAAAGACAGAACACAGAGAGGACAGGCGTTGGCATCGTCCTGTAAGTTATATTAGTAGCAAAATATTTTGACTGATCAGTCACCATTTGTCCAGGTTGTCACGGTCAACGTATTCATTTCAAATAAGCGTTCTCAGGCTGTAATAAAAGGTCAATTCAAGTTTTACTGCTCTAATTGGTTCGTATGGTATTTCTTAAAACCGTTCATTGTCGTGGTCCCTTTAAAATCACTTGATTAGAAGTCTACAAATAACCCCTGAGACTTGTTCAGTCATACTAATAAGTGTGATGTTATTCAGGTAGATTTAATTACCGATGATGTTTAATCCTATATCATAGTCTCTTACGTAAGCTGTGGTTTCAAATAGACCACATTTTCACGTTTTTGACTGAACGTTTTAATTAAATTCATGGACGGGCCTGCGGCAATTTGCTCGCGGTAAGTAGATTATGGACTACGGGCCACTACATGAATTTACATTTACGACAGGAAAATGTATCGTTACCTGGGGGCCAAGTCTGCTAACGCAGTTGTGGCCGAATGGCCGATCATTGGCACCGTAATTGTAGAGTTTGACAGTTTTGCTAATCTCCTAATTGATAGGCGTCTTTATGATTTTCCAATGACGTGCCACTGATACTCCATTGGAAAAATGGTCTCGTACTGACAAGCTCCTATTATTTTGACTTCCCGATGGACCACTGTCACGCCATTATGAATTTAGGAGCTTACAAACTATTGGCACAATGGTCATGGCGTTGCCTTTGTATGGTCGTCATAATGACCAATCATTGAAAATAGCAGACTTGGCCCCGGTAGATTGTCGATTTATTAATGTTTTCGCAGCTGTAAATCTGTTATTAATGGTCATAAAGATCTGATTGAGTCAGTGTCTCCAGTTACCTGTCTTTATGTTTTTACTTTTGCTAATATCTTTGTGATCGGGATGAACAGACTATGTCCCATCTTCTGTCTCAAATGTCCGTTCACCTGCATCCTTGACAATCTAAACAACGGTCTCACGCCGTAATAAATCTCGTTAATACTTACTCGGCCCAAACAGTACAAGTAACGTAGATGTACCAACGAAACGGTAAGGAAGCCTTTCTCATTCCACTTTTGTTTATAAAATGCTTTTTCTAATATAATTCTAAGTTACTCTTTATAACATCAGCTGTCGCCCAGTGAAAGTCCCGTCAAAATCGGTCTATCCGTTTCGGAGATTAACCGGAACATAAAACATAAAAAAAAATGGTATAGTATAAATACTTGAATAAGCAATTAGTAAAAAGCTGTTATTTTGACATTACAAAAAGACACTTCAATTTTATTTATTTGTGTAAACGTCTGCCATATGCATTTAATAATTTGTTGTTGGAAATTACTATCACTATTATGATGAAACTTTGCCGCAGATCATCTTCACGAAATGTTAAAATTGCTATGCTACACCTGCCACAAGAGACCACTCCAGCAGGCTTAGCACGAGAACTGTAGAGAAGCGTTTTGTCGACAGAAGCTTAGACAAAAATTACGTTTCCGTGTAGACAGTTGACAGTTTTCTACCGAAAAGTATAGACAAGCGATTTCTATTCTACAGTAGAGTAGAAATAAAGAGCGTCATGCTAAAGCCATGATTAAGCCTGCAGCCGTGGAGTCACTCTGTTACTTAGTAATTGTACGATTAAAACAAAGCATCAAATGATCGCAAAAAAATATAATAACCATGAAGTTTCTAACTGGCTCTTCCCCTGATGACGAAGTGCAAAGTGACTATTAAATACCGCTTATTAGTATAAATAAACACTTGTTTTCAGCAGACTTTTTATCACTTAAATGCGAAATCTATTATATTCGCAAGTCACAATGCCACTGAAGAAGTAAAAAATGTTGAATTTGGCTTATAGTTTGCAGTTTGAAGCGTCATTATTGAAACCATAAAAAGTTACCAAGACTGGCCATGGCGTTTCTTATATCAAATAATTGTTAATTGCCATAAGCGGCACAACCGACTGTTTTTTTACTGTATTAACGTTATTTACAAAAAACTGCAGCTCACCGACAGAATATCGATATTTTGAACTTTAATCTAAAAGCGGAATAAATTGGATCCGCACGATATCGATTAATGCGCATACCAATTGCTTTTCGATGTATAGAGAATCGATTTGCGACTAAATTTATTAATAGTAATAGCTACATGGTATGGACACGATAAGAGGGTAAGTAGGTGACATATTCACATTAAACTGTAAGAATTGATGGGGAAGAGCCAGAAAAGTAATCCTTATGACAAAGACTATAAAAGGCGAATTCGCTCATCTCGACTCGACTCTTCGCTCTCTACCTACACGAGTTTGTGATTACAGGCTTATCATAATTAGTATTCATCATGAATGCATCTAAGACGAGGCAACATAAGAAACCAGTACCTATACAGCAAAATTCAAAACTATTTATTTGCATCTGTATGATGGCTAGGTTAGTATGTGCACAACGTGTAAAGGAGGATTATTCACCGAGAGCATTTGCTTCACCAATTTGTTTTGCGAACATTCGCTGCGCGAGCTTTTGTAGGTCGATTTAGACCAAACGAGCGAATGTACATTCTATCCCCACTTCTCCAAATTCTTTTTGTATAAACAGGGACAGAACATTCGTTCATTGGTCTCTCGCTACTAAAATGTCAAGAATATCAACAAAATAATGCTCTAGCTCTTTTTCTGGTTCTACGAGCATGTTCGTTTGGTCTAAACCCACCTTTACGCGACGAACATTAATTCGTGAATCGACCATTCGTTTCCACGCACAGTTAGCTCTCGCAACGAATGTTCGCAAAAAAACAATTTTGTAAAATCTTCGCTATAGCTAGGATGCTGGTGGGGCTGCCCCACTTCTGTAGTGCGTCGGGGATGTTCGCGGATGCGCATGTAGATTTTTTCTACACAACCATGCGCAAAAGGTGCGCTTCCATGGTGCGCAGGGTGTGGGGCAGCTCCAACAGTATCCTAAGCATGATTTCAAGTCGTCTAGACTGTGTTTTCGTGGGTCGCTGTTGTGCCATCTCACATGGGTTGCCACAACAGTGATCCACTACCATTTGTTTGTTTTTGTGAAGCGTCGGTTCTTACTAATATAGTTGTAAGTCTTACTAATCATTTTTCAGTCTAAGATACTTGATTAAAGATAATTATATTCTAATTCTATAGCTAAGCTTCCCATAGTGCATAGTTACAAAATCACAGATACCTACTTATTATTTTATGATTCGGGAAAGGAAGATTTTTTTAATTAAAACGTAAATCGATTTCATGCTCCTGCGTAGGTGCTTACACTAGGTAACGCGATTTGTTTGATAAATTATCGGGTTTTTAATTTTCTCAAAGAAAATTTCTCGCTTTATCATTATTAATATTTTTATATGCTTTATAATATGCTTTATATTATTAATTGAATGTTTAATATTATTGAATCGTGATTTACAAGGAATATGGACTTTGCATTATATTTGTAATTTGACATTTTAGTAGATATTTTTTTTATTTTGAATTATCTCTTCTTTATCTTCTTTATATTTTTTTTCAATCACCTTTTATTAATAAATTGAATGTTAATATGACATATTTGCACACCATATGTAATGGTAGAATGTAGTTGGGCCACGATATTCTTAAGTTCTTGATTTGTACCTACATTCTAGCAAATAAATGAATTTGAATTTGAATCAAATAATGTGGGTGTTTTGTTAGCACTGCGTTGTTTTTCCGCGACGGAGGTCGTGAGCCCAGGCAAGCCGATTACAGAACTCGCAGACAATGACGACTCTTAACTATAGCTTTTATGTAAACTTCATAATTCTTCAGGAAGACGTCCTTAGGAGACTGTCTAAGAAGTTTTTGGAAGATTATTCAATAATGTCATATTAAAGGCAGATCGAAAGAGACTGTGTAGTTTGCCTCGTTGGGTCGCAGGCGCTATTGCTGAGCATGCGGCCCTGGGTTCGGTTCCTGTATCGGGCAAAGTGTGTATATAGAATTGGGTTTTTCCATCTGGGATTTCTCACGTGGTGGTTTATGGGACATAAACATTACTAGCGAAATGTGGGTGCACTTAGGTGCACCTCTGCCTAAAGACTCTCGTGCAGACTGACGCGACAGGGAGCGCGACTCGCACCGCGACACTTTCCATGAAGTATTGATAGAAATTGTGCTAAGTACTAGTACCGCGTCGCACTGTTGTGCCGCGCCTGTCTGCGGGAGCCTTAATCCTTCGGGGAGTACAACTGTTATGTTACGTTTAATGTTATGAGAGAGATCGTGCTATTCATGTTATTCATTTAAATTCATAGAACAAAAAAAAAATATATAATTAATTATTATTATTAATACAAATTTCAACTTCCACTCGTATGACTGATAAATTATTTATTTATTTATAATATTAATCCGTTTTGGATTGGTGTTGCATCATTTTAAAACTAATAAAACTTAGACAATAGGATTTACTATCAAATGTCTTTTCTAGCTGTAATTTATTGAAATGTTTTTGAGTTGGTGCGAAAAATCCATCTTTTGAGAGCTATTTAATATTCCACCTTGAAATTATTGCCTCTATTTTTATTATTTTTGTCTATTAATTTGTCAATGAACTTTTATATCGTGGCATGGATTCACGTATGTGATCTAATATTTTAATTATAAGGCTGTATTGTTTTAGTTATAAGTAATTTGGTGTTAATGTATTTTGTAGTCATTTGTAATTGTTAGAAATAGTGTTATTTAAAAATAGTTAATATTATCAGTAGGCTTAGCTATCGCATTAGGATTCTAAACCTGTAATGATAGTTTAAGAGTTTTTAAAATAAAAAAAGAATAGGTAATTATTATTACTAACCAAAGATCGTTAAGTATTTATGAAACCTTAAGCAGTCTTTTTACTGAAACGTATAAAATTAAACGGTGTTCTGTACCTACCATACAATTAATTGTTATTGCATTATCCCCGCAAATCAACTTCTCTCGGAAACATAACCACTAAAATCTTTAAGGCTCGTACAGACTGGTGCGATATCGCGGGCGCAACAATTGTCGCGCTGCCTGTCGCCCCAGTCTGCCCGAGCCTTTAAACTTTACCGACTATACCCGAGTGTTTTCCAAAGAATAGCAATTAATTTTCATGAACGCTTTCAGTAGGAAGGTACTTGTACATAAATAATTAACAGAAAATTACATATTCTTCTTTTATTTATTTTATTTTTATTTATTTAACCATTTATGTACACACATTATAAACATACAAGAAGAAAGGAACAGAAAAATACTTACAAAGGTGATCCTTATTTCTAAAGAAATCTCTTCCAGCATACCTGCGATAGGAAAGTCGATAAAGAGATGTAGACACCGTGTGTAAGAGTAGAAGAGAAAATAGAATACATAAAATCAAAAACAATTTACTTAATAAAACTAAACAAATAATATACTAATATACATACACACAAATACATACTTCTAAAATAAATATCACTAGAATATTATTTATAATGCTATTAAAATAATAAAAACATACGCAACTATGACGAAGTGGAAAGATAGTGTTCTTTCACTCTTCTTTTAAATACTGAAACAGTATGGCAGTCCCTTATATCAGGTGGCAGTGAATTCCACAACCGCACCGCGTGCACAGTGAAGGAGTAGGAGTAGAAGTCGGTGGTGTGGGGAGGGGACTTAAGAAGATTTCTAAGATGCGACCTGCAAGGCGCATCAGAAGGACGAGCGTAGGAAAAACGTTCCCGCAGATAGGATGGTGTTTTAGGATCGCGGATAGGGTGTTTATCTTAGAATAGAATACTCTTTATTATATACACCATAAAAATTACAGATATAAATGTTGAAATTGTACATAGGATGACACAATGGGCGGTCTTATCGTTAAAAGCGATCTTTTACAGGACAACCTTTGGATGGATTAAAGGGAGAAGGAGAGACAATACTGCAGGTAGTCAGTAGTGTACCATTTACATATACAATAAATACATACATACATAAAGCAATACACTTATCTATATAAATATATATATATATACACAATAATAAACATGAAACAAGAGCGAGGAACTGTATTATGTAATGATGATGTTTAAGGAGAGAGGAAGTGTTTATTTACCTGAATTTTAAAAGTGGACAAAAATTGAGCACGCCTTATCGACACGGGCAAGGCATTCCATAATCTTAGCTACTTGTATAAGCTTTTATAGTGCCTAATGTACCTATTACAGTGGCACACAATACAGTTCTTAACACCTTCAGAACCCATTTGTTTGAAACGTGGGTAGTTTGACATTGTTTATTGAACACCTAGACACTACACGTTAATTACGATGCTCCCACGCAGCTGAAGAGTACTACTTTTTATGTTTACTGTGACATCACCAATTGATGACGTAATGTTACCATCACGGTGTCTGGCGACTTCGTGCCAGAAAAAATAACGCGTGAATTATTGAATTGTTTTATTTGTAGACAAATATGAAATTGTAGAGAAAATCAACGTATTATGGCCCAGCTGGAAAACTTAATAAAAAACGCAGGAGGAAACTGACTCTTTATTCAACAACTAGCTGTCCTGACAGATGATTTGTTCTATCCAAATTTCAATAATACAAAAATTTCATAGAAAAAAGGACTCTCAGTTATTCCTGATAAGTATTGAAAATTTCTCGGGAAACTTTTCCAATTTTCCTTTCCATATTTAATTCGGACTATTCAAACAATCTGCCTAGCCTTTTCCCAACTACGAGTATGTTGGGGTCGGCTTCCCGTCTAACCGGATGCATCTGAACACCAGTTTTTTACATGGAGCGACTGCCTATCTGACCTCCACAACCCAGTAACTGGGTAAAACGATACCCCTTGGTAAGACTAGTTTTCAGACTTTCGGGCTTCACACGACCCGTAACGACTGTCAAAGATCCACGAATAACAGCCGGGACCAACGGCTTAACGTGCTTTCCGAGGCACGGAGGAGTCTCGGCATGTTAAGATGGTCACCCATCCACGGACCAACCCCGGCAAGCGTAGCTTAATCCGATGGATCGACCTGTGCGGCTGTTATTACATAGCCACGAGCTCCGCCTATTTCGGACTATTACGAACATTTTAAAACAAAAAATAGACAAATCGGTCCAGCCGTTCAAGTTATGCGCGTACCGGTAACGAACAGCATTTCATTTTATTCATATAGAATCTAGTAGTAGAAAAGTGCTTAATACGTAATTATTATGTTTCCAATTCTAAGAACTGGAAATACCCAGAATTAAAGTTCAAGAAAACCTTTGAACAGTGAACAAGAAACTTTAATTAAGCGAGGAGCAAAGTCCAACGCGCCTATTTTGAAGCAGCATCGTTACAAAAAATTTACATGTAGACTTAGCTCCTCTTTTAACCGCGGGAAAAACAGATTCTAAATAAAATACCATGAACATTAAACTTATTAATTAAACAAAAAAGCTTACAAGCTGTACAGGCCAACGCGCCTATTTTGAAGCATCATGATGACAAAAAATGTACGTGTGGACTTTGCTCCTCCATTTAGCTTCTAACTCAAACCGAAGCGAAATCACAGATTCGTGTTGATCATAATAAAGTTAAGAAAGGACCTTGAACTTTGAAGTTATTAGCAAAAGCATACCTAACTACGAATTTTTAAAGTTTGAACCAAGAGCAGATTTCCAACGTATCTATTCTGAACGTCATGGCGATAAAAAATATACGTGAATACTTTGCTCCTCGTCGTATAATTAAGACTTAGGTACCTATAAAGTTATCGTATAAAATTAACATACATCTGTTGTGAGTATAAATAAGGTTTCTCCGAATTTAATGTTTTGTCTAATAACGATGTAACCATTCATTAGCACTTATTCTCAGAAACACTATTAAAGACGGAGATTTCTTAAAAATGATCAAAAAGGTGGTTTTTTAAAGCAGTGTATCTCTTAAACCGTAAATATTTTTTCCAAAACAAAAATAGTATCATATTTTCAAGTCTTTTGTGCATACGGTAATGGAACTCAAAACATAATTTAATACATCAAAAAATCTTCAAAGACAACTCTTAATTATTTTTAAAAACAGTTATAATTATGATTAAAAGTATACCATAAATTTTCAAATGCAAATGGAACCGGTGATGGATTTATTTTTTATTAATTAGTTAATATCTAATTTTATACGATTTTATTTGCATTTTTACGCCATACGTTGTGTGATCGCGCATCTCTTTCTTTTGTATGCAATCTGACAGTGCCAGCGGTTTACCTGTTGTCAGCACCTTAAGGTGAACTGGAAAAATCGGCGGTACCCAGCTGTTTGTGTACGAAAACTTAACAGTAAGTTGCATTTGTATGAGTTTGTTGATTTAAAATGGAGTCATAACAAGTGCTGGGCAAATATTATGTCACTTTATATAGTTAACGTCCATATTAAGTACAAATTATCAAGGCTGCGGTGTTGAATTTGTAAACTATACTTTTAATATTGCTGCAATGGTTCCTTAACTCAGCATCTGTCTAGCCTTTTCCCAACTATATTGGGGTCGGCTTCCAGTCTAACCGGATGCAGCTGAGTACCAGTATTTTACATGTGATTTCATCTATATCATACAAAATTCGAAGTTCAAATAATTTTTTTTTTGGACGCGCTGAAAGTACAAAGTCCCAACAACAATTATGGTTCCATTATTAACTTGAGATGAAAAAGACTCATTAGGGCTGAACGAAAATTGTTTATTATTTTGCAAACGTATAATCAAAACGGAGGGAATGCGTCATAATTACAAGGCGACGCGACGGACGCCGCGGAAGCCTGCAGAATACTAAATACGAATGTAACAACACATTGAACCCATCTATCATGTCATTATGTGCTATTTTTTGCATTATTTCAGACAATTTTCTACTGAATTTTTTGATTAGCGAGATTTTACGATTAGCTCGCAAATTATATACTGTTGTGATGATAGACTAATAGAAGAAAATGGCAAGACTTACAAATATTATTAGGTACCTTTAATGAGTTTTGAAAAACGGTAAATCAAAAACATAATATCCTGTCATGAAACAAGCGTATATACGGTCCCTCGTTAGACGAGCAACCATTATGTTTCAACTTCAGTTGTTTTGTTATCCGAATTAAGCCATATTCTTCCCAAGTTGTATTTTGTTCTCTTTAATAGTTCACTAGTGATCTTTAAGCATTAACATTGGCCACACGTGGTTCATTATCTGTATAGGAGTATAAAATTGGCCTGTTAAGTAACTATTGGTGTTATAATAGGATAACACTACTCTTCTAGTCCGCTTTCATTTTAAAAGCTGAACAAGAGCATTTTAAGAGGGCAAAGATGCGGCATTGGCTGTATAAAGGTCCACTGGTACGGTGTTATATTGGTGCATTTTAATACAACACATGTGAACGTGAATGCAGCCAAAAGCTCTTATTTAGAACCTTTTCTTGAGCGTTATTCAGCTTGTTACTGTAAGCGAGTCCACCATTTTTTTCACTCATAAGTACTTATAACCTATACTATTTCTAAATTAATTATGATTTTATCACATACTACGGAGTTTTCGTGATTAATTTTGTGGTAAATGTTCAAATACAAAGCAATAGTCTGATTTTGATGCCATAAAAACACAAATATGAAAATTGCTTTGTTCGTCCCTGCATATTTAGAAAGTTTTTTTTGATAAAAAGGCATTATTCCCGAGGCGCGTGAATATTTTAACTCTAAATATGTATATACTTTACAATAAATTTACATTACCCATAATATTAACTCAATAGACTATAAACACAAGTACAAATAAAACAGATGTAATAATAAAATTGCATTAAAAATTTATTATAGACATATGGCACTCGCACGTATTTTGCTGCTGCGTATTCTATTTAAAAATAAATATTTATTACAAAATGTGGTACTCAAGTGATAATTTGGAGAAAAAGCGGCCGTAGTAGTTTTTAGGATAAACTTCTGAGCTTTAATTACTATAGAGGCTGAATAATTGTTTACTCGTTACTTCTTATAACTCTCTTGTCTGTATGAAGAACCACACGGAATCTTTTATAGTGCCATTGATCAGCCTTAAGACCACTGTTCTCTCTTAAATTGCCATTAAAGTGCTACTATTCTGCTACTGTGTACCTTTTGAGATCTTAAGGCTGAATAATTTGTGCCCAACCCGGTGGTATAAAGGCTGTATAGTGTGCTATAGAGCTCTTAGATAGCTTAATTAGACAGCTTAATGAATCAATGTGTACCATTAGTCAACATTAAAACCATCATCCTCTTGCTCTTATCCCAATTAATTTGGGGCAACATGTCTTTTTACCGGATGTCATACCGTTTTTCCTCCAAACAATAGTCTCTAATAGCCATCATCATAGAGTTCACTTCCTTCCAAGCCTTATCGTCTTTCACACAATCCAGTCAAGCTATAAGTATTATACAGGGTTACTGGTAACTCGACGTATTCCTTGCAGGACGTCATAGTATGGTTAAAATGCAACAAATTAAGGCACCAAATGTTCTATCGAAATTCAGTAGTGTTTGAGTTAATTAGGTTTTAGTTGTTTTATGAAAAATACAATTTAAAAATGATTTACGGTGCGACTATACTGGAATTTAATTTATTATCATAGCTGATGCCGTAGCAAATCTTTGTTAATAATTAAAAAATCCAAAATGCCGAAAACTTTGGCAGAGATCACTTATTAAACATTTATGTTTCGTAAATTTTGTCATAACTTTATTTAAAAAAAAACTCAAAAACTACTGAATTTCGGTAGAACATTTGGTGGCTTAATTTGTTGCATTTTAACCTTACTATGACGTCGTGCAAGGAATACGTCGAGTTACCAGCAGGGCTAACATGACACACGCGACAATTACTCACTCTCGCGCGAGTAATTCTTGTCTATTTCTGTAACTATCTCGTTTTCTGACAGCGCTCCCATACAAAATACTCGACTCGTCCTGTCAAACTTGATGTTTTCTCGACAAACCCTAACATCGCACGTATTTTATCTCGAATTTTGACACTTCAACACGAGATATCTCTGATTTTTCTGTCATTTACTCGTCCTCGATTTTGACGACGAGAAGAGTAGACAAAATTATGATACAAAAAAAAGTCATTCACTGGCGACAGACGTGAAAAATTTAAACTTTGGAATAACATAATAAATACGTATACATGTACACAGGCCGCTGTGGGACGCCAGTCTGCTGCAACACGTTACATTAGCATTTCGGTAACGTGGCTAACATGTTGACGAATCGGTAAGCATGTAGGCGACGCAAGTTGCATGTCGGGGACGCTGTTAGCATCTGGGTGACTAGGTTAGCGAGTTGGTGACGCAGTTAGTATGTCGGAACGCGGTTCAAATTGCTGTGACTCAGTTAGCATGTCGGTGACACAGGTACTATGACGGGGACGCTGATAGCATGTCGGGACTCAGTGACCACGTTGGTGACGCAGTTAGCATGTCGGCATGCTTTTTGTATGTCGGTGACGCAGGTGGTATGATGGGGTCGCTAATAGCATGTCGGGATTCTGTGAGCAAGAAGGTGACGCAGTTAGCATGTCGGTGACGCAGGTGGTATGACGGGGTCGCTAATAGCATGTCGGAATTCTGTGAGCAAGAAGGTGATGCAGTTAGCATGTCGGGACGCTTTTAGCATGTCGAAGACGCGGTTGGCAAGTCGTGAATTGGTTTACATGTCGGGGACACTGACAGCATGTCGGTGACGCTGTTGACAAGTCAGTGACGTGTTTAGCATGTTGATGACTCGGTTAGCACGTCGGTGACACGACACCACAGATTTTGCCCCTACCAAAAATGTCTCACTCATTTTTAATTTGCGTGATTTTGTTTTGTATTTTAATTTCAGCATGCCAAAGAAAAACATTTATTTTTAAACAAAAAAGCCTGTTACACAAAAAAATTAAGCATAAATTAAAACAGGTCGATGAAAATCAATATAGTACAAACTAATTCCATGCGTAAGATTGAATGAATGAGCCGATGTTGCTATCATAAAATTGATTTATTTTTAATAATTTGCTACATCGGTCTCTCGTCGCGAGATAAAGAACTGTCAAAGTGCCTTTCTCGAGTTTACTCGAGCTTATCGGTCATGTTAGTGTTTAGAATGACGTCATAATCGTCGATAAATCGAGAACGAGAGCGTTCTCGCGCATGTCATGTTAGCCCTGCAGGGCCTCAAGTTGCTATTACAATGGTGTCAGAATGGTCGATCATTGATTTCATAATTGTTGATTTTGACAAGTTTGGTAATCTACTATTATAATGGCGTCATTATGACGTTCCAATGGTCGGCCACTGACACTACATTGAAAGAAATTGCATATATTGGTAATCTCGTACATAATGACAAATTAATGACATTTCTACGAATTGGTTTTTTAATAATGGCAATACGACAATGCCATTATAATAACACAATTATAATAATATAATAACAAAATAACACAATTATATTACAAGAACATTGACCGACCAATGATCGACGATTATGAATTTACCAGATTACGAACTTCCGAACCAGGTGATCGGCGGCGGCGATCTCTCGCGTCCGACCCTGGTTCAGGCCATGGTTCGGAGCGAGAGTGCATGGGAGGCCGTCACCTCCTTCTGCGAAGCAGTTATGCTAGAGAAGGAGGAGGCGGAACGCGTGAGGGTGAGACAAGGTTCGCGCCCTCGCGCCCTTAGTGGCCGCAGGAGACGCCCCGGGCATCGGGAGTCGCAAGCCGATTTCCGGCCACCGTAGGCGCGGGCTTGCGGACGGTGAGCGATGGGTAGCTCGCCGTCCGATAAGGACCAGGCCCGGGTCGACGGCGCGTTGTGTTCCACGCGCGCCTCAAAGAGATGTCAGCACAAACTGACGGGGTCCGTTAGGACCAATGCCTGCCAGGGTTGCGAGTTTGTCCGAAAGGGATATCGTGGCCCTGGCACACAGGCATCGGAAGGAACACGGGTGGGTTTTAGTCAGTAAAAAAAAGATTACGAACTTTTAGCAAAAAGACAATGGCATGACAATGGGAGCATGTTGGAATGACTGAATTTATAAAAATAGCAGACTTGGGCCCCTGTAACCCTGTATATTCATTCTGTGATTACCTTAACTCACACAATGACTTTATTACTTATTGTTTTTTAGGAAAACTTATACTTTTACAATGTTTGTAAATATGGGAGCAGTTGAGTACCATGTAGCTATCACAAAGGTAATTAATTTATCTGTCATTGCATCATTTTTAATTCTTTTTACCTATTGTGCTATAGTAATAATATACTAGGTGCATCGGTTTCACATAATTATAATTATATACTAGGTGCATCGGTTTCACATAATTATAATTATATACTAGGTGCATCGGTTTCACATAATTATAATTATATACTAGGTGCCAGGGGCGAAAGCACCGTATAACACGATTCCTACCGGCTTCCCTCCGGAAATTCGGAACATAACCACTCTATTGTCATTGAAAGATAGCACAGTCAGTAGTGTTTAATAATGCTAAATAATATATAAAATGCCTACATTATATTTTTTGACTTTATATCGTCTACTTCATGACGAGTTTTTTTTGTATAGAAACGAAATTATTTGCTCCGGCTTACCTCTCTCATAAAATCACCCTTCGCCACTGCTAGGTGCATCGGTTTCACATAATTATAATTATATACTAGGTGCATCGGTTTCACATAATTATAATTATATACTAGGTGCATCGGTTTCACATAATTATAATTATATACTAGGTGCATCGGTTTCACATAATTATAATTATATACTAGGTGCATCGGTTTCTCATAATTATAATTAATGTACCTATACAAAATATTTTAGAAGAGTAACGGTCGAGTTTCTTGCCCATTCTTCTCCATACGAAAGTACCTTTTGGAAGGGTGACTAGAATCAATTAAATTTTTTGTAAATTTTGACGTTCAAAAGTACCTTTTATGTGCCTATTTTTAATAAATAATTGGTCTTTGACATATACAGGGTCAAATTAAATTAGCTAGCGAAATTCCGCAGACGTTATGGGTATTGATAATTATCTAAACAGGAAAAGATAAAAATGATTTGATGTTTTTTTTTTGGTGTGACCGCTGGTAGTGTGGTTACTGGAAGTATAAGTTGAGAAAATATGTTATATTTTTTTTATCGTGTTTAGTTATCGATACCCATCACGTCTGTGAAGTTTACACAAAAAAAAAACTATTTTTTTAACTACAGGCGGATGATGGCTCCAAAAAAAACTCGTCATATTAATTTATTTTTTGTTTTATCATGTTTAGATATCGTTACCCATCACGTCTGCGGAGTTTCGCTAGCTGATTTAATTTCACCCTGTATATGGAACTATTTTATTGTTGTCACTGAATTAAGAACCTTTGTTAAAAGCTTCCTTGTCAAATGATGCACCGAACTGCATTCGTAGTATTCGCCAGTCTATCTGTAGATACCTGCACTTATCCGGAAATGTAATGATGTCAATGAAACCGCTATGATATTATTATGCTCCCCCTCGCAGACTGGTACGGCCGACGATCTTGTTGGTTTGCTGACCCTACTGTACCGTATAAGTATGTACCCATAACAACGAGTACGTAGGTACGGAATGTAAACAAAGAGAATATTTGCATTCAGACCAGTCTTGCCAAGGGGTATGGTTGAGTTTATAGTATAGTTGAGTATTACCCAGTAACTGGGTTGTGGAGGTCAGATAGGCAGTCGCTCCATGTAACTTAATGGTATTCAGCTGCATCCGGTTAGACTGGAAGCCGACCCCAACCTATTTGGGAAAAGGCTAGGCAGATGACTTTAGATGCTAAAGGAAAAAGTAGAACGGCGGAAGAATTGACAATGTTCATAAATTTTAGGATCGGAGCAAACAGAGTCGGTAATTAAGTAATGGATGAAGAACGTTGGAATGCCATGGGTAAAGGCAATAATAATAATAATAACGTTTATTTGGACTCAATAAAATATAGCCTAATACAGTCATATTCCTAAGAACTAGAATACAAATCATGGAAGTTAGTAAACGGCTAAAACTATATGAACTCCTGAATTCCAAACTAGGTAAAAACCTGTATCTTGGAAAACAGTGCTCTTCTGTGGTAAATTAGGTGTAAAAACTTAAAAATTTCATACATGACAATTCCAAAATTAAATAACTTAGACTATGAAAGGAGGTAATTAAGTCTAGAACTTGACGGGTGAGTGAAGTAAGTGAGTGTGTTTGGTGTGTGCAGTGTGGATGGCAATCATAACGAAATTAAATTAGTTATTTACATTGTGATATACATCGAGGCAGGTGAAATAGAACTTCAGAAACACTTTCTTGAAATAGATTCAGTATTTTGTGTTGTTTCTTTCCGAAAAGTCGTTGATATTCATAGAGCTACCGGATATCTCTCTATTCATCTTGTATAATTTATGCGAGAGACACAAATGACACCTATTATATTTTTGAACTAACTGCTGCCCGCGGGTTCGCACGCGTGGCTTTTAAAAAATAAAACTACCTAAGTTACTTCATATAACATCAGCTAACTGCCAGTGAAATTCCCGTCAAAATCGGTCCAGCCGTTTCGGAGAATAGCCGGAACAAACAAACAGATAGACACACAAAAAAAAATTGTAAAAAGCTGTTGTTTTGATTATTATTTATTATTATTACTATTACAAGTAGACACTTTAATTTTATTTATTTGTATAGATTTTATCGCTTACCTAATACAGTGATCTGTCCTTGCCCACTTATTAACATTTAATGAATCAAATGAATGCAACTTCTTCCTATTCTGCATCGATATTGTATTCAAGTTTGGCAGTGACCCTAACGAATTAGTATACAAAACACTAATTACAATATCATTTTGGAGAGCTTTACTAAGAATTTTGGCCAAATATTATAGCTTCCGCATCTGAAAATTAACCAGATTGTTGATGCACAGGCAATATTAAAATGCATTCAACTTGTAGATGCCCAACAATTCTCGATTTGTGAAAAGAGGGATCATACAAGCCCAGAAAAATGAGCTTGAAAAATTATTCATGTGGGGTGGTTAGATATACCAGGGAAATACAGGCTAGAAAGCTTACAGAATTAAACTACACACATACCTCCATAACCTCACGCCTTCTTACCATGGAGGTAGGCAGGGAGTACAGAACGCCACCTGCTACAATGCTTAGATACTCCTATTGCTTCGTTTACGCTCATACATCTGGTAATACACGCACGCCGGTTGCGAGTACTACGCACCTGACCTTTCTGAAGAACATTAAGGTCACTATATGTCCTCCACCCAAGGGGGAGGAGGAAATTACTACTTAACAGATTAAACGTAAAAGACCCAAGAAAACAACAGCATTTAAAAGCAACACAGCTTTGTGCACAGGAAATACTAATTACGTTATATGAGAAGTAATGCGATATGTACTCATAATTCTGCAATACAAAGGTCAAGTATAATCTGCCTAGTTAATGTTCTGTGCTTTAATTGGCGACCCAGATTGCTTGATTGATTCGACGATCCAATTGCCATGATTGAAACTTCCAACGTAGTTCTGCATTCCTGCGGACTAATTTCGTAACCCCCTATCAGTAGCAATCGGTTTCAATTTGACAGTTCAACGACATTAATTGCGTTATTTACGTTGTTGAGCAGACAAAATTTTCTAACATAATTTTTTTTTTTTCCGAAACAGGTTACAGACTTAATTCATTTGGTTAACAAAAAGGTATTTAAAATTAACAGCTAGTGGTATGAAGTAAGTACAGAGTAACTTATTGAGTTGAGAATTTCGTATTTTGAGAATGTGGTATTCTGAGATCGAGCCATATTTATCTATGCTCTAGAAATCTGTAAACAATATACCTAATTGGAAGGTGATATACTTCAAATTCATTCAGATTGTCATTCAAACAAACTGTTTTACGCAATTAGGGAAAAAAAAAATTGGGGCCTGGAACTTGGGCGTTTTACTTCCTTTGATTTTATTTATAGTTTGGTACTTAGCACGCGTGACATTTATAACATTAATGGCACGTGTCGACGAAAACCTGTTTGAAATTGTATTAGTTAAATCTGCATAGGTAATATAAATGCGAAAGTAAATCTAGTTTACATCGGAAGTTTCCAACATTTTATGTTTTTATTTTTTATGTCATAAAGACGGAAAAAAATCGCGTCCCAACTTTCAAAATTAACTTGGAAAACCTGGACAAAACACAACACCCAACACCCAATTGTAGGATTACGAGTATCTCGGAATATAACTTACTAACTACTAAAAAAATAAAATAAAATTATTTTCCATTTTGTGCTAACTTCCATAGTCTGTGTGAGTCTTCTCCAGGGGGCCGATCGCGCTAATTTACCAAAACTAAACCACAACCAAAAACGTTACGTTAGACACATTTCGTATCGCGCTAATCATTTCAACGGAAACGATTTAGCTTTACTTTGGAAGTTACGTTGGAGGAACGATCGATCGAACAATACTTTCACAAAAAATTGCGCGATACCGTTTCTTACATCAGCTAAACCAAAACCAAAAACGTTCCGTTCGAACGGTAATTACGTTGAGAAATAGCGCGATCGGCCCCCTGGTCTTACCTACCGTGAACGTTATCTATCCATCCACAACTAGCAAACAATGCATATATTTTCACTGTCGTGTTTAAAAACATTCCTGTCTATTACTATATTCCGGTTTTGCTTTAAATCGTGAGCTCTCTCAGGCTAAAAAAAATACAAATCTAGCATAAAAACTTTATTTTTTATAAGAAAACAATATCCTTATCCAAATCGTGTAATGTTCAACTATTATAAATAGATGAGAAGATAGAATACGTAATCGAAAAAAAAAAAATTTAGGCTCCGACATGGCCACTACGCCATGTCATAGTCCAAAGAACTTAATAATATTTTAAGTTAAACCCATTGGGTACAACAGTTACTTGGAATTAACTTCAAAGTGAGATGTTTATAAATTATAATCGCGAATCGAATATGTTAATTAATCACGATTCCAATATAAATACCATTATGTTCTTCATCATAAGCAAAATCTATTAACGTGCTACGGGGTTCGGACGAATACATTAGTACTTACTCACATACCTACTTGTTTATATTCATACATTTTGTATCATTTATTATAATTAATGTTGAGACTTCTGATTTATAATGGCAAAGATGTAGATTTAGTAAGATAGTTTTATCAAACAACATAATTATGATATTATCGTTAGACACGTTTACAGTGTCACTATAAGTAAAATAAATGCGCCCATTCTTAAATAGAAAAGACTTTTCCATGAAAGGTAATCACAACTCTTTCGTTTTTGTTCTCATTGTTTCGCGATTCAACAAAGTTCAACCAGATACATGCTCTGTCTCTGAGCGTAGCTATATTATGTAGAAAAGTAAAATAGAGATGACAATTATACAGGCAAATATTTTTTCCACAGCATGTTACTATTTCGCGTCTGAAAAATTTAGCATGTGCTAAAGATTTTCTGTTTTTCATGTCTTCCTTTTGACTCTTCCCAAAAGGAAGACATGAAAAACAGAAAATCACATCATTTAAAATCAATTAATCAAGAGTCACTTTTCTGTTTTGAAGACAGAGTAACCGAAGTCGATATATTGAAAAATGTTGGCTTCCACATGCCAATTCAACAGATTTAAAAACTTTATTGGGCGAGTGGGACCGCGGTCTCAGTTTGACCGCGGTTCCCAGTCACCTGAATACTCAGGGCTTGACTGTCTATCAACTATTCAGTATTCTTTTCATAATTAAATTATTAGAAAACGACAATCTCACAATGTGCAGAGTACAGTCTAGAAAAATATATAAGTAAGCAGTTTCAAAAGTTATTCATATCGCACCTGAATGAGATGAACACAATATTTGTTACGTGATAGTCATACGCAATACCCTTGAATTGTGATTTTCATAAAAAGTTTTCATAAGAAATTGCTCAATATAGATACGGTATTAAGTACCTACGTCTATCTCTAAACTTTGATACAGTTTATTTCATAATTGTCCTGCCTCTATCCCAATTTATTTGGGGAGGGCGCAGCATGTCCTTCTTACGTCCATACGTCTTTTTATTCATACTTTTTAGCCATAACATCTTTCACACAAAGGTTCCTTGGTTTTCATCTTCAAGGTACCTACTCCAAAATTGCTTAGTTTCTGAATGTTCAATCACAGTACCCAAGCTAGAGACAAAATAATCATGAAACGTATAATATAATGCAAATAATATTATCATCTCGGAGATGAAAAGTGATCTCAAAATGTGTAATGTTATATAACAGATATCATTCGTGGCCCCCGTCAGCTGTAGTAGCAACTTGGTCAGGATTGACAGAATCCTGACTTGATGAGGCACGGTTTCAAAATGCATGTCATGCGTACTTGCTTGTGCCTTTAATTTTACGCCATTGTAGAGATTTCTTTAATTCAAATTCAGAGATTAGTGGCGCGGAACTACAACATGGTCTCGTGCTCGGAATGGATTATATTTTACGCGTTTAGTTATCGATATTGTTTTTTGGTTCCGTGTGCATTTTCTGTTATCGGATACATTTACAAATGATCGGCCCTTCTGGTTCCGCGTTTACCTAAAAGGCGATTGTTGATATGTAACTGAAGTCTTGCTATGGATTTGAATAAATCTGTGTTAAGTTATCATTTAGCATTAGTCATTCATTCATTAGTCATTTAGCTTTAGTTAGCATTTTGAGGAGCTTATGGCTAAGTAATAACTGCCGCATGGGTCTATCCATCAGGTTAAGCTACGTTTGCCGGGGTTGATTCGTAGATGGGTGACCATCTTTACATACCGAGACTCCTCCGTGCCTCGGAAAGCTTGGTCCCGGCTGTCATTCGTGGATCTTTGACAGTCGTTACGGGTCGTCAAAAGCCCGAAAGTCTGACAAGCAGTCTTACCAAGGGGTATCGTGTTACCCAGTAACTGCATCCGGTTAGACTGGTAGCCGATCCCAACATAGTTGGGAAAAGGCTAGGCAGATTTAAGTTATCAGCATTTTGTCTAAAATATTGTTGCCACTGGATTGATAGGTTTGTTAACTTGAAAGTTGACGATATTCTAGCTCTGTGTGTTGCCTCTTTAAATTGTTGTTATTTCCGTTCGTTGACACACATCACGTTTTTTATGGTCTAATAATGATGATGTGATTTTGTATAAGTATTTTGTTTTGAGCTTTGTATAGTAAACATTTTTTGTCATTGATGCCAGTGACTACTTGAATAGAAGTGGTGTACAAAGTATTATTGCTTATGTACGTATTGGTATCTATTAAGAAATTATATACTTATTTAAAACACAAACTATGACTTCTTAACTACTTTTGTTTTAACTATTCTACTGAGGATCAGTATGTTTTTAAATCCTGCTATGAGCTTCTTATTATGCGTATCTAAACAGCACGTACTTATCTACAACCTTGCTGTTTTAACATATTTTGTAAACTGCTTCTAAACTTTGCCTATAAAACCATGCAAATTGCCACTCGTACTTACCTATTAAAAATCTCGCCAGGGATTTATAACGACCATATTATAGCCGAGCATCTGCGGAAGTGTGAAAGCCATCAACCGTGAGACATACTGTCGGACAAGGCTCAATGGGTTCAACGCTGTTTACAATATTTTAATATTCCAACAGCAATGTAGGTAAATCGGTTTATTGCTTGTTTATAGATTTTAAACTATTGTCAGTAAACGTTACTACTTCGGAAATGTTGGCGGTATCGATGGTAATGTCAAGTCGTTTAATTTTCTTGTACTTAAAGGTAATTTTCTTTAATTCATACATATAACTTGTTTTTGCTTTGATTGCGACACGAGCAAAATTAGAAAAACCAATAGTCACTGCAGAGAGACACGAAAACCGACTTTAATTTATAGTAAGTATTAAAAGATAATCCTTAACCTTTATTTAATAGACCCTTGTTTTAAATTATGTCTATGAAGATACAAATCTCCAGGGCCACGAGACGGAAACTGCCTTTACGATTGATATTTGACAAGATACCAGCACAATAATACAAGAATTTACGAGATACGCTACGAGTTTTGGTAATTAAGTTCTTTGTACTGCGACATCATAAATGTAATTATTATTAGTGAACTTGGTTTAACTGTCAAAATCATCACGCGTAACGTACAGGATCTCAAGTTTTTTTCTCACTTACTCGGGGGTTTTGCGAATTAATGAATAAAGTTTGAAAAAAAAGCTAGTCAGATAATACAGCCTCATAATCTCGGGTCATTCGAAGTCGTTATACGAGTTATGGAGAAAAAACGAAGGGGCACCGACACTCCTCTTTCTCAGCACTTAGCTGTAACAAAAATTTGTGTGAATCATCAAAACATACGAAGGTACTCTTGTGAATTGATAGTGACATTGATTTTGCGCAATAAAGATGAGGCTATTGCCGTTACAAAAATACATGTGACAAACTAATTGGTTTGGCTATAGAATCAGAATTTAAATGCTACTCGCATTTAAATTCAGAGCTTGAATTTTTTTTTTTGTCATTTTTAGATATCGATAGTTCGATACCCATAACATGCGGAGTTTTGCTAGCTAATTTAATTTGGCCCTGTATCATCATCATCATCTGCCTAGCCTTTCCCAACTATATTGGGGTCGGCTTCCAGTCTAACCCGATGCTGCTGAATACCAGTATTTTACATGGAGCGACTGCCTATCTGACCTCCACATCCCAGTTACTGGGTAACACGATATCCCTTGGTAAGACTGGTTGTTAGACTTTTGGGCTTCTGACGACCCGTAACAACTGTCAAAGATCTACAAATGACAGCCGGGACCAACGCCTTAACGTGCTTTCCGAGGCACGGAGGAATCTTGGTATGAAAAGATGGTCACCCATCCACGGACCAACCGCGGCGAGCGTAGCTTAACCTGATCGATCGACCCGATATTATTTAGCCACAAGCTCCTCCTCCCTGTATATCTATACTTATTATAAATTGAAGTCGCTTGTCATGTCTGACATTTGTGACCGCGTTGTTCTTCTAAACTGCGCAACGGATTTTGATACCGTTTTTTGCCATCATTTTGAGAATTTATCCTGGAAGGTTTGTATGTATGTTGCACATTAACATTAAATTTACATAAATAATAAATAAATCTCTGTTTTTGTCAAGTCGTAAGCGTCGTGCGAAGCAGGACAGTGGCGGGTCGCTAGTATACCTATATACAGGGTCAAATTAAATTAGCTAGCGAAACTCCGTAGACGTGATCGATATCTAAACATGATCAAACAAAAAATAAATGAATTAAATGGTTTTTTTTTTGGGTAAACTTCACAGACGGATATCGATATATAAACACGACAAAAAAAAAAGGAAACAGATTTTGTCATTGACCCCAAAAACAATCCATCAAATATTAAACTACTCTTCGTAGATGTAATTGCTCAAACGCATTTTTTTTGTTAGCTTTATAATAATACTATAATATTTTGTAATCTGTCTATTGTAAAGAGCCTAAAAAGACAGGTTCTCTAAACGTCAAAGAAATAAAACGTTGCTAAATTGAAGAGTACAACTGTGCCGCTGACGTAGCGTGACAACTCAAAGTGACAGGTATTACGTTTAGTCGGTTACTTGACAGCTCTCTCGTCACGTGGTTTTTTTTGTTTAAATTTATTTAACTACCTAAACCAACGGAGTATACCTAGACCTGTTACAGCTATTAATGCTGAAAAATTTAATTGCCTATATGTATGTCATTATAGTGTAAGTATGAAGTTCTTACTGCTTTATGGTTGGATTTATACGAGACGAGACTTCATCCGTTTTACGACCACATGCGCAATGTGTCTAAGATTAATAGAAAATATGTTGAGGAAACTCACACGTGCTTCTAAGATCCTGGTTCGAAGATAGGTACCTAACTATTAATCGATGATTCAGATATCAATCTAGCATGTCTCCGTCTGTGGCGAGAGCGAGAGCTAGCTAGAATAGAATAGATTACTCATTATCATGTTTTACATAGGGTCACATGATGGGCAGTCTAGAGTCTAGCTAGAGTGATCTCGTAACTTTTATATACTGTGGACTCTAATATGTAAAGAGCTTTCCTATGTGAAATTATTTTCATGTTGGGAGGTTTGCTCAAATCAGTTTGTAGAAAGCGCTGTCTGTCCAAAGTGATCAATTTCATAACGAGAATTATTATTTATTAAACCTGTTTAAGATGAACCTGTTTACATGTTGCGAAACAAATCGAGATACCCGTCAAATCCATGTTCTCTGAAGTGTACAAATTAGCATTTATTTGTTACAGTCATCATTACATTTATTACGGCTTACGTCGATCTCCCTCTCTCTCTTGTGCTTGGCTACAGAATAATAAAATTTAGTTCAAGCGTCTATGAGTTTTGAAAGCTGATTTTCTAATTAATAAGGTGGCTAAAAATCTTATTGTAACATTGATTGACCAACTCCATATTACACACCGCTATCATAAAAAAACACCCTGGAACAGATGTGGGTTGACGACTCTCAGAACGTCATTCCAATGCCTTAAATAATTGTATATAATATTTGTATTAATTTTATTTAACGTGCATGTTATTTTATTTGATGTGTATTGTGTTTTTCTATTGTAATTTTTTGTAACATATGGACTATTTGTCTGATAATAAAGTTTTTATTATTATTATTATAGCAAAACAATAAAAAAGTTATCATCTACGTAGCCTTTTCCCAACTATGTTGAGGTCGGCTTCCAGTCTAACCGGATGCAGCTGAATACCAGTATATTACATGGAGCGACTGCCTATCTGACCTCCACAACCCAGTTACTGGGTAACACGATACCCCTTGGTAAGACTGTTTGTCAGACTTTAGACCCGTAACAACTGTCAAAGATTTATATGTATATAACAGCCGGGACCAAAACGGCTTAACATGCTTTCCGAGGCACGGAGGGGTCCTGGTAAGTAAAGATGGTCACCCATCAACGAACCAACCGCAGCAAGCGTAGCATATCCTGATCGATCAACCCGTGCGGGTGTAATTATTTAGCCACAAGCCCCTTAGACAATAAAAATAGTCAAAAACTCAAACCCGACTACGACAAAAACTCCATATAAAAAGGTAGAAACAAGACACAAGACATCGCTGTCGTTTTGACAATGACAATTCAAAGTCAGAGTGAAACGTAATTGTTTTACTCTTGATTGGTGTTTAAATTAAAAATGTATGTATATATTTTTAGAAAGTACTCCGTAAGACCTTTAATTTGATACCAAACACGATATAATTAATCTTTTTTTTTACGGTTACTCTTTAAATCCGTTATAAGCTGCCATATTGGAT
This sequence comes from Tiliacea citrago, assembly GCA_963921375.1. Classification (NCBI taxonomy): domain Eukaryota; kingdom Metazoa; phylum Arthropoda; class Insecta; order Lepidoptera; family Noctuidae; genus Tiliacea; species Tiliacea citrago. Next base: position 15,966,168 of record OY992800.1, on the reverse strand, counting down.
TTTATGTGACGTCATATAGCCTATAACGCACGAACCAACATGGTGGTTACAACGATACCTCGTTTGTCAAAATACGACAAGTAGCTTAGGAGTTATGAGGGAACAGATGAACATAGACAAACATACATATTACTTACATAGCCTGTTAAAATCATAACCCTCCTTTAACTTTGCCGTAGCCTGGTAAGAAACTACACTTACCTAAATCTACATCTGTATACAACAGAATGAAGAGGGCACAGATAATGTAAGGCACAACGTCATCTAATCGATATAAATCAGGGCCTTCGGAAGAGTTCTCAACAAAAACAATGGCTCTGACAGGCTTCACTGACATGTTACAAGTAAACAAGTCATGGTCGTACTGATTAACTTAAAGTTTAAACGGAACTGGCTGATTGAGCACTTACAATGCAGGAAATCCCTCTACAGACGATTTTTCATAGCTTAAACCATAACTTGTATTATGGGTGGGAGTATAGTGTTAGAATAGAAGTAGGTAGAATATAAATATATACATTCTATAGGAACATCACCTGTCAACGTTATTACTCCGATCAAAGATATTAAAGATTGGAAAATTGAAGTAGTTGTAGAAGAACTTGAATAGCATTGCAAAGAAAGTTGTTTACTGAATGGTAATCGCAATCGGCTAGTGAATCTCTCATCATTGCCCTTATATCCTTCATTCGTAAAAACTCTTGTGTGAACCTCCTAATTATGTACAGTTAATGTAGCAGAAACTGTAACGAAATAAACTGCACGGTAACTTAATTCTTAATTGAGTTAGTGACACTGAGTTATTTTTATAATGATGTGGATTCCTTCATATAATTTCTTTAGGGATAAGTGTTCGAAAGGAGATAATATTGGAACTCGAAGTGAGAGATTAAAAAATATCATTGATTGGCTGATATTGGCCACAAACATGATTGATGAAATGATTTAGGCAATGATGATGCTGTAGACAATGCTATGATAATAAATAATAATGATAAGTGACAGATAATTAAGCTTTTGCCTGGTCTTGATGAACGAAGATATACATGACATAAAGAATATGAAGAATTATGTCACCAAGAAATCAATACGTGGTAGTTTAACCAGGGCCTCAAGTCTGCTATTACAATAGTGTCAGAATGGTCGATCATTGGTTGCATAATTGTTGATTTTGACAAGTTTGGTAATCTACTATTATAATGGCGTCATTATGACTTTCCAATGGTCGGCCACTGACACTACATTGAAAGAAATTGCATATATTGGTAATCTCGTACATAATGACAAATGAATGACATTTCTACTAATAGGTTTTATAATAATGGCAATACGACAATGCCATTATAATAACACAATTGTGTCATGGCATGACAATGGGATCGTGTTGGAATGACTGAATTTATAAAAATAGCAGACTTGGGCCCCAGTTTACCAACTAACATGTTTATGTCTCCAGTTCTCCACATTATATGAAAAATAAAATAAAATATTATACATTTCAATAAGTATGTGTGTAATTGTTAACAAATTTGAAAGAAAACGTATAGGGTCAAGTGTGATTATGCATAATAATGTGACTACCTACTGTTTTTAAGTGCAGAGAATTTAACTTAGCTGCGGTTATTATTATAATGAATTATTACATGCCCGTGGCATTGAACAGGTTATAAACATGTTATAGCTTTTTTAATAGCGTAGGACAAAGTTATAGTTACATTTGACCACAGTTTTGTTTAGAACAGATGTTCAATCACTGTGATTAAAATATCAACATTCAATAAGTGTTGCTATCATAATAAAACTAAAACAAATTAAAACATTAAGTCTTTATTTAATAGCTTACCATTCGGTGCATTAGTCAAATAGCTGCTTGTGATCATGTCGATCGACTCATGAGTAACTGTCCGCCACCTGTGTTCCTTGACCTTCCAGGAGCGTGGCACAAGTTCAGCCCAGCGACGATCGCGCTTCCGTCAAACATCGATTACGTACACAACTATAATACACTCGGTATAGTTTCAAACTAACTCGATGTTCAATTCACTCGCGTATCAAACGCAAATGGAGGAAAGCGTTTTGTAAACAGTGTTCCTTTTTCAAAACTTATCCGTTGACGGCCGGTCCGCGAATCTAATTAATTTATCGATGCTATCGCCAGTATTTTGTTTGTTTTTTTTCTCGATTTTACGGTGTTGGATAACGCGCGAGGAGGCGGAGACCGACGTGCGTGCTGCCGCGACGATGCAGCCGCTCGCAATAAAGCAAGTGGTTGGATTCTTTAGCTGCACAGCCGAAGAAAAAGCATGGCCGTGTGGACTCGAACTCTCACGCGATTAATATCGATTAATCGAGGCGGCATTCACGCGGAAAAGCGGATTGGAAACAATAGAAATAATTTGTTGCTTTATTTGATCGCTGTTGTCATCATTTGTCATCGACTCAGATGTTTGCCCAACAGGTGCTCCGGGGATTTTCTTCGAATCTGATGAATGAAACTTCTCATAGGTTTTCACACTTCTTGTGAACAAATGTTACAAAGGTTTTCCAAGTAAAAATCCTCTATAAAATATAATTGGTTACCGTATTTTAAGTGTTATATACTAATCATGCAAGAAGTCACGTTTTGCTGGGTCTTTCCTGTTTCTTTGCGCATTGTCTCATCATCTTCAGAGAAACCAAAAATTAATGCTTATCTCTGATCTCGGTACATAGGCACGTCAATCAATTACGCTAATTGTTAATGTTATTCAAAAGGAAAATGTTTGATGTCTACCGAGAGTAGGTACCTACCGTTCCATGATTAGGTACAAGACCTCCGTAGTAACATATAACTATGAATAAATTAATAGTTAAAACATTGTTTTACAAATATTAATTAATAAAACAGTTGTTATCTTGAATAAGACATTTGAAGAATAAACTACAAAAGGTATCAGTGCGAATTACGTATCTACTTAGAGCCTTCTGTAGATGTAGTACACAGCACCTATTGCATACTTCAAAGCTAAAATTAAAATTGCAAATGAAAACCTAAACTAGGTATACTGCTGTCATTGAAAGTGATGTTGTGATGAAAACAAAAACAAACAACAGTCACAATATGTGTGACGTTGGCCTGTGTCGTCAATGGCCAAGAAAGGGCAATACTAAATTGGCATGTTAGTTCTTTTTACCGTTTTTTGACTATGTAACCTTTTGTGTCGACCTCTCAAAGCAAATGCGCGTCTCTTTGCCTGTTTATTAGTACATTATTAAACTTGCTTTCAAGGGCAGAGAGGTAGCGTGGTCCTAAAATCAAGGAAAAAAAGTCCCGTAATTGCACAGAGTAGAGTTTATTTGGTTGTCATAGTATGGGCATGTGATGCAGAGGAAATCGCGAACACGTCGTGGGGAAAGGGGATGTGTGTGTTGTGGGAAAGATAATATGGCTAGAAAGGAGGTGACTACTAAGATGACGTAAAAGAAAAAAAGAAAGAAAATACGTTTATTTGCGGTAAACATAACGCAAAGAAATAAAAACACAAACACGAAAGAACAAGTTGAGGGAAAATATGCGTCACATTCACGCAAAACGGCCATCGCTCAGCATAATGCTGTGACCCTATGCGAGACAGACCCCCAGCGCTGGTTTTCAGCGACAGCCGGCGTTGACGTGAATACGTCCCGTACGTACCGGCATTGAATGAGATAAAAATAAACAAAATAAAAATAAAATAAATACAATGCTTGGTTATCTATGTTTATATAAATATAATATCTAGAATGGCAACATTCAGTAACGTTGGCAAAGTCTCAAGCGCCGCGCGCCGGTGGCATGATAAGCAATCTGTGTGTGCAGCTGTCAGCTGTCATAAAGAATTTGACCTTTTTACGTAATGGTTACATCTCAGAGAGGGTTACATAATTAAATAACAATGTCTAATATAGGTGTATGTATAAAGAAGGCAAGCTTCGCCTGTGCTAAATAAATTCCAGGAAGGGCATGAGGATGATGATAGAGAGATTTAGATGGAGAAGGAGGAAGCCTTACCCCACCGAGAGGGAAACTAAAATTGAGTCACCGCGGCAGTCCTGGTAGATCTGTGAAATATCGAAAATATTTTGTATAGAAAACGTGCATGAGATTAAAGGAAATAAATATGGGATAATTAAAAAATATGGCTTTATCAAAAACAAATCATTCAGTTTTTTTTTTTAAAGAAAAAAATATCTTTATTTAAATTTCGTTTGGGTGTTGATGTTGGCTGTTGACCGGTGTGCGTCGCCACGCCAACAACCGGTCTGACCCGCCGTATTAGATGATTCACATGAAAAAAGCGCAGTCGCAATCGAAAAATCTCTCATCTTTCCCTGCTTCATAGTGTTTAAGTTTAAATTCAAGTGCCTATTAAAAAAAAAAAAACGAGTTAGCCTTACAGCAATCGCATTAGATGTGTAACATCTGACATCTCACCTTGGTATCTAATAAGTAACTGAGCATTAACAGAAATACCACCTCTACTTACAATCTATATAGTACTTACTAATTCCATGCTATTAAAAAGTACTTACTAATTCCATGCTCAAGCTGTCACTTCCTGTGACACACTCCGTACCTTTTCATGAAATCGCTCCCACAGAAACCGAGACCAAATATGTTACACATCAATAAACTGTACGCTTGAAGATCGCTACGCACCTTATGAACTTGTGTAAAAGGTTGTTAACCGCTATGTAGCGAGCTAGGCATTGAATAACCCGTTCCCATGGCTGACTTTTACATCTGACTTGGGAAGATCAACATTCTGCCGGCTTGCACACTTTTCTCTAAGCTTTGCTAATTCACAACCAAACAAACCTACGAATAAACTAATAACTAATATTTGTTTCTAACAAATAAATAATTACTTGCTTACTTACTATGCCAATTGTCCACCTTACTAACAAAGCAGATCTCATGATTGATGACCTTCGTGATTTTTTAGATTTCGGGCTTTGATAATATGTGTTCGTCATGTTTTTGTTTCATAACAATTTTTTGACAAATTCCGAAAATGGGTTCCGAAATAATAACATTATTAAAAAATAACAACCTTCCTTGTTTTTTGAATAATACCGTTTAGAATCTTTAAGAAATTTTGGTTTTTGTGATGAAACGAATCTCGACAAATTTCTAAAATGAGGTCTCTTTTAGATTTTTCTATCCTGCTGTTATAGATTTCGCTTGGAGAAGGCATTGAATGGAGGACTTTACGAACACACCAGTATCCCTTTGCTTCAACTTGCACTCGTCCTGTGGGCGTAATGTAGCAATTTTACAACTTAGAGCACAAGATCTTGCTAGCCCATTAAGGCGCTGACAAGAGGCAAATGATAAAAGAAGGCTTGTCTTAAACAAAAAAAAATTACAGTTTGTGGTAGCGGAAAAAATATATGTTATTCTTGAACATATTTCTCAGAGCTTGGTTGTTACCAAAACACGTTTAGAAAAAAAAATCTCTATACAAATGAACGGTAAACTAACCCTTTACTTTGAGTTTCAATCCAAAATATCTGTATTAAATATCAACGTACGGTTGGTATTTAATAATTAACAAGAACGTCTTATTTGTATGCAGAACTTGGTTGTTTTTTTTATTTTTGATTACTCAACTCATTCCTTCATATTTTGCAATAAATTACAAGCGTTGTGTCATCGCGCTTCTCTTTCTTTTATTTATTTATTTATTTATTTATTAAAACTTTATGCACAAGTAAAAAGTACACTGTACAAAGGCGGACTTAATGCCTGAGGCATTTTCTACCAGTCAACCTTAGGGTGATGCAGAGACAAAACATGGCAGGTGCAACGTATGGGATAGATAGCTCGGAAATAACTATAAAATACAAGCATACATACAAATACATAGATAGATATATACATATATACATAATATACCAAAATAAACTTTGTCAGGAGAAATAACGACCGGTAGCGAAGAAAACGACTCCAGCAAATCACCGCTGAGATGCTTCGGCCAACTTCTGACGAATATGTTCACGTGCCTTCACTTTAAATGATAGCCGGCTGGTTGCCGTCCTGATGTTCAGAGGGAGCGCATTCCAAAGAAAGACCGCCTGGACAAAGAAAGAACAATGAATGAAGCCAGAACGGTGCGAAGGACATCGTAGAAGACGATTGTTGGTGGAACGAAGATTTTTACTATGGGCAGAGCATAAGTATTTAATTTGGGAAGTCAGGTAAGAAGGAGAAGTGGGTTTGTCGAGAATAGAGAACAACATAGACAGAGCCCTCAACTCTCTGCGCTGACGAATGGGTAACCATTTCAAAAGCAGTCGGTGCGCGGATACATTTCTTTTGTATGCAGTCTGACAGTACAGTGGTTTACCTGTTGTCAGCGTCTTAAGTATAGCTCTATGCTCATCAATAACTATCTGGGGTGCATTAAAATAGCCTCTACGAGTGGCAATACTCAAGTTTATCTCCAGCGTACCCTGTGGGGTAATTGCGTAACACACAGTAGTAGCAATGGGTTCAATTTTGACAGTTTAACAAAATTCATTGCGTTATTTACGATGTTGAGCAGACAATTTTTTCAAACGTATGAAGCAATGGAATATCCTTCAAAAACATTCGAAATGTGATTAAAAGTGTGTACCGCAATTTGGTTGCTGGATCCTTGCTACGACCGTGCAGACTGGCTTATATGTTTACCAAGGTTGCTACTTCCACTTAGTTTGTAAAATGAATACCTAATACGTAAACTTTCACTTTAATTTACAAAGTAAGTACTTACTTAAGTTTTTTAGGGTTCCGTACCCAAAGGGTAAATCGGGAACCCTATTACTAAGGCTCCGCCGTCTGTCTGTCTGTCCGTCTGTCACCAGGCTGTATCTCATGAACCATGATAGTTTGAAATTTTCACAGATGATGTATTTCTGTTGCCGCTATAACAACAAATACAAAAAAACAGAATAAAATAAATATTTAAGGGGGCTCCCATACAACTAACGTGATTTTTTTGCTCGATATTGAGGACGGCAACAGGTAGACGCTTGAAATATTCACAGAATATTTAGTTATATATTCACTTTAAGAATAAATAACTAAATTAAAATAAAACAAATATTTAAGTCGGACTCCCATACAACAATCGTGATTTTTGCCGTTTTTATAGATAATGGTACGGAACCCTTCGTGCGCGAGTCCGACTCGCACTTGGCCGGTTTTTATAATGATTCGTAGATAGGTAGTTAAAGCCTTTGAATTTCCTTTGAAAGAACGAAGTATCGATCATCCATTATTACTTTAACTATAGAGTATCTGGAAGACGTAGCGTTGGAAGGCTTCCTACAAGGTGGACCGATGACCTTGTGAAGACTGCAGGTATCCGCTGGATGCGGGAAGCACAGAACCGGTCGAAGTGGCGGTGCTTGGGGGAGGCCTATGTCCAACAGTGGACGTCTTTCGGCTGAAATGATGATGATAGAGTATCTAAAAAAACCTTAAATGATAAATGATTTATTTCTGTAAGTAGGTTTGTACAAACACTTTTACAAGTAAATCATATTAAAATAAAACTTGATGAGGTCGGCGTTTCGTATCCGACTACTCTGAGAAGAAAGGCCGAAACAAACTCAGAGGTCACAGTCTCTTTTAAAGTGCAGACATAATCTTGGTCAGATCATGTGAAGACCATGTAGATTGGTGCCTGAAATGATCTTTTGACGAAAGAACCAGACAGATACCACACTTAATTAGTTTCCTACAAGTCATGCCCAATAATAAACGTGTGTATTTTTACCTTGTATTTACTTGTTTTTACTTCAGTACTTGACTATTTTACCGACTTTGAAATATGTACAGTCATACCTTTGCACGTTTTATAAGTACTGCACGATTACAACTCGCACCCACCGTAGATATCTGACTCTTCTCAATTAGACAAGTATATGAAGGTACTTGTAAGTACAAGTACTACATAACTTAAGCACCACGGCCAACCTTTACTTGTAAGTAAGTACTTACAAAGAATCCTTGGTTCATTCAGAGTTACATGCAAAAAATATAAAAATATAAGTAGAATTATCAATGTTATAAGAACTTACTCATCATTAAACAACATGTAAACATCGTGCCTTTAAGCACAGTATACTTGTTGTTGCTTTTTTGTGGATAGTACAGTAAAAAAAAACCTTTGGCGATTTCAAATAAAAACGAGCGAGCCTTACAGAAGTCTCCTAGGATATCTGACATCTCACCTTCCGCAACTGTAGCCCGCGAAATTTAAATTTTATTTATTTATTTAAACTTTTTGCACACAATTAGGTACAAAGGTGGACTTAATGCCTTAAGCATTCTCTACCAGTCAACCAAGGGTGGTGAAGAGATAAGATGGCGGGTGCTCTGATTGAGAGAAAATAATAATATAAAAAAATCTTACGTTTTTTGCAATTTGTAGGTCAGTGTTAGGTTGTATGTTGATTAAAATATGATTCACAACTATAACAGATATGTATTTACAGAATTATAATCATTAGAATCATTAATACATCTCTCTGAGTTAGATTTGTTCCATTGAATTACTTTTTCATGAGATCACGACATTGGGGAAAAAATCTAACTTAGAGATAAATATATTAATGATTCTAATGATTATAATTCTGCTATAATATACATATATATATTTAAAGGCCACTGTTAAAGTCCTAATCAAATATTCAGAGATTATTTACACAAAATTTGTATCCTGTTATAAATAAAAATTTAAAAACTCTTGTGGTTTCCCCACTTTTATTACGGCATTATGGAAGCAATTTTTTTACCATCCTGGTATTTAAAATCAGAAATCCATACCTACTAGCACATATTTTAATTTTATGTGTTAGTTGGCCCTGTTGACCAATCTGCGTCATTTTTGAAATTATTTTTCGAAAATGACGCAGATTATCCTTATTTGTTATGATTATGACGCAATTTACTTCGCTAACCTAAAAGACAAAGAGAATATACAGACGCGTTCAACGTCTTGTTTCGTGAAGCATGCGGTTCGTTCTGCTGACTAAATCGCACTGACCCTTGTCGCATGCCTCTCACGACAAACTGTGTGGAAACTGGAAAGTGTGAAAAGCGGATGTCTTCAGCGAGCATGCGCAGAAATTCCCGCTCTCGTGATGTTGGTAGAGAGAATGTTATATTCCTTTCCTTTCAGCCTTTCATTTTCATTCCCGGCATTCGCCCCGCGGTGGCCGCGGTGCTTGGTTGTCGACTGTGGTATCTGAAACATGAACATTAGTTATGACATCGCATCGTAATACGCTAACCTGGAAGCCGACTGTTGAAAAAGGGTGGAAGGATCAAACCCCTATTATTAATTGAGTACTTTACTCAATTAATAACAGGGGTTTGATTCTTTATATTGTGCTAATGAATTGAACGATGCTAAAAACTTGTTTACGCTATGCAAACAAAATAGCTAAAATATTACAAGTAGAGGCTTTATAGACACCATTAAACAAACGTAAACATGTACTTATTGCGAATACTGACCTTCCTACAAATTGATTGGAGCCTGGCGTTCATTAAATTAAGGTGGCTATGCATGTATAACCACACGTGTATATTATAATTATGTTATAAGTGTGCCTGACTGCCTGTATATTCCGTTCTGCGTCTTGTCTGCACGGAATAGGGACTAAATTGGGGTGCGGTTACAAGGTTCCTGTTAGGCCAGTAAGAGCCTGCTATTGCAAGGCAAGGCACCCTTTTTTTTCTAAATTTTCCTGTATTGTTGCCCAGTTTGTGTCCAAATTGCTCCGACGCGCGTCACTGTTGCCTGATCCAGTGTAAGCAACATTGTATTGCGTCTGGTTCACCATTTTCGACACTCGACGTTTGTGATGCTCTTTTGCATATTATTACATAACGTTTAGTTTAGAGGACGATAATTATAGCTTCGTCTCAAGCAGACTCCCTCGTTCACATTTTTCGGATCGAAGAAACATAACTTGTACCTTGTTGATGCTGGAACCAAGACGTTGTTCAGAAAAAGTTGCGCCTTTTTCCCATTCCAGCTCAAACGCTAGAAAATATTGTAGGGTGTGCGTTTTGGGAGCTGTATTTTTACCCCACTGCCCCAGAAGGAGGGTTATGTTTTTCGAGTGTTTGTATATAGGTATGTATGTCTATTTCTTTGGCACGCTCTGTAGCTTAAACGGCTTGATGGATGACGCTTGACGAATGGAACGGGAGATATAGGTCGGGTGACGCGGCTTCGGGCACCAAACTATTCTTCCCAGACGCGGTGATGGCGTATAGCATGGTACGCAAGATGGCTCCAACCAGCATAACCACGCAAACACTGACGGGGAATGGTGGGTTCTCTGCATACCTGTAGCGCTTCAGGTGTAAAGCGGATCCATCGTGCGCCTGCGAGCCTGGCGTGCAAGAAACTGTACTGAACATACTCCTCGACTGCCCAATCACCGCAAAGATACGGTACTAACTACTAACGACACACAGCAAAAACTAATCTCTCCGTGTTTGTTGCTGTCAAATTTTTGTACATAATTACCATCTTTTAAACTCACTACAAGGGCTCTGATCATGTCAGAGGGACACTAGGCAAGGCAGGAGTGTGGTTTTACCCGGTAAGAGTCTGGTACTGCCCAGATTGTCTCATTAGTGAGACAGTCTGGGCGTCCATGAGGATTTCCCACTCCTAACAAATAAAAAAAAATAAACGGGATGCGGGAGTGACTTAGGGTATAAAATTTTAATATGGCGTCTACGAATAAAAAACAAAGGGGTTTTGTTTTTTTGTAAATATAATAATATAGGTATCAAATAAAAGCTAGTAAATAGCCAATTCGGAGTTTATATAAATTCTAACAATTTTAAGCTACTAATTTGACACAAACTACAAAAGCCGGTCAAGTGCGTGACAGACCACGCACAATGAACGGTGTCGTAGTTGGGATGCATTTATCCCAAAAACAAACTTAACATTGTGGTTTAAAAATATGTTCTCCCATACATTCCAACTGCACAGAAAGTCATATAAATGTGTACCAAGTTTCAACTTAATCGGTCCAGTAGATGTGTAGAAAATTGGCTGACGAACTGACACACACAAATGATCCTATAACGGTTCCGGTTTTTTCCTTTTGAGGTACCGAACTCTAAAAAGTACATTTTATTTTCTAAAACCTATCCTATCCTATCTTGCTAACCTTACTTTACCGTATAGCTTATTTACTTACAATAATCAACTGATCAATTTGTTTAATAATAACACTAAAAATCTTAAAATAAAACAAATTATTAAAAAAACCGGCTAAGTGCGAGTTCGGACACGCGCACGAAGGGTTCCGTACCATAATCTATAAAAACGGCAAAAAATCACGTTTGTTGTATGGAAGCCCCCTTAAATATTTGTTTTATTTTAATTTAATTATTTATTATTAAAGTGAATGTATAACTAAATATTCTGTGAATATTTCAAGCGTCTATCTGTTGCCGTTATCAATATCAAGCAAAAACGAGCAAATAAATCACGTTTGTTGTATGGGAGCCTCCTTAAATATTTATTTTATTCTGTTTTTTTTGTATTTATTGTTATAGTGGCAACAGAAATACGTCATTTGTGAAAATTTCAACTGTCCAACTATCACCGTTCATGACATACAGCCTGGTGACAGACGGACAGACAGACAGACGGCGGAGCCTTAGTAATAGGGTTCCCGTTTTACCCTTTGGGTACGGAACCCTAAAAAGAACCCCCGACCGCAAATAAACGAACTGAAAAGATGGAAACAAGATGATATGAAAACGAGTATCCTATAAGTACCAAAAATAAATGAATGCAGTCGGAGACAAATTTTAAGGCGTTCGTTACACCCTGAATGACTCCGACTGCATTTTTTTATATACGAGTATACTCGTTTTCTTTCATCTTTTTCCATCTTTCCATTTCATTTTTTTGCAAGCGGGTCTGCAGTTTGCAGAGAGGGATAAGTTATTTGATAATTTCCCACCCAATAAAAAAAGGGTTGCTTGTTGACTACGGAACCCTAAAAATTATGTTTTATTGGTGGGTATGTACACACGGCTACACATCAAGTTATACATATCCAGTATAAGCTGATGATTGTATAGGATTTCCGTACAATAAGAGGTCAGCGTAAACTGGAAATGTATAACTTGGTAATTATGTAGCCGTGTGTATTAGAGATCGATTGTTGTTGTGCCTAATATGGGAATCTTTTTTTGCAAGAAATTTGTGGTAGGTACCTACTTAGATGAGGATTCATCACCATCATTTCAGCCGAAAGACGTCCACTGCTGGACATAGGCCTCCCCTAATTGAGGGGGGTTGCCATAACCGCCACGCTTAGCAGGCGGGTTGGCAGATGAGGATTAGGCTTATGAAATACTAGCTGCGCCCCTCGGTTTCACCCGCATAAGTCTCGATTCCGTGGGAATATCGGGATTACGTAACACACTATCAATTTATCGTAATCTGAATGATTTTGAAGTATATTGCTAATCCATTGCTTCATATGTTCGCAAAACTTGTCTGCTCAACAACGTAAATAACGCAATAAATGTTGGTGAACTGGTAAAATGAAATACATTGCTACCGATAGTATGTTACGTAATTACCCCGCTGATTTATGTAGGTACGAATATCAAGCAAAATATAGTATAATGAAGTTTAGTAATTGACAATTTAATAAAATACAATACAAAATAATCTATAACTACAGTGTTGTCGAATTATTAAGAGGAGGCTCCCTATTTTTATGTTAATTTGCATGAATATTCTGAAACAGTCACACATACAAGCAAAATGAAACTTTAGCATATGATTTGTTGGATCTTTTTCTTTCCATGTTGAAGACAGTTACGTAAGTAATAGTACCTAATATTTTCTCTCGATACATTTTTTATTCGAAAATCATGTCTTTTTTAAGGATAATTATAAACAACAAGATTGTTTGGCATTTTTGTCTAAAATAAATATTTACAGCAAGAAAATATGGTATATTATCCAGCCACCAGATATATTTTTTTCTAGATCAATTATTACTTTAGTTTTAAACGAAATAAGAATTGAGACTTACGCTATTTAGTTTCGTGCTCGAACACGATCAAAGAGCGCACGCGATATTCAACTTTATTACTGATGTGTTAGCGTTTAACACATAACGGAGTGGCGGGGAACAAGGGGCGGAGTTGGCGTGGAAATTTGATTTAGACTGCCTGCTTTTAATTAATTAACTATTATGTAAAACAAGCTCATTTATCCATCGCCATTTTTTTAGCAATCGACTATGATTACAACTTACCTATGACATCCTGCCAGGGTTACGAGCCTGTCCGAAAGGGATATCGTGGCCCTGGCACACAGGCATCTGAAGGAACACGGGTGGGTTTTAGTCAGTAAAAGTCTGACACTCTCCCTCCCGCACCACGCAGAGCGGGAGAAGTTATTTGATAATTTAACACCAAAAAAAAAAAAAACCTATGACATAACATAGTAGGTAGGTACCTACGGTCAACAATTATTTAGATAATAATTGTGCAGCCAACAAAGCACGTTTGGTGTTTTCCCGCCGAGAAAAATCGGAAAACAGCGGGTAATTTTCCCGCTGTTTTTTTTTTTTCGTCCCAACATAATTATTAATTATGTATCTTTGCTGTTATATGTATAAAAAATTAATTCATAATAAATAAGGAAAACGGATTGTAGATCCGACGATACGATTTTAATTGAAAGGCTATTTACCTGCATACATGCATAAATATCAAGTAAGTATAAAAAAAACTGCAATGAATAGAATACCCATTCATTTAATTATTTGCGAACGCTACAAATGTAAATAAAAAGAATCCTACAATCTGTAGCGCCTAGGTAATTATTCTCTTTCATTGCCTGCATTCTTTTGTTATACTTTTTCTATCATTGTTAGTTTCCAGCTGTTTTTATTCCACACTCAACACTGGCAACAAATCCAACACTTCCAACATGTTGTTGACTATTTAGAGCTAATAAAAACACTGCAATACGACATCGACAGTTTCTTATCTTGCGTACGCGCATCACTTAAGAATCACTGACCGACAGTAAAGAGACTTTCACAGTTATCTAAGATTGTGGATGCTCATCTTTATTTAATGCTTTCTCAGTTTCTCTGAACAAGTTGTGGGTTAACTAAGTAATTACAATTTGATGTATCTACCTACTAAAGAGTTTCCACGAAATAAAAAATTCTTATTTTTTTTGCAATTTGCAGATCAATGTCAGGTTTTATCTTGATCAAAATATGATTCGCGACTATAACATACATGTATTTACAGAATTATAATCAATAGAATCATTAAAACATCTCTCTAAATTAGATTTGTTCCATTGAATGACTTTTTCAATCATGACATTGGGGAACCATCTAACTTACCGCCAGTTGCACGTAAGTCCATTAAATTTAATTCCCACATTAAAAGTAATGCTGTCACTTTCTGATACGTTCCGTCGGATAGAGACAGCATTACTTTTAATTGGGAATTTAATGTAATGGACTTACGTGCAACTAGCGGTTAGAGAGATTTTTTAACGACTACCGTACCCAAAGGGTAAAACGGGAACCCTGTTACTAAGGCTTCGCCGTCTGTCTGTCTGTCTGTAGGAAGTTAGGATGTTAGATGTGTAGATGCCGTCATTATTATGAGTCATCTTGTATTCCGGGTTTCTTCATGGAACATTTATTATTATACTAGCTGCGCCCCGCAGTTTCACCCGCGTAAGTTTCGATCCCGTGGATATATCGGGATAAAAAGTAGCCTATGTCTTAATCCAGGGTCAGCTACCTCTATACAAAATTTTATCAAAATTGGTCCAGCCGTTTGAGCGTGAAGAAGTAACAAACATACACACACTAAATTCATAATTATCTGTTATAGCCGCGAATCATATTATTTTGATCAAGCAAAACCTGACACTAATTGCAAAAATACTTAAGAAAATTTGAATTTCACGGACGAGACTTCGGGTTTCAATGTACCTACTAAAGTAATCACGTATAATCTTCTTAATACCTACTTTATATGCGTGTTCCAGTAAACGTTAACTTGAGCTGACACCTGTTTATCATTAGAGGTATTTTAATCACGTAAGCTTTAATATAACTGTATAACATAACATCACGCCTGTAATCCCCGAAGGGTTAGGCAGAGGTGTACACACCCACATTTCGCCAGTTAAGTTTAAGCCCCATGTAATAGGGGGCGATCGAATTGCCATCAACCGGGCACAAATCTAGACTCCGGGGTGCTACTGAGAAATTCTAAATGGATAAACCCAATCACACTTTGCCCGACCCGGAAATCGACCCCAGGACCTCATGCTCAGCAGTAGTTTCACGACCAACGAGACAAAGAGGCTTTGACATAATTGGTAGTAAAATTTTCAAAAGTGCTGATTATAAAAATACTTCTACAAATATTTCTACATTTTTAGAAAACTGAATCTGAAACAACAAAATGCTATTACTTGTAAAAGTAAACCTTAACGTAAGTAGCGTACTTTTCAAAATGAAGAAGCAACCATAATTGATATTCATAGAAGATTCAATACTTAGAAGTACTAGTATAGAAAGTCCAGGAGCGAGCCCATCAAAAAAGAAGGTCATTCCATAGAAAAACGGGCGCTCTATAAATCCTGTATTAACCTCAGAACGTTGGCCCAGATTGGCTGGCCAACCTGTTAACATAAATTCGAACATTTGTCGCCAACGCCAACGTTGTGGATCGGTGTATTTATTTCTGTTCGTGCCAGACAAGTCGTGCTATCTATCAGTGTAGTTTACTCTTTTTTTGATTGACTGGTCCCTATATCATTTTTTCTCTTTGCCTTTGGTTTACAGGTGCCTCCTTCTTTCTTCTTCGATTTTTTTCATTCCTCAAGTTGTTTGTGCCTTGTCCTATGATTGACAAGACGATAGGCAAGGAGTCTTCATAAACCTAATAGCATCGACTAGAAACTGTGCTCCAGGCCAGGGTATTATTAATTTGACTTTTCCAAACAACTACGGGTACTTTAACCTTCACGTAATAGATTGTCACTCTGAATTAGTTCTATGAATCTTAATATAAAAAGGCATATCAGACAGATCATGTTAGATGAAATGGAGTTCCTATGTACAGCTCATTTACGCAGATCACTGATCAAAGCAACATTCAAGGATGCTATTATACTGAAGGACAGCTTTCCTTGAATCTAATCCTCTTGCTTGCAAGTATCTATTTAGCAAAAGGCAGATCGAAGTACCTTCCTCTAAGTCTGATTAATTCTAAGCGTTGGCGAATGGCGTTTATCTAACCTAACAAGTAGACAAGCCACATTACGGGCGTATCATGCATATGTTGGTTCAATACTGCGTTATGGTATATTGGTATGGGGAAACTCGGTGCATCTCGAAAGAGCATTCATCGCACAAAAGAGGTGTATACGTGCGATTTGTAATGTAGACACACTTACATCCTGTAAAACACTGTTTCGAAAACTTAGAATTTACATTAACTGGTATTTATATTGAGGAAGTATGTAAACTTACCAAATCTCACCCTGAAATTTGAAAAAAACTGAGAGATTAATGTATGTTCAAAACTAGATATCCTAATAGACTAATTATTACTAGAATGAAAACGGAATTATATGGGCGAAGTTGCTTTCCTATGTGTATAGAGATCTATAACAAGATCCCTAACCAAATTAAAGAACTTTCAATGGTCTGCTTCAGATGGGCTTTAAGCAGTTTGTTAATTGAGAATTCCTATTTAAATGACCTAATAGTACGTACCTATACCATAAATTTGCATGTCATTATGTTATGATTAAATATGTTAAGCTACTATAATACTACCAAAACCAATGTAAGAACTTTTGTAGCCATATTTATCAGCAAATAAATCTTTGACTTTGCCTAAGAAGAACTTATTTGTTCAGCATTTAATGTATGATGTTGTTGAGCTGTCAAAATTAACCCCATTGCTACTGATAGTAAGTTACGCAATCTTCTCTGGTATACTTAGTGTATCTACGTTCATCATTATCATAAATGATCAATACAATATCGATACCAATATCTTTTAAGTTCCAATCCTCAAACGAAGATCATAATTCCTAACAGCTGATAAAACTAATCCTGTCTAGTTTAATAAACCATGATATCTCTTACTTAAAGGCTCGTACACATTGGTGCGATATCGCGGGCACGAAGCGACACTAGTAGCACAATTTTTTTGTCGGTGCCCGTCGCGCCCGCGATTTCGCGCTAGTCTGTACGAGCCTTAAGGCGCTGACTAGTGGCAAATGATAAAAGTAGTCTTAAACGAAAAAATTGTCAAATCTATATAGTTTGTGGTAGCGGAAAAATATAATTATCTATGTTATTCTTGAACATATTTCTCAGAACTTGGTTGTTACCAAAACAAATTAGAAAAAAAAATCTCGATACAAATTAACGGTAAACTAGCCTTTTAGTTTGAGTTTCAATCCAAAATATCTGTATTAAATATCAACGTACGGTTGGTATTTAATTAATAACAAGAACGTCTTATTTGTATGCAGAACTTGGTTGTTTTTTATTTTCGATTACTCAACTAATTTTTGAGTAACTAAATAGATAATTTGCAATAAATTACAAGCGTTGTGTCATCGCGCTTCTCTTTCTTTTGTATGCAGTCTGACAGTGACCGCGGTTTAGCTGTTGTCAGTGTCTTAGGCGATTAACACACGGCACCGCGCACCGCCGCGGTTACAGATAATGAGAGCACTGCTCGACCGCGCGGTCGGGCGGTATACGTGTGTTAGGCATCAACGGATTTATAAGAGGCCAATGCGACATGAGATCCGCTTCACCGCCTACCGCGGCGCGGTGCGCGGTGCCGTGTGTTAATGGCCTTAACATAACAATTAAGTAGATATAAAAGGGAAGTCCACACTTTATTATCTCTCGACATGTTCACGATTAGCGTGGGATGAAAATAAGAAAAAGAAAACATTATGATTCTGCGTAGGACTATCTTAACTTCAAACTGCCAATTATAAGTACCTATTTATAAGGCTTTATTTTACTTGAGTTCAGCTCAGTCTAAGTTTACACAATTCGCAAAGCTATTATGGTAAATAATCACACTAATATTATAAGGGCGAAAGTTTGTGAGTGTGTGTGTGTGTGTGTATGTTTGTTACTTCTTCACGCTCAAACGGCTGGACCAATTTTGATAAAATTTTGTATGGAGGTAGGTGACACCCTGGAATAAGACATAGGCTACTTTTTATCCCGATATTCTCACGGGATCGAGACTTCCGCGGGTGAAACCGCGGGGCGCAGCTAGTTAGTTAGTCTATAAATGCAAATTATTTTCACCCAGACTATGTTGCCAACGCAAACACACCCATCATTATTTTGGCCTTTTGTCGCAATTCTATTGTTTTGCAATAACCTTAACAATTTATGTTTATGGTAAGCTCTTTGGTTAATTAGCATCTGAAATATCAAACGGTTTTGAGGTCAAGGTTTTTTTGTTACTGCTATTTTATTATTAACTAGCTAACCCGATAGACGATGTCCTGTCCAAATTTCAATAATTCATACAAAATTCCCATAGGAAATCCATTTTCAGTTTTCCCGAATTTTACAATTTTCCCGGCAACTTTTAATTCCGTAAGAGCCTTATTCGGACTATTACGACAAAATATTCTGTGAATATTTCAAGCGTCTACTTGTTGCCGTTATCAATATCGAGCTAAAGCGAGCAAAAAGAACATTTTAAAACAAAAATCGGTCAAGCCGTTTTGAAGTAAAGCGCTAACCAATGGACTGCATTTAATTTTAGGGTTCCGTAGTCAACAAGGAACCCTTACAGGTTCGCCATGCCCGTCTGTCTGTCTGTCCGCGGCTTAGCTCAGAGACTCTGAGGCCCGTATTACAGAACGTCACTCAATACTCAAGCATTACTTCAAACTAGATTGAAGCCATTTGATTAGTTGAAACTATAGTTTTAAGTAATGCTTGAGTATTGAGTGATGTTCTGTAAAATGGGACTTATGAACTAGAAAGTTGTAATTTAGTATGGGTATGCACTATGCATAGTAATCACGCTGACACTGGTAAAATAAAAGGTTTAAAAATAATATTTTTTAGGGTACCTATACAGGGTGGAAGGGACATCGACGCGAAGCCTGTTACCATGGATTCAGTACATCTTTCTTGACACGCACCCCTGCGTTAAAAAATTTCGTCGGTTATTAAAAAAAAATTCGCTGTTCCATACATTTTGACCGAGTAGGTATTGCACTTCTGTAGGAAACAGCTGTTTTTTTTTAAATTACCGACGTGAAATTTCAACTCTCGGGGGTCAAGTATGATGTACTGAATCCATGGTAACAGGCTTCGCGTCGATGTCCCTTCCACCCTGCATACCTCCCTTGCACGTAAAGTGGGGGTAGCCGTTGAAAAATATTGCGGATCTGTGAATTCATTTTTCGTTTCAGTCCGTTTTTGTAATGTGCAAATTTTTGCTAGGGTCAAGTGTCACCCCCTCCCCCTACCAGCTAAATGGTTGTGTTGGATATGTGAAAAAATTCACGGCAATAGTATGTACCACGAAGTTAAAAGGAAAACTATCACAGCTAAGTAGGCTTTACAAGATAACGAGTAAAGGCTCTTACAAACACACGCGATATCGCGGGCGCGACATGCACCGACAAAGGAATTGTCTTTGTCGATGCCTGTCGCGCCCGCGATATCGCGTGAGTGTGTAAGAGCCTTTATAGTCGACCAACTTACACTTTGCAGTTGGAATGTACGGGAGAACATGTTTTTCAACTTCTTAGGATAAATTCATTCCAACTACGGAACCCTTCATTGTGCGTGGTCCGACACGCACTTGGCCGGTTTTTTTTATTATATAGGTACTTAGAATTATTTAAACACAATAATAAAACCAGATAAATTCTTTTATTTAGCAGACAAAACCCCGGACAGTACCTAGTTTTTTTTTTTAATCTTTATTTATTTAAGGGATTTTTGTACACTTATGCGACGATGCCAATCCCATCGTGCTTTTACAAATAACAACTTACTCCTAAACTAAATTAACTAATCTCAGTCACACAAAACATAACTTACTCTAATTTCTTATCTAATAAAAAAGTATATAATATTTTTGCTGCATCAGAAGTACGCTTAGTTAAAATACCATGGAAAATGCCAACATCCATTACCGACAATTTCAACGAATTAAGAAGTGCGTTTCTTTTGTTAGTATACCGAACACATTCCACCAACACATGATGTGCGTTCTCCATTTTACCACACACCTCACAGTTAGGAGAGTCTGATTTTCGCATGAGGTAAGCAAAATTTTAAAGTACCTAGTTGTAATTGAGAGTACGAATGCGGGTCGCGACTTCGCGAGTAACAGATGGGCCCCAGAGACCCTTCAGAATAAACCAGTTTTTTGTTGCAAATTATTCAAGTTTTATTTGTGGATGTACATATTCTTTTAGCGGCTATTGAAAGTAGGTATATCCCTATTTTGTGCGAACGATGCAAATGTAGGGACTTCGTTGTATTCTTTTATTTATACCTACCACCTGTGTGATAAAAAAAACATCTGGAAAAAATATAAGCATGTATTAAGAAGTGTAGGAACCTATTATTATCAGTTTCTCCTAATCACTTTAAAATTGATTGTACAGAAGTCACTAAAATTACTTTAGCAAGTGGACCAGTTACAAAACATTGTTTAATTCCCCAACATTGATCAAAATCAAATTAAAACAGATCAAATTGTTCACAGTATTTTCCAAACCACGAGTAAAACGCTAGCTATCACCAATAAACATGCACAGATGCACACAAAGCTTTCTGAAAACGAAACGTTTGAGTGACTGGAACTCATAGATATAAGTAGAATTATATTTCTATGATGGAACTGTACGATTCAATTTCCACGGAAGTGAACTAGATTCATTTAAGCTGCCACGAACCCGACTCCCGAAATAAAGGACGTTGTTATTTTCATCTAAGTGCTGGTATCTATATTATTTTATGTGAACTTGTTTAAACCATCTCGCAAGAGAATAACACCTCTATTTTAATACCTTTAAAACCTCTATCCTGTAGTTTTACAGTTATTACCTCCTCCATTCATATTCGTCTCAAGTGAGCCTTACAGTAGTCGCATAAGATGTGTAACATCTGACATCTCACCTTGGTAATAAGCAACTGAGCAGCGAAAAAATAACCCCCTCACAACCCATGTAGTACTTACTAATTCCATGAGTACATTAATTCCATGCTATTATTAAAGTACTTACTTATTTCATGCTCAAGCTGTCACTTCCAGTTACACACTTTCGTCCCTTTCAAGAAATCACTCCCACAGAGAGAAAAAATGTTACACATCAACATCACGCTTCTTTTTATATCCAAGTCTATGTTATTAGATTACCTATCTACTTATTACAAAAAACCAAAATGATTAAAAACTTTACAATTTACAGGGAATCACACGGAACAACTCCATTTAATTTCCGTCATACTTTTGTATAGACACGGAAGCGAGACATACCACAAAAATAAATAGGTTCTAACTTATTCCATGCTCAAGCTGTCACTTCGTGTTACACACTTCCGTCCCTTTTCACGACATCACTCCCACAGGAAGATATAAACTCATCAAAAATCGTTCTTCTAACAAACCGCAATGTGAACACTCCATTATACAACGTGGCGATTAGGTTATCACATTAATTCAAACCTACATTACGTATTTTAAGCATACATAAATAAAATAATTAATAAAAGTTAACATTCTACCCGTGAGACCTTTTTTTCCCTTTTAGTATTTAACAACATCATGTATTATAACGCCCCGCGCGTGAGCGCAAGTACCTACCCTCCGCTAGTCTCACTGTCGTTTGGCGTGTGCGCCGCCCGCCGCCTAGAGTATCAAGGGTGGATTATTTATTGCCAATTTTTACGCTATTTAGTTTGTTAGAAAAATTCAGTTTTCTATTTTTAGGTCTATTTTTATTTTTATTATTTTAACAGACTGATAACAACTTGTAATAACCGCTGTACTATTTAATGTGATAACCTAATCGCCACGTTGTATAACTAACAACAACATTATATAACATTACTTACTTAGGTCTTGTAAGTAAACCTTGTTTCTTACTTTTAACTCAAGTTGAGGATTCGGCTCATAAACTCATTAGCTACATTGTGTAGGTTTCAGTCATAACTGTCTGCTTAGAATAATGTTGATTAGATAGTTTGGTCATGTTCAGAGGATTAATGAAACGCGACTAACAAAAGATATTAACAAGGCAGATGTGAGTGGAAACGCCCGGGAGGGGACGCCGTAGGAGAACATATTATTATAGTGAACTAATTGGTGATGCTCTTCAGAAAGGTCAGGTGCGTAGTACTAGCAACCGAAACCGATGTGTGTGTATTCCTAGATGTTTGACCGTAAACAAAGGCGTGAGTTTATGTATGTATTAAAATGTTATTAGTAAACTTAAGTAGTGTATAGCATGGGTCTTTTATCAGAGTTCACTATAACCGCATTTGCCACCATATCAGATGGAAATATTTGCCACCATTTCAGATGGGAATATTTGCCGTTAGCACTAAAAAAAACAAAATCAGACCAATCTTTATTTCAGACAATGTTACACATTACAATGTACAGTCCAAATTATCACAAGAATAGAGTAAGTATTATTATTATATTAAAGCAATATAACAGAAATTCACACACACAGGGATTCTCATTAATAGAAATAGATCCATAATGGACGGATTGATGATCATTTATTTTGTACCAGGCTATTTCCATGCTTAAATTAAGTGTCACCCTGTATCAGTGTACTTTTATGTCAAATAAAAAAATAATAATAATTATTAATTATTGAAGTACGTCATAAAAAATAGGTACCTACATTAAAAGGTTTTTGAAAAAAAAAAGTCCTCACCTGCTGCGGCCTGCGGCTCTTACTGCAGCCTGCTATGACAGCTCTTTAGGATGGGTAAAAATAACTGGTATTGATCACCTGGATCTCTATAGAAAATAGACAATGCTGGTAGAGTCAGCAACTAAATTCATTCGTCGATCGATTAATCAATCGACGAATGAATTTAGTTCAGTTTAGTGTTAAAACTGAAGTGTTAACACTTCAGTTCTGTTGCCGTTATCAATATCGAGCAAAAACGAGCATAAAAATCACGTTTGTTGTATGGGAGCCCCCTTAAATATTTATTTTATTCTGTTTTTTAGTATTTGTTGTTATAGCGGCAACAGAAATACATCATCTGAGAAAATTTCAACTGTCTAACTATCACGGTTCATGAGATACAGCCAGGTGACAGACGGACAGACAGACAGACGGCGGAGCCTCAGTAATAGGGTTCCCGTTTTACCCTTTGGGTACGGAACCCTAAAAATACCCAAAATACTAAAGGTGTGCCAATATGTGTAAATAAATAATAATGTGCGGTTTCCATGAGATCCCCTCATCAGATTCTGACTGGGTGACAATGGGACCACCTTGGGGTCATAATTGAAACAAATCCTTCAAACAAAATAGAATTTTCAAAATTGGTCTACAATTGACGGAGAAATCGCTAAACAAACATAAAAAAAAACCGGCCAAGTGCGAGTCGGACTCGCGCACGAAGGGTTCCGTACCATTATCTATAAAAATGACAAAAAAATCACGTTTGTTGTATGGGAGCCCCCCTTAAATATTTGTTTAATTTTAATTTAATTATTTATTTTTAAAGTGAATATATAACTAAATATTCTGTGAATATTTCAAGCGTCTACCTGTTGCCGTTATCGATATCGAGCAAAAACGAGCAAAAAAATCACGTTTGTTGTATGGGAGCCCCCTTAAATATTTATGTTATTCTGGATTTTGGTATTTGTTGCTATAGCGGCAACGGAAATACATCATGAGATACGGTTCATGAGATACAGCCTGGTGACAGACGGCGGAGCCTTAGTAATAGGGTTCCCGTTTTACCCTTTGGGTACGGAACCCTAAAAACACAGACGAACATTTGCTTTGCACAGACACACAATGTTATTCGACTTTCGTTGCTGACCGTTTAATGATATAAATCCCAAACCCCTTTATAAATCACAATATTTATTTAAAAAAAAAAAACTCAAAATTACACTGAATTTAAAAAGCAGCCTGTATTCATTTCCTGAATTTCGATTTTAACTCCCTATTTCCTTCTTTACAGAAGCATGGAAGACTCAGATTGTATCAGCAGATTCTTCAATGAAGAGGAGAATCTTGCAGCTGTAAGTCCTCGAATACTACAGCTGCCTTGCTCGCCATCCAGATCATTGGATTCATCTCAAGATCTGAGTCAGACGTCCTTAGAGTCCGAAGAACTCAGTCTATCTCAACTGACCCTAGAGGAACATAAGCCTTTAGTAATACAGCCTTTTTTCAACATCACACCACGACAACTGCCAGTATCACCACACTATGTAGTTGAAGAAGAGTTCTCCTCAAATCCTTGGGCTATGTTAATAGCAACAATATTCCTAACGAAAACTTCAGGCAAAACTGCCAGGCCATACATGAAAACGTTTTTTGAGGAGTACCCAACGCCTTATCACGTTTTAAATGTCACTCCAGTATCTTTAGAAAGATTTTTTGATAACCTTGGATTAAGGAAAAGGGGTCTTATGATATGGAAGCTCAGTTATCAGTTTGTTTCTTCAAAATGGCGCAGAGCAAGTGACTTATGCGGCATCGGGAAATATGGCGAAGATGCCTATAGGATATTTTGCTTGGGGCACACGGACATAGACCCTAATGATAGGTACTTAAAGTTGTATTTAGATTGGTTAAGAGGACACACAGAGTTTTTGGAAGAAAATGGAGCTGTGGACAGTGAATTTGTGATTGAAGATCCAATTATTAAGTATTACAGAATGACTTTGAGAGATGTTACTTCGATTTCTGTGAAATAAGTAAAAGTTCTCTAATATCTGTGATGTGAAACAACAAAAACATTTACTTTTACTTTACTGCCTACCAGTGCCTACTTAATATCAATGTTTATAATTTATAAATGGGTCAAGATAGTAGAAGGAGTGTTTTCACTTGTTTTTATTTACGAAAGCAATAGAGTAACGAAAATAAAGGACCAACCTAATAATTGTATGAAACAAAAGTGTGGGATAGATTGTGAAGTAGGTTAACTTAACGTTCAAAGTTTGGCCTTCAAAGTAAGATTTTATGAAAATTATAATTTATACATACTTAACATAATTCTTACATGTTAGGTACAGTCCCCAACGTAAGTCTATTAACACAGTTTCTATTATATATATTTATACAAGATGTAACATAAGTAACGCACAACCACTTAAGGGGTCATCTTCTATTTTGTTAAGTACTTGGTACTTGTTGACGGGCCTACACTGTCCTCCCATACCTATTAACACTTACAGTGTTACACACTACAGGGTTGTTGAAAACATTGTAAAAGGCCACTTTTTTTTTTTTTCTAAAGAGTAACCGTTGAGTTTCTTGCCGGCTCTTCTCCATAGGAAACGACCAATTGGAACCGTGCACCTAGCTTCTGACGTTTCATAAGTGCCCATGTAGGTTTATGTGAAATAAAATATTTTGATTTTGAATGTACCATCATTCTGAACAACTTTCACTATGGGACCAAACATGAAATCGCTCAAAAATAATCAGCTGCCCCCTACATTTTGACGAGTTATGAGAACATCAATGTATGCAAAAGCAGATTTCGTTTTCGCAATTTCAGGTTTCGTCCAATAGTAAAAGTTGTTCATAATGAACAACTTTTACTATGGGACGAAACAAACCCAACAAACCCAAGCAACCTCTTAAGAGTTTGTGTGTTATTTATGTTCCATCTTGTATAAATATATATAATAGAAACAGTGTTAATAGACTAAATGCAATTTAACTAAATGACTATACGACATTCAGCCATCTGGTTAACCGTTGCGCTCAATGACTTGGCTAGTTTTCCTTCAGCTATTTAATTGGATGCGTTTAATGAACGGCTAGGCGTCCAATTAGCTGCCTAATTTAACCAGATGGCTGCGATATATAATATATATATCATTCCTATCTCCTAAATAATAGAATATAAAGTGCATAAAAAGAGTCGAAACAATGTTTTGGTTTTATAGCCGAGGCTCTTTAAACTTTATTTCTATTCAGTTATTTTTTTTATTTTTTGCTCTTAAAAAACAGAAGTGTTAATCGCCTTTCGTCTCTGACTGTACTAATATCTTTTATAAAAAAGTTGTTTTCTTCTGCTTCCTAGCTGAGAGCATCCTTTGGCTTTTGTAAATTAACTTACTAATCAACGCTTTGTGATTAACAAATTATTGGGCATTTGGGCTTTATATGATTCATATAATCGCTCTACAAATGGAAGCCATTGCAATTTTAAATTATGTATATTTTATGTGAATGTATACCTACCGATATGCACCTGTAGGTAATGATTAAATAATTAAAATACTCGTGTTTATTTCATGTTTGTTTCATTATATACCTACATTACTCAGATGGAAGCTTGGCTTCGCTAGCTATCATGGATTCAAGAAGGTGACGGAGGCAAGATTTTCTGTCCTAAAAACAGGAACAACTAAAAATTATTGTCGAAATTCTACAGATTTGATCGATGTCTAATGATAATAAAATAAACTAAAGATTTTCTAAACTCACAAGCGCTACTACTGGCCTAATGAGGCCTTGGGATTTAATCCCGGGTCGGGCAAA
The DNA here is from genome assembly GCA_963921375.1 of Tiliacea citrago. Taxonomy (NCBI): domain Eukaryota; kingdom Metazoa; phylum Arthropoda; class Insecta; order Lepidoptera; family Noctuidae; genus Tiliacea; species Tiliacea citrago. Next base: position 15,939,316 of record OY992800.1, on the reverse strand, counting down.
GTGTTATTGGGTTTTCCATCTGGAATTTGTCAATAGCAGCCCGGAGTCCGGAGTTCGGAGTTATGGGCATAACTCTGGACTCCGGGCTGCTCCGCGTTGATGGCAATATACTCGCCCTCCTGTTACAGTATTTTTATCTAACGAAGCAACGCGCGCTATACTTGTGGTTACTAAGTGTACAAACACGCTGTGAATGTGTGCGTGAAGACGAGCAGCGCGAGCACACAATACACACACATACTTCCAACTTTGCCATTGAATAAAAAATAACGAACTTATGTGCACCTCTGCCTAACCCTTCGGGTAATACAGGCGTGTTGTTATGTTTATGTTATGTTATTTTCTAAACTCATAATTTCAAGTAACTATACCCCGCTCCTTGCGGGGCTCCGCATCGCTGTCAGTGCGGTGAAGGAGTCGACTGCCTCGGACACCATGGCCTATCCTGCAGCAAGAGTGCTGGTTGGATGGCACGACACGCCAGTATCAACGACATCATCCGTCGGGCTCTTGTCACCGCCGCGCAGGGGTGCCAGCTGTTTTAGAACCCAATGGCTTGGCACGTGACGATGGGAAGAGACCAGACGGAATGACCATAATGCCGTGGAAGTTAGGGAGGCCTTTGGTGTGGGATGCAACCTGTGTCGACACCCTCGCGCCATCCCATCTTCCTAGCATGGCAGGTTGTGCCGGGGCGGCTGCTGCAGGAGCAGAAAACCTCAAACGGCGCAAATATAACAACCTTATTGGGAGCTATATGTTTGAGCCGTTTGGGTTTGAAACACTAGGGCCTTGGGGTCCGAGTGCTCATCAAGTATTTCGGGACATCGCCAAGCGGTTGATAGACTCTTCACGAGACCAGAGGGCTGGCCTATTTTTAGCCCAAATAATCAGTATTGCCAACGTGGCAATACTGCCAGCCTTTTGGGCACTTTTCCCATTGACAGCGATGCGGACGAATTTTTTGATGGCCCAATGAGCACTTCCCTCCTTTTTTTATTATATACTTGTATATACTATACATATTTTAGAGTTAGCTTGTGTATTAAGGATCAATTGTTGTTTTAAATAGAAAAGATGGCTAAACATGAAAAAAAAAGTAACTATACCTGATTAGTTGATTACATGACATCTACCAACCCGTACTGGGCCCGCGTGGTGGATTACGGCCCGCTCCCTCTCACCGAGAGGAGCGAGGAGGCCTGTGTCCCAGCAGTGGGAACATTATAGGCTGATTATGCATAGCTGATTAGGGATCAACGGCTGCTGGTAGTGAAGTAACGAAATTAAGAGTTTTTTTTTTTGTTTTATCTTCATTAAAACACCCATCAAGTTCGTGAAGTTACGCTAGCTAATTTAATTTATTGTCCCTGTATATTAAACCTAGTGAAAAAAAAAAAATAAGAGTATATATTACCTTATCTGTTAAAAACTTTTTAAGCGCCTACTTGTTTACGACTACCTTGCTACAAAAGCGCCTAGTAAATACACGAACGCATCAAAATCTATAAAGGCTACTTAGTGCCAATTTTACCAATGAAACTGAACGCGCTAAGGACATCTAAAGTGCGGGAAAATTTTGTAACACACTTACACAGTAGCAATGGCTTTCATTGCGTTATTCACGTTGATGGGCAGACAACTTTTTCGAACATATGAAGCAATGGATTAGCAATATCCTTCAAAATCATTCAGATTGTCATTGCAATGGTGCTGCATTCAAGAGCTGTCAAAATTACAATGATGACACTGACAGCTCTTGATTTTTTTTCCTTTTGTTTCTTGTAGAACAGGCTAGGGTCAGTGACCATGCTGCCTAGTCATTAGTTAGTTCGGTTTTTTTGTAAATTCAATAAAAATTAATCAGGTTAATTTTTAATGACATAGACAATGCATGATAGATGATATCTGATGTTATTGAGTTTCAGTAAAGATGTGGCATTTTACTGAGAACTCACGCGGACTTCTTGACAGAACTTAAAGTGATGTTGCACTGTTTTGTTTCACTAATGCACGTTCACAAACACTTAATGGTTAATAATCCACCATCAAAGCAAAAGTAAAAGAGCGTAGCAGGTGGCGTTCTATAGTTTCTGCCTACCCCATGGGAAGAAGGCGTGAGTTTATGTATGTGTGTGTATTACACATTATTCGGCTAAACACAATTTTTTGAAAATAAAACAAATCTGCTAAAAATGACGCTTCACTTCGCCAAGAATTCCCGACGAATGACAGCTCTTGAACGTAGTTTAGATGTGATAATGGCGTTCAGTTTCTTTAGCTAAATCAACCCTTAGTAGGCTTAATAATTGATCACTATCGGGGTTTGGACTACTAGAGGTATATCCTAGAATCGGAATTAGCGAGCTGCCAGTTTACCAACCCTAGTCTTACCAAAGGGTATCATGTTACCCAGTAACTGGGTTGTGGAGGTCTGATAAGCAGTCGCTCCATTTAAATATTGGTATTAAACTGCATCCTGTTAGACTGAAAAGCTGACCCAAACATAGTTGGCAAAAGGCTAGGCAGATGCTACTAGCGATCTTAAGAGGATACTGGCATTAATTGCCATGGTATCAATAATTATACGGATAACGGTAAAAATTAAATTCCTGTAGAATATAGGTTCAAAAAAATAATGAAACCAATATAGAGAATCCCAAGTGCAGCATTGCAAGCTGTATACAAGCTGTATTTAAGTTCGTTTTTATACTAGGAGCTGTATATTCAAGCTGTATAAGCGCTTATAGAGTACTTTATAAGTAAAAAAAAAATATTATACAGTTTTTTGCGTTAGAAGAGCTGTATAGAGCTGTAGAAGTAATATAGAAGCTGTATAATAGCTGTATTAGAGCAGATAACTATTTTCGATGACACGTGTAATAGACACGTACTGAATGGCGACATTGTTATTTATATAATATATATTATTATAAAAGAATGTTGGACTTTGATATCTGATGGTGTTAATTATTGGTGAATTGAAAGTGCAGATTTATATTTATTATTTTGTTATTATTACTTTAATTTATTTCTTACTTATAATTTGTTTGTAAATTTTAACACTGTCACACAAATACACACATATATAACTCATATTATACGTCCTTACTCAACACCCACACCGCACACATACTACTCCATTACCAGAAACTTAAAAATAATACTTCAGCCTTACGAAAAACTTTTGCCCCTCACCTTTATTATTAAAAATGCTTGACAATACCATCGCACTAATGGATAACATTGACCTAACTTCTGTATCAGAATCGTACTCTTGTAGTCCAGAGCAGGCACAACTTTACATCAGCCACCCACAAAATTACCTAAAAAATTTCACACAGAACATAAGATCAATAAACCGTATTTTTTTAAGCGTATTTTTTTACAAACGATTATTCATAGAATTCCTATAGATTGTGACATTATATATTTATAGTTTTAACAGAATGCTGGCTTTCGTGATCCAGTAACACAAACATCCCATATTTAGATAACTATACAATGTACCGTACCACAGAACATTTAAACCAGAGCGATGATGTCGTGGTTTATGTCAAAACTGACCTTAACTGTAAATCTTTGAATAATTGCGCCACCAGGTTGGTGTTGGAGGTGGAATTAGACACAGCCATACTTTGCATCTATCGATCACCGTCAAATACAAACACTAACACATTTACTTCTACTCTTAATGACATATTACCCACTTTCTCAAAATTTAAATCAGTTGTTCTTACTGGCGATATTAATCTAGATATAAAACCACATTCTCTTGACTTGCGCTCTCAAGAATACCTTAATATTTTGGCCTTTCACGGTTTTCTTCACGGTCGTACCTTACCTACCAGAGGTCCCAACTGCCTTGATCATATCATATTAAAAACCAAAATATCAACGATCCCACTTGTTTTCAATACCACAACAACTGACCACTACTCATCGCTACTGGGCATGTATGTTAAAAAAACTAAACATAATTCTGTCGCTACCTGTACAAAGGTAGACTTTGTTAAACTTGACAAATCAATGGAAGAAATGGACCTGACGCCCATCTACTCCATAACTGATGCTAATATTGCTACAGACGCTCTGGTAAATGTTCTGAGTGGAGCTATTTCCGAGAACACTGCGGTATCTATACCACCAGCTAGGAAAAAAATGATAAAACCATGGATCACGCCTGGGCTGCTACGTTGTATGAAACACAGGGATTCACTACACAAGAAAGTTAAATTATCGCCTGGTAATACTGCTCTTGAAACTAGCTACAAAAGATACAGAAACTTTTGTAATAAAATTTTAAAGAAAATTAAAAGACAGTTTGATAGTGAAGAGCTGATCCAAGGCTGGTAATAATCCAAAAGTTCTCTGGTAAACTATAAAAAGAATCACAAACACTCTAAAAACACGAAATTCATCCTCACACCTACTAGCACACGACACACCTACTCAATCCTGTAACATAGTAAATAGTTTTTATGTGGAAATAGGTAAGAACCTCGCTGACAAAATTACACACACCCGCGCCTTGCCACAGCCAACCATACCACAAAGCACGAATTCGTTATCATCATTCGTTCTAGATGAAACAGACCCGGTCGAGATTATATCTGTGCTTAACTCTCTCAGGACTAATGCAGCCACCGGATGTGATAGCATCTCACCTACCATATTAAAAAGATATTCATCCACTTTAGCTCCTGTACTAAATTACATCTTTAACCTCTGTTTCCAGACTGCGACTTTTCCAACTTCATTCAAAAAGGCGATCATACACCATACCATACCATACCAATCTTCAAGGGTGGGGACAAAAAGTCCATAAATAATTACCGACCCATCGCGGTTCTTACTACCTTATCGAAGGTTCTCGAGCGACTGATTAACAAGAGACTAGTACACTACCTTGACAAATTTAACTTGATCTCTCCCCAGCAATTCGGTTTTAGAAAGAACAAAAGTACTACTGATGCGGTACAGGAGTTAACGGGGTATATTGTGAATAAACTTAACGCCCACGAAAAAGTTCTCATCATATTTCTTGTTTTGGCTAAAGCCTTTGATACCATTCCGACTTCAACACTTCTAAATAAACTCGAAAAATTAGGTATCAGGGGCCTACAGTTACAGTTCTTTCACAGTTATCTTACAACTCGGACACAGTCGGTCAAAATAGGTGATCACACAAGTGATAATCTTCCAATTTGTTACGGTGTGCCACAAGGCAGTATCCTTGGGCTGACTTTGTTTCTTGCTTTTATTAATGACCTTTGTAATTTACACATCACTAATGCTAACATTGTGTCATTCGCAGATGATACTGCACTTACTTTTTCAGCCAACTCATGGTCAGAGAAACATACCTCAGCACAAAATGGCTTCAATTCTGCAAATGAATGGCTACTTTCTCATACTCTCACATTAAATACATCAAAGACAAAGTTTATAACCTTTTCTACTTCACCTAAGTCACAGCCCGAAATTCCAATTGTCATAAAAGCTCACTCCTGCCGCACACATTACCAGGCAGGTCTACCCTGTCAGTGTCCTCTTATTACACGCGTTGACAATATAAAATATCTGGGCATAACATTAGATCAATTTCTTAACTTCAAAACTCACATCAATATTCTTTCCAGCACGGTTAGAAAACTTATTTATGTTTTTAAAAATCTAAGACTACTATGCTTTATGCCAATCTATTGTGACGTATGGTATTACATGTTGGGGCGGCGCCGCTAAGACGACAGTGAAACAGCTGGAAACGGCCCACAGAGCAGTATTGAAAGTATTTAAACCGATCATGTACCCAACAACAACCCTCTACAAAGATTGGAATGTCCTTAACGTTAGACAACACTTTGTCTTGCAGACCATTCTTCTACAACAACGACTAACGCCTTTAATTACAGTCACGAAACGTTGGAAAGATATGGTCTGCACTATCCCAGCACAGTACTATAGATTCACCAAACGATTCTTTTTTTACCTTGGTCCATATTTGTACAATAAAATAATCGCAAACTTACAGATTTATAACCTACCATATTCTAAATGCAAAACTGCTATCCGTTCGTTTCTTCTTTTGAAAACCTATGATGAGACTGAGGATCTCTTAAAAACACTCTCATAACTTCTCGTTGTTGGCACAACATAACCGTTTAATAGCCCAATAGTAATTTCTCAAACACATACACACATACCCACACCCCCACGCGCCTAGAAACCCGCACTCACGAACAGCAAACACTCACACACACGCAGTACACAAACAACAAACACTCACACATACTGAATCACGTCTCACTTAAGCCATTCTCTTTTTTACTATGATTTTATACTTATTTATTTTTTTATAAAAAAAAAAAAAGTTCCTTTTCTTTCCGTATTTGTAACCAATTACAGTATTAAATTTATTAGTATTATTCTAGTTAAAAACATTGATAATAATGTACCTATTTAATTTAACTAATGACTTGATTTAGGAGTCAACACGTAGCATTATTTTTAAGATCTTTATCGAGGGAGGCAAACTGTCTCTCCTTAATACAGGTTGCTTTGCTACCTAGCTAGGAGAACAGCAGTTCACCCCCACAGATATTTGTTAGTTTAACTACTACGCTTACATAATTATTAAGCTTTAATATGTACGCACTACAAATACCTTTTATGCAATAAATAAATATTTGATTTTGATTTGATTTGAAGATTCTTTATTGTGAACCTGTGAATGTTTTCCGTCAAAATATTCAAGCACCAGCAAAATAATCGAACTGACATAGATAAAAAAATTCTAAATACGGTAAGTGTTTTTTTTTAAGGTTAGAATATAAAAATATTTTTTTAAATAATAGATATGTGGCCACAGTGATCATTATTCAAGCTGGTGATGATGATACGGCTTTAGCTATTGTAAAATATTCCTTTACTTATACTTTAAAATTTGTGTTTATACATTCGATGATGGCAAAGATTTGCTAAACAGCCTAAACGGTATTTGGAGGGTGTTATAGTCTAAAAGTAAGTTAAGGATTACGTTGTACAGCTATTAGTTTTTAATCAGCTTTATAATAGAATATTTTTATTACTTTGGCTGTATATCAGTTCTCTATACATAACTAATAATGCTCATTAGAGTTACCTAGAAGAAATAAATAACCCTGATCCCAAGATGACTTTGATACCTTCCCCACCTTATCAATAATATTTTATTAAAAATGCACTTGTGACTAGACTGTATGGTCTCTTACACAAGTCTAATGTTTATGTAGATAGGTAAAATAGTAGAAAAATTGTTCCAATTTAATACTAAAACTGAAGATGTTAATTTGCAATATCACTGTTTGATTTACTAGCAATCAAATTGAAAAGCGGAGTTTATAACTCGTTCATGAAACACATTTCATACATAACTTTAATATATACACTCCCCAGCGGTCGTCTCTTTCTTTGCCAAACGATATTATGACGATACAACGATTGTGGGCTAATTCATCTCGCTCTTTCATATAGCACATAGTACAGTACGGCTGAAATATTTTGGCGAGTCTGAACATAGGCAATACGAATTTTCGCGCATGTTCTCTTACTCACACTCACTTTAGATATTTCGGCCGTACATAGTGTAGTGTAGTTTAGTATAAATAGTTGATCGCTAACATTTTATTTTTTTATCATTCGCTCGCGTCACCATCGTCGTCGTACTCGTACGTTACGTTTGTATGGTAAAACCAAAAGAGTTAGCTGTTTTGTTTTATACCTAAGTAAACTTATTGCAATGCATTATTAGAGTATTGTGTATATTATACCCGTTTTATTTTATTTTCAGAAAAACAGGTTTTGCATTGTACTTAGTTTGTGGGAATCAAAAGGCGAGTTGAGATGGCCTAGAAAGCGATTAGATTTCAACTAATTTGTAAAGGATGTGTATGGAACCGTACATTACCGACTGGACTTACGGGCCATGCATTCGGCACACACAGCATCTGTACCTATTATTGCAAATGATAAGTAAAAATATATTTCAATAAATTAGTGTTTAACGAAAATTCAAAGCGATCGGTTTTATTTCATCATCCCAATAGAATCGCACGGGGCGATTCTGTGATATGATAACGGGGCGAACGGCCCCGTTATCATATCACTAAGTGTAGGAATCCCCTACAGGTTGAAACATGTCAGCCTTTAGATAATAATTGGTCCACCTCAAAACCTGTGTAAAAAGGCTATCATCATCGTCTCTTGAAATCTCTCGTGAGAAGTAGAATCATGGTTAAAATATTAGTTTAATATTTTGCTACGGAACCCCCTTCGTCGGACGTCGATTTAATCAACGCTTGACTGTAGGTTGTCCGATTTATTAATGGTGGTTCACTATCATTACTGTTATTTGGTTAGTCATTTGCAATATTCAAATATTCCCTTCCAGTCCACCTCTAGAATGCACCAGATCTTTTTCTTTTTTTCCACATATCGCATTTTTTCATAATGAAAACATTAATTCATGCAATCGAGCGATTGTATCAGTAATACAGACTAAAGCTGTACAATAGCTGACATTTATTAGAGCTGTAATAAGTAAGTGATCAAATGCAAAATAGAGCCTGTAAACAGCTTTAACGATAAAACCAGATTTAAGTTTCACAAAATACTTAAAGTTGTATATTAGAGTTTTAATTTTCTGCTTAAGCACCCAAAGCGTACGCGGATCCCTTAATAAAAAAAATATACAGTTTGAGCTGTATAATAACTCATAAATCACTCTTACAAAGACAAAATAATTTTTGGACACTTGTACGGCTTTTAAAGAACTCTAAGTTGTAAAAGCGCTTGCGTGCTGCTTGGTATAATTAATAATCATACTGGTGATGTTCTTCAGAAAGGTCAGGTGCGTAGTAGGTACTCGCAAACAGCGTGCGTGGCAACGCGGCAAAAGAAGGTAATGATTGTAGCTGGTGGCGTTCTGTAGTTTCTGCCTACCCCGATGGTAACAAGGCGTGAGTATATGTATATTATTATGTTCTAAATTCTGGAACACATTATCATTTTTGATTATTACTATTATTTAGATTCTAATTGTTACCTACTAACCCTGTTTCCTGTACTTAGTTTCCGTGGTGAACATAAATAAAATAAATTAGCTGCAAGAAGGATGAAAATATTCTCCAAATTACAACATTTTGTTCCTCAATTATAATCAATTTGCTAAGTTTCCTGCGCAGTTGCTGTAATTATTAGGTACTTTATAATTTTTTAAACACTATAGGTAGGTATTACTTAAAATTAATATAGTTAAAATTTCTAAATAAAACTGCCAAAAATATTATATTTTTACAAAAACATGTTTCTTTTAAAAAGGTAAACTGTTATTTTTTGTGTTACCTATTAATTGTTTTATTTCAAAACTGGCTTGCCAACTTTTTAGGGTTCTGTAGTAAACAAAGGACCCTTAAAGTTTCGCCATGTCCGTCTGTTTGTCTCTGTCCGTCGACAGCATAGCTCAGAGACTCTTAATACTAGAAAACTCCATCCTAGCATCAGTGAGATGACACTGACAGCTCACTCAACGCAAGATTTTACGGTGAGATTTTTACAGAATAGCACCGCTGTAACCTGTGTAAGTGAAATGAGTTTCAAATGAGCTGTCAATAGTGTCAATCCCTAGCCTTAGGTTGAATGACAGCTCACTTCACTTCACATAAGTTTCACAGTGAGATTTTTACAGAATCGACCGGTTAATCACTAAAATATGAACAGTAAAGGAAGTGGGAACAGCGGGTTATATAACACACTATCAGCAATGGGTTTCATTTTGTCAGTTCAACAACATTCATTGCGGTATTTACGTTGTCGAACTGACAAATTTTCGAAGCAATGGATTAGCAGATAATATCCTTCAAAATCATTCAGATTCTGAATGTGTGTTACTTACGCACATTGAGTTACAATGTACTAGTACATTATAACTCAATGGTTACGCAATTGGTGTAGGCTACCGTCCAGCATAATAACTTGACACTTCATAGCAGTTCTGCATGCCAGGAAAAATAACATTTACATTTATTATCTTTCTGCCGATTAAAGTATACTGGTCAATCTGTACCTACTTTCATAAAATACAGTACCTACCTACCTATCTTTGTGAAAATTAATATAATAATAAATGTTCCATGAAGAAACCCGGGATACAAGATGACTCATACTAATGGCGGCATCTACACATCTAACATCCTAACTTCCTGCAGACCAGCTGATCTATTCTGAAAAAATCTCACCGTGTAAACGTAGGTGAAGTGAGCTTGAAGTGAGTTGTTAATAGTGTCAATCCCTCACTGACAGTTCACTTCACGCTCACTTCACCTAAGTTTTCACGGTGAGATGGTTACAGAATAGCACTGCTGGCTACTTCGGCTCGATGTTTCTTAAAAGTTCACTTCACCTTCATGAACGATGAAAAATATTGTAAAAGTTCTCATTTTTACCCGACTGCCCCAGAAGGAGGGTAATGTTTTTCGAAAGAATGTACCTATGTATATTTCTTTGGCACGTTATGTAGCCTAAATGAGGTGTCGTTAGATTCGTCTTAATTGTGGGAGTGAAAAGTATAATGTTTAAATATTTCATCTGCAAATACAAAAAATCGGCCAAGTGCGTGTCGGACCAAGCACATTAAAGGGTTCCGTAGTTGAGATGAATTTATCCCAAAAACAAACTTAACATTGTACCTAGTTGAAAAACATGTTCTCCCATACATCGATATACGTCACGGTCAATTCTCCAACTGCAAATTTAAGTTGGTAGACTATTAATCGTTAACTTGTAAAGCCTACACTTAGCTGTGATAGTTTTCCTTTTAATTTAGTTATATTATATACTACTGCATGAATTTTTTCAAAAATCTAAATAAAAAACACAACAAATTTTTGTTAGAGAAAATGGCCTTCCAGAAAATGAAGGCCATTTTCTCTAACAGAAAAATTAAAAAAATCAAATATTCAAAAAAATTGCACAAGACTCTTAAAAAACATGCACTTTATAGCTTAGTATTATGCAAACGGATCCCTAAATCGAAATATGGCTGTAACAGACCCGCAATATTTTTGAACGGCCTATCCAACGATATCCCACTCCATGGGATAGACGAGAAAAAAAATATCATCCCCACTTTACTTGCACGAGAGGTACCCTACAAAAATTTTTTTTTCAAGATCATAGTTCCCAGTTTGTCGGCGTGATTAATATGTATTCCCATGCCAAATTACAGCGTTCTAGTACTAATAGTCTCTGAGCTAAGACGGGGGGCGACAGACAGACAGACAGACAGACGGACATGGCGAAACTATAAAGGTTCCTTAATGTTGACTAAGTTTTATTTAAGTTTAAGTTTTTTTTTACAATAAATCTTATAAATCATAAAAATATTGGTATCATACAAAAGCTAGTCATGAAGACTCACTTCACTGTGTTACAGCCAGCCCCCATGAAAGTTGTGTCATTCATGAAATGATCATCAAATCATGGCTGATCGTGACAGGTCTAGAAAAAAAAAATCGTGTTGCGTTCGGTATTTTACGGGATTTTGTAATTTTTGACCATGGACGTATTAAAAACTCGGAGGGATTCTCGCTAACAGAAAACTGTGTCACTCAGTCAGCCAGCTCGCTGTACGCACACATTCACAGCATATACTCACCCATTACGCGTGCAAACGTCAACACAGTCGACACGTTTACGCGGCAAAAAAAGTATTGAAATATAGCATGTCTTGTGTGGTGAAATGTTGCAAAAACCGTAGCGATCGGAAGAAAAAAAATACAGGAATCACGTTTCATAGGTAAATGAATAATTCAACACTTAGTTCCCGATTTTATAGATTACAATCAATATTTATTCACCAGAACAAAATAATTCATCACAAGGCCAGTGTTGCCAATATTCACGTGTGCAAATTACCCTAAATATACGGGAAATTAATATATTTTTTAATCAATTCAATTTATTTAGGTTAATTATTACTAGTTGCTTTATATTCTTACTATTAGATTTCCTAAAGTAAATGAAGTTTGGCGAAATGATTGGATTGAAAAAATTCGAAGTTGTAACTGTCAAAATGACTGGATTCCAAACAAATACAGTGTCATTTGCAGTTTACATTTTGAAACGAATGATTTTTTTACAACTAAAGGAGGACTCCGGCGTGTGATGACATATGCAGTGCCTCAAAAGGTAAATTAACAATCTAAGCTAACATGTTAGTAACATGGTATTTATTTTGAAATTACGAAAACGACACGATATTTTTCTTAAAATAAAACAATATTAAGTGGGTAATTTTGGCTATCATGACAACCCTAAATTCACTCACACCGCCACTCACTGTAGCCGCCATTACGGGACACAGTTTTGTCTTAGCGGGAGTTCCGTCCGACTTTTTTTTTAGGTCTATGTTTTTGACACAATTTATGAATAAAGTTATTGGAGTAGGTACACAAGTGGTGTAATTGGATTATGTTGAGTACATTTAGGTAAGGGAGAGGGAGTTCTTTGTCCAGCAGTGGGATAATACAAGCAAGACAGATTAATTTCGATTTTTTATCCAAAATAATATTTAAAAAAAATATTTGAACTCTTGAACTCTTAACCTTAGATTTGTATTCTCTTAGCTCGCAACTAATAGAAAGAGTTTGTTTTACTCTTTCTTCGTTTTTGTATATAAGTAGATATTTTAAATAATTTGGTATAATAGGTACCTATGTGGTTAAGTACAAAGAATTTTTTTATTACTTAAATAACAAAAAAAAATAACATACCTACCTACATCTACTTGTTTAAAATTTGAAAACAGCAATATAAAAGCCTATAAAAGCAAATTTCTAAAAATTATGTCTAGTTCCATATTCGTGAGTTTATGTGGGCAAGCTAAAACCACTCTCAGATCAAGGTGTAATCAGCCAAGAAACAGCCACAGCAATCAGCCAACCCCTCAGCCCAGCGTACTATCCAGTCTAGTACATTATATTTATATAATTCAATCTCTTTGTATTGTATAATAAATAATAAGATTTATTTAGATTAACCATTTTGAAAGTATTTACATAATTTAAAAACTAAACAGACTTAAAATAAAAATAATAATATGTACAAGTAAGTATATAACAAAGGGGAAGGTAAAAATCATAGGGCATCAAAAAATTCTTCCGCATCGCTTTCAGTGGGAAAAGTGCCCAAAAGGCTGGCAGCATTGCCACGTTGTATGGCAATGCTGATTCTTTGGCCGAAAAATAGGCCACTTAGGCCAGCCCTCTGGTCACGTGAGGAGTCAACCAACCGCTTGGCGATGTCTCGAAAAACTAAGTGGGCACTCGGACCCCATGGCCCTAGTGTTTCAACCCCAAACGGCTCGAACATATAAGTCCCAGTAAGATTAAAGTATTTGCGCCGTTTGAGGTTTTCCGCACCTGAAGCAGCCGCCCCAGCACAGCTCACCGTGCTAGGAAGATGGGATGGCGCAAGGGTGTCGACACACCTTGCATCCCACACCAAAGGCCTACCTACCTTCCAAGGCATTATAGTCATTCCGTCTGGTCTCTTCCATCGTCGCGTGCCAAACCATTGGGTTCTAAAACAGCGGGCACCCCGGGGCGGTGACAAGAGCACGACGGATGATGAATATATAATTAAAAAAAACATAGTAGTCTAGTTATTTATAATTTTTTAAAGTAAATTCTATATTTTATTCAAATTATGAGCTTGGCACTTATTTTATTTTATAAATTGTTATTTAGTCAATTGACCTAAGTCTAATGACTTGGGCTGTAGTTGACTAGTTGTTGTTCTACCTATTTTTGTTATTTAAAACATCTGTACTATACTGCATTATTTTTGTATTACTTTTAGTTTTGTAAGGAAACAAGTCACGTCAAAATATGTTTACATTTATTATTATATTAGCAAGATTTTAGCTAAAACGCAATGATTTTGCGATGTTTTAAACGCTCCCGCCATCTTATTTCATAAATAAACCAATAGGGCATTTCACGTCGTACCAACCTCCAGTAGTTTACCGGAGTGATTGCTCGCCGCACGGTTGGCAGCAGTGTCGACTATTGCAAATGGTGGATTGCGTTACTTTTTCTCGTGCTCCGTGTAAAATATTTACGTAAAATAGTGTTAATTTCGTGGTGCAGTGTTTCTGACTAACATAAACATGTCGGAAACACTGCCTAATGCTAAAAAACAAGTTCCAAGACAGCTGGTGAGTGTTTATTGTTAGATTTGTACGTATTTAGTCCCGGGTGACGCCATGGTGGCTTTATCTGGGATCACGTAAACATGAAATGGTGCATCGCTGCATCGTGTATCGATTTACGAAAGTTACGGGATGACGATAGGAATCTTTTTGTGAATGTTGTTTTTGTGTGTGATGATGATAGTCATTGAGGGTCATCGGACTCAGTTTTTTGTGATCACGCCGCGGCCGAGTTTAAAACGCGGCGGCCGTATGCATTCGCGCATGCGAGATGGTGTCAAAATCTATAATAGTTCCGGAGATCGCGGCATTGCGATTCAGCGGTGATGATAATGAGCGACGTGACAATAAATTGCGCGCGCCAGCGACGTCTTCGACGCACGAGGCATTGTGGGCATCTGGTAGGGACAGAGTGTCGAAGGCGTTTCCCTCCCGCGGGCTGGCGGAGAGCAGGCGGCCAGGGGCGTGCGCGCTGCGCTGCGGCCACACGTCGACGAGCCCGAGTTCGCTCGCAGCTCGCGAGCAATCTACTTTATTACTTGACTAATCTTCCGTCGAACAATTACACGCTGGGCGAGAGTCGATCGTCTAAAACACTTGCATATTGATTTAAATAGGATACGACACGATTGTCGAGCGTCCGACCGCTCTTTGTTATGCCGAGACCGCAAACAGCCCTTGCATTAAAAGTTTTATTGTTACAAGTTAGGTTCACTATCTTTTAAGTACTTGTATTTCATTGGCCTTGGCTGGAAAAAATAACCTACTTCGTAAAGCGAGACGCAAACGATCTTGCAGATGCATTTTTTGTACGCGATCGGAAAACGATAAAGAAAATTCATCCACAAAACCTGACTTAAAAGGTGTTCAAAAGTGAAAGTCACTACACTAATCACTTCAGCGCGCTGCATTGTCAACTTTCAACCTGAGCAAATTTTACAGATGAGGCAAACTTATCCTACAATAACATTGCAAATATTTTTATCCAAAAAGCTTAATGGTGGCATGGTGTTTACTATAACAATGTAATTGATGGTACCTAATTATTAATTCAAGATTAGATTAGGTTGGGAAAATAATTTTGCTGCTTTAATTTTTATACACCAATAGTCATTATTTTGTAGTAAGTTCAGTTTTGTTTGAATAGCGGTAATTTATAGCCTCGCAAAGTGGCTAAAGGTCAGAATAAAATAAAGTGTTCCGTTCAGCTGTCAGGTAATGTTATGTAACTTGTTTTCACTCTTAAATTCCTGGCAATACTTTAGTTAAAAAGGGTATATTATCAAACCAATTGACACAATAATCAGAATTATTGCATAACATAGTTCTTTTCAAACATAAACATATTTTAGTTGCCACATCATTAAGAAAACAATAGGTTGGCAATAATGTCACTAAAAATCAAACTCAAAGTAAGTACTTAGGGCATCGGAAACTGTAGCCTTTAAATAATATTCCCTCAAAGATAGAGAAGTGAACATTTCTTGTCTTCTCCCTAGCGTGAACGCAAACAACGCAAGCTATATTCCGATGAGTGGGCCCTGGGTGACGATGAGGCTGAAGGCGGCCGGGGCTTCTCCCTGGCTGACAAACTGGAGAGCCCAAGATTTGAGCATTCTGGTGCTGTGCTGGATATGCATGGAACAGACCTGACTGTGTCATATCTACAGAAGAATGGATTTACTACTCCGCTGCTGTTCAAGGAGAAACTTGGATTGGGACTCAGGTATGTACTTGGATTTTTCTTTTGTTTTTAGTTTAGGAATTGTAGGTATGTATGTGATGTTGATATTGATACCTCATGCATCTTTTTTCTAAAAGGATTACAATGAGTGTTAACTTTTAAACTGTTTATCTTTGAAAAATTAGTGTACTTTCAGTCCATGCAGCTCTGTATTTTATCTTTGTAATTTTTATCATTGTTTTCGGCTAATTATCAAATGGATATTGGTTTTATTTATCATCTTTATTTTGGTGTAATACAAGTTCCCACCCTTGTAGTGGCTATGTTAGTTAGTACTGTTAGAATCTGAATACCAATTTATGGAAAATAGATGTTAATAAATAATAATACTGGAATTCATAATGCCGAAAATATTGGTCATAGGTATTACGTATTATGGCGAAAAATAACGACAGGGTCGCCCCGTCAATGATACTGAATTATTATCATCTGTGGTTATTGAACTACGAAAGTACCACCTGCTGTACAGTACATAATGTCGGGAACTCAGTAGGAATGATTATAAATGGTCATCAATTCATCGTAGACAATGCAGACTTTCAAACTATAGCATTTGCCACACATCATGTAATAATAGGAAACTCACTAACACTTTAAAAATAATTTATGCATTGGCACGCGTAAGGACGATACCATGAGCTTTAGTGCACTTTCAATAGAGTATGGACTGTAGCCTAACAGAGTGCGTAATCGACTAACGCAAGTTACTATCATGTTACCTAAACGTATACGATACGATATGATACGTATGACAGACGGAAATAATTATAGTGATACCACGAGTCGCAGTGGTATCGCGTATCGGGACTTCACTAACCTAGTTTGATTCTACGCGTTGATCCGCAGTCGTGCCATAATTAATATGTGTGCGAACTACATCCTATTGTCTATGGTCGGGTCGCACCGTTGTTTACATGAAAAACTCGAGAAAAACTGTTCGGCTATCTACGATGCCGCGCATTTTTAATCATGTTTGAATTCAACAAACAAAAATGTATCTTTAGAATTTTGTCTTGGCTTGGGCAGGTAGTTGTTATTGTATCACTCAGAGTATAAAAAAAACTTTGTATTGTTAGATGAGTAAGCTTTTTATAATGGAACTCTAACGAAACGGAAACGAGTTTTCTAAAGAGCTTAGTTTCGAAATGACACAGACAAACTTTAGAGAGCAACGGTTCAGGATGTAAAGATATCAAATACAGAGGTTTAACATACCTTCCTTTTGAAGTTGACCCTTAGTTTTCAAGCCACATCCTACCCATATCCAAAGATGAAATACAAGTCAACAAATTAACGTAAAACACGCCAAAATAAAGAAAGCTCAAACATTTCGTCTTCAACAGGTTTTAATAATTTATCTTAAAGTAAACATTGCACTTGCACCAAGTGATATAGGTATCTCGGCACCTATTATCTCACGATCGTTTTCCTATTGGAACTTATGTTGCCTACTATACTCCATAGGTTTAGGTAGTTAAATAAAGGTAAACAAATCATAAAAAGGGTTTTTATAGATGACACTTTCTTGTTTAAAAATACGTTGTAACTTATAATCATTTTTTTTGTTTATTATTATTACGATTGATTCCTCTTTTATTACTGTATGTTAAACTTTATCATTTATTCTTAAACTACTCCTCGTAGATGTAATTGCTTGAGCACAGTTATTTAGTTAGATTTATATATTATTTTGTAATCTGTCTATTGTAAAGAGCCCAACAAGAAAGGTTCTTTAAACGTCACTGAAATAAAACGTTGCTAAATTGAAGAGTACAACTGTGACGTAGCATGCCAACTGAAGTGCCAGGTATTACGTTTAGTCGGTTACTTGACAGCTCTCTCGTCACGTGGGTTTTTTTGTTTACCTTTATTTAACTACCTAAACCAACGGAATATATATATAAATGTATCTATAATATTGTGTTGTGAGCCGCCTGCGTAGATTTTGACTAGGCACGTCGTCTACTGCCTACTCCGAATGTAGATAGGGATGCAAGAAATGCCAAAAAGTATCGATATTTAAAAAAAGTATTGATATCGATTTCGATATATCGAAAAAAAAAACATTTATTTTTGCGAAATTTCCTAAAAAAAAATCTACATTTTGAAATTATATTGTGTTGAGTGTTTTATTCATATAAATACCAAAAAAGGAACAACATTTCTGATGTATGATCATAAAATAATAAATAAAATATTGATAAAAATAACTCTACTTTTTTATGGTTCTTTTTTTTTTAATTCTAAATTCCAGCGGTTTTAATCAGCGGTGACAACGGTGTTACTATTAGAAATATATCGTATTTGATACATTTTCCATCCTTGATATTTTATATTAGATATTGGCAAAAAATATCGATATATCGAACAAAAAATGTAGATGTATCGATATTTTTTATACAAGCCTAATGTAGATGAAAGTGTATTCAAACACTGTTTAGGTTAATGACGCAGTCACTCATTATAGGGAATTAGTAATATAAATTAATCAGTATTTAGATAGTTTCAACGTATTCTCTCTATAACTCTTTTTATTAAATTGTAATTGATAAATCATCGACGAAAATTGAGCTTATAACATTAACCTTATTACTTTGTCAAGTGAAAAACATCTCATCAGACGCTAACAACAGGTAAAGCGCAGTCACTGTCAGACTGAGTACAAAAGAAAGAGAAGCGCGATGACACAACGCTTGTAATTTATTGCAAAATATGAAGGAATTATCTATTTACTCAAAAATGAGTTGAGTAATCGAAAACAAAAAACAACCAAGTTCTGCATTCAAATAAGACGTTCTTGTTATATTTTGGATTGGAACTCAAAGTAAAAGGTTAGTTTACCGTTAATTTGTATCGTTTTTTTTTTTTCTTCTGAACTTGTTTTGGTAACAACCAAGTTCTGAGAAATATGTTCAAGAATAACATATATTTTTTCCGCTATCACAAACTAAGATATAGATTTGGCATTTTTTGTTTAAGACAAACCTTCTTGGGTCATTTGCCTCTTGTCATCGCCTTAATGATTTAAAATTTAGAGTTTAATGTTGAAGTATTCTAATAATCAAAGTACTCAATTTTGTATGTGGCACAAACAATTGGCATCCACAGACTATGTCCACACTACGTTTAATGATCCATTTGTTTACATTTCATCAGATACTTTTATAACGGACTATACTAATTTGTAATTTGTGTTTTAATCAGTTGATGCGAGACAAAAACTTCCTCAAAGTGCATCTGCACCAATAAATAGATAGTACTTACTAAATCTTGTTCGATTATGGATTGCATTTTACCAGATCTGGTTTATAAATGAACTTCGTCGTAAATAAAGCAGGGTTAAAAACATGTTTAAGAAAAGTCTCGGCCGTACCCTTGAAAGCTCTTTGACAAAGTATTTTGACGAATAACTTGATTTTTGTTGTGTAATACCGGCCTAAGTGCTAAGTCGGTATCCTGCGCTGTGTTCACATGACTTACAAAATATATCGCCAGACTGGGATCTCTTATCTCTTCCGTTTTTATTACGTTGACGTGGTAAAAAGTGGGTTCGTTCTAACCTTTTTTGGTACAGCCCTAATCTATTCCAGGAATGTCGTAAGCATTTAACAATTGTTTTTAGTTACATTAGCCATTATAATTTATCATTAAAACCGGCCAAGTGCGTGTCGGACCACGCACAATGAAGGGTTCCATAGTTGGGATGAATTTATCCCAAGAACAAACTTAACATTGTAGTTGAAAAACATATTCTCCCACATATTCCAACTGCAAATGTAAGTTTGTACGCACATTATTAGGAGATTTACCATGTTATTTTAAGACCATAGAGTTCTTATAGGTGTTCCCGTAATTTATAATTAATAAAGAACTATATTCTGTATCTTTTTCATAATTTTAGGCTCAGTAGTTTCGGAGATAAGCCTTTTTTTTTTTTTTTTTTGGGTGGGAAATTATCAAATAACTTCTCCCGCTCTGGGTGGAGCGGGAGGGAGTGTCAGACTTTTACTGACTAAAACCCACCGTGTTCCTTCAGATGCCTGTGTGCCAGGGCCACGATATCCCTTTCGGACAGGCTCGTAACCCTGGCAGGCATTGGCCCTTTCGGACCCCGTCAATTGGTGCTGACGTCTCTTTGAGGCGCGCGTGGAACACAACGCGCCGTCGACCCGGGCTTGGTCCTTATCGGACGGTGAGCTACCCATCGCTCACCGTCCGCAAGCCCACGCCTACGGTGGCCGGGAATCGGCCTGCGATTCCCGACGCCCGGGGCGTCTCCTGCGGCGACTAAGGGCGCGAGGGCGTTGACTTTGCCTTACCCTCACGCGTTCCGCCTCCTCCTTCGCAAGCATCACTGTTTCGCAGAAGGAGGTGACGGCCTCCCATGCACTCTCGCTCCGAACCATGGCCTGAACCAGGGCCGGACGCGAGAGATCGCCGCCGCCGATCGCTGCCGTGAGGACACGGCGGTGCTCCGCCCAAGCAGGGCAGACCTCCACCGTATGCTCCACCGTGTCCTCCGGGCGATCCACACAGTGGTGACACCCGGGCGTTTCCTCCCGCTTAATCCTAAACAGGAACCTCCCGAAACATCCATGTCCGGTGAGGACCTGCGTCAGGCGGAAGGTGAGGACGCCGTGGCGCCTCTCTAGCCACTCCTCAAAGAGGGGACTTATCGCCACAATTGTGGCGTGCCCAGCGCTGGGTTGCGACAATCGCACTCTCCATGTCGCCATGAGATCGCACCGGAGCTCCGTCCGCTGTGCCGCGATTTCCTGCGGCAGCGGAGTTATGCCCCGGAGTTTCGCCTCTTCGCGCCACACCCAAATGTGCGCGAGGACTTTCGCCTCCAGATCCCATGGCGGCAGTCCGGCAAGGAGGCTCGCCGCCTCACGGGAGACCGTGCGGTATCCCCGTACCATCCTGATGGCCATGACCCTTTGGGACGCGTTCAACCGCTGCGCTGGTCGCAGCCTCAGAGAACGCGCCCACACCGGTGCCCCGTAAAGGGCCATGGACCGCACGATCCCCGCGTAGAGCCTCCGGCAGGAGGCGTTTGGACCCCCCAGATTGGGCAGGAGCCGCTTCAAGGCAGCCCCGGCCCGCTCCAGTCTGGGAGCCAAACGTCGGAAGTGCTCGACGAAGTTCCACCGGCTGTCGAGGACGAGTCCCAGGTACTTCATCGTCGACTCGACGCCGATGTGAACCCCTCCCGCCGTTATCTGGGAACCCGACAGTGGCGCGTTCCGAGGACCATAAAAACACATGGCCTCGGACTTGTGCAATGCCACCTCGAGTCCCAATTGCCGGATCCTATCGACGATTGTCGCAACCCCACGTGCCGCCAGTTCGGCCGCCGCCTGATGCGAACTCCCTTGTGCCAGGACTAGCGTGTCGTCAGCGTAGCAGACTACGCTGACGCCACTAGGGAGGTCGGCGCGCAGCACCCAGTCGTACCCGATGTCCCACAGATGCGGCCCCAGGACCGATCCCTGTGGGACACCGCACGACATCTCTCGCCGGTTCCACTCTCCTTGGTGACCGGGGTAGATGACGGCCCTGTCCGTCAGATATGCCTCGACTACGCGACAGAGGTAGGTCGGCATCCGGTGATATCGGAGTGCCTCCCTGATGCAACTCCAGGGCAGGGTATTGAAGGCATTGGCGATGTCAAGAGACACCGCCAAGACGACCCCACCCCGTTCGGAGATAAGCCTGCGGGGTAAATTTTGCCAATGGTAAATTTTCATCAATTTTCTTAAATAACTTTAAAACAATTTATTTTAAATTATAAAAAAGTATATCCTTATCCTTATAACAAGACCTTTCATTTGATATGTCACACGGTATTGTGTGCAAAATTTTATTTTTTATATTTCCTATATTTGTCTCCCAAAAGTGATTCCCATATTCAAAATTCATTTATATACCAAATGTACTAAATTTCAACATAATCGATCGGAGCAAATTGGTTGTGACAGACAGACAGACACACAAGTGATCCTATAAGGTTTTCTTTTTTTTAATTCGGACATACATACGGAACCCTAAAAATTGTGGTACCAGTAGAGTACAAGTCATACCTCTAGTTGCACGTAAGTCCATTAAGTTTAATTCCCCATTAAAAGTATTGCTGTCACTTTCTGATACGTTCCGTTAGAGAGAGACAGCATTACTTATAATCGTGAATTCAAATTCAAAAGAAAAGGACTTACGTGCAACTAGCGGATAGAATACTCATTCTTTTAAAATTCCTATAAAAATGTCTCCCATTATACCTGAGTAGGTATAACCAATATATTTCTGATGAAACGAATGAATACATTTAAATAAAATATCAATTGGCGTTCTACTGTATTATTAACTATACACTATTGGGTAGTGGTCGATAGTAATATTTAGATTGTGAGAGAAATAAATCGATTACGAATCACCGGTGCCTATAATAATATTCACATTACGTGTACGATCAGAGGAATAGATTGCTATCACTTTTGCGGTAGGCCGCCATGTCGAAATCGCTGAAGCTGGATAAAAATAACACGTAAGTAATGTGTTGTTATTGTTTATACTGTTTTTCGTTGACTGAGCACGCCTTCTGATAAGCTTATTTTAGGTCGTTTCAGGTCCAATTGTGTCAACAGGACCGAGTATTTTCTGTAATGTGACTTTCTTGTGTGTAGCTTGTTTATTTATACGTTACGGGGGCTTATGTATGACTCATACAGGCTAATTGCTTACCTCTATGAGTCAGAATCCAAAAGTTTTGCGGTAGGAACTTTGTCCAACAAAAAGAAAGACTAATTATAATAATATCTTTACCAATCTACAGTCAGTAAGTCTAGGGCAGGGGTCTTCAACCTTTGTCAATTCAAGGGCCAAGAACACTTTGATTTTGGTTCGGCGCGGCCGTTCCATTTTAAACTTATAAGTAGGTAAGTAATTAAAAAACAACAATCATTGCAGTTATTAATTATTATACAATTTTACAAGAAACAGGAAATGATTCTAATAAAATTCAATCAATGAGATGTTTGAAATTGTTTACTCTTAACTAATTTATCAATAGGTATCTGCCCCAATAGTGGTAGTTGCAATTCTCAAACTTTTTTCGTGCGTTAGTTTAAGTACCTGTCTATTTTGTTTTAATTTCTAGACATGAATAGATAGACATAGAGGGAAAGATAATAATAAATACATTTAATTTTGCCAAGCAAAACAGGCAATACCTGTCGGGAAGCCAAAGAAGCCACCGCGGGCCGCGAGTTGAGGACCTTTGGTCTAGGTGGTTGGAGGAAAATGAATGAATGATTGGAGGAAAAATTTATCAACGAAGTGTTAGAAATTGTGCTGATACACTTTTATAAGTTTCCATAAATAGCAAGCTTTTCCTGCTAGGAACGAATCGCAGTGTGCGAAGGCGGAATGCTAGAACAGCCCACGCAGTCTTGTATCATTACTCTGGAACTAACTAATTATTTAGCATCCATAACGTGCTTTCCAAGTATGAACCCTAATTTAAAAAAAAAAAAACTAATTGCGTAACTACACTATCAATCACTATCTGAATGATTTTGAAGTATATTTAGAGAATACAATCCCGAGCATGTTTTTCAATCCCAGGCTTACGGGATTTTTGAAGCCTTTTCCCGGGATCCCGGGCTCATCCCGGGATTAGACTATGTGGTTTCTAATTGGGCTAAAATAAAAAAAACACGAGTAATTAAAAAAAAAATTCTTTAATGTCTTTGCACAACACAAATCAGAATAATAATAAGAAAAGAAAAAACACAAACCAAAAAATACTATACTTTTGCAAGAAATTAAAAAACAGCACAAAATAACTATTTAGAATTTCGAAAATATAATCGCAGAAATATCAAAGCATCCAATGTTTGACTTCCGAGCCTGCTTCGTAGTTTATTGCCAACATAAGCAGCAGCTGAAAACGCTCGTTCAGCTTCTACGCTGGTTGGAGGAATAGACAATAGATACTTATATGCTGTTTCTAAGTGATATCCACGAACACCTCCATTTTCGAACAGGCTCATTTCACGTCTAATACTATTTGCCAACCCCAATTCATTTTGTACTTGTACTTCAGGATCTGGGGATTTCATACTCTTGTTAATTTCCAGCTGTAACTTTTCCTTTAATGTCAATTGGGGTTGGGAGGTTTCTGACCTTAGCTCATCATCTGTTTGTGATCCTGACCTTGCTTCTTCTTCCGTGTAATCTCGACTATTAAGTCTTTTAACAATACTCTTTATTTGCTTCCTCACTAAAGCCTGTGTCGGAACTGGAAATAAGTCGTGCCATTCCAAATCCGATAATAACTGATTTTCAACATCCATTCGTGGATTTTGTAAATAATTTAACACGCCAGTTAAATCATCACTTCGTCGTTGCTTTATACGTTCCACTAAGGATGTTTTAATTTTTTTGGCAAGTGCTGAGTTTTTGCTTCATTTCAAAGCGGCATCAGCTGTGCATAAATTAGCATCTCGCCGACAGATTGCTTCTACTGTCAATTTAATTGGGGTCAGCACATCAACAATTTTATGTACCAATTCAAAATCAACATCTAAACGAATTGGATGATTGAGATCTATAAGAGCTTTTTGAATGCATGCTTTTAAAAGATAAAATCGCTCCAGCATTGTTAAAAGACTATTCGGCTCCGACGCAGATTGTCCACTTCTCAAAATGTCCACTGGTCGCTAAATGTCCTTTTCTCAGAATGTCTCTTTCGCAGAATGTCCACTTCGCAAAATGTCCCTTTCGCATATTGTCCCCTTTTTATTTCTAACATCCTTTAATCATAATTCTGATTTATGAGTCAGAATGAATCAATAATCAGTTTTTAGCTTTATTTTAATTTAAACTGGCATCGAATTTTTGTTTTGGTAACTGAATTTACCAACAATAGAGAGGATCTGGCGCTCGGCGGCCGCTGCCGCGGCACGCTCGGTTCGCTCGCTCGCCTTCGCTTGTTAATGGTTACTGTTCTAACCTAACCTAACCCCCAAATGATTCAATAACAGTAGATGACTTTGCAGCGATTAAGAAATAATATTTAATCGCTGCCAATAAAAAGGGGACAATATGCGAAAGGGACATTTTGCGAAGTGGACATTCTGCGAAAGAGACATTCTGAGAAAAGGACATTTAGCGACCAGTGGACATTTTGAGAAGTGGACATTCTGCGACGGAGCAGACTATTCCACCTGGTTTTACAGTCCAAAAGAAGTGACAACTCTTTTCCATGTTCAATTTTCACATATTTTTGAAGTACTGTTTCATTTTTCAATGGAGATCTTTTGAAATACACTACAAATTTGCGGATTTTCTTTATCAGCTCATTAATATTTTCATATTGTGTTAACTCTGGTACGTGTTCTGGCGCAAGATCATTTTGTGACATTACGATTAAACTGATTCTGGACAGTCTAAGTCTTCTAAATGGTGTTCATCATCGCTGTCGTCCATATAATCAACAGTCACAGCTGGTTCATTTAGAGGTAGGACTATCTTGCAAATTATTATGTTTTTCATAAAGCACATCACAGACCGCCAAATTGATACCATGTGCGAGACACAGTTGTTGTTCAGTGCAAATAAGCCGCCCCACCTTTATCATAACATTCGGTCCATCGGTTACAATAGCCACGATGTCAGTTTCTAGGGAAATGTCAAATTTACTTAGACGCTCTTGCAATATACGAAGACAATTTTCAGCTGTCATACTATCGTAAATAGGAACAAGTCCTAAGTTCCAAAATTTTTTATATGAATGTAATGTTGACCGCCATGTATCGTTTATTGGAAGTTGAAGTCCACTCGTCGAAAGAAAGACTAAATCTTTCACCTGGACTTTTCAAATGTTTTAATTCTGCAGTTACTTGCTTTCTGATTTTTTCACTGTAATTCATAACACGTTTTCGAACAGTGACGGCTGACTTTGGTAAATCCGTGTATTTTGCTAAGAGCAATTATTATTCACACTGAATGGAAATCCATCTAATGCAATCATTCTTGCCAAAATATCATCCAGGCTATCGTCGGCACTTTTAGTAAAATAATTATCTAACTTTCGCTTGGCTGGCGGCGGTGCTGTGTTCAGATTTTCAGAATCTTGACTTGTTGAAGCTGATATAACCTTGATGTTATGTTTTGATAACAAATGTGTATGTATCCACCCAAAGTCTTGAGGATGGCTGGGCATCGCTTACATTTAGCACTATTCCCGTCCTTCTCAACTAAATAATAACTCCACACTGACACATTTATGTGTAACAAAGTCTCCCGCCATTTGAAATACTTAATTTCAGATAATTGACTTTTAAATTTTAATGACGTAGCCTACGTAACCCGTCGTCACTGACGTAGCCTACGTAACCCGTCACTGACAGAACAATAAATGAAAAAAATAAAACCTGATTTGCATATTTATACTTTCGTACAGGGAATCCCCGACCGACGGGAAATACCCGCAACAATATTATGATATGAGATGATCTGGTGATTCCCCTGTTGGTTCGTTGGGGAATTACCTTAAGGAGTATTGTATTAAAGTATTCCGAGTGGGGAAGTCCCTTCTAAGTTCTACGACAAACATATTATTAGGACTGTACCTGTGTAGTAAATAGTGGGTACCTACGTATTGTACGAGTTGCTTTTTGTCGTAATGTATTAAAATAATCTAGGCAAGGTTATTTTCAAGGCGCAACGGACTACGGAATACAAACTAGACTTGTTTGTGGCAACCCCGAAAATCCCGAGATTAGCCAAGTACAGTCCCGGGATTTTCGGGGCCAGAAAACGGTCGGGATCCCGGGATTGTATTCTCTACTCAAGACCCATAAATTACTATATATACTAATAAAATATATACTAATATTTTACATGATTACGGTCTGGAGCTCTACAGCATTTATGATCAGTGATGTTTATGATGCCTGTTGGTCCCAGTCAAGACTCCAGACAATAAGTAAGTCCAGTAAGTCTTCAATAAGTTATTATCTAATCTCTCTAAGTTGCCTAGTGGCCTTCTAATGTCACAGTTTTACCCATTACCTTTGTACGGGTGATTGGGACATCAATGGTTCACAAGCATTATCTCAAGATACTAGGCATAAAATAGGTAATAAATGGTATATTGAGTTAAGTATCTCAAGATGGTGTCTTGAGCTAAGTATCTCAAGACGGTGTCTTGAGCTAAGTATCTCAAGACGGTATCTTGAGCTAAGTATCTCAAGACCCATAAATATGGGTAATCTCAAGACGGTGTCTTGAGCTAAGTATCTCAAGACGGTGTCTTGAGCTAAGTATCTCAAGATGGTGTCTTGAGCTAAGTATCTCAAGACGGTGTCTTGAGCTAAGACCTCCCAACCCCAATTGACATTAAAGGAAAAGTTACAGCTGTAAATTAACAAGAGTATGAAATCCCCAGATCCTGAAGTACAAGTACAAAATGAATTGGGGTTGGCAAATAGTATTAGACGTGAAATGAGCCTGTTCGAAAATGGAGGAGTTCGTGGATATCATTGTACATATATAATATAATTACCTACAGTACACAGTATTAGTTTTGTATTATATAATGCAATGGCCTGTTGGTCCCAGTCAAGACTCCAGACAATAAGTAAGTCCAGTAAGTCTTCAATAAGTTATTATCTAATCTCTCTAAGTTGCCTAGTGACCTTCTAATGTCACAGTTTTACCCATTACCTTTGTACATGTGGGACATCAATGCACAAGCATTATCTCAAGATACTAGGCATAAAATAATAAATGGTATCTTGAGTTAAGTATCTCAAGATGGTGTCTTGAGCTAAGTATCTCAAGATGGTGTCTTGAGCTAAGTATCTCAAGATGTTATCTTGAGCTAAGTATCTCAAGATGGTGTCTTGAGCTAAGTATCTCAAGATGGTGTCTTGAGCTAAGTATCTCAAGATGGTGTCTTGAGCTAAGTATCTCAAGATGGTGTCTTGAGCTAAGTATCTCAAGATGGTGTCTTGAGCTAAGTATCTCAAGATGGTATCTTGAGCTAAGTATCTCAAGATGGTGTCTTTTGATGGTGTGGGTCTCAAGACCCATAAATATGGGTAATTGCTAACTTGGGATTTGATAAGGCTTTTCAAACTGAATATTAGTAATAATAGCAGAGCAACAATAATTTCATCAATTATCGTCAAAGATTAACTTGAAGCCCATCTCCCATGCTCTTTGAAAGACTGGTGATTTTCATTTATTACACAAAATTAAAACTCTAAAAGCAGGCTTAGCATGATGCTTTCTATTTCTACTCTATTGTAGAATAGAAATCGCTTGTGTATCTTTCTTCGTAGAAAACTGTCAGCTGTCTACACAGAAGCGTAATTTTTATCTACTTTAAAACACTTCTCTACGGTTCTCATGCTAAGCCTATGGAACCAGGAATGGTTGGTTAAGTTTCTTTTAGTACTAACCTAATAAGCAATGTGGAGATATGAATAAGCAGTTTTTTATACATGTATAAGATTTTGCAATATCAGGTGGCGATGACAAAGATAGGGTCAAAGTAGGTCTAGCAAAGTCTCCCGCCATTTGAAATACTTAATTTCAGATAATTGACTTTTAAATTTTAATGACGTAACCTACGTAACCCGTCGTCACTGACGTAGCCTACGTAACCCGTCACTGACAGAACAATAAATGAAAAAAATAAAACCTGATTTGCATATTTTTACTTTCGTACAGGGAATCCCCGACCGACGGACAATCTGGAGTCTAGACAAAATCTAACTGATTGCTATTTTAATTGTATATTTTATTATTTTTTGTGACATTTATTTTACACTCTGTGATTACCTTAACTCACACACTGATTATTTTAGGAAAATATTTTTTTTTTTTTTTACAATTAAATATGTGAGCACATGTATCTATCACATAATTAATTTATCTCATTGCTTCATTATTAATTCTTTTTACCTATTGTGGTATAGTAATTTTTTTCAGGTGCATCGTCTTCACATATAATTATATAATTGATGTACCAATACCAAATATTGTAAAACATTTTAAAAGAGTAACGGTGGAGTTTCTTGCCCATTCTTCTCCATACGAAGCTACCTTTTGGAAGGGGCGACTAGAATCAATTCTATTTTATTTGTAAATTTTGACGTTCAAAAGTGCCATTTATGTGCCTATTTGAAATAAATAATTTGACTTTGACTTTAACGGGAAATACCCGCAACAATATTATGATATGAGATGATCGGATGATTCCCCTGTTGGTTCGTTGGGGAATTACCTTAAGAGTATTGTATTAAAGTATTCCGAGTGGGGAAGTCCCTTCTAAGTTCTACGACAAACATATTATTAGGACTGTACCTGTGTAGTAAATAGTGGGTACCTACGTATTGTACGAGTTGCTTTTTGTCGTAATGTATTAAAATAATCTAGGCAAGGTTATTTTCAAGGCGCAACGGACTACGGAATACAAACTAGACTTGTTTGTGGCAATCCCGAAAATCCCGAGATTAGCCAAGTAAAGTCCCGGGATTTTCAGGGCCAGAAAACGGTCGGGATCCCTAGATTCGGGATCCCGGGATTGTATTCTCTAAGTATATTGCTAATCCATTGCTTCATATGTTCGAAAAAATGTGTCTGCTCAACAACGTAAATAACGCAATGAATGTTGTTGATCTGTCAAAATGCCATTGCTACTAATAGTGTGTTACGTAATTACACCGCAGTTCTAAATACAAACAGAATTTCTGTCCTCTTTCGCCCTAGGGAGGTATGTACACTAGCGTAAAACTGTAAATAAGACAAAAAAAGCGTGTAAAGTTCGGGCATTGTTAACGATACTGGCTGGCTGGATCGCCGTTAAACGCGATTTGCATACTAAGTAGCGTAGTGTAACGATTTCACATGATAGTCCTTTTAAAAGCTCAATTTTAATTAGTCCATTTAAAGTTTAGTCGCGTAGTTAATAATGTATTCATTTCTTACTCTATAAAAAGCTCAATACTAGTATAAACAAAACATCTTCAATATTGGCATCACTATTGTAAGCGATAGAACTTGATAATACAATAATATTTTATGCATAAAATAGCTCAAAGATAAGTTTACGCAAGCAAAAATATAATTTTACTAACACGTTCCATGTTGCTATCTGTAAGGTAATCTTTATTGCTTTTCTGAAGCACTATTTCGTGTAAGGATCGGTGTAAGTTGAACTCTTGAGTTTTATAATATGAAAAGAAAATATTCTAGCATGAAACTACTTCTATGAATAATCCACGTTTTCGTGGGGAACGCTGCAGGTTTTACGCCGGTAGCACATCTCCGCCGCGAAACCATAGCAGCGAAACCGCGGTAGTTAAATTCAACTGGTTCGCGTCATGTTCCGCTAGTCGCATCCAGGGACCATTTTGGTTACCCATTGAAAGGGTTTTCGATAGGGTTTTTCTAAGCGGTTAAACAAAAACCCATACGATATGGGTAACCCTTTTGAACGGCTTAAATTAAAGTTTGGTTACCCGTTGAAAGGGTTTTCGATAAAAACCCATACGGTGTGGGTAACCCTTTTGAACGGCTTACTTTAAGCCATTCAAAATTACCCACACCGTATGGGTTTTTGATTAACTGGTTAGAAAAACCCTATCGAAAACTCGTTCCATTGAAAGGGTTTTCGATAGGGTTTTTCTAAAATGGTAACCAAAATGGTCCCTGGGTAGTAGAATAGAGATAGAATTGGTCATGCTACGCGTGCTGGGCGGATATCGAAATAACATAATATTATGATTTTTTCATGTCACTGGGTTTCAAGTAGGTATAGAACCCATTGAATGGGTTATCATGTAACCCTTTCACTGGGTTTCAAGTATAAAACCCATTCAATGGGTTATCATGTAACCCTTTCAATGGGTTACCTTTATCATGATGTAACATCATGATAAAGGTAACCCATTGAAAGGGTTACCCCTTCGAAAGGCTTAACCGGGGTTGTACTGTCCCTGGTCGCATCCGATTCGAGTAGCGAAACACGCGAGCCAGTTGAATTGAACTACTGCGGTTTCGCTGTGATGGTTTCGCGGCGGAGGTGTGCTACTGGCGTTAACCTTGAAGTTTTTAATGTAACACTAGCTTCGCCCCGCAGTTTCACCCGCGTAAGTCTCGATCCCGTGGGAATATCGGGATAAAATGTAGCCTATGTCTTAATCCAGGGTGTCAGCTACCTCCATACAAAATTTTATCAAAATTGGTCCAGCCGTTAGAGCGTGAAGAAGTAACAAACATACACACACTCACAAACTTTCGCCTTTATATTATTAGTGTGATACCATAGCCTGTAATCACCGAAGGGTTAGGCAGAGGTGTATAGAACATCCGAATTTCGCCAGTTATGGTTAATTACTTAATAGAGGGTTAGCCTGTATCATCAACCGGGCTAATATCCAGACTCCGGGCTGCCTCTGAGAAATCCATAATAGAAAACTCCCCAAAAAAAAATTCACTAGACATACGACGTAGTTTTTGATGTTTTTAGTTTAAAAAAAAAGTACATATAACCTCCTTTTTGGAAGTCCGTTAAAAAGTGGCACAAGACCGGAAAAATAACTATTTGTTATGATTACGAAAACACCAGATTCGTATGAATATTTCGAAATATATGTATGTATTTAGAATCAACTGACATAATACCAGTTAAAGCCACATAGTAGCGTTAACTAGGTGAAAATAAAATATAATATATGATTGTAATCTTCAAAAAACAAATCTATTCACAAAAGGATATTATTTTCAATGCATTTGGTTTTCACCTACAATCCAGATAATACTGATGACATTTGAGTTATTGGAAAATCCCGAGTGCAATGTAAGATGGAAAATATTCCCGTCGACATGTTAACAAGAGGGAAACAACTTCAGGAAAATTGTGTGTATGGTGCATACTTATTGAAATTCTTCATAACTGTAAAAATGCGTCGTCGAAATCGTTGCTAATGAAGATTATGATTAGATAGATCTAAGTTGGCTTCAGTTCGTGTCATTATTAAAAGATAAATAGTTGTTGTCTTTATTACTACATTACCCAAAACGATTGTTTTTTCAAACCGACATTTTCTACTAAAAATTTCTACAATGTGTGAAGTGTTTACCTAAAAATACCAAAATCAAAGGATACAATAGAAGCACTCAAACGTCAATCACTTTAAACGTAAACACGGCGCGGAATTGATCGAAGAATATCAGCAGTGTGCTAATAATTGTGAAGTGACCAAAAGCGCCAAAAGAATGAGCGCAATTGCATCCTTAAGCACCCAATGAACAAAATACAAAGGCACGTGTGCCGTGGGTTTATTTACTTTTTTTTTTACTCTTACAAATTCTTTAATTCAATGATTCCTCTGCGAACGATTGAAGATCCATACTTTTTTAAGCTTGATTTTGAACTGAATACAAAAAGTGCACACGGCTGCTAGAATTAGCGTTACGGCAAGAAATTTCCCAAAATTCATTAAATACGGGAACAGTACATCAGAATGTAGACACTCTTAAGTTTAGACAAGACTACGTTTTGTTTTAGTTCAGATTCTGGAAGTGAATCTAACTCGATCTGTTCTAACAGCAGACTTAATGGTTACAAAGTATTTTGCTGAAGAAAGCCCTGTAATAGAACTATTGCATCGATACCCTCTTTTGAAATTTCATCAGTTCATCATCAACAGGTCATCGGGACCAGTTGAACGAATGTATGCCACACAAACTAGCCGGTGAGATGTTTGAGAAAAGAGTCGTCATGAAAAACATTTTAAATACAGTGAATCGGAAACATTGATGTAGAAAACCAATCGTGTAATGTACAGAGGAAACCATCTGTTAGATTATAATGTGGTACTAGTAAAGGAATAACAAAATAAAGTAAAAGCATATAAAAATGGTGGTTGCACCAACACAGAGAGAGAGAGACCACAATTGATGAAATACCTATTTACGTACATATAAATTTATTAAGACTTGTTATTTGCACAATATGTAGGACTATTATAGAATAAACCATTTGTTTAATTAAATAATCGTTTCTTTTTGCATTTTCTTTGACAATAAGTATTTCTATCACGATTTAAATTAAAAAAAAAAAACTAATTCAATCGATGATTTAAATTTTTTACCCCACTAAAACTAATCCAGTCGTTAGTTAAACTAATTTCGTTAGTTTTAGTATTTTATCTACTATCAGACTAAATTTTGCCAACACTGTGCATAGAATACCTAACCTTCTTTCCAATTATCATCGATTTATGCCTAATAGTCTCCGAGTAAAATGGCTGTGTCAGATCCCGGCAGACGGAAATGACGAAATTAGTTTCTGCCAATTATAATAATAATAATAATAAATAAGCTGGCAACACGAACACGTCACGGAATACGTTTTCTTTATCTTCAGTTATATATTCATTTTAGACGCAGTTTCTTTTATTCTATTAGTATACAATAAGCCTGAAACCCAAATAATCAAGCCTAAATAAAAAAAAATCAAAATGAATCATAATAAAAACCAAGAATTTTATCAAAAACTGCCGAATCGAAGGTGACATCTGTCATGTCACCTCCGATAAAATCCACCGATTTTAAAATAAAGAAAAGATGTTGACGAGATCAGCTACGAGACGAGCACGCCCACCACCTCCGGACTCTTCGCTCAGCTCCGCCTCGCCGCCGCCGGTATCCAGCCTCACTGTAAGCGCTGTGACGACACTGGCCGTGGTAGTTGCGTCGAGCTCGAGCGACGAGTATTTTTCCCCGCCGACGTCGCCAACACCTGTACGTCGGCAGGGGAGAGGCCGGCCACCGAGGAGCTTGGGACTTAGGGGCCATCCGGCCCCGAGCCGGGTCCCCGCTGCCGGTGGTTGTGTGCAGCGCATGAGATGGACTCAATCTATGAACGAGAACGTCATGCGCGCATATTACGGGTCTACAGAGGGAGGAACTAACCTCACTGCGTACCGTGCTAGGATGCTGTCTCTGTTTCAGGAACTAGAACCAACCATCAACATCTCGGCCCAACGACTATCGGATCAGGTGCGGGTCATCCAACGCGATCATAGGTTGGACGATGTTGCACTTGATAGGCTGCGCTCAGAGGTACTTAGCAACCATATCGTCTCGACTCCGGCACAAACCGCGGTACGAATGTCAATTATTGATGGAATCCCGCCGCGGTCCAATCATGATGTTGAAGAAGAGGATGATAGGGTTGCCACAGTAAGTAGCCAATGCAACGCCCGATTGAGGAGCGCACTGGAGGATGCATTTGGCGAGTATAGGTCCACTCCGACCGAACTTAGACCCCGATTACCACGCCTACCTATGCACAAGAAAAATAGGGCGCTGGTGTGTGCCTTGGACTCGCAGCTTAAGAATTTCTTCCAAAGCAGCGAGGATCTCATTGATACACACTCGATTCTGTATTGCGCGGCTGTTGCGGCATGTCGTTTAGCTAACGTCAAATTTCCAAACTGTGACGGAGCTACTCGACCAAAACCAGCCGTACCAGCCTGGCAGTGCAGGATCGAGCGCCGTATTGATGGGGCCAGGGTACTCATCGGCAAACTATACTGCTTCAGGGAGGGCAATACACGACCACGAGTGATGCGCTTTGTAAGACGGGCTTTCTCGGGGACTGGAATCAGCCCTCGAGAATACATGTCCCGTGTCACAGAGCGCATCGACTTCCTGAAGCAGAAAGTTTGTGCATGGGCGAGCCGTATTCGGCGGTATAAGCGGCGGGTGGATCGATACACGCAGAATCGCATGTTCCAGAGCAATGAAAGGTGGGTATATAGAGCTTGGGAGCGACCTGAACAAAATGTGACAGACGTGTGCCGCCCGGATGATGCAGCCACGAGAGCATTCTGGCGCAGCATCTGGTCGGAGCCCGTCTGTCACGCAGAGGCTGACTGGATGCGGGAAGTTGAGCGAGTGTGTGAAACTATACCAGAAATGGAAGCAGTCATAATCACCCCATTAGACGTAGCCAGAGCAGTCCGTCTGTTACCAAATTGGAAATCACCGGGACCGGACGGACTGCACAACTTCTGGTTGAAATGTTTAATTAGTTCACACACTTGCCTGGCATCTCAGTTCCAGTCATCCTTAGAGTCTGGGTCGCTACCACAGTTTCTAACAACAGGCGTTACCCACCTGCTCCATAAGTCAGGTAGTCCCGCGGAACCCAAGAATTATAGACCGATCACATGTTTGTCAACGGTCTATAAACTTCTTACATCCATTTTGAGAGTGAAAATTAATACGCACATTGACAATAACTCCATTATGTCTGCCTCTCAGAATGGATGTAGGAATGGGTCCCGCGGTACTAAGGAGCTACTCCTCATCGACATGGCCATAAGCCAACAGGTTCGTCGATCCCGCAAGGATCTGTCGACATGCTGGATAGACTATAAGAAGGCCTACGACTCGGTGCCACATACATGGCTCATGAGGGTGCTGGAGTTGTACAAGATAGATGCAACTCTGCGCAACTTCCTGATGTCATGTATGGGGCAATGGAGAACGGTCCTTCGCTATCCAGGATGTCGGCAGATCCAGGGGAATGATGAGCCTGTATGGATTAAACGGGGAATATTTCAGGGCGACAGTTTAAGTCCACTTTGGTTCTGCTTAACCCTGAATCCTCTAAGTACACTGTTGGAGGATTCAGGTCTAGGCTATCGGTTGAGGAGAGGAGGTCAGGTCATATCTCACCTCTTCTACATGGATGACTTGAAACTCTTTGCCCCCAACAAATTGCGACTGATCGAGCTACTGAAGGTAACTGAAACATTCAGTAGCGCCATCAGGATGGAATTTGGTGTGGACAAATGTGCAGTCATGCATGTAAAACGAGGAGAGATTATGGAATCCGAAGGAACCCAACTCTCGGATTCCATACACCTTAGATCCCTTTCCTCATCCGAAAGCTATAAGTATTTGGGTATGTCAGAAGCGTTAGGGATCAACGTTGCTGACATGAAGCAATCGTTGAAGGAGCGCTTCTTTGGTCGCCTGAAGAAGGTATTTATTAGTCTTCTTTCAGGGGGAAACAAGGTGCGCGCCTTCAACGGTTGGGTCATGCCGGTTTTGATGTACTCTTTTGGCATACTTAAATGGACTCAGACCGAACTAGACGCCCTGGATAGGAGGGTCCGTACACTGCTGACCGCAAATCGGATGCATCACCCACGATCATCGGTGATGAGACTGTACATCCCGCGGAAGTGCGGGGGTCGAGGCTTTTTAAATGCAAAGACCCTCCATAACCGCGAGGTGTGCAGTCTCAGGGAATATTTTTTACAAGCCGAACTGGGTATGCACCGTGATGTGGTCGCAGTGGACAAGGGACTCACCCCGCTCTCCATGGCTAAAGAGAACTGGCGCAAACCTGTAATACTTACTCCCGATGACCGCAAGGAGGTATGGCAAAGCAAGGAGCTTCACGGACGCTTCTATCGGGCTCTTCATGAACCCGGTGTAGATTTCTTAGCGTCCGTATCCTGGCTACGTTTTGGTGACCTTTTCGGGGAAACCGAAGGTTTTGTCTGTGCAATTATGGACGAAGTTATCTTGACGAATAACTACCGGAGACATATTATGAAGGACGGGACGGTTGACGTGTGTCGGGCATGCCACCGTCCGGGTGAGTCCATCAGACATATTATCTCTGGCTGTTCTCGTCTTGCTAATGGCGAGTACTTGCACAGGCATAACCAAGTAGCCAGGATTATTCACCAGCAACTTGCTTTGAAATATAAACTTGTGGATTCTGAGGTACCGTATTACAAGTATGTGCCCGACCCAGTTCTCGAAAATGACCATGTCACGTTGTACTGGGATCGGTCTATCATTACTGACAGGACTATTGTCGCGAATAAGCCCGACATAGTAGTGATAGATCGATTAGCGCGCCGCGCAATGATTATCGATGTTACCATTCCGCATGACGAGAACCTCGTGAAAGCTGAGAAAGAGAAACAAATAAAATATCTTGACTTAGCACACGAGGTTGTTGACATGTGGAATGTGAGCTCGGCTATCATTGTGCCGATTGTCGTATCGGCCAATGGCCTGATGGCCGAAAGTCTCGAGCAACATCTTTCGAGGCTCTCGTTAGGTGGTTGGATCAAGGGCCTGATTCAGAAGGCAGTACTCCTCGATACGGCTCGCATCGTGAGGAGGTTCCTATCTCTGCAGCCCTAGCCACCGGTAGCTTGGACCCTGCTCCCGATACCGGTGGACAACTATTTTTTATATTTTTAAATGTTTTTATATATTTTTTATATTCTGATATTTAAAAATATAATTTGTATGTATTTAAATTAATAAAGGAAATAATAATAATTTTATTCATAAGTTCACATAAAAATTACCAAGAAGTTACATCTTTACCAAGTTACATATTAATTAGTAAGAACATGTTAAATTATGTCTAAAATAAATCAAGTGTATAACTTATAAAGATTAATTAAGTTAAGGGTCTAATTGAACACAATAGCGAACTGCCTGATGTAGGTTTATTCAAACCTGTGTTTCAGGCCATCACTTAACAACGCTGTGTGCTTTAGTGGACATTAAATTACTGTACATAGAGCTAGCATTGATACATAGTAATTATAGTTTTAAATAAATATTGATTTAACACTAATAAGCTTATTGCATTACATCTAGCAAGTTTTCAGTGTCTGAGTAATTAAGTGTCGCTAAATATTCACACAACAATTCACTACATTTTTTACGACTTACACTATATATACTTAGAGACTTATTGATTTTATTATATAAGAACGGTCCTAAAAATACATAAAATTTATTTATAAAAGTAAGTCTAATTTGAGGCTTTATGCAAACCAAGTCTTTTCTTCTCTTATCTATAGATATTGGGATATAAGGAAGTTTGCTGTGCTGGTGTAGTACTATATTCAATATAAATAGTTGACGCACGGAAAACCAAATTGAACGTTGATTTTTCGTTGTTTGATATTGTGTAAATTCGTACTGTTTAGATAGGGCAATACTATACCAAAAGCAAATAAACGTACGATGATTTGCTTTCGTCTCAACTACTAGTGTTGTAACTTAAGCACAATAGGCACAACGGGGAAGTTCAAACGGGACCGGACAACCTTACAATCCAGGCTATTGACACCTTCAAACTTCATCCGCTGAGACAGCGAACTACTGGCGATAAAGCCTTGTTATCCCTGAGACCCGAGGCTTGGTCCAAGTGAAACTTAATGTTCTGGCTCGTAGTGAAACTGTACCCTAATTGCGTAACGCAGTTAAAATCGGAATCGGAATGATTTTGAAGTATATTGCTAATCTATTGCTTCATAAATGTTAGAAAAAGTAGTCTGCTCAACAACGTAGATAACGCAATGAATGTTGTTGAACTGTCAATTTGAAACCGATTCCTACTGGTTACGCAATTAGCCCTCTGGTTGAATTCATTTATTCAAATGGGTTTATGAGAATAAGTTGTTTTTTAAGGCATGTATTTAACACGGCGACAAATTAATCTGAATTTGGGATTAAAAAATAATTAAAGCCGGTAGCAAAAATAATAGGTTGGCAGCTACAGCGAAGTATTATTTTAAGTAGAAAGTAGCAGTTCAATAATCAGTTTTTAGCTTTATTTTAATTTAAACTGGCATCGAATTTTTGTTTTGGTAACTGAATTTACCAACAATAGAAGGGATCTGGCGCTCGGCGGCCGCTGCCGCGGCACGCTCGCTTCGCTCGCTCGCCTTCGCTTGTTAATGGTTACTGTTCTAACCTAACCTAACCCAAATGATTCAATAACAGTAGATGACTTTGCAGCGATTAAGAAATAATATTTAATCGCTGCCAAGTTATTATTTTAGTAGCAAATAGTTAGTCGCCCTTTAAGTTATTAGTCGCCAAGTTATTATTTTAGTAGCAAATAGTTAGTCGCCCTTTAAGTTATTAGTCGCCTGGAAAATTATTATCCGTTTTTTAATATC
Source organism: Tiliacea citrago (assembly GCA_963921375.1). Taxonomy (NCBI): domain Eukaryota; kingdom Metazoa; phylum Arthropoda; class Insecta; order Lepidoptera; family Noctuidae; genus Tiliacea; species Tiliacea citrago. Next base: position 15,900,282 of record OY992800.1, on the reverse strand, counting down.
AAAGTTAGTAAAGACAGCTCCTAACCATTGTACCTATTTGTAGTGACATAAAAAGGCGCAATGAACTTCCATCAAAACATCTCCCTCTGTTATGATTATGAGAATTTCTGATTTTATGCAATAGTAGACTCAAAAGTATGCTTGGTAATAGAATATATTTAACTCCTTTAACCATATTCACATAAATCCAATCATCTGTTCAAACATGAAAACACTAAGAAACCTGCGTACAAACGAGATAATATGCTCATAATTTGCATGATATCTTCCAAGAATTCCTTACGCAAAAGCTTTCCTTTCAGTTCAGATGAAACGCGATACTGGGAAAAGGTGCGTTGGCTCTGGAGACTAAACTAAATTTCTAAATTAAGTATAAAAATCTTTTACGTTGAAAGGACACTACGGGCGGGCCGAGGGGGCATGAAGCCGCGTATAATCATTCCTGGAATCACCGAAGGGTTAGGCAGAGGTTTACCTAAAGTACACTCACATTTCCCTAGCTATGTTTAAGTCCCATTTAAAATATTTTCTCAAACATGCTTGGAAATTCTAGCATTATTTTGACAACCTTCTTCGAGATAAATCGAAAATGCTGTACTGGTCAAATACATGCGAGCAGGGCCACAAGTCTGCTATTATAATAGTGTCAGAATGGTCGATCATTGATTTCATAATTGTTGATTTTGACAAGTTTGGTAATCTACTATTATAATGGCGTCATTATGACTTTCCAATGGTCGGCAACTGACACTACATTGAAAGAAATTGCAAAGAAAATGATCGACCATTATGAATTTACCAGATTACGAACTTTTAGCAAAATGACAATGGCATGACAATGGGTTCGTGTTGGAATGACTGAATTTATAAAAATAGCAGACTTGGGCCCCTGGCGGCCTGCAATATTAGTATGAAAATCTATATCTGTCGTGTTTAGCGGCCGAATAATTACTATGAAAACTCGTCGTGCCATTAAAAAATGGAACGAACTTTTTACGTCGACACACCTGGCAACCAAGGAGATAGCTTATCAAAGATTTTATTTAAATTTCGAACTGGCTTGCGAATAGAGGGAGTTAAACTGTAGGGAGTTCAAAGTAAAAAAGAAACAAATGAACTTAATGGCGCGTGAAAAATTATCGTTGTTCGTCATTGAATCTGGAGTTTATAAATAATTTACTTAGTTTGAATTTCCGCGCATTATTTGAGAAAGCACTGTACATGCCTTGGCCGCAACCAGGCATTGATGGACTCACGTATGAGTGCCTCGGCTTCGCCTCGGCCCACATTTTCACGTTCGTCTATCAATGCCCCTTTTGCAGGCCGCTGCAGTAATGTACTATAACGCACAATGGTTCACATAAACGAAGGACTAAGTGCGGAAACCAAACCCGCTAACTTAGAACATCAACATAGTCCCATAAAATAAGGGGCGAGCCTATTGCCAACAACCGGGCACAAATCCAGACTCCGGGCTGCTATGTATAAATTTCTGATGGAAAACCCAATAACACTTCGCCCAACCTGGGAATCGAATCCAGGACCTCATCGCTTGCAACCACTAGTCCAACTAAGCACTCAAAAAGCCGGACATGTCCGGACGAATGGTAACCCTAAACCGAACTAAAATATGTTTCAGGTCGAAAGGGATCAATGTCAAAATGAATCAATAGACGAAGTATTTTGATAGCCTTCTCGGTAATAATAAAATATGAGTAATAATCGTTTATTTATAAAAGGGGCACATTAAAAATACATAACTGAACAATTAAAATAGAGCACAGTTGCTTATTTGCCCGAACAAGGTGGAACCTGTGCTTCAGGCTAGAAAAAGCATAAATACCTTAATGTAAAAAAATTACAATGAGTAAGAATGAATGAAAACCAAATCAAAACTTAGCTAAATAAAAGTAAAATAGCACGTTAGCGGTTCTATGTATTTGCAGACAAGTAATCTTCTGTTAATGCATAAAAGATGGTTAATAATATTTAAGTATATTTTTTTACAGCTAAAATAATTTAATTTATCAGTACTAAGTTTTCTATTTAATCTATTGTACATACATAAATGGGTCTTAGAATGTAACATAATATCTTGTTAAATCTGTAACTTACGTTTCAGTTAAATATAATGACTGTTTAGGGTTTCTTTTATGACGTCAATAAGGATAAAAAATGTTTATATAAGTTTCCCATTTCGAAACTGAATAATGTTTGAAGCTTTAAAAATGCTTTCGAGAACATTTTTGAATCGAGTTTTTGTTGGTTTGTTTTCTTTACAACATAAGTTCCGCTTTATGAATATCCGAACGCAAAAGTTGAATTAAACGGTTAGGCAAACCCCATGTAAATTAGGAAAACAACCACCATATTTAAAAATAAAGTTAATTTATATAATTATACCGCGTGCCGCAACAGCGGCGACATTAATTTGAAACACTGGTAGGGCTTAGTGGCCAGTAATCATAAATATATATTTTTTAAATATTTTATGTAAAAATATAAAAATAAAATTATTTAATTTTATTTTGTTTTTATTCTAAAGAAATGTATGGGAAAAGTTTTTTTTGCGATTCATGACTTTTCTAGTACTCAAACCTCAATTGGTCCGATAGAGGTTTTTGATCCTCATAAGAAAGAGGATCAATTGGCATAAAAAAACGTTTTTGTGAAAATTGCCCATTCTCCCGCCGACTGTAATTTTTTTTTCAAAATCTGTGAATGCAGATCAAAATTTCAAAAATAGTTAAGGAGTCTCTTAGACCGTTTTCCTGTAGCTACAAAGGTTAAGGTAGCTACCATTACTGCCCCATCTCAAAAATCCACCCTGTATATTTATATATATATTTATTAATAACCAGCTTGTATTTACAGTTTGCACACATACAAATTATCAGTCAGCAGTTATACAGCATAAAAAACCAAATAGATTATTAGAACAATAGAGCCAATCTGTAGAATTTGTGGTTATGTTAGTCACATCTCGCCTTGTGTAACTTCGAGGACGGATCAATAAACAAGTCGGTTCAAGTTGGCTTTTTACAGTGGAAGCTGCCTTACAAAACTCCAAAGTTTCCACTGAAGCTTCAGAAGTGCTTACCAGAATTTGATACTATTATTTCGAGTAAGGTAATACTTGAGGACTTTTCCTGTTGGTAAATAAACGGTTTAACAGGAAGAAAGCCGCAACAATATTGCCACATAATATTGTGCTGAATGGTAAAAGGAGCGGGCTGAGCAAATTATGAGCAGTGTGCAGCAAGTCACAGCGCTGATTAACGCGCACAGCCCGCGCCGTCAAGCTTCTAAATCTACTGAAATAAAAAGGATTCTGACGAATAAAGAACCTGGGGTCTACTCCGAAGATAAATCCGAAGTATCGGCCGAATGTTCGGCCGTTTCCTGACTACGGCGGAAGAAAAAAAAAACGACGGTCAAAGAGATAAGTCAAAGTCAAAAACGTGACTTGAAGTTGGGCAAGGATTCAAAGTCAAATAAGGAAACTTTGGAAGTCAGGAAACGGCTGAACATTCGGCCGATACTTCGGATTATCGCTTCGGAGTAGGCCCCTGTTCACCGATTTCTCCGTCATTATGGACCGATTTTGAAAATTATTTTTATATATTTTTTTGTATGAAAGGGTATGCTATCGAGGTGTTCCATTGCTAAGTCAGAATCTGATGAGGGGATTCCATGGAAATCGAGGGAAATCCTCTAATTTTATAGGCACACCTATAGCTATTTAGGTATTTTTTTATAGTAACTCGTGCATTTACACTCAGGAAGCACCATTTGGTGAAGTGGAATTGATGATGAAGACCACAGATGACCACCGAACCTACTTAACATTTTCACGAGTTGCGATTCAATTAAGTACTTTAATATGGTTGCTAAGTAATTTATGCTCGTCACAATGCATATGGTGAAGTCACCCTCAGCTCCAGTTCTCCAGGTTCTTACCAGGAGAACTCCTCAACAATTAACACCCCTGTGTCACGTCATATTTTGTGAAAGGTGATGAGCAGCTGACATTAAGACTATTGTAACTTAGATAAATGACAAACTTATCCATTAAAAAGCATTGAGGTAGGAAAACTATGGGGATGGCATATTCAACTATTATGCAGAATAGTTATACAAATATCTATCATATTAACACATGCATAAAGCGTTTCGTTTCTTTCTAACTAATCAAGAGCTGTATATGAAAAGAGAGACATCTAAATGTTTGTCAAGGACTAAATTTAGCAACACTTGTGTGACGTCAAAATCATGTCTATAGATGCGTGACCAGTCGCCATGTTTAGTACCAGGTTTTGTGGTACAAAACTCTGCAATGAGCTGTCAAGCGGTTGCTTGCTCTCTCTCTTGCACTCGCAGTTACAACCCTACGAAACTCGGCCATTTTAAGCCCGGATTTGTGTAGGTATGGTAAGTCCATAGGTTTATGTCATTGAAAAAAAATTAAAAACTTAAATCTTTTTTCAAAAAAAAAATAACCAATGTTTTTGTAAAAAGTTTTTAGGTTAAAAATTTACATAATATCACATTTTGTATCGTACTTACTGTAAAGTTTCAATACCTAGTGAATCATCGTCACCTCACTCGAAGAAGGAAGTAGACCTCTCCCAAGCACCGTCACAACGACCAGCTAAGCTCATGTACTCATTAGTTAAGAGCCTAGTATTAGGCCCGTACTACAGAACCTCGCTCAAAACTCAAGCAACTCAACTCGTTTACAGCCATTTGATTGGTTGAAAGTATCTTTACTTAAAGCCTTTTGATTGGTTCAAACTATTTTTAAGTAATGCTTGAGTCTTTAGTAAAATTTTGTAGGTAATACGGTCCTTAGTTCTTTGAGAACATCTATACATAATTATAATAAAACAGTAACGAAAGAAAAACTGTACATTGAGAATTTTCGAGAAAAATAAGTGGCTTTTGTTAGAAAAACGTAACTGATGACAAAAAGTGACTTTTTTGAATTTTTGTCTGTTTGTCTATGTGTATGGTACGGCTTCACGCCAAAACTACTGGATAGATTGAATTGAAATTCAGCAAAAATGTTCTTTGTAAACCAAGGAAGGCTACATATTATCACGATTCACGCCGTATGTTATGGGAGGTAAGCAATATTGATTTTAAAAGGTTTTTGTTCGTAATTGAATGCACAAAATAATTGAATTCACAAAATGACATGTTAGTTGTCATCACATCACATCACACTATTACACTAATATTATAAAGGCGAAAGTTTGTGAGTGTGAGTGTGTGTGTGTGTGTATGTTTGTTTGTTTGTTTGTTTGTTTGTTACTTCTTCACGCTCAAACGGCTGGACCAATTTTGATAAAATTTTGTATGGAGGTAGCTGACACCGTGGATTAAGACATAGGCTACTTTTTGTCCCGATATTCCCACGGGATCGAGACTTACGCGGGGGAAACCCCGGGGCGCAGCTAGTTCTGCAATAAAGGTGGATGAATTGAATACTTGTTGAAGCAGCGTGGGGGGTCTTCAAACGAAACCTCGTTTGAAGACATGCCGGTCGGATTATCTATCCAGATAATCCGACCACCTGGTAAAGGTCGCGGTAATCCACTGGATGTGGGCAGCGCCATACAAAATATCTACAAATATTTTCTTACAAAAAAAAAAAAAAAACGTAAAAGCGACTATAAAATGAAAAATAATGTATTTTTCGCTGGCTTTGGTTCTGTGTGTTTTTTGTTTATTGCCAAATTGCCACCTTCTTCCTGCTCAAGTTAATAAAATTATAAGTATGGGACGTGCGACTTTGTCGAAATACTTTTGGATCACGTAAATTGTACAAATTTACATAGGTATGTACATGAAAAACAAAACTAGCTGGCTGCTTATCCTCCTCCTTTTTGAAAGTCGGTTAAAAATGACAAAATTGACACGTTTCAACGACAAGGTGCTATCTAATAAAGCACTAAAACTATGAAAAACATCTGCCAACAGAAGTGAAAACTTAAGACTATGCATAGCTAGAGATAAACTACGATAACTTGGCTCGGCCCTCCAAATTACTGTTTCAATGTGTGTAGTCACATCCTTACGAAACAGTTTGCATGTAGTTGTAGTAAGTACTCGGAATATTATCTCACTTATTACCAGATTTGTTGGTCAACTAATCATAACTAGCCGATCGCGCAAGACAACGCACGTGTCGCTTTCATAGGGTACGTCAGTGCAGCGTCATACTAATAATAATGAGCGATTAATGACGCCACTAGTCTAGCAACAAATCCGTGACTTGTTTTTGATTGACGGCCGTCTCATTACGCACACATGCGTACAAATACTTTGAAACGTTTTAAATTTTGGAGGGGCGGGCCATATTATCGTAGTTAATCTCTACGGTTATACTGAATGTTGACGTTACACACTATCAGTAGTAATGGGTTTCATTTTGACAGTTCAACAACATTCATTGCTTTATTTACGTTGTTGAGCAGATTTTTAGTACAATATATGAAGCAATGGTTTAGCAATATACTTCGAAATCATTCAGGTTGTTATTGATAGTGTGTTACACAATTAGGGTGATCGTTGACGTGAAACACATAAGTTTTGCCCCTAACAAAAATCGCTCAACGCGCCTAAAGAAGTTTTAACTTATAAAAAACTTGTTAAATTGTAGGACTGTCGCTTGTCTTGTCACCTGTCGCCTATCGGTTTGATTAAATAGACCCTAGTGAAGGTCGCGTGAATCCACTGGCTGTGTGATGTGTGTGCACACTTGCGCAGGACCTAAATAAGCTAAAAAAAACCGGCCAAGTGCGAGTCGGACTTGCGCACGAAGCGTTCCGTACCATTATCTATAAAAACAGCAAAAAAATCACGTTTGTTGTATGGGAGCCCCCCTTAAATATTTGTTTTATTTTAATTTAATTATTGATTTTTAAAGTGAATATATAACTAAATATTCTGTGAATATTTCAAGTGTCTACCTGTTACCGTTATCCGAATATCGAGCAAAAACGACAAATCACGTTTGTTGTATGGGAGCCCCTTAAATATTTATGTTATTCTGGTTTTTAGTATTTGTTGCTATAGCGGTAACAGAAATACATCATCTGTGAAAATTTCAACTGTCTAGCTATCACGGATCATGAGACACAGCCTGGTGACAGACAGACAGACAGACGGCTGAGCCTTAGTAATAGGGTTCCCGTTTTACCCTTTGGGTACGGAACCCTAAAAACGAGCGAGCTTTACAGTAATCGCATGTATGATGTGTAACATCTGACATTATCACCTTGGTAATAACTTATAAGCAACTGAACAGTGACAAATTACCCCCCTTTACTTACAATCTATATAGTACTTATTAATTCCATGCTATTATAAACTACTTACTTATTCCATGCTCAAGCTGTCACTTCCTGTTACACACTTCTGTCCCTGATGAAGATGTTACACATAAAATAAGCTTAAGTGCTAAAACATTTTTGGTTGTTACAGGGTCCCGACCAGCAACTTCACGGTGAACGATGTGAGGATGTGCGTCGGATCGCGTCGCATGCTTGATGTCATGGATGTCAATACACAGAAGAACATCGAGATGAATATGAAGGTAAGGCTGCATGCATAACTTATCAGTATCACTATCAGGATTAATAGTATAAACACAGGAATTTTTAAACGTCAACTGTTCCTAAAAAGAAGAATTAAAGTCCAGTGTTACAGCAGCCATGTAAATTGTGGCATTGGTGTTAAAGAGGTACGTTTTCATTAAACGCCCCAAAGCGACTTATGACTCACTAGTATATTATTTTTACTATGGGTTTTTACCCGACTACGGCAAAACAAAAAGGAGGGGTATGATTTTGACCGGTATGTATGTATTCATCTGTTCCCTCATAAAAAGAGTCATAACTTCTTATCATAATTTTACAAATCATGTATCGTTGGAAGCGTCTTGATCGGCCTTATTACCATTTTAGGTTCAATGAGACCAAAGGTATTCAAATAAATAAATAAAAAGACCACATGATGCAAAAAAAAAAAAACAATAAAAAAAATACAAATCTGTATTTTGTTGTCAGTTTCCAAAACCAGAAAGAATATTCACAAAAAGATAATTTTGTTACCTTTTAGTAAAAGAGTAAAGGCTCGTACAGACTGGTGCGATATCGCGGGCGTGACGTGACACTAGTAGCACAATTTCTATGTCGCTGCCTGTCGCACCCGCGACATGGCGCGAGTCTGTACGAGCCTTTATACTTGGTATTGAGCATCACTGACCTGTTATTATGGAGACGGGTATATATGAAATATGTCGCAGAGATAAAAGTAAAAATAAAAAGTACGTATAGATTACGTATCAAGTTTTGAAAATAACTTGGAACTTACCTACACCAATCTTGTCCGGGGGCTATTGACCTAGAAATGAAATTCAATAACAACTCACTTCAATAGGTACCTACCACAGTAACTTATAAAATATTATGAAGCGCGACCGGAAATAAATAAAAAGTCGTCGAATGTTTTAATTCATTTTCGCGGCTTATTCATGAATAAACCATTATACTGCGACTTCAACAATCGTGCCGTAGGGGGGAACTGCATAAAATAAACACCGCAGCGCGAATGCCGCGCTTTTACACATTCATAAATATACAGTACGAACGGAATTATTGTAATATATTGTTATTTAAATAACATATTATAATTCAGCAACATTCTCCTGACCTTACTCAATTTTACAAGTTTACCTAAGTACTTAAGGCGATACAAAAAAAAATTGGAGTCTTTTTCGTTACCATTTATTTCACTATTACAGCATGTATGGATTTAATTTTTGGATATAATTATGTTTACTGACTATTTGATTAATACTCTAGACTGGAGGAAAATGCAATTGGGTTAAATTTCCTCGATATAATTTATTTCCGAAAAGACCTCTACTTTTTCATATTTTTTCCTGTTATTCTAAAATCCTAAGTAATTTCATTGCAAAAATGCATTCAAAATGTGCGCATTGGGTGACTAAAAATTCTGGCTGAAAATATTTTTGATAGATAGCTTCATTTATTTTTAAACAGTTTTTATTTGGTTTGGCGCCATAACGTTGTTGTATTTTGGTTCCAGCGCATTATTGAGCTCTCTTTTTTCGCATGTGGAAGTAATTGACTGTCACTTTCTTATGACCGCCCAGTTCGCTATGATTTATTTTTACGTATCACCTCAAATGGAATTATTATAATATATTATGGCATAATAACATATAGTTTATTATCACTTGAAATAACGTTCACATGATATAATTTTCATATGCTATAAAAACAAATAACCTAATTTTCATGTATCTAATGTTATATTTTCTTTTGCTCTAATAACATTTAGTACTTATAACGTTCATTGCATATCATTTTCAATTTGTATAATGCTCTTTTTATATAACGTTCAGTTGACCTAAATTATTTACTAATTTTGAGGCAAAATTCTGAAATAAGTAAATATCAGGAAACACTGTTATAACCTCATCTAACCCAAATGATTCACCAACAGTAGAGGGGATCTGGCGCTCGGCGGCCGCTGCCGTTAATGGTCACTGTTCTAAATTATATTAAATGTCACTTATAGATTTTAAATATTATAGTAACTGAATAATATACTAATTGAATATTAATTCAAATTTGCATCTTAGAAAATGTTCATTAAACCATATAAAATGAAATTATATCAATAATTCATTACTTAAAACATTTCATCGTTACATTAGGTTGGGGAAAAAGTCTTCGCGTTATAAGTATGTATGAACTTGTAATAAAATCTCTTTGGCTATACTATTTGTATCTGGCTGGTTTTGGTATCATTGAAAGTTTAAATTTTAAAGAACATAATTCCACATTCAAATTAGGAAAATGTGTGATTTTCATTTGTTTTTCGTACTGTCAAGATGAGTGAATCTAATGAAGAAATTCGATACATTTTAAAATTTTACTACTAAAAAGGTGAAAATGCAACGCAAGCCGCGAAAAAAATTTGCGATGTTTATGGACCTAGTGCAGTGTCTGTGAGAGTAGCACAAATTTGGTTTAAGCGTTTTCAATCCGGAAATTTTGATGTCAAAGATGCACGTCGCTCTGGTCGCCCTATTACGAATAAAATGGATGCCATTTTTGAAAAAGTGGAGCAAGATATCAGTTGGAGGAGATATCAGTAGTTACGATGTAGCTGAAGAACTGGGAATTGACCACAAAACAGTTTTGGCACATTTATAAAAAACTGGGTACACAAAAAAGCTCGATATTTGGGTACCTCACGAGCTCACTGAAAGAAACCTAATGAACCGTGTACTCATTTGTGATTCTTTATTACGACGTAATGAAACCGATACATTTTTGAAGAAGCTGATAACTGGTGATGAAAAGTGGATCACGTACGACAAGAACGTGCGAAAAAGGTCGTGGTCAAAGGTCGGTCAGGCTTCACAGACTGGCGAAACCCGGGTTAACTCGCAACAAGGTGATGCTTTGTGTGTGGTGGGATTGGAAGGGCATTATTCATTATGAGCTATTACCACCAGGCAGGACCATCGATTCTGAACTCTACTGCGAACCACTGATGAGATTAAAGCAAGAAGTTGAGAGAAAGCGGCCGGAATTAATCAACAGAAGGGGTGTGGTTTTTCATCATGATAACGCTAGACCTCACACATCTTTAGCCACTCAGCAAAAATTAAGAGAGTTTGGCTGGGAGGTGTTAATGCAATGCATCCGCCGTATAGTCCTGACCTTGCACCTTCAGATTTCCACCTGTTTCGGTCTCTTCAGAATTCTTTAGGCAGTGTCAGGTTAACATCACGAGAGGACTGCCAAAACCACTTGTCGCGGTATTTTGATCAGAAATCACAAAATTTCTATACCAATGGGATCATGTCCCTACCTACAAAATGGCTAAAAGTTATCGAACAAAATGGTACCTACATACTTTAGTTAAATGTAAATAAACTATATTAAAAAATGTTTTGAATTTTCTTAAAAAATGCGAATAAACTTTTACCCCAACCTATTATTAAAAAAAAGTATATTAAATGAAATTAGGTCATTATGATCATTAGAACTTTTGTTATTATTTCTAACGTTACACACCCCTTATTATGATAGATCAACTGGTAGAGTGCGGATATAATGCACATTCGGTCGTTTGGGCTAATCTAAACCGATCTTTATACTGACGGTTGCAGTTGCGAGTGTCATGGTGCGGTTCGATTCCACGTTTAGGCAGTTAATTAACACTACTAAAGTTTGATGCCCGTATCTCACTTAGGTCTGATACACTCATAGGCCTATCATCTGTCTACTAAAGTATCTCTGCCATTCGTTACTCCAAACAAACGACATTTATTTCACATCTAGGGTTGCCAACTTTTTATATCAAATACTAACTTTAGCTCGAGGCTTCGCCCGCGTGGAGGTCGGAAATTATCTAACGGAAATGTACTACCGGGATAAATTTATCCTATGTGTTAATCCGAAAGTTTTGTCCGATAGGGATATCGTGGCCCTGGCACTCAGGCATCTGAAGAAACACGGGTGGGTTGTAGTCAGTAAAAGTCTGACACGCCCAGAGCGGGAGAATTTATTTGATAATTTCATACCAAAAAAAAAAGAAGTTTATTAACTATCTGTGTGCCAAATTTCACCCGAATCCGTTCTGCCGTTTTTCTGTCGTAGTAATAGTTTTATTACCATAATTATTTAGTTACGCGTAATTTTTAATCTGTGATGTCTTTTAAAATATTAATTTAAATGCCCAAGGTAAATTAAATGCCCAATTTAAATAACATATTTTATTGGATAAGGATTAATATAATACCGGTTAAAATAGCTTCGGAAATAACAATGAAATTTTTATCAAATTCTGAAAGATAAAAGTGGTTTTACTGTGGGTCATCCTTCGAAGATAGACATATGCTATCGTGGACTTTTTGTTGAACTTTTTATGATGTACAATCCTGTAAAACATACATTTTATGTATCTCGTACCTACGTTTTACGCGGCTCACGCCAGTAAAGCTCCCAGTCGGCATGATTTTTTCCGACATCAACAATAATCGTCATATTACAGCCAATTTACACAAAAACTTAATGAATTATACACTATACCTTCCTCATGAATCAGTCCGTCATTTTGTGTTTATCGCGTTCGGACAGACAGACGCGGTTGGACTTTGTTTTATAATATTATGTAAGGATAGTATTTTCGTAGCCATTGCCTGTAAAAATATAAAATTAGATGGCGAAAAAATATATAGTAGATATGTTTCAAAAACAGGCTATGCTATTATGAATAAACCTTTAACAGCTTTTTTTACAGAGAAGTAACTATTTTTACTCTAAATTAAGGTTACAAAATACCATTAATTCAGCTTTTATGAGATTAATCAGTATTAATCTCATAAAAGCTGAATTAATGGTATTAATACTGGCCCTATTATCGTAATAGGGCTAGTATTAATCTCGCCATTTTGTATTGAAATAAAAATATTTATGTCATAGTTTCGCCTACTAGGTATATTTTTCTTTAGAAATATAGTATTTAGGCCTCTAATATAGCAGGATATTAAATAGTACGGTTGGCAACCCTTGTCACAGCATATGACATACCTAATACCAATAAACGCCGATAGCCAACAGCACTTGTAATATTTTACAATAACCACATCCTACCACATCATTCATTTTCAAATCGGTCATCAATCACTATCTACAGTTGACGGCCGTTATCGCATCGCCGATTGTCGTATCTACGTTTTGTTTACACAAGGCCTAACATCGGCCTGGAGTCTAGAAGAGAATTAATTTACAATTCATAAGGACTATATTGCCGTTTTCGCAATGTGTACTGTTTTGTACTCACAATGTCTGTTGTAAATTCTGTTTACGTAACATTATGAGGAATTCTTCTTGTAGAGTCGTAAATACTGTGTTTTTATTTGGCCAGGCAACTTTTAGGATGATTCGATGAACAATAATATAAGAAACAGAGGATGAATATTTCAAATTTAATGTAGTTAAACCATAAAAATTATAAGCAAAATCGATTAGAGGGTCAGTAGCCAATATTCTCCAAGGTCTTAATTAGCGATCTCTCAGATGGTCCAAAGTGCGGTAAATTGATAATAATGATAAATCAATATATTGATCTAGTTAAGATTTCCTAATCACTCATAAATCAGGGTGAATATGACTACAAAGTCGCAAAGAAAATTGATTTAGTTCAAAGTCGACTCTGAATAAGCTGTAAACTTAACTACAACTCACGCAGACTCACAACTTACAGTAAGCTATTTAAAGAATACGAGAAACAGCCACTAGTAACTTAACCAATTGGTCCAGGCAAAATTTTGGTGGTATGAGGAACAGGGTGTAAAGTTTACTCATCCACCATAGAAAAGGGATCCTCCGACCAGACGGGTGTTGTGTCTGGTGAGCAACTGCCCTACGGTTGATGTTGGGACGTTGTATACAGGGTGTGGCGTAAATAGTGATCCAACGTTGAAAAGTCGACACGCGGTATATTCAGCTACCACATACCACAAATTGTTTTTTATTCAATGGTTCTCAGAATAAAACATTTTTTTTGAAAAATTAACACCTCGCGTTACTAATTTGGCTCTAATTTCAACAAAAAACATTAATTTTCTATTTTGTTTTTGGTTTATAACTGCTAAATACATGTGCTATCTCATGCAAGTAACTGTTTTACTGTAAACTTATAGATTAAATAGTGTATTTTTTTTAAATTCAGCTCCTTTTCAATTTAAATGGCAATATTTTTATTTCAAGTTATGGTATCACTTATACGAGATTAGAATCTGCATTTAATGGACAACTTCTTTCAATAATGGGCACCGACAGTGTAGTGCATTTCTTTTAAACCATTCGCGCCCAAAGTCTCATGATTCTCTGAAGATTATAGTTAACATTTTAAATAAACACATTTTTCTTTAATATCCATAAGTTTACAGTAAAACAGTTCTTTGAGTAAAATATCACATGTATTCAGCAGTTATAAACCAAAAACAAAATTGGAAAATAATGTTTTTGGTAGAAATTAGAGCCAAATTAGTAACGCGAGGTGTTAATTTTTCAAAAAAAAATAAAAAAAATGTTTTATTCTGAGACCCCTGGTAAAAATAAAAATCAAATTGTGGTATGCGGTAGCTGAATATATCGCGTGTCGACCCCTTAACGTTGGACGACTATTTACGCCACACCCTGTATATGCTAGTTGCGCGGTAAACTCTGCTTGCGCGATGGAGGATTTGCGTGACGTCAGTGTGACGCGTAGTTCGCATGTGGCGATGTTGATGCCGCTACATCATTCCCCCTGAGACCGGAGGTCGATAGTAGGCTGAGTCTTGTATCTTGCGATGCTTGCTAGTGCCAGTAGAGGGTTCCAGTGAGTCGGAACCGGGTGCTGCATAGTTCTCGGTGGGTCGGAACTGTTTGCGGTGATTCCCCAGTGATTCGGGGTGGCGCTGCATTATGGTCCAGTGAGACGGATGTGCTACAGCGCCGGGTTTAGGCTGACTGCTGGCGTCGACCAGGAGAGGTATTATGTTCTGTGCTTGTGAACCGGCCGAAAGTGCAGTGTGCTGTGCCAAGGTTGCTGATGAGGCTGTGGGTGATGACCAGGAATGCACGTCCGCTGCATGCTGGTGGTCAGGATATCCGTTGAAGGCGTGGGTGCTGGCTGGCTGTGTGACTCGCCGCTCGAAAGCTTGAGGAAGTGATGTTGTTGATGACGTCACGCTGTAGTAGTTGCACGAAGGCTGCGCTGACGTTCATACTCGGGGTCACCAGTTTGGTGGTTTGAGGAGCAGGGTGTAAAGTTTACTCATCCACCTTAGAAAAGGGAGGAGGATCCTCCGACCAGATGGGTGTGTCTGGTGGGCAACGGCTCTACGGTTGATGTCGGGACGTTGTATACAGGATTATTGGTAAAACACCAACAACCTCTTAAGGGGTCATTGTACTCATCATTATGAACAACTTTTATTAAGGGACCAAACCCGAAATCGCGAAAAAAAATCTGCTCTTCCCTACATTTTGACGAGTTATGCGAACATAAATCTAAGGAACAACTGTTTTTTTTTCGCGATTTCAGTTTTGGTCACATAGTAAAAGTTGTCCATAATGATGAGTACAATGACCCCTTAAGAGTTTGTTGGTGTTTTACCAATAACCCTGTATATGCTAGTTGCGCGGTAACCTCTGCTTGAGCGATGAGGATTTGCGTGACGTCCGCGTGTGGCGATGTTGATGCCGCGGCCGCTACAAACTCATGCAAAACCATACAAAATAAGCTCGTCAGTTGTATGAGCTCAGTTTTTGTATTTTACGAAACTTGCCTACACTTCTCAAATTTCTTGCCACTACACAAATTTACTGTTTTGTTTTGTGATTTTATGGACCGCCACGAGGACCTACACTTTTATGAACAAAGTTTTGGAAATAGTTATGTGTTACTCAAGAAAAACTGTTTAAATATGATGTGTAGTAACGTAAAAAAAAAAAACATAAATAATTATTCTAATCTAATCACAGATTATCTAATTAATAAATCAAACTTCACAGAGATTCAACGATTGACTTTAATTGAGAACTTCATAAATCATTACTCTACTCGTGGCTTCTTATCAAATTCAAGACACACCTCTGTATTTGATAAGAGTTTGCGCACATTACAGATAATTTGTTGCCGTCAGCGTCCCGGCTTGCGGTTTTATAGTCGGACCGGCTAAATATAGATGATGTGGGTGTGACATCGAACCGGAATGCGAGATGCATTGACATGTAATTAATCGCTTTTAAGTTTGCTGATAAAACGGTCCATGATTATGGTAGAACTCGTTCAAATATTTCTCCACGTATTTAATTTGTTTATCTACATAAAATTAACATAATCAGCGTATAATGATCCCAATCCTGGGTTTAAAAAAAAAAAAAAACGACGTAGTTGTGACCAAACTAATGCTGAGCCTAACCGCGATCGAATCCTTGCCTGTTTTCATGAACGTCGGAGGAAACTTATTCTAACACTAGCTTCTGCCCGCGGCTTCGCTCGCCTGGAGGTCGGAAATTATCCCACGGGAATGTGCTACCTGGATAAATGTATCCTATGTCCTAACATAGGTCATGGCATATCCGTATACCTATCAACCGTTAAAGCGTGGAAGGGTAACAGATAGACAGATAAAAAATGCATTTTTTTTTTAATAAACAGTTTTTTTGTTGCCTAACTTAAAATAATAATAATTTATTTTAATATTATCACCATTAATTTGAAATACAGAGCTAAGTTATTTTATAACTTTAAATTGTAATAACTTTTAAGCGAGAAGCCGACATTAATAAATAAAAAATACTAAAATAAATATTACCTCAAGAAGCGGAAACTGACTATATTTCCAATACCTAAAATCTCATAAAAGAGGTACACATTTTTTTTTGCTTTGATTAACGTCCCATTGTTATTTTCTTTATTAATAAAAGTGACAACATTGTTACAGACATTATTATAATTATGGGAATTAAAACATCCCCTATTTTACCCGCTTTTGGGAAGATTTTTATTTGAATTTTCATATCCCTAACTTAAGTAATGCTAAGTTCCCCATATCCACTTTCATCCCCTATATCACCCCCTTCAGCATTATTTTTGTGGCAAAAAGTAGCATAATATGTCCTTCTCCAGGATGCCATCTACCACCACTCCAAATTTTATTGAAATTCGTTCAGCGGTTTAGGCTTGAAAAGGTAACATACAGACGGACAGACAGAGTTGCTTTCGAATTTATAAGTATGAATTTACTTCAATAACGATTAAAGAGACATCAATAACCCTTTATTCCGTAGGTGTACCACATGGATTATTAGCACCTCGTAACGATCAATTAAATGTGAATAACCATGATTATGGCTTATGTACTTGATATGTGATGAAATACATTTTGTGTATCCTGTAAAGAAACTGATGGAAATCAGGCAACTTTTATCGCTTTTAGCTGAAACGTACGTGACGATGATGTTTCTTCTCCAGCTTCTATAAATTATATTGTTTAATAGAGATGGCCAATAAAATGACAAGGCTTTTATGCGCCAGTATTAAGTAGGTATTGTAGTGATCACTATCTCGGCACTAACTAACTATGTATGAATTCGCGTCTCACTGGCTCACCGCTACAGCCAGCTCCGAGCGCAGGCGCACGTCCCACCTGTACCGCGTTTAACGCCAGTTAACAGATTGACAGCGACCCCCTCCGCTGGTGTACATGAGACAATGTATTATATCTATTGCATAGATACAAACACTACATCCCTTCCTTTTTAACATTTTTTTATTGTCTGTAAATGTTTATCATACATCTTCATAAATGGTATTTTACTTATACAATAATCAACTTTGATCGTGACATTAAATTTTAATTTATACAGATTTGTTCTCCTTGATTTTCTGATCCTCATTTCCCTTGGTCTCGTCTTCTACCGATTTCCATTGTCCTTCAACACGCTTAAGATGAATCACATTCCTTCGTAGTCTTTGTCCAGTTTCTTCATTCCTTATTGTAATATCCCCTCCTACTGATTGTTCAACTACATATGGTGTAGGGTTGAAAGTAGTTGAGAGCTTATTGGTCTTTTCCATTTCTTTTACATACACCTTCTCACCTTCCGTCAGTTCCGGGTTTTCCGCTCTTCTTTTGCGGTCTCCATACTCCTTCCCTTTTTCTTTTTGCACTTTGTCTCGGTCTCTAACTTCAGTGTCATCCGCGTCGTTTATATCTTTCAACATGGGGATTTTATCCCTGTTCATTCGTTTGAAAAAAAGTTCTGACGGCGTCTTTCCCGTAACTGAATGAGGAGTAGAGTTGTACATCATTAAGTATTCATATAACGTGTCTTTCATATCGCGTTTTTCACTAGAACTTATTTTGAGTCGTTTTACTATGTCTTTGTTTTGACGTTCCACTTCTCCGTTCATTTGAGGCCAATATGGAACAGTATTTAAGAGCTTAATATTGCAACTATGACAAAAATCCTTAAACTCTTCACTAACGAATTGCCGGCCGTTGTCAGCAGTGATCGATAATGGATAACCGAGTCGACTAAAAAGTTCTTTTAAGATTTTAATAATTTGCGAGCTCGTTATGGTCCTGGTAATCTTGATCTCTTTATAGCGACTGTAATAGTCAATAATTACTAGTAAATAGTCGTTATTCGGCAATGGCCCCAATAGGTCCATTGCAATATCAATCCAAGGTTCAGATGGAAGTTCACGACGTTTCATTGGTGCTGGAGGATTTGGTAAACTAACCAGGGTGCATCCTTTGCAACTCTTTACCATCAACTCAACGTCTTTATCTATTTTAGGCCACCAGACCTTAGAACGAAGCCGACTCTTCATGGCAACAATTCCTGGGTGGCCCTCATGGGCTGCTAGTAAAACCTGCTTCCTGAGATTCTGTGGAATAACTATCCTGTTGCCTCTCAAAAGGATATTCTCATAAAAACACAACTCATCCGCAAATATTTTGTATGTCTTCACAGACTCATCCCATTTGTGACTATAAATTCCTTTCTTAACACAGCTGATTTCCTGATCGCTTTCTGATAGTTTTATTATCTGTTGCATTGAAGTTGCACAAGGTCTAGCGAGTTCGACTATCTGATGAACATAATTCTCTTCTGTGGACTGAATTGACCGATCCGAGTATTTACATAGTCGCGATAGTGGGTCCGCAATATTGGTCTTACCCGCTTTATATTTTACGTTATAACGATACGCCTGAAGTCGCAAAACCCACCTTTCGACACGGGCGCATGGTTTTGATTTTGGACTGAACAGAAATTCCAATGGCTTGTGATCCGTTATCAAATCAAATTCTTTACCAAAAAGAAATGTATTAAAATGCTCGATAGCCCATACCAGAGCAAGGGCCTCTTTTTCTGTTTGGCTATATTTTCTTTCACATTGACTGAGTGTCCGATTTCCGTATGCAATTATTCTTGGTCCTCTACAATCAATCTGCACTAAAACTGCTCCTAGTCCTACAGGACTTGCGTCAGCTATTACTTGCGTCTTGTCTCTGATATCATAATATCCCAACGTTTTTATGTTAGATAGCATTTCTTTTAATTTTTCAAATGCTTCATTGTGATCGTTTCTCCAGTATTCTTCTATTTTTGCTTTCTTCCCTAGTTTCTGTCTTAATATTTGTTTAAGGGGTTCTGTCGTCGTAGCCAAATTTGGAATCCATTTGTTAATGTAATTTACTAAACCTAAAAAGCTTTGTAATTCTTCTATTGTTTTTGGAACTCTAAAGTCAGTTATACTCTTCATGTATTTAGACAGCGGTTTTACACCTTCCGGTTTTAATTCATGGCCCAAAAAGTGTATTGTTTGTACTTTATAAATACATTTCTCTTGGTTTAACAAAACGTTGTTGTGCTGCAATATCTCCATCACCTTGGAAAGTCGCAAGTCGTGTTCTCTCTCGTTGCTCCCCCAGATTAATATGTCATCGATAAAATTAGTAGCTCCTTCGCATTTTATTAACATTTTCTCCATGATTTTTTGAAATAGTTCTGGAGCACATGTAACTCCGAACATAAGTCTTTTATATCTGTAGAGGCCGTTAGGTGATATAAAAGTCGTCAAATATCTTGAATCCGGGTGTAACTCTATTTGATGGAATGCGTTTTTTATATCAAGTTTAGAGAAATATTGTGCCTTCTTTATTTTTGGTAATAAGTTTTCCATACAAGGTAACGGGTGGTTTTCTCTTAAAATGGCTGCGTTGGCGCGCCGCATATCTACACATAAGCGTACATCACCGTCATCCTTAAGAATTGGGACTATCGGAGAAACCCATGGTGAAGGTTCATGTACCTCTTCTATTATATCTAAATCAAGTAATTCTTTGATTTTCTTATTTATTTTTTCTTCTAATGGTATTGGTATTCTCCGGTGGGGTTGCATAACTGGTTTTACTGATGAATCAATAGGAATCTCAATTAAAATATCCTTAAATTTCGGGAAAGGTATATTTGATTCCTGTTCAACTTGATTTACTTCCACCCCTAACCTCAGAACACCCAATTGCAATGCAGTGTCTTTTCCAAGTAGGTTCCGTGATCCATCTTCAATAACGTAAATTGTGGCGCGTTCCATTTTTCCATTCGTTTTTATTTCTGCTTCAAAAGAACCTTTGATTTGTAAAGGTGTCTTACTCCCATATGCTAGTAATATTTTATTAGGCTCTTTTACTTGTTTGTCACAAATTATCTTGTTTTTCTTCAAATATTCCCAGGTTTTATAAGTTATTAAATTTAATTTGCATCCCGAATCAATCAACATTTCTAAATTTACTCCTCCTATCTCGCATTTGATTGTTGCATCGTTGTTCAAATTAAATATGTATTGTACTTCTTTATTACTCAAAGAATTTACTGTAGTTTCCTTCCGTGGTCGCTTGTTATAGTTATTTCCTCTTTCTTGATTTTGGGTGAGTTTACGCTTTTGTTGAGATAACTTGGATTTGCAACATCTTTGATAATGGCCTAGTTTTCCACAGCCGTTACATTTCTTGTCTTTCGCTGGGCAAGGAATACTTTGAGAGATGTGTGCAGAAAATCCACATCTAGTACAAATTGACATATTTTTCTCTTCGTTCGACTCTTTTTCTTGTTTAGTCCATCTTGAATTGTCTTTGTATCTACTTTTTATTACGTTAACTTCATTTGTCTTATTCTTGTCTTTTTGTTCATAACTCTCTAGTTGGTAGTTCACAATTTCTAAGGTATTGGCTATAGTAATCACTTTGTCTAATGTAATATCATCACCCATTGTTAACATTTTTTTTCTTAATTCTGGTGACAAAGATTTTTCAAGTATTTGGTCAATTATGTGATCATCAGCTTTTTCGAACTTACATTTCGATGCCTGGTTTCTTAGCTTGATAAGAAATTTTTCAAAACTTTCCCCTTCATCTTGCTTAAGAAGACGGAAGATGTGCCGCTCAAATGTCTTGTTTTGTTTAGGGAGGAAGTATTCGTCTAATTTACTAATAGCTACTTCAAAGATATCAACATTCTCCCCAGGTTCCACATTTGCTCCAGGCAAATTATAAAATATTTCCTGCAGTGCACTTCCCCCTAGGACTAACAGCGTAGCTCTCTTTTTTGCTGAAATCGTGATATCAGCGGCTTCAAGATAGATTCGAAGGGATCGTTTCCATTTTTCCCATCTCAACCCGATCGATGTACTGTCACCCTCGATATCCAATTTCTCAGGTGGTGGTAGCTGGGTTGCCATGTTTGATTGGGTGACCTGAAAATACATCCAATTTAATGGACGTCCGAAGAACATACATCCAATTTAATGGACGTCCGAAGAACATACATCCAATTTAATGGACGTCCGAAGAACATACATCCAATTTAATGGTTGTCCGAAGATCATACATCCAATTTAATGGTTGTGTGAAGATCATACATCCAATTTAATGGACGTCCGAAGAACATACATCCAATTTAATGGTTGTCCGAAGATCATACATCCAATTTAATGGTTGTCCGAAGATCATACATCCAATTTAATGGTTGTCCGAAGATCATACATCCAATTTAATGGTTGTCCGAAGATCATACATCCAATTTAATGGACGTCCGGAGAACATACATCCAATTTAATGGACGTCCGAAGAACAGACCTATGAGTATATTACATGAAACAATTCAGTCAAAACCGTTTACAACATCGTATACAAAATACTGCCTTAAGTGACCACATTTATCTAATATGTTCGGAGAATTAAAAATATTACAATGACCAACTATGTTTTGAACATTCTTCGTAGGTAAGTAACGCAGCCACATAACATTTGCTCAGTATAATGGTCAGAGGTTACTATGATCGCATATGTAAACAACGTGTCGAGTTCAGGGTCTGTTGTAATTCTCCAGTACCATTCCTAGTAGTCTCTATAGCCTTATGTGTAGGCGAATTTTTATCTTAAAAACATTACTGGTTGTATGACTATTAGTTCTAATATGAACAGTCCCATAAATGTTGTTATAAATGATTTTGACTGTATATAGGTAATAGATAAATATTTAGTGATTAAATGTTTAGTTTACTACACTACATTGTCGAAAAATCAAATCACTAATAATTAATGAATGAATAGGTCTTCAAACAACATCCTACATTGTATCTGAATGTGTATACAAGTATAAGTAGATCACCAAAATTTCCTTTTCTCTTAATTAAAATATGGTTAAAGATAAGGAGCGTAAGCAATGGTTTTGTTTACGTTATTTATTCATACATCAATCTGTAGCAATTTCGACTTGACGATTTGAGTGAAATAAAATAGATGACTCATTGGAATGATTTTATGTAAACACATTCTATAAAGATCTAAAGATTTTATTCACTTATCGAGTCCATCCAGTACGCAGAATATACATGATTATAGTGCGTAATACTTGTAACTGGAGTGGGTTGCACTATAACAATAACTTAACCACTTTTTATTGTCACCTTCCTTTCCTTTTAAAAGAATAAATGTGATTTATTTACTGACCTTTATCCTCGTCGCCACTTGTAGTGATCACTATCTCGGCACTAACTAACTATGTATGAATTCGCGTCTCACTGGCTCACCGCTACAGCCAGCTCCGAGCGCAGGCGCACGTCCCACCTGTACCGCGTTTAACGCCAGTTAACAGATTGACAGCGACCCCCTCCGCTGGTGTACATGAGACAATGTATTATATCTATTGCATAGATACAAACACTACAGGTATAATTTTCAATTTCCTCAAGATTGTAGAAACTGTTAATAACAGTAAAAGTTTGTTTAATAGATGATACCTATATTCGATCTTTTACTTTCTCTATTTTATTTTGTTACCCACTGGTGCTTCTTAAGCCACTCACTTTCTTGATATGGGTGTGTGCCATAAAAAGTTAGTAAGAGTGTTTTTGCTACCACTTTTCTTTTCTTTTCTTTGTTCGGAGTCTCCTAAAACAAGCATCTCTTTGCTTAAAAGGTGATCTCCAAAACATGTCTGTTAAACATTATGTAACAGATTTTTTTTAAATCTTGAAACTGATATTTTAATAACTACAGACGTTGACCCAAAAAAAATAAACAATGAACCATATTTTTATGTTTTATCGTATTTAGACATGGATATCCATCACTTCTGCGGAGTTTCTCTAGCTCAGCCATACTCAAAGTGTGTTCCGCGGAACCCTAGGGTTCCGCAAAGCCTCTGTGGGGGTTCCGCAAAAATACTGGTCAGAATAAAAAAATAATACTAAAGGAGTGTCTACCTACTATATTTTATTTTACTCTGGTACCTGAGTAACATAATATCAATCTAAATATTTCAACAAAAGTAAAAAAATATGTAAATTTTAATGTCAAGTAATATGATTATTAATGAAGAATACACATAAAACCATTTTTGATTACTTTAGGGCTCCGTCAAATATTTCGTTTTCGAAAAGGGTTCCGTCTCCAAAAAAGTTTGAGAACCACTGCTCTAGCTAATTAAATTTTACCCTGTATACTGTAAGTCATATTTTTATGAGGATGCCCGTCACAACAGCGATAATTTCACATCTCACAGTTCTGAACTAACATTTACACATGTGTAATCTCTTCTCGTCACGCAGGACTGGCAGCGCTACTACGACGATCCCAACAAGGAGCGTCTGCTCAACGTGATCTCGCTGGAGTTCTCGCACACTCGGCTCGAGAACTATGTGCAGGCGCCTCGCATCGTGCGCCTCATCGACTGGGTGGATACCGTGTGGCCAAGACATCTTAAGGATCAGCAGGTAAAGTGGTGCTGCAGAACTTTGGACTACTTTTTTTATTTTATTTTTTATTTCGCAATAGGCCTGCTCTTGAACTCGATCTGGCCTCATGGAAAGCTATGGATGAGGTCTAGGATAGAACGAGCGTGCCCAGAAAAGCTCTGTAGGCTGACGGGTTATATGTGGAAGGAAACACAGACGCTAACAGAGTTCCATACTTTGGCCGTACGTAGGTATGTGGAGGAGACCTGTACTCGGCGCTTCTCCTCCACATTAATTATGCGCACGGCTGATCGGGATTTCAACCAAGTTTGGATGGAACTCTGCCTGCAGTACGTCTGGTAGTCCGGTAGTGAAAGGGAAATGGCGGGATCAGGTCGTGTGGGTGCTTCACACGCTCTACGAAGTACAGTCTGTAAAAGACCGACAGGAAAGCAACATTACGCCGACAGATGCAAATTATGGTCACTTAACTAATCTTAATTAAATCAAACTAAGTATCATTGACCAAAAATTATTACTTGGATAAAAATACTTTAATTGTGGCGTGAAAAATCGCTGTTTACGACAGTGTAACAAACGTACTTTTAAGTGCATGCACGGTGCAGCGGGGCGAGCACGGCCTACTGTGACATGACTTGAGTCACACATTTTATCACAGTTTGAGCGAAAAAACCGTTTTCTCATAAAATGCTAGTACAAATTGACATGACATAATTTATCATGTCTGTCACAAACGTCTTGGGCACGCCCGTGCTCGGCCCGCAGAAGTTGTGGGGGTATTTATAGTTATTTTGTAACGTTTTTAAGACTAGTTTTCGTGATAAAAGTTGGAACGACTTTCAATATCTCCGTAATAACTGGAAAATTATTACAATAAGGGGGGTTCAAGTGACTTTCGGCTTCCGACCCGTTATACTATGTTTCATTCATATTCCTAAAAGCAGGCCACCGTCGGTCGCGCTTGCTAGGCTGAAATATTAATTATTATCTGTTGGATCTCGGTGGTCAGTGAATGGGGCGGGATAGTGAACGGGGAAAAGATCTTTTCATAGCTGACGTACGGTTTATTAGTAGTACGATGCCTTATTTCGTGTTGATATCGTGATTATTAGCCGAAAGTAACCCAGTAACTGGATTGTGGAGGTCAGATAGGCAGTCGCTCCATGTAAAATACTGGTATTTAGCTGTGTACGGTTAGACTAGAAACAGACCCCAACATAGTTGGGAAAAGGTTAGGCCGATGATCGTGATTATTAACCATTTTTGATAGTGAGTTAAATCAATCTAATGTTGCTTTACAACCCAAAAGAAAAGTGTTGCCCAAATGCAAGAACAAGACGAGACTTAGCCAGTCTTGGTCTTGGTCTTGCGCCAATACACCTGGTCTTGGTCTTGGTCTTGGTCTTGCGCTCCCAGTCTTGGTCTTGGTCTTGCAGCAAGAGTCTTGCAAGTCTTGCAATTACCTATTAGTCTATTACTATTTATTAAAGTTTACTTTAAATCTTAGAAAAACGTATTAGAATTGGAACATTGTGAGCTTGAATTAACATAGCCATAGTAAAGATCAAGCAGATTAATAAATAACTGAAGATTTGATAAGAAATTCGAAAAATCAACTGACCTATATGTCGTTTTCCATGGAAGTAACTGTTTCTTAATAAACATTTATGATTTATAAGCTTTGATTTATAACCTAATCATAATACTACTTGCGTGATCAGTATAATGTATTCATTTTCATTCTAAGCACTCTGAAACTTATTTATTCTTTGGAACACCTGTAGGTACTCTTAAAAAAATTCGAAATTATTTTGCATGAGTATACCTACGCCCTATGGCGGCAATCAAATAGTGTCACAAATGTTATGATTTCGGCGTGGCGGCAACGATTGTTTTAGATTTCAAAAGAAGCCGCCGGCGCGTGTGTCATAACCATGTACTTACTTCCGAAAAGCGGCAAATTTCTTTGAGAAGTAAGTACAAAACCTTTGAAGCCGCATTATCAAAGTGCCGATGGTTAAAACATAACTATGCATGCACTCAGTTTGATTTTAATAGATATTTTTTTATTCGCTATGTTTATGGTATTAGTCGTAATGCGCATAGGTCCAGTTTTTCATATTCTTTGATACAGTTTTTTGCGTCTCATAGAATTCCTAAGCGTACCTACCTATACACCGAACTGTTACACCTAACTACTCAGTGAAATAGCGCTAAGTCCTAGCTGCAAGACGCAAGAGTCTTGCAGGCTGTCTTGTTCTTGCTCAAGTCTTGCACGGTCAGTCTTGGTCTTGGTCTTGCTAAAAATACGCGGTCTTGTTCTTGGTCTTGGTCTTGCAAAAACGCAAGAACA
Source organism: Tiliacea citrago (assembly GCA_963921375.1). Classification (NCBI taxonomy): domain Eukaryota; kingdom Metazoa; phylum Arthropoda; class Insecta; order Lepidoptera; family Noctuidae; genus Tiliacea; species Tiliacea citrago. The sequence goes on along the minus strand of OY992800.1, from coordinate 15,874,052 downwards.
AGACCAAGACTGAATTTGGGCAAAACTAAAAAGAATACTCCCAAAAGTTGGGTTTACAAGTAAAATTCACTGACATAGCTAAAAGAAATTGTTTACTACAAGATCCGAAAAACGAAAATAATATTTTACAAGAGTTTCCTACGCGGAAAGTATTGGGCGGGACGGACTCGTTTGCGCTCGTGAGAGGTCGGATGATTTCGGGTGACCGGGTGGTTTCGGCTACATTCACCCCCGCCCCGACTACCTATGCCCTTGAACTGCGTAAAAGTATCTATGCATAAAGAAAACAAACAAAAAAGACAAAGGAAATTGTAACTTAACCATTGTGAAGGTTGCATTGAACAGTTACGGCTAGTTCTTATATCTTTAATCGTAATTATGTAGTTTATGAATGGGTTTGAATATACTTACGTGTCACGCGCGAATACGCACGCTCGACACGACCTAAGTATTACACGGTCTATCCGCACGCGAGCACGATGATGTCGGAACATTTATTTAGATCCAAGTACATACAATAATTTCAGAATGACAGTCTTTTTGATAGGCCTACACTGTCGCCCCATACCAAATAACAGTGTAATTTGGGAACGTTGTAAAAGCCAATTATTTTTAAAAGAATAATCGTGCTGTTTCTTGCCGGCTCTTCTCCTTAGGATTCAACCAATTGGAACCGTGCACCTAGCTTCTGACGTTTAATAAGTGCCCAGGTTTATGTGCAATAAAATATTTTGAATTTGAATAAGAACGCATAATTGTACTTACGCCTTTAAGATTTACAATGGTCGTTGATAGTCATTCAACTATCTATTCTCTATCTTAGTGGACCCAACAAAATTCACAACATATTTAATTCGTTTCAGAGCAAAACAATAAACGTCTATTTAGCTAAATTCCTAGTATTAAAACTTACAACGTATCGTACACTGACTTCAGTGATAAGCGTAGTACACACGACGATATATATAAAGCATACATTCACAGTATAAGTTGACTTCTCAATTGTACAGAAGGCCTATAGAATGCGAGGTCAGCTTAAATACTGGTAAAGTGGTAATGTATAACGTGGTGTTTCGTCGTGTGTACTTTTATAAATGAGTTGTACCTAAAAATCTATTTAATTACTTTCTCAGACGGAATCAACAAACGCTCTGGATGATATGATGTACCCGAAAGTCCAAAAGTATTGCCTCATGTCAGTCAAAGGCTGCTACACAGATTTCCACATTGATTTTGGAGGTACCTCCGTTTGGTACCATATTTTGCGAGGTAAGTTGTTCGTCATAACATTGTAGTATACAAAGTATATAAGTTTACTTGACTGAGGAGCTCGTGGCTAAATAACAGCCGCACGGGTCGAACCATCAGGTTAAGCTACGCTTGCCAGGGTTGTTCCGTGGATGGGTGACCATCTTTACATACCGAGACTCCTCCGTGTCTCGGAAATCATGTTAAGCCATTGGTCCCGGCTGTCATTCGTGGATCTTTGACAGTCGTTACGGGTCCTCAGAAGCCCGAAAGTCTAACAACCAGTCTTACCAAGGGGTATCGTTTTACCCAGTTACTGGGTTGTGAAGGTCAGATAGGCAATCGGTCCATGTAAAATACTGGTGTTCAGCTGCGTCCGATTAGACTGGAAGCAGCCACCCCAACATGGTTGGGAAAAGGCTAGGCAGATTGATTGATACAAAGTATAGAAGTTACAGTTATAATAAAGCTTTGATTAAACAGCTAACCTACTAAGTTTATAGCAAATGTTTCAAACCGCACCTATTGTGTTTTTCTCCCTACTAAGTTTATAGCAAATGTTTCAAAACGCACCTATTGTGTTTTTCTCCCTACTAAGTTTATAGCAAATGTTTCAAACTGCACCTATTGTGTTTTTCTCCCTACTAAATTTATAGCAAGTGATTCAAATTGCACGTATTGTATTTTTCTCTCCATCATACTTTGGTTGGAAGATGTTTTTAAATAGTTTGTTTCATATTCCAGGTGCCAAAGTATTTTGGCTGATCCCACCAACTGAGAAGAACTTGCAGCTTTATGAAAAGTGGGTGCTTTCTGGCAAGCAGTCCGATGTCTTCTTTGGCGATACGGTGGAGAAGTGCATTCGAGTTCATGTGAGTATTACAGCTAATATAACTATTATCATTAATATTATAAATTCGTCTACTACTGAACTATATTGAGGGTCATTTAGGGTTACATACGGAAGGTAATCTGCATAATTTCCGCATCTACGAATTAAATAACTACGTAACACTTGCGTGCAACAAAACTGGGCTACCCCTTGCTCTTTATTTGAGAGACGATATCTCAGAAAGATGATGTATATTTTTATTATTTTATATTGTGTGATGGTAGGTAAGATAAAGTTTATTTACACATCCTATATTTTGATAAAACCAATATTCTTGACAAGATCAAACTCGATTCTTCAGATGTTCTCATCACTCATTTTTGTTTGGAAAAACTGCGTGACTTATTTTTGTCAGTGAAGTTGATGAAAGCTTAATTTTTAACCGACTTCCAAAAAGGAGGAGGTTCTCTTTTCTTTTGTATGTTTGTTACGCGATTACTCCGTTAATTATGGACCGATTTTGAAAATTATTTTTTTGTTTGAAAGGGTATACTCCCGAGGTGGTCCCATTGCCACCAAATCAGAATCAGATGAATTCATGATCTCATGGAAATCGAGGGAAATCCTCAAATTTTATAGGCAAACCTATAGCGATTTGGGTATTTATTTTTTATAGTAACTCGTGCATTTGCTCTCGGAAAGCACCATTTGGTGAAGTGGAACTGATGATGGAGACCACATAGGGCCACCGGAACAATATAATAATGAGTACCCCTATTTAACGGGTTGCGATTAAGAAATTTATGCTCACTATGCATATGGTGAGTGGCAGTTCTCCTGGTAAGAACCAGGAGAATTCCTCAAAAATCGACGTCCCAGCATCGGGAAAAGCAATATTTTGTTAAAGGTGATGAGCAGTTAACATTAGGCTATTGTAACTTAGATAAATTCAAAACAAACCCACTAAAAAGTGAAAAATAAAAAACTGTTTACAAAAAGATAAGAACCGACTACCAAAAATAACACTACAAAGTGAAAAATAACTTTAATTTCGGAAGTCGGTGGCAAAAAACTCAAATACAGATCTAAAGACACCGACTTCCGAAATTAAAGTTATTTTTCACTTTGTAGTGTTATTTTTGGTAGTCGGTTCTTATTTCTTTGTAAAAAGTCTTTTGTTTATTACTGTTCGTTTATTGATCACTTATCTTGAATTTTCAACCCACTTAAAAAAGGAGGTTCTTTATTCGACCCCTATGTTTTTAAGTTCGCGATTTTCTCAAAAACGAATGAATCAGTTTTGATAATTTTTTCACTAACGTAATCTGCATAGTACATTCAGAAAGGTACACAATATATTAAGTTATTGTTCATTAAACGCGTTGATTTATATTGTTTCAATTCGAGAACGGGGTGGATCGATTTGTTTGCAGGCTTTCACAGTGTTTGTACACTTGGTTACGACAAGTAAAGCGCGCGTGAGATAAGTTTTACTGTAGTCGAGAACTGAAATACTAATAACGCGTAAACTTGTGATTCCGTGACGCGGCTTACCACGTACGCAGTTTCACACAGCGATCGTGGCTTTAATAACTTCATAAAAAAAAATCTCGAAACTCGTAAATTATAACACTAATGAACTGTGATTGTTTTATATCTTTGTAATGTTATAATTTTACGGTTAATCGAAGAGAAAAAGACTGGACAACCAGGCACGGCAATATGGACCAAATAGATAACATTTTATTATAGATAAAATTTTGCTATTGCTGAATTTAAAAGTTTAACCAACTAGTCTCGCGTGTGGATCAGAAAGAGTGGAGGCATAAATCTTAGCAGTGGGAATAATACAGGTCGAATATTATGGATTTGAAAATCTAGTGGTATTTCGACGAACATAACTTTTTATACCATCAAAAATCATGACTATGTAATACTATGATTTACTCGCGGTTTCGCCCGCGTGGAGGGCGGATATTATCCTACGGAAACCGGGATAGAAGGTTTCATAAGTCCTAACCCAGGTGTCTATCCGTGTCAACTTCATCCAAATCCGTAGGTCTCTTCAGGCGTGAAAAGGAAAAACAAACAGACAGAGTTTCTTTCACATTTATAATATTAAGTATGGATTAATGTTTTGTTTATGATATTTCAGCTGCAAGCCGGCCACACATTCTTCATCCCGACCGGCTGGATTCATGCTGTATACACTCCAAGCGACTCCTTGGTTTTCGGCGGCAACTTCTTGCACCAGTTCGGCATCGAAAAGCAACTGAAGATCGCTCAAGTTGAAGATGTTACTAAGGTGCAATTTTGTTTGATTTCCTAGGCGGAAACTTTTTAGCTCTAGTTCTCGAAGTTCCACTAACTACTACCTAATAACATATGAAATATTAGAAAAATGAAATATTTTGTCAATTATATATATTTTAGTATCTGATGATCAAATGTAAAATATTCAAGTAGCCTATTTATTTATCATCATAATTTAGGCCGAAAGTTGTCCGCTACTGGACATCGCCTTCTCCTATTGGAGAAGGCGATGTCCAGTAGTGGACAACTTGGTGGACAACGTGGTTCTTCTCTGTTTAGAAGGTTTTAACTTTATATTTCGCCACTTTTCCCAACGATTATGCTAATCATTATAAAAATTACAATTTGTATTTTGTCTGACGATTCCAGGTGCCACAAAAGTTCCGCTACCCATTCTTCACGGAGATGCTTTGGTACGTACTGGACCGATACGTGACGGCTCTGCTGGGCCGCTCGCACCTCGCGCCCGAGGGACAGTCCGCGCTCGCCGCGCCCAAGGAGCACTTGCATCTCACGCAGAACGAGCTGCATGGCCTCAAAGTAAGATACGTCACACATTACAAGTTCCGACACCCGTTCTTCAAGAATATACACGGATATCACATTTGCTTTTTTTAATTTTTGCCAATTTAAAAGTATTGTACTCGTTAGTTTAGTTTAATTTAAAAGTATTGTACTTGTTAGTTAGTTTCTTGTTACTACTGAACTGTTTTGAAGATATTGCTACACGTAAAAAGTCGCATGACAATGCGGCTTTTTAGAGACCTACATTTACGTAGGTCTCTCCCAAATAGTGAAGAAAGCGTATAATACTACTGAAATTGAACAATCTTCATTGTAACTTATTCTAGTAAGTTCTTGAACCTCCGGCTTTTCCATTAAATCTATTCAAACACCCATAATTGCACTTATGTTTTAATCAAGATTCCTTGCAGCTTACTAAGACATGGAACACAAATAGCAATTTCCATAACACTTCATCTCTTCATTTCCAGGCAATAGTAATGTACCTGCACCAACTGCCAGCGGCTCGAAAGTCGGTGCCGGAACTGCTATCCGACCCTATCGCGTTGGTCAGGGATGTGCGCACGCTTGTGGAGCAGCACAGGCATGATAAACAAAATCTGGCTATCACTGGCGTACCGGTACTCAAAGGTAGGCGAAGTTACATAATATAAAATAATTATTATTAATTACTAGTGGTCGCCCGCTGGTCGAGCCTCGACCCCCTCTACTTATAATCTATATAGTACTTACATATTCCATGCTCCAGCTGTCACTTCCTGTCTACAAAGCGAGAGGAAAGATGTTACACATCAAATAAACAGTTTCTGATGCTGACTCTGGAAATAATTTCTTACTTATTTCTTGATGTTCTGTTTTTGTGACAATTGGAATATGTCCTTTTGGTAAAGTGCCTTAATTTGCACCAGGATTTTGCATCGTCTTAAACAATCAGGGCTTGGAAACCGGTTAGTTTTCTTTGTAACCTTAACTGTTACTATAACGTTTTTCGAACACAATGTCTTTAATTATTTAACATTTTGTTACAAAATCAATGCTGAACTTAATGTGTTGAAGCAATCTTTGAAGGTAATATCAAATTTATCAAAAATAATTTTTATTTTCGGAAATAAAAATTAACCGGTTTCAAGCCCTGTAAACAATTTTTTACTTTGATATAGCTTGATTTCTGTTTATATTTTAATTTTGTGTAACTCTGTAACTGCCACTAATTCACACTGCCTAAAGACTGGCATTATCAAAAGACGCGTTGACACAATCAAAGTACACTTGGACAAATTAGATCTGACGACTATTTGGACGTTTTTTTGATCGTGGCGACAGTGACCAAAGCCCACTTGCATGACGGCGTCCAATCAAAATGGACTATGACCGCGTTCAACTTTTCAAACGCTGCTTTGTACGAGCGTACTTAGATGGTGTCAACGCGGCTTCAGTCTTTCGTTTCAAAGTGTACTGCTAACAACGAATTCTTTGTTCAGGTCCAGATGATGTGGTGACTACGGAGCGTCGTCAGTCGAGCGGGCGCGGTGGGCGCGGCGGGCTGCACCGCGGCGGGGCGGCGCGCCCGCGCCCCGAGCACGCCAACAATGCGCCGCGCAGAAGACGCACAAGGTACGTACTATATACTCTCAAGATCTACTAAATAAAAATCTTAAATTCATTCATTCATTGACAGACAATGCACAGCCTAAACCCCTTGGTGTAGAAGCATGACATTGTGCACAAGAATTCCTTACATAACGAAAGTGAGCACTAAGGGTTATTGAAATTTCTCCTTGTAAAGGAGTTAAATAAGGGATAAAAGTTTGTATGGAAGTTCCTCGGTTTGTCGATGGGAAATCCAATCAGGCACTTGGCTTATAAAATATTTTGTTTTAATTATTATTTATGTAACACACAGTAAAATAAAACGAGATACGACAGTATTATAATTTTTGTACAAAGGTAAGCTTATTTCTTAAAAAAATTACTACGAAATACTATGGTCACGTCACGTCAGTACTTGACTACTTGAAAATAGGCGTTGTCAAATCCTTACTTACTATGGGCGAGCAGTTGATTGCACATACAAGAAAACACAATTTTCCCACTTTTCATTACTAAGATAAATATATCTATCAATCAATCAAAAGCTGTATTCTTTTGCAATATTTGCAAGTTTAAATGTTATTTAACAAAAGTCGTGATCTGCTGGCGCAATAAATATTTGTAGAGAACATCGTACATCGTATAAAAGACTATCCGATATTTTCACATCATTTTCAATAGTACCAAGCATTCTGAAATCAACCTAATTTACACTAACATAAAAGTTGATATCAGTTTCATTGCGAGAAGCTCCAATTGTGATAGGTTTTACAATCTACTGATTCAAATAATGTTACCTAATTTGTAAATAATTTCAGATGTAAGAAGTGCGAGGCGTGCCAGCGCACGGACTGCGGCGAATGCGTGTTCTGTCACGACATGGTCAAGTTCGGCGGACTGGGCCGCGCCAAGCAGACTTGTGTCATGCGTCAGTGTCTACAGGTAACATTTATTATTGTTCATCTATTACACAGCCGCCCACGTCTATTTACATATTTTTGTTTAGATTTTTGTATGAAAATGTTGGTGAGATCGTCTACTGTGACCGACGCCCATGGTACGCATGAATGCGTGGCTGGCAAAAAAAAATTGGTTCCACAACAGACAATGCAAATTTGGATCGTGGATCGGGGATTCTTTCGCACGATCCGTTTTAAAAGCCCGTGATCCTACTGCGCGCTATTGCGAATCGACGTTTTTGGTTGATTAAGTTCAGTTGAACACGTTCGATATGGAGCCGCACCGCACGTATGGAAGCGTCGTCACCCATATTGTATAATTTATATAATTTTTTTTTTAATAGAAAAAATAAATATAGTTTATTTGCACCTTCAAGTAATAAAACATGGTTTACACTAGAAATAGGCCTTAAGGTTAGTACAGTTGCAAGTTAGAGTTGCAGCCAATACCTAAGCTAAGATAACTAAATATCTTTTATTTATAGGTATCAGCGCCCCACCCTCGTTATCATTTTAGCCGATGTTTTTTGTGCCTAGCTTGTGGAATAATATTAAAACGAACGAGAAAAACAAATGCCGCACCAACTTAAGTGAAAGTATAAAATATGTACTTTAATTACAGGAATAATTTTGAAATATCTAGATGAGATGAGAGTTTTAATAAAATTGGTTATAATATATATAATATATTTGAATCCCATAAGACTTATGTTTTTAGAAAATGCATAAAAAACAGCGGCTTTTCGCATTATCCATATTGCCCGATCCTCGCACAACCGTCAACACCGAGCGCGCCAAATGACTGAGGCACCTTTGAGCATTGTCAAAAAAGCTCGGACCGGCCGCTCCACGGGGCGCGCGGCACGTCCACACCGACCGCGCATTTTGATCGCGCTCCTGCCGCGCCCGATCGGAGCGCACTGGATAGTCCGCTGTGGACCCAGCTAACGATATATAATACCGATATATAATAATATATCGGTATTATATAATATTATATAATATAAAATAAAATAAAATATAAAAATAAATAACGATATATAATATCGAAGCGCACACGGGACGATAGCTAGCACGTTTCTCAGTTTACAAAATAAAACCAACGGGCGATGACTTCATGGCACTGACAGTCCCCCCCGCACATTTTTTACAGATTAGGAAAAGTCCTAAAAAAGTTTAGCTTATTTATCAGCAAAAATCAAAGATTAAAAAAAAAACTCTTTCAGGTTTTCGTTTGAGCATTTCGTTAGAAATCTTTGGATACAACTAATTTTTAATGAAGTTGAATTAACTATTTTGTTCTAGCCCATGCTGCCAGTTACAGCTTCATGTGCAGTATGCCATCTTGACGGGTGGATGCAGACGCCTGTAGCGCCGCAAGCTAAAGGCAATAATGGTAAGTAATAAACTCATTTTGTTACTATTCAATTAATCCTATTTCTAAAGAAATGCCTCATAAACAGCTATAAAGCATGGTGCATTATCTATTTTCACTTATAGCTTTTCACTGAAAACAATACTGTGCATAAAGATCTCGGTCAGCTGTAATGTTGCACTATACACACCTTGAAACATAAGTTGTTTATTCTCATCTTCAAAGAACTCAAGATATCTAGAAAACCATAGATCTTTGTTAGACCTTCTGTCTATAGGAAAACTAAAGAGAAATAAAAAAAACGAGCGAGCTTCACAGTAGTCGCATATATGATGTGTAACATCAGACATCTCACGTTGGTAATAAGAAACTGAGCAGCGACAGAAATTAAACTCAACATTTAAAAAAGCTAAACACTGAAATATTTATTGGAATAATTATTCATTATTCAGTACTAGTGGTCGCCCACTGGTCGAAATTCGACCACCACCCCTCTACTTACAATCTATATCGTAGTTACTAATTCCATGAGTACACTAATTCCATGATATTATAAAGTACTTATTAATTCCATGCTATTAAAAAGTACGTAGTAATTCCATGCTATTAAAAAGTACTTACATAATCCATGCTCAAGCTGTCACTTCCTGTGCACTTCTGTCCCTTTTCTCATGAAATCACTCTCACAGAAAGCGAGAGGAAAGATGTAACACATCAATAAACAATAGTTGCACATTTCCTAAAACATTTATTTGATACGTAATTTTTACCAGATGTTAGTTATTGGGTTTTTCAGAAGTTTCTTAGTAGCAGCCAGAGGTTTGAATTTGTGTATTGTTTATGGCAAAAGAGCTTGCACTTAACATAACTATACTCCATTTAAATAAACTTTTGTACAGTCCATTCAACCGTTTTTGACTTTCTATGGATGGCATTGAAACCAAAAACGTGGTTACAATACCAACTGTTTATTACAGCTACTATTTGTCATGCCACCAACGAAAATTATGTCAAAATCGGTTAAACGCACTGTACAAAAGTTTATTTAAATGTCTAATCTTATTTCAAATGGAGTATAGTTAAATGTGGGTGTACTACACATCTCTGCCTACACCTACCGGAAATACAACAACATCATCATCAGCCTATAGCATTCCACTGCTGGACATAGGCCTCTCCAATTGCACGCCATTCAGCTCGATTCTCGGCAACTCTCATCCAGCTGCCACCAGCCACCCTGCGAAGATCGTCGCTCCACCTAGCCTGAGGGCGTCCTACCTTACGTTTGCCGATTCGCGGTCTCCACTCAAGAACACGTCTACCCCAACGGTCATCGGTTCTACGGCTAATATGGCCGGCCCATTGCCACTTCAGCTTGCTTATTCTGTGGGCTATGTCGACAACTTTGGTTCTCTGCCGGATCACCTCGTTCCGGATTCGATCCCTCAGAGAGACTACAAGCATAGCCCGTTCCATAGCTCACTGAGCGACCTTGAATTTATGGACCAGTCGTACCGTGAGTGTCCACGTTTCGGCTCCGTAAGTCATAACAGGCAGGACGCACTGATTGAAGACCTTCGTCTTTAGGCTCTGTGGAATACGCGACGAAATACAACTGTAACGAATTACGAAGACGTTTTTCCATAACATAGTAATACGATTCTTCTGCAGGTCGCAACGGTCCGTCATCTCTGCGCGAGTGCTCGGTGTGCTACAGCATCGTGCACCCGGCCTGCGTGCCGCCCGGCGGGCAGATCAACGAGGACCTACCCAACTCCTGGGAGTGTCCCACCTGCACCACCATGGGACTCAACCATGATTACAAGGTAGGGAGACATGATTCATGAAAGGCATCCCCTCTTGCATGTATCGTAAAGTGTGGTAATAAAAGTCAATTACATTATTTTTAGACGATTATTATTCAATGGATTTATTTATAAAATGCCCCATCTATAAATTGCATTTTTTACTTAAGGCGGGAATTCTTCGAAAAATCGTCGTCTTGTATTCTGTTTTATTCGTAAATAACCAGGATTAAAATTTTGAAAAAAATATATTACATAGTTCACACTTCGATCTAGATATTTCGGCCGTGCGTTTCACGATTACTAGCACTTTACTGCAACCAATTAAATCGCAAAGATACGTCTAAATTATGGTCTAATTATCATTTCATTTGAGTTATATTAGACTTTGAACAATAAAACTTATACCATAATAAAGGTCGTAAAAAATGTGATATTTGTCGGCCGTCATAATTTGAAATATGAAAATACCTATATCACTAATTCCAAAATAAAGGGCTTTCATCTTTTGATGCGCTCGCTTCGCGTGCTTTAGTCCCAAGCGGAACGTGTTCGAGGACAGACTTATGGCATTTTTTTCTGTTACCGGCTGAGTAAAAACAGAGAGAGAGAGAGAGGAGAGACAGAGAGAGAGAGATAGAGAGGAGAGACAGAGAGAGAGAGATAGAGAGAGAGAGAGAGAGATAGAGAGAGAGAGATAGAGAGAGAGATAGAGAGATATGGAGAGATAGAGAGATATGGAGAGATAGAGAGATATGGAGAGATAGAGAGATATAGAGAGAAAGAGAGATATAGAGAGAAAGAGAGATAGAGGGAGAGGGAGAGATATAGAGAGAGATATATAGATATAGAGAGAGAGATAGAGAGAGAGATATAGAGAGAGCGATAGAGGGAGAGAGAGAGAGAGAGATAGGGAGAGAGATCATCTGACATCTCACCTTGATATAGTACTACGCAAAGATACGTCTAAATTATGGTCTAATTATTATTTCATTTGTGTTATATTAGACTTTGAACAATAAAACTTATACCATAATAAATGTCGTAAAAAATGTGATATTTGTCGGCCATCATAATTTGAAATATGAAAATACCTATATCACTAATTCCAAAATAAAGGGTTTTCATCTTTTAATGCGCTCGCTTCGCGTGCTTTAGTTACCGGCTGAGCAAAAACAGAGAGAGAGAGAGTGATAGAGAGAGAGGGAGATAGAGAGAGTGGGAGATGGAGAGAGCGGGAGATAGAGAGAGAGAGAGATAGATCATCTGACATCTCACCTTGATATAGTACTAATTCCAGGTTCAAGCTGTCACTTCCTGATACACACTTCTATCCCTTTTTTACCGACTTCTAAAAAGGAGGATGTTCTCAATGATCATGATGATGATGAAAGGGTGTCAGCTTTTCTTTCGCTTTCCTCATGGCTGACGATAATTCACGCAATCTTGCCATTTCTGCCAATGCTCTTTCATCATGTGGCCTATTTAATAATTTATTAGCCTATAAGTCGCACAATGCAATACCCTCTAGGGTTTTCACGCGACTTAGAGCTACATATACTTGCCCTTTGGCAAAGTTTTTGTTCCCTAAGTCAATCACAGCTCTATGTAGCGTTGTGCCCTGTAGTTTGTGTACTGTGACTGCCCAGCTCAAGATTAAAGGTAACATCCTACGCTCTACATTGCCGTACCCTCTGGTTGCCTGAACCGTAGCTGTAACTGGGGTTATTGCTATACAGGTATCCAAATCTTTTAACCTATTGCCAACAGTATCGTCATCAAATTTTATAATGACAGCTTCAGGTAATTCACCATCCTCTATCTGCTCTCTTCGTAAAGCTGGCCATTTAAATTTTTGCACAATGCCCATAAACCCATTTACGACCCCAAAAAATGATGAAATTTTAGTATAGGTTAATCGTGGGTTAAGTTAGGTTTATTAATATAGGTAGGTTATACTTAGTATTATTTTTAACTTTTTTGTGCTTTTAGGGTTTTTTGAAGTTAGGTTTTTTTTTTGTAAAAAATATATTTTCTCGAAATCACTCCCAACAGAAAGCGAACGGATAAATATTATTACAAATCAAAAACCCCCGTTACATGTATGATTTAAAACAAAAATTTTGTAGCCGTCATTATGGATTTACATTTTGACATCACTATCGGCTATAGCAACCTCGCAAAATGTGAAAGTGATACCCATGATGAAAAATTTGAATATTTTCGTAGCCACCATATTGGATTTACATTTTGACCTCACTATCGACTTAAGCACCCTCGAAAACTATGAAAACGATACCCATGACGAAAAATGTGAAAATTTTCGCAGCCATCGTGGATTTTCATTTGGACCAAATCCACACTTTCTCTCTCTTTCTATCGAGAGGGAAAAAGTATGATCGTTTTTTGTGTGACGATTTCTGCCAGCTTACGCTGCGCCCCGTTCCAAAAATACTTATTAGAAAAATGAAACAAAATAAACTTACCTATACTAATCAATTCTGTTCTGGGCCAAACAGGAAATTTCGGGGCCTGAGGTAAGCGTTAAATGCCTACAGCGCTAGAAGAAGCCCGCCTTAAGCCGTGTATCTATAAACCTTACGACAACGGACCACAACGGGCGAGGACTGCTAAAGTACGAAAACATAAAGAACGTTGTATTTATTTCAGCCTCGCCACTTCCGCGCCCGTCAGAAGTCATCGGACCTCAGGCGAATGAGTGTGGGCTCCGACGTCGGGCAAATCAGTCATGGCATACAGGTAAAACCATGACATAAAACTATGAACCTTATTTAGGGTTTGCGCCCCTTCTTAGGCACTTGCCCCACCGCCGACGAGGAAGCGACTAGCTATTAATAGTTTTCTCGCTCGCTCGCGTACAGATTTAGCTCCCGTATCAGTAAATCGCGTATCGGCGGCGCAGCCTGGAAGAGGCCTATGTCCAGCCGTGGACTGCGATAAGCCGAGTTGATTGATTGATCAGTAAAAGAGATACATATATTAATCTACCGTACTATCCGTCTACTAACATTAGTATTTAAGACCATTGTTACTAACATTATGGGCGTAGCCCGAATTAAATGCTAATTATTAATAGTTGGTCACTAACTGTTCACAATGCCCTAGATTGCCCACTAGATTGTAGCAGCGAAAAGAGCTGTCAAAAAAAAAAAACGACAATTTCTAGTTGCTAGCTCTACTCGCTTTTCGTTGCTAATGTTGTCGACGGAGGGACAGGTGTATTACACTAATCTGAAACAGATTTTGAAAAGTGAGATGAAGATAGTCTATGGCTACGATCTAAATTAGACTGCTAGATTGATTCTTGCCTTGTTGGCTCGCCAATCTTCCTATTTCCGAAATACTGAATAACGTATAAGCCTTTTTAAACTTACAAATGACTTATGACCATTATTATTATTTTCAGAATAAGGCACCAGGACCGACGCAGTCGCAAATCAAATCAGAAGCCGGCTCTGATAACGAAGGCAAGAATGAGGTTCCACACATCAAGTCTGAGGACGGTAAATACATGCCATTATTCAGTAAACGTCCGCTGCTGAATATAGGCCAAATAAATAAATAGGCCAAAAGTTGTGGCTGCAATTTGAGTAATCTTAGAAATAATAGGTAATCTTGACGAAATATTGTCATTATCATGAAGACTGATTGGTGTTTGCTGTTCTTTGTTATTACAGCTTTGACGCTATATCACATTTTCTTGACATACTTAATCCTTTTGTTGAAAAGTATTCAACGAGTAATAGTATTAGTAAGGTCCGCTTGATTAAATAGAGCCGAGTCTAAAAACAATACGGAATGAGCTATTAGCTGATGAATATAAGCGAGGTCAAATTTTCGTATGTTTCTTTGTTAAAGTGGTTCAGTTCATGATAAGAATCAAATTTAATGTATTTATAAGAGATCTTCCCACTGCTGGGACTCCGGCTTCCTCTCTGTGAGGGTAATAATCCACCACGCGCGCACGGAGGTCGTATTTGTGGATGTCGCGTCTTCGAATTTTGGGTAGTATAGCATACGAGTATCCTCACGATAGTAAAATCAATCGGAATATACCTTATTTTCCAGAAATAAAGCGCGAGGATGAAGGGAACTCAGTTGGCGAGGGCGAGGGTTGGGAGCCGGCGCTGAAGAAGCGCCGCGCCAGTGACGAGGATGAGGCGCCTAAGAAGCAGGCGCTGCGGGCACACCTCGCGCTGCAACTCACACACCACTCCGCTAAGGTGAGGAAAGTTAGTCAGAAATGTTTATTATTAAATAACAAGCCGTGTGCCCAAAGGGATTTCCTATCGCCAAAAATGGCGAACTTCCTTACAAACTTTAATTGCCTATTTAACCCCTTGAGGGGTTGAATTTTCTAAAATCCTTCCTTAGTGGCTCACTTTCGGTATTTAAGGAACTCGTATGCAAATTATGCTTCTAGACCCAGCAGTTTTAGGCTGTGCTGCTTTCGTTTGTCAGTGAATGAATGAATTTCAGATGTTTATTACAGTTTTTGCGCTGTAACATGGTGCGGGTAACATTTGACGAACTGTTCCTTTTCACTCTTGAACCTTACCGCAATTTACAATCATGATTGGATATTTTTAAGATATTTTAGCTGCACCCTAATATTATAGTCGTAAAATACGGTATCAAAAAAAAGATATTTATTTGTTATTACTAGTAATTACTAGCAATAATTGTTATCAGTAATTACTAGCAGTAATTATTATCAGTAATTACTAGTAAATTTCCATCAGGAACTTCTCAGTAGCAGCCTAGAGTATGGATTTGTGCTCGGTTGGCAATAGGGTTGCCCTCTATTACATGTGACTTAAAAGGAACTGGCGAAATGTGGGTGTACACCTCTGGCTTACTCTTTGGGGATTACAACTGGTGTGATGTTGTTTATGATTGATTGGCATCGGCATACCCTATGTCCTAGTAGAAAGCGAACGTGTGATCTGTGATTTGTTCATAAAACCCGAATGCGTCGTCGCGCCGCCCGAGGTCCAATTCGGGTTTCCGAACAAAAGAGTGACAAATTATCGCGTCGATCACTTTTAATAGGACTAGGCCTGACGCTACTCTAGTCAGGTGCGATTTGTTCTTAATTGCCCGTAATGGTTGATAGTAAGGTGATAAGGTTGATTGTAAGGTGGGTGGTGGGTCTGAAGACATGAAAGAAATGCTCATGCAGATTAGTCTAATATGGTTTATTATTGTTACTGACTCATTATGTGTGTACAAAATCTTAATAATAGTTACAAAGTTCACATGAACCCTGTCAGGCACAACAATTTAACATAGTATGAAATACTTTAAATTCGTTAAGTAAATATAAATTAATTGTACGAATGTCATAACTAAAAATAGGATATAATTATCCAGTTATCATTAGAAAAATAATAAATTAAAACAAATAATATCTTATCTTAGTGACATACGTCATTCATTACAAATTGTACTATTTTTTATTTTATTTAGGATCTCCAACAAAGTATACACATAACCAATATAAATCACAATAATAATAAAGGTTCTTGTACGTGTGCTCCTTCAATTACAGGAGACCACAGCATGCACATTTAACTAGGTTTAAACTGGATAAAAATAAAATAGATAATATTAATGACGAAATTTGAGGAAATAAAATAAAAATTAACATGTCATGATTGAGCATTCATATTACAATTGTTTGGTATAATAATAATTCTTACACATTTGTTAACTATTGGAAGAAAGAAACATAATAGCATACTTAGTTATTTTGCAATGGTTAACTTATTTTTTGTAATGGGGAGGGTTATGTCCAGGTTACAATGTTTTGACAATTTATTGTATTGCCTACTATTAATAATTCAACTAAATTATACCATTTCCAATTACTCCAATTACCAATTTGTATAAGTACACCTACAAATCCACTGGCACATAGATATTGGGACATATGGCATTTGCACTGCATTAAAAAAATCATACCATTGGTGTCGTTCCTTGAAAATGCGAGACCTATCCTTCACTGTATCCTAGCCTTTTCTTAATCTCTGATATCCATTCGCAGATCATGAAGAAGCCGATATACCCGATCAGGCCGGCGCCGTCGCTGAGCGCGGTGTGCAACCCGGCCGGCTCGCCGTGGTTGGACCGCGAGGCCATGCTGTGCGTGTTCGCCAAGCTCACGCCGCACGAGCTGGCGACCTGTGCGCTCGTCTGCAAAGCTTGGGCCGAGTACTCTGTAAGTAATTTATAACTGTTCATAATATAGCCTAACGTTGATACACGCAAGGTGGAACGGAATTTTTGTGGTGTCTATTAGTAATGGGTAACTCATCAATTTTATTTGAGGTTGAGGGATTGCCTCACTTTTCCTCGTGAGGTCCTCACGAGGTACCCCTCATTTGAGGTGAGGATTCGTGCAACGGTATTCACCTCACGCCTCGTGCGCCCGAGCCGAACTCTGCCGATCACTGCCGAACGTCTTGAGGGAACGAGGCGGGCGGGCGCGACGACAACTCACGAGTATTCACGAAATCACGACTCCGTCCGATTAATATTTACATCTCCCTCATCTTTCACACACATTATTTTCTTTCGCTCATAAATTTTAGACCGCCAAAATAAACGAATCATTATCACTTGATTACCAATCTAACGCTAATGCTTTTAGAGTTCATAATAATTAACCATAATTATCTGAAATAAGAATATTTGCTTTAAAATTCGTTTTGACTAATAATTTTAATAGTTTACCTAATGGTGACCTTGGAGGTGCACGTGAAGTGAATAGTTGATATTTTGTTCAAACAATTACGTAAACTTTTTTTTTTTTGTGTTCGTACTTATGTACGAACGTACGTACGTATATTGTTTATCCCACATTACCTAAATTAAACATCATTACCTAAATTATTTTATTAGGTACATACCAAAATCGTAATGTTATTTTTTACTGTGTTATTGTGTTGTAAAAATTTCGAGACCAGACCTCACCTCAGTCACCTCACTCATTCTCTAATTCTGTAAACGACTAAACAATTTGTAAGTCGGTTCATCTTTCATCATTCACTCACTGAGCTCACTCAGACACTCAATCACTCAATACTCACTCGCGACTCGTGAGTACTCGCTCGCCTCGCCCCTCGCCACGATTTCATATTGTCAATGTCAAATTTGAGGACGCGTGAACGAGTGAGGGAGTGAGGTGTGGTGAGGTGCTTCAATGTTAAAATTCGAGTAACTCTTTCAATGTGCGATCACGAGTTCCTCAAATGAGTGGACCTCATGAGTGAGGGACACATCTCTAGTGTCTATGCGTAGCGACACATTTGCCGAAAATTACGTGCGCCTAAAATGTTTGTGTATTACACACATACATAACATCACGCCTGTAATCCCCGAAGGGTTATGCAGAGGTGTACCTATAGGTACACCCACATTTCGCCAGTTAGTTTTAAGTCCTATGTAATAGGGGGCGAGCCTATTGCCATCAATCAACCACTAGGCCAATGAGGCGAGGCAGTATGATTTTATATTACCTACGACATAATACAGTTTTAAATATAAGTTTGAAATATAAGTTTAAAAAAAATCACACGCCGAGTTTTCGTCGCGTAATTTTCGGCTGTGGATCATAATATGATAGCTCCGCTATCGTAGCGATATTGTTAGAAGTTGTGCTGTTGCCTTTTATGGTGGGTATGCAATAATATTTGAAACGTAACACACGTTGAAACCAACATGCTGTACAAATATATGCAATGCAACATGAAATGTAACAACTAGGCGAATTTTGTTTCACACGTGTTGGTTTCAACAAAAATGTTATGTTATTGTTGGTTGCAACTAGCTTTATCTTTATTACTGACCGACCCCTTGACAATTCAAAAGTGCTTGTGGTTTATTTGAAATAAATGCTTTGAGTTTGAGTTATATTTCATGTCACGCGTCACACCATTATATGGAACCAGTAATCCAAACTACATTTGATGAAATGATAATAAAATTTACGTTGTATTTCCAGATGGATCCCACTCTGTGGCGCAGCATGTCATTCGTCCAAGTGCGCGTTTCGGCCGCCCAGCTGGCCGGCATCGCCAGGCGACAGCCGTTATCACTGGGGCTTGAGTGGTGCCATCTTGCTAGGAGGCAACTTGCATGGTAATTATAATCATAAAAACTGTTACTGAAATAACGCGGCAAGACCAGCTCATTTTTAGGGTTTCGTTGGCACGGAACCCTAAAAATGAGATGGGTCTGGTCAAGTGATCCTTTAATGTTCAGTTTTTTCTTTTTGTGGTAAAAAAGAAAAAACTGAACACCTAAAGGATCACTTCGTTGTACAGTTGTCTGTTTGTCTGTCTTCTGTCTGTAAAGACCATTTTTCTCAGGTACGCGTTCGAAGAAGCAGTAAAGACTATAAGTATATACATATACAGGGACAAATTAAATTAGCTAGCGAAACTCCACAGACGTGATGGGTATCCATAACTAAATATGATAAAATAAAAAAGATTGATGTTTTTTATTGGGGCCTATACCGCATGTAGTGACGTCACTTGAAGCATGAGTTGAGAAAATCAGTATTTTTTTGTTTTATCATGTTTAAATCAGATGCTCGATATCCGGAGTTACGCTAGCTGATTTAATTTGACCCTGTTCGGTTGTATTTTAACAAGCAGCCAATATCAGTAGTCAATAGTCATCATTATTAACAACTTGTACTCTATAGTAAAAGTTGTTCATAATGATGATTACTGAGTGATATAATGATTGATGACTGATTGACATAATTATTGATTACAAGACCCTTTTTCACATGTTTCGAGTACAATTTGTATGTGTAGGTTAAACCGGTAGCTGGCGGTAATAATGGAAATAAAATGAAATCATGGTCTAACTGAGTTCTGTTCATGTTGGAATCATATTTTGACAGAATCCTCGTGTATTATGGATGTTACTTGTTGCGCAGGTTACTGGCCCGACTGCCGGCGCTGCGCTCGCTGTCCCTGGCCGGCTCGCCCGCGGAGGCCGCCCTGGCGCTGCGCAGCGGAGCGTGCCCGCCGCTCACAGCGCTGGACCTGTCGTTCGCGCGCGCGCTGGACGACGCCAAGCTGCGCGGCGTGCTGGCGCCGCCCGAGAGCTCGCGGCCCGGCGGCGGCAACACGCGCGCCGAGCCCTCGCGCCTGGCCGCGCTCGCCGTGCTGCGCCTGCCCGGCACCGACATCACCGACGTCGCGATGCGATACGTCGTGCAGGTAACGAGCCTGCTAACACATACGATAGATAGACCACGTTAAACTGTGCGGCATGAAACTTTATCACATCAACAAGCATAATTGTCGAGCACGTAAAGCCTCGCCAAGTATTTTGGTCCGTCTAGGGAGGGGTCCCCCTTACCCCAAGACGCCCATCTTGCCATCTCGAAATAGAATATACCCAAAACTATCCAAGATCTACATTCTGATGTATTTTTTCAGGCATTACCAAAGCTAGTGGAGCTGGACGCGTCGTCGTGCGCGCGGCTCACGGACGCGGGTGCGGCGCAGCTGGCGCACCACGGACTGCAGCGCCTGTCGCTGGCGGGCTGCCGCCTGCTCACCGAGGCCGCGCTCGACCATCTAGCGCGCTGCCCCAACCTCGTGCGGTAAGTAAACAACCATCATCAAATCTCCACAACAATCTATTAGGTAGATAATTCGGGCTGGTGTCCAACTCCACGTCAAAGTTCGTGTTTTGCGTACGTGTGAGAAAATCGGTTATTTGATCCATCCCAGCTCCTCAAGGAAGGACAGCTCCGCTTTGGTGTTAGAGACAATCTCACGGAGGGTACTTGTACTTTGCCCTGTATGTGCCGACCACCGGGCAGTTTTGCAGCACATGAGCTGCTGTCTCGTCGTCCTCCATGCAGTCCCTGCACAGCTGACTGTGACTCCTATGGCAAAGAGGTGTTTATTAAATGACCCATGGCCAATTAAAGCTGCTGTAACTGTCCGCAGCTCTTGTTTAGTTAGTCGAGAGAACCTGTTTCGTGAGGCGGCCATCGATGGTAGGGAGTGTCTACTTAACCTGCCTGCACTAACTTTGGTCCAATCACAGTTTGTGATTTTGGTACCTGGTTTGTTTCCTTACCTAGAGCGCGTAGGTACGCGAACGGGAGTGGCGAGATGGGTTCAGGTCCCACGGGTGCCATGCTCGACAATAATATTAACCAAATTGTCAAAATGCACTGCCATGCATGTATAAATCACGCTTGGTAATTTGGTATACACCACCACTGCAGTTGTTTGGGCACTGTTGGTATTAGGCCTCCCACAAGCATCGCCACAACTACCGGTTCTGTTCCTCCCGGATCCAGCGGATTCCCGCGATCCTCACCAGGTCGTTGGCTTACCCAAACGATGCCTTTCGATCCACGGTCGAACAGCAGAACTTTTCGGCGTCATCGGCCAACCGTTCTGTGAGCATATGTGCCGCCAACTACCACGGACTCTGTCGGTTACCTTAGTTCTCATGCGATTCCTTATTTGGCTCTCTTGGCAGAACACATTTGATTACTGCAATAAAAGCGTTTTAGAAACTAACCTGAATAATTTCTTCTCAACAGACTGGATCTCCGACATGTGCCTCTCGTCTCAACGCAGGCGGTCATCAAATTCGCGGCCAAATCGAAGCACAATCTGCACGTTAAGGACGTGAAGCTGGTAGAGTTGCGGAAGACCTGATCCGAGGACGAGGGCGCCTCGCCGGAGCCCGAGCTCGCGCAGACAGACGCTGCCTGAACAGTGATTTAAAGTGAGTGACGGTGTGTTGGTTGCATACCACGAACAGTTCGGTTGCCACGCGACACGTTCGCTACACGTTGTTGATATTTTAAGTTAGCACATTCTAGTCTAGTTCTACATCATCGACCCTAGAAATAACCCGCAATCAACATTGTCTTCTTTCATGACAGCTTCTCAAGTACTTAATCTAATCGGCATTTATCCTAAGATTTGGTGTGTTTGTTTTCTAGAATGTTACAACAGTGTGAAATTAAAAATAAATATGTTAGTTTCTTAAAGATTTTGTACTAGTTATCTTTCGCACAACATATCAAACTATGCTATCAACACACAGTTTCTACAATCTAATGTAGATATTTTTGCAAAGACTTGATGCCTATCCTGGTACTATTATTAACGTGATACGATTTCTGATTAGGAAAAATATTATTAGGAAAGAAATTTGGTTAGAAGAAAAGTACCCAAAATTAAGTCGTAAAATAAATTTCAAATTGAATCAGTTTTTAGTTAATTATGATTTGTAATTACAACTCTGCAATACAATGACTTGTGCCAACATATAGTTTCTATATGAGAAAGCACATTTATCACTGCACAATCAAATAAAATATATTATAGTTATATATATTAATTTTATTGCATGCTGTTGCATCGGTATTATATTTTATTTTTAGTTTTACGTTTGTAACTCTTTTGTTGAAGACCGTTTGGACCACAAGAGGCTCCCATTTTAAAATATTGACTGAAAATTCTGAAATTATTGTTGAAACTTCTAAATAGCATTTTGCGGTATCACACTTAACTCTTTGTGTGAAAGTATATTTTTATTAACTTTGTATTGTTACTGCGCAATAGCTATACAATGTGACGCACAGATTGTGTAGCTATTGTCAAAGTTAGTGTGATATTGCAGCCTAATACAGTATATTTATGTATGTATGATCATATTTACTGCAATATTTTCGTTGTAAATAGCATTTTAATTTTATTTATTAAACAGTAATATTCCTAAAGAATGCTAAGTTTTAGTTACATGACAATTCAAAATTACTTTGGTTGTATTTTTTTTAGTTCTAGTCCCTTTGTAGATTTAAGCTGTAAGTTCTGTGACATCGGTCGATTTATGTGAAAGTATTATAAAATGTGGACTTTGTGATTGGCCTGGAGATGTCCTATGTAGAGGATAGTCTATCAAATTAGTAGCATTTTGGTATGTCTGCATCATGCAGACTTGTCCGACTATCTTCATAGTGACATCTTTAATGTCTCATAGTCAAGTCTCGCTGTTTCACTCATAAAACATGCTTTTATCCAAATAGCTTTTTTTTAGACGTGCGACTTACCTCGCAGCTGGCCCCCATACCATAGTTACGGAACAAACATCTCAAATATTCGCTCCAAAGAACTCCATTTTTTAATTTACTAACATTCAATAATATTAAGGAAAGACAATATTGTAAAGAGACAGTTTAAATAAATATATACAGATGTTAATGGGCAGCAAATGTAAAGAAATTCAAGATTTTATCATTATTTTAAATTAAAAAATGGGGTGACATATCTGTTTACTTCCAGAGCCTGTACATATGAGAAACAGTTATGTCATACGTTAGTGTGTAAGATAACCGACTCTGGTCACAGTAAGCGAGGTCGGAGGGCCGCCTATAGTATTAGTTTAGGAGAAATAATGACCTTATAGCGTAACTAGTAAGAAAATTTGTGTACACACTTGTCAAATTTTGTGAACGATGCCAGTTAACAGTCCGACTTAGTTGAGAAATATGTTTTACTTATCAGAAAATGTGCAAAGATTTATATTAGTTATATGCAAGTCCTTTCCAGCCCGTCAAGACTGGAATAGACCATCTAAAATAATACTGGCGTCGATAGAGCGGCGGTAAAATTTGACGAGTGCTACAAACTCCATGGACTGTACATTGTTAAAGTAAGTTCGTTATCGAGTAACATTTTTACTTGGAACCGTGAGCTCCACAATATCGAGCTAGATTCTAAGCATTGTGTGCCTCTGTTATAGACAATTAGATATAGAAAACAAAATTGTTTATAAAAAAATATACTTGTGACATCTATGTTCATCAAAATATACAGATAAAAATAAAAAAAACAAATTGATGAGTGATTTTTGAACGTTAATTATAAGATAGATATTATCTAGTTTTTTAAGCTGCCTTTATGCGAGAGTTGATCAATATGAGATAGCATTTTTATATGTCTCGCATGGGCGTCGTCGTTGGCAGTTGCGGTGATATTACATGCCAATGGCTAGGTTTATGTATAGCGATATTACGCGACGTACCGCGTTCACGGAAAGTAACATTGTATCATTGGTTACCATAAGCATAAAATAATATTGGAAATTAATATTTACAATGAAGTATTTATTGTTTTATTTTTCTAGTTTTAAATCCTTAAACACCATATTTTCGTACCATTACAGGACCTGTCTATAGTTCATCCACATTTCACCAGTTATGCTTCAGTCCCATGTAACGCGCCCCCGGGGGGGTGGGGGTGGGCGAGTCGCTATTGCCATTAACCGGATGTCTGTGACTACCGTCCAACGCCAATCGCTTCCATATTTGGCAAATAATTAGTGCTCGAACAACACCATATGTGACTGTACCAAAATGACCCCAGGCTGATAATATTTTCGTTTTTCCTAATTCTGTTAATATTAGTGTTTTGGTCACTTTTCCCATTCATTGGTACCTTAGTAGTTTTCGAGAAAATCTATCCTAAACAGCTGAATGCCATTGACAACTTAATTTGGTCGGGTTATACGCGGAGATTTAGTATGGAAAAGTAATGAAAGCTAATTTCTCTTAAAATACAACACTTATGGCCGTTTTCACCATCGTTCCCTCAACCCCCTCCTTACTAAGGGTCTCTTAACCTAAGAGACTCCATAAATCAGTCCCTTACCTAAGTTGGTTTTCACCAGATTAAAGGGGTCCTACGTAAGGGCCACTTACCTAAGTGACAGTTTATCGATTAAATTACTGATTTTGTATTCCATCGATAAATCACGTAGATTAATATAAAATAGTGGGACAAAATACAAAGAAAATGTAAAATTAACATGATTTCATGAACAACTGATTAATCGTAGGTGTTGACTTATTCCTGAAAATATTAAAAACATAAAAATTTGGTATTGCGAAACGTAATATTAATAATAACCACTGTATTAGGTAAGTAGGTAGGTACCTACCTGTATTTAAAACACAAAATTTGAAAAACAAATAGAAATAAACAAGTAAATACTTTTTAAGTACCTATGTAGTTATTAGGAAGTTAAAAAAATCATACCTGCATATCTGTATATTCTAAATAGTGTTCTATTTTTTCTAACAAAAATAACATATCTAATCTAAATATTTTGAAGAAGTCCTCATTGTCATAATTCGTGAAAAAATCCGGTCTTTCGCGATAAATATGTGGCCGTCTGAATAAACTTTGATTCGTAACTAAGTCCACAGTTTCGATAGCTTCTAAAACTGTCAATAAAATCTTCCATTTCGTCTCAAAAACTCTCATTCAACAACAAATCAACTGTCACTTAGCGCTAAGATGCCAAGTATCGGGCCCCTATAATTAAGGGATCCCTTAGGACCATAGGTGTCCGTTATGTAATGGTGAAAACGAAACTAACACTTAAAATTTCTTAGGTGCCTCCCTAAATTTAAGGAAAGATGGTGAAAACGGCCATTAGGAATCTGAATTTTTAGTCACTAACTTCTTTAGGAGCACTAATTTTGTATGAATTAGGGAAGAATTCACAGAGTTTTTAATAGGGAAAGCTTGAAATTAAAAATTTACACCGTGACTAACGCCACCGTCTCGTAAACTACTAGAGTAGTAATTTTGAATTTTGGGTATCAATTTTATCTCGCAGAGCACTAATTTTCTATGTAAGTTTCAGGAAAGCGACTAGCTCCTGAAACTTGGAATCAACATTCAAAGTCGTGGTCCTGCTGAACGAGCGCGCGAAAGTTATTATCGTTGATTTCTCGGTAAATACAAATGTTTCAGTTCTGTTTTTGTTACGATATGAATCATATTTAAGGGTACCTACAAATTATTTGTATACTTAGAATAGCTGTAGCATGTTGCCTTTTTCGGCGCTCATGGTGGTCCTGCTGAAAGGAGCGTGACTACCGCCGATTTTCTCGAAAACTACTAAGGTACAGGTGTAGTCCTCTGTGGCCGGACCACAGTTTGGTACTCAGATGCTATAGTTCGAAATAATACGTCTACTTTCATCGGAATATATATATATTTTTAGTACCTCAAGAGATATCTTTTTAATTAACAATGTATGTGGTCCGGCCGCCAGGCAGGGCTCTGGCCGCGCCACCTCAAATTAAATAGAGTTTATTGAACTATTAATAAATCGATATCCCGAAAAAACTACCTAAAGAGTACCTTGCATACGACAAATATGGTCCAATAAACCCCTTTAGTTAAGGAGTTATTGGTCGTAGGGTGTGGTCCGGCTGGAAGGTATACTCTGCAGCAAGTCAATTTTGCAATATTTAATATTAACTATCCATAAATCAATTTATATAATAGTACCTTTTCTCTACTCTTCGTTGATACTTTTCTCTCTAAAGAAACTATTCATTTTGATTAATTACTCTTTAAAGTATGTGGTGCGGCTAGGGAGGATTTCTTTCAGCAAATATAACGAAATATGCTTTATTTCTATAGGCTAACGAAAACTGCATAATAAGTACTTTATAAAAAGACCTGGACTTCATCTATAAACTTTTATTTTTATTACCAACAATGATTTTGAAAAGGTGCACTTTTTGGTTTTTGTTTACTTATCTACCTAAGAATAGGTAGTTCATTTGACGAAGTAAGTGAAAATTTTGGTTAAAAATAAACAATAAGTATACGAAAAACAAATATATATTTTCATAATCAAATATAAACAATAAAAAATTGTTAATACAATAGGTTTTATAAATTGCGTAACTTAGTATAAATTTAAACGCCTTCCAACATTTTGTTAGCAATTGTTAACAAATATTATTTTGACAAAACAATCACAAATGTCTTGACGATCTTAAATTGTATTTCGAATATTACTTTTGTTTTAGACAAAATTTTATTAAAACATTCCTATAGGATCGCAAAAACGATGCACAAATACACAATGCAGTCAGAACAACTCCACATCTCAACGAGTATGTTCGTACATGCCACTGAATGAACTAATTTTGTCTGATAAAGGCATTTCAGCCCTTGAAGAATCGGCTCAAACATTGTTAGAGATTGATTCAGGTGTCCTATGTGTTAAAAGTAATGACGACGGTGTAAAATGTACCGGTAAACAAATTATTAACTACACATTGAATGATTTATTAATATTTGAAATTGATTTAGGCGTTGATTTAAATGACATTCAAGACACTATGACATTAAAAGGAAAGTTATTTACACTGTTGTCAGTGATTGTTATTGCACTTCACTCACACATTTGTGATTGCACTTATTGTTTATTTTTAACCAAAATTTTCACTTACTTCGTTAAATTAACTACCTATTCTTAGGTAGATAGGTAAACAAAAACCAAAGAGTGCACCTTTTTCAAAATCATTGTTGGTAATAAAAATAAAAGTTTATAGATGAAGTCCAGGTCTTTTTATAAAGTACTTATTATGCAGTTTTCGTTAGCATAAAGAAATAAAGCATATTTCGTTATATTTGCTGAAAGAAATCCTCCCTAGCCGCACCACATACTTTAAAGAGTAATTAATCAAAATGAATAGTTTCTTGAGAGAGAAAAGTATCAACGAAGAGTAGAGAAAAGGTACTATTATATAAATTGATTTATGGATAGTTAATATTAAATATTGCAAAATTGACTTGCTGCAGAGTATACCTTCCAGCCGGACCACACCCTACGACCAATAACTCCTTAACTAAAGGAGTTTATTGGACCATATTTGTCGTATGCAAGGTACTCTTTAGGTAGTTTTTTTCGGGATATCGATTTATTAATAGTTCAATAAACTCTATTTAATTTGAGGTGGCGCGGCCAGAGCCCTGCCTGGCGGCCGGACCACATAAATTGTTAATTAAAAAGATATATCTTGAGGTACTAAAAATATATATATATTCCGATGAAAGAAGACTTTATGTAGGTATTATTTCGAACTATAGCATCTGAGTACTAAACTGTGGTCCGGCTACAGAGGACTACACAAGGTACAGTCGAGTTCTTGAATATATGAGCATGTTCATGAATCAATAATACTATATTAAAGGCAATGATAATTTTCATAAAACTCTAGACAGCTTTGCTTTACAATAAATTCCAAACAATCTGTGACATCATAAATTTGTGACTACATTATATCAATAATATTGCTACAGACAAAGACTCTAAAAATTGTGGGCAGTCCCTTGTTCATATTATTTAACGCAAAGTTAGGTTCACAAAAACCTAAGCAATAATTCTATGAAAAATATCTTGACAATTTGACATTGTCTCGAATTGATGTCTTAAATTCTTTGAATATATTTTTCTTTAAAACAAATTTAATTTGAAGTTGTCAGTTATGACATCCTGCATCAGAATACCTACTGGATAGCATCCTCTTCGTGGATTGGTAAATATTTTTAAAATAATTTCCCTTTTGTGGAAAAAAACATTAATTATGATGTAGGTACTTATCGAATAGACGCACATACGAAACATGTTATTGTCACTTTGAAGGAACAAGGGAATTCATCCTTGCATGCTCTGGGCGGAGCGGGAGGGCGTGTCAGACTTTTACTGACTAAAACCCACCCGTGTTCCTTCATTTGCCTGTGTGCCAGGGCCATGGTATCCCATTCGGACAAACCCGCAACCCTGGCAGGCATTAGCCCTAACGGACCCCGTCATTTTGAGCTGACATCTCTATGTTCCACGCGCGCCGTCGACCTGGGCCTGGTGCTTATCGGATGGCGAGCTACCCATTGCTCACCGTCCGCCAGCCCGCGCCTACGGTGGCCGGGAATCGGCCTGCGATTTCCGACGCCCAGGTCGTTTTCTGCGGCGACTAGGGGCGTGAGGGCGCGAATTTTGCCCCTCCCTCATGCGTTCCGCCTTCTTCGTGAGCATTACTGCTTCGCAGGAGGAGGTGACGGCCCCCATGCACTCTCGCTTTGAACCATGGCCTGGTCCAAGGCCTGACCCGAGAGATCGCCGCCGCCGATCGCCTCCGTGAGTACATGGCGGGTCCCCGCCCAAGCCGGGCAGACCTCCACCGTATGCTCCACTGTGTCCTCCGGGCGATCCACACAGTGGTAACACCCGGGCCACCCGGGCGTTTCTTCCCACTTTATCCTGAACAGGAACCTCCCGAAACAACCGTGTCCGGTGAGAACCTGCGTCAGGCGGAAGGTGAGGACGCCGTGGCGCCTCTCTAGACACTCCTCAAAGAGGGTGCAAAACTTATCGCTGCAATTGTGGCGTGCCCATACTACGCAAACGTGTCAGATTGATACAGTCTTATTACGAACGGCAACATGGCATTATTACTCGTAGGTACTTCTGCTCCGACAAGCAAAAATAAATTTAATAGTAAAGGTCGTTTAGTTGAATATTCAACGCTGTATGGATATTCATGAATCCTAGGTTGCACCAAATATATTGAAATCTAGAGTATTTAGATGTTTATGTTCCGAAGAGTAGTCAGATATTTTTGACTGCACTACCGTAACATACTTATGAACAGTTTTTATGATAACATTTGATTGATGTCTAAGTTTGTATCATTGATCATTTTAAAGCTTACAATATTTTGAAACATTGTCATTGCCATTAAATTAGTGAACTGGACTGTACCAATTCTGTTGTTCGAACACTAATTTGCGATTGGCGTTCGTGGTCACGGACATGTGTTATTGGGTTTTTCCAGCAGGAATTTCTCAGTAGCAGCCTCAGTTTAGAGAATTTATTCCGGAAGGTTTTCGGTACTAGTTGACGCGACAGACGTCTTGTCCAATAGTAATAGTTCATAGACAAAAAACCGGTCAAGTGCGTGTCGGACCACGCACAATGACGGGTTCCGTATTTGGGATGAATTTATCTCAACTATGTATTAGTATTTATGCTTGTATTTTATAGTTAGGTATCTTCGAGCTATCTATCCCGTATGTTGCACCTCCCACATATTTTGTCTCTGCACCACCCTAAAGTTGACTGGTAGAAAATGCCTCGGGCATTAAGTCCGCCTTTGTACAGTATTTATTTCACTTGTGCATAAAGTTTTAATAAATAAATAATAAATAATCATTGTAGTTGAAAAACATGATCTCTACTATTACTCGTTAACTTGTAAATGAAATACATCTGTAGGTTACATTAGTTGAATCAGAAGGCGATGTCAAGAGTGGCGCAGTATACAAGAGAAGAAGCCTATATAGTAGGTACCTAGTATGTGTGTAAGTCTTGTGAAATGTGAAATTATAATACATGAGTGAGGAAAGATTGTGTATTCATGTCTGAAGGATCATCCATCGTACCAGGGGCCCAAGTCTGCTATTTTTATAAATTCAGTCATTCCAACACGATCCCATTGTCATGCCATTGTCATTTTGCTAAAAGTTCGTAATCTGGTAAATTCATAATGGCCGATCATTGGTCGGTCAATGTTCTCGTAATATAATTGTGTTATTATAATGGTATTGTCGTACTGCCATTATTATAAAACCCATTAGTAGAAATGTCATTAATTTGTCATTATGTACGAGATTACCAATATATGCAATTTCTTTCAATGTAGTTACAGTGGCCGACCATTGGAAAGTCATAATGACGCCATGATAATAGTAGATTACCAAACTTGTCAAAATCAACAATTATGAAATCAATGATCGACCATTCTGACACTATTGTAATAGCAGACTTGAGGTCCAGGTTAGCGTGTGTCCATAGAGTAGGATAGTACCTAATAGATTGAGTGTGTTTACAGAAGTGATGACTCTTGATAACTTTATAATATTTTCTCTTTCTTCTCTCTCTCCCATTGAACCTAATTTATAAAATGCCAACAGGGAAAGCGTAGGTTTATGTAGGTACCTATAGTATGATTTTCAGGGCTTGAAAATTACGGATACGCTTTTATATAGGTACCTATTTAATAGGTAGGTTAGACATACCTACATAAGAGGGTAGGTATTTCTATTTCAACACGCACTCCCCTCTTTTAAAATATGAGAGGCGTCGAGATTAGTCCAGAATCCAATTACATTTTCCAAATTTCCCATTTTTCCCTCGCCCCGGGTTCAAAGCTCACAGAAAATAATTTTCTTCGCTCCCTAAGAAATGAAAAATAAACGTGGCCCGGGTGGAGCGTCTCTGAGAAAGAACTTAAAGCAATCAGTGCGTGGAAGTGGAAGGGAAGATGTGTAACAGTGAAGCGTGAAAGAGATAACTATACAAGGTTTGTATTCGGCCGCCCGCGGGGATTTGTCGTGCGCGCTTTTTTCTTGTTTTTTTTTTTAGGCGAGAGGTTGTGACTTCAATTGCAAATGAACCTGCGCTGTAGTGCAAACTCGGCTCGGGGGCGAAAAGCTGACACAGAGAAAACGTTTTCATAAATCTGGGTCAATTTTCAAAACTAATTTGTAGACGTTGCTTTCAATAAGGAAAATGAAAGTCCTTTTTGGTGATAGACCAATTTGTATAAGTACTGTACCTATGTGGTACTTTAATTGCGTTGTTTATTTTATGTAGTTGTGCCAAGTACAATAAACAAATACCTACCTATTTGAAAATTTGTTTTATGGGTTTGAAAACTCTAAATAGTACCTACAAAATGTACAGTCTTTTTTGTTGTCAGTTCATTTTTCCTATTTTCTTTAGCTAGCCCAATTTGGTGGTCAGAAATGGTCCCATGGTAGGTAATCCACCTAAGTAGGTACTCGAGTTTGATTAAAACAAAGACAACAGAAATGAGTTATGAACAGTCAGCGACAAAAGTCGATAAACACTTCAGTTTTTTCATTGAGTATAATGTGTTTAATTAAAATCAAAACAGAAGTACTTAGAATTAAAGAAATAACTGTTAGGTAGCTATTATGTGGATAAGATCAGGAATGAAGTTATCCGGAAGAGAAGCGGAGTTACCGACATAGCCTGCAGAGTAAGCAAGCTGAAGTGGAAGTGGGCTGGCCATGTTTGTCGAAGGACCGATAGCCGCTGGAGCAGACGAGTCCTGGAGTGGAGACCGCGTATCGGCAAGCGTAGTGTAGGGCGCCCCCCAGCTAGATGGACCGACGACCTTAAAAAGGTGGCTGGGACAGACTGGATGCGGAAAGCGGAGGACAGGGTGTTGTGGCGCAGCCTGGGAGAGGCCTATGTCCAGCAGTGGACTGCTATAGGCTGAGTTGATTAATTGATTGATATTATGTGGAATGCTGAAATATAATGTATTGAAAAATTTTGTGTCAATTTAGATGATGTGTAAAAGTAGCAGTGATAATAAACTTTTATCGCTGACGTAGGTAGAAACCTACGCATTCCTGTAGACTAAGTTTACCTACCTATAGTCTGATTTTAAATTTGCTAGATATGAGATTTGGTGATGACATAAAAATAACCTATATTCCGTTGGTTTAGGTAGTTAAATAAAGGTAAACAAAAAAACCACGTGACGAGAGTAACCGACTAAACGTAATACCTGGCACTTCAGTTGGCACGCTACGTCACAGTTGTACTCTTCAATTTAGCAACTTTTTATTTCGTTGACGTTTAGAGAACATGTCTTTTTGGGCTCTTTACAATAGACAGATTACCAAAATAATATAGTAATATATAAATCTAAGTAAATAATTGTGCTCAAGCAATTATATCTACAAAGAGTAGTAAAAAAAAAAAAACTTTTATAACCATATTTATCAGCAAATAAATCTTTGACTTTGACTTTGACTTTAACACTAGTTGAAAAACATGATCTCCCATACATGCCAACTGAAAATTTAACTTGGTCGACTATTACTAGTTAACTTATAAAGCGTACTTAGCGGTGATAGTTTTCCTTTTAACTTCGTTATATAAACTACTGTCGTGATTTTTTTTACATGTCCAAAAGAAACCATTTAGCTGGCAGGGGGGAGGACACTTGACTCGAACAAAAACTGATTTCGCAAACAGATCCCTGAATCGAAAAATGGTTTTCACACACTCGCAATATTTATAAAACGACCTTTCTAACGACAACGGGATAGACGAGAAAAAAAATCATCCCCACATTACTGCTACATGTAATGTGGGGATGATTTTTTTTCTCGTCTAGATACCCTAAAAAAAATTTTTTTTTAAGATTTTATTTTACCACTTTGATGGCATGATCAATATGTATAGGTACCCGTGCCAAATTACAGCTTTCTAGTACCTACTAAGAGTCTCCGAGCTAAGCAGCGGACGGGTAGACAGACAGACAGACTTACATGGCTAAACTATAAGGGTTCCTTGTTGACTACGGAACCCTATCGATCGCAGGTCAGTCATTTTGGTCTAGCAAATTCAAAATCAGAGTTATCATTATCTTTTATTCTAACTACATTATCTACCCATACCTATCCTTAAAAACATACCCAATACAAATACCACAGCATCTCTGAATCAAAGAGAAACATTGACAGATGGCGAGACGATTTAGATACACCCCTCCAGCAATTGGCCGCAATAGAAAGTGAATTACATACTTGTTGGCGTAGACATAATGCTACACTTTATAGCCGCGGTACACAGGGGTTTACTCGACCTTTGGTCTCATTTGCATTTTTATTGCAGGGAGCCGTGATTGGAAAATAATCGTAATTTTAGTACAAACGTACCAAAGAGATTTATGATAGATACTAGAGAGAGGCCATCAGAAATAATGTCTTAGAAAAATTGTGATCCCATGTCTCAGTGACGCCATCTAGCATAATATAGCAAAATTCAATAAAAGCTAAGTTTGATACGTTACACTTTTTACCGACACACAAATATTTTGAAACATGTAACAAAATTATTTATTTTATCGAAATTCTGGGTAAATTACAAAATATTAACTAAAATAAACCGTCGTTATGTCTAGTCGTCTTATCACTATGAGATTTGCAATACCATAATGCATACTATACCTATACAACGAAAATAATTTTCTTTTGGTGGATACGAATGCGACTTGACTTACAGGCGTGCCACGCTAGATTGAGCGACTTTTGCCCACTAGGACAAATGTATCGGATTCTATTGTTAAGTAAATAATTTAATGTCTTTGGTAAGTACCTAATGTCTGTTCCAAAAGTATATTAAATTCTTACGCAATCACTCAAAGGGTTTTAGAATTTCATGACTCACTTTTTTTACAAATAGTTATTGTTTGAATAACATTTTTAAATTTTTATTGAAAATCTCAATTTTCAAATGAAAAACATTAGAATTTTTATTATTTAAAAAATATAAAAAACAATTTGAATGTCTGGTTTACGTATTCAAAAAATATAATCAAATCAAAGTACTCGATTTCAGAGCAGTGGTGGGTGGCCCGGTGGTAACGGCACCAACTTTCGAGTTGTAGGTCGTGGGTTCGAACCCAAGCAGGCGCTTAATTTTGTGTAAATAATTTCATCACCACTGCTCTCAAAACGGTGAAGGAAAACATCGCGAGGAAACCGGCATGTCCTAGAACCAAAAATTTGAAGACAGGTGACATCTACCAACCTGCACTGCCCCGCGTGGTATATTACAGCCCACTCCCTCAGTGGGAACATTATAGGCTGAATATTCTACACAATTGGTCCGCATCTACAGGTAAGTATTATAAGTTCCTGATCGATTTGGTTACATTTATACCAGATACTTTTAGAGGAACAGATTATAGGTTGTTCGCACTTATTGTATGAGGATAGGTTATTTAGTTATTGGTAAGACAAGTCAATTGTAACATACCTTAAATGGCAAAGTTAGATTAGTTAATACAGTAATTGACCAAAGTACCTACATAGTTTGATTAATTGTTTGTAGTTAACGATAAGTAATCAGTCCCAGTCAGGCCCTGGCCCTGTCTCGACATAGATAGCGATCGCTTTACGACCGAATTCGATCGCAAAGTCCTAATGGGATCTCTAGACGGTCAAAATTGCTTGATACAATTGACAATACAAGTTAATTCCTTCAAAAACCTGCTAGATTAGCAGTCCTTTCAAGGCATCATTAGGTACGTACCTACTTATAACTTGGATCAGCGCACCATGATCGTGGATCATGGAGCAGAGATTCTTTCGCAGGATCCGTTTTTCGATACCCGCCATCCTACAGCGCGCTCCGGTGCTGATTACGTTTTAGCTACTCGTAGAATAACTTCATTTGAACACACCCAGTCAGACTGCAGTGGCAGCTGTAACCTATATTCTGCTTATTCAGTATTTACGATTTACAAAAGATCACAAAAACAAACAATTGAAAAGACGGTTCTGGGTGAGAGTAGATTCTCACCCAGAACCGTCTTTTCAATTGTACAGTTGGAATATGGGGCACAGCTTTACAAGGAATTCGCTGACGAGGAGATGAAACCAATTTTGGATGAATGAATGAAGAACAATTAAAAAACTGCGACTTTGCGCATTATTTAAATTGCCCGATTGCCGATCCACACCGAGCGCGCCAAACGCATATCCTTTGAGCCTTTGAGCATTGACAAAATACCGACAGCGCTTGGATCGTCTGCTCCACGGAGCGCGCGCTTCGCGCACTGGATCCAGCTAATTAGCAATCTTGATTGGGTTGAATGCAGGACTCCCAACATACAGGGTGTCCCGTAAATAATGGATCAAACGTAACGGGTAGGTAGCTTACCTCATTTCCAACAACTAATTTGAACAGTAAAAAAAAAACCGATAAGGTAACCAAGATATTTTTTTTTTCGATTTTTACTATTTCAATTCAAATTTTCAATTCAAGATTTTTTTTCTAAGGCAAATAAAATGTTATTTAAAAAAATGGTATCTTATAACATTAGTAAACTATTCAGAAATGTTTGACAAAAATCACACCTAAATATGATACCATTTGCAGCAACAGCATTAAAAACACTGAATGCTGGTACAGAAAATAGTAAAAATCTAAAAAAAAAAAATTCTTGGTTACCTTATCGGTTTTTTTTTTACTGTTCAAATTAGTTGTTGGAAATGAGGTAAGCTATCTACCCGTTACGTTTGATCCATTATTTACGGGACACCCTGTATAAAAAAGCTAGCCTAAGAAAACTGTGTCCCAAAAAACGTAAATTTACGTTTGGGGTAGCGAGGTGCTGTGCGGTTTTCCACAGACCTTTCCAATACAGAAAGTTACATTTGTGACTTCCAGTTGGTTGCTGATTTACGATAGTTCTTCTGCAGAACTTCTGCTGTTTTGTCGACCATTCCAACCACCAGCAGAGTTTTTAGGGTAGTTAGACATCGCTATCAGCAAGACCACATAACGGTGTAAGGGACATCGACGAGCCAATTTTTACCATAAATCCTGGAAATTATTGAACAATAAAAATCTGTATGACATACTTAGCAGATTTTTGATGTGTAACATTTTTCCTCTCGCTATCTGTGGGAGTGATTTCGTAAAAAGGGACGGAAGTTTGTAACAGGAAGTGATAGTTTGAGCATGGAATAAGTAAGTACTTTTTAATAGCATGGAATTAGTAAGTTGTTTATAACAGCATGGAATTAGTTTATTCATGGAATTTGTAAGTACTATACGAGTATAGATAGTAAGTGGTTGAATTTCGACCAGTGGGCGGGCACTAGTAATGAATAATTATTCGAATAAATATTATTTTCAGTATTTAGCTTTTTTAAATTTTGAGGTTAATTTCTGTGGCTGCTCAGTTGTTTATTATCAAGGTGAGAGGTCAGATGTTACACATCAAATGCGATTACTGTGAGGCTCGCTTAAAAATTCCTACGTGGATTCCTGGAGGGTCTAGAATCATGCGCAGATTTCATGGTAACGGTTTGGGCGTCGCCCCGTCGATGTCCTTTACATCCTGTATAAGTTGTATATCCTGTGGGCAAGACATACTACAGAAGTTAACGTGTCATGTTAAAAAACACGTGTCGACCACAGCCGTATCTAGTTGAGATAGATTTCCCGAGTTAGCTGATATCAGGTGAGTTGGAGGGTAGA
The DNA here is from genome assembly GCA_963921375.1 of Tiliacea citrago. Lineage (NCBI taxonomy): Eukaryota > Metazoa > Arthropoda > Insecta > Lepidoptera > Noctuidae > Tiliacea > Tiliacea citrago. The sequence goes on along the minus strand of OY992800.1, from coordinate 15,837,422 downwards.
TATCGATCGGCGCCCGCACGCCATGCTAACCACTGATTCGCGCGCCGCTGACGTTGACGGGCGTCTGGCAGCTGCCTTGTGTACTGTCGTGAAGGTAGGTGGGTAGCGTTAGCAGATCCATTGGGATGATTGGAAAAGTATTTTGTTCATTAAATTAAATTAAAATTACTTTATTACAGACAAAAGTGATCCATATCATGTTAGTATTACAAAACAATTTATATTCTAGTGTTAGTAAAATCTCTCCACACTGCACGCAGAGGACGACCAGACAAGAAAACATGTTTCCTACCTGAGCAATCTCCGCATAAAATGCCGAATATTTGGGGTATAGCTCTCCGCCACAGCTCTCAGGATATAGGTTCGACTAACTCACACCCTGCTCAGCAGCAACGCGGTTTTTTTGCGAATTATGGCTTGAAAGCCATCTGTCATGTGGGTCTCAGCAAACATTTCCGAAGCGCTGCTGAAACGGGGCAGTCGCAACAACATCCTGAATGCATTATTATATTGTACGCGCAGGGCATCCAGCGATCTCTTTGTGTAGTTGACTCTGATCGCTAAAGCCGTACGCTCGCTCTTAATGTCCAAGGTATTTAGACACTCTCTTTAACGGGAGCGAGCCCTTAGCCTTCACCATTATTATTTCCGGAACAGAGTCCGGACACCTACCAGCGGCCTTTAAAATCGTAAGTATATTCACTCTTAGTGACATTATAAATCAGTCCGTGTGAGGCAGCATAATTATCGCACACTTTGAGCAATTCTCTTATTGCGTCAGCAATTATTGACGCTCGACATCGAATACTAATGCTGCTGAGCTCAGTTATGAGGCCATCAAGATACAGATTGAAAAGCCTAGGGGATGTCAAACCCCCTTGTCTTACACCGCATTCCAATATATATGCTGAAGAGAGAGTGGTAAACCACTTTACCTGGTTCTTTAGATTGGCATACCAGGGGGCCGATCGCGCTATTTCTCAATGTAATTACCGTTCGAACGGAACGTTTTTGGTTTTGGTTTAGCTGATGTAAGAAACGGTATCGCGCTATTTTTTCTGAGCGACAAAATCGTTGACGTTACCCAATACTGAAAGTTCGATCAATCGTTCCTCCAACGTAACTTCCAAAGTAAAGCTAAATCGTTTCCGTTGAAATGATTAGCGCGATACGAAATGTGTCTAACGTAACGTTTTTGGTTGTGGTTTACTTTTGGTATTAACGTTCAAAATTAGCGCGATCGGCCCCCAGTACTGGAAGATTTTCGGTATTTCAGCATGGGCAACCCCTGTCCTTCAACTTGTCCCAAAGCACATCATAGGAAACATACTTAAAATTTTCGCATATAAGATTCAGACTAAGGAGGTAACATATATTAGATTTTACTTGATTTAAGGAATCTTGGCGATCTCAGCTTTCGTCTCCGTACTTAATTCCGGATAGGCACATAGTTATCTATCCTACTATGTGCCAGGTATGAGCACATGGTTTATTTTCTATGTTGACTAACGAAGGCATGAACTTTGTAGCCGGCGTATTCTGAACCCGGGTTGAGGTTAATAAATAATGACCAACGGCAAAACCACCGCTTTGCAACATCCATTCGGTAAAAATAATTTTCATCACTCAGTAGTAATCTGTATACGATCGAAATCGTGAAGCATTGCTAACAATTAAGAATATATCTCAAGAAAGTTACAAAACAAAAAGGGTAAATTAAAAAAAAAAAAAACAGGGAGTCATGGGGGACTGCCTTAAAGTGTTAACATTAGCATGTCGGTGACGCAAATCCATAAGTTTTGCTCCTACCAAAAATCGCTCAACATGGATAAAGATTTCAATAAAAAAAAAACACGATTTTTTTCACGAAGTTTTCAAGGTATAGTTGAATGTAAGAACTTACCTACCTACTGAGAAACATTGAAACCTTGGGGTCTACTCCGAAGCGCTAAACCGATGTATCGGCCGAATGTTCGGTCGTGTCTTTACTACGGCTAACTATCGCAAAATACGGCGAAAAAAAAAAAAAGACAGTCGAAGAGATAAGCCAAAGTCAAAACTGTGACTTGAAGTCGGGTAAGGACTCAAAGTCAAAAAAGGAAACTTTGAAAATTATAAAACAGCCGAACTTTCGGGCGATACTTCGGTTTAACGCCTCGAAGTAGACCCCCTGGTTCGGAAAAGTCCGCACAAGAGAGACCCTGTATTTCACGAGATGCTTATTAATTTGTATCTAGCACCAAATTATTACATCACTATTTTGTATTTCGCTGCTATCCGTCCCTAAGGCCAGGGTACACTGAGTGGCGTGCACGCGACACGTCGGCCGCGTCTGCCGTCACGCACAGCGTTCGTCGAAAACCTGTGGTTTACACAGACCTAGCTGAATAAATAACAATACGAGAAATACCAGTGTTAACATGACGGTAATTGTTAATGTTAACTCGTGTAGGCTCGGGTTTAGCGTTAATTATTAATGATTGATTAGCTACCACGTCGTTCTAGTGGTCGCAAGCTCTACTGGTGAGCATGAGGTTCTGGGTTCGATTCCCAGGTCGGGCAAAATGTTATTGGGATTTTCCATTAGGAATTTGTCAGTAGTCTGGATTTGTGCCCGGTTGATGGCAATAAGCTCGCCCCCTATTACATGGGACTTAAACATAACTGGCGAAATGTGGGTGTATTATAGCTACACCTATAACATAACATAACATAACGCCAGTTATGTTATGTGATTAGCTTTTGTGTTGATTTGGGAATAGATTTGTGTCAAATTCATAAGTAGGCGATAAGCAGCAAGTACTGATAACTGGTAAACAAAAACTTAATAAAAAATAATCTGAGTCTTCAATGACAGGGCGAGATATCCCGCGATAGAATCCTCAATTAGAGGCTATGTATGTATTCTTAAATATTTACTTACGAAGGCTTGCAAAGCAACCTGAGAAGCTTGTATCTTTGGCTTGCTTGCTAAAGAACGGCTCATTATTTTTTGACCCCTGATCATGCCATTATTATCAATGCCAGGTTATTATGAATAACCATGTCATATATTAGTGATTAAATAATAGTTTCTAGGTAGTGGCATAGAGTAAAGAAGTAGGTGCAATTATCATCAAACCATAACAAAGCTTGTCCCTAAAAAAACACAATAATTTCAGTCAAAAATATTCATTGCCCTACATTACGAATTTGCCTTTAAATCACTCGATTAGGAAAAACATTTTCAGCTTCAAGATTGAAAGCCAACACAATAAAAGTTCATCGGCAGTGAATGAGAATGAATTATGATAAACGAACGAATGGGAGGTGAGCAGAGAGCTGTAATCGCGACATGTGTCCTAGCGTGCGTGATGGATGTGGCGACAAAATTATAACATATTAATATGTGTGCGGGTGAAGAGGGTGCACGACTGCACGTATCATAGAGGGAATATGGATGCAGACGTGAATCTCGAAATTCAAATCTGACACATTGAGACCTACTTCCAGCACAACATAATGCGTTTAACGCTAAACGTATTTAAAACATCATTTTGTCTCTGTCATCTTCAAACGATAAACAGAAATGCATTTTAGTGATTCGTGGAGCAAGTGGGCCTTATCTTTCTCGAAAAATTTAGTTTTAACGTTCTGCTTGTATTCGTATTTTGATTTATTTTTATTGTACAAAATAAAAGCGTATCATACTCGTAAATAGCATTCATTGTAAATCTTTTTGTACCCCTGTCTCTTGGAGCCTTTGCTTTCAAACTGACCATATTTTATGCATCTACTTACCGAATTTGTTTGAGGGTAGTTTTTCATATAGTTATTAGGACAAATATACCTACAAGGGTTTAGCAGGAAAATATTGGTACTTTACGCAGGTAAACACAACATTATTGAACTTTTTTTACACTCAAAATAGGGTAGCGGAATAAGGCCCTTACAATTCAAACGTCGCACCACAACCGTTCGTAGAACCTACCAACGGGTGTTAGTAGCTCAGAGCCGGGTATTCCCTGAAGTTATTATGGCCCAGTGAACCGGGTAACGAACAGCCCCTCGCCCCCTCACCCCTCCCCCCGAACACCCCGCTGTAAATAATACATTACACCCTTTATCATAAGTGCGCGCCGATGAGTAAATAATATGGTGAAGATTCATTTGGAAATCGTTTATCTCTTCGTGGCAAATGGTGGAAATGGCAGGCGTAAGTATCTTGTTCTATTGGAAGTAAACGTTTGGGACGAAATAAAATAATAATAATAATATTAAGACAGTAGTAGGACAGTAGACTAGTTGTTACAGTCACGAGCAGATTTCTGTGGTCAGTTTGACCATATTAACTGATTTCATGATTGATTCATAAGTATTTGTTATTAAGAAAACGCCAAATTACCTACATTCATCTGCGTAAGTAAATAAGTAGTAGCACAAAAATGTGACATCGAAGAAATCTATCTGACGAGACAATGGACGCCAATTTATAGGATACCGCATCGGCTTCAAATGATGTGGACATGGCTTGGGTCATAAAATCATTTGTGTATTTTTATTACCCGTGGTCCCTTCGAGAAATACAATGCTGCCAAATTAAAATGGTAGACCGTTAGTTTTAGCTCTTACTTACTTGAAACATTCAAAATGATTCACCAAAAATAGAGGGAATCTAGTCGAGATGGTCACTGTTATAACCTAACCTAACCCAAATAATTCAATAACAGTAGATGGTTTTAATTTGGCAGCATTGTATTTCTCGAAGGGACCATGGGTAAAAAACTCATAAAATCAGCCTACTCAGTTCAGTTCAGAAGAATGTAATACCTCGTTGTAATCAAAAATATCTGACATCATTTTGGCAGCATAAAGCGCAGGCCACACCGCCAGCTTAGCGGGCGGGCGGGCTAGGCGGGCGAACATCGTTTCACCTCTTTACATACTTCGGTTCATCGGTTCACACCGCGAGCTACCGACTAACCATGTAAAGAGGTGAAACAATGTTCGCCCGCTTAGCCCGCCCGCCCGCTAGCTGGCGGTGTGGCCTGGGCTTTAAACCTGACAGTATAATACTTATTTAAATTTTTCTTCTTTATCACAATCACTGCCTATTACAAAAATATGTGTCACCTGTGCCCACCGGAAGCCAGGAGTCTAGGAGTCTACTAAGTCAAAGTTGACAACGAACCTACAGCTGTTGATTGTCACCTGTCGGGATCCACAAATAAGGTAAACTTGTACATGAAGCCTCGTCTTATCGGCCGATAAGCTTAACGCCAGTACTTTCCAAACTGTGGGAGAGAATATTCTTTAACCGACTAAAAACGTGCATGGACGCAAATGATTTTGTTCCGTCTCACCAGTTTGGCTTTCGGAAATATCACTCAGCAATAGAAAAGGTTAACCGAGTATACCAAACACGAAGACAGGTGTTTTTAATGTAAAAAATATTGCTCGGCGGCATTTCTTGATGTACAACAAGCTTTTGATCGTGTCTAGCTCAAAAGAATGCTGGCTAAACTGAAGGATAAACTTCCACACTCAATGTCCTGCTTATCTAGTCGTAATTATCCGTCCACTGCCACTGGTTCCAAGAGAAACAGGGCGAAGCAAGATCAAGGTTGTTTGAAGTGAAAAATCCAGTACCACAGGGATATGTTCTTGGCCCAGTGTTGTATAACATATTTACATCAGATCTTCCCGTATTGGATAGCACATATACTGACGACATAGCTTATCAGGTAATGAAAACACAGAAATGGCCAGTAATAGACTCCAAAAACCAATAACGAGACTCAAAAATGGCTCTATAAGTGCCTATGCTTCCAAGTTTCTGTGCCTGAGCGTGAAGGTGATATATGGTTGGCCAAATCACCTTCACGCTCAGGCACTGAAACACCCCACCTGTTAGATTTGGTCCTGATACCCTACCACACACATATTTTATAAAGTATCTTGGCTTCTGCTTAGATAGGCGCCTAACATGGAAGCATCACGTCAAACACAAAAGTGACGAGATAACACAAAAGTTCCGCAACCTGTACTGGCTTATGTGAAGAAAGTCTGGGCTCTCTGTAGACAACAAACTCGTCATTTACAACTCGGTCCTAAAGCCAATATAAAGTTGTCAAAAAGTGAAGTAACCATACGACTCGGTACTTGATACTCACGATAAATCGATTCAAGTTAAATGTCAAAACGGGCCTATTATTTTTTGATAAGTATAATAAACTCTGAAATCAAGCGGTACATGACATAAAAAGTAAGTTTAAAAATTAAAACCCGACTACTGAAAAATCACACTCTAAAAAGTATGAAACGACGGCACGGTTGGCGCAGTGGTTAAGCGATTGACTGCTGCGCTGCGTATCGCGGGTTCAATTCCCGCACGGAACAAATATTTGTATGACCTATAAGTAGTTGTTCCGGGTCTGGCTGTTTGTGTATGTGAGTTTAAATGTTTGTAAACGCACCCACGATACAGGAGAAATGCCTAGTGTGGGGCAACGTTTTTAAAAAAAAAAAAAAAAAATGTTCTCATCTGGAATTGTTATACAGTACAAATTGTTCAATATTTATCGTCTATTAAATAAACAACTTACACGTGCTGTAAAGTTAGTAAGTAACAAGTACTTTAATGAATTTAATACGTATTCTTATTGATATTCAGAGGATAGCCGTGGTCTTATGCCACCTTTTTTATTTTTTTTTGTTGCCGGGTTGGAAAATCCTCATGGATGTCCTCCGCCCTGGGGTGGGCGGAGGAGTCTGTCAGACTCTTACTGACTAAAAACCACCCCGGTGTTCCCTTCCCACACTTGCACCGGGGATCTTGGGAGCTAGTATTACTTCCGTGATCCCCGGCTGGTCCACCCGGCTGGTCCGCCCGCCCCTGCGGGCCACATACCCTAACAAAACAGTACATTCTAACAGTAGAAAGCGATCATAAGTTTTGGGGCAACTTTGCCCCATTCTGCACACTTTGCTTTCACTTGAATACAACCACGGTTTTTAATGTGACGTCACATAGTACGTGTGACGAATGTGACGTTGCCTATAAAGTAGCGGACGATCAAGACGCTTCCAACGATATCGCATTTGTGAAATTATGATAAGTAGTTTAGAAGTTATGAGGGAACAGATGAACATACATACGGTATGTATGTTCATCTGTAAAGTAAAGTTTTTATTTATTTATTTTTATTTACAAGGCACGCCTAATTTTGCATCCAAATCCACTAGTTACTGAACTGTTAACGCTAACGGGGTCGGGCTGAAGAGGGACCTTGACTAAGTGGGAGGTACAGCACTGGCTGCTCCGCCACAACGCCATTTGACATGGAACAAATTCGATGATGGTTCAACGACCGATTGCAAATAGAATTTATGAAAAAAAAAAACCCACCGGAAGCAGCTATCAGACAGAAATGAAAAAACATATTGATATAAATTTTTATGTCTGCTTTAGGCATCAAATCTCAAATCTACTAATTTGAAAACTGACACCCGCTGTCAAAATATTTGACAACAATGGCTACCGTGGCAAGGTGTCGTCTATCACCAACTCACCAGGGGTAGCAGGGCAGCAGGGGTGGCTACCTTAACTAAACTAGTTACGATTAACAAGCCTAGGTGTCCCACAAGGCACTCCCAAGCGACGGCCACATTTCATTTCGGTACAATTCATTTTATTTGGAAAATATTAAGTAGTTTGGGGTTTGTGTGCTTACCTACTTGGTCATTAATTGTGGACGCACTGATTTTCCATTAGAGGAATGCTGTTTCGGAAAGTAGGTAGTAATTTTAATATAAATAATAGGTAATAAATTTAAACACTATTCGCTTAAAAATACACGGAACAATGTTTAAAAAAAACAACACACACATTACCTTTAGCCCTAGATTTTTATATTGTTTAGTTTATGAATTATCTAGGTAATGGAAGTTCACGAAAATAATCTGAATCTCGAAGATACATGTTTATTAGAATAGATTAGTCCTGTAACTTGTAAGAGGGCCTGAAATTCTTTTTAAAAGTCCGTTTCATTAATTATCATAATTGCAAAAAAATACAAACTTTTAGCTTAGTTTAGTTCTATTCTAGGTTCCGTTGAGTGAGCCTAAAAGTTTAATAACTTAACATTTTTCAGAGTTCACAAATTATTATAAATTCTATCACCGTAATTCGAGCTGTGAACATTACATAGATTGTCCCCAGATCGCGGCCGTCGTGTGTACATAATGGAATGAGTGCAATATGCATCCTCTGTCCCTGGAGACCACGCATTCACCGTAGAACCTAAAGCGAGGGAATTGGAATGGATATGGCATATTTATTTGTGGTAAGTACATACTCAATTGGTTTAGGTAGTTAAATAAGGTAAACAAATCATAAAAAGGGTTTTTTATAGATGACACTTTTGTTTAAAAATAAATATGATAATAAAACTGTGACGTAGCATGACAACTGAAGTGATAGGTATTACGTTTAGTCGGTTACTTGACAGCTCTCTTGTCACGTGGTTTTTTTGTTTACCTTTATTTAACTACCTAAACCAACGGAATATAGGTATGTGTGGATGGAATCAAATCAACTCCTCATAATATGTAACTATTATATCGTCAACGTGATCTATCAACTCAGCCTTGCGCTGACCAGTGCAGGAAATAGGCCTCTCCCAGACTGCGCCACAACACCCTGTCCTCCGCCTTCAGCGTTCAGTCCGTCCAGTGTTTACCTTTATTTAACTACCTAAACCAACGGAGTATAGTTCAATTATACTTAGTTCTACCAAGAAGAAGTGTCGGATATCAAGGAGCCCAGAGAACTTTTTGGGCTCCTTGAAATCTATCTTTCAATTTAAGATATTTCACAAATAAAGAAGAATTACTGAATCATGTCGTAGTCTTCTCAGACAACCACTAATTATTACGTTAAATTACTTAAGTAAAGTTTGATATCTCAAAAAATACGATAATCCCTGGTTTAAGGAGCAGGGTCCAAGCTTGCAGTAATCAGATCTTCATGAAGAGGAATCTTTTAAGCATGTGTGACGATCCTCCAAGTTAAAATTGGTTTAAAATGTATACACCGTTGGCGAACGTTATTATATCATTCATTTCAGCCGAAAGACGTCCACTGCTGGACATAGCCTCCCCCAAAAAGGGGGGGGGGGCATAATCGTCACGCTTGGCAGTCGGGTTGGCAATCGCAGTATGGTGTCAAAATGCATAGAGAACGCTGCTGCCCATTCTCTAGTAAGTCCCTTAGTCGCCTTTTACGACACCCACGGGAAGAAATAGATATTTTTACATGCCTATATATATATTTTATTTTTGTACTAGACCCAATCCTGGGCAAAGGCCTAACCTATCCAGTTCATCCCGACATTTCCATTTTAATTTATATTTAAAACTAGGTGCACCCCGCAGTTTCACCCGCGTATGTCTCGATCCCGCAGGAATATCGGAAAAAGTAGCTTATGTCTTAATCCAGGGTATCATCACCTACCTTCATACAAAGTTTTATCAAAATTGGTCCAGCCGTTTGAGCGTGAAGAAGTAACAAACACACACACACTCACAAACTTTCGCCTTTATAATATTAGTGTGATAAATACACTTTTGGTTAATTTTGCACCAGCCTCAACTCAGTTGTCGGACGAAGAGTCGCTCAGGGTTCGAACAAAGGGTCCAGGCTTTTAACTATAAGACCATTGGCCGCACCAAGTACCAACACCACGACCACTGAATCAAAAGACTTTTATTACCATCTCCTTACGATCGTAACTCCAGCTACGTCAGGTCTCTCGGGAACCTGCCCCAAAGCGCGATCTATTCTGATTTATTTGTCCTCCCTCGGTACTACTGACATCAACGTGTTCCTATATCGATGTACCGATGGTTGCGAAGTGTTTGCACGCTGGTGTCGTCTTTGTTTACTCTTCGTTTGTTTTTAACTCTGTTTACCGACACTGTTTGATGATACTTTCAGTTGTCATTGTCTATTGAGTGGGTGGAATTTTTGAATTTGATTGCATCATGTAGTGTTGACGTTTGTCGGATTTTACATTCACTTGTTTCATTTTCTTCTTTTTATTTATATTGATCTCAGTCTACTAGTAGGAAGTGACCTACCTAATAAATTCTGTCTAATTCTGGAAGGTAATTTTCTTGGTGACTTTTTAGGACTTCGTCATTATTTTATTTTTAAGTACGAAGTATGTAATGATCAATCAATCAACTCTGCCTATCGCAGTCCGCTCCTGGACATGGGCATCTCCCAGGCTGCGCCAAAACACCCGGTCCTCCGCCTTCCGCATCCAGTCTGTCCCAGCCACTTAATGATGCTTTAATTAATCTGGAAAGGTTAAATGCCAGGTCAGTTGTATCATTAGCTCAATATAAACTAGTTAGACAGACTCGCATTTTATCTGATGAAGAAATAAATATTTATTAGTCATAGACAACAGGATCTACAAGTTGTTTTGCCAATCATTAATTAACTATCCAATAAACTACTAAATATTGACAGCTATATGATATCTTTATTAATGGCAATTACGTACAGAATATTCTAACTTTACGATATAATATAATTTGCTTAATTTATTCCAAATCATTGATGTGACATAAAAAGGTGTCGTTTTAATCGTAAAAAACACGTCCTACACCCGTGGGATATGCAAATAGTGTAGAATTTCGCATTTTATAATTCAAATCCGACCGAACTTAGCGAATTTCCTCCCCCAATCCGCACACAATTGACGTCTCGCCCGCGACCCACGCTTTTGTGCGCGCGACGTGAATGCGCCGCCTAATCTCGATCACGTGACCGCCACGCGCGCCTCTCCTGCATACGACATGCCCCTGAATAGACAATTCTAGAAATGGTTCCCTTTAATGCATGCAGAAAAACAAAACACAACTCTATTGCTGCAACGCAAATATCAAACTGCAACTGTCAAATTTTGGCGGTTAATTCTAAACAAGATGTCTGCCAAGTAAAAAAGCGTGTGCTTTATCTTAACTGATTGGATAATCTGTGTTCAAACGCTATAGTATATCGTATCGGAAACAGAAACATAAGTCCCTTCGTGCTGATTAAGTTTTCTGGTGTGGGGCGGTCCCAAGTGCGAAATTACAGTGATTTTTTGACGTCGGTATTGGGTTTCCTTTGTGTCGAGTACAGTTTTACGTAAAATCCGGTAAAATCGGTCGGATCTAATTATTAGCTTTGTCCCCGATCCTCGGGGTTCGATTGTTGGTATAATGAAGTAGGATATTTTGGTTAACAGATTTATACGTCATTTTTGGATTAAATGTATTGTGTTGCGAATAAAATTGTAGTGGTTTTATATTGGGTTTTTATGTGATTAGTAACGTTATGAACTTATGACATCAGCTGATTATGCGCCCCCGTGGTTAGTGTTTTATATTTTTACAAAAATCAAAGCAGTAAACTCGCACCACACTTTATTAAATGCATTTAATGCTAGATGCTAAAAGAGCCTAAGACAGATTCGTTCAGTTCTAAAATCTTTGTTTCGGTTAAGTTCTGGTCCCAGCACACTGCCTTGAAGAAGTCTTTTATTTTGACTGCACGTCTGTGCCGCTTATATATTAGTTAAAAATAAAGATAAATTGATTGTACAAAAGTTTACCTTCCCAATTTGTGTAATACAACTTTGAACCTACTTAGTTATTTAACTTTGACTATTTACAAACTCAAACTCAAAGCATTTATTTCAATTAAACCATTTACAGGCACTTTTGAATTGTCAAGGAGTCGGTCAGTTAGAAATATGAAGCTAGTTGCCCATTCTAAAGCGTAGTAGGTACATATGGAGAAGAACGGGCAAGAAACTCCATGGACACTCTTTTAAATTATAATCTTAAAAAAATATTGTTACATCTCTAATGTTGAATTTATGAGGCATTCCACTAAGATCACTGATTTAAACAGCACTTGACCGAACCGCAACTGAGCACTTCCACTAACGGCACTGAAACAAAATTTTGATGAGTGCGGTTCGGTTGAACAGTTTATTAATATTATTTTCAGTCCCCGAACGGCACATATGTAAAATCATTTTTTAGTGATGGGGTGTATTTTTTTGTTCAAGACATAAGCAAACAAAACATATCGATACAAATCAGCAGAAGTTAAGTCTTCCGGATAATTCCACCTGGTTCACCTGGAGCAAAGAGTAATGTTTTATTTGAGTCGCTGTCAGTAAACAAAAAATGATAGACCTTGTCACTTTTCTTAGCGATTTCGTTTCTTCAAAATTGTTCTGAGGTTCAAATCATACAGTATTTCAACTAGGAACAAAATGGTCGAATGAACACACTCACACATATAGACCGCTACATGAAATCTAAGTATGTTTCAGTATGCAGTGAGTCGGGGCTGTCACATCGAGGCAAGTTTAGTAATTGCGTGTTATCATGTAGGTAGGCTGTCTAATTTATAATAATAATTATGTCGTTTGTTTTTTGTTTTCTTACCAGAATACATTTTTAAATATTTATTACAATCAAAAATATAAAACAAAACATTTAGAAATATAAAAAAAATGAGTTCCGCCGGTTTTGGGAGCAGGTTGGTTGGGGGTTCGAGCTACCAGTTGTCAGGGCCGCAGGAGATAGGAACTTCCTCATAATGCGAGCCGTATCAAGGAATACTGCCTTTTGAATCACGCCCTTGAACCAACCGCCTAACGAGAGCCTCGAGAGATGTTGATCGAGGCTTTCAGGCATCAGGCTTTTGGCCGTAACGACAATCGGCACAATGAGCCAAGCTCACATTCCACATGTCAACAAGCTCGTGTCGAGATATTATGTTTCTCTTTCTCAGCTTTCACGAGGTTCTCGTCATGTGGAATGGCAACATCTACAATTATTGCGCGGCGCGCTAATCGATCGATCACCACTATACCAGGCAAATGGGCGACAATAGTCCGGTCCCAGTACAACGTGACATGGTAATTTTCGAGTACTAGGTCAGGCATAATAATTATTATTATTTTCCGCCATTTTGGACTTGTTAGTAACTTAAACTTACTACTTGTTACTTTTTTACTTCTCGAAGAGAGGAGGCATGTGTCCCAACAGTGGGAACATTATAGGCTGATTATGTATGTGTGTTATGTAGTAACTTAAACGATTGCTTTCAAAATTGATTTTAGTTTCGATTTTTTTAAAATTATTATGTATGTATCTATACTCCATAGGTTTAGGTAGTTAAATAAAGGTAAACAAATCATAAAAAGGGTTTTTATAGATGACACTTTCTTGTTTAAAAATACGTACAATATTTTTTTATTTTTATTATTATTACGATAGTTTCCTCTTTTATTACCTACTGTATGTTAAACTTTATCATTTATTCGGGTCTCCCTTGTTTGACCGAAAGGAATTTGACTTTTCACTTCCCAAAAAAATTCTCGCATAATTTCATTGGCCAAATTATTACTTAGCAAAAAATCTATTCACAAAAAATTGTAACGCAAACCTAATGTTTGGCAAATGAACGTTTAAACTATAACTTGTTTACCAACTAGTACTTTTAACATTTTTTATTTAGTCAAATATTTCAGTTGGAATAACAGTTTTTACGCAAAATCAAATAATAATATAAATAAGTAATTAACCTAATCTAAATAGTTCAGATCCGGGTAACCTACTAAAACCAATCTCTTTTTTCTATTAATGCAAGTCGTTTCTGGCACTCGCCGGCCGCTGCCGCGGCACCGCTCGCCTCGCTCGCTCGGCTCGTGCGTAGGAGGTCACAGTTTTAACCTAACCTAACCTACCCATTTTTTTTTTAAAAGATATTAACCTAATCTAAATAGTTATGTTCCGGGTAACCTACTAAAAACAATATCTTTTTTTCTATTAATGCAAGTCGTGTCTGGCACTCGCCGGCCGCTACCGCGGCACCGCTCGCTTCGCTCGCTCAAAAACGTTTATTGTCTGAAGATTGTTTGCTGTAATAAATCATTTGATTAAAGACCAAATGCCATAATGACATTATACTTGGTAATATTTTGCTAAGTAAAAATTTGACCAAATGAAAATATGCGTACTAAAATCATTCGAAAAATTGCAATGGTATAAAAAAAGGTTGCTAAAATTTGTTTGGGTAATGAAATTTTGTCAAAATCTTTTCGGCCAAACGGTAGGCACCCCATTTATTCTTATACTACTCTTCGTAGATGTAATTGCTTGAGCACAAATATTTAGTTAGATTTACATATTACTACCTATATTATTTTCTAATCTGTCTATTGTAAAGAGCCCAAAAAGACATATTCTCTAAACGTCAACGAATTAAAATGTTGCTAAATTGAAGAGTACAACTGTGACGTAGTATGCCAACTGAAGTGCCAGGTATTACGTTTAGTCGGTTATTTGACAGCTCTCTCGTCACGTGGGTTTTTTTGTTTACCTTTATTTAACTACCTAAACCAACGGAATATAGGTATGTGTGAATGGAATCAAATCAACTCCTCATAATATGTAACTATTATATCGTCAACGTGATCTATCAACTCAGCCTTGCGCTGACCAGTGCAGGAAATAGGCCTCTCCCAGACTGCGCCACAACACCCTGTCCTCCGCCTTCAGCGTCCAGTCTGTCTCAGCTACATTTTTAAGGTCGTCGGTCCATCTCGCCGATACGCGGTCTCCACTCCAAGACTCGTCTGTCCATGGGCCATCGGTCCTTTAACAAACATGGGTCGCCCACTGCCACTTCAGCTTGCTTACTCTGCAAGATATGTCGGTAAATCCGGTTCTTTTCGGGATAGTTTCATTTCTGATCTTATCCTAAAAAGGAAACTCCGAGCATAGCCCGCTCCATAGTACGCTGAGCAACCTTGAATTTGTGGACCAGCCCGACTGTATGTGTCCACGTTTTGTCACCATATGTTATATCTGGCAGGACGCACTAGTTGAAGACTGTTGCACTAGTTGTTGTAGTTCTTTAAACATTGCGGGATAGGTGACGAAGAGACTTGACGAAGTTTTCCAAACACTGCCCAACCCAACTGGATCCTTCTGTCCGCTTCATTCTCAAAGTTGTGTCTACCGAGGTGGATGACTTCCCCTAGGTAGACATACTCCTTCACAACTTCAAAAAGCGACCTTTTGATGTAGATTGGTCTCGGCAAGACGTGTGAATAGTACATGACTTTCGTCTTGTCCAAATTGATACCAAGGCCAACTCTTCGAGAGGCTCCATTTAAGCTGTGCAGCATCTGGTCTAACTTTTTCAGCGTCTCTGCTACTATGCTATGTTGAAATAATTTATAGATTTGAATCCAACGTTAAACAAATTGCATACGTAAAAATTTACCCGCATTCATTACGTAAGATATCGGAGCCCTTTACTGTACGTGGTTCGATTGCACTTACTACTCGATATGTTATAGTTGGTAATGTCCTGAACACAGAATATAATATAGGTCCCATCACTACAAACTGTATGCAGGTGCCGTTCGGAGACTTAAAGTAATATTAGAAAACTGTTCCACCGAACCGCACTCATCAAAATTTTGTTTCAGTGCCGTTAGTGGAAGTGCTCAGGTGCGGTTCGGTCAAGTGCCGTTGAAATCAGTGCTCTTAGTGGAATGCCTCGAATTTATGACTAAATAATATGAGGACGATATAAAAAACGCGTCCATAGCAAATAGAAACAAACAAAAAAACAAAACAATATCGAGTGAAATTTGAAAAGTCAACATATGAGACTACGTTCTATAGTCTGGTCTGATGATACTGTCTGGTCTTTTCATTAGAATTTTGTAATGGTCCGGAAGTAGACAGGTTGTTAGCGACCATTTAGTATATTCGGTTTTAAGGTCTCAATTCTTCTACAGGGTGCGCATTTTTATGAAAAACCTTCTGTAAAAATCTTTGCAATCACGATACGGCTATTAGGCCTACAAAACAAACGAATTAAATTAAATTGCTTTTAACGTTAAAGATAAAAATCTTGCTAAGCGCAGCAAAATAAAAAAAATACAATGCTGACTAGGTCGTAGCTTCGAAGGGTTGTAAGCGTATATTTTTGCAAATATTATAACTGTTTGACCCTTGCATATAGATGAGGTATTTCCCGCGCCGCCGAGCCGGGACCACCTGATCATGTATTCATGGGGGCGATCACTGACGCCATAGAAACATGGAGTAAGGAATAATCGCGATTAGATACGCTAGGTTGGGTGGTTTCTACGTGTAGAGTGATCCTAGATAAGCAGATTAAAACAATAAATGATTTTGCTAGCAAACATAGCCAGTCTTAACCCAGAATTAATTATAATTAGATAGATTTGATTTAGCTTGGAATCAAGTCTATTCTGGGCTTCCTAACTAGGATGAAAATAATTAAAACAAATTACTCTTAAATTAATTCCCCGAAATATTACTTAGGAAGGCGATAGACAATGAATATTAAATTATATGATTGATTAGGTACATTGATTAATCAGGTGGCAATTTCACACATCATATTAAAAGAGGAACGGTAAAGAAAACTCACCTTTATACCAATATATTTTGTAGTTATAATAGGAGTAATTAAATTGATTAACAGAAATTAGAGATTCAATTAATTGAATTCTTGATTACAGTCGGCAACTGGTTTCATTTTATATTTCTACTAATTGGATTGTTAAAATCAATTTTACGATAAGAATCGGCAATAAATATTAAAATATCGAGGTGTATCATCAAGTTTTTGATATCAATTGATTAATGTCTATTGCTTATAATTTTTATCATGTTAAATTAGGTAGTATAGAACTACATTTCGTGTATATATACAGCATGTATCCGATGTGTCGATATTTAAGGATGTACTGACCATCAAACTGAACAACTATCGCCATAGGACCAAAATTGTAATTGCGTAATTTATCAACAGTCCCATATAGATCTTTAAAACCTACTTGACCTAAATGTATGCGACGACTTTTTAGTTTTTCGCGATTTTGATGTTGGTCCCATGGAGAAAATTGTTCAGTTTGATGGTCTATACCACACTCTTAAATATTACCATATATTTCTTATACATGCTGTATAAGTAGAAAACCTCTTAATATGATAATAAATTCAGTAGGTCGTGAATGCACTAACCAGAAGCAAATTGCTTCCATTGTTAAAGCCGCCAGTCTGTTCTGGTAGTCACAATAGGACCTAAAATATTCTTGATTAACTATAAGAAAAACATCTAAGATATATGGATTCGCAGAAAGCTGTTCGAAAAAAGACCTAAGAAATAAAGAAAAAGGGAAAACAAGTTTTTTCTTGGAAAACTAATTTTTCTTTACCGAATCCAATGTTTAGTATTTTCGTAGTTCCGGTTGGTACTTGCCGAAAACGATATTAGGATAATCTAAGTATGATTGTAGCGGCGAACATTGCTTGTTTGCACGGGGCTCTCCCTTCACTTGTGTAGATATTTCCATAAGCTATAAATGAGGGTTTTCTGACATGACGTTCAGTAGTTCATCGCTGAGACGTCAGGTCTGTGACAAGTGTCAAAGTGCCTATATTTTCTTTAGTCTAGACCATGAGACTGATGAACGAATGAATGAAACGAATGATGAACGTCATCATATATTTTACATTTATTGTCGAAATGGAAAACCTCTTGTCAAACTGATGGTATGAATTTTCGATGATCGCATTTTAATTTTTATAATCACTATCTTTTGTTTAGTATATAAAGTTTGTTACGACTGAAACTAAGGCATTAGCACGATTGACACCTAAAGAAACTGGTATATTTATTTCGTGAATAGAATTTTAGGAACCTACGCCGTGGAATTGATGTTGATAACAGGTTTGTTTTTCCTTAATTTAATTACGGATTTTTAAATAATATTGTAATAAGTCAAGTCAAGTCAGTCAAATGGCGGTTTGTGGCTAAGTGACAGCCGCACGGGTAAATCAATCAGGTTAAGGTACGCTTACCGCGGTTGGTCTGTGGATGGGTGACTATCTTTACATACCAAGACCTCTCCGAGCCTCGGAAATCACGCTAGGCCGTTGCTCCAGGCTGTCATTGGTGGATCTTTGACAGTCGTTACGGGTCGGCAGAAACCAGAAAGTCTGACAACCATGGCAGTCTTACCAAGAGGTCTTACCATATTACCCAGTAACTGGGATGTGGAGGTCAGATAGGCAGTAGCTCCATCCGATTAGACTGGAAGCCGATCCCAACATATGGAAAAGACTAGGCAGATGACATGATTAACGGTAACGATTTTGTTATTTGTAACTAACAAAAGAGATGCTATTTTTGTTTTTTTCACGAACCAGTGTTATAAGAGCTAATACTCGTAGGTAGGTAACTGCTTGGTACAATATAAGTAGATACATTAGACGTTTTATTATTCGGCTGTAGTACCAAAATATTCAATTACCGCCAGTGTAATCAGCTAAATGGATTGGGCTGATGGGCTTTTGGTAGAATATTAACGACCCCTTATTAATTGGCTAAATCAGTGCGTTCTATTTCACCACTTTCCTTTGATGTAATTGGTCAATAGACAGACATTTATCTGTACGTAGTGTCTTACAGCGGCCAAGTGCGAGTCGAACTCGCACACGAAGGGTTCCGTACCGCCGCACAATATTTAACACTACATATGTATTTCATTACCACGTACCTTGTATATGGATCCCGTACAAGAAACTCTATTGTACATAGTACTTGTGCTATGCAATTAAATAATACAAAGGAGATTGAGTTTATACAATGCAAAGATAGTCTTACAATCTTCAGCAGCTCCAACAGTATTTTCAAATGTTAATCAATTAGTTGTGCTTGTGGAGCAGGACCAGTTTGCTAGCTTAGTAATAGGGTCCCGTATGCACTCTTTAGGTACGGGATCCTAAAAACTAGCACTTTGCCAGCGACTTCCTCCGCCCTATGGAATTTTCGATAAATCCGGCATTCAAAATCAAAATATTTTATTTCACAATAAACCATTGGGCACTGAAACGTCAGAAGCTAGGTGCACGGTTCCAATTGGTCGTTTCCTATGGAGAAGAGCCGGCAAGAAACTCCACGGTTACTCTTTTAAAAATAATGGGTTTTTTTTTGTTTTCAAGTGAGGACAGTGTAGGCCCGTCAACAAGTACCAAGTACTTAACAAAATAGAAAATGGTTTACAAAGCTACAGTTTATTAAGCCTACAACGTTCTCACATTCACAAATTAAAAAATAATCTGTTTAGAATATTACTAATAATAATAAAAACCTATTTATAGTACATGACCCTTAACCCTTGTCTACATTTATCATTATACAGGGAACATCTGTGAAACAGCTTTCTAGGTCCAAGAGTTTGGGCTCGGCGTTGATGAGTCAGTCAGTGAGTGAGTCAGGACTTTTTACAGGTCTAGTGGTTGCAAGCGCTCATGCTGAGCATGAGGCCCTGGGTTCGATTCCCAGGTCGGGCAAAGCGTTACTGGGATTTTCCATCAGGAATTTCTCAGTAGCATCCCGGAATCTGGATTTTTGCCCGGTTGATGGCAATAGAAAAAATGCAGACTAACTAAGAGAAAATGTAGGTGTATCTTAACACCTACATTTTCTCTTAGTTGGCATAAAATGATTGGAATCGTTATTTATATATTTACTATATCCAGATAGCATATTTGCCAGAACAAATTATTTTTATTTACATCAACAAAATTTGTTGATGGTGATTATTCTGTACATGTACATTTAATGTGCATGTACAGAATAATCACCGGTCTATGTTACATCATACATGCTTTGTTTGATTTTACTTCTTGACTTTTGTTTAACAAATAATAATTTAAGTTCATGGTAGAGATGGGCCGAATGTGGTTTTAACCGAATCCGAACTTCGGCCGAACATTCGGTTAAAATGAAAAGTTCGGGCGAACTTCGGTTCAATTTTGCGCACTTTCTCGAGAGCTACACGTCGTGACTTGTTTGCGTATTTACTTCACTTAATACTAGATGTACCCCGCCCGCCGCCCGCACACCGCGATATTCAACAAAAATATAACAAAATTCATTAATATCATTTTTTTTTTATTAGTATTTAATATAAAAACGTAACAAACTTCTGCTAGATAAGGCAGAGTCTTTGGTGTTTTTGCACCATAACCTGCCTCTAGTAAATTTAAAATATGAGTGAGTAGTTAGAACAGAAAAGTTTGTTTAATTTGATTGTTGAAAAAAAAATACCCTTTAATTGTAATAAAAAATTATTGATGTTAATGAATGTTTAGTTTGTGAACCAAAAACGTGATTTTTTTATTCAATTTACTAATTGTACTGATGTTTGTTAGAAGAATACTAAGCTTTTTTCATTTTTGTAATAGTAATATGTCAAATTTGTATGTCTAATTAATTAGGCAGAGATTATCAAGACTAATAAGAAGAACTGATTTAATTTAAGGTTTACATTTACATTACAATGTTCCTAACTAAAATAAATGACCATGAGTGAGTAAAAGACATATTAATTTTATTTTACTGTAATGCTATTCTAATTCTATTAAATTTCAGTCAAAATATTGCAAATTGAGTTGAGTTGTTGCATTATTTTTCTTGTGCCGAATGTTCGGCATCTGAACCGAATTTCGGCGGAATGCCGAAGTTCGGTTCAAGCTGCCGAAATTCGGTTGAACCGAATGTGAACCGAATTTCGGCCCATCCCTAGTTCATGGTAACAAGCAAACTTGTCAGCATTATACCATTCCTACCGAAACTAGAATTTTTAAAAATTTGAGCTAAATTAAATAACTACCCGTAATTAAACTAATTCATTAGATACTTAGTAGACGGAACTATGGTAATTTAACAAAGTTCTCCCAGCTTCAGAAGTCCAGATCTTGTTAGGCTCGTTTGGAGTCAAGATGCGTGACCACATTAAAAAAGATTTTTGTTAAATCAAACAACTTTTTTTTCAGTGTATAGGTAGGTACACGTCTGCCTAACCCTTCGGGGATTACGGGCGTGATGTTATGTTATGATTTATGTTATGCTTTCTGTAGAAGGAAAAGATGCAAGTGGCTCGTGGCTAAGTAACACTCGCACAGGTCGAATTAAGATTAAGCTACGCTTGCTGATGTCGGTCCGGTGATGGGTGACTATCTATACCTTCCAGACCCCTCCGTGCTTTGGAAAGCACGTTAAGCCGTTGGTCTCGGCTGTCACTCGTAGATCGTTGACAGACTTACGGGTCGGCAGAAGCCCGAAAGTCTGACAACCAGTCTTAGCAAGGGGTATCGTGTTACCCAGTAAGTATGTTGTGGAGTCGGTCTGTGACCCCAAAGTAGTTGGGAAAACGCCAGGCAGATTGATTTTGAGAAGAAAAATATGTTTTTAATATCACTCATAAATTAACAAATTAGTAAAATGTGACGATTGAACAGAATAGACCAACTACTCGTAGATTATAATAATTTCAACTGCCATAAAACATTATATTTTGTGCTCGATAACTTGAAACCTCTCAACAGAAGAGTATTATAAAAATTATCGGGCACAGTGCGAGTGTGTTGAAGTCCTCTCAACATTATTTTGGCCGGGAGCTACGCTAGCCCACTGTGCAAAGTTTGCAGAGCATTTTGCGCGTTTGCCGAGTGTTCGTCCCACCGGGCGGCTTTTGTCTCTGCAATGTTACAAAAATGTTAACAAGGAAAGTCTTTTGTGTTTATATTTTTAGGGTTCTGATGGTCGAAGTGTCGTAAACGGTTCGGTTTACATGTTTTATGTGAGCGGATTTTACAGCAGGCATATAAAGCCCTTACGCATCCCCGAAACGATCAATTGCAATTGTCAATTTTTACGTGATTGATACACATTGATGCGCAAATTGATCGTCTACCAAATGCAATTGTAGCATATATAATGTTCCCACTGCTGGGATACAGGCATCCTCTTTGTGAGGAGAGTGAGCAATAATCCACCACGCGGGGCATTGCGGGTTGGTAGATGTCACATGCATGTCTTCGAATTATTAGTTCTGGGATATGCCGGTTTCCTCACGATGTTTTCCCTCCCCGTTTTGAGAGCAGTGGTGATGAAAAAAATTATACAAAGTAAAGCGCCTGTCTGGGTTCGAACACTGGGCCACCACTGTTCATAATGTGCTGGAGAAGAAGGAAATAATATTCAGGTCAGTACGACATAATGGGTCAGGTCAGTAGGACGAGCCCTTTTACAAGCACATATTTTATTACATCCTAGCTTTCTTCATGAGAAAAAGAACTCATTGTTGTTTGTGTGTTACCTAAAGTCACAAGTCTCTCTGGTGTCTCCAGTGCAGGCGTAGACGCCGCATTTGAAGCGATTGACAATATTACTACAATACAACTTGATGGCGATTGATCAATGGGAATTGATCGTTTTGAGGACCCCTTACAATGGCTTATAAATCGATAGTTCGCCTGCAACGTAAGAAAAGCCTTGGAAAATATTCTGGAGACCTACGTAGGTTTTATCAAACCTGTAAGTAAACCCACAGAATCACTTAGATCGATGACCTGACTAAACAAATGAATTCTGCTTGATGCTTGAATTTCATTGTACCTATATAGAATAGAATAGAATACTCTTTATTATGTACACCATAAAAGTTACAGATATAAATGATGAAATTTTACTTAAGGTTAGTAAGGAATCTTAACGCGAAAAGCGATCTTTTACAGACCATCTTTCCGAGATAGTAATTTGACAGGTGCAAATGTTAAACTCCAAATTATAGAAAAAACAAACAACAAAGAATTGAAATGTAAAGTTACTATCTGGGATTTAAAAACGAACTTTTCCTACTTACTTAACAACATAACATTACGCCTGTAATCTCCCCGAGGGGTTAGGCAGAGGTGTACCTATAGTACACCCACGTTTCGCCAGTTATGTTTAAGTCCCATGTCATAGGGGCGAGCCTATTGCCATCTACCGGGCCAGTCTAGTCTATCTAGACTTCGGGCTGCTACTGAGAATTTCCTGGTGGAAAAACCTAATAACACTTTGCCCGACCTGGGAATCGAACCCTGGGGACCTCGTGCTCAGCAGTAGCGCTTATTAGGCTATTATGCAGGTTGGGTTACAGTGGATTCCCTGGGCAGATACAAAGTATCCAATACGTATATTTTAATACAACCGATGCAATTAAACAATAATCAAAAGTAAGATACCTACCCTTTTAGTTGGATTATTAATTTAGTAATGTACTTAGATTGTAGTTTAGTTAGATAATTTCAATATCGGCATTTCAGTAAGGCGCGATTCTGATAGAACAATAGGGATTTAGGGAATACGCATGTATTTTTTTTTCACTAAATCAATAATAGACACTAATATAAACCTTAGAAAAGTATTGAAAGTTAAATTGAACTACTGATTGATGCTCAAAAAATTATGTAACGTCCGTTTCTGTCGCGGTCATGATGTGACGTCATTGTTCACGAAACTGCTTTGTTTACATCTATTTTTTAACCCCAAATCTTATACCTATATTAAATTATTGTTTATGCTTTATTCAAGTAGAAATCGCACTTACATAATTACCTTAGTGAGATTTCAAGCATTTAGCAAACAATAGATTTTATTCACATGTTTTGTTTCGTCACTTCCGGCATTTTCGAAGAGGACGCGTTTAGAGTTTGCGTTCCGTTTCACCAAAAAAACGCAACATAAATTAATTAATTGTAAAATAAGTAATGCATTAAAAAATGTAAAGAATTTTGGAATTTGTTTCTTGACTCCTACACATTGTATATTAAAATAATGGATACGTTTTGAATTACGTGCATATTCCCTATTTTCATGAATTTTTCATAGAAATTGTTCTACTAGAGTCGCGTCGCGCCTTTCTGCGGGAGCCTTATATAGAAATGCCTTTAATTTAGCAGACTTTGCTACAATATTTTGTATTTTTTTTTTCCTATTAATATAACCCTAAATCGCCCGTGGCTATACCGCCCGGCGCGTCACCATATTGCCGGCGCACGCGCCTCTCACCATGCGTATGCGTCACACAGCTGTTACACTTTACGCACTTATTTTTATTTTGCAACGAAAATATAAAACATGGTACCTATCGAAAACTTGAATTGTTTTTGACGTGACAACGTCTTAAAATTCGATGGAGCCGGCTGCACGCACGAAAAAACATGACTCATGCGGCGTTACCTCTCATGCGGCGTTACCTCGCATGCGGCGTTACCTCTCATGCGGCGTTACCTCTCATGCGGCGTTACCTCTCATGCGGCGTTACCTCTCATGCGGCGTTACCTATCATGCGGCGTGACCTCGCTCTGAGGCGTTCCATTTAAGTTCAACTATTTTACGTTCAACTATCGTCAGTAAACCGACTTTACAGACAACCGATTTTTTGAAACTTTGTAAATCTTCATAAATTATTAACATAGCCTTTAGGTTCACTAAAGGGTCTGCCTTGTTCGTAGACGTTCTGTCAAAGACTAATGGAAAAAAAAACAACTTTAGAACTACAATTAAAAAATATAATTAGGTAGGTACAGAAGATGTTTACGAATTAAAGACATACATAAAATTAAAAATGTGCTCAGAATGTTGACACGAAACACTTTAGAATAATCCATACTTCCATATTAATAGTTGGTAATATGTAATTACTTCTAGTGTAATGAAAATATTACTTTACTAACTGCGCCCCGCGGTTTCACTCGATCCCATGGGAATATCGGAATCAAAAGTATCTTATCTCCTAACTCAGGTCAAAGTCTACCGATGCACCAAATTTCATCTAAATCCGTTCAGCCGTTTTAGCACGAAAACGTATCAAACAAACTCACTTTCGCATTTATACCTAATATTAGTTAGGAAGTTCGAATTTTTTATCCCATATTTCCAGGCACATAAATGAATGAACCCATCAACACATTGTTCAGCAGTTTGCACAGAGTACAGTCCGCATGATTGACAACTGTCTACTTGATACGGAGAGCGATTACCGAAGTAATTCTATTTGGTCAAGAGGTGTCGAGTACGTTTATACTTTAATACTCTACGAGTAGCACTCATTGATCGAATAAGGGGAGAATGTGAAGCAGAAAGTTGACGTGTCCCATGGAGATTATGATTATTTAATACTGACTGTCCCGTTGGTCTCGTGGTTGCAAGCGCGACTGCTGAGCGTGGGGACCTGGTTTGATTCCCGGGTCGGGAAAACTGTTATTGGGATTTTCTTGGTAACAGACCGGAGTTTGGAAGCTGGCGGTGTGATACCTCCGTGCCTCGGAAAGCACGTTAAGCTGTTCGGCCTGTTGGCCCTGCTTCCGATCTCTCTCTGGTCGTTCCGGATTGCCGTCCCATCAGACTGTGAGAATGAGGGAAGAGAGAGTACACCTGTGTCTGCGCACACATTTGAGCATTTTAATATCTCCCACGCCAGGCTTGTCTTCGTTGAGATTGGTCGCCAGGGCCGAAATTCGGTCTGGAGGACTATTATTATTATTATTAGTATGGCATATGTGGAATATACTGCACAGTTCATAAATATTTTAGTCTCTTCTTCTTTGCCAGTTGAAATACCACTAAATGTTCCATGCATGACCCTAAGCCACCGAGTGAAGAAGCGTGAGTAAATTCAGCATCTCCAGGCTTAGAATGTTAGAGGAGCGCCATAAGGTTTTTCCGATAAGATTATAGGTCAAAGCTCTCGGCTTCCCCTGACAGATATCCATGACGACTTCCTTACCTTAAATAGGTGTTCACACCTATATTATAACGGATGGATATTTCGAGACAATGTTTATGTTCTTTCTCCAGAATTAGCTTACCTACTGACAGGTTATATGAGTTCATATAATTGTTTATTTTATTTGACTGTCCAAGTCAATTTATTTAAATTTAATAGTGACTTAATCTACTCAGTACAATGTTTTTTTTTATGAGTTGTATTGCAATACGAGTAAGGTGTTTGCTAGCGACCTCGACAATTGATCATATCATTTTTGCCTCAGCAACCGGCAGCAAGTTCGTCATGCTCCCTTAGATGTCACTGCTTGCGGTAGCGTCGGGGGTCAGGTTGCCTCCTTCCCTCAAATATGGCGAGGGGGATGGCATGATCTTTGCGTTATGCTCGTGAACTCGGGTGCTCTTGTGGTGACTGGTCGTCTTGCTGACCATCGTTATTGTAGCGAAGACTTCCTCCTCACAGAAGGCAGTACACTATGGCTTTACGACTCAAAATATGCCTTGCATTCTATTATGTAGCAATTTTTATACCACCAACATTAAACCATTACAAAAAATCTCAACTAATTAACCTTTTAGTGGTACCTTGTCCAAGCTATGATTAAGTGCACTGAGTACCACGGATTACAGCTTGGCCCACTATTAGCAAAGGGCTAATTATTGTGATGTGGTGCCCAAAATGCTACCCTTGTGTAACGAACTACGCCTTGTTAGAAATATTGGGCATAGAGTAGACGGGCGATGTGCAGGGGGTTAATTTCACATGATTTGAATCCAGATATTCTACGATATTGATGTCGTACAAACCCAAGATATTCTTCTTCTCTTATTAATTAGTATTTTAACTCACGTCGTGGTATTTTATATAGTTAGGGAATTGATCTAAGAAACATAATATATATTCTCATTTATTTCGGATCACACATAAAAATACACATGTTCAATATAATTAGTAACGACAACTTAAAAAAACTATGTAACTTAAAACAAACGCCAGAGTTACCGCAACATACTTAGTTTACTGCTTCGTCGCGTTTGAATATTGATTAAGACATCGTTAATATTAGTACATACGACTACACATCAAGCTACACATTTCCAGTATAAGCTGGCTTCTTATTGTACGAAAATCCTATACAATACGAGATCTGCCTGCAGTGCTTATGACTGTTATAGCACCAGACAAAGTATCGCGATTAACTACTGAAACTACTTAATATTGTGTACGTTTGATCAAACTTTCTGGTGATCAAACTGGCTGACGTTGAGCTTTGTTTGGATAGTGTACGAGTAGCTAATACAAGTGTTTGATAACAGTGAGTTTTATTTATTTATTTATGTATAGACATATATAAACATACAAGAAGAAAGGAACAGAAAAATACGTACAAAGGTGATGCTTATTTCTAAACAAATCTCTTCCAGCGATAGGAAAGTCGATAAAGAGATGTAGACACCGTGTGTAAGATTAGAAGAGAAAATAGAATACATAAAATCAAAAACAATTTGCATGCATGGTATAGCTTGATGTGTAGCCGTGTGTACCTAGTGAAATCTTTCACTGTATGTTGCCTCAGAGAGGCAAAAGCAATCACTCTACAATAAGCACACTAGCCCAATTGTCTACTCTCTACATGAATCCACAAATGAATAGTGTTCTAAACAAATCGGCAACAAGGTGGGGCGTGGTGGCATCCCGCGGCGAGCGTCTGTCGTCGTGTTGCCAACACAAAAAAAATATAATTCTACCCATTGTGCTGGCAACCCCGATGACAGGTCGCCATAGGACACATGTTTGAGGCATTTTGGGGCAATTCCTTCGTGTAATGGGCGGTGTTTTAATGTTCTCTATGGATTTATGGCATGGGGTCGCGTCCCTCAGTTTGGTTTAACTCAGTTAGTGGTGAAATTACCTATGATATTGCGGATATGATGAGCTGTTTTATGGTTAATCACTGGGACTGTTCGTAATTGTTTTCTGTAGTGTAACTCTTAATATACACGCACGGTTTCGAAAATAAGTACCTACCTCCTGTGACAGTTTTTTTTAAACTAGTACAGGAACGCACGGTTTCGAAAATAGGCAAAGGCCCGTATAGGCTAGTACCTCCTGTGATACAGTATTTTTTTTTTACTAGTATAGGATACAGGTGATCTTTTCCACTCAAGTTAAGTACTGTATTGTATTGCATAGGTTTTCCTTATCAATAACTGTTGGATACATAATCAGAAACACTGTTTTTGGAACAATACAATTATTATTAATTATTATTACCTAGTTCCACGAAAGTTTTAGTGGTATTCAAACAGCTGGTGTTTTGTTTTTTAGGTTTTGGTTAAAATACCAGCATTTTTGCTTTCGATATTATCTTCGAGTATTTAATCAAATCTATTTGTAATCTAATCAGAATCTTATTACCTTGGATTTTAGGTCTGAGATGTCGGAAACAACCCGGTAGTCTTGCAATTGCCACGAAAAATAATTATCATGATAGGGTATAGACCTATTATCTACATAAGGGGGTCTACTCCGAAGAGAAATCCGAAGTATCGGCCGAATGTTCGGCCGTTTCCTGACTAAGGCTGACTATGGCTGACTACGACGATGTAAAAAAAAGACAATCAAAGTCAAAAATGTGACTTGAAGTCGGGTAAGGAATCAAAGTCAAAGAAGGTAACTTTGGAAGTCAAAAACGGCCGAAAATTCGGCCGATACTTTGGATTATCGCTTCGGAGTAGACCCCAAAGATTTCTTAAAGAACATGGTTCCAAATCTAGGCATTTCTTAGTGATTTCCAATGTAATGTACCTACTGAACCTGTCTTAAAATGCCCTTATTCCTTTGAATAAGGACTTTTTATAATAATAATAAGAACGTTAATTGGACTCAATAAAAATATAGCATAATACTGTTATATTCCTAAGAACTAGAAGTGAGTAGACGGCTAAAACTACTGATTTCCAAACTAGGTAAAAACCTGTATCTTGGAAAACAGTGCTCTTCCGTGGTAAATTAGGTGTAAAAACTAAAAAAAAATCATATCATGACAATTTCAAAATTATTTTTTGTGTTGACCTGACTGTACAAGTGACCCTTTATGGGGTTCAAAGAAACCCCATAAAGGGTCACTTGTAATGCAATATATCTACGATTTTATGTGTAGTTATTTAAAATAAAACAAGATCTCACTAAATACAGTTACAACAATTTCATAATCCAAGCTTCTAAAAACCATTAATTCATCAGAATTACTACAACGCAATCTATCAAATCAAATGCACCTTCATCGCATAAACAATAATTGCGGCGCCACAGAACAGTGGAAATCATTTCTAAACTTCATCGTATCACCATTTCATCAGTTAAGGTCAATAGTAAAAAAGTTGTGAGTAAACCAGTTGAACGAGTAGTGAATGAACGCTCATCGGCGGTCATCAATCAATAAATCGACGATTCATTTGTGTGATTGACGCATAGACAGTGGTATGCAAATGAGCTAGAAGCTATAGCAAGCTCGTTAGAACGGTAACTAAAAAGAAAAACTTAACGGACTTAGATTAAGTGACGGAGCGTATTATTCAAATTTAAATGCCTCTTTCCTAAATTTAGTATGCCATAAAGTCAACAAGCACCCTTGCGATACGAGCAGCATTACGCCTTATCTATGCACGTCAGAGACGCCTGCACCCTTCGAGCGTTATCGTGATACTGGCAGATATTGTAACAATGCCCCTTCCATTGGTTTATCTTTTCACCAATCGCAAGGGGATTCGCGAGGATTCCAAATTTTAAATTTGAAAATGCTATTTCTTTCTATGATGCTTTAGTTTTTGTTTATCACAGTGTTGTGCATGTCTATGGTGAAAGCATGGCACATAAAAAAAAAATGGGTTTATTGTCCTATTGCAGTAAGAGAATTGATAGTGTTCGTTGCCGAGAGTTCAGTTTTACCTGCTGCAACTAATGATGGATCAAGATTTTAAATAGGTAGTTATTTTTCTCGCAAAGATTTTACCTCTCTCTTTTCCTACGCTTATTAGAGTTGCGGCAATATGCAACTTTTAAATTTTTCCTCTAAAATTAAGTAGTACTCTCGACGTACGCATAGGCAGATTCCTTTCCATGGTAGTCTATTGACTTGATCCTTTAGCCTGTAACATGGAAAACATTAAATAAATTACTGTTGTATCATGTTGATAAAGGTACAAAATTAAATGATTTTGACCAGAACCAGACTTGACTCTATTGGAAGTAACCAATTCATTGTCAATCAAACTAACCTACACTGAATACATCACATACGGACAACTAAACGATAAATTAAGAGTGTTTCCACAACAAAAACTCTCAACAGACCCAAATTAATCGCAGCAGATAACCATAATGAAATCGGTTTCATCCCTCGCCATACGGACGCATCTCTTGAACTACCCCAGGGCGACCATAGACAACTGTTGCGATGATACCGATATGTTGTTCTGTTGTGTTGTTGGATTATATGCGTGTACAACTGGTGTTGTTTGCAAGAGTACAACGTGTTTAATGTGTTGTTGGTCGATTGTGATTTTGTGTGGTGGTCTTCACAGGAGCGGCAGTTGGAATTTCGTCTAATTTTACTGTCACGTCGAATAATTCAAGCTAGACGAGGACTTTAGTTCTCCTTATCTCTAAATATAGGTTTGTAAGATTGAACAGTTTCATTGTCCATGAAGCATACACAATCGTGACATGACCATGAATTGAACAGGGAAAGATTCAATGAAAATATTAATGAGTCAAGAACTGTCTCCGCGCCCAACTTATGAGCTGTGCTCAAGTTTGTTACTAATATTATTTCTACACACTACGAAGTAAGTGTTCATTGTTCTCAGTGTGAATATGGCTAGCTTATCTGCAGATTGGAACCAACTTGATTCCTAGTACCAGACATCTTTGGCTCTAATGCCATGTTCAGTGTTTATTATTAGTGACAAAGTCGTTTCAATACGTGTACATGTGTGTGTGTCCGCATGTGTGTGTGTGTGAGTGTATGTGTGTGTTTAAATTGATTTGAGATTTGATAGGATATTTTATTAATAAATAATAAACAATATTCTATATTTACAACAATTGATCCTTAATACACAAGCTAACTCTAAAATATGTATAGTATGTACAAGTATATAATAAAATAATAAAAAAAGGGGGGAAGTGCTCATTGGGCATCAAAAATTCGTCCGCATCGCTGTCAATGGGAAAAGTGCCCAAAAGGCTGGCAGCATTGCCACGTTGGGTGGCAATACTCATTTGATTGAATTGAATTGAGGTTTCTGACGAAATAAAATATACGACTATGATCAAACCAGAGCGTTCGACTCAATAGCTACAGTTCGGCTGTCGTTATTTAGAGGCACAATATTGTTAGGCCACCTATGACGTAATTTTTACCTAAATTTTCCGCTGTTATATTACAAACTATCCATTGTAAGGCATTCAAATCGTCCATTCAATTGTAAGGAGTTTGTCAACATTATTTCGTCCGTACATAAATTGGTTTCCATTTTACAAAGGCAGAATTGATCAAACCTCTTTTTTTAATTGTGTAAAAAGGAATACAAAAACTCGATTGACAACAAAAAAGACTATTATAAATACAATTTCGGCTTCCAAATTGTCTATTTAGTTTGGGGTTAAGAAGCCGTAGTGTGCCACAATGGGGTGTATTTTAACACCGACAATTTTGATGGGACCGGTCTTTTTAGCCATTATAAGCGAAGGGTTAGCGCCCCCGTATTAAAGGACCATTTTTTTCCTGTCATTTTTGATATTTTTTTTAACGTGCCTATTGAGGTCGTTACGAAACAATCTGTTGACGAAATTCTTGCCACCTTTTTGCGTTCTAGAAGAAAAAGTTTGCACTGTAACTTGTGTTTTGAATTCCCTTCCCAAAAACAAAACATTGATTTGTTCTATCTTTATGGTTGGCATTCGTGCCACGTAGGTATCTACGTTCGTTTGTATGATCGGTTTCCAGTTTACAAAGTGCCAGACGAAATACATAGTCTCTACGTTCTCTATAATATATATCTGTCTCGTCCTTCCTTAAGGGATTATCCAGATAAGAACACAGAATATAAACTAAAATAAAGCAAACCAGCCACATATGTATTTAAACACCATTTGCGAAATTGATGAATGTTTTACGAGTTCAGGGCTGTGTTAAAATTGTCATTTAATTCTCCCATCTCTCTTGAGACCCGCTGCGATATAAATATACGGAGATGTATTGTGTTAGCGCACGCTGGAGGCAATTTTGTAACGTTTTCTGCATCTTATTGGAAAGGAATGAGGATACACTTATTCCAACATTACGAGGAAGTTAAAACAGTTGTTTTAAATTGCATAAGTTTAATTTTGTCTCACAAGTGTCTAATGTGTGTAATTTATTCTCGCCGTGTGCTACGATGACTGACCTGTTTATATTGAGTGATTTTACTGATGTGCACTAGTATCTAATAGTATTTCTATTAAAATTTCTATTTGACTGCTACGATCGTCATCATCATCAAATTCATTCATTTCAGCCGAAAGACGTCTAATGCTGGACATAGGTCTCCCCCAGACTCCGCCACTTCAACCGGTTCTGTGTTTCTCGCATCCAGCGGGTTCCTGCGGCCTTCACTAGGTTATCGGTACACCATGTGGGAGGCCTTCCAACGCTGTCTTCCGGTACGCGGTCCCTATTCCAGAACCTTTCATCCCACTCGGCCATCTGTTCTGCGAGCAATGTGCCCTGCACACTGCCACTTAAATTTGGCCATTCTTCGGGCTATATCGGTTACCTTGGTTGTCTTACGGATCTCATTTCTGATTCGATCACGTAGGGAAACTCCTAGCATAGCCAACCCCATTGCTCTTTGGGTGACTTACAGCCTAAAAGATTGCTATGACAAAACAAAAACCTGCACTACACAAAATGCTGCTACATTGAAATAACTATTACCGATACTACCTACCAGACCAAACGCCTCGTTCCCGTCTCAGCCACGTTCCCCTAAGTTTCTCCCAAAGCAGAGGGTAGCAACTGCCCTGTTGGAACACACTGGCGACTTTATAAGCGTCAGTCTAAACACGCAGATGCGACGCGGATGATGTATGATTAGATTCAGAAAGATTAGGGGAACCTCCAGAATTATTGATGATGGCCCACAATGAATTGAACATTTGTTTTTACTGGTCTCAGGAGGAACCGATTTAGTGGGTGTATTGTTAAGGGTCAACAGTGATGGTGTATTGATTAAACATACGATAGCAATAAGGTTTTCTTTGCATAGAGAACAGAGAAATTTAATCAACACACTGATAACCTTCTCTGTTTAGTTCTATTAACTTTGTCACTACGCTAAAAATAAGTCATATAAAATTGCAATAATTACATTAAAAATTTGCAAATATTCCATACTAACATACATAACATCACCCCCCCCCCCTCACACACGTATATAATCACATATAATAATAATCAATAGGTATTTGTCGCTTCTTCTCATATACCTTCTTTCTTCTTTTTTTTTTTGGGTGGGAGGTTATCAAATAACTTGTCCCGGTCAAGGTGGAGCGGGAGGCGCTCAGGGCGTGTCAGACTTTTACTGACTAAAACCCACCCGTGTTCCTTCAGATAAGCCCACGCCTACGGTTGCCGGGAATCGGCCTGCGACTATCGACGCCCGGGGCCTCTCCCGCGGCGAATTTTGCCTCTCCCTCACGTTCTGCCTCCTCCTTCGCGAGCATTACTGCTTCGCAGAAGGAGGTGACGGCCTTCCTTGCACTCTCTCTCCGATCCATAGTCTGAACAAGGGCCGAACACGAGTGATACCCACACAGTGGTAACACCCGGGCGTTTCCTCCCGCTTTATCTTGAACAGGAACCTCCCGAAACAACCGTGTCCGGTGAGGACCTGCGTCAGGTGGGAGGTGAGGACGCCGTGGCGCCTCTCTATAGCCACTGCTCAAAGAGGGGACTACCACGGGGACGCCACAATTGTGGCATGTCCAGCGCTAGGTTGCGACAATAGCACTCTCCATGTCGCCATGAGATCCCGCCGGAGCTCTGTCCGCTGTGCCGTGATTTCTCTTATACACATATTTGTAAAGTTGCGTGAAAAAAAAGCATTTCGCGATTTTAATTGATTATTAAATAATGCTCAATTATCTACAAGTTCATATATTATGTAGTTTAACTCAAATCAAGCTTTTTTGAATTTCAACGTCAAATGTCTGATAAAAAAAACCGGTCAAGAGCGAGTCGGACTCGCGCACCAAGGGTTCCGTACCTACGTATATATTTATGATGTTGATGATTTCTGAAAAACTGTGCTATTTAGAGACATCGTTTTATTTTTCTATCACATATAATAATTTCAAATTTTCTCTATGCAAACTTCGGAGATAAGAAAAAAAATCATCAAAAGTCGAAAACGATGATGCCTAAAAAAAAATGTTTGGGAATATGCAAACATCGCTCTTTCATATGATACCCCACATGCCCTAGTGGACTCCATTCGAATTTTTAAGACCCTCCCTCTTTCAGGTCCTGTTGGAAAAAAGATATATTTTTCTAAATTTCTTTCTTGTTTGCAAAATAGTTGGGTAAAGGTCATCTAAAACTATTCCAAATTTGATAGCATTAGTAGTTCTTGAGATATCCGGCTGTGACAGACAGACAGACCGACTTAGTCTCACCATAAGGGTTAATTTTTACCATTTTGGTACGGAACCTTAAAAAGTCCAGGGTCCAGTTTTTGAATATTTTTTTAATTCTTATTATCAATTAACTATTCTAGATACCTGCCTCAATACTGGACCCTTTTTGCTTGACGCCCCCATATATACACTGAAACCATAAATTATAAATCTTAAACCATCCAATTGAATTCAACAGTTGATACAATTTGTCAGTAGTGGGGGCTTTGAATTAAAACGATTCTTTTGTGTCACTTGCTGGGGTTCATCCTCAAATAATTGCTTGTTTACATTGACAAATGTGCCTGGATGTCGAGCACTGACAGAATAGGATCCTTGAGTTGTTTGAGCACTTGATTGATGGCATTCATGTTTTTATGCTTATAGTTTTGCGTGGTAATTAATTGTGTTTGGCAGGTTTTCTAGTGTCCGAAGGAACTTGTATGTTTTTAAGTTTTGAAACTTATAAGAGTTGTACGATGAAGGTAAAAACGTCAACAAGGTCAGGTCAGGTGGCTTCAATCATGTAGGTAATACCTAATCACTAAATAATAGGTAATCGCAATGGGAAAGAAAACTGTCAAATTAGTTTCGCGTAGATGGCGTTAGGTGTTTGTTACAAACGAACTGTCACTTCACTCGGCTTAAAAGTAAAAATGGGTGTACCACAAGGCTCGATATTGGGTCCTTTCCTCTTTTTTGTATATATTAATGATCTATCCCCATTAGTTAAAAACTCAACCACAAATGGTGTTATTTGCGAACGATACTTCCTTAATTTTTTAAATTAAGAACCCGCATCAAATCTTGACGACGTAAATTGCAGGCTATTGCAGGTCCGAAATTGGTTCATATTCATAATTAATAAAAACCATAACATTGTCCAAAATACAGCTAAAAGTTGATAAAATGTTAAATATAATGTACCTTACGACAAGCTCGGCTTTCTTTCCTTGTTGCGATGCTCCTCTTTTTTTCAGCTCCTCCTTCAACTGGGCGATACGCCAGATAGTGATACAATACATTGTGAACACAAATTGACGAAAAAAACACGCAAATACTTATATAATCGTTCACACGATGCACACGTTTAAATCAAAAACTTTTGATAGGTAACAATCACATAGCACCACCTGGCGGCAAAGCTTCCGGGAAACAACCCCATTCGCAGACATTTCGAGGCATTTAAAATAGGTAATTCTCATTAGAAAACAGTTGAACAGCCTCGTATTCGAAAGAAGAACCCAACACGACAAATTCAAAATACCCAACATGAATGCTAAAAGAGAAAAGTTCTCACCCACAGGAATCAATGTTCAGCTACAAGGATTTGTCTAATTCGACGTGACTGGCTTGACGCGTTAAGCCAAAAAAAAGTAAAATAATAAAGTTGACGCGACCGCGCTTACGAGGTTGTTAAATCCGTCCTTCTGATAAAGATCTGTGACACATTGATAAAAAAAACTGTCCAACAACACCTGGCCAGAGACTACTGTATTCAAATTATTTTTTTAAGAAACCCCGTGGATTTTTAGGAAACAACCCCTAAATGTGTGAGGTCGATTTTAAAACGCATTTTGATCGTTTGTTTCTTGAGTATTTTTTTGAATGACATAATTTTGTGTTCGAAATTGAGGTTGTTACGATAATGTTGGGGTTCAAGCATTTTTTGTGATTTGTGGCTCGTGTCCTTCCAAAGTTTTACGTCAGAATCAATTTCTGGAATTACGGCGTGGCGTGGGCGTCGCGCGTCGGAACGTAATTATCTTATGAAGTATAATTATTTTAGGCAGACGTTTTTATTTTGTTATTCTTAACAAGATCGTAAGGTAATGGAGTTGTTTCGATAAGCTGCATCGTTTTTATGTTCACTTAAAGATGAATCATCACTGAAATTATATGTTTGACATATTTTCCTATCCTTACAAGTACCCACAGTTTTTTTATTTTAAATAGGTGCAGTAAGTCCATGAAATCCTTTTACAATTCTACGAAAGGGACTCCTTTATCGTTTCTCTGACTTATTGACTTTAAGAGAACAATCAACGTCTTCAATGGTGTGACAAATTTTGTCCACCCCAAACCGCAAGCTCTCGGACAAAAAGCATCATAACCACTCACAATTTGCCAAAGAAAATTAAACTTTCTGTGGGGATGATGAAGTTTCTTTTTGATTTTTTACTTTTTAAGTGGTTTGTCTCGCCCAGCCCATTACAGTGCGACTGTGCGATCGATCTCGGTAGCTGCATGGACATTGTATTCAAATCGCGGACATTTAAATACAAAAACGCGATTATGTGCCGATGGACCATATAAGTCGATGCATCCGCCGAGATTGGCATCTTTTGAGTACGCACTAGGCGGTATAGATGCCGAGTTTTATGACTAGCTTTACCAACTCATGCTTCCCTAGTACTGTCACTTGTTCTAAGAACAACTCTATAGTGGAGACACATTCATGTCTTTAGCTCTCTTTATGATTTCAATAGACAGATGACGATACGGATTTTTATTGCAGAAATATAAATTTCTTTTCTACCAACCATTTGGAATTTCCGAAGGGAATTTCAGACCAACCTCTATGACAAAACAAGTTCTTTTAGAGATATTTCAACCACTTTATAGCAAATTCAGATTTCTCGTTACTAGGCTATACATTTTTCCTACCAGTAGACTTAGCACGAGAACCGTAGAGAAGCGTTTTGTCGACGGAAGAGTAGACAAAAATGACGTTTCCGTGTAGACAATTGCCAGTTTTCATTTACCGAGACGGGTAGACAAGCGATTTCTATTCTACAGTAGAGTAGACATAAAAAGCGTCATGCTAAGCCTGCAGTTCCAAATGCTATTTACCGTTGCGATTTTCAAGTCAAGTGCGTACACTAAAGTTTCTTATGATTTAAGTTTGGGAAGCTCAGTAATCTGTTGGTTGTATGTTGATGTGCACTAATTTCGAGTGATGCACCCATTGTGGCAGCTTCCGGTGTATGAAGATCATTGCGTCATTCATGTTTGAGTTTGTTTACCTACTTAAAGTTTACTTTTGATGGAATTAAACGGGGCATACGCATACCTGTTCATTTCTTTGTAGATTCTTGAAAGATAGCTCTGTAAATTAGAATGGTTAAAATCTGATTGGAAACTCTGCCATTGTTTCCAATTATGATATTATTTTAGTAGCTTGTCGTTGGAAAATTACCTTAAGCCTCTGCAACTCTCTCACTGGTGTCCATAGTCGAATTTTTAGGTTCATAGTTGAGGGCATCGAAGTTTGAGCCCCTTCATCATCATAATGTTGGGGTCGGCTTCCAGTTGAACTGGATGCAGCTGAATACCAGTATTTTACATGGAGCGACTGCCTATCTGACCTCCACAACCCAGTTACTGGGTAACACGATACCCTATATAGAAAGACATATTTTCGGAAATCCTAAATGCAGCTTAAAACGAAAACGTTGCACAAAACAGTCCACTTTCTACAATCCCAAACGAGAACTGTAAAGGAATTTACAGCAGCCACAATAAACCGACACTGAAGTAGTCAAATGTCAATAACAATAAAATAATAAATGTTATCATCGTGGGAGCCAGAGACAATCCGTCTCGATCCGAGCCCGTAATAAATCCACTCACTGATCAATACGGACCTATAAATGCTTCAAATCGTCAGCCCGACTCTAATCACATAGATTAGTTAGAAAACAGAGGCGGTAGAAGATTTTGGGCTGATTTTTATTTATATATTCTTTATTGTACACCACAAAAATACATAACAAAAAATTAATCAAACGCTATGGGTGGCCTTATCGCTTTCTGCGATATTTTCCAGGCAACCTTGGAATGGACAGTGATTTGCCTGGACATATATTGGGGATGTGGTGTTTCAGACTCTTAAGAGCAGAAACTTAGTTGATTCATGACAGTGCTTTCGAAGTTAGTCAAAATATATAGAAATTCCCGTGCTTCTGCTTGTTTCAACTACTAGAAATACGGATGGAGTGAACGGACGGCCGATGGGGCCAAAAAAGTACTAGGTAGGTGGACTGACCTGTGAAGGTCATGGGAATCCGCTGGATGAGGGAACCCTAGGACCAGTGGCTGTTGTGGTAATCCTAGGGAAAAAGCTGTGCCAGCAGTGGATGCCGGTCGGCTCAACTTGAGATACTGAATCAGACACAATATAGTTTTTATTGTTCTGACATCTAGGGCGTTTAGTATCCCGGAAAGTGTTAAAAGACGATGATATAACTATATTTTAAAAACTTCTATAAATATTTTCTTTTGGTTTATTACTTTTATTTGTTACTTAAAAAATATCACGTGTACCGAGGCAACTTCTTTTATCTATAAATGCTTCATCGTTATCGGTAAAATTTCCAGCATCTTCTACAAATCTACTACTCTATGGCACACGTCTCGTATGTCACTTGGATTAGGCGCGCGCGCAGGTAGGCTGGTCTGAATGAATTGTCACTGTCGACCAACTCTGACACGTTACGTAGGGCTGACACCAAACTTTATGTGATTATATGTAGTCTATTTAAATTTGATTTCACAAGCAAATCCTTTACAGCTTTAGGAAACGTCATTATTACGTGGTGATCATTAGTAACTTTGTACATATTCATTACAATATCTTCTATCTGTTTAAACATGAATGTTGACGAAATAATGTATTCTAAAGCTAATATGTTTGATTCCGCAGACGTATATTAAATTATTTATCTAATGACTATTGATTTCCATCTAAATATTTAGATTCAACTGTTGCCTGCTGTTACATGTGTGGAACTTTTCCAGTTTCCCAATTCACAGCAAGGGACGATCCAGTTGGCACACCGACGTTATCCGTATTTTTAACAATGCCGTGATATATACTAGAAAACTATTGTTACTTTCACAACGGCTCATAAAGAACAAGGTCTCATAATATGATAAATATTCAACATATCAATTAGCACCTAAGTAGCAGCCCTTAACACATACGCTAATCCCTGTGAGCAACACGGGTAGCCGGGTAGCTCGTGAGAACTGCGCCCGCGCCATGACGAATGTCACTCAGTCGCCTGCGCTACTCGCTCGTCAACTAAGTGGTATTCAAGGTTGTATGGTAAGTAGTTAGTGGTAAGTTATATGATGCGATTAATGTGAGTGGCGGGAGCATGCAAAATGTGATACTATGGATTAAAGATGATGTTGGTAATGGTTGCAGGTAATACTTGTCTGATTACATTATGCTGTGAGTGATCAGAAAATAAAGTTGTTTAAGTAGGTAATGTGGACAAGTTTGGTTCTCAAAAAGCTTGTAAAATGATTGGTGCAGTTCATAACGAGTTCGAAACCATTATCAGACAATACAAAGTTCACTGGTGAAGGCATAATGAGTTGCAATGACGTCATTTACTAAAGGTAACCCCCTTCCGACTTAAGTTGCAGTTCCTAGAAATACAAATGGTGTTAAAAATGTAGGCCTTCACTTCTTAATTTCATTTTAATCATTTAAATAGTTCAAAGCATCCTACTACACCATGATACATTGATGTGCTTTATGTCAGCTAGGCGATCTATAGCAAAACTCCATGTTTTCGTCCCCAGATAAAAATATCTCACACCCAAAATGTTTATTCGTCTTAAAAGTACGTACCTACCTACTGTCACAGCCTCCGCTAAACTCCAGGCTCACGATGCACCTCAGCCGTCTCCTGCATCTGACGGCGGCTGCCAATCAAAAGGGCTTTAACCTAATCCCGGTTAGGATTAAGGAAAAAATAAACCGACAGACCCCTCTGTCCTGCACAAGCGTTCACGCTTCGCCGCTTTCGTGTTTTTTGCAAAGTTATACATGGAGCTGGTGAAATAAAAGATCCACGATTTTGAACTCTGTTTTGAGTCTCTCAGAGTGTGGTGAGTTGTTGATGGCTCGTGCAGGATGTTTGTAATCCAAAGTTCGGCATTTGACGCTTGAGGTTTCGCGTTTGTAATGTAATTGTTGTGTATAAATGTATTGTTTGTTTTGTAAAGTTTTTGCCCGACTGACCGGGGAGGTGTAAAATTTGAGATTACTTTTTTTGTTGAGGAAACTGTCGACGTATCTGCGTTTTAAGATATTTGATAGTAGGTACTTACTTATATTATATTCGAATGAAACACTGTGAAATTATACTCGATGTGGAACTAAAAGGTAAAGTATTTACATTCAAAACTAAACTGCTACTTTGGAAAAACAGTTACGTAAATGTACCGTCCATATCGATTTAAGTGCAATGTCAAGTCATTTGAAACGATTTAAAGCAAAGCCCGTTCATAAATCGATAAAAAAATCACTACTTAGTTCTCGTTTTGCTGACAAACCTTTTACTAAAATCATTCGCAGTCCGTTTCATCTAGCCAAAGTAAACAGAAAGGCTTGACAAGTACTAAAACTATTCGAATTTCAGTTTCATTGAAAGCTTTTTTTTTAGGATCTGCAGCCCCCTCGACTGTCAACTGTCTGTCCCACACAAGACCACCACTAACGAATTATCAGCCGATCAACATAAGTACGACTTACCTTCGCTTTCCGTGAAACCTATTCAATAGTCAATACGCGGATAAACCAACAATAAGGCGTTGAAATCCATACCTTTACCATTCTTTGTTCCACCGAAAAAAAAAACATTCACGCTAAAAGTTGCCAGACCGAAAAATAGAAAAGGACACATCCAAAAACAGATTATGACAAACCCTTGTTGTGTTTGTAAACACGGATACGTGCGATACAATAGAGTGTCGTAATGTGACACCTTTCTTGATTGGATGGACTATAAGTAGCGGTATCTGAGAGCGGTATTGATACCTGATTTTTGCATTGTGGCAATAGTTTGCGCTGATTGGCGGCAAAAAGTAAAATAGGCAAATTGTTGACGTTTGGCGGCGTAAATGGAAATGAAAATACAGCTGCGTTCGGAAAAGAATGTTGTTGTTATAATATAATATTATTTTGATTATTGTAAAGATAGGCAGGATCCGTGTGGATGTATGGGTGGACTGACAGGATCATGGGATATAATAATTCCTGCGTCGGAAATGAAAAATACGATTGTCGATGGGATAATGTTACGTAGGATGTCCAATAGTAGAGATTTACTGTAATCTAATATACATTTGGGGTTGGTGTTCGGGATTTTCATGAATTTAGATTTAATGGGTTCAATTTAGTGTTTAGAGCTTTTATTCTTCAAAGTTTAAGACTTCATTGTTGTTTAAGTATTGTGTGTTGTTTAACACCAGCAGGCTTAGCAAAAGAACCGTAGAGAAGCGTTTTGTCAACGGAAGAGTAGACAAAAATTACGTTTCCGTGTAGACAGTTGATAGTTTTCTACCGAGAGGGGTAGACAAGCGATTTCAATTCTACAGTAGAGTAGCAGCGTCATGCTAAGCCTGCAGTCAGTATCAAGATCAACTTATTTTCTAGTTACTGCAAAGGAAATCCACGGAGGTACTTGACAAACTACTTTAGTTACTTGACTAGCCAAGCAGACAATTTTATTCCCATAAACTCTACTAGGAACAACTATTTTAACTTTGCTTCAAGCTAGGTTGTCCAACAGACTACAGAAGGCTGCCAAATTGACCACACACATCGGTCACTCTATCCATTGCGATGCAGTTAGCGAAAAGCATTGTTACTAGTTGGAGAATGACTATGTTTTATACAATAATACATATATAATATTATGCTTTTGTTAAATATAACGCTAGTGTGAGACTGGCTGAGATATTGTATTCTTTACCTATAAGTAAGTAATTTGTATTGATAAACTTGGAAGAAGTGTGTTTTAGTTTTAATTAAAAAAATACGAATCTTGTATTTAAATAAAGATTCAATTTCAAGTCATCCTATTCTCATATTATTAATCTCTATTTTTTTAAATGTCTGACATATCTCGGGACCCTGGGGTCCCGGACCCAAAGTTAACTCGCAAAGGACCGTTAGACGTTTTTAATGAAATGAGGCACCGATCGCCGATTATTCCTGTTTGCACTATACAAGTGAACCCAAGGCCACCCCCCCCCAGTTGGTGTAGGACTATTGCAGACGCAAACCCATACTCCAATATCTTTGTTTCCTTATGAAACAAAGATTGGGGATTGGGTTTGCGGGGTAAAAGTGAAGGTTATGGACTATGGAAAGACTTTGGGTCTGCCTAACTAATGTTTTATTATTATGGTTGAATATGATTTATTAGTCTCTATTATTAGTATAATTAATGATAGGATGACTTGAATTCGAATCTTTATTTATGTGTCGTATTTTATTTATTTAGGTATGTATGCATAATTATTGTCATAACAGGTTCAAGTTTTTTTTTTCTACCATTAGGTAAACCAGAAATGGTTGGTATTGGTAAAAAAAAATGTTTAAATACTTACCAGATTCGTATTTTTGTTGCTTTATTTTCCCCCTGAAATGCTACTTGTACCATTTGCTACAAAGTATGGTAGTTATGAAAACATAGGATTTAATTTCAGTTGCTGTACTGAAATGAAATCCTATGTTTTCATACCTTTTTCGTGGAAACGTAAATTGCCAATCTGCCTTAATATACACGTACACATCAACTCCAAGCAAACACCAAAGTCTATTAAAACAATATCAAATCTATTAGAAAATATATACAAAGTTAAAACAAAACATCAAAGTGCCTATCAAAACTATGGGTAAAACATAAGGCTTTCAACCAACACTCGTCCCTACGTCGATAATTACGAGAAAATTCTTAATTAAATATTTAAAATTCGTATCGAATGTGTGCCCACTACCGTCATTGATGAACTTTTATTGATTGGCAGTATTAATATTATTATGAATTGATTTTTTGCGTGTAAGGACGATTTTTTTAATTATATTGTGGAATAGCACTCTTTGAAGTTTATTGGAAAAAAGATTGTGACCGCGGTTAGCCCGCGTAGCATTTCTGAAATAAAAGTAGCCTTACTCCTTAGTTAGGCAACTTTTATTGCAGAAATCCACGCGTATAATATAATTATAAGAATAACAACACAGCTATCTGCCAGTGACAGTTCCGTCAAAATCGGTCCAGCCGTTTCGGAGATTAGCGGGAACAAACAGACAGAAAAAAATATGTTTTTTGTTATAATTACCGTGTATACTTTCATAAGCATTTAGTACAAAGCTGTTATTTATTTGTATACCTAGATGAGTTAAAAAGACACACGAAAAACATAATAGATTTTTAGTGAAATCGTTCCTGAAATAGGTACATACAGCAACTCAGCTGCTCTGTAAAATTATTAATGTACCTACGAAATTCGCATTTAGAAGTTCGCGTTTAACTATGAATTGATTTTAGTTTTCCTTTAATTGGTTAATTAGTTTGTATATTTTGTTTTTTAGTCTCGATAAGGCTAACGAGCCTGTTGCCAATTTCAACTTTAATTTAATTTATAAGAATAAAGACTCATGCAGACTGGCACGACATCGCGGGTGCGGCAGGCAGTGCAACCCTAGTCGCGCCCGCGATATCGCAGCAGTCTGTACGATCCTTTACCGAAATGTTTTATTTAATAGTGCCCAAGATGTATCTTACCGCCGCGCTGTGCCTAATTTGGGACCAACGCTACCTCTATATTGTAATTTGAAGGAAAATTATAAAACGAACGACAAAAAAAAAGCTTACCGACTGATGACGAGATTATATTGTTTTAATAACTTAACTTTAACTAAATGTGGGTTGTGGTAATCCATTTCAGATATTAAAATTCTAGCCGTTCGACTAAATGACTAAGTGAGCGACTAGAAATACAGAGAGGGGGGAGGATTGAATCATTTGGGTTAGGTTAGGTTAGAACAGCGACCATTA
This sequence comes from Tiliacea citrago, assembly GCA_963921375.1. Classification (NCBI taxonomy): domain Eukaryota; kingdom Metazoa; phylum Arthropoda; class Insecta; order Lepidoptera; family Noctuidae; genus Tiliacea; species Tiliacea citrago. The sequence continues at coordinate 15,793,111 of OY992800.1, read as the reverse complement.
ACGCGCAAAGGCGAGCGAGCGAAGCGAGCTTGCCGCAGCAGCGGCCGCCGAGCGCCAGATTTCCCTCTATTCTTGGTGAATCATTTGGGTTAGATGAGGTTGTGAATATGAAAATTAGGTCGAACGTTATAAATATAAATAAAAGCTTCTCATTTTGTATTTTAAGTAACTCAAATTAATGTTTGTAAGTCGCTGTACTGTTGATTTCTCGTCACTCGCAGTCAGTCGCTCACTTAGTAATACTAGAACGTAAATTAATTATTTTTGTCACTTAAACTTTAATTTACAGTCACTCGTTTAAATACTACCCTAATTTGAATGTTGAAATAAACGGTTTTTACTTTAGTTTTTAGGGTTCCGTACCCAAAGGGTAAAACGGGAACCGTATTACTAAGGCTCCGCCGTCTTTCTGGCTCTCTGTCTGTCCGTCTGTCACCAGGCTGTATCTCATGAACCGTGATAGTTAGACAGTTGAAATTTTCACAGATGATGTATGTCTGTTGCCGCTATAACAACAAATACTAAAAATCAGAATAAAATAAATATTTAAGAGGGCTCCCATACAACAAACGTGATTTTTTTGCTCGTTTTTGCTCGATATTGATAACGGCAACAGGTAGACGCTTGAAATATTCAAAGAATATTTAGTTATATACTCACGTTTTTATAGATAATGGTACGGAACCCTTCGCGCGATCGCACTTGTTTAATAGTTATCTTCCACATACGAGCTAAATAAATACCCATAACTGACTCATTGACTGACTCATCACGATTAAGCTAAGCTAAGTATTTGGCACGCAAGTTTATCTTGTGTTCCAATCTAAGATGCTCGAATTTATAAGAAACGAAACGATGAGTACCTATTTAAATAGTTCATGTGAATAGTGACATAAACCTATCAGTCATAAGTACTCCTTCGTTTATTTTAAGGAACTTACTATTAGAAACTTTATTTTTTTCACTATCGCGTATTCTTTTTTCAACCATATTTAGATGGGCTTCCGGTCTTACCAGTTGCTGCTTAAGAATCTATCCTCAGCGCCACCTCACTATTTATCTCGCTCGCACATATTGCTGGCGGTCACGCGAGTAAGCGAGACAGGGTGGCAGGGAGAAGACTCCAAGACACTGATAGTTTAGTTTATTTCTTTTTACGCCGAAAATAATTGTAATTAAAAAAAAAACATAACACCCGTTTTATAGTTATTTCAGTTAATATGCAAAGTTTCAATATCTAATTTGAAGTATTTCTTGAATACCAGCGGTTTATTGTTCGGTTTGGGGGTAACTTTGTATTTTGTGTCTATCGAGAACATTTTATGGAATCGTGTTTTCGTCAAATATAGTCCTTAACATTAATCCTCAACTTTACAATATTTTTATTTAAAAATTAATGCTGCAGTATTTTCGACATAACGGAGGTTCTTAATAGATATCTGTACTTTCCTCGCAATATCAATCCAGCCTTATTTCTCTTATTAAAAAAATCAAGTGATCCAGTCCCAAAAACATTATCAAAGTAATACAAGAGTTGCTTAGCTGGCAAAATATCGGTAGCATGCAAAATTTTACCCTGGCCACTCTGGAACTAATGATCGGCGGGCAGATACGGCCCGCCCGCTCCCTAGGGCTGTCGCGAGAGGCTGTGTTGTGGTACAGGGGGCCTAAAGTCAGTGGCTGTAGGCTTTTGTAGGAAAGGAGATTGATGGTGCCGAGAACATAGGTAGGTATGGTGGTGAAGGCTATTATATACTCATTGAAATTGATGATTTTTAGGGTTCCAGACCTCAAAAGGAAAAAACGAAAGTCTTATAGTCTGTCTGTCAAGAAGACCCTTTTTCTTAGGAACGCGTGGAGGTATCAAATTGAAATTAATATCAAATACCTACGTAAGTCTACGGTCCCGTGGAGCTCTAAAAAAATCAAGCTTCTATGTCAACGCAATAAAAAACATACGATGATTTATGCGACATATTTTGAGACTCTCAAATAAATCAAAACCTATAGGGTCTATCGTATAGGCTAAATGGGTATAGGGTAAATCAAAACCTTCCTGTTGACCTAGAATCATGAAATTTGGCAAGTAGCAAGGTCTTACAGCACAAGTAAATGAAAAAGTCTGAAATCGTCAATTTGTAATTTTATCACTTAATTTGTATTTTTTTTCTGCGATTACAATGTTATATTTGCAGTTAGAAAATTGACCGTGGCGTATATCGATGTATGGGACGTTTTTCAACTACAATGCTATGTTCGTTTTTCGGACATATTCATCCCAAATACGGAACCCTTCATTGTGCGTGGTCCAACATGCACTTGGCCGTTTTTTTTTTATCACGGTCATCAGTCTGTCAATTTTAATTAGTTAGCGAAACTCCGCAGACTTGTTTGGTATCGATATCTAAACGCGATTAAACAAATAAAAAAAGATTTGATGTTATTTTTCCTGGGGTCAATGACCACTGGTAGGAAGTTACTTGAAGTAGTTGATAAAATCTGTTTTTATTTTTGTTAATCGCGTTTAGTTATCGATATCCATCACGTTAACACGGAAAAAGAAACTGACTTGACTTTCAAACTACAAAAAAAAAAAACAGTAAACAATTTTTTATTCGTTTAATCGAGGCATTCCACTAAGAGCATTGATTTCAACAGCACTTGACCGAACCGCACCTGAGCACTTCCACTAACGGCACTGAAACAAAATTTTGATGAGTGCGGTAAACGTTTAATCGTGTTTAGATATCCATACCCGTCACGTCTGCGGAGTTTCGCTAGCTAATTTAATTTGAGCCTTTATACGATGACATGAATTATGTTTACAGCGCGGTCACCGTCATACTACATGCAAAATAAAGAGAAGCGCGATGACACAACGCTTGTAATTTATTGCAAAATATGAAGCAATTATCTATTTATTCAAAAATGAGTTGAGTAATCGAAAATAAAAAACAACCACGTTCTGCATTCAAATAAGACGTTCTTGTTATTAATTAAATACCAACCGTACGTTAATATTTAATACAGATATTTTGGATTGAAACTCAAAGTAAAAGGTTAGTTTACCGTTAATTTGTATCGATATTTTTTTTTCTAAGCGTATTTTGGTAACAACCATGTTCTAAGAAATATGTTCAAGAATAACATATATTTTTTCCGCTACCACAAACTTTATAGATTTGGCAATATTTTTGTTTAAGACAAGCCTACTTAGATCACTTGCCTCTTGTCAGCGCCATAAGGTATTATATTATTTTAATTATTGTGAATGTGAAGACTATGTGAGTCATTGTTATTTTATTTTTCTCTCTTAGTTTTAGCCTTGGTCTGGCAGTTTGAGTAATTTAGGCGGCCTATCCAAATGTCCTTTCTTTGGTTCGACGAGTCGTTGAGCTCCTTAAGTTCTGAGTTGAGCTGCACGATTACTGATAAATGCGTGCACTGACTGTACAGGTCCACTCAATCTGTGTGGTTCTTTACTCAAAAGACCATTTTAGACACCAATCTACATGGTCTTCACATGATGATTATGTCTGGACTTTTTTTTCATTGACCTCTGAGTTTGTTTCGGCCTTTCTTCTCAGAGTAGTCAGACAGGAAACGCCGACCTCATATAGTTTAAAAAAAATGATTGACGCGTAAAAAGTGTTTGTACAAACCTACTTACAGAAATTAAAATCATTTATCATATAAAGAAGCTGTTAGTAAGCAGGATTGCTTTGTAATGATGTTATTTTTGGATTTGATAATTGATGGCTAGAACTGACATCAAATTCAGAATAGCTCACTACTGAGTGGATAAAAGAAAATAAAGAGAAAAAACGAGCGAGACTTACATAGTCGCATATGATATGTAACATCTGACATCTCACCTTGATAATAAGCCACTGAGCAGAGACAGAAATTAACCTCAAAATTTAAAAAAAAGGTAAACACTGAAATATTTATAATTCGAATAATTATTCATTACTAGGGGTCGCCCACAGGTCGAAGTTCAACCACCTCTACTTACAATCTATATAGTACTTACTAATTCCATGCATCTATCTTTTTTTTTTTTTCTTTTAAAAAAACACAACTAAACAAAAGTAACTACTACTCAATATAAAGTACTTACTAATGCCATGCTATTTAAAAGTGCTTACTTATTCCATGCTCAAGCTGTCACTTCCTGTTACACACTTCCGTCCCTTTTCACGAAATCACTCCCACAGAATGCGAGAAATAAGATGTCACACATCATAAAGAAAGGGGTGACAAGAATGCTGCAAAGATTCTGACTGAATAAGTAGTGTTGTGTTGTGTTGTGACAATGGCCCACCTTCCATCTTGTGGTGCATGCTCCGACACCTGCACACGTGGGCATTTAATAATGGCTGCGTCACGCAACGGTATACGCGTAGCTAAATTTTGATCCAAACAAAAAAAAAAAAAAACATTCTGTGATTTATATTTGCCATTGACACGCTAAATTGAAGAATAGTGTTGTACATATTATTTTGCAGCGTCCGTTGCAGAATTGACAATTTTTTTTTTGCTTGGGATAACCCCATTGCCACATTTGAAGACTGGATTTTTCTTGGCCGAGAACAACAGTAAACAGTCCTTCTGTATGGAGCAACCCTTTTCTAGTTACATTCGCTTCATTATCACACCCGAGTGCAAACAGCAGAACTAAAACAAAACCTCATTATTTCCCAAATACTAAACTAAATAAATAACAACACAATCCACAAAAATAAAGCTGGCAACATTTTTCCCAACAGGCAACCCTACACCCCGGCGTCTAGATTCTGTAATGAAGCAATTTAAATGCATGAGGCAGGGCGAGAGACACGATGGTGGGGGGAGAACCAATCATAAATCAACAACGTAACGACGCGACCGTTACGTTTGAATTCAAACTTTATTCCTTAACTGACAAAGTAGCTTTTCCTTCGTTAATAGGTTGTAGATACGACGTTTAGTGTTGTGACGCTCTCTGTAGGTATGGATGATAGTGCCCGCGCGGGGTAAGTACGGGTATATCTCTGCAGGTAGAGGATTACGGGAGGGTTCGGAACTACACAGGCGAAAATGTTTTCCTAACTTATTCGCGATAGAAAGGAAAAGTCGCGGAGAAAGTGATATCAGTTTCGCTAGTAGGTAAGCCCGAAAATAACATACGTATGTTATTTTCGGCTGTGGTGTACTTGATTGGATGCTCGTGGTCCAGATTGGAAGGCTTTTTATTGCGGCCAATAATGTGGGTGCGAAATTAAAGGTTGGGAAATTTGGTTAGGACTGGATTTTTCTCTTCTTTATTCTTACACGTGTTTCAGGTTGATTGACAATTTGGAAATTTGGCAATAGTGTGACTTCAATCAAACGTTCATATGTAGATATGAACGTTTCTTTCGTGTGCTGCGGGCAATACTAGTATTGCCTGCAGCACACGAAACGCAGCTTGTGAGAGGGTTCTCTCAATATGTCGCCTTATCTTTCTTGTCTCAATTATACATAGAATTTATATTAGCAGGGAAGTGTTAAAAACAAGAGATTTTCCGTCAGTTGCACGTAAGTCCATTAAATTTAATTCCCCATCAAAAGTAATGCTGTCTTTATCTAACGGAACGTATCAGTAAGTGACAGCATTACTTTTAATGGGGAATTAAATTAAATGAACTTGCGTGGAACTGGCGGTTTGACATTATAAGATTAATATATTTTTAGTTAGATATACTTTAATATATAACAAAAAATCTAATTGAAAAATTACGTACACTTAGTGCTTTGTGTTGGGAAGTGTGTCTGTTCACGTCTTCTCTTTCCTTCTCTTCTGTTTCCATTTTTCGGGACGATTCACGACGTCACACACAATAGATTAATCTAAATCTTCTTCTATAAGTTTTCTTTGTTGAGCCCTGATTTTCGTTATCAAAATATAACCGTTCAAAAGATATTAACAAAAATCGATGAATTTTCTTAGATTTTTTTCCCCAAAATTATCGTCAACATGTTTCTGTCTGTGAGGCGTGCACTTTTAGATTTTCCAAATGTTTTGGTCAGCAGAATGTCTTCCAACTGTTCTGCGTTGTCTTCTTATCACGATCGATCCTGTTATGTAATGTTTATTTTGTAAAGTTAGAAAGTTTTAGAGTTCATGGTAACCGTGGCCGGTCTAAACGAAAATTCACGAAGAATTTTTTACCTTTTTGAAAACGGTTGTTTTTTAAAGATTAGCTTTTATGGTGAATACGCAGCTGTAGCCCGCGAAATTCTATTTTTTTATGTTTTTTGCTATTTACATGTCAGTGTCAGGTAGTGTTGCCAACCGTACTCTAAAATAGAGTATAGACTCTATATCATGTATGCGAAATCTATAATCTATAACAATAATAGAGTATGCTGAAATACTCTTTTTTATTCAATGTTTACTATACTAGTGCCAGTCATGTAATATTACTAACATAACCAGAAAAGTCGACTATTTACTGTTAATGTGTTGGTATCCCCAATTCCCCATGCCACATTCGGAAGTTTCTGAACGCATCTTTGTAAAAAGTAACGTTAAATAACAGATTTTACGCAAAAGTCAACTGCAGAAAAATGGCAATTTTTTTTTTAAATGTCCCGAAGAAATTGTTTGTTCAAAAAAAAATTTGCTATATACTCTCTGTTCCCAACACTGAGAGTCTTTTCGGTCATGAATGTGAAGTGGCGGGAAGAGAGAAACAGAGCTTCATTGAAATTGATTAAAAATGAGCTCTTGAGTTAGAATGTTAGGAGTCATACAATTCTTTTATAAACCATGGAAAATTGTTATATGCTGCAAAAAGTACAAAAAAATACCTTTTTAAAAATATAAGATAAATAATTCTCTTTTTCGGAAGTCCGTACTCTTTATTTACCTCCTATGAAATCAGACATACTCTATTTCTTCTAATAAAAGTTGGGAACCCCAGTGTCAGGTTGAATCTTGATCAAAATGTGATTCGCGACTCATAAGCATAACAGATAAATATGTATTTACAGAATTATAATCATTAGAATCATTAATACATCTCTCTAAGTTAGATTTGTTCCCCAATGTCATGATTTCATGAAAAAGTCATTCATCAAGTATAATTCGTAAAATATGCTTTTCAACGAGGAGGCACTTATTAATAGAATTAGATTATCTTCATGGAGCGTAAGCACCGGTCTTCCAAACACTATAACAAACCTCAATAATTAATTTCCCATGACGTGACCATTTTCTTTGATAAACTTATCATCTCTCCTTCCGTTAAACTACTCAATAAATACCAAAATGATCTTCCTAATTTTTCTCTACCCATAACATAATATCTGAAGGGTTAGACAGAGGTGTACCTAAACTACACCCACGTTTCACCAGTCCCATGTAATAGGGGGCGAGCTTATTGCCATTAACCGCTATAACTCAAGAATTCGGGCGGCTACAGAGAAATTCCTGATGGAAAAACACAGTAACACTTTGCCCAACCTGGGAATAGAACCCAAGACTTCATGAAACCCATCCCCCATATCTACCCATTGCCTCATGAAACCCATCTACCCATTGCCTGTTTTAACACAAGATCAGAAGTCAATCATCGAATACAGTAGCCACAATTGGTAAGTTAGAAACAGTAAGACTCTTCGGAACCATTAATATCGAGCCGCGCCAATTTATATCCATTCCGAGCCCTCGAGTGACGTCACGAGAACTCGATCGAACCGCCTCCAACCGGTTTAGGGCTGCTAAGCTAAGGAAATAATTGAATGGGGAATAAGTTGTTTATGGCTTTTTGCATAGAAAAGCATTTTATATTCACGGTGTTGAGATTCTAGGAGTCTTTATCACCAGAATTTGGTTATATGAAAAAAAAACATCGACTGTGACAGACGGACAGACACACGAGTGATCCTATAAGGGTTCCGTTCTTTTCCCTTTTGAAATACGGAACCCTAAAAATTGAGAATTAATTGTTGAGGCCTTGTATTTGACAGGGCCCAAGATAAGGCACTAGAGTTTATCCATATTATATATAATATAACATCACGCCTGTAATTCCCGAAGGGTTAGGCAGAGGTGTACCTATAGCACACCCACATTTCCATCATTCACACATTTAAACATTTTCATCATTTCCATTGCCATCAACCGGCACAAATCCAGACTCCGGGCCGCTACTGAGAAATTCCTGATGGAAAAACTCAATAACACTTTGCCCGACCCGGGAACCGAACCCAGGACCTCATGCTCAGCTGTAGCGCTTGTGACCACTAGACAGACGAGGCAGATATATCTCGAAGGGTGCAAAGAAGATTTATTAACGGCTGTTCATTTCCGACTTGAAAGAAAATTAATGATGTCCTTCTTTAGGATTTCAGGCTAAGGAACAGCTGAACCATCTCGTTCATAGGAAAATGGAAAAACATGTCCTGGGTGGACATGTACACAATATGTGCGCAAATTTTGACAAATTAAACTTAAGCGAGTTTTATTAAACATCATCTGGGTGTCTGTGTATGTGAGTTTAAATGTTTGTAAACGCACCCACGATACAGGAGAAATTCCTAGTGTGGGGCAACGTTTTTTTTTTTTAAAAAAAACATCTATTGATATGTCTTAGTACAAAAAATAAAGTTATCGTTAACGAAAGATGTTACTTTGGAATTGGTTTTATGGTGACTTGCCAACCGGCGCGTATGCGCGGCCTAGCGGAACGCGTGAAGTTAGCTATTTTATTAGGATTTCAAGTAAGGGAAAAAAAAAATCGGGAAATGTGTTCTATGACTGATACTGAGCCACCAAAAAAAATTGCGCACTGGTAATTTTTTTTCCCGTATGTTCCTGTTGGGAACTGGGAAGTGGCATCCCTGCGTACTCATACTACTCATAGTGTTGTGCGCCTCTGGCGTGATGGTGCGAGTGACAGGCGGTGTTCACGTCGCCTCACCTGACTGGGGTCTGCCCTGCTTTTGAACCGCTAATCGATTCTGCGGTGCCATTCTTGTTCTGTTCTCTGTTCACATGTGTACATGGCGTATTATTTGGCGATGTCGAGGGTAGAGATTGTTTGATGTCGATGGAATTAAGGAAGAATGTTCGAGGATGTCATTTTGTCATAAGGGGCGTGTATCTTGTGTGTGTAAAAATATTAGCGTTGCAGAAAAGTCCGCACACCAAAATGTAGGTTGAGTCTTCTAGATTTTCTTTGTTTCCGTTTCCGACACGAAAGAAAGGCATAATTGATAGAAGTAAAAGACAAATTATTCTTCATTTTGGGGTCCATTTAAGAAAAAGGAATACGGAAGTTATGTCTAAAAATCGTTTTTACTTAAAACACCACTATATCAACTTATTAAAAAAAAAATCATGTCAATGAATTATTATAGGTACAGTCGCCAGCACATCAATTAACCACAAACTGTCAAATTTTCTCATTCAATTTTGAACTTAACCAGCAACATTTTAAGGTTTAAAATCATTTGGAGAAGTTTGACAGTTTGGTGTGTTTGGCGACTATACCATGTGATGGTATAATAATTTATTCTCAACTAGCTGCTGCCAGCGGCTTCGCCCGCGTGGCTTTTTATAAAATAAATGTAGCGTAGTGAAAGTCCCGTCAAAATTGGTCCAGCCGTTTTGCAGATATGCAATTTTGCAGATATATATTTTGCAGAACAAACAAACAGACAGATAAAAACAGACAAAATTGTTTTTTTGTTATAATTACTATAATTACTTTCATATGCATTTAGTAAAAAGCTGTTTTTTAGGGTTCTGTACCTCAAAAGGAAAAAACGGAACCCTTATAGGATCACTTCGTTGTCCGTCTGTCTGTCAGTCTGTCAAGACCATTTTTCTCAGGAACGCGTAGAGGTATCAAGTTGAAATTAATATCAAATACGTAAGTCTATGGTCCCTTGAAGCTCTAAAATCAAGCTTCCAAGTCATCGCAATAAAAAAATACGGCGATATAAGCGACATTATTGCGGCATATTTCGATACTCGCAAGTAAATTATAACCTATAGGGTACTTCCCGTTGACCTAGAATCATGAAATTTGGGCAGAAGCAAGGTCTCACAGCACAAGTAAAGGAAAAAGTCCGAAAATTGTTAATTTGTAGTTTTATCACATAAAAAAAACATTTTTTACAATTACAAACTTAAATTTTCAGTTGGAAAATTGACCGTGGCGTATATCGATGTATGGGAGAACATCTTTTTCAACTACAATGTGAAGTTTATTTTAGGGATAAATTCATCCTAACTACGGAACCCTTCATTGTGCGTGGTCCGACACGCACTTGGCCGGTTTTTTTACATTACAAACAGACACTTTAATTTTATTTATTTGTATAGATTGTACAAAACCCAACATACTACCTTACCCTAGTCTAAATCAAGTACTAGGGCAGCATAGAACACAAGCGGTAGACCGGTTCTCTTGCGAAGGTGCCTCCGCAGCGCTGGACCATAAATCAGGGACGCCCCTTGCTTGTGAGTTCCGCCTTCTGCGTGCTGCACGTAAGAGGTGCTGTAGATCTGCAGATAGGCAGTATTGCCATTACCAAGGTGCATACACCTGCAATTTTGGTTATTCTAACGACAAATCACTATACCTTTGCTTAGAGCCTTCGGGGAATACAGGCGTAATGTTTGGTATGTTAAATATTTTTGAATGAGAGTCGGTGATAAGTCCCAAATTTAAAAATAAAGAAACAAAATACGTTAATTTGCGGTAAACATATCGCAAAGAATAAAAAAACACAAATACAAAAGAACAAGTTAGGGGAAAATATGCGTTAGATCCACGCTAAACGGCCATCTATCAGCATAATGCTGTACCCTATGCGAGACAGAGCCCCAGCGCTGGTTTTCAGCAACAGCCGGCGTTGATGTGATGACGTCAACCGGTGCAGCATTTAAGTTTTTTTAGACAAAACTTAAAATTTTACGGATAATATAAAAATATTTTTTATGGCATAAACTACACTTGATGGTATTTTCCAGTTGCTGAAAATGCTTTACCAAGCAAAGGAATTGAACACCGAACAGTAAAATTGAACATTACAACCAGTCAACATTTTTTCTTGATCGATTAATAACTGTTACGATAATTCATAGAGCAGCAATTAGTAATTAATAAAAAAGAGTGTGAATGCTATTTAATTATTAGCGACAAATGAGGATGGTGGTGGATCACTACACTTGCTAATTTGAAAATAAATCATCGTAAATATCGCATTAATTAAAAAAAAAGTCAACTACCTAAGACAGCCTAGTTTAGAGTCTTGGGATTCAACCATATAATTCAACATCATCCTCGAAAAATCTGTCAAAATTATAATAAATAATAACTAAAAAAAAAAACGATTAATCTAACTCAACTTTTAAACAACCGCTACTACTTTCATACCCAATAATGACTACTAAATAAATTATTTTTTTATTAACCACACTTACTGCCAACTTTAATGATCTTGGAAACCGTTTAAAAACAAAAAAAAAAGAAATCCTAATCAAAACTTTTTTCAAAATTCGAATACTTTTTTCTATCATCGTGAATGGGCGGCGCAGTCATGTCATTACGGTTTGAATTCTGTCACTATACAAACGACTGGAAACGCTTCGTAATGATATTCCGCCTACCTATTCCAGCTATGCAGAGATACGCATCGGTGGCCGGTCAGCACCGCCTCCTGGAGAACAAATGAGCTACGGAACACGCGATGACCTGCGCGAGGAATTTTTTTGCCTATATTTTTATGGGCAATATTTTTTATGAATCGGTTTATAATGTTTGGCGTTAGGAGAATGTTTATAAGAATTCGAGGTCTAAAGTTAAAAAGCTAGTTAAGGTGAATCTGCAGCTGTCGCCCGCAAATTTAAATTTTCTTATGTTTTTTGCAATTTGCGGGTATCTTGATTTTAAACATGATTCGTGACTAAAACAGATAATTATATATTTACAGAATTATTATCATTAAAATCATTAATAAGTACATCTCTCTAAGTTAGATTTGTTGGTAGATACAACGTAAACAAAGCAAAACGAATATTTATGGATCGTATCAGGTGGCATTATGTAGTTTCTGCCTACCCCCATGGGAAGGAGGCGTGGGATTATGTATGTATTAAAAAAAAAAACTTGTAGTATGACGACGTCCCCTTATCGAAGCGTTGATTAATAAATAAGAGAAAGCATTACTAGTCTGTGAAGAGAATATTATCCAATATATTTTGCTACTGGTCGTTCAATATTCGGCTGTTTGTGTATGTGAGTTTAAATGTTTGTAAACGCACCCACGATACAGGAGAAATTCCTAGTGTGGGGCAACGTTTTTAAAAAAAAGATGAAAAATATAAGTAATATTTATACTATGCACTGTTTTATATAAAGGTATGCTATATTTTAATAACATTGGTTGACCATGTTACCTATATTCCGGTAAGAGCCATTGTTCGGACTTTTTTTTTAAATAGGTTGTACCTACCTACTTATGGTTTAAATCAAAAAAAGAAAAGAAAAAAAGAAAAAGAAAGAAAATACGTTTATTTGCGGTAAACATAACGCAAAGAAATAAAAACACAAACACGAAAGAACAAGTTGAGGGAAAATATGCGTCACATTCACGCAAAACGAGTTTTCTCATCCATTTCCTTCTAATCTATTGATCTGTAATAACATAATTATGTAAATAATGTATGAATGGCTTCAGAGCACCCTATTATTGCAACTACAGTTAAAAATATATTGTAATTAAACTCTATAAATACCTATAAAGAAAGTAGTGCTAGTTAAGAAATACCAATAAATAAAAATAAATTATGTGCTAATTATTAAACGAAATAAAGTTTTTTTTATGAACCAAGACTCGCGTAGAAATACCAATTCAATAAATTAAATGGAACTCCATTATTCTATTAATCATATCATACCATCACACTAATATTATAAAGGCGAAAGTTTGTGTGTGTGTATGTTTGTTACTTCTTCACGCTCAAACGGCTGGACCAATTTTTTATAAAATTTTGTATGGAGGTAGCTGACACCCTGAATTAAGACATAGGCTACTTTTTATCCCGATATTCCCACGGGGTCGAGACTTACGCGGGTGAAACCGCGGGGCGCAGATAGTAATATCATAATTGTGACAGCGTGCAAAAAGATTATATTATACTTAAAAATATGAAATATTTTCATCACGCCCCCCTATATATGGAGGCTCACAAACATAGCCAAACGTATGTAGAATTGCATAATTTTACTAAAACTGTACGTGAGTTTAATTTTGCCAAGCTATTCGGGCCGCCAGGGAAGCAACCGCGGGCCGCAGGTGGCCCGGGGGCCGTAGGGTGAAGACCTTTGACATACACGTTGAAAACAGTGAGAAAATAAAAGCAAAACATGATCTACGATCATCATCAACATTTCATCATTCTGTCATGTCTGTACTTCCATGCCTATTATTAGTAATTTCGGCAGTCACTCCCTTTCCAGCCATGTCATTGAACATACACGGCAAGGTTTCATAATATGGTCGATTATTGACTTTTGGGAGCAATTGCCATTTTTCAGGGCCCAGAGCAGTTTTTGTGAAATCAAAATCAAAAGTAATTTATCAAAATAGGCTGCGATTCAGTACTTTTCAAACGTCAAAGTTACATAAGATAGTCCCCAAGAACGTCCGCCCTTCACCACTTCCTTGTGTTGTAGCTTGGAAGAAGTGGCGCAACAAACTCCCCAGCAGCACAGCTGTCTGTTCAGTTAGAAAAACTTGATTCTATGATGTTTAGTAATAGTAACAGTCCATTTATTTGTCAGAATATTGTTACAGAGTTGTTACATGTTTTATAAAAGTTCATAATATTCTGCCGTTTCCAGCGTACAAATACATTTTTAGGGTTTTAGTTAGTTTGTTAGACATAACAATACATTCAATAAGTTAGTATAACATTAAAATTGCAAATTAGTCAAAATTAAATATGAAAATGTTAAAAACAGTTAATTAAGTCAAAGAGATTAATTAATTCCTAATATTTAAGTCAATGTTTCGTTCATAAAATCATTAGTCGAGTAGTAGCATTTATTTAAGAGATAATTGAATAATTTACATTTAAATGTCCTAAAGTGGTAATATTTTAAATTTTTGAAATTTTTAAAGTTTGTAAAGAACTTCGGACTTCGGACTAATTATTTTCAGGGAAATTGAAGTGCGGGGCTGGTCAATTTACAGTAATAGTTGCACAGCCCAATGGTTCAAAATCGCTTTTCCCCAGATTTTTTCCCCAGATTACACTTTGAATTCAATACTATGTTTTACGATTCATTCAAACACTGTAAATCTTAAATATCTGCTAATGCCTCGCACCAAATTGAGTGTGAAAGTGATCATCTGCGTAAGCAAGCAGGTCGGGATATCCATTACAAAACATTGTAACGTTGATCTCATAGATTAATGTTGATTCAACTTAGCCTGAGAAAAGCTAAAGAAACACTGAAAACAACTTCTCATTGTTAGTCTTTATAAAGGGAAATATTTCACATGAAATCGTAGTGTTACGATGGAACTCTTGAAGTTTGTACGTCTCTTAGTCGTATTAGTGACAATGGTGTCTGGAGATCATTTGACAAGAGAGGAGACCCGAGCAGTGGCGTTAAAAAATTCTCATCTTACGGCGATGGACCCTCAGTATGGTCAGGTGATGTGCACCAGGTTATCCAAGGAACCGTATTTTGGAGTCGAAATGTTGCTGGGTAAAGCCTGGAGGATTTACTATACATGGAACATGGATTTACAAAACCAATGCTTGGATATGACGTTCATGAATGCTACGCCGGCGGTTAGTTTACATTCAGTTGTTTTATTTAAATTTTTAGTTAATACCATGAACTGTTAAAAAAAATGCTCCGAAATCGTTTAGTGTTTTTATGTCTGTCACAAAAATAATCGGCTAATTATGTGGCGATTTCACACCACCTCTAATAGGCAATATTACAAACTTATTTAGAAAGCCAAGTTTTCACGCTGAGAATAATCACTTAACCTGGATTTACTGGCGTTTAATTCGTATTACTAATCTGCATGGTTCACACATGGCCTGACAACGATTATGTTTGGACTTTAAAATAGACTGTGACTCCTCTGTGGGGTTTAACAACAGGACTTCCCAAATGGCAACCTCTTACGCGCGGTACACCCTGCCACTGACGGACGAGGCGCTGGCGACTGTCCGATGGCGGTATAACCATCCAACAAGCCAACTTAAGAGCGATGACGGGCAGCAGCGTCATAGTTCCGAAAGGAATGGCTCTGTGGTCACCAACCCACTTGCCCGGCGTGGTAAATACAGGCATTGAATCTCCCATAGATAGAGTGCCAAAAAACGGCCCCTAGGTCCCGGTGGTCCCGCTATTCCTGGTCAAGGTAGCGGTCACGGTAACGTTGGGACAGGGGTGCTAAGAATCCCTGGGTTACGGCAGCTCTACAACGGCTCGATGTCGACTCGATGGTCGGCAGCGAAGGAGTCCTGGGACGCGGTGGTATTCTTCTGCGAAACAGTCATGTCGCAGAAGGAGGCTGCGGAAAGGAAGCGAGAGATCTCTACCACTCCCCCGGCCCGCAGCAGGTGCACCGGGCGTCGGCAGAGGGCAAGTAATGCCCTCTTCGGGCCCCCCTAAATGGGTCCAGAAACGGCGGACTTGGGGACGTCCGCCGCCTCCTATCATACAAGAACCGAGGTCGCGGCACATAGTGTTCGACGCGCGCCCCTTTTAGATGTCGCGGAGGGGCTCAAAAACCTCACCCCCTCCCAGACTTGAAGTGGCCCGCGAACGCACCGCGGCACCAGCCGGGGATTCGCGGAAGTCGCACATAATCCCATGATTCCCGGTGCAAGTGTGGGAAGGGAACAGGGGTGGTTTTTAGTCAGTAAGAGTCTGAAAGACCCCACCTCCCGCCCCACGGCG
This sequence comes from Tiliacea citrago, assembly GCA_963921375.1. Lineage (NCBI taxonomy): Eukaryota > Metazoa > Arthropoda > Insecta > Lepidoptera > Noctuidae > Tiliacea > Tiliacea citrago. The sequence continues at coordinate 15,777,143 of OY992800.1, read as the reverse complement.
AAGGACATCCATGTTTCTTTTTCTACCCCGGGAACAAAAATAAAAGGCTAAACACGACAACTACAACTGGCTACATACAATGGACGTTCGATGAGGCTAGGCCATCACCTTGCTGAACTTGAGGTAGAGTTAGGTCGCATTAACTGTCAGGCATCTATTCTACTTCCGCGAAGGTGGTCAGCTCTCCCAAGGCGGTGTCGGCTGCCTGGTTAAGAAGGATCTCACTAGCAGCGTTGTGGAAATCAGTAGTGTCGGCACGGGTAGCGTATCTTGTATTGAAACTCACTGACAGGTACTACTTGTAAGTGATACAGATATATGCGCTGCCTTCGACATACTCTGAGAAGACACCCGAGACCATGTACTAGGACATTGCCAAGGCTATGCACAGTACGACGAAGGTCCACTACAACGTTGTTATTGGGGACTTCAATGCCAAAGTGGGATTACAAGAACGCGGCGAATCGAAAGTAGGACCATTTTGACCAGGTTTGGAGGGTTCGCACACAGTGGGGCAATGGGGGGAATCACAGGGGGCAAATGCTGGTCAACTTTTTTGAGTCGCAGAGCCTCGAAAGTCTGACAACCAGTCAACACAAGGGGTAATAACAAGGGGTGTCGTATTATCCAGTAACTGGATTATGGAAGTTAGATAGGCAGTTGCACCATGTTAAATACTGGTAGTCAGCTGCATCTGGTTAGACTGGAAGCCGGCCCCAGACATAGTTGGAAAAATGCTACGCAGATAATGGGGCTCTTCTTGATAAATTCGTTCTTCTAAAATAAACCTCAAAAGAAGTGGACCTGGTAGAGCCTTGACAACGTGACTAGGAACGAGATAGACTTCATCATGTACGCAAAATACGCGCTTTGACGTGGAGTTGCGGACAGCAGCCCGTATTACCTATTACCTAAGTATTAGACTTCATCATGACGGAACCATATATTTAGGGATGTCTCCGTTATCAGTAGGTTTAATACCGAAAGCGATCACAGGCTTGTCCGAAGCACCCTAAATAACAATTTTCAAGCAAAAAACTTAATCAACTGATTCTTCACGAAATGTGGGTATACTATAGGTATACCTCTGCCTAATTCAGGGGCGTGATGTTAAGTATGTTATTGTGTCTTCACCAGATCTAGCCACAACTACCTTTACTATCCAGGCAGTGGCATTTCGCTTTATTGACCTATTTTGGTTTTTGATTTCTTATCTACATCACATGATTTCTTTGTTTAGATGGTCAACCGCTTCTACAATGACATGAACGAGTACTTAGAGACTGAACCTTATTGGGATGCTGCCACGGTGCTGGTCAGAATGGGTCGCGTAAGACACGAGATGCTACTGTTTGCAGACCAGGGAGCTGCGGGGAGGTTCCAAGGAGTGCCCAACGTCATGAGAGATGGAAGTAAGTTACTCATCACTGCGTGGCTATTACTCAACTGTTGGGTTTGGCTTCCAGTCTGCGTGCAGCTTTACAATATCAGTATTTTACACGGAGTGACTTGCTATCTCACCATGGGGCTGTCGGGATGTTCCAAAGAGTGCCCAACATCATAAAGATGGGATGGTTACTCAACAGCACCATATGCCCAGTCTTTTTGCAACTGTTGGGATCGGCTACCAGTCTGCATGCAGCTGAGTACCCGTAGTTTAAATGGAGTGACCATGGAGCTTCCGGGAGGATCCAAGGAGTGCCCAACATCATCAGAGATATGAGTAAGTTACTCATCATCTGCCTAGCCTTTCCCAACTACGAGTATGTTAGGGTCGCCTTCTAGGCTATCGGATGCAGCTGAATACCAGCATTTTACATGGAGCGACTGCCAATCTCACCTCCACAACCCAGTTTCTGCAATGGATTACACAATACCCGTAAGAGTAGAAGAGAGAGAGTGGGTATTTAAGTTACTGATCATCTGATTATTTCTGTTTACTATAATAACTGGCTATGGGCCACTCCACATCCACTTCTGGGTTCAGCAAGAGGCCAAGAGAGAGGCTAGCATCCTTTCACCTTTTGACCCCGGAAGCGTTGTGATCAGAACAATAACACTTAATGTTTGACAAATGAGTTTTTGAAATATTTTAGAACTGTGTGAACGAACTATAAGGTGGCCAGCTCGGATGTATACAACATTTTTGCCAATGTTCTGAATTGGCGCCAATGACATGTTGCACACTCCGCATTACCTTCATTAATTTTATCCTGAAGTTCATTCGTACAAAAGTGCCTCTTATTTGTGTTTTGATGTTCAAAAGAGCCTCATATGTGCCTATTCGAAATAAATTATTTGACCTTGAGATAAACGGATTGAAAATTGACCGAATCCGTGCCGCGTCGCTGCTTCTTTTTTGTGAATCTTAAAGTTGGAGATTTGGCAGAAGTTATTTACCATAATTGCTAAGCCTGAATAATAATAATTACGAAAAAAAAATCTGGTAAGTAATTTTCGTTAGTCGTAAAAATTAATTAAATTTAAAACTAACGAGTTGGCCACCCTGTATGAAGACGCTTGATTACAGTTGCGATTTGTAATAAAACCATATAATTTGCAGTGCAGCAGTAGTTGCCTAGTGGAAACGGCCCTGACCAACAAATTGTAGGTCCTAGGTTCAAATCCAAACAGGTACTTTAGTTTGTGTAAATTATTTCATCACCACTGCTCTCAAAACGCTGAAGGAAAACTTCGCCAGGAAACCGGCAAGTCCTAGAATCGAAAACTGGAACACGAGAAAATATTGACATCCACCAGCCTGCACTGGGCCCGCGTGTTGAATTACGGCCCACTCACTCTCACCGAGAAGAGGCCTGGGTCCCAACAGTGGGAACATTAAAAGCTGATTTTGCTTATGTTATGCAAATAATTTCAGGTATATCACCAAAGAAGCGGACGGTGCCGCTACTCAGGTTTCATATAAAACTGCTGTACGGAGGCAAGTACCTGCTGATGGCCGACTGTCAGATCGGCGTGACGACGCTGTCAGCCCGCAGGAATAAATTGCCGTACCGCGCAGAGATCGGGGGCATTGTCAGTAACCTCGACCTTGGACCCGGCATTCATGCTTGTCAATCTGATAAGAATAAGAATGAAAACGTTCCTAAGGAATAAATTAATGCTGGGACATTGTTTTTCTTTTTGTTTGGCCTTGGCGTCATTTTTCTATCGTTTCTACATTCAGCATTTTCCTGCCGTCGTTCCACGTTACTTGAGGTCGGCGCAACCCGTTTGTTTATTCCTGTTTCTTCCATTCTATCATGTCAACCGTCCCCATTGCACTTTTTTCTTCCATATCAATATATTGTGGAATGCAAGTAAATAATATGAAATATGAATATGACTTCAAATGAGTTCGGATAACTGAGTATATAGAGGTATGAGGAACAGGGTGTAAAGTTCACTCATCCTCCATAGAAAAGGGAGGATCCTCCGACCAGACGGGTGTTGTGTCTGGTGGACAACTGCCCGACAATTGATGTCAGGACGTTGTATATATTAGCTAGATGCGCGGTAAACTCTGCTTGCGCGATGCAGGATTTTGAGTGACGTCAGTGTGATGCGTAGTTAGCATGTGGCGATGTAAATGCCGCCACAGGTCCCATAGTGTCCAATCTACAAGATTGAGACACTATGTCGTGAGTCATTTTTTTAGTACAAATGTGGATGGGCATAAGAGTTGAAGGGGAAGATTAAAGAAACAATGGATGTACTTTAAGAAAGATGATATGGCTAGAAAGGCAACTTCTGAGATTAATAAGTATGGAAAAACACGTGTTGCGCCCACCCCAAATATATTGGGATAAGGGCAAAAGAATGATGATTGGGACACTTGAGCCTAAGAACACAGTAGTTCTCATAGATTATTTACGATTTGTTAAAGTAAAATCATCTTTAATGTTGCGCAGTCGGGTGAAAAGAGACTACGTTTTTTCTAAGAGAGAGGTATAATTAATGCATTTACTTTTCATACTTATATATCACAAAATAAATATACCATTCGTGATAAATAAGCACTTATAATAAATAATAATAGCACTTATTCTGAATGTAGGATGATCAAAATGTCATCAAGGAGCTTAGTATCCATACTAATCGATCATACTTGAATAGTTTCGATGTCAACTGGATCCGAAACACCCCCCTCCCCCTCCCCCTTCCCCCTCCCCTCCCCTCCCCCTCCTCTTACCTTATGAAAAAAAAAAAAAATACCACAAGGGAATGTATGTTAAAAAAGAAACTTATCTGTTCATTGGACATCTGTTTTTGAGTTCCATTATTGTTGGTATTATTGAATACCAACCAATAATGGAACTGCGGTATGAAGAGGCGAAATATATTCGTCACGTCCCATTTATACAGGGTTAAATTAAATTAGCTAGCAAAACTCCGTACACTTTATTGGTATCGATATCTAAACACGACGAAATAAATTAATACAAGATTTGATGATTTTTTTGGGGTCGACAACTGCTGTTAGTGTTGTTACTTGAAGTATGAGTTGAGAAATCTGTTTTCTTTTGTTTAATCATGTTTAGGTATCGATATCCATTACGTCTGTGAACAAAAACACAAAAAAAAACATTTTTTTAAACTGGTATTTCAAGTGACTACACTAACTGCGGTTGACGACCCCAAAAAAAAAATAATTAAATGATTTTTTTTTTGATCACTTTTCGCTAGCTAATCTAATTTGACCCGGTATATGCAGGCTTGCATTCCTTTTATAATATTACTAATATTATTCGTATAGCTCATGCAGTTGTAACTACAGAAGCTAGTCAGATTAATTTGTAGGCTAGACCGCACAGGGTTCAGACCACAGATTTAGAGTAGGCAAGATACCGCATGTTCAATAGATAGTATGAAAACCGAGCGTGTCATCTTTTTGATACCTACGATGACGTCACCCCAGCCGTTCAGTGATGTGCTCAACGTAAACAGAATCATTTCAATCGCTAAGCACGTCTGTGAGCTACTAGACTTGGTCAGGAGTGGACGGCACATTGACATTTTTTCGTTTAACATGTAATAGGAAGTTGCAATAATGCCCGATGTTTGTGCACAGCACAAACTTCGGGCACGCTTGCTCGGACGGCTTGTGGTATAGATCTAGCCTACTGTAAATCCGTGGTCCAGACCCTTATCCAGTTTAGGAAGAAATCTAATAAATTTCAAAACCAATATTTTCCGCGGCCGGTGCCAGAACAGATTCGACAACGAAGAAGAAAAAGAAGAAGATTTTCAGCGGTTCCGGTCTGGTCTGGTCTGGTCAAGATGTTTGCCAGTCCCTTTTACAATAGTTCTATGAATTGTGTTAGGTCAAGCTGTCATTACAACACTAATTTCAACTTTGTCTACATACACGTTGAAAACAGCAAAAAATAGAAGCAAAACATGATCCATGGGATATAAGGTTCCATAATATGGCCGCGGTTATTATTGGCTAGCTATTGCCTATATTCAGAGCCCGGAGTGATTTTTGTGAAATTTGTAAAGATAGACTTTTAAGGGCTGGTCAAGTTGCCAGTAATACTTTTACCGCACATGGTTCTACATTGCTTGACAATTCACTTTTTGTCAAATATTACGTGCATTTTTTCCTAATTTTCATTAATTTTTAATTTTCATTTTTTTCTTTCGAACACTGTAAATCTTAAATAAGCACCGTCGCACCAAATTGAGTGTGAAAATGTCAAAACAAGAACGTCAGGATATCCATTACTAAACATTGTAACGATGTCATAGTTGTTGTAGATGTTGATTCAACAAAGCCAGGGAAAAGCTATACAAAAACTGAAAACAACTTATCATTGTTAGTCTTTATAAAGGGAAATATTTCGCATGAAATAGTAGTGCCACGATGAAACTCCTGAAGTTTGTACGTCTCTTAGTCGTATTAGTGACAATGGTGTCTGGAGAACCTATGACAAGAGAGGAAATGGAAAAAATGTCAATAAAAAATAACCAACTTCTTGGGAAGGTTGCTGCGGGGCAAGGTCAGAAGATTTGCGCCAGTTTATCAAAGGAACCGAATTTTGGAGTCGAAATGTTGCTGGGTAAACCCTGGAGGATTTACTATACATGGAACATGGATTTACAAAACCAATGCTTGGATATGACGTTCATGAATGTTACGCCGGCGGTTGGTTTTAATTCAGTTGTTTTATTTTGATTTTAGTTCATACCATGAACTGTTAAGAAATGCTCCGAAATCGTTTAGTGTTTTTATAATTGTCACAAAAATAATCGGCTAATTGTGTGGCGATTTCACATCATATGACACGATGTTATAAAATTACTTAGAAAGTCAAGTTTTCACGCTGAGATAAATCACGTAGCCTAGATTCACTGGCGTTAAATTCGTATCCGACTGGAGAGCAGTGGTGGCCCAATGGTATCGACCCCGACTCACCGAGTTGGTCGTGAGTTCGAACCCAGCCAGGCACTTCACTTTGTGTATTTAATTTCATCACCACTGCTCTCAAAATGGTGAAGGAAAACATCGTGAGGAAACTGGCATGTCCTAGAACCAAAAATTCGAAGACATGTGACATCTACCAACCCGCACTGAGCCCGTGTGGTGGATTACGACCCACTCCCTCTCATAGAGAAGAGGCCTGTGTCCCAACAGTGCGAACATTGGCTGATTATGTATGTATGTAAATTCGTATTACGAAAATAAACAAATACTTGTCAAAAAATAATAGGCCCGTTTTGACATTTAACTTGAATCGATTTATGGTGAGTATCGAGTATCGAGTCGTATGGTTACTTCACTAGTTACGTCGCGATGGTCAAACGATACTCACGATAAATCAATTCAAGTTAAATGTCAAAACGGGCCTGTTATTTTTTGACAACTTTAGTCTGCATGATTCTTATATTATTATGGCCTGACCAAGATTATGTCTGGACTTTAAAATAGACTGACTCTATGCGTTGCTGAATGGGTCGCTCACGCCTTGGATGTTTGCTTGAATGATAAGTCACGGATAGCCAAAGATGATGGTTTATTGAATATATTTAACTATCACGTAACTAATGCTACATGAATGTTGTGTGAATGAGTACAGCTGATCGTATACTGTCGCCTTACACTATATTTTTTGCAAGGCGACGGAAAAGTGCTGATCTATACAATGCGCGCGTGCCATGTACGATACATGACTCGTACATGGCATACTGACCCCTGCGTTTTTTCGGTCTTTTTTCTCAGAGTAGTCAAAGGAAACACCGAACTCATCTAGTTTTAAAACATAATTTATATTTGACGTACTGAAAGTGTTTTTTTTAACCAAATTACGCGACTCTGAGCCAAAGTAAGCACAATGAGCGCAGAAAAATTATATCAACTGATTCTTCACAAAATGTTGAACATAGGTACACGGACACCTCTGCCTAATTCAGGGATTACAGACGTGATGTTAATTTTGTTATGTTGTCTTCACGAGATCTGGCCACAATTACTTTTATTATTTATTTAACAGTTTATGTGCACATATACAATATTAGTTTTAGTATACCTATGCGGAACCCCACGTGCCTAGTATTTTTATGTAAAGAATATATGTACAAAATTTCAAAAGTGTATCATGAAAAATCATAAAGTTATATGGTTGTTATGTTACCGGGTTGTCCGTACAAAAACATGCTAACGGCGACCCTGCGCCTCCAGGATCGTCTTGCTCTCATTAATAATAATTTGCCAGTAGGTGCCTAGCCGTACGGCGATTGTATTGTAATTAAATGGTGATTACATTTTCCATCACACTTAAATATTTTTGGGACACAATATAACATGGTGTGAAAATTATTGAAATCGATTCAGTGCCTTATTCTGAACAAACTGTATTCAGGTTTCGCATATACTAAAAATAATGTTGTAGGTATAAACAGACCAGAAGATAGGAACAGAAAAATACGTACAAAGGTGATGCTTATTTCTAAAGAAATTTCATCCAGCATACCTGCGATAGGAAAGTAGACAAAGAGATGTAGACACCGTGTGTAAGAGTAGAAGAGAAAACAAACATAAAAAAAAACTTGCTAATATTATTACTATACTAATCACTAATTTAAATATAAACAAATAAATATATACAATAAGAGAGTATACTAACATACATACTATTAAAATAAGTATCACTAAAATTTTAATAATTATAAAATAATAAATACATAATGCAACTATGACGAAGTGGAAAGATAGTAATAATAATAATGTGGACTCAGCAATCATTGTGCCGATAGTTGTATCAGCCAATGGTTTAATTGCCAAGAGCCTCGACCAACACCTAAGGAGGCTCTCGTTGGGCAGCTGGATTAAGGGCCTGATACAGAGAGCGGTACTTCTGGACACGGCTCGCATTGTTAGGAACCTCCTCTCTCTGGAGCCCTGACCGCCGGTAGCTTGGATCTTGTTCCCGATACCGGTGGGCACTATTTTTTATATTTTTAAATGTTTTTATATATATTTTTTTAATATTTAAAAATATAATTTATATGTATATTTAGTGAAATAAAAGAGATAATATTTATTAAAAAATTACAAGCTTTAAAAGGTATAGTGTGGAGAAGTGGCATTTCGATTTGTTGACCTATTTTTGTTTATCATTTCTAATCTACATCATATCATCTCTTTGTTTAGATGATCAGCCGCATATACAATGACATGAGTGAGTACATGGAGACTGAACCTTACTGGGATGCTGCCACGGTGCTGGTCAGAACGGGTCACAAAAGAAACGAGATGCTACTTTTTGCAGACCAGGGACCTGCGGGGAGGTTCCAAGGAGTGCCCAACATCGTAAAAGATGGGAGTAAGTTACTCATCATCTGCCTAGTCTTTTCTCAGCTGTTGGCATCGGGTTCCAGTCTTCATGCATTTGAATACCAGTATTTTACATGGACCGACTGCCTATCTGACCTCCACAGTAGTGTATAATTGGGGCATCTGGATCACTTCGCTTCGCTCAGATCGTGATTCAGATCACCCCAATTATAAAAAAATAGTGGATCTTGAGCGTATACTCGAATATCTCAGTCTAGATTACGTTCTGAATAGATGGTGAGAAGCCAGTTACTGATGTATAATTGGGGCGATCTGGATCACGATCTGAGCGAAGCGAAGTGATCCAGATGCCCCAATTATACATTACTCTCCACAGCTCAGTTACTGGTTTGCACGATACCTGTAAGAATAAAACTGAGTGAGTAGGTAATTAAGTTACTGATCATCTTCTGTCTACTATAATTGGCTATGGGCCACTCCACATCCACTCATGGCTCCAGCACAAGGTCAAGAGAGAGGCTAGCATCCTTTTACCTTCTTACACCGGTAACCAAGCGGTGTGATCATTACAAAACACCATGTGCGAAAATATGGGCATAATGGCGTGAGAAAGAAAGAAACGTCGTTTAGGTTCAGATCAGATTACTGGCAGTTTTTGAAATATTTTATATCTCTGTGAACGAATTATAAGGTGGCCAGCTCGGATGTATGAATTTTTTTTTGCCAATGTTCGAAAAAAAAAATTTTTTTTCGACATGAAAAAAATTACCTTCAGTAATTCTGGAGTGTATTCAATGGATTGAAAAACGCCCCAATTTTATTTATCAAATCATTACGACGAGTAACGAATACCATTTTGAGCACTCAGGATTTCGACACATCCTGACTTTTTTATGTGACAACTAAAGGTCAATCTTGAAAACGAGTATTTGTGATTTTATGAGTATTTGTATGTTACATGACAAACACATGATAAGCGATCGCATTTTTAATTATCAATAAGTTGGAGATTTGGCAGATATTATTCACCGTACATAATTGCCAAGCCTGAATAATAAACAAAAAAAAATCTCGTAATTTTCGTTAGTAATAAAAATAATCTTAATTTAAAGTTGTATACTTCCGAGTTGGTCAACCTGTACCCTAATTGCGTAACGCAGTTTGAATCTGAATCGGAATGATTTTGAAGTATATTGCTAATCCATTGCTTCATATGTTAGAAAAAATTGTCTGCTCAACAACTTAAATAACGCAATGAATGTTGTTGAACTGTCAAATTGAAACCGATTCCTACTGATAGTGTGTTACGCAATTAGCCCTCTGAAGACGCTTGATTACAGGTGCGATTTTGAATAAAACCATATAATTTGCAGTGAAGCAGTAGTGGCCCAGTGGAAACGGCTGCGACTAACAAGTTGTAGGTCATAAGGTTCGAATCCAATAGCCACTTTACATTTTGTAAATTATTACATAACCGAACAGCTGTAAAAACGGTGCAGGAAAACTTCGTGAAGAAACCTTTTTGTCCTAGAACCGAAAACATGAAGACGAGTAATTTTGTGACATCCACCAACCCGCGCTGGGCCTGATATTTCACAGAGAGTAGGCCTGTGTCCCAGCAGTGGGAACATATAATATAGGCTGATTATGCTTATGTTATGTATGTAATTTCAGTTATATCACCAGTGAAGCGGACGGTGTCACTACTCAGGTTCCATTTGAAACTGATATACGGAGGCAAATACCTGCTGATGGCCGACTGCCAGGTCGGCCTGACGACGCTGTCAACCCGCAGGACTAAATTGCCGTACCTTACAGAGATCGGCAGCATTGTCAGTAATCTCGACATCGGCACTGGCCATTATGCTTGTCGCTCTGTTAAGAATGAGGAATAAATTAATGCTGGCGTGTTTTTTATTCATATGTTATTTTCCCATCTTTTCTACATTGATTAATTGTAAAGGATGAATCGACATCTCACTTCTACTTGAGTTCAGATATGAACCAGATGTTACAATGTACACTATTTATAATGAATCACGTAGGTTCCTATCTGTATTTTTATGGCAACTAAATTTATCATTATCATTATTATCTTCCTACCCTCGTCCTATGTGACTTGGGGTCAGCGCAACACGTGTATTTCTTCCTGTTTCTTGCATTCTTCCCTCAGCCGTCCTCATCAGCACTACATTGTGGAATGCAAATAAATAATATTATAAATATGAACATGACTTCAAATGAGTTGTGAGAACTATGTATTTATCTACAAGATTAGGACACTCTATCATGAAGAAAGTTTTGAGTATGAATGTGGATGGACACAAGAGTTGGAGAAGAAGACCAAAGAAACGATGGATGTACAGATGTACTAAGATGATATATTATATTGTCCCCTGAGTTTGTTTCGCCATTTCTTCTCAGGGGTAGTCAGATGGAAAATGTTGACTCCATCTAGCATTCCGATATCCTATTTACAAGATAAACAATATCATATAATTTCAATTCATTTGACTAGAAAGGGGTGACTACTGGGATGACGAATTATGAAAAAAAAAACATAATTCAATCAACTCAGCCTATCGTAGTCCACGGCTGGAGATAGGCCTCTCCCAGGCTGCGCCACAACACCAGTCCAGCTCCAACTCTAGTCCAACTCCAGTCTGTCCCAGCCACCTTTTTAAGGCCGTCGGTCCATCTAGCGGGGGGGCGCCCCACACTACGCTTGCCGATACGCGGTCTCCACTCCAGGACTCGTCTGCTCCACCAGCCATCGGTCCTTCGACAAACATGGCCAGCCCACTGCCACTTCAGCTTGCTTACTCTGCAGGCTATGTCGGTAACTCCGGTTCTCTTCCGGATAACTTCATTCCTGATCTTATCCTTCAAAGAAACTCCGAGCATAGCCCGTTCCATAGCACGCTGAGTGACCTTAAATTTGTGGACCAGCCCGACTGTTAGTGTCCACGTTTCGGCACCGTATGTTATAACGGGCAGGACGCATTGGTTGAAGACCCTAGTCTTCAAACACTGCGGGATTGACGACGAGAAGACTTGACGAAGTTTTCCAAACGCTGCCCAACCCAACTGGATCCTTCTGTCGGCTTCCTTCTCAAAGTTGTGCCTACCAAGCTGGAAAACTTGCACTAGGTAGACATACTCCTTCACAACTTCGAGAAGCGACCCTTCGATGTGGATTGGACTCGGCAAGACGTGCGAATTGTACATGACTTTCGTCTTGTCCCAATTCATGCCGAGGCCAACCCACCGAGAGGCTCCATTTAGGCTGTGCAGCATCTGGTCTAACTGTTCCAGCGTCTCTGCCATTATGACGATGTCATCAGCAAAACGATGGTGTGAGATGTACTCGCCGTTTACGTTGATACCCTGTCCAGTCCAGTCCAGTCCAGGCCAACGACGTCCTCCTTTAAAAAAAAAAATGCTACACCGAAAATAATGAATTGGACACACGAGCCCGAACACAATATTTCTCATAGATTCTTTACGATTTGTTTAAGTTAAAGACTCTTTTTGAAAAAGAGTCTTATGTTTTCTTAAAGGGAGGCATAGTGCAATTACTTTTCATACACAAATATCACGAACTAATATAACATACCTACTTCGTGATAAATACGAAGGTAACCTCACATAGTCAAAATAAAGAATAATCAAAATGTCATCGAAGAGCTTATGAAGGAATACAGCATTACTCACGTGCATATATTGGGCATGCCTGAATTGTTTCGCTTTTGACAGGACCATTCATGAAGTTCTCACCAAAAATTAATGTAACTCATTAAAGTTATTGTATATTAAAAAAAACCTCCATGAGTAGAAACCAATAATGAAACTGCGGCATGAAAAGGCGAGGACTATTAATAATGGTAAAATATTTATAAAGGTAAGTAACTAACAACACTCATAACAGCAAATACAAACGTTAATAATATTGAAAGAGTTGTCGAAAATATGTCTGAAGAAATAAACAAAGATAATATTGCATTTACATTGAAATGTGTAAATAACGATACTGTTACAGCAAATAATAACAAAACTGCCACATAAATAGCGATCACGAAAGGTATTGCTTCAGTGTGTATCGATCCTACAATACTTACTTAGTAATTGGAAGAAAAATTTCAAGAAAATTAGTTAATTTTGTTCTACATAAACAGTCATAACGGCTAAACGTGAAATTAGTTTTGAAGTGAATAAATAAATCCGAACTATATAAATTCATTGGCTTGGAGGCTTAATTTTTGATTAACGTCAATGTTAGCCATGTTTCTAATATTTCTCCTTATTTCTCTGTCGATACAAGAAAGTGCAGCTGGAAAAGACCTCAGCGAATTAGATGTTGAGAACTATACTTCTTGCGAGAAATTCCTGGAGAACACCACTTTTGACCCTAAGAGCGTGTTGGACATTGACTGGAAGATCTTTTACTTCTGGAGTCCTCAGTTCGAAGAGAGTTATAACATAAAATTCAGTGTGCCATCTGACGTGGTTTGTACTTTTTACGTTATTTTAATATTTACGTCAGATTTGTTTCCGATTCTGTTACACTCTCCGATATATTCAGGAAAATTTTCACCGAGAATACGTCGGTGAAGTTTGCTTGAACCGAGCTGTCAATAGTGTCAGTTGGAATGGCAGCTCATTTTCAGCTCACTCAAGTCGAACAAATCCTTTTGTTCGAGTTTTTTTAACTCAGTCGATACAGTGCTAAAACAGCAAGTGCGAAAGCAGAAGACCGAAAAATCGGTAATCGGCTTTAAATTGAAAGAACTACGTTACAAACTATTAATTAACTAGCGACCCACCCCTGTTTCGTCGAATGCAATGGTGATATATCTAAATATCGAGATATCTGTCCGTTATCTCAGTTGAAAATAATAAATAAATAATCATACACATGAACCTTCACAAATAAATTTTCGGAATAAATTTTCTAAATGATTATGAAAATAGGATACAGACAGATCCGAAAAGGAACTTTAATGTATAATATTAAATATGGGTAGAGGATAGTAAAGATGTAATTCATATTCCTTGGTTCATTATCTACTTAAGTATACCTAAAATCAAACACAGACACATACATATACGCCCTGCACTACACCCTGCACACATACCTACACTCACACACATACACACACCCCAACACACACACATCAGACATATATCACATTAGAGAACTAATTTTATTTTGAATGTTATGATAATTAAAAATAATTGGAATTAAATGTAATTAATCATTTTGTAGTTAAATAGTTTATATACATTTAATTTAGACTTCTAATTTATACTTTTAATTTAGGTTATATTAATATAAAATTTTATATTTTTTTATATATATTTCTTTAGTATTATAAATGTTGGAACGTCGACGTCTCCCCTCTCAGAGGCGGGCGCTAATGGCTGCAACACAGTTTTTAAAACTAATGTAGCTGTTAACGAACACAACATTTTTGTAAATCTGTGTTTTTCTTTCAATAAAATATTTGTATTTGTAGATATAATAAACTAACTTCTCTCTTCTCTCATTAATCACATCAGAATTTATTCTTCCAGCTAGTCGACCGATTTCGAGTGGAGTTGGATAGTGAGATGAAACCCCCGGTGAACTGGTCCAACTCTGTGCTGTTCATGGAGAGTTCCATCGACTTCAGCGCGCTGGTCGTCAAGACCAATGACCCTGGCATGTTTAGAATAATTCCGACCCTAGCTTTTGAGTGTACGTATCTCTTATAATTATGTTAAACTCTTCCCGTTGACTGCTCCGTTAGTCTCGTGGTCGCAGGCGCGACTGCTGAGCGTGGGGTCCTGGGTTCAATTCCTGGGTCGGGCAAAGTGTTATTGGGTTTTTGGGCGATGCTTACTAGTGCCAGTAGAGGATTCCAGTGAGTCAGAACCGGGTGACGCATAGTTATCGGTGGGTCGGAATTGTCTGCGGTGATTCCCCAGTGAGTCAGGGTGGCGCTGCATTATGCTCCAGTGAGCCGGATGTGGTACAGCGCCGTGTTGAGGCTGACTGCTGGCGTCGACCAGGAGAGGTATCATGTTCTCTGCCTGTGGACCGGCCGAAAGTGCAGTGTGCTGTGCCAATGTTGCTGATGAGGCTGTGAGGGATGGACCAGGAATGCGCGTCCGCTGCGAGCGGCGAGTCACACAGCCAGCCAGCACCCACAGCTTCAACGGGTATCCTGACCACCAGCATGCATGGTGTGTGATACACACCATGTTAAGACGTTGGCCCTGCGCCTGATCTCTCTCCGGTCGGGTCGGATTGCCGTCCCATCGGGCTATGAGAGTGAGGGAAGAGAGAGTGCTCCTGTATCTGCGCACACACTTGTGCACTATGATATCTCCCGCGCAGAAGGCTGGTCTCTGCTGTGATTGGTCACTTTCGCCGAAATTCGGCCTGGAGGACTATTTATTATGTTAAATTCTATTATTAATAATTTTTGAATAGTCTACAAAGTTAGGAGGGCCGCTGCAGGTTCAACTTAGTCAGATGTGATACTCCGTGGTGTGTGTGATACTCCGATGAGACTGTAACTTACTGTGACAGACTGTGACTGTAGTAACACAGAAGATTCCTCGCCTTCTGACCTGCTCTCTGGGAATACCGGCAACCTAATTGGGCAACACAATTAGAACATCTTACGAGTATGTTTAAAAAAATCGGAAGTTCGATATCATGCGCAATGAATATTATTGAATTGACAAAATAAAACAACAACAACACTAAACATGCAACATTTTTTTTTATACTATGTGGAAAATGTCGTGGTATAATACATTTACTCACTCTACAACTCAAACTGTATGTAATAATGTGCTGGGTAACTGCTTATTTTCCCAAAATAAATAAAATAAAATAAATTCTTAGTCTGACAACCAGTCTACTTACTAAGGGGTATCGTATTACCCAGTAACTAGGTTGTGGATGTCAGATAGGCAGTCGCTGCATGTAAAATACTGGTATTCAACTGCATCCGGTTACACTGGAATCCGACCCCAATATAGTTGGGAAAACCCTAGGAAGGGATGATGAAAAAAATAAATTCTTAATGTGTTACACAGTTTTATGGTGCTGCAATTCGAAAGATCTTGCGGTCACTGCTAACTTTGGTGACGTGGCCGAGTTCTGGTCAAAACCATGTAAAATAACTTGACGAGGAAGAATAGGAAGATGATTAAGAGCTTTGCTGTTAATGTTAGATGTTTAGCAGTTATTGCTTTCTCTACAACCCACGCGTCGAACACCTCGGATATTATTTCTGTTAAGATGTTTGTTTCAAGTTCCAACATATATATTAAATATTAATATAAAAAAGGTGGGGAAGGTATTATAGGGCATCAAAAAAATCGCATCGCTTTCAACAGGAAATGTGGCCAACAGGCTGGCAGCATTGCCACATTGTATGGAAATCTTCCATACATTCAATTGGATTCTTGATTCTTGAAAATTATTCATTTTTGAAGTGGACTTTCTCTATAACGCCGATTTTTGGCACGAGAAAAACTAATGGGTTCGCGTCACCGACATGCCCGTGCCAAAATGCTGTAGCAGCAGTATGTGAAATTAAATTAACCTCGTGAAAAGTTTAATTCGAATAAACTGTGCATTGTTTAAATTGTGTTTTACATAATCATTATTTTATTGAAGTGAAACCTTCTTTAGGCGCGTTGACCGATAAGTTTTCAATTCTGTCGGCAGTTCCTTATCTGCCTATGTTTTGTTTTTATTATTTTTCACGAGATTTGTCACTGATGAGACTAATTTTAATTTCAAAATCAATCAAATCAAAAAATCAATCAAATATTTATTTGCGTAAAACATGTTATAAAATGGTGTTAAATACAAATTTTAATGGCACAAACATGTTTAGCTAGAATAAAAACATAGCAAGCAAAATTATAAAGTTAGGTGAAGAAGGCATCAACCAGCATCATTTTTGAAACATCAATTTTTTTTATCAAAAAACTCCTTTAAACTATAAAAACAACATTCAAGTAACTATTTATAAAACTTAATTTTAAATAATCAACCTTATCTATATCATGTGAATAGCCTTATCGTATATTATTACAGTTAACCAAGCACCACTACTGCTGTTCGCCCTGAAAGTAGTAGATCCTGGCTACTTGGGCATCCTAAACTGCAAGTATAGACTTTGCTATGCTCTGGCGCCGGTCGACAGGATGCCTAATCATGATTATGTAAGTAAACAGGGTGTAATAAGCAAGCATTTTGTAAATCAAACTAAGTAACTTCGTGCAAGAATAATTGCTCGGAAACGAATTTTATTTTTAGTGAGAAATTTCGCTGTTTACTGTAGAGCGCAATGTTACAACGTACGCAAATCATTGTGCGTGTGCGCATCAAAATAAAAAACCGGCCAAGTGCGAGTCGGACTCGCGCACGAAGGGTTCCGTACCATTATCTATAAAAATGGCAAAAAAATCACGTTTGTTGTATGGGAGCCCCCCTTATTTATTTATTTTATTTTAATTTAATTATTTATTTTTAAAGTGAATATATAACTAAATATTCTGTGAATATTTCAAGCGTCTACCTGTTGCCGTTATCAATATTGAACAAAAAAGAGCAAAAAAATCACGTTTGTTGTATGGGAGCCCCCTTAAATATTTATTTTATTCTGTTTTTAGTATTTGTTGTTATAGCAGCAGCAGAAATACATCATCTGTGAAAATTTCAACTGTATAACTATTACGGTTCGTGAGATACAGCCTGGTGACAGACGGACAGACAGACAGACGGCGGAACCTTAGTAATAGGGTTCCCGTTTTACCCTTTGGGTACGGAACCCTAAAAATCAAAATCAAAATATTTTATTTCACATAAACCTACATGGGCACTTATGAAACGTCAGAAGCTAGGTGCACGGTTCCAATTGGTCGTTTCTTATGGAGAAGAGCCGGCAAGAAACTCCACGGTTACTCTTTTAAAAATAGTCTAATAAATAGTCTGGGCGTTGATGGGTTAGCCAGCGAGGGAGCCAGGACTTTTTTTTTATATGTATAGTGTTTTATATTGGTTATTTTCGTTTGTAATCAAAATAATCTTAAATTTAAGTTATATACTTCCGAGTTGGCCATCCTGATGAAGAAGCTTGATTACAGTTGCGATTTTTAATAAAACCATATAATTTGCAGTGCAGCAGTAGTTGCCTAGTGGAAACGGCTGCGACTAACAAGTTGTAGGTCATATGGTTGGAATCCAAACAGTCGCTTTACTTTGTGTAAATAATTTCATCACCACTGCTCTCAAAACGGTGAAAGAAAACATAGTGAGGAAACCGGCATGTCCTAGAACCAAAAATTCGAAGATATGTGACATCCTCCAAGCCGCAATCGGCCCGCGTGGTGGATTACAGCCCACTCCCTCTCGAAGGGAGGCCTGTGTCCTAGCAGTGGGAACATTATAGGCTGATTTTGCTATTGGTAATTTTTCCAGTTGACTGAAGAGGCACAGAGGTTAGGCTTCTTCAGCGATTTCGGACGGACCCACACGGCGATCTTTCCTCCGCTTCCCACCATTGCCCCAGACCCCTACGAAATGGACGATGATGACGAGGATGAAAACTTGGAGATAATACACCACCACCACAACTTGCAGTTCTTGTGATTAACCCTTATGTAGTAGGAGATAGGAGCTATACTTCACTAATTTAGTTTAGTTTAAGTGGTCCGCCCCTGCACGGGTTCGATCTACTGAGGTGGTGACATGTCAAAAAATCTTGATTCTGTGCTGTGCTGTGTTCTACATAAGTTATATATTAATAAATTATACTTCAAGAATCATCAAAATACTTCGTGTAGTTTTAACCTCTCAAGCCCTGTGATTCGTATAACTGGCGCACACACAGACAGTTACGAAAAATTACTTTGTTTTAAGCTATTTAAATAATTAGACAAATACACATGAGTTTTATATTTTAATCCATATCTCTATGTAATGTTTAAGCTAGTTTAAGCTTATTAAAATTGGCCTACCAGGTTTATAGATACTTATTTCTTTGGTTAAGAACAGTGTGTACACAAGATAAATTAAGTTTAATTTGATCATTATTAAACACAATATCGAATATTTTATTTTTATTTTTCCAATACCTGACACTTTCGACTCCACCCACTTTTACGAGTAGTAGAGCTCATACGCCATGCCGCCATACTAATAAATATCGGCCTGTTATAATGAAAAAAATAAAAATGAATTCTATAAATAAAAATGCTTGTATTTGAAAACCAACGAGTATACTATTATATCTTGCTTAAATATACAAATGATTTTATTTTCACAGTTTATACTGTATTCGCTAAGAAAAACGGATATTTAAAATCGTCCACCCAAACCGGCATCCCATATGCGACTTGAGTGAATCCTCCAGGGTACTTTTGCAAGCGACGCTTGCTTTACTTGTGTCAATGGTAACATTACACCGGAAGCAGCTGAATACCAGTATTTTACAGGGAGTGATTGCTGCGACTGCCTATCTGTCCTCCCTGTTACTAGGTAACACGATGGAATAGAATATAATACTATTCATTATGAACACCATAAAAATTACAAATATAAATGTTGAATTTTACATAGGGTGACTTAATGGGCGGTCCTATCGCTAAAAGCGATCTTTTACAGACAACCTTTGGATACCCCTTGGTAAGATTGTTTGTCAGAGTTTCGGGCTTCTCACGACCCGTAACGACTGTCAAAGATCCACGAATGACAGCCGGGACCAACAGCATAACGCGCTTTCTGAGGCACGGAGGGTCTCGGTATGTAAAGATGGTTACTCATCCACGGACCAAGCCCGTTAAGCGTAGCTTAACCTGATGGGTAGACCCGTGCGGCTGTTATTACTTTGTAACCATACCTATTTTATATTAAAAGGAGCTCGCCTCCTTTTAAATATAAAATATGGTTACAAATTTTTGGCGATATCATTTATGTTGAAATTGTACATGACTGAGAACGATGCAGAACGTTAAAAGCGTTCGTAATAAAAAATAAAAAAACAATAAAATTAAATTAAAATAAGCCGTGGCAGCTAAGAGATGACCAACCCCTACTGATGGCGCCCGTTCACGAACATGACGCATGGATCAGCACCATTCAGCTCAACCATTTTGAAGGGAGTTAAATGATCCAACACACGCGCCACCATCAGCCAGATATCTGAGTGAGCATGACATACTCTCAGCTGCCAGGGCACATTCAAGTCCATGAAAGACGTACCCAGTAAATGGTAGCTATATAGTAGGTACAATACATAGTACTCACACTTGTGCTATGCAATTATACAATACTAAGAAATCACACTTTCCTGACTAATGATAGTTATGTAAACGTTAGTCTTGTCAAACACACGTCTCAGTTTGCATACGGAAGCAAACGAGACACTAGTCAGTGGTGTCAAATGACATATTTTGCAAATACTGGAGTCGCCAACATTTTCCTTAATGGTAAAACTATCAAAAGTAGTTAACTAGTTTAATGTTAATAACCTACTTCTTAACGAGAAAAAAACTAAATGTATTAAGTTTACAATACCTCATGTTAGACAAGTAAAAACTAGTGTGCTCATGAAGGGTGAAGAGTTGAAACCCGAAGATTCTACAGTGTTCTTAGGCATAACTTTGGATGCCAAGCTTCAATGGGGCCCCCATATAGATAAATTGTCGAAAAAGCTTAGCTCTGCAGCATACGCCGTTAGAAAAATTCGTGATTTAACTGATTTAGAGACAGCCCGCTTAGTATACTTTAGTTATTTTCATAGTGTAATGTCGTACGGTATTCTGTTGTGGGGAAATACCGCCGACATTCAGACAATTTTTGTTTTACAAAAAAGAGCAATTCGTTCAATTTATAAATTAAGTCCCAGACACTCCCTCAGAGATAAATTTAAAGAGATTAATATACTGACTGTAGCTTCTCAGTATATTTATGAAAA
Organism: Tiliacea citrago; assembly: GCA_963921375.1. Taxonomy (NCBI): domain Eukaryota; kingdom Metazoa; phylum Arthropoda; class Insecta; order Lepidoptera; family Noctuidae; genus Tiliacea; species Tiliacea citrago. Next base: position 15,756,362 of record OY992800.1, on the reverse strand, counting down.
TCTATTGTATGCACATAAAAATATTAATCTGTTTAAAAAATACAGTGATATCCATAATGTAAATACTAGGAACAAGCACAAATTTGTTGTTCCTAAAACCAGGCTTAAAAAAATAGGTGGCTCGTTTAGATGCCAGTGTATACGTTTTTATAATAAACTTCCTAGCCATATTCAAGAATTAAGCCTGAATAAATTCAAATGTTTTATAAAGCGGAAACTGTGCCAGAAAGCATTTTATACTGTTAAAGACTTTATTGAGGACAAAAAGGCTTGGGATTGAGCTGCTCCAATTTACAGTGAATCTTGATTTGATTTTTTTTTGCCAACTATTTATATTTTTCTTTTGATTGAAATTTTTAAATACCTGAACTATGACATGAATATTTACTTTGTAAAGTATTATATTATTTTAATTATTATGAATGTGAGGACTATGTGAATTGTTTTTTTATTTTTATTCTCAATCAAAAAAATTTTTAATACAGGTCTGGCAGTTTGAGTACTATATGCGGCCTAACCAATTGTCTTTTCTTTGGTATTGTTCGTCGAATCGCTGAGCTCCTTAACTTTTGAGTTGAGCTGCACGATAACTGACAAATGCGTGCACTGACTGGACAGGTCCACTCAAATCTGTGTGGTTCTTTCGTCAAAAGACCATGTCAGACACCAATCTACATGGTTCTCAAATGATCTGACCAAGATTATATCCGTATTTTATATACACATTGACATTGATTAATTTTATATATACAATGACATGAATATTTACTTTGTTAAGTATTATTGTTTTAAGTATTGTAAATGTGAAGACTATGTGGGTTATTGTTAATTTTTCTTTTTTTTCTCAGTTAGTTTTTATCATAGTCTGGCAGTTTGAGTGATTTTAGGCGGCCTACCCAATTGTCCTTTCTTTGGTATTGTTCGATTGAATCGTTGAGCTCCTTAAGTTCTTAGTTGAGCTGCACGACTACTGACAAATGCGTGCACTGACTGGACAGGTCCCCTCAACCTGTGTGGTTCTTTCGTCAAAAGATCATTTCAGGCACCAATCTACATGGTCTTCACATGATCTGACCAAGATTATGTCTGGACTTTAAAAAGAGACTGTGACCTCTGAGTTTGTTTCGGCCTTTCTCGCTCATTTTTAGGGTTCTAACTTAAATTTGCAGTTGAAGAATTGACCGTAACGTATGGGAGAGCATGTTTTTAAACTAAAATGTTAAGTTTGTTTTTGGGATAAATTCCTCCTAACTACGGAAACCTTCATTGTGCGTGGTCCGACACGCACTTGGCCGGTTTTTTAGTTAAAAAGAATCTACACGACAACTTAAAACAACTACTTTCTTAGTTGAAACAATTTGGCACTTTCATTAATGGAAAAGATTATGGCAAAAGAGACGGGTCACGTGGCCCGTATTATTTGATCAACAAAACTGACGCAGCTACTGAGTTTTCGGTGTTGAGAATTAAAATGGAACTTAATGTTTTTAAATGGTTAATTCGAAGCAGATTTTGATGTATATTCCGTTGGTTTAGGTAGTTAAATAAAGCTAAACAAAAAAACCCACGTGACGAGAGAGCTCTCAAGTAACCGACTAAACGTAATACCTGGCACTTCACTTGGCATGCTACGTCACAGTTGTACTCTTTAATTTAGCAACGTTTTATTTCGTTCACGTTTAAAGAACATGTCTTTTTGGGCTCTTTACAATAGATAGATTACAAAATAATATAGTAATATATAAAAATACTAAATAATTGTGCTCAAGCAATTACATCTACGAAGAGTAGTATAAGAATGAATGATAAAGTTTAACATACAGTAGTAAAATAGGAAACTTTCGTAATAATAATAAAAAAAGTTATAAGTTACAACGTATTTTTATACAAGAAAGTGTCATCTATAAAAACCCTTTTTATGATTTGTTTACCTTTATTTAACTACCTAAACCTATGGATTAAAGGTAATTAATACATACTTAACCAAGATCTAATCGTTCATGCCTAATATCAAGTGTATGACTGACCCAAAAACTTGTAATTTACGTACTTACCGTGTTTGTAAATATAGAAAAAAACACTGTAGACGGATGAGACAAGTCATAATATATAACTATTAAAAACAAGTTTCCATGATTTACCCAAAAACCTCACAGACACATGTGTAAGCAATAAAATTGAATGTTAGAAAATTGTTGAGGACTCCTGCATCTTCGGTCAATCCTATAAAAAGAAATTTTATTGTTTCGTTTCATTACAATTCAGAACAAAATGCGCGTTTTGTTGTGCGTTTTCGTCTTCGTTTTTGCTAAGAGTGGAGAAGGGGTAGATTTTGGCAACTATGACACTTACAGCCTTCAGAATAAAATGGACCACATCCCACCACACTTCGAGGAACCTGTGCCCTTTGGACACATCACTCGAGAAGGTTTTGGAGACCCCTTCTCATCATTGAAACAGCCAGTAGACAATTTAGAACTGGCTCTGAGAATTCCGAAAGACAGAAGACAAGCATTAGAGCAGCTGCAGACCACCAGAGGTTCAAACATTCTTTTTGTAAATCCAAACATACCAAAATTTTTTGGAAGGCCCAGTCCGAAAGAAGAAATGCTATTAGAAAGGTTTATAAATCCAGAGAAAGAGACCAATAAGACAATGTTGAAATGGTATGATTTACCGACGATACAAGCCAGAAACGCAATGATGCCTCCAAAGCACCAATATATTCCGAAAAAGAAAGCTCCAGCCGGCACCCCCGTACTGCCACCATCAGCGCCAGAGGCTGGAAAGCAGCCGTTCTTTTCAAGAAACTCGTTCCAGTTAGCTACCAATGGACCAGAGGAGTCTATGAACTGGACCACTTGCGACGAGTTTGCTGTTGGAGCGGTCTTTTCTCCTAAAGATGTTGTAAATTTGAAGTGGACGCCGTTCTTTATTTGGGATAATATGGAAATTGACGTTGCAACTGAACACACTTTTGCGTATCCAACCAATAAGGTGAGTTGTGGAGTAACTGGTTTTAAGTGGATACTCTACAAAATACCAGTTTATACAGGAGACTTGCAATTTTTAACGTATTCCTTACGGGACGTGATATTAGTAGTAGGTCCTTTGCACCATTTAAGCATCCCATATAGCCTAGGTGAAAATCCATGGGATTCGAAAAAATCCAAGATTTATGTGTTTCTGAAAATTTCCCAAATTTAATAAAATATAATTTTTCTTTAAAGTCTCATGTTGAATGGCCATTAATCCTATTTCTTTTGGTTGTTCATACTGTAACAAAACTTTTGACATAACTAAATAGTCATAAACATGAAACAGTTGAAAGATACAACAATAAGTTAATTAACGATTTTCAATAATCATCTACAAACTACATACATCAATTTGGACACCAAAATTTTGAGATATACTCAAAATTTTACTATGAAACATGAATTTGGACACCATTTATATCTAAAAATTTTACTATGACAACATGAATTTGGACACCATTTATATCTCAAAATTTTACTATGACAACATGAATTTGGACACCATTTATATCTCAAAATTTTACTATGACAACATGAATTTGGACACCATTTATATCTCAAAATTTTACTATGAAACATGAATTTGGACACCATTTATATCTCAAAATTTTACTATGACAACATGAATTTGGACACCATTTATATCTCAAAATTTTACTATGAAACATGAATTTGGACACCGTTTATATCTCAAAATTTTACTATGAAACATGAATTTGGACACCATTTATATCTCAAAATTTTACTATGACAACATGAATTTGGACACCATTTATATCTCAAAATTTTACTATGAAACATGAATTTGGACACCATTTATATCTCAAAAAATTTTACTATGAAACATGAATTTGGACACCATTTATATCTCAAAACTTTACTATGACAACATGAATTTGGACACCATTTATATCTCAAAATTTTACTATGAAACATGAATTTGGACACCATTTATATCTCAAAATTTTACTATGACAACATGAATTGGGACACCATTTATATCTCAAAATTTTACTATGACAACATGAATTTGGACACCATTTATATCTCAAAATGTTACTATGAAATTAAGCATATAAATTACGGGTAAGACATCGTTGGTTAATCGGCTATCGGATGAGGTACAAATGTTAAAAAAATACTTAGTGGTGCCCAGTCGATAATGCTGACAAAGATAAAATTTGCAAATTGTTGAATTTTCAAAAAAATTTAGTGCTAATCAAATTAATTAAATTAACTGGTTAATTTCATCCGACTAGATTTTAATCACCCAGCAATCCTTCCTGCATTAGGTAGCCAGGTCTTCGCGAACAGGTCGGAAGGTTAGACGCAGCTTATGAGTGGTTAGTATTCCCAGTCAACGTACTGATTACTGATCATTTGTCGCTTAGTTCATGTATATATAGATGATTTTTTAAATAGTTAACTAACTTCTTGTTGTATCTTTTCACTGTTTCATGTTTTTGACCACTCTCACGTCAAAAGCTTTTTTATAATATAAACTACCAAATGAAATAGCGTTGATGGCCAGTCAACTTGAGACTTTAGAGAATTTTTTTATTTTATGCCCGAAATTTGGGAAATTTTCTGAAACACACAAATCTTGGATTTTCTCGATTGCAATGGATTTTCGCCGAGGCTAATTTGGGTTGTTAAGTGTTGCAAAGGGTCACACCATCACGTCCTGGAAGGAGTACGTCAAATTACAAGTCATCCTGTTTATATACCTAGTACGCATCGGTTGCCGACGCTCTGTGATCTACCGGCATAAAAGATTTTTATTTATTATTTATTTAAAAACAACAACTTCTCCGTGTGTCATATCAACAGCCGGGTATCGTCAATTTATTTTTGGTTCAAGTTTGTATAATTTGTTTTTAAGAATATGTATTACCTAACATAACATCACGCCTGTAATCCCCGTAGGGTTAGGCAGAGGTGTGCCTATAGTACACCCACGTCCCACTTAAACATAACTGGTGAAACGTGGGTGTACTATGTATTACTGTCATCATTTAAAGACTGGGCATGAATCTCTGTTGCAGCTGGTAAATGAATATCATTTAAAATACGGCAAAATGTTGAACAAAACTGTCGATTGGAGCAAAACTAAACTTTTAATGAATGGAATAAGCGAGGCGCTGCTGATTGCAGCCGACAAGAGGGGCTTGTTCGATGTGATAGCGAAACACGACATACCGAAATCTGTCACATGTAAGTTCTAACATATTTTGTAAGTAGAGAATACTTTGATTTTGGTTCGGCGGGCCCTTGACTTCAAAAAGGTTGAAGACCCCTGTACTAGAGGTTAACCTCTGCTTAATCCTTCGGGGATAACAGGCGTGATCTTATGTCATGTTTAACATGAGTCTCTAATCCTTTTTCAGCCGCTATGAGACTGCCTTCGGTGTCATTACGTATTAAGATAGAAGATCCATATTTAGTAATGACTTATTGTGAACACCAACTGGCAACTGTGATGGCCATATCAGGGAATGAACCAACTAATGCCAATGAAATGATGGCCGAAGCAGCCACCATCAAATTTAAAGGAAGCGGAAGGCCAGTTTGGAGAAATTACCAGGCAGAAAAAGACAAAATAAAAGCGGAAAGGGACGCAAAGATTAGGGATGAAGATGAGAAAATGATTGTTGTTAACGAGCCAATGCCGCCCGTCGGTCAGTGGGATTGAGTACAGAATGAAAATACTCGATTTTTAACCGACTTAAAAAAAGGAGTAGGGTTTTTAATTCATCGGATATTAATAAAATAAAAGTATCGACGAGTTCACAGCTTTGACTGTCGATTTATAGATATTTATATCTTTGGGTTTTACAATAAAATTTAGTGTATTTAAACAGTTACAGAGAAAGATTAACAAGAAATGAAATCATGTTTACAAATAAATTCTGCAAAAAGAAAATAATGTCGTTTGTGTACCGATTTCTTCGAACAGATGTAAAAATGCAACACATTCCAACAATTAACAAACAAATGAAAATGAAACATCCTCAATACTGAGTATAAAGAGCGATCGTTAGTATCTGAGGCATTTAGTTTACTTGAAAACGGTGATTAACGTAGCAAGAACATTTTAGTACTTAACCTACAAAACTTACGTAAAAATTTTTGTTTATATAGAAAATGTTATTTACGGAGATATTTTCGCGTGTTAAGTTGACATCAACACTGATAGTTATAGTATGTTTAGTGTCTGCTCTCACTAAAAAACCCAAAGTGATGCACGGTCCTTCTGGCATGTCTTTCGATGATTATACTAATTGCTCGCAATTCTCCAAGTTCGGCAGGTTCAATCCTTTATCCGTTCTTCGCGAGAAGTGGTTTGTGTTCTACTACTGGGCTCCATTCAGATCGCTCAGCACGTATGTTTTTACTTTTCCTTCGGCTAACGTAAGTATTACTTTTTTTATTATTATCTATATATAAAATTCAAAGTCCTGACTGACTCACTGACTGATATATCAACGCACAGCCTAAACCGCTGGTCCTAGAGACATGCAATTTGGAGGGTGTGTTCTGTGTAAAGAGTAGATATCCAATAAGAAAGGATTTTTTGAAATTCCACCCCTAAGAGGGTGAAATAGGGGATGGAAGTTTATATGAAAGTCCGTCAGTTTTAAAGTTAGAATATTCAAATTTTGTGTTTAGGCTGATAATTGAAAATTAATTTATACATATCTCATCGTTTTTGATAATTCCACCCCTGAAAAATTAAAAAGGGGGATGAAGTTGTGTATGGAAAGTCTTTAATTTTCGAAATAAAAATCACTTAATTTATTATCTAGGCTTATAGTTAAAAGCTTACGCAACGATGTTGTAAGAATTGGGGTTAAAGGGGGATGAAATTTTCTTTTTAATTTAAGTTTTTTTATTTTTTAAGTTAAAATCACTAATATTTCGGCTTATGGTTAAATGATAAATGATTTATTTTCTGTAAGTTTGTACAAACACTTTTACACGTCAATCATATTTAAAAAAAAAAGGTGGAAACTAACACACAGACCAAATCGCTGGTCCTAGAGACATGAAATTTGGATTCGGATTTTGGGAATTCCACCCCTAAAGGGGTAAAATAAGGGATGGAAATTTATATGAAAGTCCGTCAGTTTGGTAGTTAGGATCTTAAAATTTTGTGTTTAGGCTGATGATTGAAAATAATTTATACGGAATGAAGAAATGAGGATGAAGTTGTGTATGGAAAGTCCTTAATTTTCGAAGTAAAAATCACAAAATTCAATGGTTGGAAGCTAACGCAACGGTGTTGTTAGAATTTCAATCCTTAAGGGGTGAAAAGGGGATGAAATTCATTATTTTTCAAGTTAAAAACTTATGGTTGGAAACTAACAGAACGTAAACCATTGTTTTTTATTTTATTTCAACCCACAAGGGGGTGAAAAGGGGGATGGCGTTTTGTATTGAAGTTGTTCATTCGCTAAATTTTGTATTCAAGTAAAAATAATATAAGTACACGTGTACCGTTTCTATCTTTTCATAGAATTAAGCGATTGCGATGAAACAAAACGAAATGTTACTCCAATTTATACAAATACACAATATTTATTTAAATATAAGGTCGTGGGACTGACTGGGCTATCAACACACAGCTCAAACCACTGAACGGATTGGGCTGAAATTTGGTACATTGATAGTTATGACGTAAGCATCCGCTAAGAAGGGGTTTTTGGAAATTCGACCTTTAAGGAGGTAAAAGGGGGAATTTTGTTTGTATGAAAAATCTTATTCCAAGAGTTAATAAACCTAAAACATGGCATGAATACTTACGTAAGTAAATTATAAAGTTTGTCATTTTTAGTTTTTTCAAACTAAAAATGATACAGGGGTAGTTTAAGGGGTTAAAGGGGATTTGGGGATGTCAAAGTTTGTATAGAAGAATTTCAACGTGCGGTCCGATTAACTCGAAACTCAATATTTATACTTAGAAACAAAAATTAAGAATAAAATGTATCAAAGTTTTTCGAAAATGTAACTCTTTTTTTTTTGGTGGGTAATTATCAAATAACTTCTCCCGCTCTGGGTGGAGCGCGAGGGCGTGTCAGACTTTTACTGACTAAAACCCACCCGTGTTCCTTCATTTGCCTGTGTGCCAGGGCCACGATATTCTTTTCGGACAAATTCGCAACCCTGGCAGGCATTGGCCTTAACAGACCCCGTCCGTTGGTGCTGACATCTCTTTGAGGCGCGCGTGTAACACAACGCGCCGCCGTCCCGGACCTGGTCCTTATCGGGCTGCGAGCTACCCATCGCTCACCATCCGCAAGCCCACGCCTTCTGTAGCCGAGCATCGGCCTGCGACTCCCGACGCCCGGGGCGTCTCCCGCGGTGACTAAGGGCGTGAGGGCATGAATTTTGGCTCTCCCTCACGCGTTCTGCCTCCTCCTTCGCGAGCAATACTGCTTCGCAGAAGGAGGTGACTCCCATGAACTCTCGCTCCGAACTATGGCTTGAACCAGGGCCGGACCGACGAGAGATCGCCGCCAGCGTCGCCTCCGTGAGGACATGGCGGTGCTCCACCCAAGCCGGGCAGACCTCCACCGGTGTTCTCTGGGCGATCCACACAGTGGTGACACCTGGGCGTACCCTCCCGCTTTATCCTGAGTAGGAACCCGTGGATATAACAGGATGCCGTGGCGCCTCTCTAGCCACTGAAACTGACCCCTAACGGGGTGAAAAAGGGTAGTCAATTTGACAAGGGAGGATTTTACTGCGTGGCTTGATTAACTCTAAGTTATGACGAAGGCAGCTGCTGAGAAGGGGTTTTGGGAATTTGACCTCTAAGGGGTGAAAAGGGGGGATTTTGTTTGTATGAAAAATCTTATTCCTTGAGTTAATAAACCTAAAACTAGGCATGAAAGTAAATTATAAAATTAGTTTTTTTTTTGTTTTTTTAAATGATGAAATGGTTTCCCCGAGGAAGAGCGAAACCAAATAATTCATTTACAGCAAGATGGTGCTCCAGCACATAACAGCAGAATCACTACTGCCTACAATAATAACCATTTTAATACCTGGATTGGTACAAACGGCACTATCAGATGGCCTGCGAGATCGCCAGATCTCACCCCATTAGATTTTTTTTTGTGGGGATATGTAAAAAATCAAATTTACATGAAATCTTATGCGAATGACAACGAGTTGAGAGTTGAAGTTCAGAATACGATTTATAATATTCACCACAACACTTTATTAAAGGTTACTAGAAATGAATTCGTTAAAAGAATAAATTTGTGTATCCAAGAGAATGGAGCCCATTTCGAGCAACTAATTAGTTAGTTTACCATTTTTTGTAAATAATTAAATTAATTTAAGATTTCCTGGTTTTCCTTTCATTTAATTTATCATGTTTGTTAGAGAAATTTCACCCTTATAATTGACCCTAACGATCGATGCAATAAAAGTACAGGGTATAATTTTTTCAGATTTTAGCCGGTTCGATTCCCGGGAGAAGAGAATTTTCGAAAATCTTTGAATGCAGTTTGCTTTCTATTCAAAAATAAAGGAATGTTTCCTTTGAGTAAAACTTCCTATCTGCAGTATTAAGAGTACTTTCCCTCCAGGTGGCATTACAAAATTCCACCCTGTATACCTAATGCTCACAAAATATAAAGCCTTACATGTGTTTGGGTTTATTCAAATGTAACCTTTACGGGGCAAAAGGGGGTAATTAAGATTTTAGGGAAGGATTTTACTGCGCGTCATGATAAACTCCAAAGTAATTGAATAAAACATGAATTAATATTTTTCAAAAATAAACTCCTTTCGGGGTAAAAAGGGGGAGACAGTTTATATCAAAATTATGTTTCCTTTGATCAATAAACTTGAAAATTGACCCGGATATTTTCTTAATAAATAAAACGGCCGTAAACATAAATTTTCGAAAACAACCTTTTAAAGCTGAACGGATTTAGATGAAATTTGGTAACATACATATAGTTTATAATCTGCATTAACACATAATACTACACGTACTTTTAATTCCGGTAGTACGTTCTCGTGATATTTTTTTCGACATCCACGCGGGCGGAGCCGCGGGCAGAAGCTAGTTATTTACATATGTGGTACTAGCACAAATTCCACGCGAACGAAGTCGCGGGCAGAACCCGCCTCTGCGGGCCACCTCAAGTCTGGGGGGGGTGAGGTATTAGACCCCCCCCGCGACGTCTGATAGGGGCGCGCGTGGAACACTACGCGCCGCCACAGTGGGCCCATACTGAAAATTAGTGGACTTAGGCAACAAAGTTCCTATATCGATGCGATTTTTTTTATATGACGTGTTATATTATTCCTGACAACTTTTATTCTTTTAAATTTCTTCTAAAGTTGATAGTTTGTCTTGAAAAAAATTAATTAGATTTTTTTGTATGGAGCGAATCACGTTTAGTTTTTTTTCTTCAATTGTACTAATATGTTGAGTGTGTGGCGTGAGTATATGGTAGCTAGGGTCATTCTCTATCCACGAAAAAAAAATCAGCGCCGGCCATCTGCGGCAGCGCGAGTAATCATTCGGTAAAAAAATAATAATTTGGAAGAATTTTTTTGTCATTTAAAATAAATTCAAAGCATATTTTTTGTCTCATTTGGCTGTTTTCACCTTCATTTTAGTTAAATAAATAGTTTTAATAGCGCATACGTACTTAGAACTAGTAATTCTGGTAGAGATTTAGTTATTATTGCATGTTATCGGTACAAATGAGTCATCAATCACAATGCAGGTGCTCTGCATTGTGATTGATGACTCATTTGTTTGTGCGCGCATAACTAATGAGTCATCAAAAAATGCTCGTCTCTGATTGGCTGTGTTATTTTTTAACTGCACGTTATCTATTGTTGAATAAATATATCGTAATGTTTCAGGTTATACTAATTTTGTTAATGATAGGTGAAATAATTTAAATTTGTACGGGCAAGTCGTTGATAATTATCTACATAATCAACTGTATGTATATTATTATAGTATAAGTTATCGTACGTATGATCAATATGAAACTGTGAAGTAATTGTAGCCCTGAAAAGGGTTGTTTGTCATATTCCTAACCCTGATGGGCTTTTGTGGGAATAATTTAGAGCCGGATCACATTATTTCTTGTTCCAGAAGTGCTAGTGGGTCAGGCAAATTTTCGGACTCTGCTAAGAGGCATTCTTCTTCCTCCATAATTTCACTGTCACAGGGAGGCTCAGTAGTCTGTAACAACTGAGTTGCTTCAGGCAACAACTCATTATGAACCTGTTTCATTATTTTAGGCCTTATGTAGGATATGTGGGGATCAGAGCTTATTAGAAGTCCATGGAGGATGTCTTCGTTTGTTGCTATTCTCCCCGTTTTCCGAGTGTGCCTCTCCCTGACGTTTCTGAAGTCCTTATTACGGGCTTCCGAAGCTTCTTCAGATAAGGTACCTAAAACGAATAAGGACATACATTTTAATTTCAAAACGCAATCAAGTCAAATAATACATCAAAGTATATTTATTTTTTACTTACCGATTGGCAAAACACCAAAGTGGTTACAGATGCCTGCACCGTGCATTAGAAGTTTATGTACACTAACTGGCATGTAGTACCACGAATAGTGTTGCACGTACACATCAGCTATTTCTCTACAGTATCTTCTACATTTTTCACAGTCAATGTTTTTGCCTGATGATATGGCTTGTAGAATAACGGAAAATCTGAAAATCAGATTTTCGTCAATTCCCGTTATTCTGGAAGATCTTTTGTAATCTTGGAAAAAGCGCCTCGCTGTATTCCCGTCGTTTGTAGTTCCAAAACCCTAAAATGGGAAAACAATACTGTAATATACAATACATAGAGATATAATTCACAAACAACATAAAGAGAGCGAAAATTACATACATACCTGTTTGACTATATCAATCAGCATTCCAGTTTGCTCACGAAACTCTTGCTGTGTGGTATTTTTTTAGCTTGTTTCAAAGCCTTATGTTCGCCGCGAGCAGTCCATCGTTGAAAATCCAGATTATAAGATATATGGAGAAGACATTCCATACACCGAATCTTCATATGCAGTGAAGAAATTCCTTGTTTGTAAATTTCTTCACGAAGTGGTTTAGAAGTCAAAGCGTCAAAATTATTCATCTCACTCGGTTTTGCCAAGCAAATGGGACACGTTGCATATGATGGTACTCCAGCAATAATATTGGCCACTTTTCCATCAATCATGGTCATATGCAATTCATGTGATACAATAATATTTCCACACTGTGTAGATATTCGTTCATCAATTTGTTTTTTCATCTCAGACTCTTCAGACTTTATAAAGTCAGCTGTCTCCGAAGTGAAAGTGAACTTCACTGGTCGACAGTACAGAGTTGAGCAAGGTGTGGGGTTCTCCCAAACTAGATTTTCATTCCCAGATGATGGCCTAGTAGACACTAGCCGAAGAGGGACGATGCTTATCATGACTACTGATGAATCATCGAACTCTGTAGCTGTGTTTGACGTTTTCTGTTTATAGTTACTCTGCGACGAAGAACCATCAAGTCCCCATTTCCAGGTCAACTTGAGTTCTTCATTTTGAGACCTATCAACAGTATTTATATCAAGTAATATCCTCTCCACAGTGTGGTCCAATAGCGCTTGCAATTTAATGTGAGCTCCGTTTTCGGTAATCTCCATACTCTCTTGTGGTGGGTAACATCTTTTCTTGGCATTTACAAGCTTTGGATAAGATGGAAAGGCAGCACAGTTTTCTTCTTTCAGAAATTGTCGAAGAGCTAAGTACTTCCATTTCGAGAGCGCAACTGATGTATAAAGAGCTAAACACTTATCTTCAGAGACAGTACTTAAGCTCTGCTTTTTGAATAGTCTCTCTTCTACTTCGGATAGCGCATCTGGATTACTGGAAAGGTATTCGACCACTTTTGCCAGATTCGTTTTGCCGTTGTCTTTCAATTTTGTTATGTACCAGTGCTGCAACTCTTCCTCGGAATTTTCTTCTACTATGGAAGTAGAACGTCTTTTCTTTTGCTTATTACTTAACTCTTCGAACGGTTTTCTGTGCTCCTTTTCTGTAGATGTTCCCGCTTCCGCAGTACATACTGCAAGAGTAGGAACATGGCAATCTATATCCACAAGCTCAGATAAGGCTGCGTCCGAAAAGCCCATCACACTTCTCAGATCAACACTGTCACAAACAGGCCAGTTGATGTTTTTTTCCAACCACTTTCGATTAATTACACGATTCATAAAAGTTTTTTGATTTCTACTTGACTCTATCCACTTTTTATTTAAATTTACACAAAAAAGTCGACAGAACTCCTTGATTCGGTTCTTGTCTTCTTCAGAAATTTCGGTAGTCAAGACAGAAATGATACTTTCATACAGAAACACATGATTTTTCAGATCACCGCCACTTCTTAATTTCACAAAAAGATCTAGGTTGGTACAAAATCCAGCCATAGTTCTAATGTAAATATAAAAATACAAGTATTTCACTGTGTTCACAAACAAGCGACAAGAGCGAAACTAGATGGACTTAATGAATGTCTTTATATTTATAGTTAGTGTTAATTACTCAAGTAGTGGACATAACAGTGAGTGAAAATTATTCAGCCAATCAGAGACGAGCATTTTTCGATGACTCATTAGTTATGCGCTTAGCCGAGTGCACAAACAAATGAGTCATCAATCACAATGCAGGTGCTACCGATAACATGCAATAATAACTAAATCTCTACCAGAATTACTAGTTATAAGTACGTATGCGCTATTAAAACTATTTATTTAACTAAAAAGAAGGTGAAAACAGCCAAATGAGACAAAAAATATGCTTTGAATTTATTTTAAATGACAAAAAAATTCTTCCGAATCATTTTTTTTTTACCGAATGATTACTCGCGCTGCCGCAGATGGCCGGCGCTGATTTTTTTTTCATGGATAGAGAATGACCCTAGCTATCATATACTCACGCCACACACTCAACATATTAGTACAATTGAAGAAAAAAAATTAAACGTGATTCGCTCCATACAAAAAAATCTAATTAATTTTTTTCAAGACAAACTATCAACTTTAGAAGAAATTTTATAAGAATAAAAGTTGTCAGGAATAATATAACACGTCATATAAAAAAAAATCGCATCGATATAGGAACTTTGTTGCCTAAGTCCACTAATTTTCAGTATGGGCCCACTGTGCGCCACCTCGGGTCCAGTGTGATAGGGGGCGGTGGACGTCCCCGAGTCCGCCGTCCCTGGACCCATTTAGGGGGGCCGGAAGAGGGCATTATCTGCCCTCTGCCGACGCCCGGTGCGCCTGCTGCGGGCTGGGTGAGCGGACGAGCTGTCCGGTGAGGACCTGCGTCAGGCGGAAGGCGAGGACGCCGGGGCGCCTCTCTAGCCACTCCTGAAAGAGGGGATTTATTGCCACAATTGTGGCGTGCCCAAGCCCCACTTTCACCTGGGTGGCTAATTAGTTTTTTTTTTTTATGTATGTTTACCGATTACTCCGTCAATTGTGAACGGATTTCAAAAATTCCTTTTTTGTTTGGAAGGGTATGCTCCCGAAGTGGTCCCATTGCCATCAAATCAAAATCTGATGAGGGGATCCCATGGAAATCGAGAGAAATCCTCAAATTTTATAGGCATACCTATAGCGATTTGAGTATGTTTTATAGTAACTCGTGCATTTGCACTCAAAAAGCACCATTTGGTGAAGTGGAACTGATGATGAAGACCACAGATGGCCACCGGAACTACTTAATACTAAGTATTTCACCGTTGCGATTTGATTAGGCACTTTAATATGGTTGCTAAGCAATTTATGCTCGTCAAAATGCATATGGTGCACCATCAGTTCTCCTGACTGTTACCAGGAGAACTCCTCAACAATTAACGCCCCTGCATCGGGAAAAGTAATATTTTGTAATAGGAGATGAGCATTTGACATTAGGCTATTGTAAATTGGATAAATTACAAACTGACCCACTAAAAAGTGAAAAATAAAAACTTTTTACAAAAAAAAAACAACCGACTTTCAAAAAAAAAACACTACAAAGTGAAAAATAACTTTAATTTCGGAGTTTCTTTTTTGAAAGTCGGTTGTTTTTTTTTTGTAAAAAGTTTTTTACCTTAGCTATTCTGCATTCTACCAATTATAGGAGATGTTGAAATAATTGAATATTTTTCAGCATACCAGACATCTGAAAAGATTATTGGACGGGAATGTTGTCTTGCCCGTGATGTGGTCAGCTCGTCAAATATTGATGGAGGATAACCGAAGTTATATAAGCTTGCTGGTAGAACGAAGCGACAGGGGGGAGTACTGGTTATACCCTGTGGCTAAAGGTTATTATATTTTACACACAAACACACACACACATAAACTCACGCCTTCTTCCCATGGGGGTAGGCAGAAACTATAGAACGCCACCTGCTACGCTCCTTACATACTCCTTTTGCTTCGCCTACGTTCATACATCTGGTCATACACGCACGCCGATTGCGAGTACTACGCACCTGACCTTTCTGAAGAACATCACCAATTTTTTATATTTTATTTTACATAAATCTCGGGACCATGGAGTCCCGGACCTTTGGATGGCGTAAGAGAGGCCGAAACCAACTCGCAGAGGCCCCTTAGACAATTTGAAATGGAATAAGAGATAATAATAATTAGACATAACGGTTCCTCATGACGGGAACCTCGTAAAAGCCGAGAAAGATAAACAAATCAAGTATCTTGACTTGACCTGCAAGGTTGTCGACATATGGGATGTGGACTTAGCGATCATTGTGCCGATAGTCGTATCAGCCAATAGCTTAATTGCCAAGAGCCTCGACCAACAAATAAAGAGGCTCTCGTTGGGCAGCTGGATTAAGGGCCTACCCATAAGGGGGGTGGGGGGTCTACTCATAAGCGCTAAACGGAAGTATCGGCCGAATGTTCTGACTTCCATAGTTTCCTTTTGGAGTTTGAGCCCTTACCCGACTTCAAGTCACAGTTTTGACTTTGGCTTATCTCTTCGACTGCCTTTTTCTGATTTTTTTTTTCGCCGTAACCAGCTATAGTTAGCCGTAGTAAAAAAAACCACCCGAACATTCGGCCGATACTTCGGATTTATGTTCGGAGTAGACTGATTCAGTGAGCGGTACTTCTAGACACGGCTTGCATTGTTAGGTTCCTCTATCTGGAGCCCTGACCTATAGCTTATGTGCAACCGGTAGCTTGGACCCTGCTCCCGATACCGGTGGGCTAAAATTTTTTATATTTTTAAATATTTTATTATTTAAAAATATATTTCTATGTACTTAATTAAATAAAGGAAATAATAATAATACCCGTACCCTTTCGCTAAAGGTAATAATTATTATTAACTTTACTAAACTCTGCAGCTTTGCATCTTTACAGCTCTATGTAGTATGTACTCGGCTCTTTTCTCAAAGATTGGCCGTCTTTGAGAAAAGAGTTGAGTTCGTTACGCTATCTCCTCTAGGGCCTGCCGCGGTTTCGTTTGCTCCTGTATGAGACTCTGTGTGTTTATTATTGGTAATCATTATATTTTAATTCGGGGCTGCCCCTTTGGTCCACTGGCCACAAGTGCTACTACTGAGCAGGACGTCCTGGATCATTCCCAGGTTGGACAAAGTGTTATTGGGTTTTTCTATCTGGAATTTCTCTGTAGCAACCCGGAGTCTGGATTGGTGCCCGGTTAATGGCAATAGGCTCGCCCCGTATAACATATGAGACCTAAAAATAACTGGCGAAAGTGGGTGTTCTATAGGTACACCTCTGCCTAACCCTTCGGGGAATACAGGCGTGATGTTATGTTTATTGTACTTAATAAAAATAAAATAAAACAGTATTTTAGTTTTGGGTGTTAGTAATCGATCTACCAAACGACCCGCGACTGACTTTTTTTTTTAATGGACCCCCAATGCACAATATAACTAATTGGTGATCCCTGCTCTATAACACCTACATAAATGCCATTAGTCAAGAACGCACTGTCATCTACGGCGTGCCTCAGGGCAGCGTACTCGCCCCTACACTCTTCCTCATATACATTAACGAGCTGGGTATGCTTACTCTTCCTAAAGGTAAGATAATAACCTTCGCAGACGACACTGCCCTTCTCTTTAGTGGTAATACATGGCCTGAAGTATATATGAAAGCTCAGTCTGGTTTCGGAGTCGTGACGGAGTGGCTGCGCAATAATGTTCTCACTTTGAACGCGGAAAAAACCATTTACATGCCTTTCTTTCTAAAAAACAATACGCAAACCACACACATGAACTCATTATATACTATAATAGCCCATACATGTATAAATCATAATTTAAGTAACTGCACCTGCACCACGACCATTAAGAAAACAGATAGTGCAAAGTACCTAGGGGTAATATTAGATAGCACCTTAAGCTTCAAAAAGCATATTAATACCCTCAGCAGTAGGTTACGCAAACTTATATTTGTCTTCAAGACACTAAGACATGTGGCAGACTTAAAGCTTAAAAAAATGGTTTACCTGGCACTTGCCCAGTCCTTACTAACCTGCTGCATAACATCCTGGGGTGGCGCTGCAACGAATACAATGTTGGAACTTGAACGAGTTCAGAGAGCCATTCTGAAAGTATCTTTGTTCCTACCCTTCCGATATCCAACAGTTCTGTTATATAAGGAAGCTAAGGTACTAACTGTTCGGCAGCTGTTCATATTGCAAACAGTTCTAAAACAACATGGCCTCACTACCTTCAACCCCTCACTATCCCACAATTTTAGACCATTTGATCCCATTGTCCGATATCACACCCGGCTTTCGACTGTTTCCTCCAATCGCTTCTTTTGCTACCTTGGTCCCTTTTTTTTAATAAAATAAATAGAACAATCCCAATTTATAACCTCACCAAAGCCAAATGCAAAATCAAACTTAGCAGTTGGCTCCGGGAGTTAAATTATGATGAAACCGAAAAACTACTTGCTGTCCCATCTTAACCATTTTATCTCATTCACACACTCACACACACACCCTCACTCACTCACAGATACACATTCACACAAACACCTACTAACCATACTAAAACCTTGCATAAATGAAAATAGGTTTTTTTGTTAATTCCAGCACTTCTTATTGTACTAGTACATAACCATAAAATGTAAGTAATACCCAAGGGGTGGAGGCCTGGTGTCCTGAAATACAGACTCACGTCTAGTTTAGGCACCAGTCTCCCACAGTATATTATATAAGCCTTTATGTATTGATACTTTTCTACTGATAATGATTTATTTTCTCACCACAATATAGGTATGTGGTGAGAAAATAAATCATTATCTTATCTTATCTTATAAAGTGCTTCTATTTTTTTAATGTCTCTCGGCAAACTTCGTGTTTTGGCAGTCATCGGACATCTATCAGTTGCTCATTGCACTTGGTGCAGGGGCCTTAGACAGCATCGAGTACTGAATCGATCGAATTTGATTCGAAATAAATGACTATCCATACTCTTGAATCCGACATTAGCGCACGATCGTGTGGTGGTTCGAAGCGACACTAATTTCGATCGAAAGATTCGTTAGGATCGAAAAGTTCGTACTCCACACGGTGATGTATCGAGTAGTTGAATCAAAACTAAACGTCAAATTACACGATAGCAAAGAAGCTACTTTATCAAGATCGAGTGAGATTTTTTTGTGTTCTTTACTGCTATATTTCTTCAAATTCTTTATTATTATGGCTCGCCTTACTTTGTTTTTCAATGTTCCTGAGATAACATCGTATGGATCTTCGTGCGAGAAGAAATATGAGTCAATATAAGCTTCACCCGGGGCTATAGAAATGGATTCGTAAGAATTTCGAAGAAATTATAGTTTGTCGAAGGAGTTGTTTAATGTGTTGGTAGAAGATTTAATACCATACATGAAGAAATCAACCAGACGAAGTGACATTTCCATTTCATGCAAGGTGAATCTGTTTTCAAATAAAAAGTCCACACACACGTTGACTTTAACAGAACTGGTGAAATATGGGTGTACTATAGGTACACCTCTGCCTAACGTATTATCCAGTTACTGGGTTGTGGAGGTCAGATAGGCAGTCAACATAATCAGCCTATAATTTTCTCACTGCTGGGACACAGGCCTCCTCTGTGTGAGAGGGAGTAGGACGTCATCCACCACGCGGGCCCAGTGCGGGTTGGTAGATTTGACATCTCTTCGAATTTTTGGTTCTAGGACATGCCACCGGTTTCCTCACGATGTTTTCCTTCACCGTTTTGAGAGCAGTGGTGATGAAACAATTTATACAAAGTAAAGCCCCTGTCAAGGTTCGAACCTACGACCTACAACTCGTAAGTCGCTGTCGTTACCACTGGGCTACCACTGCTCTCATATTGGCAGTCGCTCCATGTAAAATACTGGTATTCAGCTGCATCCGGTTAGACTAGAAGCCGACCACAACATAGTTGGGAAAATAGGCAGATTGGTTGATGATTTTTCATAAGATTTTATTTGTTAAAATAAAGCACTAGGGTATCGTTTTTTTTTTTTTTTTTAAACAACAAGGCATAAAATATTTGACGATGACGTAATCCGCCGGACACGCCGACGCTGATAATACTCGAACCTATGTCGATCTTGGTTTACGATTTGATTTGGTTCGGGAGTAAGGTTTTAAATCGAGTTCAGATCAGAAACGAGTTCGAATCGA
This sequence comes from Tiliacea citrago, assembly GCA_963921375.1. Lineage (NCBI taxonomy): Eukaryota > Metazoa > Arthropoda > Insecta > Lepidoptera > Noctuidae > Tiliacea > Tiliacea citrago. Next base: position 15,736,625 of record OY992800.1, on the reverse strand, counting down.
AAACAAAATCAAACTCATTCATCATTGATTTCATAATTGTTGATTTTGACAAGTTTGGTAATCTACTATTATAATGGCGTCATTATGACTTTCCAATGGTCGGCCACTGACACTACATTGAAAGAAATTGCAAAGAAAATGATCGACCATTATGAATTTACCAGATTACGAACTTTTAGCAAAATGACAATGGGATCGTGTTGGAATGACTGAATTTATAAAAATAGCAGACTTGGGCCCCAGGTCGGACGCTCTCAATCGACTTGGAAGTACCTATAAAGAGTTGTTACTACTCTTTTTATTTATTAAGTAATTTATTTTAAAAAATGGGAGGAAAGGCTAGAGTCAGAAATGTGATGATTGCCGAGAGACATTAAGAATACACGACATAATAGAAGCAATGTTTATCCATGATAGAATGCAGAATGCAGAAGTGCAGCTAGTTCTACAAATTAATTATAAATGTTTCTGTTTGTAGTTATAGGAGCACATAAAATCACTCCTCGTGATATTCGCTTGAAGCAGACCGGGGACAATCGCCTCCTTGGACTGATGGACTGCGTCGTGAGTATACAATTATACGTGGCAAATTAAATTAGTTAGCGAAACTCCGCAGTGTGATGGGCACAGATTTAGAGTAGGCTAGATACCACAAGCCGTCCGACCAAACGTGCCCCGATGTTTGTGCTGTGCACAAACTTCAGGCATTATTGCGACTTCCTATTGTGTAACAAATTCAAAAATGTCAACGCACTCCTGACGAAGTCTATTAGCTCACAGACGCGCTTAGCGATTGAAATGATTCTGTTTACGTTGAGCACATCACTAAATGGCTGGGGTGACGTCATCGTAGGTATAAAAAAGATGACACGCTCGGTTTTCATACTATCTAATGTACATGCGGTATCTAGCCTACTCTACTGTGGTGATGGGTATTGAAGTCTTATAACAAAAAAAAAAAAAATGAAAAGATGGGATGATTTTTTTTACGACCGTTGGAAGTTTTGTTATTGGAAGCATGCGTTGAGAAAATCTGTTTATTTTTATTTTATCGTGTAGTTGATGGTGATGATTTTACGTTTGTGAAGTTTGCACAAAAAACAGTTAACCTAGCCTCGCAATTTTTTTTGTGGGTAGGTCTAAAATCAAAGTCAAATTATTTATTTCAAATAGGCACTTTTGAAAGTCAAAATTTACAAAAAAATAGAATTGATTCTAGTCGCCCCTTCTAAAAGGAGCTATAAACATGTAATACATTATTTTATGTATCAAATATAGTATTCACAGCGCACGCCTAATAATGACTTTTATAAATGATGTTAAGGTAAACATTATAGATGTCGCTTTTGGTGAAGATGCTTCTCTTTTGAAGAATGATAGGTTTGATAATTTTGAAAATGGAATGGTTTCGTTTGCTGACACTACATTATAAGGATAATGTTGATACCTTGTTGATACATTACTGTTATTTTCTTAGGGATCTCTATTTTTTTTTAAAATAAAATAAAGCTCGTTACTCGCTGATAATGTAGCTTTGTATATGTGAAATAATTTAAAAAATCAGTAGTAATTTAGTTTATCCATTACAAAAAATCAAATCTTTTCTCTTTATAATAATGTTAGTATTGATACAGACTAATAAGATAAGTCAAGGTTTCCTCACGATGTTTTTACCATACAATATGTACTTATATGTGTCGGATCGTCAGGATTTCATCGTCTCGGTTAGATTCAGACATCATGTGGGCATAAGGTGGGTTTCGTGCAATGAAAACACACTGGGTATGAATGTACGATACACAGCGTTTATTAAAATCACAAATTGACACAATCACTACAAATTACAATTACCACAATAACTGCTCACAACGAATCGAGTACAGTTCCGCGACGTCTTAACTCCGATGCGATCAGACACTGAATCCTGAATGTCCTCCTCGCCCATTGGCTCAAAACATCACGGCTCTGTAGAAGCGCACTGTAGGAGTGGGTAGATCACGTGATGTCACCAGTGGCGCGCTTGCGATTCGTTTCGTGTCCTTTTTAACGACCGGATCCGACATATGTATTAGGTTGGGAAAAAGTCTTTTCGCATTATAGTATGTATGAACTTGTAATAAAATCTCTTTGGCTATACTATTTGTATCTGGCTGGTTTTGGTATCATTGAAAGTTTAAATTTTAAAGAACATAATTCCAAATTCAAATTAGGAAAATGTGTGATTTTCATTTGTTTTTCGTACTGTCAAGATGAGTGAATCTAATGAGGAAATTCGATACATTTTAAAATGATACTACAAAAAAGGTAAAAATGCAACGCAAGCCGCGAAAAAAAATTGCGATGTTTATGGACCTAGTGCAGTGTCTGTGAGAGTAGCGCAAATTTGGTTTAAGCGTTTTCAATACGGAAATTTTGATGTCAAAGATGCACGTCGCTCTGGTCGTATTACGGATAAAATGGATGCCATTTTTGAAAAAGTGGAGCAAGATCGGCATATCCGTAGTTACGACGTAGCTGAAGAACTGCGAATTGACCACAAAACAGTTTTGGCACATTTGAAAAAAACTGGGTACAAAAAAAAGCTCGATATTTGGGTACCTCACGAGCTCACTGAAAGAAACCTAATGAACCGTGTACTCATTTGTGATTCTTTATTACGACGTAATGAAACCGAACCATTTTTGAAGAAGCTGATAACTGGTGATGAAAAGTGGATCACGTACGACAAGAACGTGCGAAAAAGGTCGTGGTCAAAGGCCGGTCAGGCTTCACAGACTGTGGCGAAACCCGCAACAAGGTGATGCTGTGTGTGTGGTGGGATTGGAAGGGCATTTTTAATTAAGAGCTGTTACCACCAGGCAGGACCATCGATTCTGAACTCTACTGCGAACAACTGATGAGATTAAAGCAAGAAGTCGGAATTAATCAACAGAAGGGGGGCGGTTTTTCATCATGATAACGCTAGACCTCACACATCTTTAGCCACTCAGCAAAAATGAAGAGAGTTTGGCTGGGAGGTGTTAATGCATCCACCGTATAGTCCTGACCTTGCACCTTCAGATTTCCACCTGTTTCGGTCTCTTCAGAATTCTTTAGGCAGTGTCAGGTTAACATCACGAGAGGACTGCCAAAACTACTTGTCGCGGTATTTTGATCAGAAGTCCCAAAATGTCTATAGCAATGGGATCATGTCCCTACCTACAAGATGGCAAAAAGTTATTGAACAAAATGGTACCTACATACTTAAAAAAATGCGAAGAAACTTTTTCCCCAACCTATTATTATCACTGTTTCAGAAAATAAACGGTCCAAATTAGGACATGCTTTAAGACTCATATGCTTTCGCACGTTCTTCTGATTTTACATATTTTTTTCTGTTCAAAGTCAAATAATTTATTTTAGGTAGGCCAATTAAAAAGCACTTTTGAACGTCAAAATTTACAAGAAAAAAGAATTGATTTTAGGCGCCCCTTCCAAAAGATAGTTTCGTATGGAGATGAATGGGCAAGGAACTCCATAGTTACTCATTTAACACATTTTACAATATTTTGTATACATTAATTATAATAATATGTCAAGACGATGTGTGAGTGAGTAAGACTAACTTCAAATGCTTTAATTTTTTTATCAGGACCAAACTCTACTGGTTATGGCAAGGTTGAATGATGTGCCTCGAAAGGATAAACTACATGAGGAAGCATCGAGACTCGGATACAAAGGAAGAAGAGGCAAATCTTATCTGTACCAGGGACATGAGTGGGGGCCTATACCTGAAGCCGATGAAGAATTATATTGGGATTACGGAAAAAAGCAAAAAAAAGTTTCAAAAGATACATCTACAGAAGATAAGAGCTCAGAAGGAAGCAGTGAAGAAGTAGAATCACAACCAACAAATAAACCGGAAAATTCTAAAGAAAAGAAAAGTAAAGCTAGAGAAAGGGAAGCTGTTTCACCGGTGGCTGATTTAGATGATAAGATGTGCGTTAAAGTTGAACCTGAGTTATGGAATGATCCAAAGCCCATTCCTAATCCAAATCTACTGATAACCAAAGAAGAACTCAACAATTTAGATGATATACTTGATACAAACAACACTCTGACTATAGAGGCACCAGAGGGATCACCTAGCAACAAGCAAGAAAACAAATTAGATAAAAAATCAGAAAATACGCAGGAAAATGATAAAGTTGACAATCACCAGGATGTACATGAAATGGAAATGCCATTAAATGAGCCAAAAAACTTTGAGCTACGTATGGAAAATCCGCAGCCAGAAGAAGAAAATTGTGTAGTTTGTTATAAGTCGCAAGTTAGCTATATTTCAACTGGTGAACCCTATAGACCTCAACGTACTCGTTCGATCACAAATAATGAAGACATATCGCGTACCGACGTACCGCGTCCCAAAGTACCACATACCGAAGTGCCGCGAGTTGAGGTACCGCATCCCAAAGTACCGCGTACCGAAATACCACTTGCCGAAGTACCGCATCCCGAAATACCGCGTGCCGAAATATCTCATGCCAAGGTACCAGCTGGACCCCCGGCATCGGCACCTCAACAAGACTTCACCAATTCTAGTGAGGTAATAATTTTGAGTCCAAAGACACTTGATGATCTTAAAAGTTGAGAGTTACCTAATATATAAACACATATAAGTACCCAGTAGAAAACAAGAGTATACAAAACCCGATGACACAGATGAAGACTAAAGTCCAAAAGACCAAAGCATTCATTTCAATTAAACCATTTACAGGCCCTTTTGAATTGTCAAGGAGTCGGTCAATTATTCAGAAAGTTGAAAGTGGTTGCGTGTTCCAAGACGTAGATCTCTATGGAGAAAAAGGAGCAGGAAACTCCAAGGACACTTAAAAAAAAAGTTTTTACTAAATTCTGGTTATCTGAGCAAACAGAGACAAAAAACCAACCAAACAGTTAAGAACTTAGTCTGTTTTCTTGCATTTGGCTACTAAACGATGTTGGTGAGTGATGGTGTGGATAGTGAGTAATGACGCTGATGATGATCGACGTTTGTCTAAGGGCCATCGTCCACGACTCTACTCAAACGTAACCAGTTTCACAACAAATTGCAAAATAATTTTAGAACAGACTAAAAACAGAACAACAGTATCTTTACCATATAAATCACTCCATACAAAATTTTCAATATCTACTGCTTTAATACCTACACCTTCGAGTCGCTAGACGCTGCGAACGAAAATGTACCTAAACTTACAAGCGTAATGTGAGTTTTGCTTTGTAATTGCTCGCCGCCGCGTATATTATTATGTGCGTACGTACGCGCCTCACGGCTGTCGGCAACCCACTGAGAAATGGGTCGCGTGCGACCCGGCAGCCGGTAGGTGCGGTTAGCGCGCGTAAGTACATGGAGAGATTTATCTGGTAATCTGTAGTGTAAACAAGGTTGTTCAGGTTAAATTGTTACGCAATTAATTAATATATCAAAATTAATAACACATACCTTTAGGATTTAGAAGGTTTAAGCAGAGGTGTGTAAATCCACGAAAATACAAAAAAAAAGGAAAAAAGATGGATGGAAATGGAATGGAATGGATGGATGAAATATTAGTGCTGTGATATTCTGGCTACTCATTACTGTACCCTAATTGAGTAACACAGTTTGAATCGGAATCGGAATGATTTTGAAGTACATTGCTAATCCATTGCTTCATATGTTAGAAAAAATTGTCTGCTCAACAACGTAAATAACGCAATGAATGTTGTTGAACTGTCAAATTGAAACCGATTCCTACTGACTGATCTTAGTTTGTAACTGGTTATTTGAGAGTAGCGTCGTGAACGATGGGCCTATAAGTAATTCGTTTTGATTCTATTATTTTACAGCCTGCGGTGAATTTTACGAAATATGACTAAGGTTTATGACTGTGCCTCTTCAATACCTATTGTCGACCATTATGTGTCATGTCTTGTGTCCCTATATGTCTTTATTAGAGATCGTAAATAATTAAGACGGCGCAACAAGTGGCGCCGTCTAGTTTTGTTACGAAGTTACTGGAATCACCGAAATGGTCGAATAAGAGTGACACTGGCTGCTGACAGTCACTCTAGCACGTCGCATCGATGTTTGCGTGGCGGCTGTCTTCTGATGACAGAAGTAGCTGTCAAGGGGAGCCGCTGTTGTACCACTTCAACGACAAACTGCTATATTCCGGCACAATCCTGATGATATTGAAGCTGCTGAACCACTAATACGATGACCACTCCTGGTAAAGGCTATTAAATAAATATATGACTATATTATATACTGGCTTTTACAAAATTCTACATTCCCAAAGTTGATTCAAGTAATTGGTTCAAACATTTCTCTATTAGCAACATAAATATTTAAAGCTATTGTTACGAAACCGTTCCTCAGGGCATTTTTGATAATAACCGGGTAATTAAGGGAAATAGGCTACTTGAATCGTGGTATGAATAATGGAATGAGATCTTAGTAAGTTGGTTTAATGCAGAGTTCTAAGTATAAATTAAAAATAATGGTTTTTCTATGTTGAACTAGGAGAAAAAAAAAATGTGTAGTTTTCGAGGCGGTTTAAAAATAAATACTGTTTTTTTATATTTGTTTTTTTTTTGACATGGTGTGCTATAAATTGTTGCATAGAGCGTTTTTTTTTATGTATAATTTGATGTAGGTACCTAATTAATTCTAAAATAAATATTATTGTAGTAAGTAAATGCATTTATATATTTAATATATTATAATATGTTAGCAACGTATTCCATTGTTTTATTCATCAATCATAACTCTCAGTACCTAATGCATCATCAACTAAATATGACTGAAGAATCGGGCTAGCAGAAAGCCATTCCTAGCTGGAACCTAACTATCTTTGGGGCGTTTGTCCACCGCCACCGCTGCCGTCACTGGGACGTCACCGAGAACTAGATGACGGCGCGCGGCGCCGGCGCGGCGGTGGCGGCGCTGGAGTAGCGATACATACATTTCCTATGGTCGCGTGTCCTTAACACGTCCGTCACCCGAGCGCCGTCATCCTGGTCGCCGAAGTTTCGATTAGTTTGGTGCGACCGCTAGAACTCGGCTAGAGATTGTGACGGGCAAATATGCCCACAATACAAAACGACTTTGATCTTGTCCACACAATACCGTCTCTCCGCGCCATTTGCCTTGATTTTTGTTTTGTGTTATGCCGAGTTCGGTCGCGGTGGACACAGTCATGATCGCCGTCACCGGGATGTCACGTTCAGGTCGAATAATCTCGTTTCTCGGTGCCGATGCCGACCTGGTCATGGCGGCGGTGGTCAAACATGTGTATAGTTAAGCTTCCTATGGGTCTGGAAATACCTACCGTTAGTTAGGGATATGTAATCATTTATCTAAAGCCCTATTCAACGAATAGAAAATGAAAATTTATAGTCTTTCTTTTATTAATAAGGCAAAATTCGGAACATTCCTTTAAAAAAAAATCGGGACACTATTACACAACCTAGATTAACCAACCTAAAATAATACATAACTAAGGCTGAGAATGAGAAAAAAGTTCCGTACCAACAAATTAACATTACCTTTTTACAAGTAAACCCAAGAAAGCTGTATAAACCAGTACCTTCTACATTATATAATAATATTTCTTTATCGCATAAAAAAAACGAATGAGCCTACAGTAGTTGCATAGGATGTGTGACATCTCACCTTGGTAATAAGCAACTGAGCAGCGACAGAAATTAACCTCAAAATTTGAAAAGCTGAAATATTTGTTCATTACTAGTGGTCGCCCACTGGTCGAAATTAGACCTACTTACAATCTATATAGTAGGTACTTACTAATTCCATGAGTGCACTAATTCCATGCTATTATAATGTACTTACTAATTCCATGCTATTAAAAGTAGGTACTTACTTATTCTGCACTCCCACAGAAAACGAGAGGAAAGATTATACAACAAAAAATGTATACGAACAAAGGTAAGGTCTGACTCCTGCGCAAGGTAAAAACACCCGTGTTACAACAAAATACAATAAACAAATAACAAAACAACAACTACGTCGTCGTACAATATTCACAAAACGCAAATCCAGTCTCACGGCCTCCGCCACTCTATGGAAACCGATTAAGCATTCAAAATGAGCATATTTAGTTTAGTTTACAGCGACAGTTACTATCTAGACTCTTTAATGGCTAGGAAGCGGCGCTCACCAAAGAACCTGTCCTCCATTATAACATTACACGAGCCACGTTAAACCGTCCGCTTTGGGAATAAATTATTTAATTTATGGGTTATTTTTTGTGATGGCAACCTCTAGCCAGATAGGTAACGTTCCGAAATTAAATGAGGCCGTTATGTGTGTTCGAAAGAGTTTTGATAACTGTTGTTTGGGAGTGTGTGAGATTGGGAAGATTTTCGAGTGTGTGACGATGTACGTTGGTTGTTTGTACATACATGAGTTGCATCGATCAGTAACTTAGCTTAATGATAAAGGAGCATAGTTTATACGTCATGGTTTTTGGTGTCGCTGAGGGAAAATACACTCGAACTTGCTATTAATGGTACGCCACGCCAGTGCGCAGAAACTAGAAGTTTAAATATCTTGGGCATGTTCTTATTGACGACCTCGGTGATCATGGTGATATTAGGCGGGAGCGTAGAGCTCTGGTAGTCAGTGGTAATAAGTTGGCACGAAGATATATGATCGCTGGAAGTAAAAATTACGCTTTTTAAACCTTATTGTCAGAGTTTTAAGTTACTAATAATAGCATCTTTTTACTGAAAATATCTCTTAAAACTTATTGACCTTCTAATGGCGACACTTTTTTGTATTGTTGAGCCTCTTTTTAACTTTCTGGTCTTTTCTCACTTTTGGTCACAGTAACTAAAGATAAGATAAGATAATTTATTTGCTTAAAACATGGTATACATAGGTGTTATTATAAAAAAATGAGATCATACATGTTTTTGCTTAAAATTAAAGCATGCAAACTTAGACATACAAATTTGAATTTAAAAACATTATAATTTATGTCCATAAAAAATCCTTAATATTATTGAAATTATTTTCATTCAACCATTCATATAATGTAATTTTGAATAACCTGCAATTTAACATTTTTAATACATTAGGTCATTTATTATAAACACGTACACACATAGCCAGGCAGCTTTTGTTATATTTTGCTAATCTAGGGAGCTCATCTAGTACAAGTCTGTATTGGTCACGCCGACCTCGAGAACTTATTTCCTCTGCTGTTTTGAAGCAAGGGTACCCCGAACAAATGGGGTACTGGAACTGTGATCGCAGTAACTAAGCTGGCTGGGGCACCCCGACCTAATGGGTTAGGTTAGAACTGTGACCAACCGCGCAAAATTCAACCTGGTCGCAGTTACTTAGCTATTAAGTATTTCTAGGACCCCAAAATAGGACTAATTTGAGGTGCACAAAAAGAGGCGCAATCAATATATTACAATGTTCCATAATATTTTTAGGGGTGCAAAATGGGAATTATTATGACAAAGAGGTGTTTATTAAATGACCCATGGCTAGTTAAAGCTGTACGCAGCTGTTGCTTATTTATTCGGAGAACATGGGGGTCTACTCTGACGATAAATCCGAAGTATATCGGCCGAATGTTCAGCCATTTGCTGACTACGGCTAACTATGGCTGTCTAAGGCGAAAAAAAAAACAAATTACGACAGTCAGCGAGATAAGTCAGAGTCAAAAATGTGACTTAAAGTCGGGTAAGGACTCAAAGTCAAAAAAGGAAACTTCGGAAGTCAAGAAACGGCTGAACATTCGGCCGATATGTCGGATTATCGCTTCGGAGTAGACCCCCTGTTTCGTGAGGCGGCCAGCGATAGTAGGGAGTGTCTCCTTCGCCTGCCTACAGGTACTCACTTTGGTCTAATCATAGTTTGTGATGTTGGTCCCTGGTTTTTTTCCTAACCAGAGTAACCTATGTTACTTACACTGGGTCCTAAAACTTACCAACGGATCGTTGGCCTCACCAGTCGTTACTTTTGGAAATGCCGTAGACACTGAATGATGTCGTTAAAGGATGTAAGAATAAGATAAAGTAAAAGAAAAAAATAATTGAACTCGCACAGGATCACAATCTAAGCTAAAAAACACTTATAGAAATATAAAAACAAAGACAACCGGTAAAGAATAAAAAGTTTCTCTTTATTTTCATTTGCCTTGCAAGGCAAGTTTTTTAGGTATATATATATATATGACTAGCTTCTGCGCGTGACTTCGTCCACATAAAATTTATTTTTTTAACATAAATTTTATGTATTCTATGACACTCGGCAATACTGTAGCTTCCCATTAACAATCAATAGTGAAAGAATTTTCTGAATCGGATCAGTATATGTATAGTTCCGAAGATTACATACCAACCCACAAAACCTGTGTTAATTAAGTATACATAGATATGAAAACTACGCAGTATTAATAGGTTTCACCTGAATTCAAGAATCAGAGTTCAACCAATCGGTAACAAATAAAATGATGTAACTAGGTACTAAAAGGTCTTAAACTTTATACCTAATATGTATAATATCAATTAAGATGTAGTTAAGTTACTCAATAAACCCTTTTGTTCAACTTATGGTAAGCTTGGTAGCGCTTGTTACAAAGTTAACTAGTTTATGAACACTTTATCCTTACGGACCATAATATATCTAGTTAGTACCAGCCGATAGTTAGAGGCAGCATAGCTGTGTCATTTTCCATAAAAGGATGGACGTAACCACTAAGAGTGCCGTGTGGTGCCGGACGTAGAGAATAGCACCATCCTATTTCTCCCCGTGGGTGTCGTAAAAGACGACTAAGGGACATACTAGAGAATGGGCAGCAGCATTCTCTATGCATTTTAACACCATATTGCGATCGCCAATCCACCTGCCAAGCGTGGCGATTATGGCAACATGCCCCGCCCCCCTTTGGGGGCGCCTATGTCCAGCAGTGGCCGTCTTTCGGCTGAAATGATGATGATGATGAACCACTGGGAGTCATGAGCAGAGCATACCCTACAGTTACGAAAAAGTTACGCAAAATCCGTTTTTCTCGTGAAATTAAAGTTGCAATTTAATAGAGAAAATACCAATTTCATAAATATGAGAGAGAGAGCAGTAGTGGCTCAGTGGTAACAGCTACGAATTACGAGTTGTATTAATTACGCATTATTAGGTCGTGGATTCGAACCTAAGCAGGCACTTTACTTTGTGTAAATAATTTCATCACTACTGCTCTCAAAACGGTGAAGGAAAACATCGTGAGGAAACTGGCATGTCCATCTGGACATGTCAGTTTCCTCACGATGATTTCCTTTCGTTCTATAGAACCAAAAATTCGAAGAGATGTGACATCCACCAACCCGCATTGGGCCCGCGTGGTGGATTACGGCCCACTCCCTCTCACAGAGTGGCTGTGGCCCAGCTGTGGGAACATTATAGGCTGATAATGATGATGTTCGTAACACCGTAAAATATCTAACAATACTGTAGGAGATCATCTTTTTTGAATTTTGCGTACAGTCGGTGACCAGCATCTTCCATTATTCTTTTTGTAATAGGGGTCAGGTAATAAAAACAAACAAAAAAAACAAAATAATGTGTATTTCGGACAAGCAACATCCATATGGGTTAGTAAACAAAAGGATAACTTATACCTATGTTAGTAAACTTATTTTCTATTTAGACACAAGGTTGTTGTTCAAAATGCATCTTGGAACAACATCACCTAACAAAGGAGAGTCGTACCTCCCCGCTATGGTCTTCAGGCTGGAGTTGGAGCCTTCCCGCACTCTGCAGAGCAAAGAGGCAGATTTCTGTCTGACGATGGCGTGCAAGCCATCGACGTGTGCGCGTGTGTGTGTGTGTGGCGTGTGCGTAATATGGTCACCGACTGTACGTGTACCTAAGGTAAAGTATGTTCGTGACTGAACCAGAAACGGTCGGTAGGCTAACGGCTCGGATACACCAAATCCGTCATCGGCTGAACTACTTATGCCCCTATGTCCAAACATAATCAAGTAAACGTAAAGGAAACTGCGTACACTACTTCAACCGACTTCTTGGCCGACTTCCGCCGGTGACGGATTTGGTGTATCCGAGCCATAAGGGTTTATTCGAGTTATGACAGAGAGTCGATTAAGGTCCAGTTTTCAATATTTCTGATTTCTCCAATGGTTTGAAAGTTACATTGGATTTGTATCATTTGTTTGTTTATAGGAAAAATTACTTCAAACTATACCTGCTCGGAAAGTACCTTATTTATTACATTTTTTTTAATAAGGCAGAATGTAAGTCATTACTAAAAATGAAAAAAAAAGCTTGCTGCGGTCGGTTCGTGGATGTGACCAACCATTACATATTCAGAACCCTCCGTACATCGGAAGGCACGTTAAGCCGTTGTTGGTACGGGCTGTCATTCGTAGATCTTTGACAGTTATTACGGGTAGTAAGAAGTCCAGAAGTCTAACAACGAGTTTTACCAAGGGGTATCGTATTACCCAGTAACTGGGTTGTGGAGGTCAGATACGCAGTCGCTCCATGTAAAATACTGTTATTTAGCTGCATCCGGGTAGATCCGCTAGGCAGATTGATTATGACATAGGTTTACTGGAATATAAACAATTCTTTAATTGACTGTTTATTTTACTGTTTAATGTACCGATCTTATTTTTATTATCCTATTTTACTCCACATCATTATGCCTAAGGTCAATCAAATATTTTTCATTAACTATTAAGTATGCGTGCTTATTTCACGACTGTATTGTCACATTAGAATAATATTTTAACTTTTTAGGGTTCCGTACCTAAGAACTAAAACGGAACCCATACCGGATCACTCGTGTGTCTGTCCGTCTAATAATCTGTAACCCAAAAACGGACGTCTAACGTAAATAAATGAATTTTGAATATGTGGGTGACTTTTGGGGGCAAATCAAAAATTTAAAAAAGTTTCGTAAACTGTATCGTGTGACATATCAAACTTTACCGTGTGACATATGAAATGAAAGGGCTTGTTGTGAGGATCTAAAATATTTAAATTTATATATTTTTTTAATAGTTTGAAAGCTTTTTTAAGAAAATAGATGAAAATTTGCCATCCTTCTGCTCCTTATCTCCAAAACTACTGAGCCTAACATTTTGGAAAAAATCCAGAAAATAGTTATTTACATATAAAGATTACATGACAGGAAAACATATAAGAAGCCTCTGGTGTTAAAATAACATGGTAAATCTCTCAATATTGTGCGTACAAACTTACATTTGTTGGAATGTATGATGAGGGAACATATTTTTCAACTACAATGTTAACTTTGTTCTTGGGATAAAAAACATGGTAGATAACATATTCATTGTACGCAACCCTCACTACGCGAGTTAAACCCGCACTGGTACGGTTTTTATGAAAGTGTTTACTTTTAATATTTATTTTATGTCTGTAATTGGACGTTTTATCCTTAAAAGTTTATGTAAATGTGCCCTTTTATTAGGTAAGTGTTGAGAATTATGTCATACTTTAGCGTTAATTTTGTAAAATGAGGTTGTATTTTGTTACTTATTTGTTAGAGAGTTTACTGACTTAGGTTAATCAGACGATGCTCTCATTATAACAATGTCCTTCAAAGTGACAGAGTACTGAAAAAAACTGAAAAGTACCTAACGGTGACTTAGGCTCCAATTACATTATTATATATTATTTTTATCATACTAATATGATTTCATATCTGTCAAATTCTATGATCATAGTTAAATGATGCTGTTTTTTTATTTTTACATAATTATTACACTTATGATTTTAAAAACGTCATACTTAATCAAGATGGATATCGATTAAGCCGTGTTTTGCGTTGTTATGAGTGCAATTTTATTAATTACATTAAACAAGAAGATAAAAGCGGTTAAATATTAATAAAAAAAATACTCGATACCCTCGAAAAGGTATATTCCAGTCTAAATTCTTGCGTTCTCGGCACTTTTGAGGTTGGACGGATTTTTGTACACTTGCTGTCAAATAGGATCCCTTACCTGTGATCATAGACAATTTGAATAATTTTTGTAGAAACGGGAATATTAATTATACCGTCATAGGTTCTTCATATAAAAATGACTCATAGAATAATTCAGTTACCAAAATATAAATCACACTTTTATAAAGTAAACTTGTTTGCATCTAGTTTTATCCAACAGGGAATGGCTGGACCTAGTTGTAGCCGGCATGATGAAGGTTAGACCTAGTTTTACCCGAAAACAATCGGCTCGTACTAGGTTTAACCAAGAGTAAGTGGCTACACCTAGTTCTAACCGGCTAAAACTAGGTGTAGCCGTAACATATATATATTATACAATACACAATAATAAACATGAAACAAGAGCAAGGAACTGTATTCTGTAATGATGATGTTTAAGGAGAGAGGAAGTGTTTTTTTACCAGAATTTTTCGCCTTATCGCCACGGGCAAGGCATTCCATAACCGTACTGCTTGAACTGTGTGAAGAAGCTGGTGGAATGCATCGCTAGTCTCAAGTTTTCCGATGAGCTCAGATATCTATTCATACTAATACATCTCTGATTATATTTCTATGATAGTCTATTATGGCTCTTAGTATAGGGTTGCGTTTGAGTACTCAGCCGTATGGGTTTTGATTTCTTGCATGAGCAAAAAACCAATAAGCTTAACAAGCTAATAAGCTTTACAATTATAGAAACGTGGTTCTATCAATGTACATATTTCCCTATAAGCACTGCTCTTAGTAATACCCACACTTAAAACACCAACATCCTCATAATTACATCCTCCACGAAGAAGTGATGTCCGCGCGGGGTCAAGCGACGCGGTGTCACGATCCATCATACAAGTCATTGATGGATGATGCTCCGGACCAATGATAATTATTGATAGCGTATTGATGCTCTGCCAGACATTAGGGGTAATTTTTATTACGGTAGTTTGTTATTTTTACAGTTTTTGGAACGGGAAGGTAGCGTCAGGTGGTTTTCACTCTCTGGGTAGGTACCTACTAAAAAGTCAATGTCATCATTATCTGTCTAGCCGTTTCTCAACTATGTTGGGGTCAGCTTCCAGGAGGAATGAAGGGAGGAGGGGGTAATGAAGGGGTTGGTGAGTCAGAAAGATGAAGCTAGTTGCCCATTCCAAAGCGTAGTAGGTACCTATGGAGAAGAACGGACAAGAAACTCCACGGACACTCTTTGAAATCAAAATCTGCCTAGTCTTCTTACAACTACGGTGGGGTCGGCTTCCAGTCTAACTGGATGCAGCTGAATACCAGTATTTTACATGGAGTGACTGCATATTTGACCTCCACAACCCATTTACTGGGTAATATGATACCCCTTGGTAATACTGGCTGTCAGACTTTCGGGCTTCTGGCGACCAGTAACGACTGTCAAAGATCCACTAACGACAGCCGGGACCAATGGTTTAACGTGCTCTCCGAGGCACGGAAGGGTCTTGGTATGTAAAGTAAAGATGGTCACCCATCCACGAACGAACCGCGGAAAGCGCAGCTTAAGCTGATGAAAAGTCAATGTATGATTGATTTTAGCACGTATCTCCTTGTTTCAAAAGCCCACAGTCTAAACAAATAGCAAGTTACAGATCATTTTATGAAACAAAAAATAAAATTGAACTAGATCCTACATTAAAAGGAGCATAACATTTGGACATGATATATTATAGTAAATAATTATTCCAAACATTTTAATGCGAACTAAGAGAAAATGTTTCTTAATTAGTCTGCATTTTTTTCAGTGTAGTACACCCACATTTCGCCAGTTATGTTTAAGTCCCATGTAATAGGGGGCAAGACTATTGCCATCAACCGGGCACAAATCCAGACTCCGGGCTGCTACTGAGAAATTCCTAATGGAAAATCCCAATATACACAGACATTTGTATGTAATAATAATGCGTGATAATAATGTACTATTAATAGAATCTGCATAATAATTGTGACATAAATATGAATAATTTGCACGCTTGCTCGCAGGCAGAATACAATGACTTTAAGGCTGTAAGACCTTCCCCTGTAAACCATGTATTTTCTTGCAAATAAACAATTTGAATTGTTTGACAAACAGACACACTTCACAACGGAAAGCGCACATGTATTCTTTTTTTTTTTTTTGTTATTTATGGTGTATCTATCTAAAAATATATTAATTTTATAATGTGCCTAAGTCGCTAGTTTTTAGAACTTCCCTGCTAATATGAATTCCATGTATAAAAACGATTACAAGAGTACAGAAACGATTTTATGTTGGATGATTTTGAAAAGGTGACATATCAAGATTCGAGAGTAGAGCACTCTCACACTCTGACGCTTTGCGTGGTGGGCTGTCATTCTATTAGCCATATTATTAGTAGGTAGTCATATTCTGACCCTTTATTTATAAACGCTTCTTAAAGTCAAGTAATGATTAGCGACTGATGCTTACCCAACCTTTTTGACGTATAAACGTCTCCTAACTTTAATCATTGTTTATAAATAAAGCCTATAAGGACTACATGGTATTATTAATGTATAGGTACTCAAATAATCAGCCTATAATGTTCCCACCGCTGGGACACTGGCCTCCACTCTGTGAGAGGGAATGGGCCGTAATACACCACGCGGGCTCAGTGTCACATGTCTTCTAATTTTTGGTTCTAGGACATGCCAGTTTCCTCATGATGTTTCCTTTACCATTTTGAGAGCAGTGGTGATGAAATTTTTAACACAAAGTAAAGCGCCTGCCTGGGTTCGAACCTATGACCTACAACTCGTAAGCCGTTACCACTGAACCACTGCTCCAATGTAAACTCAACAGCTCTTATTTCAACAACTCCTGTCTCTACTTTTGTTTAACCATTTTCCTTCTACGATAAAGTCTATAAATCTAAAACTTTGATACCATTGTTTTGTCATCAGACTTGAGGAAGTCCAAAAAGTTTTCGATCAATACGTAGGACCAATATGCTGTATCTACACATAGAGTTAAGTTAAACTTAAGTTTTTCTTCGCCTACTATTCATTGAATAGTAGGCGAAGAAAGAAAGAAAAAGAAAGAAAATACGTTTATTTGCGGTAAACATAACGCAAAGAAATAAAAACAGAAACACGAAAGAACAAGTTGAGGGAAAATATTTGTCACATTCACGCAAAACGGCCATCGCTCAGCATAATGCTGCGGCCCTATGTGAGACAGAGCCCCAGCGCTGGTTTTCAGCGACAGCCGGCTGTCAGAACAGGCAAAACTTTCTATCATGACAACTTGTGTAAAGATATTCAATGAAAGAATCCTTGTGGGAGGCTATAATGCCACAGGTAAGTAGATATAAATAGCAGGCAAAGGCATCAAAATTGTAACTTATTGTAACTTTTTGCGATGCCTTGATACTCCAATCTGCTTATAATAGATAGGTAAACCTATTAACTTAAGAGCGGCCAACCCGACATACTTTTCATACAAACGCTCGTACGTGATTATGGCGTTGTAAAACATCTTTCTTTGAAAATTTTGAACCAATAGGTATTTTATGCACTATATCTAGGTTGCTATGCAAGCAAAAAATAAAAATTTTGAAATACAAAGTCAGTAAAAATCCTGCAAAAATCTGCTTTTTTGCACAAATTTTACCTGAACTTTGGCCATTCATAATGTACTCATTAATTGTAAATGTTAAGAAAACATTACGATAGAAACCTTGCAAATGTAATGGAAATTCTAAATGACCAACATTTATTTCACAAACTGGTAAGGCTTACTCAAAAACACGTATTTCCTGGAACAAGTTTTATGAAATTTCCGCACATTATTTTTCGTTCAATGTTATCGCGTTCTCACTCGTTTGTTAATAGTTTTCACTTGCGCTGGATGAAACAACAAACTTTTCGACCATGCTCGCTTGACGATAGACGGACCGGGAAGGCCCCTCTTAAGTATTCTTCTTTCTTAACTATGAAAGTTTTGCACTAATTAAACTCAAACAAAAACAAGCCAACGTTAAGGAAGCTTAAAAAGACGCTAACTAAAACACTGGAAGCTGACATTTAAAAAAACATCGTGTAACAGCAAAAACGCGAGAAACATCGACACTTTAAAACAATGATTACCTTCTAATCGCTTTACCAACACGACCGAGATGGTTATCATGAAACGAACGACAAAAAAGGTCCCAATTGTCACCCGTGTCCTTTAAAGTCTCGTATCTATGCGCGAACGTAATTCATTACTCGTTAGAGAACTCGATTATCATAAAATCCTAGTAGAAAATAATCTCGGGACCGAATAAATATGCCACACAGAAATTTAGTACCAAAAGTCGGAACGGGCGATGTCCTGCTGGGCGAAAAGGGACCGCGCGTCGGCCATGGCGCTTCGACCATCGTTTTTTATAAACATAACCTACAAAAAAATATACATATATTTTTTGACTGTCATCGGGAACTAATTTCGAAGAGTTTTTTGTGGTTTTTCTGTTAATAATTATTTCGTAAAGCGCCGCTTTGTGGATCTTTTATTGTGAACGTGGATGTAGGTGCGGGCGC
This sequence comes from Tiliacea citrago, assembly GCA_963921375.1. Lineage (NCBI taxonomy): Eukaryota > Metazoa > Arthropoda > Insecta > Lepidoptera > Noctuidae > Tiliacea > Tiliacea citrago. Next base: position 15,718,062 of record OY992800.1, on the reverse strand, counting down.
TCAAATTGTGTAGAGTGTATTAACTATGTAACTGGTCAAAGTTGTATTATTCCTGATGCACGATTTTCTTACAATGCCTAGATTTAAAATGGTTTTGGAGAGTACGTTGAGCCGTCTTCAGAGCCAGTTGTCACATGGTGGTCACGTAGTTAAAATACTGTTATGTTAGAAGCAGTCCGTTGCCCAGAATATTTGTAATGTTTGGGATATCGTTTAACGCAGCTGTACCTAAATAAAATGACTGTTCGATGGCAGTCATTCGAGTCAATAACACATTGTCCACTGATTCTGGTTGATCTAGGAGTGAACTCAACAACGAATAGTCTTGGCTAGACAATTGAACGGGTGCATCGGACCATATGACTCTAAAATTCTGATTAAGCGCGCTCGTACACGGCACAATTTTTGTATGTCCTAAAATCGGTCAGATTATTTCGCCCTACGTTATTTAGACCTGCGGTTTGTAGGACAAGTGCGTTGATATAATTGACCTCTTTTTTTGGGTGGGAAATTATCAAATAAGTTCTCCCGCTCTGGACGGAGCGGGAAGGCGTGTCAGACTTTTATTGACTAAAACCCACCCGTGTTCCTTCATTTTCCTGTGTGCCAGGGCCACGATATCCCTTTCGAACAAACTCGCAACCCTGGCAGGATACAACTGACCTCTACTGTTTCATTTAGCTCCTACAAAAAATCGGCCACCGATTGTATGCCGCCTGCGATCGCTCTTATTCTTCTTGCAATCTGTAACCGGATTATAACATTTAGCTACAGCCACTAACATCAAAATCCGACTAACATCCAATTTGCTATAATTGAAACAGTCACGGGAAAACTTGCCTAACTGTGCGCACGCGCCGAACACGCCCCTGAAATACATACGATTCTACACCCATGTTAAATCTTATTTATCTATTTTATGCCTATTTTCTTTAATTCTCCAGTTACCTACAACCTAAAACCAACTGAGTTTTAAGGAAGATAGTGTTGAAGTTGCCTTGTAGCGGCGATTTAGTGGTTGTTACTTTATATTTGATAACTACGCATACCCGTAACTAAAGAGGACGCGTGGCGATTTGTATGGGAAGTATTGCGATACAGGGTGCCGGCGAATTGGCTTTTAATTATTTGAATTCGTTCCTTATTGGTACCTATGGCTATTATACTCGTATTGCTATATTTTATAACAGAATTAGCGACCCGCCACAGCTTCGCACGATTTTTTCGACTTAACAAAACATCGAGATTTCTTTGTTATTATGTTATTTTAATATTAGAAAGAAAGAAAGAAAAATATGTTATTTGGGACACGCACAGAAAATACAAATAGTAAAAAAGGAGCATTTATTAAAACATAATAAAAAACACCTGTGCGAGGCCAAAAAGGCTTCTATCTATATTTAAAAAACAAATACCGCAGCGCTGGTATTCTGATAGGGCCCGCTGTGACACACCTACTGACATCTATATGCCCAAGTAGGAAAAAAAATAATAATATATTAATAATTTATGTAATCAATCAATCTGCCGAGCCTTTTAATAATTATGTTGGGGACGGCTTCCCCAGTCTAACCGAATGCAGCTGAATACCAGTATTTTACAAGGAGCGACTGCCTACCTGACTTCCACAATCCAGTTGCTGGGTAACACGATACCCTCTGGTAAGACTGGTTGTCGACTTTTGGGCGTCTGACTACCCGTAACGACCGTCAATGATCTACGAATATTTTACACATAAACCGGAATAAATTCTCAAAATAATAGTGAAAACCGCATCAAAATCCGTTACGTAGTTTAGAAGAACAATGCTGGCTTTAATTTATAATAAAACTTTTTAATTAATTTTCGATACATTAAAATCATTATAATTATATACAATATATGACGCAACGAACTATTTTCACAAGGTATGTACTAACCGCCCGTGTAGTATAGCCCTGTTAAATGATTAACTACCTATAAATATATATTTTATAAATATATATTTTTTTAAATTTTATATTTATTATAATATGTATGATGAGAAAAAGTCGTCAAAGTAGTGATTCTGTACTTCTATATTCACCAGATTTCGGCAGAATTTGCAGACGTGAAAGCCTTTGTTTATAATAATAAATTAAATTATAAAATTAAATTAAAATAATATTTTGGGGTAATTCAACTGAAAAAGATACTGTATTCAAAGCACAGAAAAGATGCTTACGAGCGATGCTCAAGCTCCAAAGTACGGATAGTTGCATGCCATATTTCAAGAAACATAAACTACTGACACTGCCCTGCTTGTACTACATATGGGAAGTAGCTGTGTTTGTGAGGTCGAATCCGAATCGGTTTAAACGATTAAATGATGTAATTCCACGTAATAGACGCGATAATAGTTTGCTATGTCTTCACTCTTGTAAGACAACTCTAATGGGCAAAAGTGTTTACTGTATGGCTCCGGTCATTTATAATAAAATACCCAAATCTTGGAGGGAATTGCCGGTATTGTTATTCAAAAAAAGGCTTCGCAATTTTTTGGTGAGCAAAGCGTACTCCATGAGTGACTTTCTGTCTGAAAAAGAATTGAATTAATGTGAATGCAGTATGAATGTAATGTAATTTATTAGTGTTGGATTTAATTTAATTTGGAAATTTGACATGTTATCATTAGAAATTGTATACTTATCTAATTAATTGTGAATTTGCTGTATGATTTTGATTTGAAAATTGACATGTTATTATTGTAAATTGTAGACCTAATTAATTGTGAATACATAAATGACATGATTTAATATTATTTGAAAATTGTGAATTTTTGTATGCCTATCGGCGGGACATAGACGGACTCTGTAATATCTATATTTTAACATCTTCTAACCTATGTACACAAAATAAATGAATTTGAATTTATGACGTAGTATATGATCATTGAAAAGTTGTTATGTATTGACGTAATTTTCTTGTTTTGTCACAATACATTATCAGAGTAACGAGACCTTGGGACGCAGACAAAGATAGATAAACATCACCCGTCTCTCCATTATTCCAATGCTTACCCGGTACGGCTCTAATAATCCTTCCATATCCCAAGAGCACGTCTTCCCTACCATTATCGCGCCCCCCGGTCTACTCTTTTATATACAATGGTCTCTGTAGTCCCATGAAACATGAGGCTCCAGGGGCTAGTGCAAATCTGTGGATTCATTCGAGGAATCGAGTCTGGTCAAACCAGGCTAGGGTTGGTGCATTTCATTAATTCATTTAACGTTGTACCTACCTATGGTATATTCCGTTTGCTTTGTGCCAAGAGCCATTTTAAAAGTTTATAAAAATTGGCTTTATAATAAATTTAACGTTAGAGTAACTTGCGTTGTAATCTGCCTTCGCTTCATTATAAAAAAAATACAGATAATTCTAGGATAGGTTTCCAGGGCACCTGCAAGGAAGATATTAAGACGATTTCCTGGTTAGTCGATTATTAGGGGTTAAACTACAAATAAATTATCTTGGAATGTTAAAGTATTAGATAGCTTAGCGTTTATTCTAGCATACACAGGTACTAATCAGGAACATTTCTAATTACTGAAATTACTAGCAGCAGCTGTTTAAAGAATGAACTCTTGGGTCGATCAGACAATGATAACACAATGATTGGGTAATGAAATGAAATCGTTTATTCTGTAAATAGGATATCGGAATCACTATTACACGTCATATTAAAAAAAAATATAAAAACTTAAGCTTATTTTTTATATTTTCCTGAGAATAAATGGCGAAACAAACTCAGGGGTCAAGGTCTCTTTTAAAATACAGACATAATCTTGGTCAAATCATATCAGGACCATATAGATCCGTGTCTGTCTTTTGAGGAAATAATCACACAAATTGGGTTAAGTTCTATTGCAGAATTTCGATTTTTATTTGTGTTTTTTTTTTGCATTACTTTAGGGTTAGTTACTTTGTGAATGAACGGACGATTCTCAATAAAGAAACTGAAAATTATTATTAATCGAATTCAGTAAAGATTACATAATTATCTACTACGCTATAAAATCAGCATTTTTTTTTTATTGAGATTCATGTTTGAACATTGTTTGTTTAATAAAGGCCTAAGGGTTCATGAGGAGTAAAACTTTATTACTGTGCCATGAAACTACTGGAAAGATTATAAAGGCCTAAGGGTTCATAAGGAGTAAAACTTTATTACTGTGCCATGAAACTACTGGAAAGATTATTTTTTAAAGATAAAAAAGTAATCCCCTAAAAACTTATTGACCTTCTAATATTTAAGGCTTTTTTAATTTTGATGGACTTCTAAAAATGGTTTGGGCTTCTAAAGACGAACACTAAAAGACGCGCATTCATTAAATTAGAGTGACATTTTTGGGAAAGCAAAATGGGGATTATTTCTGGTTCGATTAAATAGATGCCTTTTAAAATTAAATATTCACAAAATTACGTCTGCTGTACTCAAACTCTCCCTTGGAAAATACTCATCACTTGAACTAATTATTATTACTACAATCACAACATAGGGTCGCCCTATGGTTGCCCCCGAGGTATGTTGGCACAATTTGTTGAAACTCGCCCGGAATGTTGGCAATGTGCAGTGCTTGCATCTTAGTACAAGTACTATTACTGACAGAAGTGTTACGAGGATATAGAACTTAAAATAAAACAAGACTTTTCGAAATTAAATTAATACATTCGTTGTTTAATTGTTGGGTTTTGGTAGCTTCAAGGTATTGATTAGATCAGTCTTTGCGACGAGTGTAAAACTATATTGCTTGAATTGCCTTGCCTTGAATAAAGAAGTGGGTTTTAAGGCCCGACTCAATCGCTCAGATGCAGCGATCTGAGCGATTGAGTCAGGCCTTAAAACCCTAAAGACTTGTTTTTACCGGGAACCCGCTTCTTTACGCAAGGTGGGAAATTAACAAATAACTTCTCTCGCTCTGGGCGGAGCGGGTGTCAAGACTTTTACTGACTAAAACCCACCCGTGTTCCTTCAGATTCCTGTGTGCCAGGGCCACGATATCCCTTTCGGACAAACTCGCAACCCTGTCAGGCATTGGCCCTAACGGACTCCGTCAGTTGGTGCTAACATCTCGTTGAGGCGCGCGTGGAACACAACGCGCCGTCGACCCGGGCCTGGTCCTTATCGGACGGCGAGCTACCCAACGCAAGCATCCTAAGTTAATATTATTAGAATGATCAACAAAATAGACCTCGATTTAATGTCGACGCTGCTTCGTTTCCAAACTTTTGATTAAGTAATAAAATAAATTTGCTGAATTATTTTCTTTATTATTATAAATTGCCACTTATGGAAATAAATGATAATACCAATCATTACTAAAATTCACTAAAAAGGGCTTTTGTTAATAAAAAAATAATAAAATTAGGTTAATATCTAAATCAGGTTAATGTCTAAATCAAGATAATTATTTCTTGATATGGCGATGAAGTTGTAAACCGTGGGAGTACAAGATTACTATTGAATTATTTAAATAATTAGAACACATAATGGATAGATATTATGTTACAATTTTGATGTCTTTATTAATACGAGCTGTGCCACACGGGACGTTGTTGTTATTCTTTTATTTTTTTAATATAAAATAAGTTTAATCTAAATTAATTAAATTAAAATGTACTTTCTATAATAAAGGTAAAAACATAATTATTAATAGAATCACTTTTCTAACTGTCCTACATTATTATAAAGTGAAGTCACTTTTCGTATCTGTGAGACCGGGTTGTTCTTTTAAACTACGCTACGGATTATGATGCGGTTTTCAACATCACTTAGATAATTTATTCCGGAAGGTTTATGTGTAATATTATTATTTAACTTAGATCTCCATGTTTTTTAAAGTCGTAAAAACCGTGCAAAGCAGGGGCGGGTCGCTAGTTTAAAAATAGTTAGTTAATATTAAAAGGTACAACTTTTGATATACTACAATTTTTGCGCAAAAAACGGAAAATTACCCACCGTTACACTGCTCTCTGTGACTGTCCAAATCGTCCCCTAATAAAGGGCTTGTACGAAAGGCGCGAGTGTCAGAAAACCAGCTCGAACCCGCAATGAATAGCAAAAATTTAAACATTTCACGCAACAGACGTAGGGATGGGGCGGTGGACCGTGTGTGTGTGGTCTAAGTTGAGAGACTGACGCGATTTATAACTCCTATTTTTATTGTCAGTTGGTAACAAGAAACCTTTCCGTACCATTATCTATAAAAACGAGCAAAAAACACGTTTGTTGTATAGAAGCCCCCTTAAATATTTATTGTATTCTGTTTTTTAGTATTTGTTCTTATAGCGGCTACAGAAATACATCATCTATGAAAATTTAAACTGTCTAACTATCACGGTTCATGAGATACAGCCTGGTGACAGACGGACAGACAGAAAGACAGACAGAAACGGCGGAGCCTGAGTGATAGGGTTCCCGTTTTACCCTTTGGGTACGGAACCCTTAAAATACTTATTTGTGACCATTACTGGGTAAGTAGTTTAATGGTCTCCTCATAGAGGTCTGCAAGAACAGTAGACTCGGACCTACCTACTTAAAAATATACTGGAAATATGCTGTTTGATATCTGTCAATAAACTTTGTTGTAAGTCGTTAATAACACTAATAAATAGTAATAATTTTAGGTTTTAATCGAAAGAGTTATTAATATAAAGTAAGTATCTGTTTTATATCGTTTCTTTTTTGTTTAATTGCATATTTTTATTGGTACCTATAAAAATAATGTGAGTAGATGATACATTTCCCAGACATCAAAATCAAATCATTTATTTGCATGAATATGGGTACATGAGTTGATGCATACAAAAAAGTTCTTTAAACCATATCCTACCTAAACAGATGTGCAAATATCTACTAATTATAATTGAAATATTTCTTACATTATTCATTAATTTACATCATTAAATGACATCGCGTGGAAAGTCGCTAAAACCTTTAAATTTGCGCTGCTCATTCAAGTCGTAACTACAACTCAATGCTTCCGGGGGGGGGGGAGGGGGTCGCTGAGCCTTTGTTTTATGGCCAGGGTACTCGGCTCACTTCGGATCACTTCGGCTCACTCTGGCTGTTTCAGCTAATGTGAGTTTTCTAAAATGACGTTCACTAGGTGGCAGCACTGACAACCACCAGTAGCACCAGTTGAAGTGGCAGTGCTCGTGGGAGGCCTATGTCCAGCATTGGACGTCTTTCAGCTGAAATGAGGATGAGAATTAATGAATTAATATGTATTTATTAACTTTTTTTTAAATTTATATTTTTAATATTATTATAATTACACTCATTTTAAATTAATTATGTTCCCGGTGGGTGGATTTGTGCCCGGTTGATGGCAATATGCTCGCCCCATATTACATAATATGGGACTTAAAACACAACTGGCGATATGTGGGCGTAGTATGGGTACACCTCTGCTTAACCCTTCGGGGATTACCTACAGGCGTGATGTTATGTTATGTTCCATAAATTCCTTAATACTATAAAAACAAAATTTTAGAAGCCATTCTGTCAATTTTGTCTTGAACATTATGACCCTGTAATAATTTTAATTTGTTTGGTAAGTTATGGTTAAAAAAATAGCTTTCGTCTAAAATCCCAACCGCTTTCCCATAATAATAAAAATGTCACCCGTTCTAATGTACAGTTCGAGGGCCATTCTGTACACATTGGAGCCATTACAACCAGTTTACAAACTATATTTTACTTTCCCAGATCAAAAAAGTGTCAACTAGCGTTTTTTCTAAAATTCACACCAAGTAAAGCTGATTTGCAAACAAGATTAGTTCGTAATCATCATAAAGTACTCAAATGCAGATCAATCCGAACCCTGTGGACATGGGGTATTACGTATTAACATTAACAATATAACTACAGAAGGTTTACAAACTGTGGTGAACTAAATTAAGCGCAAATGGATGGCCTACGCTAATTGCGTAGCGATAAGTAGCATTTGCTACGCGATTTCGTAGCACTGCTACGCACTAATGTAATATATTTAGATCTTAGTTTTGCTACGACGAGACTGGAACTTTCCGTTTTTAGGGTTTCATAGTCAACAAGGAACCCTAATAGTTTCGCCATGTCCATCTGTCTGGCTGTCTGCCCCCAGCTTGACCGCGTTGTTCGTTTAAACTACGCCATAGTTTAGAAGAACAAAGCACCATCGGAAATATTAAACTTACCCTTAATTAAGAAATCTCCATATTCTGTCAAGCCATAAAACCATGGGAAGCAGGGGCGGGTCACTAGAATTTTCAATAGGTATTTTTTTTAACGACACTTTTGTATTTTGCACGATGACATGATAATTATTAACCAAACTAACTAAGCTTTTCACGTTCTTTATGCATTTTAACACCATACTGCGATCTCCAACCCGCAAGCCAAGCATGGCAGTTATGGCAACCCCCCCTCCATTGGGGGAGGCCTATGTCCAGCAGTGGACATGTTTCGGCTCAAATGGTGATGATGATGCTAAGCTTTTCAAGCGAATAGAAAGTCCTTACTCTTTTATGTGCGAGTGTTGCGAATTTTAGTTTCTCGTCTAGTGTAAACCTTCTGTACAGATTCCTTGTATGGTGGCAACTGGTACGTAAGCCACGCGTTAGACACGTGACGTGCGCAGGCGCAGCGTTTGCGCTTCCACGCAGCCGCATCGAATCGATCAGCAACGCTCATACATTATGTGTAATTAAAGATTATGGAATAGAAAGAATTAAAGTGTAGTAGTACAGAAAACTGGTTTACGCTATGATGATATTAAAATATTAATTTGAAAGCTTTTTGTTAATTAGTCATAAATTATTTGAGTTTTATTATTTTATTATAATTTTTTGGTTTTGACCTTTTGTGTTATTTATGTGGGAGATAAGTGCAACAGCATCCGGTTGCAAAATACTTTATGATTTTAGAATATTTTAATGAATTATAGAATTTGCAATAATTAAAAAACCTAATTAATCGTAGCTAATTAACCGTTAGGTAAGTTTGTTTTGGAAAGTAAAAGTAATATTTAAAAAAAAATACCTTACAGCTACGCAAATATTAAAAGAGTTTTTCTCGTGAAAAAAAAATTCAACTTTGAGAAAACACCTATATACTCGTAACACAATCAATTGTAATGAAATTGTTTATTCTGTAAATAGGATATCGGAATCGCTTTTACACGTCATATTAAAAAAAAAATAAGATAGATGTAGTCGACATTTCCTATCTGACTACCCCTGAGAAGAAATGGTGAAACAAACAGAGTAATGGTGGCTTCGACAACACTACGTTCGTAGCAGCATAAGATATCTATCAATACTTTAGGAGAAAATAGCTTTTTAGTCTTCTGTAAGTGGAAGGCATTTATGCTCGTGACGTAGATTACATTTTTTTTTTTAGGGTTCCGCACCCAAAGGGTAAAACGGGAACCCTATTACTAAAGCTCCGCCGTCTGTCTGTCTGTCCGTCTGTCACCAGGCTGTATCTCATGAACCGTGATAGTTAGACAGTTGAAGTTTTCATAGATGATGTATTTCTGTTGCCGCTATAACAACAAATACAAAAAAATAGAATAAAACAAATATTTAAGGGGGCTCCCATACAACAAACGTGATTTTTTTGCTCGATATTGATAACGGCAACAGGTAGACGCTTGAAATATTCTCTGTGAATATTTCAAGCGTCTACCTGTTGCTGTTATATATTTGCTTTAAAAAATTATATACAAAATTAAAAAAAAAAACAAATATTTAAGGGGGGCTCCCATACAGCAAACGTGATTTTTTTGCCGTTTTTATAGATAATGGTACGGAACCCTTCGTGCGCGAGTCCGATTCGCACTTCACCGGTTTATTTTTTATTTTTTCACGTACGGCACGCCATTACGTCTCATCCGTTCACAACTCAAATAGAAATATTTTCAACTATCAAAATAAAAATACTGTGTTTCACACTTGAGCATCATCTGCTTAGTCTTTTACCAATTATGTTGGGGTCGGCTTCCAGTCTAACCGGATGCAGCTGATTACTAGTATTTTACATGGAGCAACTGCCTATCGGACCTTTAGAACCCAGTTACTAGGTAGCACGATACCAGTTGGTAAGACCGGTTGTCAGACTTTCTGGCTTCTGACGACTCGTAACGACTGTCAAAGATCCACGAATGACAGCCGGGGTCAACGGCTTAACGTGCTTTCCGAGGTACGGAGGCGTCTCGGCGTGTAAAGATGGTTCCTATCCATTTCACACTTGAGCAAAGTGGAAATAAAATTGTTAAAATTAATTTATATATCGTATTTTATATCGTACCTCAAAAATAAGTCATATGACGAAACAGAAAAAATCTTAACATAAACAACATGGACAAGCAAACACAGACACACACCCACACCCACACACACACACACATTCACACACACACACACATTTATTTACCTTAAAATTATTTTATTTTCACGTTTAATAAAACATAGATAGATATGTTTTATTAAACTAACTTTATGTCCATCTCAATACTCCGAAATTGTAACAATAACATCAGAAGCACTATGTAACTTTTACGATATTATACCTTAGGGGACCGGACTGCCTCTCCTTAACACAGGTTTTCATAACCTACACGTTTCTAGATATAGTACTTATTTATGTAAAACTGTATTTTTTAAACGTGTGCTTTGTTTTGAGTAAATAAACATTATATTATATTAAATTTTAATATGAAAACATCACGCCTGTATCCCCGAAAGCGTAAGCAGAGGTACCCAAAGTTATATCCAAGTACCAAGTAATAAGGGGCGAGTCTATTGGCATCAACCGAACGCAAAATAAGATTCCGGGATTTGTTTTACTAAATATTATACATAAAATTAACTTATCACATTCAAAGCACAAGCTATTACTTAGTATCAATCATTTATTTCTTGAAATAAACATTCTCTTACCAAATGATTGCATCGAACAAACTGCCCCTGTGCAGTGCACCGTCGCGCATCGCGTCGACACGTCAAAAATGACAGATTGTTCCACGCTAACTATGATGGGGTGAGTTGTTATACCGATATTAATGATGATAAGCTACTGTTAATGTGAGAAATTGTACCCTTTCTTTATTTTAGAAACATTGATGATTGTGTGTGAGAAATTAAAAGTTTAATAGCCGGTTACATTAAAAATACAAAAAAAAAAAAAAAACAAAATGTTTATTTCAATAACTTAAAAATACGTTTACATTAGGTCTTTAGGGCATTTCCATTTAAGTAAGAAATACACTTGTGTTAGGAAGTTCCGCTCTTCCACTAGTTACAACTTTTAGTATAAGCTATTGAATAGATATTACATTTTAGTATGTATTAGGAAAAGAGTGATATAAATCAAAAATATAAAGAAAAACAAAAACAAAGTAATCATTCAATATAGACGCGCTGTTGTGTGGAGGTGTGTATGAGTGAGTGCGCACGCGTGCTCGTGCATGTGTTTGTGTGTGTGTGTGCGTGTGCGAGTGAGTGTGAGTGTATGTATATTTAACAATAGTTATAGATAGTGTATATAGCTTACGAGTATTTTAATACTTAATGAAAATGAGGGAGAAGTAGTCTCAGAAGATATTTAACCGGAATTGTTAGTATTTATAAGCTTATCGTTTGGACTATATTCTCAATCTCATCGTAAGTTTTGGTCATCGTAAGTAGCAGCCAGGAGTAAGGATTTGTGCCCGGTTGATGGCAATAGGCTCGCCCCCTATTACATGGGACTTAAACATAACTGGCGAAATGTGGGTGTACTATAGGTACACCTCTGCTTAACCCTTCGGGGATTAGAGGCGTGATGTTATGTTATGTTATATTAGATATTTCCTTCTCCCCCCCCCCCCCCCTGTCGAGTCGTGGGATCGAAAGTGAGAGATTTATGTATTTTTTAGAATAATTTGGAGTATATAAGGTTTCCGAACCGTCAGAATATCCGAAGTTAGGTAAAGACTTTCAGTTGGGGACCTAAAGGGCTTAAATAACATAACTAACTTCTAAGAATTTAGTTTTTGTTGCCCCTCCCCAGACTGGTAAACAATACGCCAGTACCGACTGTGCCAGTGACGTGTAAATTTGTAACAAAAGGTTTTTAGTAGTTACGTAACGCAGTGCTTTAAATGTCCAGATAAGTTTCCTTATTCGTTTCATTAATAATTCAGTATGTAAGTGCCAAAACAAGCGTTGGTCGATCATTATACCTAAATATTTGGTATATTGAAATTTTCAATTTCTATGCAAGGGCAAGTAAAGTTAGAGTAGGGGGTCTGGCAATTGTGAATTTTGATTTTAAAGTCAGCTGAAGGTTGGGAAAGGTTATATTTAGAGACGCAAATTAAGGTGGTTTTAGAAATATTTTGCGTCAATAGATTGTGGTCGAGCCATGAGGTGATCCTGGACAGGCCAGACTCGGCAGATTTCTTGACTTTGTTCCAAGTTGTGTCGCTAAAAACTATGGCAGTATCATCCGCGTATGAGTAGATGTGAGCTCCTTCAATGTTCACATTAAAGCATAAGATTCTATGAATTTGCAAGACGCTACTCGCTTGCCGTTGAGTAGACGTGATCCTCCCATTTTCATTTTGTATAATCAGCCTTTAATGTTTCCACAAGTAGGAACATGCCTCGTCTCTGTGAGAGGGAGTGGGGGAACCACCACGCAGGCCCAGTGCGGAAGCCAATTTTAATTTGAATCAAGATAGTTCTAATTCGTAATTTGGTACACTGGTATTCAGCTGCATCCGGTTAGACTGGAAGCCGACCCCAACATAGTTGGGCTAGGCAGATAAATAGATAGTTCCAATTCGTATCATGAAAAGTAAGATAAGACAAGTATAGACTTATTAGAGTATATTTATGTACCATAGAAAATATTTAAATATGGGATCTCACACTATTTTAGGCAACAAGCCCGCTTTGTATACTGCCTGTCTGCATATCCTGTAGGTAAGCCAGAATCTACGGCAGCCACAGTTTTGAAAATCCAAGACAATGAATCTGAGTGAGTCCTAGGAAAAGGTAAAAACAAAACAACTTTAAACAACTCTTTTCAGTTATGTGTTTATTTATGCAGTCGGCATTTTCAAATAATTTACTTTATTTCCAGCTTTTTATATATATTTGGAATTGACTAATTACAAGCTTTTATTTGATACCAATATTGTTGTAATTTATTAAAAAAAAACTTTTGGTCCCTTTTTTGTATTTGCAGGTGCACTAAATAAATATTATATAGCATAAGTCACTCCCACAACTAAGATGAATCTAACGACTCCTCATAATTATGTTAAAATCCATCAAGCCGTTTAGGCTACAGTGTGCCAAATAAATAGACATACAACCCGTGCGCATTAACATGGCACCTGGCTCGAATGAATGACAGTTAACAAATTATTAACAGCAAACAAATTACTCCGAAACTCAAACGGAAGGATACGTTCAACGGTAACAGTGATGCTAACACTACTAGGTCTCAGTGGTCTCGTACGACGCGAGCGGGGCCGCGCATGCGGGAGGAGGGTTGTTTTCGAGCCAGGTGCCATGTTAATGCATACGGGTTGTACATACATACAAACTCTCAAAAACATTACCCTTCTTCTGGGGGAGTCGGGTAAAAAGAGACATTTGAAGAAGTAGGTCAATGACCTGGTTAAAACCGGTAAGACTCCAGTAGAATGCTTCTCTTTACCTAGTACTTATCCGTGAGGGATATCCTACGAAAATAGATACACGTGAAACCATAACCCTGTCTTTGCTGTCTGGCAACACCAGCTATAAATAAACATCACAGGTTATAACCTGTCAGTCTTGTCACATCACTCAAAATGACTGACCAAACTTGCACAAGAGTAATAATCCTTTTGTTTTAAGCAAAAGGTTGAAGGTTCTGACCAGTCAATGTCATTTTTTGCGCATACGTTCTTTAGTTGATGTAACGGACTTTGGTTTTTGACTGGGTTATTGTGACAATGTGCTACTTTTTGAAGCTGTAAAGTATAAGGTATTATATTCGAATATTTTTGTTATTCAAAATGTTTAATTATTGAATAATAATAGTAAGTCTGTCCGTGTGGTGCCGTACGTAAAGAATGGCATCATCCTGTTTCTTCCCGTGGGTGTCGTAAAAGGCGACTAAGGGACTTACTAGAGAGTGCAGCAGCGTTCTCTATGCATTTTAACACCATACTGCGATCGCCAACCCGCCTGCCAAGTGTGGCGATTATGGCAAACCCCCTTGGGGGAGCCGTATGTCCAGCAGTGGACGTCTTTCGGCTGAAATGATGACACTACACAGTTTTCTTAATAATTAAAAAAAAAAAAAGTTAGATTACATTTGGTTTAACTAAACATACCAACACAAACCGATTATAATAATATAGAATAGCTTATAGACATGTCATCCAACTGTCATTTTGACATTGAGTTATGTACATTATAACTTTTAAGATACCATATCGTTGTTAAGGCGAAAACGTCAGGATAACCCGCGAAATTCAAATTTTCTACTGTCTTTAGCAATTTCCAGGTCTGTATCAGGTTGTATATGTTGATCTAAATATGATTCGCGGCCGTAAAAAATATTTAACAACAGCTAGAGCGCGGTCACTGTCAGAGTCAGACTGCATACAAAAGAAAGAGAAGTGCGATGACATAACTCTTGTAATTTATTGCAAAATATGAATATAATGACTTGAGTAATCGAAAATAATAAACAACCAAGTTCTGCATTAAAATAAGACGTTCTTGTTATTAATTAAATACCAACCGTACGTTAATATTTAATACAGATATTTTGGATTGGAACTCAAAGTAAAAGGTTAGTTTACCGTTAAATTGTATCGAGTTTTTTTTTTGTAAACGTGTTTTGGTATCAACCAAGTTCTGAGAAATATGTTCAAGAAAATAACATTCTACCACAAACTATATAGATTTGGCAATTTTTTTGTTTAAGACTTACTTTCATTTGTCTCTTGTCAGCGCCTTAATGTCTGTCGGCAAACTCCGTGTTTCTATAGTCGTCGGATTTCTATCAGTTGCCCATTGCACTTGCTGCAGGCCGGACGCTCTCAATCGACTTGGAAGTTTAAAGAGTTGTTACCACTCTTTTACTTATTATGTAAGTTATTTAAAAATGGGAGGAACGCTGCTAAAGTCAGAAATGTAATGATTGCCGAGAGACATTAAGAAAAAATAGAAGCACTGAACTTACCCTCTTACAAAGATACATACATACATACAAAAACTCACGCCTTCTTCCCATGGGGGTAGACAGAAACTATAAATTACAAGTTAGAGGATTATATCCAAGATAGGAATGCTTGGAAACATGCTGGTCCAGCTCCATAGGACAATCTAGAGTCTAGACAAAATCAAATTGATTGCTATTATAATTGTATAATTTGTTATTTTTGTGACATTGATTTTTTACATCCTGTGATTACCTAAACTCACACACCGACTTATTATTTTAAAATATTTAGGAAAACATCTATCTCATAATTAAGTTATTTTTATGCTTAGTTTTTAATTCTTTTTACCTATTATGGTATAGTAATTTTATTCTAGGTGCATCGTCTTCACATATAATCATATAATTAATGTACTCAAACAAAATATTGTAAAACATTTTTAAAAGAGTAACGGTGGAGTTTCTTGTAAATTCTTCTCCATACGAAACTACCTTTTGGAAGGGGCAACTAGAATCAATTCTATTTCTTTGTAAATTTTGACGTTCAAAAGTGCCTCTTATGTGCCAATTTGAAATAAATAATTTGACTTTGACATTGACTTTATAGAATGCCACCTGCTACGCTCCTTACATACTCCTTCTGCTTCGCCTACGTTAATACCTACCCTCTTTTTCCATCAATTTCACGTGTTAGTACATTAGCGGCGGCGATCAAGTCGCTGGTTCGCGTAATTCTCTCGCAGAGCACGTGCTGCGCCTGCGATGGACCGCGCTTGATTACAGACCAGATTTGAAATGAGGGTATGGTGGTGGAGTGGCACAGATGAATGCTGCTGTAGCGAGGGTAGAACGAAATTTATGAAACATTATCTAAAGCCACGTTTTCACTACCCTGCCGACAATGATATTATAAGGAAAAAATAGAGGTAGATACATTGATGTATTAAAGCGGTAGATACGGGACTTTGTAACAGCGCCTGGTCCTATCAAACTAAGTGATGGCCCGTAGTTGGCACTCAGTCGCGCACGGGATATTGTTGATCAAACAGCTCCATAATTACAGTTTTTTTTTTTGTGTTATATACGCATCCAAATGATTTTTTGTGCAGCTAAACAGTGTTTTAATAATATAAGAAAGAAAGATAAGACACACCGAATTACTTACCACTCGTGAGTACAGTCTAAAAGTAATTTGTTGAAAGATAGAATAATATTTAATGTTTGCTTCGCCATGTTTGTGAGAGCGAGATAGATATTTCAAACATGCGTGAGAGACACGATACGCACATAATGTGCGAAATGCGAGACTTATTGGCGACGAGTACTAGATCTATGATCAGATCTGTGATCACACTGATCACAGATGTGTGAGGTTTGGTGCATGTACTCATGCGCCGAGCCCAGGGGGGTCCACTCCGAAGCGTTAAACCGAAGTATCGCCCGAATGTTCAGCCTTTGCTTGACTACGGCTGACTACGGCAGACTACGGCGAAAGAAAAAAAACGACAGTCAAAGAGATAAGCCAAAGACAAAAATGTGACTTTAATTCGGGTATGGATTCAAAGTCAAAAAAGGAAACTATGGAAGATATAAAACGACCGAACGTTTGATGTTCTGCCGATGTTCGCTCAAAACAGAAAACATCTGGTTACTACAACGAGAAAACGAATACTAGAATGCACAGAGCAAATGCTCGCTCGCCGTGATGTTGTTTTCACTGAAAGAATGAGCGAGCATTCGTTCACCGAGTCCACCCGAGTCCGAACGCTAATGCTACGGCAAAATTGTCGCTATAATGCGAACTTAGTGCGCTCTCTGTTGTACAACGAGACGTCGAGCGACGTGCGAGAGAGAGCGCGCGAAGTGTAGTTCGCGTTGTCGCGACAATGTAGCCGAAGTATAAGTGAACACGCAGTTTAAGGGTAAGTTTGTAAGTAAGAGCATAATCGTAATCTTGACGGCGCGCGGCGGCGCGAATATTCGTTGTCTTAATAATAGTCATCTCTCTAGCTAGACCATGAAATTTTGTGCGGAGTGAACCAAATCTGGTGTCCGGCCTCGACCAAGTCCGTCTCGTTAATAGTCTGTCACCATACGGCTACCGAACGCGAACTACACTTCGCGCGCTCTCTGATGTAGGTACAGCGAGACGTCGACCGGTGTGCGAGAAAGAGCGCGCGAAGTCGCGACAATGTAGCCGTAGCATTAGGATTTATATTTAAGCGCCAGTGAGTTTATACACAATGACATAACAAAACTTTCTTTGGTTTACATCTCTCATTAGAATTTTTTTTTATGACTTAGGAGTGGCAAGCTCTCTTGAATTCTGAAACCTCCGAGTACCTTTTTAAGTAAGTAAAGGCTCGCGCAGACAGGCGCTACGCGACACAAGTAGCACAATTTCTATTAAAACATTATGGAAAGTGTCGCGCAGCCTGTCGCGCCCGTGATATCGCGCCAGTCTGCACTAGCCTTTAGTTGATGCGGTCACGACTTAATTTTTAATGAACTTAAGAAAGTCTCCAATTCGTTTGCTTACATATTTGTAATTGACGCGGCACCAGCTGCGTGACACTTAAGTGCTCTGCACGATACCTAATGAAGACCGCTTAATTACTGAATCTTGTTTAATACTTATTTCCTACCGGTTTCTTAATAATCATGAACGCTAATGCAAAACACCTATTACATACAATGTAAGCTTTGTACAGCTCAAGCTGCGATACCGACCAACATAATCCCTACACAAACCGCGATTACACTGCGGGTGAGAATAATCCAGGCACCCACGTTTATTTTTAAGAATTTACTTTCAACATTTTCTGATATCGACGCGGAAGCGCAGTACTTACACTATAAGACATGTTCACTCAGTGTACAGGTTATCGTGTACACTGGCGGCCACTCGCAGGCACCGCCCGTCACGTAGGTAACTCCCGACGTAATCTGTGAACACTATAATTTGCGATATTGGCCGCTCCGCCGCGGTAGCGCCATTAAAAATTGGATAAAATTGGACATGGATAGCACAAAATGAATGTATTTTCTCGGTTACTGTGGGAAACGAAGCGATGAAGATGATGTTATAGTGCTGTAGGTAAACGTTGAGCGGGTTTTTTTGATAGGATTAGTAAAACATGGATTATGGACTTGATCGTGGACTTTATTGTTTTTATCTTCATGGTCGTTTGCGCTTTTGTTATTGTTTCACGTTGAGCTGCCTTAATTGTCTGTAACATTAAATGATTTCTATATTTTACAGATTCACTCGTTAATCCGATCTGAGTCCCTTACTGTCCTCCCCCAGCGACGCCCTAAGCAAAGGTTTGTACCCCACAGGGGGTTCCCTTAGCGTGTAGTCGCTTAGTTTATAATTTTGTGCCCTGTTTTTTTTAATTTTATTTATTAGATGTTTACACATTGACATGACAAATTGAACAAGATAATAAGTTGCCAACATAAGGCACTAAAATACAGCAGCAACAAAGCCAACACAGTATAATAATAATGGCTGCATTCTCAAATTCAACCTGAGGCCATGAAAAAAAAAACTGATTCACTCACATTACACTGACTAGTTCTGAGTCTTATTTGTTTGTCAGTGCTGTGGCATATCATGTGTCCTTATTTTGAGTTCATAACTGAATCTCACAAATGGCGTCAATAAATATTGCATGAAGTACCCTTTGATAAATAGTTAAACTTTTTATCGGTTAGTTATTAAGACAAAAAAATGCGTGATAAATGTGAAAGCATCTCAAAAAAACATTTCGTATTTTACACACGTACATCGCATCATGTTTATCAGTGTATGTGTACCTACTCATGTGTTAATACTTCATCGTTTGTTCACTGCTTTGCGAATTAATGTATCGTTAAATTGGCCGCCAGTGTAACACACCACGTGCGCTGTCCAACGATTATGCACGCAAGTGTATCGCTCGTGTTTTTGTCACGCACTCGCAATATATACTCTTTTTATTGCTTCCGTGATTAATTAGGTTAGAGTACAGAAAAAATCACAATAATATGTTCCTAATTTTCGTTACAAAATTACCTCTATAACAAATACTTATTTCTGGTAGAAACAAAACAATAACAAAAAATAAAGAGACTTATTTTTTGCGGATAATTTACTTTTATTATTAATGAACCAATTAAGTTTATATTTAATAAGTAATTTAACAAATTAAAACCATCGTTTAATAAATAGCGATTTATGAAACGGTTAAAAACTACATCGATAAGATCTCATATTGTTATAATTAACGCCACAATTACATTAACAGAACAATTAACTAAAAGTCAAGACTACCAAAGCTGTGAAACGGTAATGAGAACAATTAAAAATACAGCTATTAATATTATCTAGATTCTAGAGTAAGTCGGTAGGTCTCTGGCATTAAGATTAGGACAACACTACAGAAGCTCTGAAAATCAAATTATCCGGAAAAGAACCGGAGCTACCGACATAGCTTGCAGAGTCAGCAAGCTGAAGTGGCAGTGGGCTGGCCATGTCTGTCGAAGGATCGATGGCCGGCGGAGCAGACGAGTCCTGGAGTGAAGACCGCGTATCGGCAAGCGTAGTGTGGGACGCCCCCCAGCTAGACGGACCGATGACCTTAAGAAGGTCCTGGCTGGGGCAGACTGGATGCGGAAGGCGGAGGACAGGGTGCTGTGGTGCAGTCTGGGAGATGCCTATGTCCGTCCAGCAGTGGACTGCGATAGGCTGAATTGACAAAAGATCTACTCTTTGTCAGTAAGGTTTTCAGGCATGTACGGTCAGTGCTCTGCATTACCTGATCCCTCTTACAAACAGAAGAGGGGAATGGGGGGGGGGTCATGCCACTGACTGTACTAATCTAATCTTAATCTCTAATCTTTAATTAATTAACTCCCAGACCATTTTGTACATGAGTAGGTACAATAGCGTTGTTCATAGAGATTTTTTTCGGCATAGACTCGAATCTCTTCTCTATGTCAGTACAATTCAAAATGGCAATAATACGATCACAGAAATGAGAAAATTGTAAGGAAATTAAAAAATAGTGTAGATCACTGGTGTGTATCTGAAACGTTCTTCCTTTTTTTTTTTTTTTTTTTCTCTTTGGCTTCGCACGGTTTGTGCATTTAGCCAGTGTCATGTAAAATTAGGTAACAAGTACAAAGTTATAATAATTATGAAATGAACTCCACTCAATGCATGATAAAGATGATTGATGATATCCCGCCCCGCTCCCCTTGAGTTTATGTAAAGACGCGGCACTTTACTGAAACCTCGCACGGACTTCTTGAGAGAACTTAAAGTGATGTTGCACTGTTTTGTTTCATTTGCCTACATTAATGCAGGTTCACGAACACTTAATGGTTAATAATCCACCACTATTACACAATAATATTCGGCTAAACACAAATTTTAGAAAATAAAACAAAACTGCTAACATGACGCTTCACTTTCCCGCCAAGAAGTCCAACGTTCTTCCTTGTGCCACCATGCCTTAAAATATTACTTAAGGTTAAAATTATTATTTTTTAATAATAACACTGGTCTTTGTCATAGTAAAAGTTGTTCATAATGATGAGTAAAATGACCCCTTAAGAGATTTCGTGTAAGAATATATATATATGAGATACACACCTTATATTATAACTTCATTAAACACACGGAATCCTGACTACAGTGTCAACCGACTTGCTTCGTAGTTCGATGATCACTGGCTCTGCACAGCCACGAGAATGTCATAACCGTCATTTTTAAGTTTTCCTAAAGTAAAAATAATACATTGAGTTGCGATAGTCAGAATACATTTAAAAGTATCAATCATTGGTCTTTGACAGTGTTGCCACACTAGATATTATACTTCGGTACTAAAATAATATTTTTTTCATTATCGACTTCCATAATAATCGATAAGTTTTAGTATAATTAACAACTTGAATGAATGAGACAAATGTATCTAGAATATGCGCAATATTTATTTGAACTTAAAACATGAATTTGAAACAAGCTAACATTACAAAAAAAATAAAAAAAACATACGCAAACACTTCCCTCACAAAATTACCATATAAAACCACAAACAAAGCAGGGAGTAAATACTAAACGATGGTCCAAAATGCCCGCTTTTTTCATAGTATGCACCCGCGCCTGCCCACAACGCTTCCTGCGAACAACTTCCGGTAGATGCTAATCGTTCAAATTGCTCATATTATGTTATTAAAGCCCGCTCGAGTCGCATCATTGCTTTTTTGTAGCTCAATCGATACGATTATTCCCATTTATAATAAAAACTATGGGATAGATAATGTGTATTTATTATGGTATAAAACAGTTGTTCTTAAATTAAAATTGGTGTGGTTCTGTTTTTAAATTGGTCAGCAGAAAATTGACCAGTGATCTAGTGTTAGTAGTTTTGAATTTCTTTTTTAATGTTTAGAGGTTTCTGTTTGGTCAGTAGCTTTTATAAAATGATGGTGTACCTATAGTGCTTCTATTTTTGTCTCTCGGCAATCATGACATTTCCGAATACAAACGAATGCTAATTTACATGTCCATCAATTATTAGATTTATCGTGTATAATAATTTGAATTTAGAACTAAGTACTTTATTGTTGTTTTTTTTTATTTCTGTGTCGAAATCTGACGATTGACGAAACTGTAAAAGCTTAGCTTAGCGTCCCTAATATTGGGCACGCCACAATTGTGGCGATAAGTCCCCTCTTTGAGGAGTGGCTAGAGAGGCACCACGGCGTCCTCACCTTCCGCCTGACGCAGGTCCTCACCGGACACGGTTGTTTCGGGAGGTTCCTGTTCAGGATAAAGCGGGAGGAAACGCCCGGGTGTCACCACTGTGTGGATCGCCCGGAGGACACGGTGGAGGTCTGCCCAGCTTGGGCGGAGCACCGCCGTGTCCTCACGGAAGCGATCGGCGGCGGCGATCTCTCGCGTCCGGTCCTGGTTCAGGCCATGGTTCGGAGCGAGAGTGCATGGGAGGCCGTCACCTCCTTCTGCGAAGCAGTTATGCTAGCGAAGGAGGAGGCGGAACGCGTGAGGGTGAGACAAGGTTCGCGCCCTCGCGCCCTTAGTCGCCGCAGGAGACGCCCCGGGCGTCGGGAGTCGCAAGCCGATTTCCGGCCACCGTAGGCGCGGGCCTGCGGACGGTGAGCGATGGGTAGCTCGCAGTCCGATAAGGACCAGGCCCGGGTCGACGGCGCGTTGTGTTCCACGCGCGCCTCAAAGAGATGTCAGCACCAATTGATGGGGTCCGATAGGACCAATGCCTGCCGGGGTTGCGAGTTTGTCCGAAAGGGATATCGTGGCCCTGGCACACAGGCAACGGAAGGAACACGGGTGGGTTTTAGTCAGTAAAAGTCTGACACGCCCTCCCGCTCCACCCAGAGCGGGAGAAGTTATTTGATAATTTCCCACCCAAAAAAAAAAAAAAAAAATAACGTATTTATAGATAAATATTTTACAAAATTTCCTACACTTAAAAGGTTTTAAAAGTACATAATATCTGAATAATACACGTAGTAATAGTAAATACTATGAAAAAAAACCTTGCAGGAAACGAGATGTTAGTTAAAGTCTACATGAAATTATTAGAAGTAACTAACATACAACCCTTAACAACTCCATTATTTTCTAAACTAACAAAATTGTCAAGTACAGAAGCATATCTCATTTTGTAACTCTAAAATAATCAAAATTTTGCAGCATGTGTCTATATTGGAGACGCGGCGGGGGGTTGATTCAACCCTTAGAGACATTGTGCTTCACTGTAGTGTACGCTAATAACACCCCGTGGTTTGCAGAAGTGAAAAATGTCGCGATATTGAATGCGCTTGCGACACGGTGATGTGGGACTAAGAAAACAGCGGTTTTGGAAAGGTAGAATAATTTGTTCAGTTATAGTTATGGTTAGAGGAGCTAGTGGGTAAGTAATAACAGCCGCGCGGGTCGATCCATCAGGTTAAGCTACGCTTGCCGGGGTTGGTCCGTGGACTTTGTCACAATATTTTGATTAAAAAGAGTGTCCGTGGAGTTTCTTGCCCGTTCTTCTCCATAGGAACCTACTACGCTTTGGAATGGGCCACTAGCTTCATCTCTCTGACTGACCGTCCCCTTGACAATTCAAAAGTGCCTGTAATTGGTTTATTTGAAATAAATGCTTTGAGTTTGAGTTTGATGGGTGACCATCTTTACATACCGAGACTCCTCCGTGCCTCGGAAAGCACGTTAAGCCGTTGGACCCGGCTGTCATTCGTGAATCTTCGACAGTCGTTACGGGTCGTCAGAACCCCGAAATTCTGACAACCAGTCTTACCAAGGGGTATCGTATTACCCAGTTACTGGGTTATGGAGGTCTGATAGGCAGTCGCTCCATGTAAAATACTTGTATTCAGCTGCATCCGGTTAGACTGTAAGCCGAGCCCAACATGTTGGGAAAAGGCTAGGCAGATAGATAGTTATGGTTAAAGTCTTTGGCATTCTACTATGCTTCGGATAGTATTAATATGCGTCTCTATAACGCAGAATTTCGTTGAAAAAACATTTTTTTATGAAGAATTATGGGCGCTGCGGCTATACCGTTGTTCTATAATTTAATTGCAACTTAGCAGTGAATAAAATACTGAATTAGATACAAAATACGAAAATTGATTGAAAGTTTATTTTCAACCCAAGATCTTTTGACTTTAAGTAGGTATTCTATGAAAAACTAGGAGTAAAGCAGGAAAGTCAAAGAAAAAGACTGTGAAAAAAAAACGGATAGGAACGCTTTTCTCATAGAAACTAGTTACGGTGTAAGTCAAGTGTTACTCAATCTACCTAGCCTTTTCCCAACTATGTTGGGGTCGGCTTCCAGTCTAACCAGATGCAGCAGAATACCAGTATTTTACATGGAGCGACTGCCTATCTGACCTCCACAACCCAGTAACTGGATAACACAATACCACTTGGTAAGACTGGTTGTCAAACTTTTGACTACCGCTTCTGACGACCCCTAACGACTGTCAAAGATCCACGAATGACAGCCGGGACCAACAGCATAACGCGCTTTCCGAGGCACGGAGTCTCGGTATGTAAAGATGGTCACCCATCCATCCATGAACCAACCCCGGCAAGCGTAGCTTAACCTGACGGATCGACCCGTGCGGCTGTTATTACTTAGCCGCGAACTGCTCTAAGTCAAGAGAAACTCATTACATTTTAATCTATACATATATTATTATAAATTAAAGTCGTTTTTCGTATATCTAATTTTTTTTTAAACAACGGATCGCGCAACGGATTTTAATGCGGTTTTCACCATGATTTAGAGCAGGGATGGGGAAACTTTCCTCAGCGTGCCAATATTTACTAACAAAATATATAACGGGTCAAGTTGTTGCATTTTTGGCTATATTATTTACTGGAAAAAAAAAGGTATTAATTTTCTGAAACATTAATTTATTGTGCAATATTACAAAATAACTATTGAAATAAGAAATAAATTACAATTAAATTAAACTTTTAAGTTAGCTGCGAAGTAGAAGGTTGAGGAGCGCTGGTCTTGTGGAACACTTTTATGCGAGCCGCGCACTGCCAATGAGAATTAAATTTCTTACGATACGAAAACTTCACTTGATTTTTGTTTGATGGTCGCGGGCCGTATTTTAACGCTTCGCAGGCTGGAGGTGGCCCGCGGGCCGTAGCCCCATCCCTGATTTAGAGTATATATTCCGGAAGGTTTATATGCATACACATTAAGGAGGATACGCTAAGGTAGCCAGCGAAATTCAAATTTTCTTGTTTTTTGCAATTTGCAGGTCAGTAACAGGTTGTATGTTGATCTAAATATGATTCGCGGACGTAACAATATGGCTTTACAGAATTATTATCATTAGAATCAGCAATACAACTCTCTGAGTTTAGTTGTATTGCTGATTTATTACTACTGGGACACAGGCCTCCTCTCTTCGAGAGGGAGTGGACTTGTAATCCACCACGCGGACTCAATGCGGGTTGGTAGATGGCACATATCTACGAAGTTTTGGTTCTAGGACAGGGTTTCCTCACGATGTTTTCCTTCACCGTTTTGAGAGCAGTGGTGATGAAATTATTTACACAAAGTAAAACGCCTGCCTGGGTTCGAACCCACGACCTACAACTCGTAAGTCGGGGCCGATACCATTGGGCCACCACTGCTCGAGATTAGATTCCTAATTGATCTTAAATCGACTTTTTAACAACCAAAAGTTGTTAAAAGCCGATTTAAGATTTGACAGATATGAAAGATAAAAAATTTTGGCAACAAAAGACTTTTTTTGTGTAAGTGCAATAAACGGTTTTCGTTCCGTCTTTTTATAGTCAGTACGTAAAAATGTTGTGGGGATTTTCCAATTTGTTGAAGAAAAGTGATGCGTTCAGTTTTTGTAGTTGTTCATTGTTGAAAATGAAACGCAACGGTTGTCCAATTGTACGTACGTAGTTACTTGTACGTACCTATATACCTACGATGTTGAGATTATAAAAGATTTTTTTTAAAGTTGAATGCTTATAATTAGATATTATCATCCGTGAAGGAAAATATCGTGAGGAAATCTAGACTTACGTAAAAATCTCACCGTGAAAATTTATTCCTTATAAATTTTAAAAATTTATAATTTATAAATTTTTCTCGCAGCAACCCGCTTATTTATATTTTTCCGGGTTGGAAAATCCTCATGGACGTCCTCCGTCCTGGGCGGGTGGAGGGGTCTGTCAGAGCCTTGCTGACTAAAAACCACCCCGGTGTTCCCTTCCACACTTGCACCGGGGATCATGGGTACTTGAACGACTTCCGCGATCCCCGGCTGGTGCCTTTGCGGGCCACTTCAACTGTGGGGGTTTGACCCCCCACGCAACATCTAAGAGCTTGCTTGTGCCTTCTATGTGTGAGAAGGGGCTTTTGCCCTGCAGTAATAGGCTGGTCAATCACATCACACTTCACACTAATATTATAAAGGCGAAAGTTTGTGAGTGTGTGTGTGTGTGTATGTTTGTTACTTCTTCACGCTCAAACGGTTGGACCAATTTTGATAAAATTGTGTATGGAGATAGCTATCGCCCTGGATTAACATATAAGCTACTTTTCATCCAGATATTCCCACGGGATCGAGACTTATGCGGGTGAAACCACGGGGGCGCAGCTAGTTATTGTATAAGTTGTTACGTTTCTTTTGTAGTTTTCGTTTTGAACACGCGAGTACCCAAGTTTAATTGCTAGAGCT
Source organism: Tiliacea citrago (assembly GCA_963921375.1). Lineage (NCBI taxonomy): Eukaryota > Metazoa > Arthropoda > Insecta > Lepidoptera > Noctuidae > Tiliacea > Tiliacea citrago. The sequence goes on along the minus strand of OY992800.1, from coordinate 15,691,595 downwards.
TGTCGTGACTCATAAAACTCGAATAGGTATGGAATTATTAGTAATAATCATTACACAGTTGCAGAAATAATTAAGAAAATGATTAGTTCCTACCTACATATTATGTGGTCTACTTATGCTACTTATTATACAATATTCGCTTTTTTTTTTAAAAACGTTGGCCCACACTACGAATTTCTCCTGTGTCGTGGGTGCGTTTACAAACATTTAAACTCACATACACAAACAGCCAGACCCGGAACAACTACTTGTAGGTCATACAAATATTTGTTCCGTGCGGGAATCGAACCCGCGACACGCAGCGCAGCAGTCAATCGCTTAACCACTGCGCCAACCGTGTCGACACATCATTATTCTTAGTTTATGCGAAACCCGAATATAGTTTGTTCAGAATAAGGAACTGAATCGATTTCAATAATTTTTACACCATGTTATGTTTTGTCCCAAAAATATTTAAGTGGGATGGAAAATGTTATCACCATTTAATTACTTACAATACAATCAGGTACCTACTGCCAAATTATTATCAATGAGCGCAAGACGACCCTGGAGGCGCGGGGGCGCCGCCGCCGCCGCCGCTGTTAGCATGTTTTTGTACGGACAACCCGGTTATATAACAACCTTATAACTTTGTGATAGTTCATGATACAGTTTTGAAATTTTGTACATAGATTCTTTACATAAAAATACTAGACACGTGTTTCGGGTTTCGCATATTTAAAACTAATATTGTATACCTATCTTACTATCGTAACTTCCTAACTAATACAATAAATGCGAAAGTGAGTTTGTTTATTTGTTACTCTTTCACGCTAAAACTCATTCTAATAATTCTACTAATTTATTAAAAAAAACAGGTTTTGATCAATTTTTCCTATGTAGGCGTTGTCACTACGTCGCTCGTAGCAATGTCTGCTGCCACGAGCATTTGCTGGAATATCTTATAAAAAAAAACAAGGCTTATGTGGCACTCCATTTGCAGACCAATTGTGCAGGCCATGTGCAGGGCAAAGAAGGATTGAATCAGGAGAACAGCATGCACCTGTAATATGCCGTGTATTTTAATTATTTAGTGGCAAAAGTGCTGACATTACATTTTTCATAGAGGAACATTTTCATGACTCTTGAGGTTTAGGCAGGGGTAGAGTTACTTACCGAATACTGTATTTATCTATAAACACCCTGAATGCTTTTTTGTAAAAAGACTGAAAGTTTCTTTCAAGCACTTTCTAAAATCAAAATTAAAATATTTTATTTCACATTAAACCTACATCATCATCTGCCTAAAGTTTTCCCAACTATGTTGGGGTCGGCTTCCAGTTTAACCGGATGCAGCTTAATACCAGTATTTTACATGGAGCGACTGCCTATCTGACCTCCACAACCCAGTTACTCCCGATATCCCTTGGAAAGACTGGTTGTCAGACTTTTGGGCTTCTGACGACCCGTAACAACTGTCAAAGATCTACAAATGACAGCCGGGACCAACGGCTTAACGTGCTTTCCAAGGCACGGAGGAATCTTGGTATGAACAGATGGTCACCCATCCACGGACCAACCGCGGCAAGCGTAGCTTAACCTGATCGATCGACCCGTGCGGCAGTTATTATTTAGCCACAAGCCCCACGTTAGTCCTCACATTAAACCTACATGGGCATTTATGAAACGTCAGAAGCTAGGTGCACGGTTCCAATTGGTCGTTTCCTATGGAGAAGAGCCGGCAAGAAACTCCACGGTTACTCTTTTAAAAAGAATGGGCTTTTACAATGTTTTAAAGTTACAGTGTTAATAGAACCTATTAACACTGTAACTTGAAAAAACTGTCCTCCCATACCTGGTGTGGGAGGACAGTGTAGGCCCGTCAACAAGTACTTAACAAAATACAAAATGGTTTACAAAGCTACAGTCTATTAAGCCTACAACGTTTTCCTATTCACAAATTAAAAATGAATCTATATAAAATATTACTAAAATAATAGAAATAAAAATCTATTTAAACCAAATTACAAGATTGACATTGCAATTGTAAAAATCTGAATTAATATTATATGGTTGTGCAGTGTGCTGTACAACTATCAAAACCACGCTTGTCGTCGGACACTAAAGGCTGAATGACAATTTAAAAGTGAAAACTTTATAAATCACTATCGAATAGGCACTTTAAGTTGGCCAATAATTGAGCTTGCTAACTAACTGCAAAGTTACTGCTTAACCACAATTCTTAAGTATTGCATCGGTACCTTATTATATAAACGACTAGAAACCCTGGTATAAAAAACCCAACTAGGTTATGAAAGCACAGGTACTATTAATCTAGAATAAAAATAAAACTTCGTCATCTTCGTCATCATCATATCATATCAGCCGAAGGACGTCAGCTGCTGGACATAGGCCTCCCCAAAGGGGGGGGTGTTGCCATAATCGCAACGCTTGGCAGGCGCAGTATGGTGTTAAAGAGCATAGAGAACGCTGCTGTCCATTTTCTAGTAAGTCCCTTAGTCGCCTTTTACGACACCCACGGGAAGAACTAGGGTGGTGCTATTCTTTATGTCCGGCACCACACGGCACAAACGGAAATAAAACCTACAGCTGTGCAACTCTTTCGAGACAACACTTTTTCCTATTAGTACTGTTGAAAATCCAGTCCCTAGACTGAGTCAATCAATCTGCCTATAGCCTTTTCCCAAATATGTTGGAGTCGGCTTCCAGTCTAAACGGATGCAGCTGAATACTAGTATTTTACATGGAGCGACTGCCTATCTGATCTCCGCGACCCAGTAACTGGGTAATACGATAACCCTTGGTAAGACTGGTTGTCAAACTTTTGGGCTTCTGACGACTCATCGTCATTTCAGCCGAAAGACGACATAGGCCTCCTCCTAGGGGGGTGTTTGCCATAATCGCCACGCTTGGCAGGAGGGTTGGCGATCGCAGTATGGTGTTAAAATGCTTAGAGAACGCTGCTGCCCATTCTCTATATGACAGCCGCGACCAACGGCTTAACGTGCGTTTCGAGGCACGGAGGAGTGTCGGTTTGTGAAGATGTAAAGCGTAGCTTAACCTGATGGATCTACCCGGGCAGCTGTTATTACGTAGCCCACAAGCTCTTAGAGAGAGAGCTATTAGACTGAGAGTTGAAGTCTAGACTGGGAGTTGGTTGAAATTTTGCTTTACACCAGTGTGCAGTGCACCCGTATATCGGGCTTGGGGCAGGTATAAAAATTTAAAGTAATTGCCATAGATTTATATAATTTTAATTTTTAATGTTTTGACATTTCTGTAACGTTTTACAGTTTGACAATTTTATATTTGTCATTTTATTTTTGCATATTGTAACATTTTTATTTTTTATTTGGCAATTTTAGGTATTGTTTTTTTAATGAGTTGTTGAATGTTTAAAATTTAATTGATCACAATTTTATTTTGGGTTTTTGGATTTTATTCAATTTTATCTGATTTTATTTGATATTATTTGATTTCTATTAGTTTATATTTGGCAATGGGTGCTATTTACCTGAAATAAATTAATTTGTCATTATTATTATTGTGTCCAATGTCTTTGCCAAAACTTCATGTAAGCAAAAAAAAGTCCCAGTGAAAGTGTTCATAATAAAAAAAACGGCCAAGTGCGTGTCGGACTACGCACAATAAAGGGTTCCGTAGTTGGGTTACTACGGAACTGCCATTAATTTCAAAAACAACCATACGCCATACTTGACTCTGGAATAATTTGCACTTTAAAGCTTACACAAACGGATCCTTGAATCAAAAAATGGTCTTCAAAAACCCTCAATATTTTTAGACGGCCTATCTTAACGATATCCCACATCATGGGATAGACGAGAAAAAAAAATACCATCCCCACTTTACGTGTAATCGAAGTAACTTTTTTTTCAAGATTTTAGTTTATTACTTTGTCGGCGTGATTATAATGTATGGGCATGCCCAATTACAGTTTTCTATTACTAAAAACCTCTGAGCAAAGCCGGGTCAGACAGATGGACATGGCGAAACTATAAGGTTTCCTTGTTGATTACGGAACCCTAAAAATTGACTATGCAATTCTTTACAAAGCACAGCGTTGACTAGTCTGTGGTTTTACAATAATGCGCTTGCGCTTACCGCGAACTTTTTGCTTACCCAACAATATGTAGGTATTACATCGTCACCTAATTCACGAACAGCGATAAAACGCAAGGCGACCGCAGCGTTTGTCATACGTGCCGAGTTCGTTTGCACACTTATTTTATTAAAATACCTACTAGCGTCGCATGGATTTTACGACTTGACAAAATATAGAGATTTCTGTGTTATATTTTTTTTTTTTTTTTTTAAAAAACGTTGCCCCACACTAGGAATATCTCCTGTATCGTGGGTGCGTTTACAAACATTTAAACTCACATACACAAACAGCTAGACCCGGAACAACTACTTATAGGACATACAAATATTTGTTCCGTGCGGGAATCGAACCCGCGACACGCAGCGCAGCAGTCAATCGCTTAACCACTGCGCCAACCGTGCCGTCCGTATATGTGAGTTGACTGTTAATGTTTTATACTATAGGTACACATCGATCTTCCGGAGTCAATTCTCTAAATCGTGGTGAAGACTGCATCAAAATCCGTTGCGTAATTTAGAGAAAGAAGAACAACACGGTCACATAGACAGACAAGAAGCGACTTAATCTTATAATCTATGTACTTAATAGAATTAATAATAATAATAATTACGCAACTTGTGGCTATGAGAAAAGCGTCCGTACCCATTTTTCTTCAGTTTTATTGGACTGCCCCGTTGGTCTAGCGGTCGCAATTGCTACTGCCGAGCACGAGGTTTGGGATTCGATTCCCAGGTCGGGCAAAGTGTTATTGGGTTTTTCCACCAGGAATTTCGCAGCCCGGAGTCTGGATTTGTGCCCGGGTGATGGCAATAGGCTCGCCCCTTATTACATGGGACTTAAACATAACTGGTGGAACGTGGGTGTACTATAGGTGCACCTCTGCCTAACCCTTCGGGGATTACAGGCGTGATGTTATGTTATGTTTTATATGATCTTGAATTTTTAATCAATAAAATAAAATAAACTATAATTCTAACTTTAAGTAATTTACTAAACTCGTTATTAAAATTAAAACGGAACTTAAAGGATTGTGTTGTGAAGTGCATGTCGTCAAAAATAATAAACAAAAATAACGCTTATGAGTCTATGGTTAAAAAAGGAGCTTCCTTTTCAATTAGCGTCGTGGAACGAGAACCACGAACTTTTCAAAGAGTAGCTATATTAATAAAAAACACTTAATGAATCATTTCACGATATGTGGAACTAGCTTTTTTATTGGGTGGGAAATTATCAAATAACTTCTCGCGCTCTGAGCGGAGCGGAAGGGCGTGTCAGACTTTTACTGACTAATACCCACCCGTGTTCCTTCCGTTGCTTGCGTGCCAGGGCCACGATATCCCTTTCGGACAAACTCGCAACCCTGGCAGGCATTGGCCCTAACGGACCCCGACAGTTGGTGCTGACATCTCTTTGAGGCGCGCGTGGAACACAACGCACCGTCGACCCGTGCCTGGTCCTTATCGGATGGCGAGCTACCCATCATTCACCGTCCGCAAACCCACGGCTACGGTGGCCGGAAGTCAGCCTGCGACTCCCGACGCCCAGGGCGTCTCTTGCGGTGACTAGGGGCGTGAAGGCGCGAACCTTGTCTCTCCCTCACGCGTTCCGCCTCCTACTTCGCGAGCATTACTGCTTCGCAGAAGGAGGTGACGGCCTCCCATGCACTCTCGCTCCGAACCATGGCCTGAACCAGGGCTGGACGCGAGAGATCGCCGCCACCGATCGCCTCCGTGAGGACGCGGCGGTGCTCCGCCCAAGCCGGCCAGACCTCCACCGTATGCTCCACCGTGTCCTCCGGGCGATCCATACAGTGGTGACACCCGGGCGTTTCGTCCCGCTTTATCCTGAACCTCCCAAAACAACCTTGTCCGGTGAGTTTTCTTTTTACGAAGATATTTTAATTTCAATAAACGTTATTATTTATTGATATAGTATTGTAACAATTTTCTAAAATAGCATTTTGATGCAACCTGTACTTAAAGAACTGTAGCACGGATCGTAACATCGCATCAATGAAATTAAAACGAAAGAGAAGGAAAGAGAGAGCTTTATTATTTAATTTGTTCGAAAATTTTAATTTTTCAATGTATGAATTATTTTATCTTATTATATTTTGTATGATTACTGGCCACTAGCCCTACCTGTGTGTTAAATTAATGTCACCATTTTAGCGGCACGTTGTAGGTATATGCAAGACTTTTTAACCATCCCGCGAACGTGGATTGGATCCAGGACATATGAATACCATATGCCATGTGTTCAAATCAAACGGGAATTCTGTAGATCAGATATCGTTTTCATTACCACGAGAACTTGCTCAAGTTCTCAATAGCATTTTCACTCAACTAATGTAAATTTTGACGGGTTTCCAGTGAAACAATTTCTTTTAAGGAAATTAAAGTATCTTCGTGAAATTGTCTACTATTCCTGGAATTACTTCCTCACACAGATTTCAAGATCTATCTATCAAAGAGATCTGTTTGTTAGAATTCAGCTAGTTATTACAGTAGGCTTTATTGGGTGACACAATGGATTGGTCTATTAATAACATCGTGGCCACGCCTACTGATCATGAATAGCCAGTCACTTTTTATTTGCTAGCGATTTTAAGTGGAAGTTTTTACACACGTATTGTTAGATGTTCAAAGTTATAAGTTTACAAGGTGGAGCCGACATTATCTGCCTAGTCTTTGCTCAACTATGTTGGGGTCAGCTTCCATTCTAACCGGATGCAGCTGAATACCAGTATTTTACATGGAGCGACTGCCTATCTGACCTCCACAACTTACTTGGTAACACGATGGAACAGAATAGAATACTCTTTATTATGTCATCATCATAATTTCAGCCGAAAGACGTCCACTGCTGGACATAAGCCACCAAGGGGACACCAAGGGGGTGTTTGTCATAATCTTCACGCTTGGCAGGCGGGTTGGTGATCGCAGTATGGTGTTAAAATGCATAGAGAACGCTGCTGCCCATTCTCTAGTAAGTCCCTTAGTCGCCTTTTACGACACCCACGGGAAGATATAGGATGAAGCTATTCTTTACGTCCGGACACCACACGGCACATTTATTATGTACACCATAAAAATTACAAATATAAATGTTGAAATTTTACATAGGGTGACACAATGGGCGGTCCTATCGCTAAAAGCGATCTTTTACAGACAACCTTTGGATACCCCTTGGTAAGATTATTTGTCAGAGTTTCGGGCTTCTGACGACCCGTAACAACTATCAAAGATCCACGGATGACAGCCAGGATAAACGGCTAAACGTGCTTTCCGGCCAAACTGTGTATATCTAATCCATTTCTTAAATTTTATCAAATGAATCCAATAATTTAGTCACTACAGCTAGTTAAAGATTGGCAAATGTTAATTTAAAAGAGTGTCCGTGGAGTTTCTTGCCCGTCCTTCTCCATAGGTTCTCCATAGGCTTCTACTACGCTTTAGAATGGGCAACTAGCTTCATCTCTCTGACTGACCGGCCCCTTGACAATTCAAATAAATGTATATTCTTTCTTCTTTCTTTCTTTTTGATTCTCAGCCTAGTCTGAAAAAATGACTTTTTATTTTCATTTTATTTAGATTGCTGGACATAGGCCTCCCGCAAGCATCGCTACTTCGTCCAGTTCTGTGCTTCTCGCACCCAGTGGAATTTTACCGTCTTCACAAGGTCATCAGTCCGCTTTGCCTACCCTTACCTCTCTACCTACATAAATCTAATTCAGCAACCTAGCCAACATGGTCATAAGAATGCTCGGTGCTGGTCCTTCTTTCAAAATGCTTGTCCGGGGAAATATGACGGGGATTGTATGACGACATCCTCGAAAATTAAAACCATTCCTCTTGCCTTTATATATTAGGTACTAGTGTAAACGCTGAAGCACGTCAAGGGTTGTCACGCCGCGTCGTTATTGAGTGAGAGTACAATATTTATAAAGTGCGGTTGTGTGGTAGGGGCAGGGCGGTGGGTGCGCGCTCAGCCCTGAAATGAGTTCGGCGAGAGGTCTGGTTGCAGTCACAGCGGGCTGGAGATCAACAAATATAATCTTTTTTCTTCAGAAGATATTCTAGTCTCTAATCTCCTTCTAGTGCTATTCCAGTGTAATTGCAGACTAAGATTATAATTAATTAATTACTAAGCCACAGTGGCATGTCGTATCCAATGTTACGGTATGGGTAAGCGTCAGAATCGCAAAAGAAAGAATAACAGGAATAACAGGGTCTAGGGTTATAAATTGTGAAATAAGCAATTTTTAGCCCATGAAAATTTCAGTAATTCCACATAGTTACTTCTCTACAGAGATTGACCAGCCATTCTGACATCAGAATGGTCGGTCAATCTTAAATGTTTAAATTCTTTTAACTTATGAAATAAGCAATTCTCTCACCATGGTAAGCAAATATAAGCAATTGATAACTAATTTTTAGGCACTATTCCAAAGCTAAATACGACTGTTGACCGGCGATTCTGACGTTGACCAGTATGGGGCTGTCCTCCTATCAGGCTATAGTTTTCAGGATGGTGTTGGGGCTGATGCGTACCCTACCCTGCCTGACTAATAACGTTATCATAACTTCTTTAACTCTTTTTAGGGCAGAAACTAAATTTGTATTTGACTAATTTTATTCGATTTTTTCGTTATATTTAGTCGATTATACATTAACAAAACAAGCGAGCCTTACAGTACTCGTATATGATGTGTAACATCTGACATCTCACTTTGGTAATAAGCAACTGAGCAGCGACAGACATGACCATGATCATACACTTAAAAAATCGACCTTAAAGTTAAGCTAGCCTATTCTGCCCTATAAAGGGTTATGGCCCGTTGCACCACAGAAAAATTCGCTCTAAACGAATTTAAAACATCGTTGTGTTTTTGACAATCGTTTGAAGATGTCACTTTGTTTTGCGTTAAACGGGTTCCGTGATTAGTGGTGGAAGTGGACCTTAGAATAGGAAGGATTGGTCTGTATAAAATAAATTACACTACGCAAGATCGCCCAGTCTTGTTTTGCAAATTTCTTAGATCGAATGGATTGCATGTTTTCATAATTAAAAATTCATGATTAAATCTCTAAATCGTTTGATAAAACCATAAACATTTTGGATACTCAAGTCGTTGCGGTTTTTCAGCGAGGTTGACTCTCAATTGATATAAAAACAGCAAAAAAATACTATTTCTGCTTGCGTTCGTCAACCTTTCCACCTAATCCGACATCTTGGCCATTTAAGGCTTAGGAACAAATGTCGCTAACCGTCCCCACCGTGAATAACTGGCGAAATGTGGGTGTACTATAGGTACACCTCGGCCTAACCCTTCGGGTATTGTGTGTCCCATACAAAAATGTACCCATTCGTATTACGTATCTGTGGAGGTCAGATAGGCAGTCACTCTATGTAAAGTACTGGTATTCAGCTGCATCCGGTCAGACTGGAAGCCGATCCCAACATAGCTGGGCAGATGATGATGAAAAAATTCACCCATTCATCCTAAAAACAAGTAATTCCTTTCGTTTTTCCACCAGCTTCCCGCTAGCACAACACCCCAGCCCGACGGTTCGTCGTGACTCAAGCCCCGGGGACGTAAACAGCCCTGTTTAAATTAGGATAGGCTTTGACGTGTCTTTGGAGAGACCCGCGCAATGTACCTTTAGACGGTTGATAACTAGGCGGTCTCCTGTCCTGGTCCCCAATGTCCCCATGTTTAATAAACTTCTCTTATGAGCAATTCTTCTCGTCAAATAGAGGTTTATGCCAGGTTTTTGATTGGATTTTGGTCATGTGGGTGGCGTTAGGTTTAGTAGACTTAATGTACCTGTTTTATTGCTTGGAACTGTGTTTAGGCCTTGTAGGGCAACTTAGGAGAGGATTCTGTGTGTGGCTAGCAGTTGCAATTGACTGAGTTGATATTTTTTATTTAGTTAATAATCATAATTGTTTCCATATTCTGCAATAGTCCAGCCGGGGGTTGTCCTTGGATACACTTACATAGTGCATACAGGGCTAATCGTCTGTTGGTGCCTCATTTCATTCAAAACATGTAATGGGCCTCTGCGAGTTGGCTTCGGCGTATGCCTTCCAAAGGTCCGGGATCCCAGGGTCCTGAGAAATATCAAAAGCCAAAATAATAATAAAATGTTTATTTGTACCTACACTTTGAAAAACAAACATAAATACACAAGGAATAAAGAAATGTTGTACAATAGTCACTTTAAAGAGCCAACTGATGCCTCATAAACTAGGCCTAAAACCTGTGTTTTAGGAGCTAATGTTCCTCCATTAAAATGGCATATAACTGGTATTAAGTATCATGCAAGTACTTATTGAAACATAAATTAAACAAAAAGAGGCTAAATTTAAATACAGTATTAGTTCTATTAAGATATAATTGTAATAAGATTCTCGATTTTTTCATACGTTAACTTCTGCAACCAGTTTGTTAGTTTGAACAGAAATAATACAGAAGCTGAAGGCATAACTTTAGGTGAACTGGGGGTCTACTCCGTAGATAAATTCGAAGTATCGGCCCAATGTTCGGCCGTTTCCTGACTACGGCTGACTATGGCTGACTACCGCGAAAGTAAACAAAACGACAGTAAAAACGATAGGTAAGTCAAAGTAAAAATGTGACTTGAAGTCAGGTGAGGACTCAAAGTCAAAAACGAAACTTTGGAAGTCAAGAAACGGCCGAAAATTCCGCTGATACTTTGGATTATCGCTTCGAAGTAGACCCCCATGAGTGCTGTTGTATAGTCAGATAAATTAATCGTGAAGCATATTGACACCCTTCGTCAATTTGCCGTGTTATAGCGGTTTCAAACAACTGTCAAAGACGAGTTACGATTTAGGTGGGTAATTTGATTTTCTTGGCTTTACCCAAAGACCGAAACGCAAGACAGTCTTGCTCTCTTTAGAACTCTGTCTAATGATTTCATAAAAGGAAACTTGGTAAGAATTTCAATAAATAAAATAGCCATAGTTACTCAGAAGTCAAATTCAAAACATCATGCATGGCGGCCGCACTTGGGTTAAATTGGTAAAATAATGGTAATAATTCATTCATTAATTCATTTTAAAATTAATTTGGTAACATTAAAATAGTAGGTACCTATACGTGTAAACGAGTGTCTATAGCAGTACGACTCCTGATTACATAAGGGACTATGGTGTCCCATGAGGACGAAAGGTGGCTACGAGATTAGACGGAATAATGGGCAAGGGACAACGCTGGCTGGTTCTAATTTAAATCAAGGAGGTCTATCCGTATCTAAGTACGTATATCTAAGTACATAAATATAAATTAAAGTCGCTTTTCAAGTCAGTGTGACCGCATTGTTTTGCTAAACTTCATAACGGATTTTGATGTGGTTTTCACCATGATTTAAAGAAATGAATCTCGAAGGTATAAGTGTATAATACATTAATATTAAACTTACATATGATATTTAAATCTTGATGGTATGTCTAGTCGAAAAAACCTAATGAGAACCTCCCACGGCACGGCCACGGCAAGCAGGTCCCACTTTCCGAGTGAGTTTCTCGATCTGGGAAATGTATTTTAGTGCAAAGTTATAGAGATTATACCTTATTTATAGCTACTTCCTCATCATCATAATTTAAGACGTCCACTGCTGGAAATAGGCCTCCCACAAGGGGGGTTTGCCATTATTTCCACGCTTGGCAGGCGGGTTGACGATCACAGTATGATGTTAAAATGCATAGAGAACGCTGCTGCCCATTCTCTAGGAAATCTCTTAGTCGCCTTTTACGACACCCACGGAAAGAAATAGGAATATATACTATATAGGTAGGTACTTAGAAAGAAAGAAAAATGCTTTTATTAGCATTACAGCAAAAAAAAACACCTTAACACTATAAAAACAGAAAACAATGATTATAATGCCAAAAGAGCCTCAGCTCAGCATATTGTCAGATGACAACAAAAGGTGTACCACCTGACGCTGATTTTCAGCTGCAACTCACGAGTGCCATACGCTAGAATAATAAACACATAGAGAAGTGTGTGTCGGTTTTTAATTAATTAAGAGAATAAATTAAAGGTATATAATATATAAAAGCGTATACAAAATAAAATAAAATGTAGTGACATACTCGTAGGTACATGTGTGTTTTGTGATTAATGGAAAAATAAAATAAATACCCAATATCTGTGTAATTATTAGTTAGGACCTGTAATTATGACAAGTATAAATTGAAACTCATATTACAACAAGTAAAAAGCAATTTAAACACTATGATTTTCCAACATTACTTAAATTAATTAATATCTATGAGATGGCGCCTTCCATCAAGTTTTAGGATCAATTTTAGTAGGTTTTGATATTACACTATAAAAATACCTTAGCAAAATTCAATTAAGAGGAAAAAAAACTTAATTCTAGAAGCTAGACAAAACGCTAGGTTAGTTTCGACTCACGCACGCGGCAGCTTATTCCACAAAAAACCGGCTACAGACAAAACATGGGATTATTTTATCGGTTTTTATCGTTTACCGATTATTTTAATCGGCGCGGCCGGATCGGGTGTCCGTCTGTCGGTAATGGTCGTAATCGGTCGCTAATCGGTGCACAATTTACGAAATTGTCGATCCGTGTCGGCGACCGAGTCGATGATCGGTCGATAATGTAGTGATGCGCCCGTATTGTTATCGATATTGTTAAATTAGTTATTGTATTTGGTAATAGATATCGATTTATTAATATTATCGAATCAATTTTTTTGTGTTGATCTACTTTTAATATGCTAATGATAAAGTCAAGGTAAATAAACTATTTAATAAATCATATTTAATTCGAAAATTAGTCATGATCGTTTTTATCTGTCAACTGTTTCCTTTGCCATTAGAAAAGACATTACTCATAAATATTTAATTAGAATTTATTATACTTAGGTAAAATATTGCCAGTATCTATAAATATACATATTTACATGAAAATAAATATAAAGCTAAGGTTCTTAGATCGATAGATAAGTGTTATCGATGTAGCATGATAACAGCTACATTGTTTGTAACACAATTATGTAAAAAAAGATGTAAAATTGGCAGCGAACCGCCGTCTAACCCCTGTATTGATCACAATAATCGATCGTGTGCCGCGTAATTGCGCCGGATCGAACCCGCGACCCATTATGTCATTATAGTCGACCGACCGAAACAATAGAAAAAAAGCTTCAAAGAAAAATCTACCTTATCGTCAATAAAACAGGAACTGTTATTTATCGATAACTTTCAAGAGTTACGTCACTTGAATACTAAATTTGGAAAATGGCACAGCTTATAAAATTATAAGTTTTAAATCTTAAAATAGGAAGGGTAGAGTTAATTTCTGTGTGGCCAGTTTTTTGTAGAATAGTAAACGTTCCAAATTCGAAATTGGCAGTGATCGTCTGCCGGGCGCCTGCGCAGCTGTGATGTCACATGACACCAACACCCGGTTTAGCCATCGGCATTTTTAAATGTGGAATGATCGTGGTCTCTCTGACTCCTTTTGAAGTATCTGTGAACGCTTGCGCGAAATCTGGTGGGCTAAAATACTTTCCACAGTAGGTACACTGTATTCTGGGAAGAATACTAAGTATATTAGTAAGTTCTATATTTATAGGAATTAGTATCTTTGATGGGATTGTTGAACGTAAACACTGTCCGCATTTATGTTCAACATTAACAATAAGCAAAAGTTCACAAGTGCACCAGAACCCCAGAAAATTACACACAGGCAGCAGGTGCGGGGCGGGACGGCAGTACGAGTACGCCGGGCTGTATTCTCTGTATTTATATGAATGACACCACACGAAACGCATGCGTGGTGTCATTCATATAAATACAGAGAATTCAGCCCACCGTACTGCTGTCCCGACCCACGCCCGACCCGCGCCCGACCCGCGCCCGACCCGCGCCCGACCCGCACCCACTGCCTGTGTGTGTTGAGCTTTAAAACATTTAAAGGATGATGAAGAAACTATGAGTTTCTTGTCTTTCTGATTTTTATGGCCAATATTTTTGCAGAAATCAGTTTTAGAATATCAATCAATCTTTCCTAACCTTTTCCCAACTATGTTGGGGTCGGCGTCCAGTCTAACCGGATGCAGCTGGATACCAGTACTTTACATGGAGCGACTGCCTATCTGACCTCCACAACCCAGTAACTGGGTAATACGATACCCCTTGGTAAGACTGGTTGACAGACTTTCGGGCTTCTGACAAATGATAAATGATTTTTATTTCTGTAAGTAGGTTTGTACAAACACTTTTTCACGTCAATCATATTTTAAAAACTAAATGAGGTCGGCCCCTAACGACTGTCAAAGATGAGAATGTCAGCTGGAACCAACGGCTTAACGTGCTTTCCGAGGCACGTAGGAGTCAGTTTTAGAATATCATAAAGCTTTATTTCAGAAAGTTACTTCGCCTTAAGAGCTGTAGAAAAACCATTAGGTATTATAGAGGAATATCAAGAAGCCTTGCGAAAGAAGTCTACTTTTCTTTCTCTCTACAACACATGTCTTACAACATATACGCCATGCTCACTTAAATGTCTCGCTGATGGTGGCGCGTGTGTTGGGTCATTCGGTTCCCTACAAAATGGTTGAGCTGGATGGTGCTGATCCACGCGTCATGTTCGTGAACGGGCGGGTCAGTTGAGACTGGTCATCTCTTATTATTTTTATTGTTTTTTTATTTATTTTTAGATTGTTCTCACATAAAGAAGCGACAAGAATAATGTACCCAGGATTTTGTAATATCTTGATTTAAAAGAGTGTCCTTGGAGTTCCTTGCCTGTTCTACTCCATAGAGATCTACGTTTTGGAATGTGCAAATCGCTTCAACTGTCTGACTAACTGACCCGACTCTTTGACAATTCAAAAATATCTGTAATTGGTCTAATTGAAATATATGCTTGAGGTTTTTTTTTTGACAAATGAGCCGAATAAGCTTACCTAATCAACACTCACATTCACCGCTTTCAAGAAAACCTCATTTACATTCAGCATTATTCTCCAAAACAAAAACAAAATGGTGCACAGACCAGCGAGCGTCGCGTCAATTTTATGGGGTATGAATTTGTCTGGACGCGGCCACGAGTGATGTGGTCCCCGACCACAAGCTTTGAGCTTCACCGTCACAAATATCATGGGATAAAAAATCAAAGAGTTGACAGTTAAATGTAGACCGCACGAACAGTTTTATTATTCCATCGCAGTGCTAAAGAGTTTTTGTAAATTCTTCGCAAATTCACGCCTTGACCACGCGTCGGTGTTGTGAACAAAATTACCTTTATAAAAGTGAACGTGGGTCGATCTTTATTGCATTATTTTACGTTTTGATGTTATCAAGTGAAAACGCCCATAAGGCTGAATATGAAATACGATGCTACCTTCTCGAAACAGCTAATGTACCTCTACCTATGCTAAGTTTTTTTTTTTTTAAAGAGAATAAAAAAATAGGTGTGAGCTTATGACCACACGATAGAAGTGAAAACTTATGACTAGAGTTGAGTATATGCGATTCAGCACCGAGTATACGCGATTCAGCGTCACCGACCGACTGGAGCCGAGTATACCCGACTCAGCGTCACCGGCCGGCTGGAGCCGAGGATTCAGCGTCACCGACCGGCTGGAGCCGAGTATACCCAACTCAGCTTCACCGGCCGACCGGAGCCGAGTTCACCCGACTCAGCGTCACCGACCGACCGGAGCCGAGTATACCCGACTCAGCGTCACCGACCGACCGGAGCCGAGTATACCCGACTCACCGTCACCGACCGACCGGAGACGAGTATACCCGACTCAGCGTTACCGACCGACTGGAGCCGAGTATACCCGACTCAGCGTCACCGACCGACTGGAGCCGAGTATACCCGACTCAGCGTCACCGACCGACTGGAGCCGAGAGTATACCCGACTCAGCGTCACCGACCGACTGGAGCCGAGTATACCCGACTCAGCGTCACCGACCGGCTGGAGCCGACAATACCCGACCCAGCGTCACCGACCGACTGGTGCCGACTATACCCGATTCAGCGTCACCGACTGACTGGAGCTGAATATGACCCGACTCAGCTTCACCGACCGACTGGAGCAGAGGATGAACTGACTCAGCGTCACCGACCAACTGGAGCCGAGTATGATCCGACTCAGCGTCACCGACCGACTGGAGCTGAGTATGATCCGATTCAGCGTCACCGACCAACTGCATGGAGCCGAGTATGACCGGACTCAGTTTCACCGAGCGTGACGGTTTACTTTTTTTTGTTCACTGTTTAGAAAGAACACAAAGTGCGCCAAAATAAATTTCACTTCACTTTCACACACAAATCGACCAAAAGACAGGGACTGTGAAAAGATTCTAAATTCAACTGTAAGAAAATTACATTCATCCAATTCTAATTTTAAACTCAATCGCTGATTTCAAGTCTAATTCAGTTCCTTCCTATCTAATCTTTGCTTCGGTCTTCTTCTTCTTCAATCGGTCCCTCATTACTGAGGATCGTGGTCACTAAACCCCTTTAAGCGGAAAATCTGCCCCCATCGACTCCGGTCCAAAGTTGCCCTCATCACGTGCTGAAATTTGCCTGAGGACGTAGCTTCTTTTACTTGGTTTGACCATCGTGTTGGCGACCGGCCTCGTGCTCTCTTTCCTTTGGTATTACCAACAATGACCAGCTTTTCAAGGCTACTATCTCCCCTTCGCAATATGTGGCCGAAATTGATCAACATACGCTGTAGGCATATGTAGACAATCGGATCTTGATGTCGAGTTGGGAAAGGACAGACACATTTGTGCGTTTGGCTGTCCATGGTATTCGGAGCATCCGCCTCCAGCCCCACATTTCAAATGCGTCTACCTTCAGTCAAAGATATAAATATGTCTAGATAGACAGTCAAAGCTGAGAACTCGTCGAAAAAAACTGCGTCGAACTGTTGGCCACCAAATGCATGCACACTAGAATAACACAATGACAGCAGAATAACGTGCCGCGAGTGTAAGACGTAGCGTCACGCTCATCAGCCTATCAAATTTGGCCTGTTTGTTTTAAGTAGTTCTTTCGCAGCTTACTTTCTTTATTCAAAGAAATCTCCAAACGGCTGGTTGACACTTCCCGTGACCCAAGGGCTGGCTTTTACCTTGGCCAGAGGCTAAGCATTGCCATACAACGTGGCAATGCCGCCAGTCTCTTGGGTACATTACCAGTCGACAGCGATGCGGAGGAATTTTTTAGTGTATTAATAGTTTTAGTTTATATAGGATATGATTTTGTTATTTTTATAAATTAATTAGATACAATACAAGAATAAATATATCCATCAAAGACTTCAGTCTATCAAGTGTTATTAGTATTGTGGTAAACCATACCTAACTGCCATATCCATCTGGTAATTGAGTTGGCTAATTACTGTATTGTTTCGACACATTAATGAGATTGAGATATGTACTGCGTGGTGTTGACAACTAATCTACAATGTCTACGCGCCTATAAGTCTGCGGTTTGATCGAAATAGCTTGGAACTATGTAGGTAAGTATGTATAGTCGCCAGCACATCAGAGTAGGTATACAAAACTATCAAATTTCTCCAAATGATTTTAAACATGAAAATTTTGATGGTTAAGTTCAAAATCGAATGAGAAAATTTGACAGTTTGTGGAGTCTTCATGTGCTGGTGACTGTAAGTACATGTTCGTATTTAGATTAGTGACCTACTAGTTTTGTGACTTCAAAAGACCGATATTTGAATAAGGTTATTTATAAAATATTATTAACAAAATCAATTGATTGTAGTTGTCCCTTCCAAAAGGTATTTTTACGAAACTATCTTTTGGAAGGGACAATTAGAATCAATAACCAATCAGAAGAATGGCCAAGAAACTGCACCGATACTCTTTTAAAATGTTTTACTATATTTTATATAGGTACCTACTATGTGAAGATGATGCACCTAAAATAAAACTACAACTGGTAAAAATAACGAAAAATTAAGCAATGACAGATAATTTAAATATCTGATAGATACATGGTGCTCACACCACACAATTATTTACAAACATCGTAAACGTATACGTTTTCCTAAAAAAAAAATAAGTAATAAGTCAGTGTGTGAGTTAAGCTACTTAATTTTTTTTTTTTTTAGAAATACTTTGCCCCACACTAGGAATTTCTTCTGTATCGTGGGTGCGTTTACAAACATTTAAACTCACATACACAAACAGCCAGACCCGGAACAACTACGTACGTCATACAAATATTTGTTCCGTGCGGGAATCGAACCCGCGTCACGCAGCGCGGCAGTCAATCGCTTAACCACAGCGCCAACCGTGCCGTCCACTTAATCACAGAATTTACGTAAAATCAATGTCATAAAAAAAAAATTAACAACTAGTTTGATTTTGTCTAGAGCTCTCGGCAGGCTACATTCTGTAGTTTCTGCTTACCCCTATGGAAAGAAGGTGTTAGTTATGTATTATTGACAAATCAGTTCTAAAAATACCTACTAGCAAAGAAAAATCATAGTTAAAGAATGAAATATCGTTATCAGAAAGAGGTAACACTCAATTTATAAGTAGATACGATCTTTATCTTTTATCAATGAAAACAACTTACTGCATAATCTCTCATGTCTCCATAAAAGTTATTGTAATTCCGAATTACACTCAACAAACGAAACTTAATAAAAAAACAATAACACGCTGTCACAAATCATAAGGCGCGCCCAACACAGACTAATCTCACGGACTTTAAAAAAAAAACAAGGAACCAGAGAGACCTTAGTCGATTAATCGGAGCTAAAACTAATCAAGCCTATCTGAAATGGAATAAAACAACGCGTTAGTCGATGTTAAAAAACAAATGAATGGAGGCGGCTCGACCCGCTTCTACTTCACATAAATCATGTTTGGACGGGAAGCGATCCCGGGCAAGATTTTAATAAACATAAGCCTATATCGGTATACCCATTCATGAAGTTTTTTTATTGTTTTAATTACGTATAGGTCGTGTGAAGGGTTTCGAGTGAGTCGGCCGGTTCCCATCCCTAGGCTCCTGTTTTGTGCTTGTTTTTTAAAATGCTTACACACTGTTGTGGAAATTAGGGATGCAAACACAAATGATGATCTGGAATGTATATTGTAAAATTAAAGTCGTAAAATTATCAACATTTATTTATTTTTCAAAAGAAAATTAAATATTTAAGCAAGTAAGACGTTTACGGCCTCGCAGTTTCAGTACCAAACCGAACAAGTTTTAATAATTTTGGTTCCAACAAAAACTTTTTTTTTAATAGTTTTTTTTAATGCCTCTTTTCCTTGGCTGATGAACGTTATTAGCGATATTCATCAAATAGATAGATAGATAGATAAAACATTTATTCAGTGCACACAAAAGACAGCACAATAAAACCTATATCAACTTAAAAGAAATTATATAAAAAAACAATAGGCAAAAAAAGAAGAACATACTAGAAATAGTGACACTATGACTTAATTCAAATTAATCGATAATATTGCGGTTGCGCACCAAATGGGAGTCCAATTCAGCATGTGTCAGGAAAATATACCTGACGCTGATATTCTGCTGGATCCCTGATCGGCAGTGACATACGGGTGTCAACAGGACGTGTACATAGTTGGCAGTCATTGGAATTTGTTAAATTTTAACTTCCATCAACACAACAACCCCAACCACCTTACCTACACAAAACAATAATTATTTAAAAACAGAATACCTACACGTCCATAAAACGTGAAGCGGTGTGTAATGTAGAAAAAAAGAAATAAAAAAAAGAGTAAGGCCGTGCGTACATGGGCGGCGGGCGCGCCGGCCTTAATTACGGGGTACCGCGGCTTCTTCCCAAGCGCAGGCGCGGGCTACACTCGCCGATGTCGGGGCAATGTGGAGCTACTTTATGTGGTATGTCTCTATGGTAGATGAGGTCGTGATGTAGCTGTAGAATTAACTTTTATTACGTTGCTATTGGGATTGCCCAACCACTGGGTAGTAAACGTAAATATTTTTATCGGAATTGGTCAGCCACTTGGTGAGGAGCTCGAGCCTAAATAATAACAGCCACACGGGTCGATCCATCAGGTTAAGCTACGCATGCCGCGTTTGGTCCGTGGATGAGTGGCCAACTTTACATACCGAGACTCCTCCGTGCCTCAGAAAGCACGTTAAGCCGTTGGTTCCGGCTGTCATTCGTGGATCTTTGACAGTGGTTACGGGTCAGAAGCCCGAAAATCTGAAAACCAGTCTTACCAAGGGGTATCGTATTACCCAGTTACTGGGTTGTGGAGGTCAGATAGGCAGTCGCTCCATGTAAAATACTGGTATTCAGCTGCATCCGGTTAAATTGGAAGCCGACCCCAACATGCTTGGGAAAAGGCTAGGCAGATTGATTGATTTAGTGAGGCACTTGGTAGGGTAGCATAAGCTTCTTCATCTTTCCGTTGATTTGAGGGGAGGAGAAACTGTAATTTTCTACTCTGTTAGTCTTGGGAGTTTAAAGCAATGTAGTTTTGTGACAGAATGAGAGCGGTTGCTCAATAATTTCAGTTTTAAAAAAAATCTTATGTTGTTTCAATCAACACCAAGTTTTTGTTCTAAAGATTTTATTTTGGTTCTAAAGAAGTTATGTTAGTTATACGAATCTCGAACGAGATCCAATAGCTTTGCAAAAGACTTGTAGATAAAGCATTATTTCTTAAAAATACGTTTTTTTTAAGTAATCGTTTTGAAAATAACTCCGCCTCTAACGTTTTCCTCAAGAATTATTTTAAAAACCGAAGCTATCTTTAATATAACATCTCTCCATGAACTATCTTAATCTCCGCAGAAATCAAGCAAGGATAGTAATATGGGAGTTTATTATAATTACACGGTGAAAATGGCGTAAAAATATTCAATTTTAGTCGGTAATCCAAGATGGCGGGACGTAAGGTACGTAGATATGATTTATGTTATTATTCTTAACGCAAAAACAATGGCTTTAGTGCTAAGTTTAAGGCTGGTTGTACACGAAACTCTTGAGCATTTTATTAAACCTGGCGGGATATTTTGGAAAGCGAAATTAGGTTTACCTACCATGCATGCATCGCATGTCGAGCTAAGTCCAATCATCAAAATTAAAAGTCATTCATTCAAACCAGGCTGAGAATCAGCACTTTTCAAACGTCAAAATTACATAAGACAGTCCCCCAAAAACGCCCGCTGTCCACCACTTTCTAGTGCTTTAGCTAGGAAGAAGAAGTGGCGCAACAAATTCCCCAGCAGCACAGCTGTCCGTTCAGTTAGAAAAAAAAACACACTAATATTATAATGGCGAAAGTTTGTGTGTGTGTGTGTGTGTGTGTAAGTTTGTTACTTCTTCAGGCTCAAATGGCTAGACCAATTTTGATAAAATTTTGTATGGAGGTAGCTGACACCCTGGATTAAGACATAGGCTACTTTTTATCCCGATATTCCTGCGGGATCGAGACTTACGCGAGTGAAACCGCGGGGCGCAGCTAGTATTCTATATATGTAAAATAATTTACATTAGGCAACACAAAAATTAAATTATTTGCCATTATGTTAGCTAGGACACGCCACAATTCCAATAAAATCACCATTCAATCTGATGCTACGGATTGATTCTATTGACAGCTCATTTCACCTAAGTTTTGACGGTGAAATTTTTAAATAATAGACAGACAGGTTTCTAATTCTTAAGTTATGCCCAGGTATTATATCACTGAAACTCTTTCTCTGCATCTTAGCCAAAGCAATAAAACGTAATAGCAAAATAGTATCCTTCTCGGACTTCATTAAGAAAGTACGGTCAAACATTCAGTTATAAACTTACTGAAAACTTTTGAAGTTTATGTGTGTCTCATAAAGAAGGGTCCGCTGCGCCATGTTTTTGTTCTATAAAAACATCTAACATCGTTACCTAACATATCTAGGGGTTACCTAGCCAATTCACCAAATCGGTTAGGTTAACGATGTTAGGTGTTTTCATAACACAAAACATGGCGCAGCGTGCCCGGCTTAAAGGGGATCGTGTAACCGGCCTTTAGTAAGTCTGGATTTAATGGTCGCAATTAAAAACTACCTTCCAGCAAGCCAAATAAAACAATAGACTGGTGTCTGCTAGGAATGTACGGGAAGCATTTGTGTTTATCGGTCTTTAACGACTGCGAACACTTGATGATGGTTAGTCCGTGGCGTCAGGTTCATAGTTTATATTTCGAAGTTAGTGAGACTTTATGCGTAGATATGGGTGTTGTCAATAAAGCTGTGACTACAATATTTGGAAAAACCCCTCTATTACATGGAACTTAAACATAATTACTGGCGAAATGTGGGTAGTACTATAGGTCCACTTCTGCCTACTCCTTTGGGGATTACAGGCGTGATGTTATGTTATTTTATGTAAATAATGTAAAAAAATAGGTACTTAAGGTGAATCTGCAGCTGTAGTCCGCGTTTTCTTACGTTTTTTGATATTTGCAAGTCAATGTTAGGTTGCATCTTAATAAAAATATGATTCGTGACTATAACAGATATGTATTTACAGAATTATAATCATTAGCATCTCCATAAGTTAGATTACGTCCCCTTGGTACAGTAGATATTTTTTTTACATGATGTACATAAAGTTTTAATAAAAAAATTGTCTCATTGAAGACTTTTTCATGAAATCATGACATTGGGGAACAAATCTAACTAGAGGCGGAATCGAAATTAGAGGCGGTGTCCTAATTTATTCTCAACAAAATAACACATTATTGATGTGTTTTCAAATAGAATTTTTGAAATTAGTTTTGTATCATTTTGAATAGAGAAAGCCACATTGTCACTTTTTGTAAAAACTAGAATACATTTTGATATCCGTGAAAATTGTAAGTACCTAGTGCCTATTTTATGTGATAGCTAGCTCTTTAGGTTTTAAAATGGAACTCATTTCACAGATTATAAATTTCACGATGCATTTAAACGTTTGACATTTTGATGATTTGAACTTTTTGCCTACCTAGATTTTTTTTTGTATAACGCTTTTAAATTAATATAACCAGACTATAGTATGTCTCTGGGATTGTAACTGTACTGTCAAATGGGATTAGAGTCGCCCCTAACAATATACGTTTTAGTTCAACGTAACTTAGGAGAAAAGGAAAGTTGCCCGAATTTTGAATCATTTTGACCTCTTTCCCCCCAAGCCTGTCTAGTTTGGGGGCTCACTTTCAAAGAATATTTTGTAACCTAGCTGTCAAATCGAATCAAAATATTTTATTTCACATAAACCCACATGGACAGTTATGAAACGTCAGAAGCTAGGTGCACGGTTCCAATTGGTCATTTCCTATGGAGAAGAGCCGGCAA
The DNA here is from genome assembly GCA_963921375.1 of Tiliacea citrago. NCBI lineage: Eukaryota > Metazoa > Arthropoda > Insecta > Lepidoptera > Noctuidae > Tiliacea > Tiliacea citrago. The sequence goes on along the minus strand of OY992800.1, from coordinate 15,668,084 downwards.
GTAACTCCACGGTAGTAACCTTTTAAAAATAATGGCCTTTTACAATGTTTTCAAATTACAGTGTTAATAGGAATGGGTCAAAAAGTACCAGGTACTTAAAAAAATAGAAAAAGGTCTACAAATCTACAGTCTACTAAGCCTACAACGTTCTCAAATTCACAAATTAAAAACAATCTTTATAAAATATTACTAAAATAATAAAAATTAAACCTATTTAAAATTACCATTACAATTTTGACGGCACGGTTGGCGCATTGGTTAAGCGATTGACGGCTGCGCTGTGTGTCGCGGGTTCGATTCCCGCACGGAACAAATATTTGTATGACCTACAAGTAATTGTTCCGGGTCTGGCTGTTTGTGTATGTGAGTTTAAATGTTTGTAAACGCACCCACGATACAGGAGAAATTCCTAGTGTGGGGCAACGTTTTTAAAAAAAAAACAATACATTCAATATTAATATTATCGTTACATTAATTTAAAACAGATTATTTTGCATTATTTATAAATCCATCCGCCTCGTTGGTCTAGTGGTTGCATGTGCTATTGCTGAGCATGAGGTCCTGGGTTCGATTCCCAGGTCGGGCAAAGTGACATTGGGTTTTTCTATCTTGAAATTGCTCAGTTGCAGCCCGGAGTCTGGATTTGTGCCCGGTTGATGGCAATAGGCTCGCCCCATATTACATGGGACTTAAACATATACTAACTGGCGAAGCGTGGGTGTACTATAGGTCCGCCTCTGCTCAACCCTTCGGGGATTACAGGCGGTATGTTATGTTACTTCCGTTTACACACACTCATGAGAACACACACACACTTTATTAGAACGGACCTATCATTTCTCAACACATCAAAGTGCTTATGATTGTCAGCAATTAAAGTCAACTGATTGAAAGATGATATAAGGTTATCAAACACTAATATTGTCGGTCTTAAGGCTCGTGCAGACTGGTGCGATATCTTCGGCGCGACAGACAGCACCGCACTTTCTATGAAGTTTCCCTAATAAATTATAACCTCTGCCCAACCATTCGGCGAAACAAGGCGTGATGGTATATATGTATAAATTAATTCATAGAATAAAACCGTTTTTGCAGCAGCCATAATTTTAACTTAAAAAAAAAAATAGTGTATTTAGTATCTCTTTAAATTTCTTTGATATTTTGTTATAGTTAAGTCTACACATAAGATAACAGTTATTTTTTTATACAGAGAAGTCCTTGTATCCTATCCTTTTATTATAGGTAAATGTGAAATTGAGTTTCTTTGTTTGTTACGTTTTCACGGTAAAACGGCTGAATGGATTTGGATGAAATTTGGCACATGGGTAGACTCTGAACTGGATTAGGATATATGCTACTTTTTATCCCGATATTCGAACGGGATTGGGACTTATGCTGGTATGACCGCGGGGCACAGCTAGTCTGTAAAAGATACTGCAAATCGGTGTACTACACATTCGCATTGCTCATAGAAGTAAACAGCTTCTTATACATCACTATCAAAAAGTCTATCTACAATAAATCATTGGCCACATCGAGGCACCACCATATATTTAGCTGACCGGTCCCACGGTTGCACCAGCTCGGTTCTGGTGGGCGTATGGCCAGCTACAGGCTATAATTAGGAGGGGCGGGACCTTCCTGCCGACTCGAAGCAGACCGGCTGCCTCAGTTTCTCACATCATGATATATTGGGAAGGAAGTGGTAGCTATCTATTAGAGAATCTGTGGGTTTGGACTGTCAAATGGTACCTAAGGTATATATAAATGGGTGCCCCCCTCTCCCCTCGATTTATGGGTGTGTTGGTATACCTATCTATGTATTGGTAAAACTGGTAAAAAGGTCAAAGTCAAATTATTTATTTCAAATAGGCACTTAAAGGCACTTTTAAACGTCGCAATTAACAGAAGGTACTTCCGTATGGAGAAGAATGGGCAAGAAACTCCACCGTTACCTACTCTTTTAAAACGTTTTACAATATTTGGTTTATAAGTAAGTAAGTTGAATTAATTATATGTGAAGATGTAGCGGCATCAACATTCGAACTATGCGTCACTCTGACGTCACGGAAATCCTGCATCGCGCAAGCGGAGTTTACCGCGCAACTAGCATATATACAACGTCCCGACATCCACCGTCGGGCAGTTGCCCACCAGACACAACACCCGCCTGGTCGGAGGATCCTCCCTTTTCTATGGTGGATGAGTGAACTTTACACCCTGTTCCTCATACCACTAAAAAGACGATGCTCCTAGAATAAAATTACTACACCGCAATACGTAAAAATAATGAAAAATGAAATCATGACATAAATTAGTTATGTGACAGCTACATGGTGCTCACATATCTTACAACATTGTAAAAGAATACGTTTTCTTAAAAAAAAAAAGAAAAGTAATACATCACTGTGTGAGTTAAGCACAAAATGTAAAATCAATGTCATAAAAATTATACAATTTTATTAAAATTGCAACCAGTTTGATTTTGTCTAGACTCTAGTCGTCCTATGGAGCTGGACCAGCATGTTTCCAAGCATTCTTATCTTGGATATAATCCTTTAGTTTATAATAATATGCTTGTTGACAAAGTGTACTTACTTTTAATATGTGTTTTAAATTTTCTTTCATCTAATTGCAATAAACCTACTGAATGTTGGTTTCATTCGTAATTACATGGTCGCCTAGGTTTGCAGTAAACATGAGCAGTAGTAGAACAGAAACTATGACTTCTGTCTGGGTGTTTTTTTCCTACCTATTAGTGAATTCTTTGATTAGAAGATGCTGTATGACGTATGTATTTAATTAGGTTGATTAGTCTTCAATTGCTTTTACCAAAGTTATTTCCCTTACAGATCGGCGAAAGCGTGTAACCTTTAGTACGAACCTTTAGCAAAATGGAGTGATGTAAAGTCAGGGAAATCAAATAATCAGTAAATTGACATTTGTTCGTAAATTCAAATGACATACTTTGACAAGTGTATGAAATGGCTCATCATCTTCTGCCATAGCATTTTCCCAACTATGTTGAGGTCTACTTCCAGTCTAACCAGAAGCAACTGAATACCAGTATTTTACATGGAGCGACTGCCTATCTGACCTCCACAACTCAGTCACTGGGTAACACGATAACTCTTGGTAAGACTGGTTGTCAGACTTTCGGATTTCTGACCACCCGTAACAACTGTCAAAGATCTACAAATAACAGCCGGGACCAACGGCTTAACGTGCTCTCTGAGGCACGCAGGGGTCTTGGTATGTAAAGATGGTCACCCACCCACGGACCAACCGCAGCAAGCTTAGCTTAACCTGATGGATCTACTCATGCGGCTGTGACTACTTAGCCACAAACCCGAATTATTTAAGTGTGTGTATGAAATGGCTATAACAAGGCAAATTGATTTACGGTGTCAATTTGCTTCACAATTAATTTTCCTGTATTTATCAAATAACAGTAGCGATAAACTACGATACCATGGCTCGCCCTTCCAAATTACTGTTTCAAGGTGTGTAATCACATCCTTACGAAAGAGTTTGCATGTAGTTGTAAGTACTCGAAATATCTCACTTATTACCAGATTTGTAGGTCAACTAATCATAACTAGCCGATCGCGCAAGACAACGCACGTGTCGCTTTCATAGAGCACGTCAGTGCAGCGCCATACTAATAATAATGAGCGATTAATGACGCCACTGGTCGAGCAACAAATCCGCGATTTGTTTTTGTTTGACGGCCGTCTCATTACGTACACATGCGTACAAATATTTTCAAACGTTTTGAATTTTGGAGGGGCGGGCCATATTATCGTAGTTAATCTCTAAAGTTAAAGACTAAGCTTACGTTACCGAATCTAGGAGAAGCCACACGATTCTATGCACAAAATATTAGGAAATTTAACGTAGGCACTAATTATTACAAAGTTTAACTCTTGATTTCATTACGAAGTCAAACTTACAGTCGTAGAAAGATATATATCATTGAAGCGTGTTGCTTCGGAAGGCGTGGGGGCGTCAGCAGCACTGTGCTATAATTATGTGGGGCGGCGCTGCCTGCCTAGCGATATGTGGGTGAAACATATGGGATACTGGACAGGACAATTTATTATTATGTAGGTCCATATAAATTGGCTAATTAATAGGTAGGTATTTATCTTATAGGCACCAAAAGTAGTAATGACACAGGTTTTTTTATCTCCCCGTCCCAAAAATAGGTGCTATATATACGATATTAGTTTTAGTATATGCGAATACCGAAACGCGTGTCTAGTATTTTTATATAAAGAATCTATGTACAAAATTTCAAAACTGTATCATGAAAAATCACAAAGTTATATGGTTGTTATGTTACCGGGTTGTCCGTACAAAAACATAGTAACGGCGCCCCCGGGCGTCCAGGGTCGTCTTGCGCTCATTGATAATAATTTGGCAGTAGGTACCTAACCGTACGGCGATTTTATTGTAAGTAATTAAATGGTGATAACATTTTCCATCACACTTAAATATTTTTGGGACAAAATATACCTAACATGGTGTAAAAATTATTGAAATGGATTCAGTTCCTTATTCTGAACAAACTATATTCTGGTTTCGTATACCTATACTAAAAATAATGTTGTTTATATAAATATTTATTTATTTAACATAAATTGATATATTCCTTTCTTCAGGAACAGAAATGTGTGATATAAAGGTGATGCTTATTTCTAAAGAAATCTCTTCCAGCATACCTGGGATAGGAAACTAGACAAAGAGATGTAGACAACGTGTGTAAGAGTAGAAGAGACAACAAAATACATAAAAAAATACTATTCACTAATTTAAATATAAACACACAATAAGTATGAGAATACACGTACATACATACTTCTAAAATAAATGCCACTAAAATATATATAGAATAGAATAGAATAAATACTCTTTATTATGTACACCATAAAAGTTACAGATATAAATGTTGAAATTATACTTAAGGTGACACAATGGGCGGTCTTGTTGCTTGATATAATTCTAATATATAGTATAAAATAATAAACATATAATATGCAACTATGACGAAGTAGACGGTAGTGTTCTTTCACTCTTCTTTTAAAAAATTCCGGGTCTATTTCTTTTTTTTTCTGTCTGTGCTTAAATGAAAGGACTCGGATCCAGGCTTTTCATGAAGGAAATTTACATCTCGCATCGTTCCCCTGCACTTTAACTTTATATTATGACTAGCTGCTGCCCGTGGTTGCACCCGCGTGGCTTTTTCTAATATAAAAGTAGCCTAAGTTACTCCTTATAACATCAGCTATCTGCCAGTGAAAGTCCCGTCAAAATTGTTCCAGCCGTTCAGGAGATTAGCCGGAACAAACAAAAATAACAAAAATAAAAATGTTATAAGTACGTATATACTTTCAAATGCATTTAGCAAAAAGCTGTTATTTTGTCACAGACACTTTTCATACATATGACCAGCAGCACTTATGTTTTAATATTCAAATTGTTATTATTTTTTGTACCATAACAGAGGCATCTGGAGGTTAAATGGCGATTCGATCCAATAATCTTAATATCCACAAGCTTCTTTATAATATATTATGACGGCGCAACAAGTGGCGCCATCTAGTTTTGTTACGAAGTTACTGGAATCACCGAAAAGGGCGGATAAGAGTGACACTGGCTGCTGATAGTCACTCTAGCAGAGCGTTGCATTGATGGTTGCGTGGCGGCTGTCTTCTGAAGACAGAAGATGATGTCAGGGGAGCCGCTGTCGTACCACGTCCACGACGAACTGCTATATTCTGGCACAATCCTAATGATATTAAAAAAAAAAGTTATTCAAAAAGTACAAGGCATAAAATTTTTGTACAGTTTTGCTTAAATGTAAATTATATTCCTAAGACTTACGTGCCTGAATTAGGTAATCCTGTGTTTCAGGCGAAAAGTACTAAAATAGTCTTATAAAATTAATAAATAATCTAAAAATGGAGAAGGGACAAATAAATTATAATTATATTGAGTAGCATAAATCTTATTTTCTAAATTTGATGAATACTTATCGTAGGTTAGTATACATAAATATTTACTTGAATGCAGTTAGTAAATTCTCTGTATCTTCGTAAGACATACTTTGGAGAGCCTCCTTGAGAATTCTCTTACAATTTGTATAGTTCAGGGAGTAAATGTTTACTTTCGAGTTTAGTCTAATATAGTGGAGAGGACCGAGGTACAGGTAAAATTTGGATATAAAAGCATGTTTTGTTGTATTTTGTGGGCAGACTATATCTTTACGTCATTTATTAGAATTTTCAGTGCTGTAGGGTAGAGCTGTGTGTTGTTTTAATACAATGCCCATTATAAATAGTTGCCGAACTGTTAATACTTCACGAGATTTGTAAAGGAGGTTGGTAGGAGAAATAAAAGGGCGGAAAGTAGACACTTTGGGAATCGCCCTCTGAGCTCTCTGGATGGTTAGTAACCTTGTTTTACCCGCTCCACCCCATGTGGTAATACAGTAAGTTAATATCGATTGACATAGAGCAAAGTAAACTTGTCTAACTATTTTTGGGTCAGCAATATAGCTTTTTAAAAACAAATATCAACTTGCGAATTCTATTCTTTAAAGCTTCTATATGTTGTTTGAACGAAAGTGTTTCATCTATTGTAACACCAAGGTATTTTGTTATATTTGCCATTTTAATGTTGGGACAAGCACATTGGTTATCTGTGGGAATATTGAAGATGTTGAACCACTAATACGATGACCACACTGACTTTCCAGCGCCGTTATATAAAATTCTTGGTATCCATGAACCCTATCTATGTATTTAACAAAACAATAAGTACCAATACAAAGCCAGCGTGTAAGTACCCACAAAAAAATAAATGAGTTTTTCATCAGCGCTACCGAAACACACAGTTCTCATCATAGCCAATTTCAGCAAACTCATTAGACACAGGAGTCTATACCATAAACTATTACTAACACAAATACACAAACAAAAAACATTCTATAGAAACACAAGATTAGTCTGTGATTAAAATTTAAAATTCGAACACATTTAAAAAGAAATGAAAGTAGATGATGACCAGCGGTTTTTGGGCGGCTTCGATGGGAACCCACAAAAAATATTCATGTAGGTTGGGCAAGAGGTAGCTCATATATTTTTTAAGATATATGTACTGGGTATGGGGTTCTGTGTCTGTGAGAAAACAACCGATATGAAGATAAACTTTTGATGTATACCTATAACACCTTTCCTCTATCTTTCTGTGGGAGTGATTTCGTGAAAAGGGACGGAAGTGTGTAACAGAAAGTGACAGCTTGAGCATGGAATAAGTATGTAATTGTAATAGCATGGAATTAGTGAGTACTTTACAATAGCATGGAATTATAGTTGTCAAAAAATAATAGGCCCGTTTTGACATTTAACTTGCATGGTCATCGCAATGGTCAATCAGTGGTCAGATTGGTCAGATTTTAAGTAGAGGGAATCGATAGATTGGAAGTAGATGGAGTCGAATTTCGACCAGTGGGGCAACCACTAGTAATGAATAATTATTCGAATAAATATTTCAGTATTTTTAGCTTTTTAAATTTTGAGGTTAATTTCTGTCGCTGCTCAGTTGATTATCACCAAGATGAGATGTCAGATGTTACACATCGTAAGCGACTATTATAAGCCTAGCTCACTTTTTTTTTCTTTTTTTAAATCCACTACTTGAAGCTCTTGGCCTTCTTGGTGAAGTGATGATTAGGTCGAAGGCAGAAACGATCTTCATCCAGAACCCTTAATCACAGAGAAATTGGCTATCTTACCCCTAACTGCCGATACACAGCAAATGCTGTTTCACATTGCTGTTATGGCGACAGACTTAGATAAGATGGTGGTAGCTAGCCAGGCGGACTTAGAACAAGCGCTACCACCAACCATACCGAGCAGAAAAACTTTGCCCCAGCTGGGAATCGAACCCGGGACTCATTGAAGAGGAAGAATAATAATTTTTCAACAGTCTGAAAGAAAGTACAGTAGCGGAACCCTGATAACGTGAAATACCTAATCTTTTTAATTGTTTTCTAGCAATCCAATTATTATAATAATTGCGCTAGTCTTACCAATGCTTTTGAAAATAAAGCTTGAAATTAGTCTTTAACAAATGTAGTTTTAAGGTTCCCGCAGACAGGCGCGACGCGACACTAGTAGCACCAATTTCTATGAAAACATCATGTCGCGCTGCCTGTCGCGCCCGAGAGATCACGTCAGTCTGCACGAGCCTTAAAACTGAGAATTTTAGTGTTTGATTACCTAATTTAATTTAACAATCAGTCGAGTTTTAATACTGACAATTACAAGCACTTTAATGTGTTGAGAGCTGATAGGTCCGTTCTTGTAAAGTGTGTGTAAAGGAAGCAACAAAACATCACGCCTGAAATCCCCGAAGGGTTAGGCAGAGGTGTACTTGTAGGACATCCACGTTTCGCCAGTTATGTTTAAGTCCCATGTAATAGGGGGCGAGCCTATTGCCATCAACCTGGCACAAATCCAGACTCCGGGCTGCTACTGAGAAATTCCTGCTGGAAAACCCTAATAACACTTTGCCCGACCTGGGAATCGAACACCGGTCCTCGTGCTCGGCAGTAGCGCGACCACAAGAACTACGAGGCAGACGTGAGTGAAAGGAGGTACTGTGTTTAATTTACCAATTGATTCAAAAACCTCTGTTTAACACTTTTGACTGTTACCTCTTCACCATACATAGACTTTCTATACATTATTCTGCGAAAAATCTGCATCATGGTTATGAATCCATAGGTAATATAGGTATTCTGGGTAGAACGCTTAACTTACCGTAATAAAATCATTAAATTTGTAACAAGAAAGATGTGATTATGTGTGTTTCATGTAATAAGCAGTACCTTTGTACTAATGTTATAACTATGTCGTATCTCTCTGTATTTTACTGTGTGTACATAAATAATAAAATAAATAAATACGTACTAATTATTCTTAAAACTACTCGCAACCGGCGAGCGTGTATGACCAGATGTATGACCGTAGGCAAAGCAAAAGGAGTATGAAAGGAACGTAGCAGGTGGCGTTCTATAGTGTCTGCCTACCTCATGGGAAGACGGCGTGAGTTTATGTATGTATTCTTTAAAGTAAATCAGAATATGATTGGTCATATTTCTTTCAGCTAACGATTTGGTATAATGACACCAAAGTCCGCTACTTAAAGCTTTATAAAAATTCAAAATATGCAATTAGGCAGAAACAATTTAGCGACGCCGTCGGCTAGAAAGGAAACTAAGATAAAATAATTCAATGCAATGTTATTGTATAATTTCTAGATAATAATAGAAAACTGCAGATTGTCGAAGTAATACAAGCAAATGTATGCTAATCCATGCATATAGCCTAGCTACTTAGCCCAGCCAGACTACTGCGTAACACACTGTCTTAAACAATCCGAAAGATTTTGAAGGTAATTCCTAATCCATTGCTTCTTAAGGTTGAAAAATTCGTCTGCTCTACAATGTAAATAACGCAATGAATGTTGTCAAACTGTCAAAATGGAAGGCGTTGAAATTGTTAGTGTTGTACGCAATTATCCCGCAGGTAAGCTATATAGGGACTCAACTCAACGTTTCATGCAAGTCGTGAAAACGATTAAGATATGAAATCCATTTCGGATAGACGCAATATCATTGAAGTCTTGAAATGAAGTGAAAACAATCTAAATATTGCAGGAGTTTCTACGACTACCATGTTATGTGTGAAAAAAGTTTAGAGAATGTGGATGGCTCTACATAAACGCGTATCGGAAAGCGTAACGTGGGATACTCCCCAGCTAGCTGGACTGACGTCCTTAAGGTGAAAGCGTCAGGGTAGCCCATGAAATTCAAATTTTCTTACGTTTTTTGCAATTTGCAAGTCAGTATCAGGTTGTATGTTGACGTAAATATGATTCGCGGCCGTATCACATATTTATGTAAAGAATTATAATCTTAAGTTCATATAAACCTGTTGAATGACTATTTTATGAAATCATGACATTTGAGGCCTTTTCTAACTTAAAAGAGTTGTATTGCTGATTCTAATGATTATAATTCTGTAAAACCATATTTGTTACGGCCGCGAATCTTAATTTAATCAACATACAACTCGACACTGACCTGTAAATCGCAAAAAAAACATAAGAAAATATGAGTTACGCGGGCTACCTTAGCGCATCCCCCTTAAAGAGATGACCAGACTGGATTGTGGCGCAGCCTGGGAGAGGCCTATGTCCAGCAGTGGACTGCGATAGGCTAAGTTGATTGATACCTAAGAGTAGCGGAAGTCCAAAGAAACAATGAATGGATTGTGTGAAAGATTATTTGGCTAGAAGCGGAATGAATAGATACCTAGAGAAATTACGGTTGATACAGGTGTATTCAAGGGTCGGGTGACGCAGGTGCTCTCGGGGCATGGTTGCTTCGCCATACCTGTGTCGCATAAACAGGGAGCCGGACGCTGTGTGCACCACTGCGTCGACTGCCGGAAGGACACGGCGCGGCATACGCTGGCAAAGCGTGCCGCATGGGAGGAGCCACGCCGTGCCCTCATCTCAGGAGTAGGCAGTGACCTGTCGCTGCTGGCCGTGGTCGAGTCGATGGTCGGCAGCGAGGAGTCGGGATGCGGTGGCATCCTTCTGCGAAACAGTCGCAGAAGGAGGCTGCGGAAAGAGAGATCGAGAGCGGGAGATCTCTTCCACTCACCCGGCCCGCAGCAGGCGACTGGGCGTCGGCAGAGGGCAGACAATGCCCTCTTCCGGCCCCCGGGGACGTCCGCCGCCCCCTATCATACTGGACCCGAGGATTTTCCAACCCGGAAACAAAAAAAAAAGAAGGTATATTCAAGGGGCTTGTGGCTAAGTAATAACAGCCTCACGGGTCGATCGATCAGGTTAATACGCTTTCCGGGGTGGTCCGTGGATGGATGACCATATTTATATACCGAGACCCCTCCGTGCCTCGGAAGGCACGTTAAGCTGTTGGTCCCGGCTGTCATTTGTGGATCTTTGACAGTCGTTACGTTAAGCCCGAAAGTCTGACAACCAGTCTTTCCAAGGGGTATCGTGTTACCCAATAACTGAGTTGTGGAGGTCAGATAGGCAGTCGCTCCAAGAAAAATACTGGTATTCAGCTGCATGCGGTTAGACTGGAAGCCGACCCCAACATAGTTGGGGAAAGGCTAAGCAGATGATGACCGGTGTATTGAAGAAGAAGGCATGCTGTGCCAACTCTGAAAATATAATATTCTTGTTTCGAAAATTCATAAAAATATTGGAGTAAAAATCTGACATACAGGTTGTGAACACATTGCCTGCGGCGAGCTATCGTACTGCTCAAGAAATATTAATTTGTACTATAAAGAAATGTTATTCTTTCAAATGAGTTACAGATAGAGCAAAATTTTCCAAAGTTTTCTTTTAATTCGCTGGATTATTAATTTATTGAATTAAAAAGCAAAATTGCTGCTGCGTAATAGAAAAATATTAAAATACTAGAGCGTGACGTCATAGTTATCATAACCGCTCCTCACAGCTGTATCTTATAAGTGTAACTAATTAAAAAAGCTGATTGATTTGGTATTTAGATTCACAAATAATCGATACATACAAAAAAATCTGCAATCCTTTAACACTTAAATCCTAACCCATAACTCTCAAAAAACCCATCATTATTCCGTCAAAGAATACAATTTGCATAACAAAATATTTTTTCTCTAAAATTGCTGGTTGAGTTTCCCTCAGTAGCATAACAATGCTGCCTCAGGCTACGAGCGAGAACCTCGCATTATCTGGTGGACTGCAGTGAACGAGTGAATATTATATGGAAGCCAGCACGCCCCCGCTTGAGGCACGCACGCCTCAGCACCTGGCCTTATAGACTTTTGTATTACTTCTGTAAAATCAGCGAGAAGAGTTTAAAAACCACAGAATTTTTTTTGACTTTATCTTGCTATCTAAGATACTAAACATATTTATGTGCGGTTGCTTTTTCAACTCTGTTTAATTTGGAAGTAACTATTCTTGCCATAGATGCCATAGGTAATATTAAAAATAATCGGCCAAGTGCGAGTCGGACTCGCGCACGAAGGGTTCCGTACCATTATCTATAAAAATGGCAAAATAATGGGAGGCCCCCTTAAATATTTGTTTTATTTTAATTTAATTATTTATTTTTAAAGTGAATATATAACTAAATATTCTGTGAATATTTAAAGCGTCTACCTGTTGCCGTTATCAATATAGAGCAAAAACGAGCAAAAAATTACGTTTGTTGTATGGGAGCCCCCTTAAATATTTATTTTATTCTGTTTTTTTTTGTATTTGTTGTTATAGCGGCAACAGAAATATATCATCTGTGAAAATTTCAACTGTCTAGCTATCACGGTTCATGAGATACAGCTTGGTGACAGACGGACAGACCGACAGACAGACGGCGGAGCCTTAGTAATAGGGTTCCCGTTTTACCCTTTGGGTACGGAACCCTAAAAAGAACCGGCAAGTGCGTGTCGGATCACGCAAAATAAAGGGATTCGAAGTTGGGGTGCATTTATCCAAAGAACAAACTTAACATTGTAGTTGAAAAATATGTTCTTCCATACATTCTAACTGTAAGTTGGTCGACTATTACCTAACCTACTCGTTAACTTGTACAGCCTACTTAGCTGTGATAGTTTTCCTTATAAATTCGTTATTTTTATGCTACTGTCATGATTTTTTTAACATATAAACAACCATTTCGCATTTGCAGAATTTTTTGGCATACTTACTAACACTACTTGACTAAGAAAAATTAGCACTTTAAAGCTTAATATTACGCAGATCCCTGAATCGAAAAATGGTTTTCACAGCCCTGCAATATTTTTAAACGGCCTCTCCAACGAAACCCCACACCAAGGCACAGACGAGAAAGAAAATATCATCCCCACTTTACGTGCAAAGCAGGTAGATACCCTACTTTTTTCAAGATTTTTGTTTTCATAAATCATAAAGTTTATTTGTTAAACATAGGTATACAATAGGTCATACATATAAAATAGCACGCTATGTTTTGTCTTAAGACATACAAATGACATAAAAAATGTCATTAATAAAAACAAATATTCAAATAGTCATTAACAAAAAAATTATAGATGTGAAAATTTTAAATACAGCAGTAATAACTAACTGTTTATCGTTTAAAAACTCGTCTATTGTATAGTAGCATTTGTCAAGAAGAAGTTTCTGCAGTACGCTTTTAAATTTTGACAATGGCAATACCCTTACGGAATTAGGAATGTTATTATAAATTCTCGGAGCAATACCACTTACCACTTTGTCGGCATGATTAATATGCATACCCATGCCTAATTACAGCTTTCTAGTACTAAGAGTCTGAGCTGACAAGCCGTGGACAGACAGGCAGACAGACGGACATGGCGAAACCATTTATGGGTTCCTTGTTACTGACTACGGAACCCTAAAAAGCACTACTTATTAAAAAGCGATTCAAGCAGCTTTGTTTTTAATAACAGTTTGTGTTTTCTCTCAGTGACATAAAGATGCTGCCTCGGGCTGTGAGCGAGAACCTCCCGATTATCACGCACGCCATAGTGTATATTTTAAGGAACTAGCACGCCCCCGCTTTAGGCACGCACGCTTTACCACCACGCTTTATAGATTTTCATATGAGTGACTTGTGTAAATCAGAAAAAGCCGTTTACATAATCAGCCTGCTGGGACACAGGCGTCCTCTCTTCGAGAGGGAGTGGGCTGTAATCTACCACGCGGACCCAGTGCGGGTTGGTAGGTCACATGTCTTCGAGTTTCTGGTTCTAGGACATGCCGGTTTCCTCACAATGTTTTCCTTCACCGTTTTTAGAGCAGTGGAGATGAAATTATTTACACAAAGAAAGCGCCTATCTGGGTTCGAATCTACGATCTACAACTCGTAAGTCGCGGTCGTTACCCAGTGGCCACCACTCTCTTAAAGACCACAAAATATTACCATGTAAGATAGTTAAAGTAATTTCCATAATATGGAGCGGTAGCTTTTTCAAACAATTTTTTTTTTTTTTTTGGGTGGGAAATCATCAAATAACTTCTCCCGCTCTGGGCGGAGCGGGAGGGAGTGTCAGACTTTTACTGACTAAAACCTACCCGTGTTCCTTCCGTTGCCTGTGTGCCAGGGCCACGATATCCCTTTCGGACAAACTCGCAACCCCGGCAGGCATTGGTCCTAACGGACCCCGTCAGTTTGTGCTGACTTCTCTTTGAGGCGCGAGTTAAGGAACCCCAACCTACCAATATTAGCTTCGTCAGCTAATAAGTATTTATTAGATACAGTTCTTTCCAGAATATTCCATTGATTGATCAGCATTAATAATTATCTAGGACATGCGTCGTATCCGACCACGCTGTACCATGTACTACGTTAGCAATAAATATAGTATATAAGATCAATGTTTTGTTAGAATAAGACAATTACTGTTTTGCTGTAACGCTGTCGAAATAAAGTTATTTTTTACTACTTCCGTTGTCGCTTACTTAATTGGCGCAGCCGGTAGGATCTCTGTAGTCAGTCTGCCGTGTATACAATTCTACGAGGAGCAGCCGACGTCCGTGTCTACGGTTAAGCAGAGATCGCCGAACAAATAAATTCATTAAGAAGTCACGGAAGAGGACCAGCCACAGCAGTAATTCAGGGAGCATGAAGCTAGCTGCGGAATTGTGAGTAAATCTTTTCACCTTCCTCTCAGCTCTTCCATCTGCATCCCAACCTTGTAATAAGTCTATGTGTGTGTATTATTAGGGATTGGACAACGCCGTAGTAATATTCGCATAGATTTTAGTTGTAGTAATATTTTTATAGTAGTGATATTTTACTAGTACATTAGTGTGATTTTTCTCTTTACTCGTGTTACTTTCATAACTTTTCACAATGGAAAATGTAACCCGTGTCCCACAGGAAATGGTTAACATCATACCAATATTCAGTGGCGACGCTAGAACTTTACCTTTATTTATCAAAAAATGTGAATATATTTTGTCTACGTTCCAAGGAACCGTAGCTCAAAATGAATATTTATTTCATGTATTAACGAGTAGGTTATCAGGCGAAGCAGCCAATTTGGTAGGCGAAAGAGATGCTATAGGTACGTGGGATGACCTGAAGAAATTGTTAAACCAATACTTCGGTGACCCACGCACAGAGGATTGTTTAGCAATGGAGTTAGAATCTTGTAGAATTAATAAGGGCGAAAGTTATTTAGATTTCTGCCATAGAATTCAGCGAATGAGAAGCGTTTTATTCGCTAAAATTTCAGAAACTATCATTGATGACTCTTTACGTCAGGCAAAGCAAATAATTTATAGTAACAGAGCAATGAATGTTTTCTTGTATAATTTACCGCCATTTCTAGTTAGATTAGTTCGTTTGCGCGACGTTACAACATTAGAGGATGCGTTAAAAATTGTTTTAGAAGAACAAAACTTCCAGGCAGTCTATGAGTCTAGAACAAACGATAGACGTAATTTAAATAGAACTAACAGACCCAATTCAATTAATAACCAAAATGTATCTGATAGTCAAAATAAAGATTCGCATAACATATCGAGTACACATGTACCGAATAACGCTACAAATAGCACATTTACACCGAACAAATCGCATCAGTCCAGGCATTTTAAACAACATAATAATATTCAAAAGAATCAAGATAGTTATAATCGTACAAACAATAATAATTCGTCACCGCAGTCAAGTAGGTCATCTTTTCCGGTTGCACAACAGTGCGCGGCACATGCACCGGGCACGGCGAATTTTGCAGCGCAAGCATCAACGTCGGGTTCGAATACTGATGTCACCATGCGTACTGCGAGTTCGCGACGTGTTAATTACATAAACAATTCTAGTGAAAATGAACAGAGTTCAAGTAATTCGTACAACGAGTGTCAGGAATTTTCCCCTGAAGCCCCCGGGGCGGGAAATTTTTGCATAACGGCCTCTACAATAGAGAGCGAATAAAAATAAACTGTAATAAACGCTTAAATTTACCACATATAGTTATACCAGAATTAAAAGCAGTTTTTATGATAGATACAGGGAGTGTTAGGTCGTTTATAAGCCCGTATGTAGCAAATAAATATTTTAACAATCATTTACAGTATGAACCCTTCGAAGTTGTTAGCACTCACGCATCGAGCGTTCATAGTGAAACGGCAATTATTCCATTACCGGTTACCTTTGGTAGCAAAGAGTTCCACAAATTTTATGTTTACAGTGTAGACGATAGGTATGATGGGTTAATAGGTAGCAACCTACTGAAGCAATTACAGGCAAAGATTAACATGGAAAATCAGATATTACATTTAAAAAATACTGATATTCCCATAGTATATTCTCCACCTATGAGAGAGGTATATAATCTCCCACCTCGTAGTGAACTTAGAGTAAGACTTCCGGTCAACCTATTGGACGGGGAAGCTGTGTTAGACTTTAAACAGTTTACGGAAGGGATTCGAATGCCCGCCGCATTAGTTACCTGTGTTAAAGGCTATGCAACAACCATTATTCAGAATTACAGTAATCAAAATAGAACTTTAGTGGTTACAGGGCCTTTTCAAGTCGAGCCATATATACAGAACCCATCTATTAGTGTAAATTTTATGGATAATAATACAGAAGTGGACAGATTACTAACAAAGAATTTAGAAAAATTACAGTTAGATCATATGAATTCAGAAGAACGTATGGTTATTGAGGGACTTTGTAAGGAATACAAAGATATCTTCTATTGCGAAAATATCCCATTAACCTTCACAAATCAGGTTAAACATAGAATAAGAACAAAAAATGAAGACCCAATAAACATAAAGGCACATAGATTACCGCCTATACAAACAAAAGAAATTAGAAGTCAGGTAGAGAAAATGTTAAGGGATAACATTATCCAGGAATCGCATTCTCCCTGGAGTGCTCCCGTACACTTGGTGCCTAAAAAGTTAGACGCATCAGGCCAACAAAAATGGAGAATGGTAGTTGACTATAGACGGCTCAATGAAATTACAATTGATGATAAATACCCTTTGCCCAACATTAACGATCTATTTGACATGTTAGGTAAAAGTACCTACTTCACAACCCTTGATTTAGCTAGTGGATACCATCAATTGGAAGTCCAGGAGCAGGATCGAGCTAAAACCGCGTTTAGCATACCTTCAGGGCATTACGAATTTAACAGAATGCCATTTGGGTTAAAGACAGCACCCGCAACCTTTCAGCGAGCGATGGATAACGTCTTACGAGGCCTTCAAGGCTTACATTGCCTAGTATATCTTGATGACGTCATCATTTTTTCAAAAAGTTTGCCTGAGCATGTAGATAAACTTAGAGCAGTTTTTGACCGCTTTCGTCAAACAAATCTGAAAGTTCAACTAGATAAATCACATTTTCTTAGAAAGGAAGTACTTTATTTAGGGCATACTATTACGAGTGAGGGTTTAAAGCCAAATAATGATAAAATAGATGCTGTTCTAAGGTATCCCATTCCAGAAACTGTTACACAGATTAAAAGCTTTTTAGGACTTATTGGATATTACAGAAAATTCATCAAAGATTTTGCCAAGATAACTAGACCATTAACAGCCGGTCTAAAGAAAGGTCGCAAAATTATTATTAATGAAGAATATAGAGAATGTTTTGAAACATGTAAAAAGCTTTTAACAAATGCACCTTTGCTACAATTTCCCGATTTTAGTAAAGCTTTTATCTTAACCACTGATGCATCCAATATTGCAATCGGTGCCGTATTGTCACAAGGAACAATAGGCTTAGATAAGCCTGTTGCATATGCTAGTAGAACCTTGAGTGACACAGAAGTAAAATATAGCACTATCGAGAAGGAACTGTTAGCCATAATATGGGCAGTTAAGCACTTCAGACCGTATTTGTATGGTAATAAGTTTACTATATTTACAGACCATAGACCATTAGCATGGCTGTATTCATTGAAAGAGCCTAATAGTAAACTCACACGATGGCGGTTAAGGCTAGAAGAGTACGATTTCGAAATTAAGTATAAAAAGGGTCCTCAAAACACTAATGCAGATGCTTTATCTAGAATTAAGATTAATGCAATTGACGATGACTTAGATTCAATATTTGTAAATGTAGGAGATAGGCAGGAACGAATAAGAAAAATAATAGAAAACGAATTACAAGTCCTTAAAACCCCAATAGAAACGATAGAACTTTCGGATTCTGACGATGGGGTCACAGCCAATTCAGTTTCAAATAGAGAACACGAAGGTATTCCTATTTTAAACGAAGCCGTCGATACTAAACCAAAACAGATTTTAGTACATTCATGGCAAAAGAATAAATTAGCTGTAAAAGATATTTCTAATAGCAAACAAAGAATTCTTGAAGTTCACTTACCGACGAATAATGACACATTAGTTAAAGACTTCTTAAAAGAATATATAGATCCAAAAAATAAATACTTTATATACTTTGAGCATCCGACTTTTAGAAAAACTTTTTCAAACATGGTAATTAAGTTATTTAAAAAAGATTCAGTTAAGTTAACAGAGTGTACAGAAAGAGTTATAAATTTGACAGAATCGGAAGAAGATCAAAAGGAAGTTATTTTAAAATATCACGAGGGAAAAACGTGCCATAGAGGCATTAAAGAAACTTTAACCAAGCTTAAGAGACATTATTGGTGGGCAAATATGAAAGAAACAGTTACGGCAATCATAAATGCCTGTGAAACATGTAAACGCATGAAGTATGATAGGAAACCGATAAAACCCCATATCCAGTTAACACAAACACAGGATAGTCCTTTTCAAGAAGCTTTTATGGATTTATTATATATAGAAGGGAAATATTATTTAACTATAGTAGATGCATTTAGTAAAATAGCACAAGCCATAGAGGTACCGAATAGGAATACACCAGAGATAGTTAGGGCATTAATTAAGTACTTTAGTATGTATGGTCTGCCTAGGAAAATTAGTTGTTATTCTGGTACAGAATTCAATAACGCTTTGATAAAAGAAATGTTAAGCTTATATAAAATTGAACTTCACATAGGGACTCCAAATAATCCCAGTTCAATGGCAATAGTAGAAAGGTTTCATTCTACCATTATTGAGATTTACCGTATAGCAAAATACGATAAAAGCGATTTAGATGCAGCATCCGTCATGACTTATGCTATCATGGCTTATAATAACACCATTCATTCAGCAACAGATTTTACGCCTTTTGAATTAGTATTTGGTCACACTTGTTCAGATAATGTATTTAACGTAGATAGAGAAAAGAATTTAACTCAGAAACTATTGTTAGATCATAGAAAACGCCTTAAAGTACTTTATGAATTCGTAACAGAAAAATTAGAAGCAGATAAAATTAAAGTAATAAATAAAAAAGGTGGTCAAACAACACCGGTTCTTAAGACAGACGATGATATTTATATGAAAGATACTAGGATTAGAAAAGCTAAAGAAAAACCGCGATATGAAAAAGCAAAAGTAATAGGTGAAATTGAAAGAAATATAGTGCCAGTAGAATTAAAGAAAAGAACAACTAGAGTAGCGTTAAAGAATGTAAAACGTCCTCCACAGATCGTGGCTGGTACTTCTGGTACTAGTGGCGTCAACATTCACGCTGGACCTCCAAAACCTCGGTCAGAATCCGGGGATAGCAGCGCTGAAGCGGGGAATAGCAGTGAAGAGGAATAGTTATTGGACTATATATAAAACTATAGATTTAGAATCATTAGGCTTACAAATAGATACTAACATTCGGGAGTTTAGTAATTTAAAAACGAAAGTTCAGGAAAATAGATTAAGTAATGAAACCATAGGAATAGAAATTCAAATAGAATATCTAGTTAAACTAACAAAGGAAAGATTTTTTCAAATCTTACCTTTTCATTATAGAAATAAACGAGCCTTGTTCAATCCATTAGGCTCACTCGTAAAAGCTATTACTGGAAATTTAGATGAAGATGATGCAATTAAATATGATAAGGAAATTCTAATGATACAGAATAGAGAACATGTAGTCGAACGTAAAGTATCATCAATGCAAAAGGCTTTTGATAAATTAATAAATGATTCTGAAATAATAAATTCAAATATTAAAAACCTGGGTCTACATACTAATGGAATGGAAAAATTAGTTGAACATGAGTTTAGGTTTAACAAACTTTTCCAAATATTGAATACTATGTACCAAATTTTAAGTAACTTTCGAACTTGTTACGAAAACATACAAGAGATTGAGACGGCCATTGCCTTTAGTAAATTAAATACTTTACACCAATCCATTATAAATAGTACAGAATTATACAACACGTTAGAAATCATTGCTAAACATGCTAGAACAATATATCCAGTAAGCAAACGTAATTTAATTAAATTAGAACGTAATATTATACTTAAATCATATATAAATAACAACAAGTTAGTCTTTGTTTTAGAAGTTCCCCTAATAGATAACGAAACATATAATTATTACAAGGTTATACCCATTCCTATATTCCATCCTCCAAACACCTTCACTATTATACCCAAATACCCGTACCTGATGGTGAATAGATTGAAATACATGCCCGTGGTAAGCCCATGTGCTGAAATTGAAAATGACAAATTTCTCTGCGCTGAAACCAATTTTGCCCAGTATCCAACTGAGACCTGCATTGAACAAATAATGCTGATGAAGAACAACTACAAAAGCTGCATACAGAACCATATTGAAATAGAGAAAACTAAGGTACAAAAAGTAACCGACAGCCAATGGTTGGTTTACTCAGAAGAAAACCTCATCATCACCGAGAATTGCAATACAGAAAGTCTGAAACACACTATTCTTGGGACCTACATCGTGACCCCGAGCCAGCAATGCGAGACGCAAATAGGCGAAGTCATCGTTGCCGCTGCCACAAACACTACAGTTTCCAGTCTCCAGCTGCCACTGATCCATATGCCAGAGCTACAACAGGACATCCAGAGAAGATTAAAGAAAGTAGATCTAAGAAATGTGGACTTCAGTGATGTGAAAGAAGTGTTACAAAGTGCAAAAATTAGTGAAATAGACGATACAACCCAAACAGTGACAATAGAAATTAGTGTATGGTCCATTGTCGAATATATGATTATTGTAATAGCAATTATTATCTTTATCATGTATAAATTTCAGATTATAAAATTTTGTCGAAATTCTCCGAAACCGTCTGCGACACCTTCGGATAATTTCTCTCTTAGGGAGGGAGGAGTTAAGGAACCCCAACCTACCAATATTAGCTTCGTCAGCTAATAAGTATTTATTAGATACAGTTCTTTCCAGAATATTCCATTGATTGATCAGCATTAATAATTATCTAGGACATGCGTCGTATCCGACCACGCTGTACCATGTACTACGTTAGCAATAAATATAGTATATAAGATCAATGTTTTGTTAGAATAAGACAATTACTGTTTTGCTGTAACGCTGTCGAAATAAAGTTATTTTTTACTACTTCCGTTGTCGCTTACTTAATTCGCGCGTGGAACACAACGCGCCGTCGACCCAGGCCTGGTCCTTATCGGACGGCGAGCTACCCATCGCTCACCGTCCGCATGCCCGCGCCTACGGTGGCCGGAAATCGGCTTGCGACTCCCGACGCCCTGGGCGTCTCCTGCGGCGACTAAGGGCGCGAGGGCGCGAACCTTGTCTCACCCTCACGCGTTCCGCCTCCTCCTTCGCTAGCATAACTGCTTCGCAGAAGGAGGTGACGGCCTCCCATGCACTCTCGCTCCGAACCATGGCCTGAACCAGGGCCGGACGCGAGAGATCGCCGCCGCCGATCGCCTCCGTGAGGACACGGCGGTGCTCCGCCCAAGCCGGGCAGACCTCCACCGTATGCTCCACCGTGTCCTCCGGGCGATCCACACAGTGGTGACACCCGGGCGTTTCCTCCCGCTTTATCCTGAACAGGAACCTCCCGAAACAACCGTGTCCGGTGAGGACCTGCGTCAGGCGGAAGGTGAGGACGCCGTGGCGCCTCTCTAGCCACTCCTCAAAGAGGGGACTTATCGCCACAATTGTGGCGTGCCCAAGCTTTTTCAACCCTGTATAATTTGAATTGACCTATTTTTGCAAACAGTAACATTAGAAACACAACTTTTTTTAAAGCGTTATAAGGACTTTTCTTTTAATTAGTGTTTGTGTGTTTTCCCTCAGTGGCATAACGATGCTGCCTTGTGCTGTGAGCGAGAACCTCACATTATCAGGTAGACTCAGTGCATTATATGGAAGCCAGCCCGCCCCCGCTTGAGGCACGCACGCCTTAGCACCCGGGCTAAGCTCTGTTGTGTTGGAAAAGCTCAAATACACTATATAGAGTTTGAGATTTTAATTCATGATAAAATTGTTTTATTGCATTAAATTAATGCTTTCTTTATCTAAATAACTTTGTCTATACAAATAAATAAAATTTTAATGTCCGTTTGTAATGTACCTACTAAATGCTTATGAATGTATATACGCTACTAATAACAAAAAAAAAACAATTAAAAAGTTTTGTCCGTTCCGGCTAATCTCAGAAACGACTGGACCGATTTTGACGGGACTTTCACAGGCAGATTATTGTTGATTAAAAAAACTTTTCCCCACACTAGGAATTTCTCCTATATCGTGGGTGCGTTTACAAACATTTAAACTCACATACACAAACAGCCAGACCCGGAACAACTACTTGTAGGTCATACAAATATTTGTTCCGTGCGGGAATCGAACCCGCGACACGCAGCGCAGCAGTCAATCGCTAAACCACTGCGCCAACCGTACCAAGTAGGTACAACTCGTTCACAACCAAGCTTGTGATTTGTACAAAAAATCTCTGCTCAGATGTAATAATCATTACAAGGCGGCGACGGCATAAGCATCTTATATCATTTACATATCTTGTTTACGGTACGTCTGTCCCTATATGCTAATGACATACGAACATATATATTTCGCTACCTCGACACGTTTCAAAGCATTGTTTTTCACACATAACCAATTTAACAAGAGCTCTCTTTCTCAATTACTTATTCTCTTTCAGAGGTGGAGACTGGCTGGTGGATATTATTTTGTCCCTTTTACATTATAAATCGCAGCGAGGTTTAGTTTTTATTTTGTTATAATTTCGCGAAGTCGCCGCGGGCGAAGCGGCAATATGAATATTAAGAGCTTTTTTTTATTCGCGTGGGTTTGTTTCCATTGTTCTGAGCATCCGTTATTTAATTAATGGAATATTCTTCCTTAATCAAAGTTTTAACTATATACTTAGTTATGACTGTATACATAGTTATAACTGTATAAACTTAGTTATAACTATATACTTAGTTATTTATTTATTTATATAATCACTTACAACTATTACACTAAATAAAACTAATACTGGTACAACCCAATGCAATAGTGAAGCAAACTTAATAATAACAACTTATTTCTAAAGCGTATTACATACAATGTTATTCTTATGAATTCACTCCGTGTACAAGCAAAAATATCTATCTCCTAGTTATAACTATATATTTAGTTATAACTATATACTTAGTTATAACTTCAAATTCAAGTACAAAGCTTTTCTTGGTAGCCATATTTTCCTATCCATCACGACATTTCACGATTTTGGGAATTATGATAGCAAAGGCACCGACTTTTTGAACAACAACTTATTTTTGATTTTATTATACCAACTATACCAAGCCAAGTATTTATCATGAAGATTAGAATACAGAAAAGAAGCCAGAACAACTAGAAGTAAAAGCCTTACCCGATTAAGTGAAACGACAGAGCCTAAACTGCCGCCTGTAAATCGAATACGTAAATAAAGACTGTTGAAGACTATAGAAAGAGGTGCTTGTGGCTAAATAATAACTGCCGCACGGGTTGATCGATCAGGTTAAGCTACGCTTGCCGCGGTTGGTCCGTGGATGGGTGACTATCTTTTCATACCAAGATTCCTCCGTGCCTCGGAAAGCACGTTAAGACGTTGGTCCCGGTTGTCATTTGTAGATCTTTGACAGTTGTTACGGGTCGTCAGAAGCTCAAAAGTCTGACAACCAGTCTTACCAAGGGATATCGTGTTACCCAGTAACTGGATTGTGGAGGTCACATAATGCAGTCGCTCCATGTAAAATACTGGTATTCAGCTGCATCCGGTTAGACTGGAAGCCGACCCCAACATAGTTGGGAAAAGGCTAGGCATATGATGATGAAGACATAGTAAAAAAAAAAAAACTTTCAGGAAGTTTAAAACAAGCTGAAAGTACTGCAGCAGAACTTTCAATTTCTCTTTGAGAAAGCCCAAACACAGGGGAAAAGAACGAGTGAGAATCAATAAAAAGCCAGTATTTCATCCGACAATATCGTTTAGTCAACTACAGTGGACACACGCACTAACGGTCCGTGGGTCTCATTTGACTGACAGATGACTAAAATTTATGACTGCCAGTCGTTGAACCAATTAACAGTACCTATACTTGAGTGCAATAGCTCGTCTACTATTAAATGGAGAATAATCGCTAAACCAGTAGTTGCAAGATAAGGATCATAGTGTACAAAATATATAATTTACATATTAATCTGGGAAAGACTAAGATGAAAGAGTAGGTAGATATTATACCTACTTAGGTAGGTACCTCTATGGCTTGTTAAGAAATATATTGAGGGTGTGGTAGATCGATATCTTCGATATTCTGAATTTTTTGCGGTTCATTAAACTTAGATATACAGAATTAAGGCTCCTACACACTCACGCGATATCGCGGGCGTGATAGGCACCGACAAAGACAATTCCTTTGTCGGAGCATGTCGCGCCCGTGATGTCGCGTGTGTTTGTAAGAGCCTTTAAACGGCCGTGTGGTGCCGGACGTACAGAATAGCACCATCCTATTTCTTCCCGTGGGTGTCGTAAAAGGCGACTAAGGGACTGACTACGAAAACTGGCAAATACTGGAAAATGGCGAGTTAACGCAACTGTCTAATCGGTAAAACTGACCAATCAATGAAACTGACTAATCAACGACAATGGCGACTTAAATAAACTGACCACTGAGGGAAACTGACCAGTGATACGCGGACTCTAGAGAATGTGCAGCAGTGTTCTCTATGCATTTTAACACCATACTGCGATCCCCAACCCGCGCCAAGCGTGGCGATTACGTCAACCCTCTTAGGGGGAGGCCTATGTCCAGCAGTGGACGTCTTTTGGCTGTAATGATAATGATGAATTAAACGTGAAACAGATTATATAGCGATGATACTTAAAGGCTCTTACAGCCTGGTGCGATATCGTGGGCGCGACGCGACACTAGCACAATTTCTTTGTCGGTGCCTGTCGCGCCCGTGTTATCACGCGAGTCTGTACGAGCTTTTAGTAGGTCCAGAGCACGCTGGGCTGTTATCATCGCTAGCAACTTTTTTCTATTCTCTTAGAGCTCATGTGGCCTCAAATAGGTTTTTTGTTCCTGTCCTGTTTAACTGTAACACAAATTTGCCGTCGCAATATTTATTCAATTGAAGTAAATAGGCGAATTTCTCTCAACGTGTGTTTGATTTCATGTTACGCTTCAGCAATCTGTACCCGGCATTAAAGTTGTCAAAACCTAGGTTTCACCAAGAAGCTTATAGATAAAAGTGGAGACAACACTCTAAATACCTAAGTGAAGACGACTGTGGGCCGACTCTCTCTTTCTGAATTCATACATAAGAACGAGACAGTGATGTGTGTTTCCTTTATCTTCTTAAAATCTTTATCTTCTTTCTACTTCCAAAAAGGAGGAGGTTATATGTTCGGCTGTATGTTTGTTTTTTTTTATGTATGTTCACCTATTACTACGTCAATTATGGGCGGATTTTGAAAATTATTTTTTTGTATGGAAGGGTATGCTTCCGAGATGGTCCCATTGCCACCAAATCAGAATCTGATGAGGGGATCCCATGGAAATCGAGGGAAATCCTCAAATTTTATAGGCATACCTATAGCGATTTGAATATTTTTTTATAGTAACTCGTGCATTTGCACTCGAAAAGCACCATTTGGTGAAGTGGAACTGATGATGAAGACCACACATGGCCACCGGAACTACATAATACTAAGTATTTCACCGTTGCGATTCGATTAGGCACTTTAATATGGTTGCTAAGCAATTTATGCTCGTCAATATGCATATGGTGAAATCACCATCAGTTCTCCTGGTTCTTACCCGGACAACTCCTTAATAATTAACGCCCCTGCATCGGGAAAAGCAATATTTTGTAAAAGTTGATGAGCATTTGACATTAGGCTATTGTAAATTAGATAAGTTACAAACTGGCCCACTACAAAGTGAAAAATAACTTTAATTTCGGAAGTCGGTGGCAAAAAACTAAAATACAGATCCAATGACACCGACTTCCGAAATTAAAGTTATTTTTCACTTTGTAGTGTTTTTTTGGAAGTCAGTTTGTTTTTTTTTGTAAAAAGTTTTTTATCTATACCTCATTGGTTTCACAAACAACTAAACTGAACCAGATTTTGACTTTTCACAGATAAATCAAAACAAAACTACTCGACAAAAATCGCAAACGCCACGAATATCTTCAACAAAAGCCAAGAAAGCTCCCAACAATTAATGAACAAGATGGTTCTCTTTTTAAACAAGAAAAAAAAATTAAAGCGGTATTCATACTCGTTTTTGCCAAGCATTCCAGACAATGACAGATTAAGCTGAATGCAAATTCCCAGCGTCCGTGGGCGTGTCCCTTCTGATGGCTCGCAAAAAACAACAATATAAAATATAGTTTTTTAAAATCCATTCCGAAATGTAAGAAAAAAATATTTTGGACTAAGTTTTAAGTTATCATTAAGTGTTTTGGGCATTCTTTAATTCGATTAGTGCAGTGCACGTACTGAAAATTATTGTCGTAATCTTCGAAACGGATGCGTGTTTTGCTATTTTTCAGATGCCTACTTACATAATAAATTGATAGCCTTCCTCCCTTTTTATCTATGTACATTTATTATTATTTTAAGACGGTTAGCTGGTCTAAACTAATATTATAAAGAGATAAGGTTTTTTATTGTATGTTTGTTTGTAATGGATAAACTCAAAAAATACTAAACCGATTTAATTCTTTCACATAAAGAAAGCTACATTATCAGCGAGTAACATGGGCTGTTTTTTATTTTTCAAAATCAAAAATCATCATCTTCCTAGCCTTTTTCCAACTATGTTGGGGTCGGCTTCCAGTCTAACCGGATGAAGCTGAATACCAGTATTTTACATGGAGCGACTGTCTATCTGACCTCCACAACCCAGTTACTAATAACCTAAACTAGTAATAACCGTTTCTTTTTTGAAAATTAGTCAAAAGTAAAATTATAACTGTTAACACGTAGGTACGATTTACTACTTTAAATCCCGGTAGTATGTTCCCGTGGGATATTTTCCTACATCGCAAAAAAAAGTTATTTCACTGTAAATAGAACTATTATTTATATAAGTATATATCTTCCTTGAGGTATTAAAAGAGTATTAAAGTCCTCCTAGAACCTATCTATCTATTTGCCCATAAATGAAGCTATGGTATATAAAAGCCACTGCATGCGTTCTGCAGCTTTATAGGATACTAGCGTAGACTGTAAAGATTTTATATTGAATGGATTTAAAACTTTCGGTCGAAACTACTGTACAGCTGCTGGTATTAAAAATTTAAACAAGCTCTGCGGCTAGGGTTGCCAGCTTCTTAAAATCGCGTCCGGCCAAATAAATACAAGTCCGGCTTGTCCCAAGATACAGGATTTTCCTGGTTTGGGAGGCAGGGTACCTATTCTTATTGGACTTTCGACTTCACTACCTGTCTTTTGTATCCAATTTGCTTTTTATTTACTATTCTGTATACTTATTGTCATAGTTTATGTTTAAGTGATTTTTTTGTTTTTTTGTTCCGGCTTTTGTTAGGTTTTTCGTCAACCCCGCCCCGTCAAGAGATGCCGAACAAAAGTATAAATTACTTTAGTAAGAACAAAATTTGATTCATAATAACATATTATATGAATAACAGTGCTAAAAACGAAAAAAATAAGTTTTTTCTTTTAACAACCAGGGTCATGCTTACAGGGCAAAATAATATATGAATCTGTGTCCGGCTTTTCTATTTTTGGGCCGGGTAACCCTGTCTGTGGCTCCTAGGCGGTGGCTATATTATACGACAGCATCAAAAATCATGTCATGGCAATGATTTAGTGAATTTACGAAGAAATAAATAAAATTATACTGCTAACAGTCTAGTAGTAAGCACTACTGCTGAGCATGAGGTCGTGGGTTCGATTCCCAGGTCGGGCAAAGTGTTATTGGGTATGAACCCAATAACACTTTGCTCGACCATCATTGATGACCATCAGGAATTTCTCAGTAGCAGCCCGGAGTCTGGATTTGTGCCCGGTTGATGGCAATAGGCTCGCCCCCTATTACA
Organism: Tiliacea citrago; assembly: GCA_963921375.1. Taxonomy (NCBI): domain Eukaryota; kingdom Metazoa; phylum Arthropoda; class Insecta; order Lepidoptera; family Noctuidae; genus Tiliacea; species Tiliacea citrago. Next base: position 15,639,568 of record OY992800.1, on the reverse strand, counting down.
TGGGACGTAAACATAACTGGCGAAATGTGGGTGTTACTGTAGGTACCTACACCTCTGTCTGACCCTTCGGGATTACAGGCGTGATGTAATGTTATAAATAAACTTATAAACACTGTTCTAAACACAAGTTTACCAATAAGAACAGGTAGACTAGAAATGAGACATTTATAATGGCGATCAAAGAGGTTTCAAATAAGTTGGTAAGTTAACAACATACCTATACATAGACTGCTAAAATAATAATTCATAACCTTTCCTTTTGACTTTGCCGTAGTCGGGTAAAAACAAATGAAGAACACTCATTATCATCATCATCATTGCTACCGAAAGACGTCCACTGCTGGACATAGGTCTCCCCCAAAGGGGAGGGGTTGCCATAATCGCCACGCTTGGCAGACGGGTTTGCGATTGCAGTATGGTGTTAAAATGCATAGAGAACGCTGCTGCCCATTCTCTAGTAAGTCCCTTAGTCGCCTTTTACGATACCCACGGGAAGAAATAGGAAAGAATAAAGAACACTACTTACCTACGATAGGGCCAACACTGTTTGATTAATTTCAAACAGACACACAGACAAAGTTTTAATTTGCATTTTTTTTTCGTATTTTCTTTCTTTTCCTTTTCTTTTCTTTCTTATTTCCAAACGTCTCGTATTACCAAAACTTAAGGCTGCGTCCTAAAGCGATAAAAAGCGATCATCGCGCGAGTACGCGATCGTTGCGCTCTTTTATAAGGAATAAGACAGAGTAGCACGATCAATCTAGTCGCGTCTGTATGTCATTATTCAGGTTAACAATCGCGTAATCGCGAACTCGCGCAACGATCACTTTTGGTTAGGACGTTTGATTCTCCACAAACGATATTAAACTGAATATGCATAGTAGGTATATCGCCGAAACCCTTTATTCTACATAAAAAATACCGAACCGTCTTCAAAAGCGAAGACCCAAAAACAACGATATGGCCAGCGAACTCATTATAATGTTTTTCCATAGAAATATATTAATCACACACAGCCACGCCCTCTCGCGGCTAAACACCAAATAATTTCTGCCGTAAACATTTTCTGTGGGCCACAGATAAAAAAGAATAATTAATTTTATATCTGTGGCATTTTTCGAGTATAATTTCGGACAGGTGAAACTAGGTGTGTACAGCATGAATTATTGCTTTTTTTCAAGTTTTGCTTCTTTTTGGGAGCAACTTAATTTGGGGTATTATTAAAATAGCTTAGCTACTACCATTTTTTTAAATCAGAGAATTTAGCTCGACCCAAAGACAGAAATAGTGTCTTTCACATACCGGTTAACTAATTCCTTGGTTAATTTATATCCTAATTAAAAGCTGGTAAACTTTTGAGATGTTCTTTAGACTTCTGATTTTCACGGGACTACTAGTGTTGTTTTTATTGGTGCTGAAACCACTAAACTATGAGGCAGTCAAATTACTTATACAAAGATATAAATATGTCTAGATAGACGGTCAAAGCTGTGAACTCATCAAAAAATTGCGTTGAACCGTTGGCTTATGCGCAAAATGCACGCACACGAGACTAACACAATGTCAGCACAATGAGTGACGCGAGTACAAATCGAAGCTGTCACGCATACCAGCATAACAAAGTTGCCCTGTTTGTTTTAGCTCTTTTGCAGCGAGACAATATATCTAGACATATAAATAATCAAAGGACTTATAATTCAAAACAAGTGGACTAGAGATCAAAATTAAAAGTCAAGATCAAGAAAAATAAATACAAACGTCTTAAAATAATAGTATTATGCATTTTCACAAAGATTAAAAAGAAGAAAAAAGGGCGAAGAGGTCATTGGGCATCCAAAAAATTGCCGACACTACTGTAAACAGAAAAAGTGCCCAAAAGCCTGGCAGATCAGAATGACTGGCAAAATTCAAAGACGGGGCGAAGTTTAGGACTGCATGAAGACATTTGAACAGATAGACTGAAAACTATCGAGAGAATAACAGCCTACAAACCAGAACACAGTTCATGGTAGACAAGATAGGATTTTTATTTGGGATGGGTTTGCTCTTGACCTTAGTCTAGGTCAGAGGTGACAGAAACAAAGTCGACGATGGAGTGAGCGTGATACTTTTTACCAATTTACTCAGAAGATAAGAGAAAAACAGCTGCTGGCAGTAATTAAATGATGATTGAGCATCTATTGAAGTTAAAACAAGAAATACCATATTAATAAAACTTTTAAATATGGAATACACGTCCCCAGCCCCCCTACATACACGCCATAAACACCCACTTAATTACCAAATACTTAATTAAACAGGACAAACAATAAAGCAGAACTGTGCGATACACTATTAATGTCAACACTTTAATATAACCACAAACAATTTCACATAATCAATCAAAAATCAACCTTATTACCATCATGACAAGACACATTAACTTATAGCTGAAGAGTTCATGATAATAGTCTTTATACTCATAGTAATAAGAGTGATGTTAATGCGGTACGTTTTGGCATTTATAATTTGATAAGGCTTCCCCTAATGGCTAATGATAGCAAAGCACGGAAATGTCAACTAGATACGAATGGACACCTGTTAGTTAGGGTTCCGTAGAAAAAGTTTGAAATCTAGGTACGGAATTTAGATAATTTATGATGGGATTAATTACTGCATTTATATCTGTAACATTTATGATGTACCTACATAATAAAGGGTATATTATATCTATCTATCTATCCATGAGAATAATCATGAACATTTTGTAAAGAGATGCTTTCCAGCGTCTTGCCAGCAAGTTTCTAATTCGCTACTTCATTGGCTTCTTGTGAAAACTCCTTTTGTTTTTCTCCATAAATAAAATAAAATAAATAAAAATGTTAATTTCAATTATCATACCTACTTGGTTTGCATGTTTTGGAGACTCCTTAAAAGAGTCTCCAAATTATATAATGCTTGTGTTGGGAGACTCCGCTCTTCCACTTATCTTCATCCAAAATATATTGAATTAATCGAAACATGTATTTAGAAAAGAACATGCAAATAGATTTAAACAATAAACAAAAAGGAAAAAGAGGCGCGCTTGAGTGAAGTGTAGTGTAAGGTATGTGAGAGTGTGTGTGTGTGAGTGTATGGGGATGAGTGAAGGTGGTAATGAGTGTAATTTCATTAATTTAGGTATTGTGGTTAACTAATAATAACTATAGTGCTTATCTGCCCCATACAGTGATTAACTGCTGCAAGAAGCGTTTGTCTAGCTTTTAACTGCAGTAGACATGAGTAGAGAGCCTAAGATGACTTAAGGTGTTTTATGAAAGTTGACAACGTCACATAGCAACTCTTAATCAATATTTTAGTGCACTACAGAGCAATATTTCATAATTTCATTTTATAGGTAATATTGACATATTGACAAACCGTTGGTCTCGGCTGTCATTCGTGGATCTTTGACAGTCGTTACGGATCGTCAGAAGCCTGAAAGTCTGACAACCAGTAACCAAGCCAAGCCAAGTCAAGGTAACCAAGGGGTATCGTATTACTCAGTAACAGGGTTGCGGAGGTCAGTTAGGCATTCACTCGATGAGGTAATATTGATAAATTAATCAGAACAGCCAAGTGTTTGACAACTATTTGCAACGTTGCCAACATTCTGAATGTAACCCTCTAAAGTATCTATTTGTGAATTACTGCAGTTACCATGTTAACACAGCTCGATTAAATTAATGTGACTTAGAGTTGCAGAAACAGCTTCACATTCATGATAACAAAATGAGGTTACTGTTTTAAAACACTCCAACATTGACTGGTTGCCTTCCTTAATTATTTCGATGGCCAAGAACGGGTCCGAAAAAAGAGAACATTTTATACAAAACCCACGCTTCATAAATTACACTCTGCGTTGACAGCTTTTTGTACAGCTCATTGAGGTCGTTACACGTTATTATGAATTTTTATGATTAGTTGATACCCGCAAGTCTCATAAAATGTCCCCCCTAGCTGGACATGTCAGCAACTATTCTTGATAACCTATGCATGTAACACCCGACATGATGTTGATAACCTACATACCAAAGTAGTAAAAAGTACCGGGAATGTGTTAATCCAGGTTATAAACGATCTGTTAATTTTATCCAAACCAGTTCAGCCATTTTTGCGTGAAAGAGTAACAAACATCCATCCATCCTCACAAACTTCTGCGTTTATAATATTACTAGCTACGCCCCGCGGTTTCACCCGCGTAAGTCTCGATCCCGTGGGAACATCGGGATAAAAAGTAGCCTATATGTTAATACAGGGTGTCAGCTACCTCCATACAAAATTGGTCTAGCCGTTTGAGCGTGAAGTAGTAACAAACACACTCACAAACTTTCGCCTTTATAATATTAGTGTGGTTAATAGGAGTACGGATTATTCATGGAGTATTTCAGGACATCGCCAAGCGGTTGGTCCACTCTTCACGTCACTGAGGGCTGTTCAGCGTTTTGGGCACTTTTCCCACTGATAGCGATGCAGACGAACTTTATGATACCGAATGAGCTTTTCCCAACATTTTTCTTTACATACTTTTACATAATATAAGGCATCTATTCATACACAAAATCTCTTAAGGGGTTATTGTGCTCATCATTATGAACAACTTTTACTAAAATCGCGAAAGAAATCAGCTGTTCCCTACATTTTAATGATATATGTGAACATAAATGTAGGGAACAGGTTTTTTTTTTTTCGCGATTTGAGGTTTGGTCCCATAGTAAAAGTTGTTCATAATGATGAGTACAATGACCCCTTAAGAGATTTCGTGTATGAATAGATACACCTTATACAATGTGGAGACAACAATACGACAATAAATGAAAACACTGGCAATACTAATGCATAAGAGTATTTTGGAACGATAAAATAAATTCTAGCATCGAAATTAAAAAAGTGATTTTTTCAAATAAACTAAATAGCAGTGGTGTGCCGACTATGGGTTTTGCCAATCTTTGACTAGCTATAGCGACTAAACTATTGGATATATTTGATTGAATTTTCGTGTGCAGACTGCGAACGTCATTAGATATACGTAGTTGAATTTATTGTTATATTGTCGTCTCCACGTTGTATACATAATTGTTAGATTGTATTTAAGATTTGTCAAAATAAAAATTCCCATGTACTATGAGAATAAGTAGAATAGGTACTACACTAACTAAAGGTTCTGCACTGCTTACTTTTTTAGTCATAAATCATTATTTCAGCCGAAAGACGTCCACTGCTGGACATAGGCCTCCCCCAATTTAGGGGGGGTTGCCATAATCACCACGCTTGGCAGGCGGGTTGGCAATCGCAGTATGGTGCTACTTTGGTGTGGTGTACCTTTTTAGTCATGGTGGCTTATTCTTATGTGGCAAACATTATAGACGATGTTTTGTTGACATATTTAAAGCTAGTAAAAGACACATTACTAAAAATAAATAAGTAAGTTGGCAGAGGTGTGTGTTTAAATCCCAAAAGTTAGTCTCCGTAAATAAGATCTAAAGAAACTTGGGTTTCATAGTGTTTTTCATCATTTCAGTTTAAAGCGCAAAAGAGGTGCATTAGGTCCATATGCAATCTTAAATCGACAGAAAGTTGCAAACCGCATTTTATCTCCTCAAAAATTCTAACCTTACCATGTCTTTACATATACGAGACCGCTTGGTTTGTAAAGAAAATGGCGTATTATTTAAAAACAAAAAATAAAACTTTAGAACAAAGCTATAAATCCATAAGACCAACAT